>CM061033.1:23493219-25893219 GCA_030763125.1 Hippophae gyantsensis | reverse complement strand
TCTTCTTGTTATCTCGCTTCAACTGTCTACAATATTTCTTGATGTGCCCTTTCATGCCACAGTGATGACACTCAACATTAGAAAACCTGTTGGACTTGCTTCTTCCTTTTTCTTTGCTCTTGAAACCTCTGCTTTTACTCCTCCCTCTTCTTTCTGTAACCAAAATCTCTGACTGCTGAGAAGACCCATGTGATTTTCTTCTCATTTCTTCATTCAAAACACTACTCTTAGCCAAATCCATGTTGATTACACCATTTGGAGCTGAGTTACTTAATGACATTCTAAATGTTTCCCAAGAGTTCGACAACGTACCCAATAAACACAACCCCTGAATCTCGTCATCAAACTTGATACCCACTCCAGCTAATTGATTGATTATTCCTTGGAACGTATTCAAGTGATCTGTCAACGGAGTTCCATCTTGGTACCTTAAAGCCATCAATTGCTTTATAAGAAACATTTTATTATTTCCTGTTTTTCGAGCATACAACTCTTCAAGTTTATTCCATAGTGACCGTGCATGTATCTCTCCACTAATATGATTCAAAACATTATCATCTACCCACTGCCTTATATACCTACAGACTTTTCAATGTAACAAAGTCCATTCTTCTTCAGACAATTTTTCTAGCTTTTTAGAGGCAAACATCGGTAAATGAAATTGTTTGACATAAAGGAGATCTTTCATTTTTCCTTTGTAAGTATGATAATTAGAACCATTCAAAGTAATCATTCTACTTAAATTTGCTTCCATTATTCAACACAAGAAATTCAACAATAATAACCACAGCTCTGATACCACTTTGTTAGGAGAATCACAATTTCAATTCGAACTTAATCAAGTTCTAAACAGCGGAATTAAACCTATTCTCCTTCTTTGTGTGAATATTTTAGGAAACAAATAAATATAACTTAAAATCAAACATGCACAAAATCAACACAACTAATTTACGTGGAAAAACCTTCCCGGTATAGGAAGGAAACAACCACGGCACTCCTCTCCAAAACTTCCACTATCAAGAAACAATTGTACAACAGTTCTCTCTAGGTAAAACTAGAGGCAAACAATCAACAATATCATCAAGAATACACTTCTTGGAAACTAACAATTATTTCAAGAAAATGGAGAAATCTAACCCAATTCATAGTCACTGTTCACTGCTCAGAATTTCTCAAACCGGTGAGCCAAATCAAAATCCCACCGCACATATTAAATAGTCTTGAGTCGTGAACCTTCCTGCAAACTTTCAGATTAATCGGACCACAAACGACCTTCGATTGGACCACTTGATGAAGACTGGCTGGAGAGAGAAAACTGCTCTCTTTTCTGCTAGCTACTGCCTTTGTTGTTGCAATTCTGAAAATCTTTACAAAATACACACTCATCAAACCATAAATGGGTTTATTAATGAAGCAATGAAATGACACAATTGTCCCCTTATTACTCTATGGGCTTTTAAGCCACATGGGCTTCATTTGGGCTCCTCCAAATAAGAGGAAAACCCAACAATACTAACTATTTTAAGAGTATTTAACTTAAATGATTCCTTAAAAATCCATGTTAGAATATCACTTTTTGATATTTTTAATTCATGAATGAGTATGGATTTTTATTCTCATCACTATATTATCATTATCCATGATTTATTTTTGTATATTAATTATTTTTGAAAAAAATCTTAAATTTTTCAATTTCTTAACAAATATAAGTAATAATTAAATAGTTCATTTTTTTAACCATCTATACGTAAATTGAATATTTTTAGTATCTACTACTCTTTAGTTAAATTGGTAATTTTTGAATAACTAGTAAATACAATATTAGTTTTGGGCCTACGGGGATTTAGAAGTAGATTATAAAATATTATTGTAGAGCTTAGTTTTAAGTGTGAGTTGTCTTATTTGAAAAGTTTAATTGTTTAAAAATTATAAATTATCTAATTTTATAACTATGAAACTAATAGCAGATAATACTTCCATGAAGCCTATTGATCTTCTTGAGTCATGAAACTCGTTTTGTTATGTGAGTGGGTACTATTTATTTATGTTTTTAACATAACACATGTTCTTATTATTTAACTTTATTCACTTATGTTTTCACAAGTTTAGTATTTTCTTGTTAGAAAATGAGTATTTTATGTCTAATAAATAGATATTTAATCCTTAAATAAGTTAAGAAGTTTTCACTTAGATTTATGGTATCATTAAAGATTTTGATTAGAATATATAAATTTATATTCAACTTTTATTGTAATATTTTAGAATATTATTATTGTGTCAGTTGATAAGCTTTTACTTAAATTCATATCTTGATTTAAAAAGTAGTTTTTTATAATATTATACATATTAGTAAGTATTATAAGTATTATTATTTTTCAACTCTCAAACAAGCACCATCCCTAATATTCAATAGTGTAAGATCTATGTGAGTATCAGCGATATTCGTAACCATAACATCTAAATGTAATTTTAGATTCTAGGTTATCTTTCAAGAATACTTTCAAGCCAGAGAAATTATCGAGCTCCAACAAACACATCTCATGTATATATTTGTTCTTATACATGATAGATTTCATATTGGACACAAACATTTCGCATATATGTTACTCAATCGATCGACCTGAGAAGATCGATCAAGAATCAATTTATCTTAATTAAAAAGTGATTGAATTAATTCGAGTAAATAGATATACTTGTTTCAAAATTTAATTTTTATTACCACTAGATCGATTGAGGATTAACTAGATCGATTGAAATTTTTGGCTTGATCGATTAAGCTTGATTTAGATCGATCAAGCGGCAAAGGTTTTAACTTAAAATATTTATTTAAACTTCAGCCAATTTATGAAATTATCATGTAATCTATTCTTTAATGTCCTTTATTGTTTTTAAAATATGTCATAAATTTTAGGCTAAAATATTGGATAAGATATAGGCTAAATATTAGCCTAAGAGATAGCCTAAAATCCACTTTGATAAGAAGTCTTCTTTAAATAGGATTCTTCTTAATTAATAAGTCTACTTTAATAGAAATATATTTTAAATAGAAAACATATTTGCATTATTAATCCTATTTGTAATAGAAAACATATTTATCAATTACATAGAATTAAGGTTTTAATTTTTCCTATAAATAGAACATATTGCTCATTATTTTAATTAGCCACATAAGAACATTATTCTCTTCATCTTAATCTCTCTCTTTTATTTTGCAAATATAAGATCATAACTCTTTAGGCTTCTTTATTTAATTAATCTATCAAATATTAGGGGTTGTCTTCTTCTTTATTTTCATTATTGAATTATTGGATCAAATATTTATGTATGTCATATTATAATTATTTAGTTTGATTATTGATCTTTAAAGAATCTATTTTTATTGAACTTGTACTTAAATTGATTGTTATAGGGTTGCTAGTTCAATCTGATTTATCTAATATATTTATTAAATCATCTAGCTATGGTTATTAATTATTAAATATACTCTAAGACATACATTTTCATTTGTGTTATTAAGCTAATTTTACAGGTACTAGTAGATCGAGTTCGATTACTTGTGTGACTCAAGGTATTAGAATATTGGTTTGGATTCGAACATCTTTCTTGTAAAAACTATGATAGAAGTAGTGACTTGTAAGTAGATTACTTAAGGGTGTTACCTTGATGGGAAGTTTGAGTCCTAGCTTGTAATTGGACCTTATTTTTCAGAGTGGATAGTTAGGTGGTTTGGTGGACCGATGGTTTTTCTATTAGGCCATTGGTATGGCATAGGTTATCTTCACCTAAAAATCTCGTGTATTAATTTTCATATTCCTGCATTACTTTATTTACACGCAATTGTATGTTTGATCGTTATGTAAAATTTTAATTTTTCATACTTTTGTTGATATTCTTTTCACTTGCCTTCTAGTTAATAGATCCATAACTAAAAAAGTAACTTCTCATTTGGTATCAGAGCTAGTCACTAGATACACTTAGTGTGCTTAGGATCTTATTATGAATTATCTTATTGAGAAAATTAAATCTTCTATTAAAACTTTTAAAGAATTGTTTTTTAAATATGCTATAGCCATAAAAAAGAATATTAGTTTAAAAGTAAAAATAGAAAAGTTATATGAATAACTTGAGACACATGAAATCCTTTTAAATAAATTAAAAGAAAAGAAAAATATTAAACAAAAATAAAATAATACTTTGAATTTGAGTCTTACAGGTTTAAAAGAATAAAATAACAAGCTTAGTGCAGATAAAGAAAAATTGGTGCAAGAACATGAACAATCCAAGTAAGGTGTAAAAAGGCTAACCATTGGAGTTGAAAAGTTGAACAAAGTTTTAGATTATGAAAAGTCTTTTGGAGACAAGAGAGAGCTAGAATATGTAGATGATGATTCTACTCCATCATCTTCAAAAACAATTGAGTTTGTAAAACACATCTATAAGACTTTTTAATCTTATTCCTAATGTTACTCATTATACATAAAGAACAATTGCAATTATGATTGAAAAATCTGTTAATTTTGTATCTACCTATCATCATGGTGGTAGGAAATGTCATATTAAGTCTAAGTGTAGATTTTTGGTAAATACTTATAAATTTAATAATACTACTTTTTATACTTCACATAGTAGGACTCATAACCAACATCCAACTATGCATGTTGCATCATATTTAAAATGAATGAAAATTATAATAACATGTTCAAAAATTTTACTAGAAAGCATGAAGTTCTTGGTTCAAAAAGGCATGTGAAATTCAACACTCACAATTCTATGATTAATTACCATCATCCTATCATGTATTTTGTAACTTAATTTAGGATGAATGAAAAATCTAAAGATAAGTCCAAAAATATGCCTATAACAACTACAACAATTGATTTATAACCCAAATATATTAAGAAACCAAAACTCAAAAACATTTAGGTTAAAAAAGATTATCTCTTTTAGGTCATATGACCTTAATTTATTATTCACCTAAGTGAGCATCCTTATTTTTTTAAAATGATATTTCTTTAGTTTAAAAAAAAGGATAAAAAAATAAAAAAAGAGGGAAGTAAATATGCTTTAACATTGACATGATCATTACATACTCCATTAATATTTTTAACTATGCATTATGCAAATGAATATTGTGACTTGTGCATTTACATATTTCTCAAATCTGGTGATTAATGTCAACAGGAAACTATTCACACACTCACTCTACACATAAGTATGTCATGCTAGAAGTTTATATTTAATTATGGGAGACTTTAGGTCATGGGATGACCTTGATTGTGAAAACTATGGTTGAGCTCTGTCTTTCACTATATAAAATGCTAGTATAAAGAGACACCTAATTTTGAAAGAGCTGCCTATTGTGATGTGTGAAAGCTATCATGGAGAGAGAAGAGAGCTACCTCACAACTAGTGTGCAAATTATCATACTAGGTACATTGGATTGTGCATATTTCCTTCAAAAAATAATAATAATATTAAAGGAAAAATAAAAATATAAAAGTTTTTACATGCACAAAAAAAGGCCACAATTGGTTATACAAAATAAAATAAATAACCAATCCCTCATATAAAAAAACAATACAAGAGATGAATACAAATATATATATATATATATATATATATATATATATATATATATATATATATATATATATATATATATATAGATATGTAGATAGATAGTTAGATAGATAGATATAGGTATAGATATATAGATTAAAGTTATCTCTTGGTAAGTAAATTTTATTTTGTGTAAGTATGAATTTAACTGCAATTTTTTAATGATAGGTGATACTTCTTCCTTTAAATCCTTCATATCTAATCATAAATGAACTAATTGATATACTATTACAATTTTGATTTTTATCTCACTTTTGGTGACTGTAGATATGCCACTATATGTGTTAGTATGTTTGTGTGACTTGTCTACATATATTTAAGTTATCAATAGATAGTCACACTTTGAACAAAATTAATTTTATCATTTGTTTGTATTGTTGTAGTCATGTTAAAGCTAAGTCTATATATACACTTTGAACAAAATTAATTTCATCATTTGTTTGTATTGTTGTAGTCATGTTAAGCTAAGTCTATATATATATTAAAGGAGACGTAGAAGTTAAAGAAAATTTATTCATTTTTAGAAAACATATTATTTTTAGCTCTATTTTGATTGCTCTAATCTTTTTAGAATATGTACTCCTCTTTTTAGTCATTAAATATATTACTTGCTTGCTTAACCTGTTGGCATTGCTTCATAATTATATTATTTATTCGTATGACAAAAATGGGAGAAGAAAATTGGAACATTAATTAAAAAATCTACAAAAAAAAAAGAGAGAGTTATTTAGGGAGAGAATTACTTAGAATTTTTTTTTTCAGATATTATACATAGGGAGAGTTATGTTTTTAATTTCTAATTTATGATTCTCAATCTTATGAATATTCATCACTTTTATATTTCTATATACATTGAACTAATAAACAATGAGTCTTTCGGGATAAGTTGTTAGGTATTTATGTTTTTGAATTCTAGTGTAAACATGAGCTATCAAGATTCAAGCAAAGATGGTTTTATCGAATCATAGGTTAGTACCATTATGTAAAAATTTATTTTTCCTATAAGTGTTTGATGAGTGCTCAAAAAGTACTAAAATTACCATGATTTTATACACATTAATTGATTAAATATATATATATATATATATGTTTTATCATATATTTATATAAATTTGTCCTTTTCGGAATCACGGGTGTTTTTATTGTTTTTCAGGTATTTTCACTTAAAAACGTAACATAAACACTCAAAGAGGAATACTGGAAGCAATACATCACAAATATATTGATAAATAAATGGGGAAAGGTCAACAAATATGGAAAAATTGGACAAAATGGGTCAAAAAGGTCAAAAATGTCAAAAAGGAGAAAATCGCGCCGCCGCGCCCGGCCGCTGGCCAGCCGCCGCGCCCGGCGCCCGGACCGCTGCGTCGCAGCATGCCCAGTCCGCGCGCGCCTCTGTGCGCCACTCCTGCCTCACGCGCGCGCCCCTGCGCGCCCAGTTGCCCTCCGCGCGCGCCGATGCCCATTTCGCCCCATTTTTCACGCGCAGCCGCCTCATGTCATGCTGACGTCATCAGTATGACGTCAGCAATTACCACTCTGCGTTTTCATAATTTTTTAACATTTTTCCCCCACTTTTTCTCTCCATCTTCACCTATAAATACCCCACTTCTCTTCACTTCTAAACACACCTCAAAACACATTCTCTTCTCTCTTTCTTTCTTTCTCTCATTTCTTAGTTTTTCTAGTTTTTCTTAGTTTTTAGCTTTTCTTAGTTAGTTTTTAAGTTCTTCCCTTTTTGGGAAGAACTAGTTATGTTTTTGTAATTTATTAGCTTTTTGATTCAATAAATGGGAGTGCAAATTTCGCTTAGAGGTTTTCCAGCAACGGGAATAGCATCGAAGTTCTGTAAGGATTTTATTTTCTTTACATTTATTTTTTATGTTTTATTCTTACATGTTATATTTAATTTGTCTGTGATTAAATTTAACTCTGCTGGCTGTTTATAAACATGATGTAATAATAACGTTGTTATGCTTGCGAAATATTAAATAGGTAAAAATCTCTAAAATGAATTGATTTTATTTTTATTCAAGATTTTATATTAAGAATGTTAGAGAGAAATATATTATTTTTCATTACAAACTTAAATCTGAAAATTAGATTTTAAGGTTTAGTTATCGATCGATTTAGAGTAGTGCTCTTTTATTTGTTGGTACAATCACCTGGTAGTTAGAGTGAAGCTCTATTTCAAAAGTTTTTATAAGAATTATTATCTGAAAATATATTGACAACATGTTTTTAGTAATGGTTTTAAAACTTGAAAGTTAGTACTCGGATAACTAAATTCTTAGGTTTAATTTGGACACCTTGAATAAATTTTAAACTGTCTAACCCCACCAAAGGTGGCATTTAAATGGTTCATTTTCAATCTCTTAGAAAAAGGAATTAATTTAATTAACCAAATTAGTTATCAACCCCACCCATAGGTGTTAATTGATTTGTTTAGTTAACAAAGAATATCTAACCCCACCAAAGGTGGTATTCATATAAAAAAGAGAGAATCAATAAATATCAATTCATATCTTTAATAACCTAAATAATATGAGCAAGCATAATTAACTTAATTATTATATCCATAAATACTCCACTGTTTTAACAGATAAAATTTGCATAAATGTTTATTGAATCTATGTTTATTTTTATGTAATTAGATTAAAAACACAAAACCCAAAATATCGTGACAGGATGTTTAGGATTTAATTTCGTTTTTAAAAGTTTGAATAATAAATTAAAAACCACATACATTCCTTCCTTAGATCGACCTTGGGAGTATACTTATCATTTTCTACGAAATGATTCGTGCACTTGCGAGAGTTTTATAAATAGATAAAACCAAAGTAACAAACAGGATCGGCGATGTCGATTCTGCCCCGATCAGTGTTATATAATGAGAGAGAGGTTTTGTCACATAAATATGCCAAGGGGATTGTAAGTTCTATGAGAGTTTTAGTGGTATTCATGAACAAAATATCTAAATGTAATTTTAGTTGATAAGTTGTCTTTCAAGAATACTTTCAAGACAAAGAAACTATCGAGCTCCAACAAACAATTTCACACACACACACACACACACACATACATACACACACACACACACACACACACACATATATATATATATATATATATATATGTTCTTATGCAAGTTAGATTTTATATTAGACACATTGGAAATTTCAGATATAGGTCACTCGATTGATTGAGACATGACTAGACCAATCGAGGTGAATAGATCAATCGAGAATCGATCTACCTTAATTAAAAAGTGGCTAGATTAATTTGAGTAGATCGATCTAATTGTTTCAAGAAAAAAATTATTACCACTAGATTGATCAAGTACTGACTAAAATGATCAAATGTTTTGGCTCTATCAATCAAGCCTGACTTGGATCAGTTAAACGGTTAAAGTTTCAATTTAAAATATTTATTTAAACTTGAGATAATTTATGAAATTACCACTTAGTCTATTCTTTAGTATGCTTCATTATTTTTAAAATATGTTCTAAATTTTAGGCTAAAATATAGAATAATACATATGTTAAATAATGGATAAAATATAGCCTAAATTATAGCTAAATATTATCCTAAGAGATAGCCTAAAATATACTTTAAAAATAATTCTTATTTAAATAGGAGTCTTTTTAATTAATGAATTTACTTTAAAATAACTCTTCTTTAAATAGAAGTCTTATTTATTAATCAGTGTTACTAATCCTATTTCTAATAGAAAACATATTTATCAATTACATGTGATTAAGGGTTTTAATTTTTCCTATGAATAAAACTCATTGTTCATTATTTAAATTAACCACATATAAGCATTATTCTCTTTATCTTAATCTCTCTATTTTGTTTTATAAATAGAAGATCATAATTATTTAGGTTTCTTTATTTAATTAATCTATCAAAAAATAGTGGTCTGTTTGATTGATTAATAAGTCTATTTAGATTAGGATATTTTGATCACATATTCTTATAGCTTCTTCTTTTTTATTCTTAAATTATTGGATCAAATATTTTTATGTGTCATATTATAATTATTTTATTTGATTATTGATCTTTAAAAAAGCTATACTTATTGAACTTATGCTTAAACTAATTGTTGTAGGGTTTCTAGTTGATTTCTATTTATCTTATATATTTATTAAATCATCTAGCTAGGGTTATTTATTATTAAATCTTCACTAGGACACACATTTATACTTGTGTTATTATGCTAACTTTTCAAGTAGTGTTAGAATGGATTATATTGCTTGTGTGACTCAAGTTATCAAAATATTGATCTGGATTCGAACACCTTTCTTGTAGAGACAATGATGGAAGCAGTGACTTGTAAGTAGATTACTTAGGGGTGTTACCTTGATGGGTAGTTTCAGTCCTAACATTGTAATAGGACCCTTTTCATAGTGAATAGTTAGGTGAACCGGTAGACCGTTGATTTTCCTCATAGATCATTGGTATGGCCTAGGTTATTATCACCTAAATCTCATGTGCTAATCTTTTTATTTCTACATACTTTATTAACACTCGATTGCATGTCTAACTGTTCTGAAAAATTTTAATTTATCATACCTCTATTGATATTCTTTTCACTCACTTTCTAGTTAATAGATCCATAACTAAAAAAGTAATTTCTCAAGTAATAACATAATAATTAATTAGTTAATTAAAGGACTCATGTCTGTGCATGTATAACCAACACACATATAATTAATATTTTTTTGTCTACTTATGCAAAGAGCTCTATACATGTATGACCAGCTTTTCTCTTGGTACGAGTTTGGTGAGGTTTTTCTTTTTGTAGATTATTACATATAAGCTATTTATAGTTATTTTACATGTATAAATACATTTTTAGATACCTTTAATTCTTCAAAATAACTAATAAAGTATATGTATACTTTCATGTAATGATTTGTATCTATTTTACAGTCGAGCTATTAAAGATTAAATAAATATGTTTTATAATTGTTATTTTTTTAAACCTATACACTCACTAAGTATTTTTACTCACCCTATTTTCTTTTAACTTTTTTTCCCTTTTAAATAGCATTATTTTTTCATTGAAGGCTTGAATGCTATTTTTGAAGGAGACTAAAATTAATTTATTGATTTTACCTTGTATGATTTCTCGTCCTTTTGGAGTTACTATGAGCTTATTTTAATTTCTTAATAATCTAGTTGTATTGTAAATTATTTTTAATATCTTAACGACTGTAGACTGAATCATTGGACTGGAAGTATGAAACTGAAAATGTTGATGCCAAGAAATTTTTGGTTGGTTGCTTTCTTGATTATAAGATGGTGGACTCTAAATCAGTATATAGTTAAACACGTGAAATCCAAGATATCATAATAGAGATGTATGATGAAGGGATGGTACTTAGTGAAACTTTCCAAGTTACAGCTATTATTGAAAAGTTTCCCCCTTCATGGATAGAGTTCAAGGCCTACCTTAAGCACAAACGAAGAGAAATGTCTTTGAAAGACTTACTGATAAGATTCAAAGTGGAAGAAGACAACAAGGCTTCTTCTAAAAGAGGTTATATCCTATTAGCACCCAAGGCTAATGTGATGGAACATGATCAAAGTTCCAAACACAATAAGAATAAGGGCAAAGGCAAGTTGGATAAAGGGTCTAAATTGGGACCTAGAGAAGCAAATTTTAAGAAGTCAAGCTTCAAAGGGATTTGCTTTAAATGTCAGAGGACATGGCATAAAGCCCCAAAGTGCAGGTCTCTAAAAAGAAATAGAAACCATGAGACAAACATGGTTAATGACATCACTCATGATATTTTTGACATTGACTTATATGCAGTCATTTCTGAGGTAAAAATGGTGGGATCAAACTTAAAGGAGTGGTGGATTGACACTAGTGCAACAAGGCATGTATGCTCAGATAAAGGGCTATTCACTATTTTTGAAGCAGTGAAATATGTAGAGAAGCTTTTCATGGGAAATTCTGCCACATCAACCATTCAAGGGCAAGGCCATGTCAAATTGAAGATGCCTTCTGGGAAGGAGCTTACATTAAATAATGTACTCTATGTGCCTGACATCCGTAAGAATCTTGTTTCTGGCTCATTGTTAAACAAACATGGCTTTCAGATGGTATTTGAATCTGACAAGGTCGTTGTGACCAAAAATGGGATGTTTGTGGGGAAGAGATATGTATTTGATGGGCTATTTAAACTCAATGTAATGACTATAAAAGCTAAGAATATTAATAAGATTAATTCTTCTGCTTATATGCTTGAGTATTCCAACTTGTGGCATGGTAGACTAGGTCATGTTAATTACAATACATTGTGTAGATTAATTAACATGGAACATATACCCGCATTCCAAATAGATTTAAAGCATAAGTGTAAGACTTATGTTAAGGCAACAATGACTAGGTCATCGTTTCATTCGATTGAAAAGAACACTAAACCCCTTGACTTAATCCATAGTGATCTATGTGATTTGAAATTTCTTCAAACAAGATGTGGCAATAAGTATTTTATTACTTTTGTTGATGATAGCACGAAATATTGTTATGTGTATTTGCTTAAAAGCAAAGATGAAGCTATAGAGAAATTTATTCTTTATAAAATAAAAGTTGAAAATCAACTCAACAAGAAAATCAAGGTACTACGTAGTGATCTTGATGGTGAATATGAGGCATCGATCGGTGAATTATGTGGACAACATGGAGTTATTCATGAAACCACAGCGCCTTATTCACCTCAACAAAATGGAGTTATTGAATGTAAGAATCGTACCTTGAAAGAAACGATGAATGCAATGCTATTAAGTTCTGGGTTGCCATAGAACTTGTGGAGGGAAGCTATTTTGTTAGCTAACTACCTTTTAAATAAGGTATCCCAGAAAAAGACACATAAGACACCATATGAATTATTTAAAGAAATGGTACCTTCCTATAAATATTTACAAGTGTGAGGGTGTATTGCAAAAATGGTTGTACCTATTCCTAAAAAGGTGAAGATAGGTCCAAAAACAATAGAATGCATCTTCATTGGATATACACATAATAGTAGTGCTTATCAGTTTCTTGTGTATGAGTCAAAGATCCCAGATATACACAATAACACAATAATAAAATCAAGGAATGCATCATTCTTTGAAAATGTATTTCCATGTAAATCTCAAGGAGAATCAAGTTCGTCTAAATGAACATATGAGATTATGAATAAAGATAGTCAAAACAAAGAACCTGAACAAGAGGTTGAGGTTGAACTCAGACGTAGCAAGAGGGCTAGGACAGAAACATCCTATGGTCTATATTTTTTTACCTATCTTCTAGAAAGTGAACCTTAAACCTACGAAGAGACTGTGAATTCTTCTGAAGGTCCTCAATGGTGAGAAGCCATAAATAGTGAAATTGAGTCCATTATGCAAAATCACACTTAGGAACTAGTTGATTTACCTCCAAGTAGTAAAACACTAGGGTTTAAGTGGATTTTCACAAGAAAACATAAATCAGATGGATCAATTGATAAGTATAAGGCCAATCTTGTAATTAAGGGATACAAACAATGACATGGCCTTGATTACTTTGATACTTATTCTCCTATGACGAGAAGTACATCTATAAGGATGATAATTGCTATCGTAGCTCTGTGAAATCTTGAAATACATCAAATGGATGTAAAGATAACCTTTCTAAATGGAGAGTTAAATGAAGAAATCTACATGAACCAACCCAAGGGTTTTTTCATGCCTAGGGAAAGAATGAGAGGTTTGAAAATTGGTGAAGTCTTTATATGGCTTGAAACAAGCACCAAAATAATGGCATGAAAAGTTTGATAATGTTATACAGACAAACGACTTTACACTACTACAAAAATGGGTATTTAAGTCGATACGTAAAGTCGGTTTTTAGAAAAAACTGACTTTAAATTGGTTTAAAGTCGGTTCGGTGTAGAACTGACGCTATCCACGTAGGATGTAGAGTCAGTTGACGTGTCGAATCGACGCTATGCATGGACGTAGAGTCGATTCCAGGTGTCAACCGACGCTACGCTACGTGGATAGCGTCGGTTCACCACGTCAACTGACGCTACACATGGACGTAGCGTTGGTTCACCACGTCAACCAACGCTACGTCCATGTATAGTGTCGGTTCGCCACCTAGAACCGACGCTATCCACGTAACGTAGCGTCGGTTGACGTGGTGAACCGACGCTATCCACGTAACATAGCGTCGGTTGACACGTGGAACCGACGCTATCCACGTGGATAAATTCTTTCTCTTCTTTCTTCCCAGACAAAAACTATTTTCAGCGTTGCAGAACTCTAAAAAACCGAAAACCTCCTCCACTTCTCCTCCACTCTTTCTCATTTTCCGGCCACCTACGACTACCATTTCTAGCACCGATTAGTGAGTTTTCTTCCTCTTTAACTAATCTTTTAGATCCCCTATTATTCATATTTTTTTCTGTTATTATGTGTATAAATTTTTGTATTATATATGTAGGTTTGTATTATAACATAAGGAGAAGAATATGATGATCTTGAATAAAATAGAACAAAACCATGGTAATTTTTATGGTATTAATTAATATTTTATTTTTCAAATATTTGTATTATTTGAACTATTTGCTAAACTGATTTTGTTTTTTTTTTCTGCTCGAATATAGGTTTTTATTTGAGTAAAATAAAAAATGAATAAATTAAAAAAAAAATTACAACGTAAAGTCGGTTCACCGCGTGAACCGACTTTAAACTTTAAATTGGTTTAAAGTCGGTTTTTTACCAACTTTAATGCCCCTTTTTGTAGTAGTGTTAAAATCAACGATTATGACAAATGTGTATATGTTAAGGACAAAAAAGATGGTTATGTTATCTTGTGTCTTTACGTTGATGACATGCTAATTGTGGGTAGTAATGATCAAATGATCAAATCTACTAAGTCTATGTTAAATTCAAGGTTTGATATGAAAGACATGAGACCTGCTAATGTAATTATGAGAATTAAGATATCAAGAATATCAAGCGGTTTCATTTTAAGTCAATGTCATTATGTTGACAAAATACTTGAGAAATTCAACAAGGGTGATTCTAGTATTGTGAGAACACCAGTAGATGTAAATCTACACCTATCTAAGAATAAAAGTGAGAGTGTGTCTCAACTAAAATATTCTAGTGATAGGAAATCTTATGTACTTGATGAGTTGTACGAGACCAGACATAGCTTATGTTGTAAGCAAACTAAGTAGATATACTAGTAATTCAGGATCTGATCATTGGAAAGGTATTACAAGACTACTTAGATACTTAAGATATACACGTAGCTATGGACTACACTACACAAGATATCTAACTGTATTAGAAGGATACAGTGATGCCAATTGGATATTTTATATGAAAGACTCAAAGTCTACCAGTGGATATGTATTCATACTAAGTAGTGTAGCTGTTTTATGGAAGTCCTCTAAACAGACATGCATTGCTAAATCCACGATGAAATCTGAGTTCATCGCTTTGGATAAATATGGCGAAGGGGCCATATGGCTACGTAATTTTGTAGAGGATATTCCTAAGTGGGTAAAGCCTATACCTGCAATATGCATTCATTGTGATAGTCAATCTACTATTGGTAGGGCATAGAGCAATATGTATAATAGTAAGTCTTGACATATACGTCGTAGACATAATACCATTAGACAACTACTCTCAACTGGGGTTATCTCTATTGACTATGTGAAGTCAAAGGATAACATAGTTGATCCTTTAAATAAAGGGTTAAATTGAGAGTTAGTTGATAAGTCATCGATAGGAATGAGACTAAAGCCCATGAATGAATAAGGATTTACAAAGGAAACCTAACCTATTTGACTGAAGATCCTAAGATCTAGATTCAAATGAACAACCTAATTGTAAAGACTTATTGTGATCACTGTGAAGGTTTACCCTCAAGTCCATTTCTCTGATAAAAATAGTGATACTTGTAAGATACAGGATAACCTAAGGCTTTTAATGATTCTTATTAAGAGAATACCGAGCGGAGTATGTGGGTTACTCTTTGTAGATTATTTTTAAAGATAAAAGATCACATATGTGAGGGAGGAGTGGGGCCGCTTCGAAAGAGAATTGTATTGGGCTCAATTTTTTAAAGACTCTCACAGAACTAGGCATATGTTCATGGCCAAAACGAACATAATAGTGAGAACTGAATTGTGTTAGGAAAGATTCTTGTGTGAAGTATATCATCGCTTACATAAATGACATAACAATTCAAGGACATCACGTCTACTACTCAATTAGTAAGGTAAATATATTTTCACAAAGGAAGGTTCAAAGGGTAACACCTACCTATCCTATGCACATTTCGATCCATTGAACTCTATTTCTGTGTCAAAATTTGATTTGAAATATATGTCAATTTTTATTTATGTGGGAGATTGTTAGAAAAATTGAATAAAAATTTCAATTTTCAGTTTCAATTCTTTTAAATTTTCCGTTACCTCCCTCTTGATTTCTTCTGTTTCTTTGCTTCAAATTTTATATGTTTCTCTTTTTCAATTTCCAGTCATTTCTCTTTTTTAATTTCAACTGTTTCTCTTCTTCAGTTCCAATCGTTTCTACCCATTTCTCTGCATCAATTCTCAGCTTCCATTTATGAATAATTCTTCTATAAATGGAGAAGAAAGTTGAGAAGAAAAGATAGAAAAAAATTTTGAGAACGAAAAAGAAAAAGAAAACAAAGAGAAAGAGGGAGGCATGAAGAAGAAGAAAGAGAAAAGAAAAAAAGAAAAAGAGGGAGTCGTAAAGGTAAAAGAAAAAAAATTATTTATTTATTTATTATTATTATCTTTTGGTTATATATATTTTATTTAGAGTTAGGTTCTTTCAATAGAGTTCAGACATTTTAAAGTTTGTAGAATAATAAATTATGGTATAAGTTTATTATTATTTAATCGTTGTATCCTTAGAGATAAATTTTTGTCGTTCTCAAACATTCACAATGAGCGAAAAAATTATCTTAAGAACACTGTGTGATACATAGATCTCAGTTATTATTATTTTTATATATTTAATTTATATATTATTTAAATTTTATATTTATATATTATATATATTTTTAATTTTTTTTTAATAAAATAATTTTATTCTTAAATTATTTGTCCTATTATTATTTTGAATGTTATTATTTTAAAAAAATATTTTAAAAAACAAACAAAAAAGAGAAAAAAATTAAAATATAACTATTTTTCCCTTTTTGGCTGCTTTTGTTATGACACGAGGAAAAATTAATATTAAAATTCTTTTAGAATTGTTCGCTGGAATACTCCTAAAAAATAATTAATTTACCTTTATGAATAATAGATATACGTTGTTTTATGAGCCTTAAATGTGATAATTAGTGATAATTAATAGTAACTAACATAAAATACTACAAAGATGAGTGATCTGATATAATATTTTTTTAAGATTTTTATAACCCTTTTTAATAAATTATGTCAAATATAAGATTACAATATAAAGTTGTTTAATTAATATTTTTATTTTTATTTAATAAATTAACATGAATAAGTATAATAAATTATAAATATTTTTATCTTAAAAGATTCCTATTTTAATTACATTTTAATTACTTAATATAAAATAATAATATTTTAATAAAAAATTATTAAAATAATATAATTTATTTTTAATTAAAATTTTATATAAAATTAAGGAATTAAATAAAATAATTTTTAATCTAATGGATTAAACCGCATAAAATGACCTAATTTAATGAAATTATGTGACAACTTACCTTAAAATATATAGACATAAGATTCACTTTATATACGATATAAATTTACTTTTTTATACGTTTTTATTTAAGTATTAATTGTGTATTATCACTTTCATGTATAATAATAGGCCAAAAATTTGACACCAGTAAGGATAGAATTAGTATTACATACGGATTGTGATAGAATGCAAATACTGGATTCAAACTAATAATAGTCACATTTGGCAACAACAACAACAAAAATAAAATAGAAAAACATAATAATAATAGAAGTCACAACTTAAAGAAGATTATTTCAACGTAACTGCTGTAATTAACTTCGACCCAAAAAAACTGGTGTAATTACTTTCCTTTTATTATTATTATTATTATTATTATTATTATTATTATTATTATTATTATCAAAATTTGATTAATTAATAAATAGATTGATGTCCAACCAAATTACCAAAAGCCAAATATAGGCTAAAATTAATATTTAAAACCAGTCCTTTTAGATTGCTCAATGGTTATTAAATGGAAAAATAAGATAAGGTTGAAAGTAAATGCAGAACACAAATAGAATTTGATTAGGCATTACGTAGACGGAATGCATTTATTTTGGGACTGTGTTCTTTTCTCACGAGTGCGTTTAATAATTGCCCAATATTAACAAGTTTTAAAGGCTGGTTATCTTCTAATACTCCCATTAATTAAAAAGAGAAGTTAACTAATTGCAGAGTAGGCAATAGAAAACCACTAATCTATTTTTAAAAAACATTATCCGTAATGGATAGTTCTTAAAGATTTGAATAACTTTTTAAACCATATGTCATGATTCTATCAATAAAATAGATATTAAAACAATATTTAAGATAGATGATTCAGAGTCACGATTCTATCAATAAAATAGATATTAAAACAATATTTAAGATAGATAATTCAGAGTTTAATATATATACACAGTGTAGTGGTTGGTTTTTAGTCTTTTGCCTAAGTAATATTATTTTTAATAAATTAATCAATTTTTTAAAATAAATAATAAACTCATCTCAAAATTCACATTTTTATATCAAGCTATTCAACAAATAGACCAAAATATTTTTATTTTATAATTTTAATTTAATGAGATCATGATAAGACTTCATCACATCTCTGCATGTCATCAGAACTCCAACCATTTCATAGTAGTTATGTAGGTAATTTCATTAAAAATCTGGTGAATTTTTCAAAAATAGATATAACATATTACATCTAAAGATAAAGGTTAATGTAACATGTTGTATATTTACTAGAGTTTTAATGACCTTATTAGAGATAGATATAATATATTACATTAAAAAATAAAGGTTGATGTAATATATTACATATAAACATATATATCAATATAACAAGTTATAAAGATTCAAGTAGATATAATATATTATATATAAAAATATAGGTATATATAATATGTTACATCAAGTGAATGCAATAGGTTACATCTAGTGGATCGATGCAAAGGTTTTTGAAAATCTTGTGGATCTTTAAAACTATAACGATTCATCGAAAATTCAATGGGTGGTTGGCAATGATTGTTGTATATCTTATAAGATCTAATTTTATATTTATTTTATTGAATATATTTAACAAGAATATTTTTAATATTTATACGTATAAAATTATGAGTTTTGAGTTAAGTTTTGTTAGTTTAAAAAAAATATTATTGAAATAAAAAATATACTATATAAAGGAAATATTATTATTAGTTTTGTCACTGTGAGGACTAAATTATCTTCATATTTTTAAGTTTTATTACTTTTTTATTTTATTATTATTTTTTTAATTAAACTTATTTTCTTTCATTCAAATAAATATTAAAATATATTTATAATAAACCTATCATATTTTGAAAAAAAAAATAGTATTTTATAGGTTTACTGTAAATTGACTCACATTACAAAATTTATATTTATATTCCTTGTTATTAAGTGTAATAATTTATAAGATTATATATTTAATGAATAATTAAAGTTTATTCAATTAATTTATAAACGAAATATATTTACGTTAAATTAATAAATTTTGTGTCAAAATTATTTGGTAGCTAATAAAAATTTAAAAAATAATCAATTAATACGTATTATTTTAAATAAAAATATTTTTTAAATTTAATCAAATTATATCTATTTTATTGATAAAGGCTTTAGTTTTTCAACGTGGATAAGTCTCCTCCACAAACAGAGCAATTAGTGAAGAGATCAACACTCAGCTACTTATATTTGCCATGACTTCAATTAGATACCAAGAGAACAAAACAGTAGAGTTCATAATTTCATACAACTTGCAAGTTCAAGAAATTATTGTCATTAATCTGTTGCCTCTAGCTTTTGATCATCTCCAACGAAGCATTATTGCATTAAAACCGTGTAATTTTTATACTGAAGTTAGACTAAAAAATTATCAAATATTATTCCAAATATAATATGATGAAGGTAATTATTCCAGTGTTTTTTTTAATAAAAGATAAAAAATCAAAAAATATCATTTAAATTTATTTCACTTTAATTATATATCTTTGACAAAATTTTATTATAATTATATTTTTTATTATTTAATAATATTTTTAATTTTTTATTAACTAAAAATAAATATATAATAAAAAAATCGCTGAATAAAATATAAAATTAAAAATATAATATAAATTAAAACAATAATTTAATAATCAAAAAAATCATCTACAAACTAAAAGTATCTGAAATATTTTGAAATCATCTATCATATTCCTTGTTGTTAAGATCTTTTTTGCCATGTAGTAAGAATGGTGTAGAAAAAAAAGTAAAACTTATATTTGGAGTATTTCAATCACGTTTTTCAATTACGTGGACTAATTCATTTTTTTGAAATAAAAATCTATTACATGATGTAACGTATGCTTATAATATTATGCATAATTAAATATGAATGTGATATTAATGTAACAATTGAAGAACGAATAAGAGTGTCAATTAAAGATGTTCATAAATTGGTTCGGATTGGACCAAATTGTAAAACCGAATCAAATCGGATCAGATCAAACGGTTTTATAAATCAAACGGTCCGATTCAATTTGTATTAGTTAAAACTATTTTTCAAATGGTCTGATCCGATTCGATTTGTATTAATTTTTAAAACGATCAAACCGGACCGAACTGGTTTAATAATATATTAGAATTTTCACATTATTTCTCATTAAAAGTGTTCAAAAACCGAACCAAATTAGAAAATCGAACCGGATCGGTTGGACTGAACAATTTTATAAATCAAACGATTCGATCCGATTTGTATTAATTAAAACCGTTTCAAACGATCCAATTTTGTTAAAAAAAATTAACCAAAATCAGACCGGACTACACTAGACCGATGGACATCCCTAGTGTCAACTACATAAAAAGAGACGATGTTATTCGATTTCAAAAATTCCTTACTCAACGTAGATAAATTTAAAAAAAAACTTATATAATACTTGAAAATGCATTAATCAAGCATTTATAATATGAATATATTAATTTAAAAAATTAATGTTAATCTATATATAATTTTATTGTGTTTTTTTATTCAAAATAATATAATCTTTAGTTAATATAATAAATATAATATTTTTATTAATTATATATATTTTTTAATAATATAATTTTTAAATTTGTTAATATTATTAATTAAGTAATAATAATATATAATTAATATAATAATAGTTAAGAAAATAATTAAAAAATAAAAAAATATTTATTTTATAAATAATATATTTTTAATATAATATTTGATATTATAAATTAAAGGAGATAAAAATATGGTAAAATTTTGTATTAAAATTATGCAAAAAAGTAACAAAATAACGTAATAGGTCAAAGATGCTGTTAGTGGAAAAAAAGTACCAAAGCAATGCAATAGGTCAAAGATGCTGTTAGTGGAGGATTCATGAACTCACAGTAGAAAATAATAATAATAATATACGTATTAAATTATTATAAAAAAATAGATAATTGAGTTATTAATGTGATATTTTAAATTAAATGTGACATTTTTATTAGTAGTAAAATAATTATATTAAGATACATATTAATATATAAAAATAAGATAAAAGTTACTTTATTTTTTTTATAAAATAATTATTTATTATAAATTTAATTCTTTTACATTATTTGAAAATTAGTTAACGATGATAATGACTTTGGAATTCATATTGCCACGTTCGTTTAACCAAAATCGTGTCAGCTGATACCACTCAATTATTACAAGAAAACACCAAGCAATTCCATGTATACCACTTATGTTGCAGATCGTTGTCGAAAATGAATAGTATCATACGACATACAAAAAGCACTTAATTAAAAAGCTAATATGCGTTTGGATGCACTATTCAAACAAGTTCTAAATGAAGTGGTTTTTTGTGAAGTGTTTTCCACTAGAAACTATGTTATAGATAACTACTTCCGAAATTGGCAAAAAAGTTGCGTAAGCACTTGTCACAGTTGGCAAAAAATATTAAAATTGTTAGTAGTTGTTGTAATCACTAAAAAAATCCTAATATTTTTTATAATAATGTAGTAAAATTAATAAAAACAATTATTAATGTAATTTTGTAAATAATATTACGAATATATATATATATATAGGTGGATTCTCTCTATAACGTCAAAACCTTTTTTCATAAGTAAAGGAAATTTGATTAATTTTAAGGGAGTGCTTAAATGTGAGGCCGATAATTCTAATCTTACAGTCAAACGAAAATTAAATCACTTATATTTTTAAGAATACTTTCTATTAAAGCATCTAAACAAGGTTTTAGATGAGCTCATGTATATGGTTAGCGATATCAGATATTAACATGCATATATAACAAGGGCAAGACTCAAGAAATACAATTACACTTGTTAATTAGTTGTTACTCAATGATATAAAATTAATTATATTATGTTGAATGTTCTAGATTTGAATCGCAATTATGTGTTTGTGAATTTGAATATAACATGGAAAAAAAATATTTGTCAATGTTTTATATTTTATAAAATTTATAAATTATTTTGGATTTAAGTGATCAGTATAAAAAAATTTATAATTAAGGTTTTATTTTTAATTCTATATCATATGTGTTAATTATTTTTATAATAAAATAATGAATATATATTTAATGCATCTTCACAAGTAAATTAAATATATGTTTATTTTTTAGAATATTTTAAACATATGCTTTTTCTTTCTTCTTTGTAGTCTCCGTGTTTATTTAATAATAAATATTCTTTACATTTATAAAAATATATTTATATAAAAAAAAATTAAATTAAAAATATGAACATTTTTTCTTACACACTATTGGCTCAAACCTATCGTGTTCCCCAACGTGACTGTAAAAAGTATTTAACCGCTTAAATAATGAGTTTGGAAATTAAACAGCAAGTACATTGTTTATATAATTAAATCTATATATATAATTAGTATATTATTTTAAAATTAATTTAATTATATATAAATTGTTACATTCAATATTCAATAATCACTAATCATATATATATATATATACTATGTATAATAAAAATATTATTTTAAAATTAATTTAATTAATCAGATGCAAATAAGATATGTATTATTGGAGAAAAAATTCACCATATATGCATGAAATCTTTTAATTAATTTACTTTATTTTTAACTATTTAAAAAAAATATAATCAATATATTGTTAGACAATCATTAGATAAATTTGATTTGACAAAAAAATATATTCAGAATATATTTGATTTATAAGTTAATATTTTAATAAATAAATAAGATAATATCATATATTAAGAGATTTAAATATATCATCTTAAAGTTTATCTATATAACCTTATAATATAGTTATAATATGCGTTTTTTCTTTAACCCCACTACAATTGTAGTCAAAACTCAACAAAATAACTTACTTAAGCATTAGAGTATACTTATATCTCATAGTGTAATTCCTTACACCTTTTAATAGTTTATTCATCTTTTCAAGAATCAGTTGGCATATTCGTGGTGAACACAATGAATGTATAAATTAGTTTCAATATCTAGTATTATCTATGGAAAAGAAATTTGATATTTTAATCAATATGAATTGACAAATAACCAAAGAGCATTCATAATGTTCTTCACATTCTTCATTCTATTCATTATATTCATCACCTTTTTCTCCTAAAGATCATATTTGATTCGTCAAGTCTTTATAATGAATTTGCAACAAAGTTCAAAAGAATGCACTACTCCTCCAAATGAGTAGTAACAAGTTAATTCCCAAGAGAGTAAGTCTTCACCTCCCAAGAATGTCAAGAAAACAAAGAAATGTAGAAAGCACACCATAGAAGAGAGGTTAGGACGTTTAAAAAGCATGTTGGAATAGTTGATATAGCTAAACCCCAAGAGTAGCCACAAGTGTTTACTAATATCCCTTACACTTTAGGTCAGATTGAATAAGAGCATAAGAAGACCAGTATCAAGCTCTTAACAATAGCCATGATTCTTCTCACATTAAATCCACAGTCTATAATAGATTGGGACCTAGGGTTTTAGAGCTCCCAATACATTAAGGGATTATCAATGGAGTCAATAATGATGCCCAATTATCGACACAACCAACAATCACCATTTAGAATAGTAAGAACCACTTAGGCTAGGTTCACATGCTAAACACCAATACTTGAGGGAAGACTTTAAGACTAGGCACAATGCCCACTACAGCCAAGGTATCACCATTGATGATGTTGCATATTTGGGCCTCAACCGTCAACAATTACTTACGGTAGGCAACCATTAGCTGAACAATCCTCCCATCGAGGACATAGAGTTTCGACTCCAAAATATGGAGTTAAAACTCAACAAAGATAAGCCATGCTTGGATTATATGGTGTCCATCCTAACTCTTTTAACCTCAGAAGTAGTGTCTAGCTCATTGAGAAAGAAGTTCAAGTAGCCAACGATTAGCACCTACAAAATGGTCCACGGACCCCTAAGATCACATGGAGTCCTTCAAAGACTAGTGAACTTGTATGCTCACAATGATGTTGTCAAATGTCGAGCTTTCCTAATGATTTGGCAAGAAGAGCCCAGATTTAGTATAGAACTTTGATGTTGGGAACAATTGGAAGCTTTTTAAAGTTTTCCAAACAAATCCTTACTCACTTTTTGACCGAGAGAAGATTGACGTAAACCTATACACACTTGTAGAATTAGCCTAAAAGACAACAAATCCTTAAGAATTTATTTAATCACTTTAATAATGAAAAGATCTAAGTCAAGGATTGTTATAATGCCCAAGCAGTCAATGCCTCTTTACATTCCATTCATATTGGACCTATACGAAACAAGTTGGCAAAAAAGCTACTTGTATTAACTTATAAGGAGATGACCAAGATGGTGGTAACGATAATAACTATAGAGGATATGGCTAGCCACCATAGGAACGAGTAGAAAAGTCACTTCTAGAAGCACAAGATTGAGGACAAACTTAGGCGTTTGGAAGTCAATAAGTTCATATTGGAGTCTAAGGACGGTGAGTAGCCAAGAAGAACTAGAAACTCTCACCCTAGGGTAAAGTTCAAAAATTTTGTTCCCTTAAACACTATTCAAGAGTAATTATTGATGCAGGTCCAAAGCATAAGAATGTTTAGAGGACTTAAGAAATTAAAGAGTCTTCTCAACCCTCACTTGTAGAAAGTATAATAATTTATGCAAGTGTCATCAAATAAGGGGTGGATAAATAAATTGATAAATCAAATTAAATTGAAAAATTATATTACATTGGATAATTTAGTCTTATTTATCACTTATTTTGATCTAGTTTGATTTATAAAATATATAAATTATTTAAATTAGAGATATTTAAAATAACCACTTTACTATCGTAAATTGGTGTAGTTTATTGGATATATAGTATAGGCATTCATGAGTTCATAAGTTTAACTCTTTTTTGTCACAATTCTAATTAAAATAAAAATGTTAATTCTGTGAGTTGAACTTGGGATGTAACCAACGAGTTATGCCCAAGAACGGTGGAATTGTTTCTTAGAAAGTTGATATCTCTTTTGGGGTATTTTCTCTCAAATTTGGTGCAAAGTTTGAGTTCAAATGGGTCTTAAAACTATATAAATAAGCCATATATTGACCTAAGAACATTCTAAACAATTAAATTTTAATCTAATATTTGAAAGAAAAAAACTAAAAAAAATGCAAGGCTAAGCTTTTTAAAAAAAAGTTACGCAACCTAACTGAATCTCGTGCCTCCACTATGTACATCCACGTGAAACGTACCATTTGATTTGCGTTGCTAAGTTCATCCCAAACAAGACTAAGTACATCCATGTGTTTAGTCCTTAGCTTATATGTGTTTGCTTGCAAACTTGATTCATACACCTTCTATGAACATCCACTTTAGTTGATTGTGAACATCATTGGGTTGTTTGATTAAGCTAATCCATAAAGTCTTTATATACGGTGTAAATAATTGCTAAATGTAATGTAACCACCAGTTTAAATAAAATAAACTAAAAATTTAAAATTGTAGAATATTTTACAAATATTTTTTTACTTATAAAATAATAAAAATATCATTAAAGTAATAAAATTTTTAAATAAAAATATAACAAAATATTAAAAAAATATTGATTTATAAATATGATTCTTTTATACCACGTAAACTTTATATGTACTTTAACCTTTAACTCTTTAACATAATATTTGTTATTGTTATTTATAGCCAAAGAGTTGTCATAATTCTAGTTATTTAATTATTTTAATTTTTAATTTTATAATAAAAAATATATGTTTATTTTTTAAAAATATTAAAAATATTTATTTATTTAAAGTTGTAAAATAAATAAATATATATTTAAAAAAAATAAAAACAAAACTTGATATACTAAGAAAACTATACCATAAAATTAAACCAATTGGGAAAATAAGTTTTTTTTTTCGTAATTAACTAGAAAGGGTCACTACAACGAACTTGGGGATGCCCCCCTGTCAATTTCATGATGTGTTTTTAATAAATAAATTGCTAAAAAACTGTGATAATTTTCACTACTTTTTATTGTATAAACACTCTTATAATAACGAAGCTCCATCTTAATCATATATGTCATGTCATTTATAAAGCAAGAATATATTAAATAGGTTTGTGAAACTAGCTATCAGTGACAGATGTGACTCCCTCCCTCGGATATTTTTATATCACTTAAAATTGTATGCACCGATGCAAATTATAATTTAGAAGTCGCCGTTCGGGATGATATTGGTGCCAACATAATAAATATAAAATAAATAATAATTTATATATGATAATTTAATTAATTTCTCTCAATTATTTTATCAACTCAATTATATAACTTCGCATTTAATAACTAACTAACATGTCAATCAATAAATATAACAACTATTTAATACATATACTAATATACTCATATAAAATATAAACTATAAGTTTGTTTCAATGAATAATAGTTTAAATTCATTTTTTTTTTCGTTTAACACATCATTTTCATATGACATGAGATCATTTTATTGTAAATTCATAACAATAATTTAATCATTTAATTAAATTAAATTATTAAAATAAAATATAAAAAAAATTATTATGCTAAAATAATTTTAGTAATAATAATAATAATATTTTAATTAATTATGTTATTATTATTGTGTAATATTCAACCATTTGGGAATAGGATTGTATTTTTTACATTTGTCAAAAAAATTTAAAAACATAGAAAAAAACAAGGTACCAATTACCCTTATGGCTAGAAAGGGGCATATCAAACCGGCCAGCATGTTATGGTACGGTTCGTTAACCAATTGGATTGACACGACCTACTAAATATTAGATATAGTACTACACAATATATAAAAAAAACGACATTGCAAGATTTGTGACCCGTGGGATGGGTTGTATTGTGCTAACATATTAGTTAAAAACTAAATTATACGTAAATATATAAATATAATACCAATTGATATTATAATAAATAAATAGAATTAATATTAACACGTGAGTATTCTTATTATTATCAACATTTTTTTTTCTAAATAATGAATTAAATGGACATGAATTATCTTCGTCTATTAAATATAATCTAATGAATTAGACAGTATAATAAAATCTATAGATTAAAAATATAAATATAATATAACTTATGCGATCGACATGATTCTTTAACTAATGAATTATAAGTCGACACGATATGTTAATTAATGGATAATGAGTCATGTGTCAACATGACTTTTTACCTAATGAATTATAAATCGATACGATACGTTAATAAATAGACTAAATCGTGCAATGTTAAGTCAACCTAATCACTTTGATATCTTTAGCCATGATCAAACTTACATTTTAAGATATTATTTATAATATATTTTAAATACAAAAAATGAGTTATTAGATAGTAAAATATGTATTTTACTATCCAAACAAATAAAAGTGTTTAATTTGGATTAATTATAGTTAAACATATTAGTTTATCTATTCATAATTTTTTACAATTTATTGTTAAAATTAATTGAATAAAATAATTCTCAAAATTTAATTTTGGTCGCTAAATCTTAAAATTAAAGTTGATGGAAAAATTATAAAAAAAATTTAAAATTTAAAACCAAAAATTTATATTTTTAAGTATATTTTATATATTTTTATTATTAAAAAAAATATGAAACGTTATTTTATTTTAAATGTCATCAAATTAGATATCATTTAAATTTAATCATTGTCATTTAGATTAGTTCAATGTTAAAAATTATTCAATTAAATTTCGTTTAATATTATTTAAGTATTATTTTTATTGTTATAAATTTTAAAGATTTTTTTTTACAATTTAGCAAGTTTACGTATTCATTTTATTACATATTTATTTAAATTTACTATTATTTTTTATTTTTGATTTTTGCCGGGCTAATTGGCCTTCTCTATTTTATTTTTGTTATTCTGGTTCTATCTACGGATAAAATAATGTTTTTCTTTGTTATTTATTTAATCATTTGAGGTAAACTGTTATGTTTGTTTGGTTTTTCTGTTCTAATGTCCAATTTTGCAAAATCTTGATAGAAAAATAGGACTGTAAAAAATAAAAATAAAAATGAATCAGTGACCCAGACGAGTACTTATTTAAGGCTCAAATTAATTTTAACTAAAATCCATCAAGAACTTTAAGGCGACTAAAGCAAGTTGAAGGTGTCGTCTCTGATCCAACTAAGCCCATGAAAACATTATACCCAAGCTGAAGATCTGAAACGATGTTGTATAACTTGAAACATTACAAAATATATATGCATAGAGTTTGTTCATCGATAGTGAAATCATCTAAAGCTTCGATAGAGATTCAATGGCTGTCGGAATCACAAGCTTGGAGAGATTCAATGGAATTACCTTCTAAGAGATTGTAATCTAACCAAAGATACTGTCACTGTTTGTAGCTTGTTGAGACTGGCCGGCATCTCTCTGGCGAACTGATTGTTTCACATGTTAATGAGCTAAAGGGCACGCATTGGACTGTTAATGAATTTTTTGATTTTATGTTGGGAAGCGATGTCAAACTTCTAGAAAATCAATGATTTTATTTGTGTTTATTTTAATTGCTAAAAGCTGAAGGCTTTTGCTTATTTATGAAGTAATTAGTGTAATGTCATTTGATTTGATAATTAGTCCCAGCATCTTACTTGAGTTATGATTTCATAATGATAATTTTGAATGTAATTAAATGAAATGATATATGTACGTATTAACTTAAATTTGTTACTTTTTTTATTTACTTCCATCTCCATCTTTTTTAGATAATATGTTACTTTTTTTTCTATTTTTTTACATAGATTATTATATCTATATATATTTTTATATGTTATATGTTACATATTATATTCATTTTTATTTTTATATATAATATGTTACATATATCAGAATATTATATATAAAATGTTACACCTCTACATGTAACATATTATATCAACGTCTATCTTTGTATTTAATATAATATATACATCGAAACTATGTATATAACATGTTACATACAAAAAAGTTTCATATTTTAACATGTCATCTGTAATTAGTGAGCTCTGATGAGATCGTGACAATAACCATTAGAGAAGTAGTGGAGTTTTACTTTAATATCATTTTATTAAAGTTATGAAATGAGAGTATTTTAATCTATTTGTTAAATAATTTGATTTAAAATTATGAGTTTTTGAGAAAATTATTACTATTTAAAAAAATTTGATAAATTTATCAAAATAAATACTATTTAAGTTAAAAGCACTCAAAAACTTAAAGAAGAAAAATGGAGGAAATTATAGTAAAGCTCGTAGCATTTCCTTAAAAAAAAAAAATAGTAAAACCCAAGCTCACAAAGGCTGTATGCACAAGCCCGATGTGGCCCAAATTACAGAAAGCTAGGCCTACTAACTGAACATGTGGAGCTAACTTGCCCAATATGATGCACTTGTTAATGCTTTTGTACCTACTGCATTACTAATTAAATGAATTATCATTTCCATTGTTGCTATATAGCACACTCATTAAAAAATCGCTTTATCCAGTGAATTTTTGTTTATACTATCGTGGTGTAGGACAAGAGGATAGATATCTCATATATATATATATGAGAGATACACTTAACTACTTATGATACATATATATTTTTCTCACTATTACCTAAATTCATCATTTGTGACCCTGCACTAAAATGAATATATTGTCATTCACATTGGTGCCCTATATAAAACACTTATTAAAAAGTCACTTTATTCATTGATTTTTTTTCTTCTTTATGATAGTAGTATAGGACTTGAGGGTACATTATACATATGAGATAGATATATTTAAGTACCTTTGATCCACTTGTATAGTTAAGTTTTTTTCTATTTTCTCACTCTTACATGAATTCATCATTTGTGATCATGCACTAAAATGAATTATCACTCCCATTGGTGCTATATAGCATACTCATTACAAAGTCACTTTATTCCGTTATTTTTTATGTACTATCTACTATATCTAGTATAGGATGGGAGGGTGCATCATATATATATAAGAGAGATAGACTCAAGTACTTCCAACCTTAAATTTTTTTCTTTTTTTTCACTCTACCTAAATTCACCATTATATCTTTATCTTTTCTAAGTTAGTATTTACAATTCACCATTATATCTTTATCTTTTCTAAGTTAGTATTTACAATTTCATGCTATACCACAATTATTATCCTTATACAACTTTTTAATAAAGGAAATTTAACATTTTATAGGATCAAAGTAATTCTTATTATAAACATAGATGATAATATTGATATTGATGAAAATAACGAGACTTTAATTTTACAAAAAAATATCGATATATTATTAATATTAATGGATGTTAGAATAAAATTATGAAAAGAGTAAAATTCATAATTATATTAAAATTTTATATGAACTTTTTAAAATATTAAAACAAATAATGATAGGCTAATTAAATTGATTTTTTTATTTAAATTTATATGAATCAAGTATGATATAACATATAACATTATACAAAATTCAAATAGCAATTATTTTTAAAAGTAAATATATAAGTATAATTTTTTTAAAAATGATAGGAAAAGAGGAAAAAATAATTAAAAAAATTATGTAATTAATTATCTACAAATAAATCACAATTTTATGAGTTATAATTTGTAATTAAATATTTAATATTTAATAAATGTAAAAATTATGGAAAATTAAAATTGATTATTTTTAAATAAATGTTAACTTAATTTATAATACAAATAATATATCATATGAGTTAAATTTTACTTTCAAAAATTTATAAAATCTTAACATCGATATTTTGTGATATATCCTTATCGATATTTTTGATATTTCAAATATTTTTATCAAAATTTAGAAAATTACATAACAATTTATGACATTTTTTTAATATTTTTATGAAATTATAGGAAAATTTTAAGATATTGTCGAAGATGCTTTGAAAACAACATATTCATATCACAATCTTCCCTTTATGAAAATTTCAATAAAATATTTTAGAAAATATCGAGATATTTTCCTCCACGATTACAAAGTCGGTTTTTTTGGAAAATGATTTGATTCTCGTAGTTGCAAAATATTAATAACACCCTTTATGTTTATTTAAATATCAAAGAAGTTTTAAATTTAAAAATAAATTCAATAAACTCATTTTTACACTTTCTAATTAAAAATAATTAGAAATGATAAATATGCAAATGCAATGTTCTATAAAAAAAATTTAACTAATAAAAAATAAAAAAATTTATGCTTTAAATAAATACAAAAAAAAGTTAATAAATAAAAATTAAAAAATAAAATAAATCAGAATCATTCCTCACTCATTTATAATTTCTTCCTCTTATTTATCTATCTATCTCTCAATCTTCCTTTTTTCTATCTCTCATTATTAAAAATAGAATTAGAATTTTCATAGAATAAGTCTATAATTTATTGATGTTAATGTATATTTATTTTTCATTAATTATATTATTTTTAGCTACATTGGGTAAGGAAAAAGTAATAATTATTATAGATATCAACATTTTTATTCTTCTATCATCTATTTGTATTATTTTACATTTATATATATTACTATTAAGTCATGTTATGGTTATTTAGAGAAATTATATATCTTAGTGTGTGTATCTTATGAATTATAAATCAAATAGTATCATGTCACTTATTTAAAGAGAGAATTAATATAAAATTTTAATATTAAGGAAAAAAGTTGTTTACAATTGTCTAAATACACTGAAATATTATGATTTTATTGTTGTTACATGCATTATAAAACACATGACATATGAGTTCGTTTTTTGCAATAAAAAACACTGACATATTATAATTTTATTGTTGGTACAAGCAATAGAATATTTATCATTAAGTTGATAATATGCAACTAAACGAGATCATTATGTTTCATTGATACAATGTAACTTTTAGCTTTCCATTTCTTTTTGTTAGCTTTGTGGGAGCTGAATAAAAATATTTTAAAAATATATAAGGTAAAAATGGCATAGCCACCGTTATATTATATCTCTTTATTTCAAAGTTTATTTTCCACTCTAGAGTCTATCTTCGGTATATTAACTTTTTTCATCTTTTTATTTTAATTGCTTTAAATAAAAAAAATATTTGTGTTTTTTCACATTATTTTTATCATCTAGATATCAATCTAAAATTATTTATGTTATATGTATTTTTATTTTGTTTGTGTTTTATTGGAATTCTAATTATTTCTGTAAATATATTATATTTAAGATGATATTAATATTTGAAGAATATTCAATATATGAATTGAAATAATTAAAAATTTATTCTAGAATTTTACAACAAAATGAATGATTAAAAGTCAAGTTTTTTTAAGTGTCAACAAATATTATTAGTTTTATTTTATCAATTTAAATATTAATGTATATAGATAGATGAATTTTGATTTTGATGTTATTTTTATTCTTTATTAATAAAATTTAATTATTTCTTAGGAAAAATAAATGGTTGGAGCTCATACAAGCTGTCTCATAGCTCTACTTGTATTCTCGTGAATGAAATATCTTGCGTTCCAAATTAAAAAATAAAAAATAAAGCATGCGAAACTTTGGGGCCTTCAAACTTATCAGCTTATATTCACCTTTTCAAAGCCCATTTTGTTGAAATAGTCAAACAAAAGCCCATGTACATAAAAATATTTCTATTTAAATTATATATTTTTCAACAATAATTATTTTTACAAACAATTATAAGTTAGAATAATTTAAAAAAAATTTAATAACCTATTATTATATATTACATCTACTGCTGTATTTGTATCGTTAGACAATAACTTGATATAATAGATTTTCTGATAAGGAAAATTGCCCAAGATAATAATAAACCACCATCTTTTTTTTTTTTTAAGAATATGAGGTTCCATACCAAAGAGATATCATAATTAATTTATTAATATATCTTTTAAAGATTTTAAATAATATTTGTTTTACGTTTTTGTCATAATTTATCACATGAATCATACATAGAAAATATAATATATATATACTATAATATACAAAAATATAAGTATAATTTAAAAAAAAATAAAAAATATTTAATTATATTGAACTTTAAATACTCATTCAAAGATAAAACATTATAAATTCAGCACTGATTATATTATTCTCTTTATTTTTAAAAGTAATTTCTTTATATTAAATTTATGAAAACTAACTACTTCAAATTAATCTAATTATGTAAAACACATGATATTATTTTTTAATTTATTTATAATGTTGATTTTAAATTTTCATGTTATAATTTATTGTCAATTGTAATGTTACTTTATACCTTATGTTTAAAATTAAAATTACAAAAATATTAAAAGTATATCACAAAAATACTATATAGATCATGAGAATTTCCTCCTCCCTTTTTTGGGGTCTTGGATCCATATTGTGTATGTACCAACAAAAAATTTGAAAAAATAAAGAAAGATTTATATTCGTGATATAAAATATAAATAAATAAGAAGATGAAGAAGGGAAAACACCCACTGACACTCTTTTGAAGTAAAAGTTGGGAATTAGGACATCACTTATTGGAGTAGTAGTCTTACTTTACACAATGATTTCCTTCAAGGCATTATTGAGAGGTCATTCCTCTCCTCTTACCTTTAGAAAGTGTCTTTAAAGTAATGATTAGAGAGGCAGACTAAGGAAGAGTAGGGGAAGGGGAAGGGGAAGGGGGGGGCTTATGTAGTCAGCAGCTGCTAATGGAAGAGCCATGTTATTGTGCCACCCAATTTGTATAAAGCTTGTCAAAATAGGGACCCCAACTGTTTTCTGAAGATCTAACCCAAAATCAAACCCCTCAAATTTAATACTGAAAAAAGGTAACGTTATATGCTTCTTTGGGATATATTTTAGAGGAGATGATCCGCATAGTTAGCAAAATAAGAAAGGAGTATTATTTAATTAAATATATGTATAGATGTAATATATATATTTTTTTATTATAAAAATATATCAAAAATTTGGTATAAAATATGAGCATGATAAAAATATATAAATACAAGTGTGATTCATTTAGTTTTAAAAATAATAAGATTTATAATTTTTAATAAAAATATCAAGATATTATTTGAACTTTTTATAATAATATAAAATTTAAATAATAAATTAATATAAATATAATATAATTAAAAATAAATTAATTTTTAACATTAAATTTAATTCAATTTTAAAGTGATTTGTTCACAAGTATATTCATATAATTCATTTCAAATCAAAAATTTAAGCTACATCAAATAATAATCGTTGTTTGATTTTAAAAATTCATATATAACCTTCTTTTTTTTTATATGTGTTTTATAATTAGTAGTTTTATTTTATATATTTAGATTAAGTTATATTAATTTTTTTATTTGTATGAATAGATAACGAAAATATTAATATTTTAATAAAATTTAAAAATTATATTATTATTTTTGTTATATATATATATATTTAATGTTGGAAAAAAATTTCATGAAAAAATTATTCTCCATGTATAATATTTTTTAGTGCAAAAGTATGAGTTTTCTTTTTAAGGCTTAAAAATTATTGAAAAATATTTTTCATTAAATAACATGATATAAATATAATATTTAAAATTATCAACTAAGATGATCCATTGTTGCAAAATATTACATAATTTTTCATTTTTTTATCTAATTAGCTTAGATATAAAACAACAATTTTTTGTTTCGCTATTAAGGTAAATTAGTAAAAAAAAAAAATTGTGTATATTAATCATGTCTCATCGTAAAGTTTGAGGCTAAAATAATAAATATTTATAATTTAATTGAAAATGTTAAAAACTTATTTGTTTGAATAGTATTTAACTTGTATGTTATAAATGTAAAATATATATATATATATGATTAATCCTATACACATCGTACTAGTAATATATCCTACTGATTTGACGGCCAATTTCACCAAATTTCCTAAAATTAATCCATTTTTGCGTCTAATTAGTTGTATCTCTTTATAAGAGTCAACAATTATTACTTTAGGCCTAAGTTGTAGAGTAAGTGGTGTAGATGATATTCATATTACCCTTTAATTTTTATCATTATAATTTAAGTTTAAATCTAATAATATAATATTTTATCTATTTAATAAAAAAATGAATTATTATTTATCACAATGAATATGCATATATAATGATCTTTCTTTTTTAGTTTCCACAAAGTCAAAGGTAATGGTCCTTTTTTCTAAACCCATGAAATACTCTAGTTTGAATTGCCCACCTCCATTTATCATTTATTTAAATAATAATAATAAAAAATAAACATGTTCCTTCTAATCTAAAATTGAAAAGTATCAATGGTATAAAATATTACTATGAATAATGTCTAATTTTAAAAGTGTGGACTCAAAAAAATTCAATTAATAGACTTGAATTGTTGTTGTTGACTATGAAAACTGTTTTTGATATTAAAAGAATTTTAATATTATCTCCATAAGAATATATAAATTATTTATTATATTCACATAAATAATTATAATTTAATATAAAAATAATAATTAATAATAATGTATATTTAAAGTAATAGTTATCTTTAGGGTGTACTATAGCAGAACAGAGGTAGAGGTAGAGGTAGATAGATATAGTATGTGTTAAGAGAATTTAGATTTTTCAAAATCCACTTGTAGACATCATCATATCATTTCTTGCTAGAAGTCACCGCTAGGCTCTTTGATCTGACTCCCTCATTCATTTTGCTTCTCGTCCCATATTGACTCTTGCATTTCCAAATTATGCATATTATTACTTCCATATTTTGTGGGTCTTAGGATCTTACTTTTGACTACTAAATCAATATCTATCATTTCTTTTCTCTTTTTTTTTTTTACATTTTTTTTAAAAACATTTTTATTTATTTCAAGTTAACATGAGATATAATTTAATTAGATGATAAAAACAAACTCTTTAACTTCATTTTATTACAATCTGTCACTTAAATTAATAACTCTGATATATATATGAAAATACTTTTGTACGTACCCTCGTATTATTATTATTATTATTATTATTATATTTACATTACAATTATCATAGAAAATTTGATAAAATATATTGAGATTACTAGTAATTCTCAATTAAAATGATAAAAAAAAGTATATATAACAATACCCTTGATTTGAATCACATCATTCTTAATTATCTTTGGCTAAAAAGTACAGGAAGATACGCAAAGTTAGTTATTTTATACTGTTTATAATCAGAGTTAGACATCATATTTGCTAGTTTACTATAATTTAGTGAAACTTGATTAACAAAGCATAAGAGAATATTATTTCTATGAAGAAAAAAGAAGAATCGGAGATGGTTAAATATGATTTTTAATTAATATGGAGTTATTTAAACATATATAAATGATTTTAAAAAATAATTTTAACAGTATACTTTGAATGAAACTATTAAATATATAGGTATTAATAAATATAAAAACTTAAATTAAAAAGTTATTCTTGAAATAAAAAAAAATATTTAATTATAATTAAAATTACATATATTATTAAATTATTTTATTCAAAAATCTAAATTATTTGATAAAAATATTTGTTTAAAGTTTCTTATATACTATAATGAGAGTAATAAGAATATGCCATATAATAATAATACCCGAAAACATGAAATTTTCCTTCACATTTTAATTATTTTAAAGCCATTTTGTACTTAATAATGGTGAAATTTTCCACCCAACAAAAGGAAAAAGAAAATTGGTCAAATTTGTTTATATCAAATGATTATTTTGAATCTGAGATCGATATGGGGTTAATTTTTAACCATTCATCACAATTTAACCAACTAAAATGTAAAAACGTCAACGAAAACTTGCAAATCACAATTTAACCAACTAATTTATGAAAAAACAAGTAAAATATATAATTTTAGAATAATTAAATTTAACGTGTATCAAACATATTAGTTAAAGTGAGGATTAAAAAGAAAAACCTATTATATATGTTAATAATTATTTGTAGTACTACAATTATATGTGCTCTAAATTAGCACTGAAAGTGTAGATTTAAACTCATTTAAATGAAAATAAATATGCAAGTATGTGATTAATTATTTATGAAAAGTACTATGATTTATGTGAATGGGATAATAAGTTAACCATGAGGAACAAATTGTATTTGGTATCATAATACAACCATTATATTTCAAATATAATTTCTTTTTGTGTGTGATAAAACAGAATAAATAATAATAATAATAATTGTTAGCATGCGATTTCATTGCCAATTAATACCTACGCCATTCCTTATTTTTTTTCATCTTCTTCTTTATTTTGTGATGTTGACAATTAATTTATGTTCCTATAACAAATGAATCTTGATTAATAATCACAATTTTTTACCAAAACTAAAAGAAAAAAAACAATAATACATATTCCCTTTGTATTTCATAGGATAAATTTTATTTCAATCATTAAAATTATTTATATCAAAAGATATTTGATTTAATTTGATTCGAATATGTAATTTAAAATAAAAAATAATAAAATTATTATCATATCATTAATTAAAATATATTATCATTAATTAGTATAATCGTATTAATTTAAATTATTTTTAAGTTCAAGTATACTCTTAACAAAAAAAAAAAAAAAGTTGTGCATGAGTCATGCGGCTAAATTTTAGAAGCTAAAATGAAATTATCTTATTCAATAGGATGTTAAAATTTAATTTTTTCTTTAAAATTAATATATGTAACACACACGAATCCTCCTTTTTACAAGCTTTTTATATAATGGTCAATATTATAGGACTTTGGCTCCACTTTAAAAAGAAAATAACGAAAATCATAAGTAACTAATATAATATTTTTACCGGGTCAATATATGTCTCCTATTTTTCTGACAAAAAAAATATATTTCTCTTTTTTTATAAAAATAAAAATAAAAAAATGTCTCCAATATTCCTTTGGGAACAGCTTCGTAATGAAACGCTGCCGTTTGCCATTAGAATCCCTAAATAGTTAGTTCATAATGAAACCGGCCCATGTGATGTTATTTGATAATGGTTTGCATCTCAAGCAACTTCTTTAATTTCATTAGTTGGGAATCGGCCATTTTCAAGACCTAGCACTGACTGTTTTGACCGCTCTCAATTTGGGGTAGCTTTAAGCAAAAGTTATATATTGGGTTAAGATATATATTATATATATACATTTTAAGTTATTTTAAGATATATATATATCTAAATTCATATAATTCATCAATAAATGTATTTTAATTTTCTTATCTTAATTTTAGAGTCTTTTAAATCTTTCAAAAATCCAATTTATTTCAATTTTTTGTTTTTTCAATGATATATTCAAAATTTTGAAAAATAAAACATAAAAAGTATAATTTTTTTAAATAACATTAATTAACTCACACAATCCACGTTGGGTTTATGTACCTCATAATAAAACTTTGGTGTCATTGCCCCATATGCGAGTAATAACTTTTTTTAAAATAAAAACAATAAAAATAGATATTAAAAACTTCGTTTTTTAAATAAAAGTAAAAGAAAAAAAACTAATGATTAAGATTTGAATTGAAAAAACCTAATTAAAAAAAAAGCAAAAACACTAAAATATTAGAATTTTGAAAAAAGAAAAGAAGAAATATATACTTCTTTTTCAATTTTTTAAATTCCAAATATGAACAAATTTTTCATTATTTTCAAAATTTTGAATTTTTTTAAGCTTGAAAAGGGAAAACAGAGAGAACTTTAATGGAGATTAGAAGGTTGCTTCCTTGAGGATTTTCAGCAGAAGACATGCAGTTAAAAGCTTATTGTGAAGTATTCATCATGTTTTGCTTTCTTAAATGGAATCAGCCCCATGAAATTATGGAAGATCATTATAATAATATAGCACAATATTATATCCTCCTAAAATTTGTCAATTTATTTGTTCAAAAATATCACGCAGTTCCTCATGAATAATAAATTAATAAATTGTCAGGCACTTCAAACTTCAAAAGTTTCATTAACAATACCAAAATGTATCTGAAATATAATATGGAAATCAATTCGTTGAAACTGAAGTCTGAATGTGCTCTAATGTATGTAGTAGCCCAATTTTTTTTGCTAAGAATTTAGTTAGTAAAAAAAAAAACAAAAGCTTTATGGACATAAATGTCCTTTTTTTTAATTAAAAATTAACTTTTTCCACCCTTGGTCAAAATTTTAACTAAGTTTGAAAAGTTGTAAAAGTGTAGTTTTTAGATTATTTTATGATTTGTGATTTAGATTTCTCTAAAAAAAAAGTTATATTAATTTTAATCAAGATTATTCAAATACTAGTGGAGTCCAAACTTTATATTGGTTTCTTCAAGGTTTTTTCAACATCAATAGTTAGTTATTATTTCCCTTTATTACTTTGTTTAATTAATTAGTATTCTATTTATTTTTCAATGTATTTTCGTTTTCCTAAACATTGAGGGTTGTTTCAAGAAGTCTATTCAGTCTCTCTCTAGTATCTTTTTGTGATAAGATGTTTTATGTTTTGATGATCTTTGAGTGTTAAGATTCCCTTTTGCTACAAATATCTATCCAAAACCTTGTATTATATGTCTTTGGAATTAATTGAGTGATGAGCTTCTACCTTTGCTATAATCTTTGCATGATTCTTTGGCTTTTTATTTAACATGTACCAAAAAAGTAAGCTGTAATGAATATATAGTTGAAATTGATGTTTTTGTTGTATGAAATTTGTTTTTATTTATTTATTTATTTGAAATACTATATGAATATGTGAAAAATCTATGCAAACAATACGTGGGAAAAAAAAGTGAGCAAAAAATATAGAAAATAAAAATAAATTTGTAGAAAGTAAAAGAAAAGTTTATTAATTGTGATTGTTTTTCATTAGGGTTATGTATGTAGAGTTTGCATGTCTTGTAAAAATAGCATTATTACTAAATTAAAGATTGATTTAGCTTTTTAAAAAAACAAGTTCATATAAAAAAAATACTCTATTTCGTAAATGAAACCCTTTAGTGTTTGATAAGCAATAACAAATTAATGTCATTTTTCTCATCGTTTATCAAATTATACATGATAGGAGGGAGAAAATGTTTTCCACCTTTATCCTTAAATGAATTAGTAGGGGTCTAACTCAAGAGTTGTATTCCACTTTATCACATGTTCTGTCTAGGATTAATTTGAAACTCTTGACACCTTCTCTTCTTCACTCTATATATGCTCTCTTAATTTCTCTAACTCACCAACTTGTTAAGTTAATTTATTATTATTTTTTAACTTAAAACTTACTAATTAGTGTGTAATTCAATATGAAACATAAGACTAAAGATATAATAGGAAATATGTCATTTGCTTAAATTTTTTGCAATGAATGTTACATTGGTAGCAAATAAAGAACATTTGCTACAAATTCTAACCTATCGCAAACGAAAAGGTCACGATATACTCAATACTTGTAACTAAAATTTCATTGCAAATATAAATATTTCATATAAAAATATAAAATATTTTTAATTAAAAATTAATACATTATAAATATTAAATATTAATATTAAATAAAAATTTCATCTTTAATAGGTCATCTACGACGTACATAATGTAATCACTTTACGACAAGTGTTTTTTTTTTTTGCAAATAACACACTGTTACTAAATTCATGTAATTAACAATATATTTTTACCACAAAAAACTTTGATTTTTGTAATGCCATAAGTAACTATTTATAATATTTTTCGATTAGAAGTCCTCCCTTGTATTCTAAAAATGAGGATATTTGAATATAAGGCATGATCTGTTAGATTTTTAAAGTGCTCGAATTATGAGACAAAGTGCTTGAGTCTCATGTTTGTAGCATCCAAGGATCGAATATCAGCTCGATCTTACAAATCAATCGATCTTATACATTTTATGGTTTTATTATTGTAACTTTCTAACATGTTACCATATATTTCTATATAATCAACATTTATATACCAAACAGCCTTGCAATTCTTTAATGTGTTTAGTTTTTCTCTCTAATTGGGTCATTCCCTACAGAGAAGCATATTTTTAAAGTCATGGCTTAAGCCATAAGTAAACTATTGTCTGGCAACAAGAAACTTAGCTTTCTTGAGAAATTTTTTTTACCCATAATAAATATATAAAAACAATAAGATCATTTTGTAATAGTTTAAATTTTTTGATTAGTTAGTTTTGTAACAACTTTTTATCATGATATTAGAATTAAAGATTATGTATTCATTCTAAAATAATCATGATTATGCTTGCAATAATACAGTACGGGATATTTTGTACAGATCTGATAGAGCAGTCACGAGTCTTCCACAGATCTGATACAAATATTTATTCTCTTACTTTCTCAGCCTAACATCATATAAAACAAAGAAAAAAATTAAACTGATATATGCTTGCAAAAAAACATATATTTGCAGAAAATAACTTTTTTTATTTTCTGCTATTTATATTAATGCATAGGTAAAAAACAACACATATGCCAATTGAATATAAATGAAAGATACAAGGCTGTTTATAACTCTAACCCAAGGACCACATAACTTTTTTTTTCTTCCTCTTCACACTCTTATAATAGTTACATATATATAGGAAGAATAAGAGTAAAACACAAGTAGAAATATTAATTTGATGAACTATTGAGTCCTTATAAAGTCCTTTTTATTAGAAGTACACAAATTTTGAGATAGCTCAGGAGGGATAGACAAGGAAGGAGAAGATGAATTGGCTAGAAAAGGAGAAAACGGATGGATTAATCCTGTATCAGTAAACAACGATAGAGGATCTATGACAAGATGGAAAAGAAGGACAACAAATACGACACGAGGTCTTACAAGGTCAAGAAAAGGTCTTACAAGGTCAAGAAAATTAAGAATAATTAAAAGGAAAAGAAGATATTAATAAGTAATTGGACGAAGAAAATAGATAGAAGTATAAAGCTCAGGTAGGACAGCACCGAATAAACGTTAATTACTAAAAATAACTAAAATAGAACTCTTTCTTTCAAATTCAAAACTGAAAAACTTTGAAAAGGGGTTGAGCATATTGATGGTGTTTCTTAACCCATGCATGATGATGTTGGCTTGAAGATGATGACCTGCACAAATGGTAAAAAGTTATTAATGTTCATAGTTTATTAATTATTACCGTAGACATAATATTACAATAGTACTTCAAATTAATGTAGCAAAAAAAAATTACAGTAAGTCAAGCATATTAAGGAAAAGAAGAAAGAAAGTAAATTCAAAGAAATAGAGTACAAAATTTATGCAATCTGTTGTGACGCGAAACTAATTATTTGACAGTAAAACTCATGTCTTCTAGTTTCAAGTCACAAATTTAACATGAAGTATGGTTCTTGCCCATTAATTGAGTTTTTCATTTAAGAAGATAGCTAATGGATGTTTTTGGAAATTGAGAGTGCTATATATTACGATATCTAAGTTGTAAATATATATATGTTTATATTTGTTTGGTGGTACAAATATGTTTATATTTGCTAAGATGAATCTAGCTAAGAAACTACATATAGCTATCTAAATATTAAAATGATACATTAATTAGTTAAAAGATTTATTTGGTAAGATTAAAATAATAATTATTGAAAGCTGGTAATTAAATCTCAAGTCTCATGTAGACCTAGTTAGCTTATTTGGTTAGCTGATTTTCAGGCTTTCCTTTTAAAAAAAGGAAATCTTATGTAGACCTCCATACCTTGTAGGAATTTCTGTTTTTTCTTCATTCTCGCAAGTAATTTCCTTTTTTGCCTAGAGAGAGAAGTAGAGACGGATTAAGAGTGAGAGAGAGAAGTAGGAGAGAAGAAAATACTAACAAGTGTGTGAAAAGTGAGGAAGCGGCTAAGGGGTTTTATGGAGACTTGTAGAGGTTTGAGACAGCCAGTGGGCTGCCTTCATGGACCTGATAGTGACTGGTCCAAGGCCCAGAAATTATGGAAACGGACCCCATGACGTCACTTTGACCTAATAGTAGAGATTTTATTGACCGTGCTGCCCGAGTCGACCGTCTTTGCCTTTGTGTACGTATATACAAATAAATAAGAGTAATGCTAATTACTAGGTAAAATTATTCAAATGATTAATAATATGTATTATTAATTATGCGTAAAATTATAATTAATTACATTATAAATAATATGATATAGAATAAAGTGACATATATTTAATTAATTTTTAACACATAAAATGATAGTATTATTTTTATGAGTATTGATAAATATAATTTTTTGACCTTATAATTTTAAAATTTTAAGATCAAATTTTATTCGAGATAAATGGTTTGAAGATATTTAGGTATTATAATTTTTAAACAGAGTATTATTTGTATTAATCTTATAATTAAAATTAATAGGGAAAATTTGTGCTCAAAATAATGACAACCACGTGGCTTTTTTCATATTTTTTAGCGATTTTAAATAGTATTTACCAATAGCTTTCTTTAAAGCCCAACCAACCGAAAACCTCTTTATTCTCCCATTACGCCAAAGCAAGAGCTTTAAGACGAGATTTTTTTTTTTATCTTTTCAAAATCAAGAATTTATTCCAAACCCATATCATTTTATCCATCTTTTGCTCTGAAATTTCATCATAACCTTTCAACCAAACAGCTGCTAAACAAACCACATACGCACTATAGTTGCTTTGTTATTTTTGCAAAAAAATATGAACCATCAAAGTGCTTTTGTGGAGTTTATGCCATGGAAAGGACATCATGGACTCGAAATCTTGGGCACATTTTTTTGATATTTTAAGAAATGTTTTTCATCATATAATGTTGAAGTTGGGCATAAGAAGAAATGGACTAGGTGTAATTGTTTTCAATGGATTGATGCATGTTTCACATAAAGGAGCATTGAGGTTATTAGTGGATTATTGAATCGTATCCGTGAAGTAGAAGGAAAAAACAAAGTCAAAGAAAGCTTTTACTTTTTGCACTGATATTATCATGAATGTTTTTTTTTATGTAAGTGAAGTGATTAATGGAACATCTATTAGCTAGGGATGACTGTGACTGTGTTTTGAAGATTGGAAAATAGAGTTGATTTTGACAATTAATGACAGGTTTTGTTTTGAATGTGAATGTGTTTAAATGTTAAATGCGTACATATAGTTTCTGTTTTGCAAAGAAATTAATTATATAACCTGATACATATATAAGTTTTTGTTTAATTATAAAATAAACATACAAGTTATATTGAATAAGACAGTTTACTATTGAAAATTCATCGTAAATAATTGACAATTGTGTTATCCATTCCTAAACACATTCCTTTGTAAACGCATATCGATGCGAAAGAGCTTACAATGTGTACAAACAAAATCAGACTTTAGAGCACATCAAACCTTAATATCTGAATGGCAAACCCTAAACCCAAGTAAAGTATCCCCATAATCTGTGAACAATGTTTGGGGTTAGTCTTACGAGAGGAAATGCCTTTTTTTTTTTTTTTTACATTTTTTTAAATACTAAAAACACCCCTGGTTAAAACGCTACGTCGCAACCACGTGGCTAAATTTTGAAAAAAATGGTAACGTTTTTTCTTTAATATATCATTAATTTTAATAGTAAGATTAATGAAATTTATTTTAAAAATTATAATATTAAAGTATATAAATCAAATAAATATTACAAAACCGTCACACATATACCAAGATATATGTTATATTTTTTCCTACATTAACTTATAAATTCACTATTTATATTCTTAAGTTAGACTAATAATAGTATTTTTCATAATAATAAAAAGGAAAAAATTCTTCCACCAATACGGCATAGAAACATGTTACATTTTTTTCTCTCTCTCTGTAATGTATAGAAACATGTTTGCCGTTAATATATATTTACGTACACACGTACATAAATATATACGATGATTGATCCATATAAATTATATTCAACTAATGATTTGACTTCATTCAAGGGTGGATAATTTTTTTTTGTTTTGATTTTATTTTTTATCAATTTAATAATTATTTATTAAATTTAAAATTTAAAATATAGTAACATATATTTACCATTGATTTAAATACAATACTATTATATCGAATAATTAGTGGATTGAAGCGTATTTTTTTAAAATGTATATGAACTTATACTACCTTTTATACTTTATTTTTATATGCTCGTCCTATACTTAGAGTTTGTTTGGATACATTACTTAAAAAAATGGTTCTTTAAGAAGCATTTTCATTAAAAAGGCTATATAGAGTACTTACACGTTTGACAAGAAAAATATTAAAAGCACTTATAACTACTTGAAAACATGATTTTAAAAGTATTATTTTATCATAATTACTAAAAAATTTGCATACTATTTATCGATATTGATTTTTGTCAATACCATGTAGGATTATTTTATGTGGAATCTACAAGATGAATAAATTGTTAGGACATTGGACTGAGTGATTTTCAATCTTACGATCTTTAAGTTAGTAACTATAAGATAAATGATAGATAAAATCTCAATCTCGTTTTATTATAACTATATAGAAATAAAGTGTTTAACTGTGACTCTCTGTTATAAAATCTAGTGATTTTAATATGATATAAGATATTAGATCATATCATATGATAATAGATATGTGACTATATATAAGGGAAAGAATAAACTTGATAGCTATCCATGTTAGATTAGGATTGAGTTGTTGTAACTTTGTAGACACTTATTACTATAGATAGTTATCTGTTATACACTTATTATATGTCGAAGACATATATTTTTTATAGATATCTATTCTTAATTATGTGTTCAATTATCCATTAAGATAATTAAAGGATAATCTTTAGGTCTTTATCTTTTAAAGATAATTAAAAGATAATTATTGGTTCTCTATCTGCTTAGGATAATTATATTGCATTCACACATATATGATGATTAGACACTTATTGAGATATCCATAAGACTATTTACTAATTGGAACCACTTTTTGACTATTATATAGGATGCACAAATTACCCCCAATATTAGTCCCCTATAATTTCTATTAATACTTAAATTAAATATTTCTTCTAATTATGTTGATGATATTGAGGTTACTCTTCAATGATTTTTTTAACCTTAGTAGGGGTGTATGCCCTGGCTGGATATTGAGACTATTATTGCACTATAATACGCTTAGAAACACGTAAGTATACGTGATCAAATTATACAAGTGATAAATAATTTAAAAATAAAGGTTATTGAGTCCACGAAGAATGCTACAATAAATATCACTAATTATTAACTTATTAATAAATTAACAAAGGGTTTTAAAAAAAATTTATCACTAAAAATAAAACATAAAATATTAACTAAAATACACGAGCGCACAGATCAAGAGAAATCTATAATTATGGAACAATTTTCACCACTAGCCTACTATTTAACTAATTACATCATGAATCAATATTAGAACTATTCTTGAATTCTTAACTCTAACTTGAAAAATTTATGTACCAAGCAACGACTTCTAGCCCACCTTTTCTTACTTTTTAATTGAAGTAGAATATCATCTTAAATCAAACCTAAATTGGAACAACCTAGTCAAAGTTTCATTCATCGCATTATGTTCTGAAAAGGAGATAACTAAACTTTGCAAGATTACAATTCTTAGTAACATTTAACGAAGGTATCAACTCAACTCGTCGCACTATCAAAAAGCAACAACTTATCACTTCGAATAAGAATATTAACAAATATCATAGTTGAAAATAAAAATCTATTTACTCCCAGGATAATCGAGTAACATCTTAAGCTAGTATTAAACTTTTACATGCAGTAAATTAATTAATTACTCTAATTCATAAATGTATAGTTATGAAATTTAAATATAGAGTTAAATACATCAAAAATCAAACATGTAATCTAAAAATCATCATAACATTTTATTAATTAAAATCATAATCTAGAGTTTGAAAATTTCCCACAATCACATAAATAAATTAGCTAGGAATAATCATAATTAAAATAAATAGAAGATTAAGAAGAAAAATAAAAAAATACTCCTTAATTACCTCTTGAATTATATCTTGCATCTAGCCTTGTCTTTCTCTGTAGACCTAAATATACTTTATCTAAAATCTATATCTATAATTTATATTTATGATTACTTTTATTGTTAAGTCTAGTTACATATTTATAGTTAAAGAGTTACATGTAATTACAATATAGTTAGTGAAAGAGTCAAGAACCCAATATACAATCAGGACAAGGAGATACTAACTCTTAAAGGATTCACTTCAAACTCGCTAGCAACGGAAAGTAAACACATAACAGATATATAACAAAAGTAGTATAAACTAATCATAGATCAAGTAGATTAATTTAAACAACATACATGATATTTAGAAATCAGTATGTATGCAATAAATAACAAAATTGTTCTAATCAAAGTTTAAATCATAGTATGTTAGGACATACACTATTTAAATAGATTATACTAGTATAGCAGTTGAGGATACACAATAATATGTAACGAGGTAAACCCATGTATAACCTTTATCTATGTGGTAAAATCCTTGAATTGCTTATAGAAATAACTCTGTAGCAAATAATCCACTAAATAATAAATAGATACAATTTGACAGAAATATAAATGTAAATATCTCTATCAATCGAGACTAACCTATCTTAACTATCTATTACTACCCTTGCTTATTGCCTTTGTATCTACTCGATATAACATAGGGATTCGACTCTCCTCCAGAGCCAATACCATACTAAGTAGTGTGATGGAAAATAATGATCAGTAACATGAATAAGAATCTGTATAAACAACGTGAGAACTCAACCACGAAAATGAACAAACATTGCTTTTGGAGCGCAAATAGTAGTAACCTAACCCAAACTCACAGTTTTGTTCTCACAAGAACTATAAAATAGTCTCATGTCCTCAACACTCAAGAACTCTATTTTACTCATACAAAATGCGTCACACAAATACTGAATACACTCAAAGTAAATTGTGAAAAGGAATTACTAATCAGATGAAATTTTGGTAGAGTCTTTCTATATTTTCTTGCTTAAGAAAAGAGTGAATGGGTATTTATAGAAAAAATTAACCACGTCTGACGACCCTCGTTAAGGCCTCATTGGTCATCCTTACTGACTACCTCATTGGGGGTCTAGCGATGTGTTCGATGATGGGTAGGTCGAGGTGCCAAAAATTTCAATTTTTGTTTCCAATATTGTTGAGTAATTTGTCATAAATACTCACATATAACAAAACAAAAACCCTAACTCATAACCTATCGTGCATACTAAGAAAATTAACCTTGTGGTGTGTGTATAACATGCCCTCATACATAACGTGATTAACTATGTACCTGTGTGCATTTATGATCAAAATTAATTGACCTTACACAAAGGAAGAAAGAAACACTAATTACAAATTAATGCATAACAAATATGAGATGATCATGGGCATATGTCTTGTACGTTTCGTCCATCTTCTAGGATTAACTCATCAACACTTATTAGTTTAAAACATAAGGGTCTTAATACAATTGTAGCTGAAATGAGAGGGTCTTAATCTACACATGTAACCTACACACATAAAAGAAACACATACACCGTTAACGTATCATATTGAGACAACGTGTAGTCTATCCAGAAAATATCATGTTACCCATACCTAGGTACCTATTGACAGGCTAAACACAATTAGACAAGTATCAAAAACCCATACAATGTACACAAATTCCTATGACTCCATGCAACACTCCATATAAGTGAATACAAGTTAGGCAACAAAATGCAGTGCAATCCTACACCCACATCCCATGCAACACTCATAGTTGTGAACAAAAGCTTCTCCCTCTTTTTGATATAGAAATTCAAAGGAACACACCCCTATATGAGGGAGAAAAGGCATATAAGATTCCAATAATCCTAACACTCATGCAAAAGAAATAGAGAAGATTAAAGCAAACAAAATAATATGCAACACAAGCACAAACAAAAATTGAAGGAATAGAACAAACTCATTCTCATTAAACAAACATTATATTACAATTTTTATTTTAACAAAATAAAAAGAAAATAAACTAAATCAACTTAAAAAAAATTTAGCACTCTCATCCATCCTCTCCATCGTCATCATCATTGAGGACACCATTGGTTAAGGTCTTTACAGGGTTGGTAGGTGGTGTAGTAGATTGATGTTAGAGAACAGAAGAAGCAAACTGATCAAGAGAAGGGCCATGTTCATCTCTAACAAAATTCATGAATAGAGAGGAAAAAAACCAAGGGAAGTTCTATCAGAGCAAGAAGAAGAGTCTTTGGAGTTAGTAGGTTGAGGTTTAATTGAGGCTAAATAAAGGAGAACCATTAATTGGTGGTGATGGAGTAGGGTGGTAAGAAGTAGCCGAAGCCTAAGCAAGTGCCTAAACCTTTTGCATATCTATGTAATTCCGATTGAAAGTATACAACAACTCAAAAAACGTATTAATGGCAACAAATGCATCATCTTTGGAGGAATAAAAGGAGATGGGGAAGAAGAAACAAGAATAAAATTACAACTAGTGGAAGGAGCATCGTTCTGAAAAAGAAGAAAAGAAAAGGGAAGTGGTAGTTGAAGAATAGTGTGAGCCTCTATTAGAAGGAAATAACTAGATGAAAGAGCAACTCTGCTATGAGAAGAAAATGAAATATCATAAAAGAAATCAATATGGGATAGTAGAGTGAATCAAAAGAAGGGGCAATGGACAAAAAATGGTGGTTCTATAAATGATGCTTGCAAGATCTATAGGCTCACTATTAAGGATAGCGTAAAGAAAATGCCCTCTACATAGAGTGATAGTATGATGATGATAATGAGAATGAATGATAATGCAAAAATATCATTAAGATGATGATTAGTGCATCTTTATTAACTATAAGGGCACCTCTATAATAGGTGTGGCCATACCCTACCAATTGGTTTGCCATCTCAATGAAGGTGCATTAATTCACCCGAGAATACTCATAAGAAAGGTAGGCAGCCACAAGATTATCAAACTTAAAATGGGTGATGCGAAAGTAAACTCCTTAACATTAGGAAGAGATAATAAATTAACAACATCATCTATAGAAAAGGCGAATCTTCGCTCTTTGAGGACGAGTTTGGTAGAAAAGTGAAAGTAACTAAATAAGGTAGGGTAGCAAAAAACTCCCTAACAAAATTTTCATCATACAAAAAGAAAAGAAAAAAAAAGAAAAAGAAAAAGGCTACAAATAGAAAGCCAAGAGAAATAGGTAAAACTTTCATCAATTGTCAAAAAATCATAGATAATGATAAGTGGCTCACAGAGGATGGACGCCTGACTAGAGGGACCAGTAGGCTCAGACTACTTTATCTTATTCAAACTTTGAGAATATTTTAAGGCCATTTTTGTAAGAAAGTGGGGGTAAGAGGTATATGTATAGCAAGAAAAGAAGGGCCAGAGGTTTGAGGTGTGAAGAAATGGAAACTGGGGGGTCAATTTATAGAACCGTACATAGCTTGCTAGACCACCTCACCATAGTTCTCGACGATCCCCTCAATAGTGTGTAAAATACACACCTCTGTGAGGCCTAGGTTAGAGGGTGGTGAGTTGCAGAAAAAAACACCAAAAGTGTCTTAAGAAGAGAGAGAAAAAAGGTGTCAAACCATTAGACATAGATAATTTTTATTTTTCAAACAATAAAGTATAAAAAATAATGCAAATAAATAACAAAAAATTAAAGCAAAACACATAAACCATATATAAAAAGACTACAGGTCAAAAGGGAGAAAAGAAATAAATTGCTTAATCCCATACAATTCATTGAAAATAGTGATCAAACTACATCCTTCCATTTAAATATTTATGAGGGATAACAAGGTCAAGATATGGTCTCCTTGTAATATAAGCATATGATGTATGTGACATTCAAGGTGAATTTTGTTTAGAAACTCTTGAAAAACTGGTTGAGTGATCCTTATACATGTGACCAGGAAAACTCTGGGAAGAAGATTTTTTTTCACACTGTGCCTTAGTTGCATCCAGTTTGAAGATGCTTAGAGTAACCATAATAACCACATCCTAATGAAACAGATAGGGAAGAGTAAGGTGGAGAACTTCATGAGGTACTCTGCATAGATCTAGGACACTACCTAGTAAAGTGGTCAATAGTGCCACATAGATGGCACAAACATGCTGAAGAGTGAGAGAATTTGGGTCTCTGACTCTGAGAAGTAATACCCAGAAGAGAAGAAGGGGAACAAGTACTCATATTGACTCTTACACAAGGATGAGAAGTTATTTTCCTATAGTTGGGTCTCAGAATCTCGCATTCACTATAGTGGTAACAAGTAGGAGGAATAGTAAGTAAGGGTAAAATATTTGGTGCTACTAATGATCTTATTAATCTTTTGAGAATTGGTATTAACTTGTTGATAACATAGGATGATTGAGCGAGATTATTCTCACTTAAAAATGGATTATCCTTTAAAGCTATAATTAAATATTCCTTTACTTCACGGTAAACTATTCAACTTTAGCTTCCTTCTCGATAAAAGTACATGCTAGATACTCATACCTTTATGAATAATAATCTACTTCTTCATATGTGAAATTTAGAAGAATAAAAAATTGAGGGATCATGATTAACGAATAGAGGAATGGCTCTATTAGTACTAGGAATTTTTAACACTCCTCAAGGCTTTTCATCTTATCATGATTTAAATTGAATCTTTCTGGAAAATCAGAAAACCTTTTCTGATTGACTTCTCACTTGTTAGTGAGATCATTTTGTTCATAGTCGATTGAGGACTACCTCTCCTCAAGAGTGACCTTTAATGCGTTTATCTCAGGTTCTTTTTCTTTCATGCTCTCCAAAGCCTTTTTCTTAATTTTTAGAGTGCTCTAACGAGAGCTCATTATAAGTGTCAAGCAATTCATCTTACTCAACTTCATCATATTTAGTAATTAAATCTTAAGCATTTGAGGTAGCAATCTAAGGATCTACGATAGTAATTGACGTCATAGAAGGCCAAAAAGTTAGTGTCATCCTTATCATGACTACTGGTACGGTCTGAAACAATAACATCAACTTTCATTGCACACTTATTCATGTGTTTTTGTTTTGGAAAATAGGTAGCAGTAATATAACCAAGCTTTCCACACTCAAAACACTTTATTTTTTTGACACTCTACCATGTTTCTTTGTCTCATTCTCATATTTTCATCAATGTTTGCATATTTCGAGCCTTTAGTACTTGACTATCTCTTTTGACTCAACCAGACGATGTCTTCTTGTTACGAAAGAATATAGTAAAATTTTTGGTGGGTAACACCATTTCTTCTTCTTTTTGACTAGAATTTTTGTCATTTAATAATGGTGCTTACTTCTTATTGGTTCCATTTCCCTTGGTGGTCTTGAGAGCAATACTTTTTCCTTTTCCAGTAGCATTTTTTTCTATCTGGGAAGTATGTGATGAAGTTCGAAGACTTATAAGTCACCTACTAACTCGTTCACTATGACTTTCCCAACTTATATGTAGATTCGATCACGGTAACTTTAGCATGAAAATGGTGAGAGAGACGAGTAATGATCTTTTCAATTTGCCTCTCTTCACTGATCAGTGTTCCCAAGTTATAAGAATTGTTGACATATTTCAACCAATAAGCATAAAACTTGTCAAAATTCTCGTCTTCTTCCATTATGTAGAGCTTGAATGTCCTAGCTAGATCTCTTCACAATATATGTACCCTTATATATTGTCTCCAAGATGTCCCAAGCGTGTTTAGAGGTGCTGCAACTCTAAATTGTTCTATATCCATATAACGTTACATCCTTAATGATTATATACAACCATTTATTCTTCCATTCTGAGTCTTTACTTTTTTCTTTCTTCCATTAAATCATTGGTATGGGAATAAAAGCGTTGTCAATAAGGGTGTGGGTTGGATACATCCAGCCATTCTTAACAAGAAACCAAACATGGTCTCCAAATGATCACAAAAGGCCCATATTTAGGACTTACTATAGGCACAGTTTAGCCCATTGAAAAGTAGAGGTCTACCTACATTAACTCCATTTCTTGAATCCATAGAGTGAATGTGTGTATGTGTGTCTAAAGCAAGTTTAACATATCAATGATGCATAAAAACTTGATAGTAAAATTTTGTATTTAAAAAAAGGTTCCAAGTGTAGGATTCACTTGTAAAAAGTGATAAGTATACTTCTAAAATTGTCTCTTAAGGAATTATAGTGGTTTTAAAAAGTTAAATTAATTTTTTAATTTAATTAATAGTAATAAATCCTAAACGCTCTAACATTTTGTTGGATGGTTGAACGGAATCATAAATTCTAAATTAAATTATATATAAGAAAGTAGACAAATTAAAGCAAGTAAATCAAAGTAATAAATTAAAATGCAACAGAACCTAGGATGATGGATGAAAATGAGATTTTAGCAAATATAAACCTTTATAGACAGAACAAATTAAATGATTTAATAGCAAGTAATATTTATTGATTTTTTTATTTTTTTTAAATAATCAAACTCCTATGATCATGACAAGTTCACACAATTATCAATTAATTGATTACTTTTTGGGTCAGGCTTAAATTGATTAATTGGAAAAATTGGAAAAAAAATATAAATTAAGGATCTCAATTAATTAATAACTTCCTTGGTCAGGTTTGAAATTAATTAATTAGTAAACCTAAATTAAATGTATTCTTTTAATTATAAATCAAGATTTGGGCAATCATTGATTTATAATTAAATATTTTTTTTTACCATCAAATTTAATCTCATTTAATTAATAACTTCACTGGTCGGGCTTGAAATTGATAAATAAAATAAATAAAATTCTTATTCACTTATGTACAATTAAAAAAAATATTCTAATGCTTAATTCTAATTTTTTTAATTATAAATCAAGATTTGGTCAATCATGGATTTATAATTAATGATTTTAATAACAAGGACAAAAAATACATATAATTCGTATTTATTCAAATCATAAAACAATTCTTCCAATCCTTGGAAGCCAAACAACTAAAACCTATATTATAGATTTAGCTAATCATAGCTAAATTACAAAAAGTTAATTCAACTATGAAATACATTAGATTACAGAAAGAGATAAAAAGTTATAACAATTAAAAAATCCTTTTAAATAAGTTGTCACCGACTTCTCCAAATCCTTGGATCTTGTGAACAAGTTACCGTAGGAGCTTCTTTTTTTGTAAATGTATATGGTGGTAGAAGGGATTTGGACATTGGATCTAAAGAAATAAACTAACCTATGGCTACTGGAAAATAGTAATCTAAAAATTGAAATTAAACCTAAGAGAAATTGTTGTATTGATAAGGAAAGGCTAGGTAAAGAGGGTTTTGGCCAAATTATTGTTCCCATGCTATGGCCCACATTAACTCATGTTGTGGCCTATGACTCGTAGTAGTTCGTCAATTGATACCTCAAATAGGTTGCTAATAACTTTATAAATATAGAGTCATTGATACACTTTTCAACTTAATATTTACTCATTTTATTCAATAAGTGATATTTTAGGGTTAAAAATATTAAAATATTAAATTTCTAATGAAAAGGGCTGACCATGCAAGCCATATGGGTGCCACACAAATGGAGAGGACTAATCATGCCGTATCACGTGTAACATGTGATGTAGTACCATACCACAAGTCAACACGATATTTGTTCCAAGTTTGCGGTTGGTCAATGCCCTCGCTACGCGTCATCACCTAATTTGTTCCATCTTCTTACCGGGGTGCCACGTAAGCCATAATTGCAAATTGCAGATTTCCATGTGTCATTAAGTTAGTGTGCGTTGATGGAGACTAGTCACCCATGCCACACATCAGGCATTGATTTGCTCAGTAAATCCTCATGCCATATATCGCCTTCCTATTGGCTTGCATTGTTAATTTTTTTTATCTCAACCCTTGATCTAAAGTTGATCTGATGGTCCAGATTTTAGCTGAGCCTAATCTAGTCTCTTAATTACCCTATAAACTCAAATGAGACAAAATTAACGTATTTTTTATTAGTTTTTGAAGCCTAGAAAAGAGAAAAATATAGAAAATTTTAAAAAGAGATACAATTTTGTTGAAGATTCAAAAGGGGATTGGTACTAAAATTCAAGAGATTGATTGTATTTCTTCTTTTTCTCCTTCCTTTATTAATTTTTATGTTTTTCTTTATGAAAAATATGAGCTTTATGAACAAAATTATGTTTAGTTAATTTATTAATTTAGGGGTCTTATGAACCTAATTTTAAACATGTAATGATATAATATTTTATCTCAATTATGATTTCAATTTAATTATATTATTTAATCTTATTTTTATGTTATTAATTGTTTGACCAATAATTGATCTATAGAGGCAATTAAATATATTTAAGAGAATTATTTAATTTTTTTTGTCTTGATTAAATAGCATGCATAGTTTCTAGGAAGAGATAAATAATTCTTATATATGTGATCCATAATTGATGAACTTAATGAGTAGTATGCAATTTAATTGACATGAGAGTGTGATTAGGTTAATTACTATTTGGTGTGTAGTTTACTTGAGAGAGGAATACATACTAGGTTATATTCAATTGATCATGTAATTAGTTGATAATTATATTGGAGGGGATTTTAGTAAATCACATGTTTAGAAAATTGAGGGATTAAGTATTCTTGGATATTTTTTAATTATGTATTCTTATCCAAATATGAGATAATTAATTATTGTTATTATTTTTAGTTCTTTTAATTTTGCTTTCTTAAAAATTAAAAAACAAAAAAATTGATTTTTAATTTTTCATTTATAAAAAATTAGTTTCTAATAACATAATCTATGTGGTAACGATTTTTTCTTGTCATTATATTACTTGTTGCAATACGTATACTTGCGTATTTATTGTACACAATTAGTATTCGATCAAGTTTTTTGGCACTATTGCCTGGGATTATAAACATTATAAAATAAGTTTTTTATTTTATTTTAATTATTTTTGGTAATTTTAATTAATTTAGTTATTTAGATAGTTATTTTTTTTATTTTAGTTAATTTCCTTTATTTATTTTTAAAATTTTAATTTATTAATTTAGTTATTTATTTTAAGTTTAAACATCTCCTTTAGTAGTATTTGAAACATAGTTGATTTTATTGTATGACGAGAGTCCATAAGGGACAAATTTTGTCTTTAGATCCCAAAATTGAGTGTACTTCCGAATCAATAAGATAACAACAAGTTGTGATCTAAGTGAATAAATTGCAAATCCATTAGAAATAAACAATAATAAGCTAAATTTAAACAACCATGTACTTTTAATGGATGATAGGAATAGAGATATGAATGAGTATGCAATACCTATGTTGGAAGGGCTGAATCCAAGTATTACAAGGCCAAACATTTAAGCTAATTAGTTTGAATTAAAGCCAATGATGTTTCAAATGCTACAAACCGTTGGACAATTTAGTGGATTATTAACAGAGGATATTTATTTACATTTCAAATTGTTTATTAAAGTTAGAGATTCATTTAAATTCAGTGGTGTGACTGAAGAGGCATTTAGGCTTAGAATATTCTTTTACTCTTTACGAGATCATGCTGGAGCTTGGCTAAACTCTTTACCACATGATTCCATTACAACTTGAAATAATTTGGTGGAGAAATTCTTGATATGAAGCATGGGAAAGATTCAAGGAATTTATAAGTGTCTTCACTATGGTATCCCTCATTGGACACAAATAGAGACTTTCTATAATGGTCTCAATGCTCAAATAAGAACCATTGTTGATGCATCCGCTAATGGAGCTTTGCTATCTAAATTTTATAATCAAACTTATTATTTACTTAAGAAAATGACTATCAATAATTATCAATGGCCAATGGATAGAATGAAAGACATAAGAAGAGTAGTCGGAGTGCATGAGGTAAATGATATCATAACACTTATAGCTCATGAGTTATCTTTGGTGAATCTTTTGAAGGCTCAAAACTCTTCATCGAGTATAAATTAGGTCCACAATTTAGGGGTGTCCTGTGTCTTTTGTGGTGGAGCTCAAGTTGCACAATTTTCCAAGTAAAACTAAATTACCATATTATATGGGTAATGTGAATGAAACAATAATCTATACTCAAACACATATAACCCAAGATGGAGACATATAAATTTATCTTGGAGTAATAATAGCAATCAAGGTGGTAATCAATTCAACCGTCAATTATTTCCATTTCAACAACCATAATAATCACAAGCCCAAGAGAAGAAGCCACTTACTGAGGACAATACAAATGCTTCAATAGGGATGATGAAGGACTTCATCCAATTAGTAAATACAAAAGTATCCACTCAAAAGGCTTCAATTCAAAATTTAGACTCAAATGGGAAACTTTCCCAAGCCATAAGTCAAAGGCTTCAAGGCAACCTTCCAAGTGATACAATTATAAACCCAAGAAGAGATGGAAATGAGCATTGCAACTCGATAGCCTTGAGGAGTGGTAAAACTTTAGAGGAGGAATAAAAAACTTAAAAGGATAAAGAGGAATATTAGACTATAAAGGATAAGGAGAAACAAAAAATAAACAAGGATGAAGAGGACCATGTAGATAAACAAAGCACTAAAAAAGAAATAAGTCAGCCAAAATAGAAAAACCTCTACAAATCCACTATTCCTTTCCCTCAAAGACTACAAAATCAAAAGTCAGATACACAGTTTTCAAAATTTCTAGAAGTCTTTAAGAAGCTACACATAAACATATCATTTGTAGATAAACTTGAATATATGCCTTCTTATGGTAAATGTTTTAAAGAAATACTGTCTAAGAAATGAAGGCTTGAAGATAATGAAAAAAATAACCTTGATTAAAGGTTGTAGTGATACCTTGCTAGAAAACTACCCCAACAATTGAAAGATTTGGGTAGCTTTGATATCCTATACACTATTGGGAACATCCATTTTGACAAGGCACTACATGACTTAGTTTCAAGCATTAACCTTATGTCATTATCGATCTTTAAGAGATTGGGGTTTGGTAAAGCCAAACCCATTTTAGTAACATTACAAATGGTAGATAGATCAATTAAGCGACCTCAGGGTGTAGTAGAAGATGTGCTAGAATTGAGCACTATGTTTTTAAACTTGAATATAAAATATTATTGAACAAATCAAGTCTCAAATAATTTTTGGGCAAACTCAAAAGTAAATGGACACATATAGATGTACCTTAGGACTTGGTGTAATCGTCTAGTCAACGATGTTAAACGTGACGCTGATTATGAGGCAACCTAACATTATTTTACTTATATTTTTATTATTTTTTTTGGTGAATTAATGTGGTAAGTAATGGCGTAAGAAGATTGAGCATTTAGATGACAGATGTGGTGTGCCAAGACTAAGAGAATTTTTACTTTTTTAGGATGTTTTTTATCATAATTTGGGTAGAAATTGATAAATATGTGGAAACTAAATGCATGCATGCTTAATATGAAACATATGAACTCAATGATAAAAAATGGTTATCATGACTAGGATAAGGAATGTAACTTGATCATTAAGATATTTACATTAATCATGTGATATTCTTGCTAGTTTTGATAAGATTGATTCAAATTTTTATGCATATGTTCATGATTGATTTTGGTGTTCTTATCGAGTTGATAAGATCTACCAGTTTTTAGAATCTATTTAATCAACCCTTGAGGAAAAATTCTAAGTGCATTTTTATATTAGTGGAGAGAGATATGAAAAATAGACTTACAAGACTTGTTCTAAGATTGAATTGATTAAAATGCTTATATAGGTTGATTTCATGAGTGCTTTAGATGGTATCATGTGCAATACACACATACACACACGAATCAATTGGTCAAAAACCTTGTATATCCTTGTATTGATGAAATATTGATTAATGAATATGTGAACCTCCTTGTCATAGAATTGTATGAATTTTGAAGTAGATAGTTTTTGCTAAACATGCATGTATTAATATATATATATACTACCCATGTCAATTTATTTAGTTACACTTAGCTTTACTAGAGGATAAGCAAAGAGTTAAGTTTGGGAGTGTGATGACTCTGAAAGTAGAGTCATTAATGCACTTTTCTACTTAATATTTACTCATTTTATTCAACAAGTGATATTTTTGGGGTTACAAATATTAAAATTTTAAATTTCTAGTGAAAAGAGGTGAAAAAATAATTTCTGAGAATTTTCTAGAATTGTTTTGGATTTTTTAATACAGGACCAATCAGATTCTACCATATGGATGCCACACAAACAGGGGAGCTGACCAGGCAAGCCATATAAGTGCCATATAAGCAAAGAAGGCCAATTCCACAACTATGTGTGTATTGTGTGATGCAATACCATGCCACATGTTAGTATGGTGATCGTTCTGTGTTCATGGCTTGGTCAACACGTTCACCATGCATCATCACTTGATTCAAGTCATATTCCCACCTCAGCACCATGTAATATGTATTCAGGTATCATAGATTACCAAGTGTCACTAAGTCATCATGAATTGATAGAGACCAATGACCTAAGCCATGCATTGCTCGTTGATTCGCCATATAAATTCCCCATGCCACGTGTTTCATCCCTATTGGTTGGTACTATTTTTCTCTTTTTTGATCTCAACCCTTAATTTAAAGCTAATATGACAGTCCATATTTCACCTAAGCCTAATAGAATCCCATAATTGCCTCATAAGCCATAATGAGCCAAAATTAACATAATTTTTATCAGTTTTTGGAGCTAAGAAGAGAGAAAAACATAAAAAAAATTAAAAGGAGATACAATTTTGGTGGAGATTCAAGAAGAGATTGGTGCTATAATTCAAGAGATTGATTGTATTTTTTTTTTCTTCTTCTTCTCCTTTATCAATTTTTATGTCTTCCTTTATGAAAAATATAAGTTTTATGAATAAAATTATGTCTAGTTAATTTACTAATCTAGGGGTCTTATGAACCCAATTTTTAACATGTGATGATATAATATTTTACCCCAATTATGATTTCAATTTAATTATATTATTTAATCTTATTTTTATGCTATTAATTGTTTGGCCAACAATTGATATATAGAAGGAATTAAATAGATTTGACATAATTATTTAATTATTTATCTCGATTAAATAACATGCATAATTTTTAAGCAGAGATGTATGATTCATATATATGTGAATCATAATTAATGAAATTAATGAGTAGTATGCAATTTAATTGACATGATAGTGTGATTAGGTTAATTACTATATGGTGTGTAATTTACTTGAGAGAGGAATACATGCTAGGTTAGATTCAATTGATCATCTAATTGGTTGATAATTATATTGGAAAGATTTTAGTGATTCACATGTTTAGAAAATTAAGGAATTAAGTATTACTAGATATTTTCTCATATATCTTCTTAGCTTCCAAATCTGAGATAATTAATTGTTGTTATTTATGTTTAGTTCTTTTAATTTTGATTTCTTCAAAATAAAAGAAAAAAAGTTGATTTTTATTTTTTGTTTTAAAATTAGTTTCTAATAACATAATCTATATGGTAACGATCTTTTCTTGTCATTATATTACTTTTTTGCAATACGTATACTTATGTATTAATTGTACACAACTCTTGTTCAATCAGTTCAATTAGAGCCTAACATATCCATACCATGGCACCGAATAAACTTTATGCCCAGTAAATTCATGTAGAGAAGAGTGCACCACGGCACAATAAAGTAGTCAAGCACTAGTGGAGTGAACCCACTCTGATACCAATTGAAAGAGTCTGGAACCTGGTATACAACCAAGGTAAGGATATACTAACTCTGAAAGTACTCGTCCTAAACTCTCTAGTAGCAAAAATTAAACACTTTGTAGATATACAACAATAGTATAACCTAATCACAAATCAAGGAGATTAATTTAAACAACATATATGATATTTCGAGAGTAATAGGTATGCAATAAATAACAAAAGTTTTCTAATCAATTAGGATAGGGTTGAAGAGATTTAAAACAAATAAAATGCTAATCTAACATATCTAGAACTATTTGGACAGACCTGAGCTAGAAATCAGAAGTTAGAGTGCAAATCTGAGTATACATGCCCCGATATGACTTTAATTACAATTATGTTGAAATTGAAACTGTGGTACTATGTTGCGGTGCACATGTACTCATGCCACAACACACCCTTAATTTTGACACTTTAATGTTTTCACCCCTCCTTAATGTATCTTGTAAAAATATTTACATTTATGTTCTTCATTGTATGATAATTATATCCCTAATTGTGAGATTTTATTGGTCTTTTGTCATTTGAATCTTTTAAGTCCAAAAATACTTGAAATATTTCAAAATATACCCTATGTTTTTGAAAACATAATTTATGCAATACTTAGGTTGAAATGCGATATTAAGACCTAATTCATTCTTTTAATTCCAATAAATCATAAGATATGCATGATTTTTAGGCTCATATCACAACTGTCAACCCACTTTTGGCTAGTCCTAAGCAAGATAAGCACTCAAAAAGAAAATAAATAATTAAATACTAAATTAACTTAAATCATTTTCATATATTGACATGATTGCATTTAGCATATGTAAAAAGCCATTAAACCCCCTAGGTTATAATCTCATGATGGTTTTCAGTGATAATATCCATAAACATCACAACTAAACTAAATTAAATTGACTGAAAAAAATAAAAAAAATAGAAATTTAAACAAAATATAAAAATAAATAAATAAAGACTCTAACTATCGAATCAATTATACATTTGTCTCAAAGATTTGCCCATAACATTTAATGCATATTGATGATCTAAATTTTACTCTTCATCAAAGATAAATTCAAATATTAATTTCACTTTCATGATCAACTCTTAGACATCTATCCAACCACAAATATATAATATTCGTATAAGATAATCTTATGCATGACATTCATTGAACGAAATTCTTGGTCTATAGGTTATGAAATATGATATGTGTAAGTATTGTAATCACAAACTACTTAGACTTACATTTCAATTTTCTCTCCACTAAAATAGAATGGTTTCACTACTTTAGATCAATGTGTCTTTATCAAGGTTATAACGTTATGTTAAGGTGTGAGGTTATGAAAGAATGAGAAGGTGAATCACAAATACAAGAGAACTTAATTAAACTCAAACACCATCATTTTAAGCTCTAAACTAGCTCCGTATGTTGTCTAACTCTTCCAGCTAGTTTTTACCTTTACATCTATAGCAAGTATACTATGAGTATAATTTTACATTGTATCAATTATCAATAAACTCTATTTCTTTCTTTCTTTTTTTGCTCCATTTTTTGTTTTTCTCTTCTTCTCAATTTTTCTTCTTTTTATAAATAAAGAGATATACAATTACATTACCAACCTTTCATCTTTTGTTTTCAATTCAAAGTTGATTTTCTACAACCCCCAACTTATTATTTTCAATAATATTTTGGGTTATAGTCAATTTTTACTAAAAGTTTCACCCTTTTTCATAGAGAGTTCATATTAAAGATGTGTTTATTTTAAGTCTACTTAGAAAGTAGAATAGTAGGATAATTTGTTTCTTTAGCTCATAAAAGGGTAGGTTATAACATGTTAAAGAAAGAAAAGTTTTATAATTCATATAAGTTCAAAAGGGATACTAGTGATAAATATACCAATGTTAGGCTTACAAAGGTACAAATGGTGCAAAAATAACCTAAATCCTATTTGAAGCACTGTGTATTCTACAAAGCCTTGAATGTTTTCAAAAGTATGCTCTAGAGTTTGTTAAGACTCAAATATTCTTATGAAACATTCACACACACAAAAAGAGTCTTAGGTATTCATATTAATCAACCATTCTTACTACTAACCATAAGAGTTTCACACTAAGTTCAATTCTCATTTAAATCATTCCATAATTGAAGTAAAACTTATAGTCTCCTAGATATTAAAGTTATCACAATCACACTTATATCATTGACTTATAAATTGACTCAAAACACTCAAACAAATAATAAACTAAAAAATAAAATATTGAAAAATTGTGTATGAAATTTTGTTTGAACTCTTAAGAGAAATATAAAAGGACCTTTACCACCCCAATCTAAAATTTACATTGTCCCTAATGTATATAAAAATAAGTAAAAAAAGGAAAAAGTTAACTTACTAGTAGTTGTGAATTGTGGAATTTTGAGCCCTAGTTTAATATTTTTAGTTCATCATATGTATCATTGCTAATCATGAGAATTAAAATTTACCTTATAAAGAATATATCACCAACAAGTCATAAAATTAAGAAGTTCAGCAAAATACATAGCAAAATTCTAAAATAAAAGAAAAAATAGATCAACTACTAAAAAAAACATAATAAAAATAAATAGAAATCAAAGAAAAAACTATATTGCAAATTGGAAAATCAAATAAATAATTGATATTGTGGAGCTCTAATACTTCATGTCTTTTGGTGGATTTTTTTTAGTGGCTTCTAGCAACTAAAAAACAAAGTTGACACCTAGATTCTATGGTGTTCCTTCTAACTAACTACAATCATAACCAGATTGATTGAGTTTCAACCGTTACATCCCATAGATGGTATTCATATAATTGGATTGATAGTACATATGTCAACTTAGCCACTCTTGTAGTTGTATTTCATAGGGAAATGAGTACTTTAAAAGTATTAATATTACATGATTTATTTGCACTTTAGTATTAAAAGTAGATTTAAAATTGCATAATTTTATTATTATTTTAGTAAATCTATGTTTTTAAAATTACAGGTATGTTTTGTTATTTTTCATGTATTTTTGGCTTCAAAGTTATTAAAATAATAAACATGTGAAGAATTGTACCTAAAAGCATTCATTTTCAACTTAAAAGAATAAAACATATAAATATTACATGTAAATCCAACAAAACTTAAGGGGTGAAACAATAAGAAAAGGGAGAAAAGTGTGGATTGTGAGGGAATTATAACTGTGCATAACGACCCTCTTTTATTCACGTTGTGACCTGCGTCTATATTGGTATGCATTAGATCTAAATCCGAGAAGGTACATCACAACTCACAATTTCCACCGTCGCGACTTACATCTATCTATTTTTATCTATTTTTCTTATTGTTTCACCCTTTACAACTTGAAATAATTAGACTACTAGCTAGATTGATCATTGAATTTAATTTATAAGTATCTTTTCATAAATTTCTAAATTGAGTTTAATAATGGGTAGAGTTATTACCAAACCCCATTTTGTTGTTTCCATAATATATTTATTACCAATTTTAGAAATTTTCTAAAACATACATAACAAAGACGTATATTTTTAACAATTTTTAAAATTAACAATAAATAAATTGTGGAAACAAAAAAATGGGATGTGGTAATAATCCTATCCTTAATAATAATCATTTTTTTCCTAAAATTTCTAAAAGCCTTGAAGCCAATGCATTAAAACTAATATATTATTGAATATATGTAATTGATAACATTAATGGTAGTGAAAATGAAGTGCATGTATCTAAATTGTTTGGTATCATTCAAGTGGCAGGTATGTAATCCTAGCAATCTGAGACGCCTCATTCATATAGTTAATGTGACATTCACATTTAATAGCCCATATAGCCATTCTAGCTCTTATGAAGGTTCACTAGTGGACCCAGTAACATACGACATAATGCCTACGACAAGATGAATAAGACCTGGTTTTTTATCTAGCATCCATCTTATATGGCCTAGAAATAACAGCCTATGTATAGCAACCTAGTTACTCATAATTTTATCATATATAGCTCAACTCTAACACCTTAAACAGAGTTCCTACCATTGTAATAATGACACCTTTATATGATGTATCTATATATACACCCTCAGTATCAATAAGAAAGGATCTGAATTTATCTTTGCTTTAGTCTCTTTAGAAATCCTAACATACTAGAAATTCTCCAAACAATTGGAGCCCACCGTGTGGCCTTAAATATTTCTAGCCCTTAGTTAGAATTGAGACATTACATTTCATATCTAGGGAGAATCAGTCTATATCAGGAAAATTCACTCTTACCATCATCACTATCATCACTCTCATCCCTAATCAAGAAATAGCTATGTTCACCCAACCCCTGTGTTTGACTTTAGTGATATTGTACCTCATATCTCACCTATAATCACTTTTTCATCATGGGTTATGGTATGACCCCTCATAACCTATATTGCGTGAGAACATACCTGAGGTAACCAAAAAAATCCCTTGTATAACCAGTTCAGTTAGTTACAACTCTAAAAGCATATTTCTTGAAAGGGATGCTAAAATGGAAAGACAACAATAGTAAATGGAAAAACTACAACTGCTTTTATTATGTCATAAAATGATAACAAGGAATTCAGATAACATTTATACAAGACAATTACTTAGATGAGGTTGAAAGTTCATTTTAGATGGTAACTCTTCATGTGAGACCATGTCATCCAAGGAGATCAAAGTAGACTTTTCACAAACCCACAAACTATCCCATTTAGTACAAGCCTAATTCAACTTACGATCAACCTACATCTATAGCTCTAATTTAAGAACCTATATGCATGACCCTTCAATATCCAGGATAAACCACCTTTCAATGCTTTCTAAGACCAAATGGTTTGGAAACCTTTGTTCTAAAAGGATAACAAGTACAACCTGAATCCTCCAATAATGATAGAAACGAGAAGTTTAAAAAGATGGAAGAAAAAAAGGAAGCAAAAATGGATGATGAATTGAAATGTCAAGGAAAGCTATGTCCTTTAAATAATATCGAGACTATATATGACTAATTATTGGTATCCCTTTTATCTTATGATATTGAACTAGTAGTGCAACCTCTCAAGCTTTTCGCTCTAAAGTGTCCTCCTTTTAAGGGAATGAAAGATCCTGTGGCTCATGTTATATATTTCAAAATGGCTATAACCACCATATGCATACCAGATGACAAGAGAGACACCTTCCAAGAAATGACATAGAAATGGTTCATCAAATTACCTTCTAGGAGCTTTTAAAGGATATCAATGGTTTGGTAAAACATTTTGCCACCAACTATATGCATAACAAGCCTATCAAGAAGGAATCACATCATCTATTTTCTATCATCCAAGAGGATGTTAAGACAATAGAGACCTATATAAGAAGATTCAAAATGAAAGAAAAGGAGATCTATCCATGTACAGACTATCGCTATCGAAGATTTTCAGAATGAAATCAAGAAGAACACTGGTTTATTAATTGAGTTGACTAGAACTTCTCCATGTTCCCTAGATGCAGCCTATAATGAGGTCAATAAGTGTGTCTATATGGAAAGAGAGATAAAGTCATCAAAAAGATCATTGGGCTAATCTTCAGACAAGCCTACCACTAGTAAGAATAAGGAGGAAAGGAAGCCCTTTATTGAAAGGATTGGTTAATCTTTAGAGGTCCATCATTAAATGTATCATTGGTTAATGTTGTATAAAATATGGAAGGAATGGATTAAGTAAAATGGCCATAACCCATAAGATCCTCATTTAGAGACCCTAACAAATAATATGTCTTCCATAAAGACATGGGTCATTGGACAAAGGACTGTAGGCACCTTAAGTGGGAAATTAAACAAATTTTATCTAACAGACATTTAGGAAACATGGTGGATGGATATAGAGGTCCAACAAGAGAAAAAAATGAAGTGAATCCTTGATGGGAATTTGTACCATGCAATCCTTCTCAAAGGGAAGACAACATGCTCAATCATCCCCATAAGGAGATGTGCGCGTAATCCATAACATAGATGATGGTTCAACAATGTTAGGTCACACTCATAATTCATGAAATAGATATGCTTGTTAAGCTAGAGATTCACACCAACTTGTTTATATCCTAAAATGAGAGAAACATATGTTCCCCATTATGTATGAAGGAAGGGAGGTCTTACCATGTCACGATGATCCTTTGGTTATCATAGTTAAAATTGTACATTGTGAAATGCATAGAAATTTGGTGGATGATGGTAGCTCTCCAGTTTTATTATACTTATCAACACTGTTAGACATGGGAATAGATCCTAAGGAGATTATGTAACAATAAATTCCATTGATGGGTTTCAATGATAGCATAACCATATCGGTTAGAATTATACAGATCTCCATCTCTATGGAAGGAGCTATCATACTTATAGATTTCGTGATGTTGAATAATTTTGGGAAGACCTTAGATCCATATGATGATAGCTATCCCCTTAACTTACTATCAACTTATCAAGTACCTTGTAGTAGATAAGATAAAACAAATAAGAGGAGGACAAGAAAAAGTGAGAAGCTATTACAATTCTACAATGAAAAATGCTTTACCTTCTAGTTCAAAATAAAAACCAAAGAACAAGGGATGATTAAGCCCAAATACTACACACTTGGTGAAAAGTTCAATTATGATAGTAGGGTTAGAATATTATGAAACAATCCTAGTAAGAGGTCTAGAGGAAGATAGGTATTTAAAAATCAGTTTGAAACTTTCAATTAAGATGAGGGATCATTGATTGATTTCTTGAAGAATGATGTTGACCTTTTCGCTTGGAAAACAAAAGACGTGCTAGGTATCAATCCTTCCATCATTTCATATGATTTGAATATCCACCACACCAAGAAGTTAGTCCAACAGTGCAAAAAGAGATTTGCACAAGTGAAGAGTGACATTATAAAAAGTAAAGTCAACTTTTTAAAAAGTGTGGGTTGGGTTTGCGAACTACCCAATGTGGTTGTCAAAGGTTGTTTTAGCAAAGTAGGAAGGATGAGACCATAGAAAGTGAGTTGTTTCACAGATGTTAAGATAGCTACTCCAAATGATTATTTTCCTTTGCCCAACATCGATCAATTAGTTGATGTCATAGCTAGTTTCAAAATAATGAGTTTTATGTATGCATACTCCGGATATCACCAGATACGAATGCATCTCAGACATGAAGAGTAAATGGAATTCATCATTCAAGAAGGAATATATTGTTACATTAGGATGTTTTTTGGTATGAAAAATGTTAGAGCTAATTATCAAAGGTTGGTAAAGAAAATGTTTGAAGACTAGATTGGGAGAAATATGGAGGTTTATGTTGATAACAGGATGATTAAGACAAAAGTCACCATGGATCATGTCTCTGATCTAGAAGAGGTCTTTCATATATTGAGAGGCTATGAAATACATCTTAATATGAAGAAGTGGGTTTTAGGAGTAACTTCAAGGAAGTTCTTAGGATATCTAATATCTTCTTGTGGGATCGAAGCTAACCCTAATAGAATTGTGACCCTTGTGAACATGAGGTCACCAAAGTGTGTTAAAGAGATCCAACAACTAAATGGGCTGATAGTGGCATTGAGTCATTTCATTTCCAAGTGCATGAAAAAAGGACTACATATAGAGTGAATAATATGAGCAGGCTTTTCAATCCATCAAAAAGTACATGGGAAAAACACCCATTTTGACAAACCCTACAATTGGAAAGGTTTTATACCTTTACATGGCCTTTACAGACAAAACAATTAGCACCTTACTTGTGATTGATAGAGTAGGGAAGGATCTTTGGTATACTACATGAGTCATTCGTTGATAGGAGCACAATAGAGATATCGTTCTTTAGACAATGGCTTTTACAGTAAGAATGGCCTCAAGAAAGCTAAGACACTATTTTGGAGTTCATAAGGTGATCATTTTTACATCTCACCCATTGAAAATATTTTGGGCAAATAAACCAATCTAGCCAGCTTTCTCAAATATGCATTCTATTGAGCAAGTTTGAAATACAATACAAACCAATGTGGACTATCAAATGACAAGCTTTGGCTAATTTCATCATTGAGTGGACTCGGGTTCCCTTAAATGAATCATAGGACCAAGCGATGGTTCTAATTGTAGCAGCACCAACCTTAGACCTATGGAAAGTATATGTAGATGGAGCTAGCAATTTAAGAGGGTCTAGGGTATGAACTTTTATATTAACTCTAGTAGGATGGTTAATAGAATAGTGTATCTGTATCGCTTTTCAAGCAACCAATAGTGATTCATAGTTGATAGTGAATCAAGTTAATGATACCTTTGAGACAAAAGAAAAACAAATGGAAAATACCTAGAAGAGATAAAGCTAAAAATCTTGGCTTTTGAAACGTTCAAAATCAAACAAATACCTAGAAGGGGAATGCACACGTTGACTCCCTACCACTTTAGAATTGGAAATAAATAAGAAGTCTAAAAGGATGATCCCCATTTAATGCCTTTTCGATCCTAGTATAGCCAAATAAGAAGATAAGAAGAGAGAATAAAAACTTACTAGCACCACAACATGTGCTCTATGGATGACCCCCTTACTTGGAATACCTCACCTAAGGAACTTTACCTTCTACATGGAAAAAGTGCAAAAAATAGTGACAAAATCAAAGAACTACATCAAGGAAGTCCTCTATTGAAAGATCTATGGTAGACCATGGTTCAAATGTTTACCTAGTCAAGAGGTGCATGCGATTTTGAAAGAATTTCATGATGGGAAACATGGCACCCATTTGAGAGAAAAGACCCTTTTCTCAATGGATCATATAAAAGGGTTATTATTGGCCCACTCTTCAAAAGGATTGTACCAGCCATGCCAAGAAGTATGATCAGTGCCAAAGACATGCCAAGAAGTGTGATCAGTGCCAAAAACATGCCAATATCCTAAATTAACCAACCAATGACTTGAAATCCATAATCAACCCTTGTCATTCCTAAAGTGATGTTTGGACATAATGGGCCTATTACTTCTTGCACCAGGCCAAAGAATTTTTTTGATTATGATGACAAATTATTTCTCAAAATGGATAGAAGAGGATCTATTGACAAGGATACAAGAAAGTGATGTTTGGAAGTTTATTTGTCATAGTATAATATGTAGGTTTAACTTACATTATGAGTTGGTAATAGATAACAGTCGACAATTGTTAGGTCAGGGCTTAGTCTCCTTTTGTGAAAAGGTGGGAATAAAGTAGTCACACTCTGCCCCTTATAGACTACAAGCCAATAGTCAAGAAAAGTCTTCAAATAATACACTTATAAACATATTATGAAAGTGACTAAAAGGAGCCAAGGGCAAGTGAGTTGATGAATTGCATAACATTTTATGGGAAATAGGAATGACTCATAGAATAGCTACTAGGGAGAGCTCATTTTCTCTTGTATATGGTATAGAAGCAATCATACTCTTTGAAATACAAGAACCTACTATGATCTAATATAACACAAAAGGAAAATGATGATCTCAGAAAAAAAGGCCTTTTACTAACCATAGAAAAAGGAGAATGATTTGAAAAGGATTGAATCACCAAAAAGAATTGTCAAAAAATCATACAATAGATCTATGAAACACAAGTATTTTAGCATATGGGATTGGGTCCTACGTAAGACGTTGGGAAACAAGGTTGAAACCACTTACAAAAAGTTCACTAAAACATGGAAAGGTTTTCACCAGATATACAAAATCACTTTGGGGTTCATACCAGATAGAAAATCACGGAAGAAAGGAAGAATTAAGCTGGAATGGAAAGCATTTAAAGAAATATTGCATGTGAACAATGTTATATTATTAATGAAAGGGTTTTTAATCCATATTTTGGGTATCTATAATTATCTTGTGAACACAATAATGCAATAACCCCCAAGTATGGAGTGAGGTGGCCCCCCACTTGAGATGTATGCATACAAGGCATAACACTCATCCTAAGAAAGGATCTTGAGTTCACAAAAGTGAACCCCTTCTTTGGGACATACATGTAAGGGTTGAATTCAATTTCACCTTTGGTATTTCTCATGTCTTGCAAATAAAATAATGTGATAACCCTTAAGTATGGAATAAGGTGGTCAAATGGACCTTCCACTTAGGGTGCATATATAAGAGGCGTGATACCCATCCTAAGAAAGGATCTTGAGTTCACAAAAGTAAACCACTTCTTTGGGACATTAATGTAAGGGTTTGCTTTAATTTCACCCTTATATGTCTCCTATCTCGCTAATAAAATAACATGATAACCCCCAAGTATGAAATGGGGTGGCCAAATAGATCTCCCAACTTGTGATGCAGGTATAAGAGGTATGACATTAATCCTAAGAAAGGATCTTAAGTTTATAAAATTGAACCCCTTCTTTGAGATGTACATGTAAGGGTTGGATTCAATTTTACCTTTGTATATCTCATGTCTTGTGAATAAAATAACACAATAGCCTTCAAGTATATAGTGATATAGCCAAATGGACCCTCCACTTGGGATGAGTGTTAATGAACAAAATTAGCAATGTCAATTTTGCAAATATTTTGGTTTTATATTTCTAAAATGATGACTCTATGAAACTAGAGTCATTAGCGTACTTTTTTACTTAATATTTACTTATTCTATTCAATAAATAGTATTTTTATGACAAAAAAAATACTAAAATATAAAATTTTTAGTGAAAAAGGGATGAAAATATAATTTTGTAATTTTTGGGGATTTTTATGGATTTTTTATGAATTTTTAACGTAGGGCTAATCAGGAGCTATCACGTGGCATGCCACACAAGCATAGGAGCTAATTGGGCAAACCACAAAGATGCCATGTAAGCCGGGACAGTGAATCATGTTATGCTATGTGTAAAGAGGATGAATCACGTACCACGTGTCAACATGATGTTCAATCTGATTTTGGAGATTGGTCAACCCGTTTACCACGTCATACCACCTGATTGCTCAATGTGTTCCACCCATGCACCATGCCATCTATTATAGCGAATCATGTTATACCACGTGGCGCTGACTCTGATCGGTCTCCCTTACCACGTATCGTGCTTTGATTCGCCTAGTGAATTTCTCATGCCACATGTAGCATTATGATTGGTTGACGCTATCATTTTTGCTTGTTTTGATCGCAGCCCTTGATCTAAAGTTGATCTGACAATCCAAAATGCATCTGAGCAATATTTAAGCCTCTAATCACTCTATAAACCCTAAGGGGCCATTATTAGTATAATTTTGGTCAATTTTTGGAGTTAAAAAGAGAGAAAAATACATAAAATTAAATAGGGGACACAATTTTGATGAAGATTCAAGAGGAGATTAATGCTACAATTCAAGAGATTGATTGTATTTCTTCTTCTACTCTTTTCTGTATCAATTTTTATGTCTTCCTTTATGAAAAATATGAGCTTTATGAACACAATTATGTGTAGTTATTTATTAATCTAAGGATCTTATGAACCCAATTTTTATCATGTGATGATCTAATATTTAAGCCCAATTATAATTATAATTTAATTATATTATTTAATTCGATTTTTGTGCTATTAATTGTTTGGCCAACAATTTATCTATAGAGGTAATTAAATATATTTGAAAGAATTATTTAATTGTTTGCTTGATTAAATAACATGTATAGTTTCTAGGTAGAGATGTATGATTCTTATGTATGTGATCCATAATTGATGAACTTAATGAATAATATCCAATTTAATTGGCATGAGAGAGTGATTAAATTAATTATTATATGTTGTGTAGTTTACTTGAGAGAGGAATACATGCTAGGTTAGATTCAATTGATCATGTAATTAATTGATAATTATAGTGCGGGGATTTTAGCGATTCGTATGTTTAGAAAATTGGGATATTAAGTATTCCTAGATATTTTCTCATATATTTTTTTAGTTACCAAATTTGATTGAATTAATTGTTACTATTTACTTTTAATTATTTTAATTTTGTTTCCTTAAAATATAAAAACACATAAAAAATTGATTTTTATTTTTTTTAGTTTTAAAAATTAGTTTTTAATAAAATAATCTCCGTGGGAATGATCTTTTCTTATCATTATATTACTTGTTGCGATATGTATATTTGCGTATTCATTGCACACACTTCGTGTGTGACGATCATAAAACTCTCGCAAGTGCACGAGTTATTTTATAGAAAATGATAAGTATACTCCCAAGGTCAATCTAAGGAAGAAATATATGTGATTTTTAATTTATTATTCAAATTTTTAAAAACAAAATTAAATCATAAACATCCTATCACGATATTTTTATTTTTATGTTTCCTAATTAATAACAAAAAAATAAACATAGATATGATTCAATAAACAATTATGTAAATTTTTATCATTCATAATAGTTGAGTATTTATGCATATAAAACTAAAGTTAATTATTCTTGCTCATGTTATAAATTGATATTTTATTAATTATCTCTTTTTTATATGAATATCACATTTGGTAGGGTCGATAATTAATTTGGCTAATTAAATTAATTTTTTTTTCTAAGAGATTGAAAATGAACCATTTAAATGCAACCTTTGCTAGGGTTAGAATTTTAAACTTTATTCAAGGTGTCCAAATTAAACCTAAGAATTTAATTATCCAAATAATAACTTTCAAGTTTTAAAACCATTATTAAAAATATGTTGTCAATACATTTTCAAATAATAGTTCTTATAAAAAAAATTTGAAATAGAGTTTCATTTTAACTATTGGGTGATTGTAACAACAAATAAAAGAACACTTCTCTAAATCTGACCGGATAATTAAACCTTAGAATCTAATTTTCAGATTTAAGTTTGTAATGAAAAATAATATATTTCTCTTTAACATGCTTAATATAAAATCTTGAATAAAAACAAAATCAATTTATTTTATAAAAATGTTTTACCAATTTAATATTTCGCAAGCATAACACATTATTATTATATCATATTTATAAATAGTCAACCATGTTAAATTTAATAACAGACATTAAACATAACATATAAGAATAAACATAAAAAATAACTATAAATAATTTATTTTAAAATTATACCTCAAAAGAATTTTTATAGAACTTTGATGCTAATACTGTTGCTGGAAAACCTCTAAGAGAATTTGTATTTTTGTTTATTGAATCAAAAACTAAAAATCTATAAAAACATAACTAGTTTTTCTCAAAAAGAGAAGAACTTTAAAACTAAAAAAATTAAAAACTAGAGAGAGAAAGATAGAGAGAGAGAGAAAAGAGATTTTGAAGGATTTGAGGAATGATTTTTATAATGGGAGAGAGGGTCCTTTAATAGATGAGAAAAATGCCAAAAAAGGTGGAAACATATTTCGAAAATTGGTTTTGAATGCGTTTGAATAGGCTAGCATGTGTGTGGGGTGAGATTTTTGACAAACGAACATTTGGTGTGCACAAACGAGTGCGAGATAGGCACGGGTGTGTTCTGGCACACACGGGACTCAACACAAGTGTGTGATGGGCATGCATACGCATGTTGTCCAATTTTTCTTTTTTTTTACTTTTCCTCATTTATTTCTCAACATATTTGTGATATATTTCCTACTGTATTTTTCTTCGAATCTTTAAGTTATTTTTGAACGAAAATACCAAAAAAATAATAAAAATACACGTGATTCTAAAAAGACAAATTTATATAAAAAATGATAAAATGATAAAATCATATAAATATAAATCTATTTAATCAATTAAAGTACATTAAATTATAGTAATTTTAAGTGTTTTTTAAGCACTCATCACGTGTATAAGTGGTGTGACACCTAACCTAAAAAAGAATTTTGAGTTCACAAAAATAAACCCTTCTTTGGGACGTGTATACAAGGATTAGATTCAATTTCACCCTTATATATCTCCTGTCTCACAAATAAAATAAGGTAATAACCCTTGTATGGAGTGAGGTGGCCAAATGGACCCCCACTTGGGAGGTAGATATAAGAGACATAAGCCCATCTTAAGAAAGGATTTTGAGTTCAAAAAAGTGAATCCCTTGTTTGGGACATACATACAAGTGTTGGATTCAATTTAACTTTTGTATTTCTTCTGTCTCATGAATAAAGTAATGCAATAATCTCCAAGCATGAAGTAAGGTGACCAAATAGACCCCCACTTGGATGTATTCATAAGAGGCGTGGCACCCATCCTAAGAAAGAATTATGAGTTCACAAATGTGGTCCCAAAAAGGGCACATCAGGGGAAAACAAATTTTAATTGCATAAATAAGTGTTACATTGAGTTAGAAGTGAAAAATGGAAAGAGAAAAAATTCAACAAAAAATGTCCCAATAATTACATATTGGCTTTATGGGTAAGAATGTGAATATGTGTTTTTATAAATAGGTGCTTTGCAAGTACCCATCTTCAATGCTCTTTGTTTCCAAAACTCATCTAAGTTGTGGAGATCGTCCCTCTCCTCTTTGTATTTATCTCCTTGAGCTTGTGTTCTAATCATATCATTCCACAAAAGCTCTTGATTGACAAATTCGAAATTCTCTTGAGAAGTCTTCGCTTCTCATTCAGAATCAATCACAAGGGATAGAGACTATAGAATATAAACAAAACAACATTATGGATGGAGATTGAAAAATACAATCACTGAGACAAAAACTACTTACATCAAGAAAACATCTCGTCATTAAGTTACGAGTTGCATGTATAGTAGAGTAGTAAGAAGGAACCCAAAGTGATGATAGAGTTTGTCCAAAGAAAAAGCATTGCCAAACATCCCATTTGAAAATAGGCTACCCACTTTGCTATTTTGACCTCATTCAATAGGAATAGAGATTGCACCTATGTATGGGCTAACATGTTCCCCTAACAAAAGTAGTTCACCTTGAGTTTTAGACCCTGTAAGTTGGTTACTATTTATCTTAATAACAATGTAAGTCTATCCCACAAAATTGGGGTGGGTATACAAACTCGCATCTTTGCTTAATATATCCATGATGGCAACAAGGTAGTCAAGCAAGCTAGTATTTATGCTAAAGTCCATAATGGAAGTGGGGTGGGCAAGCAAGCTCACATTTTTACCCAACTCATAATAGAAGTAGGGAGGATACCAAAGCCTATGGTTTTTTCCACTAGTAGAAAGGGCAATAGAGGTATTTGGTTCACCTCGGCACCTAAGGATGGTGATATGAGGTGACCTCTCTTATCTTTTGAAAGGATATTTGGGGTTCAAGAAAAATATGACCCTATTTATATTAAATCATCAAGGTTGACTTTTGAATATTCTATAGGGTATAATTATGTGGCTTATTGTTTTAGCTAATGCGAACTGGTTTCTTGTTAATGGAATCAAATTCAAGATTGATTGTTAAGGAAATTTCAAGACTCACGAAATCAAATAATAAAATGTAGCATATAAATATAGGAGTAAAATTAGTAAGTAAATTTATATAGCATTCAATAACTATGAGACAAATTCAAAGTGATATAAGTTTCTATTAGTCAAATACAACATAAATGCTAGTTGCACATTTAAAAAAATGTGATAGGTGTACAAAGTGCATTTACAAAAGAGCCATTAATTACATAGAAGAAATAAAGTCCTAAAGCAAAAGGCTATCAATCGCTCAAGTTTTGACAATGATATCACAAAAGCAGATGGTTATACTTAGAGAAGCCTAAAAGAATAAGAAGTTAAAAAATTACACCCATTATGGGTGGCTCTTTCGACCTGTCCCTCAACACAGCCTCCCTAAATTGTCTCTTCCAAACATGATGAAGGAAGTGAGGTGTTAGTAGGAGGTGCTTTGCACCTACTACTCTGAAAAGCTCACATCAATGTGAAGTATGGAATAGTAATATCCCACTTTGCAACCTAAGTCTTCAAGATACCCTACTTCTGTAAGCTTTAGAACACTTCACTTTCAAAGTCTCTACTAAGTCAAATAATGAGCTCATTTGCTCCTTTAGAGAACTTATCTAGTCTTTGAGGAAGCTTATTATAGCCTTGGCCTCCTTATCACAATGGGTTGTTCTCATACCCTGTTCATAGGTGAAGCAATCCATTTTTTTCTAGTTTTTCGGACTTATCAAGGGTATCACATTCAAGGCTCAGAATCTTGGCCTTGTTCTCAAGTAAGAGAGCATCTTTGTCCTCTACGATTATCTGGTACTTTTATATTTGTAAGAAACTCTCTCATATTGTTTTTGTATGCTTTAAGTGAGAGCTCTTCTTTTCTAGCTAGTGCCAGAACCTAACAAAATATAAGCGTTAGAAATTAGCAACATCAAATAACAAAGTATAGAAGTGATGTGAAATAACATAGTGAAAAAGTACATAAGAGTTTACTTCTAAAAGATGATTAGTCATCATCTCCCCAGTAGATAAATTTTCCTCCTTACGAGCTTCTTTGACCTTAGCTTGCTCAACTTCACTACCAAAGCTACTATAGAGATCCCTTATCAAGTCAAACCACCCAAAAATGCCCTCATCAAAATATGTAATAGGACTATTTAACACCATGGCATCCTTCAAAATGACTTCATCAAATTTGAAGTCATCCAAGTCTATAGCTTTGTTATGAGAAGTTGAGGTTTCACCTAGTTTCCTCTTTTTTAGAAACCGTAATAAGAGGGGGAAAACTATATGGACTAGCGGGAGAAGGAGAAATTTTATTAGGCTCATCATCAGGCAACTTGAATCTTTAGTCCAAGAAGGTGAGGTTAGGATAACCCTTGGCATTGTGGGCTTCAGGCCACAAACACCTGACATGGCAATCAAGTCTTCCAAGTCTACAATTGTGAAATCCATTCCTACAAAAATAAATAAACTTAGTCAATTTATGATTTAGATCGCTAAGTTTTATACTCTGTTAAAAGTAATGACCTATGTATTCATCGTTGCAATCCTTCTATTTACTAGAGTTTATAATACAATATGATGTTAAAATATGCTTATAAATCTAGTTATTAGTATTTTAAAGCTCGATCCTTCTCATTTTTTCCTTACCATTAGGACCCAACTTATTTATGAGCTCGTTGACCCGTGGTTGGGTCATGTTGAAGTTATGATTCCATGTGGTGTAGATTAGGAAATCTACCCTATCACCCCTAATATCTCATGTGATGTAAAAGTATTTGTCCTTCCAACATGAGGTGCTATCGGGGAGTTCTAGGTGGAGCCATGCCTAACCAGAGCTAAAATGTATGCCTTTCCTTTGTCGAGACTGTTTCTCTTTAACAATACATGCATTTTATTTCTTGATTTGTCAATATACTCCCCAGTAAGAACGGAGAGGTATACAAGAGTTCGCTATCCATTTAGATTGACTTAAGCTAGGTTGATGTCAAAGGTGTTTAAGGAACAAGCTACTACCTTGGAGATTGGACACCTAAGTCCTAATTTGAATGCTATGGAGTGGATAATCCATCACCCCGTAAGGGGGTCATCTGTATCATAGAGATGATGTGAGATAAAAATCACCCAACCTAGGGTGGGATATTGTATTCTCTCTATATTTGGACCAAATCATTAGTGTACAGTTCGTTAGGCATTTTCTTGATTTAGTGTTTATCTTTGGTCCTATGTGTGGGCTTACCCTTGGAGTTGCATTTTTCTTTGGACATTGTACCTTTATCATAGTCATTTGAATCCTAATTATAGATATTGGATCTTGTGATAACGAGATGAAGGCTAGAAGTGAGCCAGATGATATAGGGAGAGCTAAGACTCTCTCTTATAGAGATATTGTGAGTTTCCTTACCACGACCTGTCGTGGTGTCTAAAGGTTGCTCAAATTGGTCACGACTTGACCATGAATGGATAGAATCTCTAGAAGGCTCTCAAGTTAACACTTTTAGTATGAATTGGTGGAGGATTCTTGGAGGTTGTACGATGGTCTATATTTTTTCCTTTATCTACTAAAGACAATCTAAAAATGAGTGAAGTAGAGACAAATTACCTAGAAAGTGGCTTGAGTGTTAACTAATTGAAGGTTAAGAAGCGACCTAAAGACATTGTACGAGTTGATATGATAATTAAGTCACATGAAAATCGGATCAAATTCTAAGCAAAGTAATAATAACATTTATCTATTAAATATATATATATATATATAGATATTCTTTTTAACATTTCTCTAGAAATCTTAACATACTAACAACTCTAAAAACATAAGTAAAATAAATTTCATGAAATCATAACTCCAAGGTGAACATGTTGTCTATGTATTTATAAGATGAAGAAGTGGGGAAAAGAGATATCGGGGGAAGATAGAATCTAGGTAATTGAAATAAATTTCACGAAATCATAACTTTTCTAAGAACTATGTTTGTTTTTTAGCTTCCTTAATTTTGATGTTTTAGATAAAATTAAAGTTTATTCATCAAAAGTGTTTGTGGGAAAAGGAAAACCCTATATCACAGTCTTCAAAAATATGGTCAATGTTATTAGAGATGTGGCTTAATTTTTCTAATATATATATTAAAGCATGTGTATGCGCAACATTTTAAATATCTGCATGATATTAAACGAAAATTATAGCAAAATAACATGCAAAATTATTGCTAGTTGAATGAGAAAAGATGATCGGGTTTAAAAATAAAACATTGGGTTAACGACATTGCATAACAAAGACCTAAACAATATTTTTAAGTGAATACATTTAATTGATTTAAAGTTAAAATTAAATAATATAATCTAAATTATAAAGCTAATATTTTTTTATATTTTTCTTAATATATAAAGAAACAATAGTAAAAATAACAATTAAAATAGAGGACGAGCTAGGAGGCCTAGTGTATTGAATATAGGGAGCCTAAGATTAAACATAGATTCTACAAGTTACAAGAGCAGCAATAACAAGTTTTTATATTGAACGGTCGCAGGGACCTAGAACGGATTAAAAGGCCGACACCGAATGTGCCCTCTAAGATAAAAATGACTCACTTCCATTGACTTGATGTAAATATCAATATCTCAAATAAATGGCTAATCTAACCCAAATCTATGTCCATATTTTTTCTATCTATATTACATATAAAATGTTAAATCATATCTAAAATAGTTTTGAATAAAAATACACTTGTATATTTTATTATATCAAACAAATTATGACTTGAAATGAAAGAAAATTAAAGCATATCGTTAGATCAGCAAGTAAATATATTCACGTTATCCACGCTATGTAGCACTCTATTGTAATTAGTTCTATTTTTTTATATTTAAAATTAATTATTCAATTTTCTAAATCATTCATAAATAAAAATTTTGTTAGTCAAAATGTTCTCTTTTTCATTTTCTAAAAAATTAAAATTAAAAATCCAAAAACATGTTTTGTAATAAGTTATATATATGTTTTCTAAACGACAAACCTGTATAAAAATGAAAGTAAACTTAGAATATGATTTTAAAACCTCTTTTTTTGAAGTTTTTAAAACAATAAAAATTATGTGAAAAAATAAAATTTAGTTCCAACTTAATTTTGAAGTTGAAAACATAAACAATTACAAAATGAAAGATTCAAAATTTTGAGTTTGAAATCTAAAACTTAGAAAACAGAATTAGTGAATTTAATACTCTAATGTATATAACATAAGTAGCTACGTGGCCACACCTAAGTGAGAGGGGTTACATGCCCCACAATTTTTCTATAAAGATTTTTCTTTTTTATATTTATAAATATACTCCTTTATCTTATAAAAATACATAATAGTTTCCATTCTCAAGTTTATTATTTGAATATAATTTTTCCTTGTGTTATACTACATATTTATTTGCATTCTCATATATTTTTTTAATTTTACTCTAGTATTATACAACTTTTAATAATTGGATCCTAGTAGAGTAATAAATGTTTAATATATTCTAATAAATTTTAAAAACATTACATCAAATAACACCTAAAACTTATATATTAACAAAAATAATACTCAATTAAATTAAACAGTTTAATATTGAACAAGTTTATATGACTATAATTTAACTTAAATATCATCTGATTAGAAGAATTTCAATGTAAAATAATAAGTCAAACTTTTTCTAATATTAAAAATACATGATCTGGACATAAGAGGTATTTTTTTCCTTATATTTTACTAATTTAGGTTTTAAATGTGTTTTTTTCCTTAAATTTTACCAATTTAGTTTTACTATTTTTTTTAAGTTAATATATTTTGTCTCTCGTATAATTTAACAATTATGTTACATGTTTATTATAACTTATGTTGTTTAATTTCTTTACTTTTTGTCTATTTAGATATAGTTTTTTATTTTATTTTAATCAATAAAAATACTTTATATATAACATTTGTGGTGTAATATTTAAAATATTGAAATTTGTAAATTTTTGAAATATTAACTATGACATTTTTCTATGCTATTTTATAATAACTCAGATAAAAAAATATATAAATTTAATTATAATTGTTGAAATGATTTTAAAATTATTTATAATTTAAGTGTGATGCTCCCTTTCAAGATTAATTACGAGTACTTAACAATATCGTTATCCCATTTTGATACATGAAACCAATCAATAATTAATTTGCTTTTCCTTAAATATTTTACTTTTCCTTACTATATTTAAGTCAAAATTACAATTATCAAGTGAGAGATGCTAGGAGAACTCATTATTGTATACACCATTTCACTCTTGGCATAATTATGGCATTTTGAAAAATTAGGACTTGATTAGTGTAACGTGAAATGATGTCAATGCATAATATTGTATGCAATAATAAAGATTTCTTACCAAAACAAAGACATTAAGTTTGTTAGAATTTCGAAGCCTAACTCCAACAAAAAAACGTCTCAAAATTGAAGGATTGTCAAGGATTTATAAACTACTTTTCGGCAGCTCTCTTAGTTGATGTGAGATGTAAGTTAAACTTAACACTTTCCTTCCACAACGAGCATGGATGGATGTTAAAAGAGTCCAGAGAGTAACAAGGAACCAATTCTGATATAATGTTAGAAAGTCCAAGCTTAATTCTAACTAAAAGACGTCTCAAAGTTGAAGAATTATTCAAAATTTATAAACTACTGTTTGGTAATTCTCCTGATAAATGTGAGACTTAAATTAAACCTAACAAAGTTAATTAATCTACCTAAAAAAACATTATATATATATATATATATATATATATATATATATATATATATATATAATCTTAAGGGATGTATTTGCAATGAAATTCATAAAAGTTATAAAATTTAAGATAAAGTATTATAATATTAAAGAAATAGATTTTCAAACTTAAAAGGATGATTTTATAATTTTAAAAAACTTATAAAGGATGTTTTTACAGTTTTAAGAAACTTCAAGGAATAAGGTAGTAATTTTTCTTAAAAGAAAACATATTAACGTAGATGATCTGGCCAGCAATAATTATGCTATGTATTAAAAGGATGTGGTTCATCTAGACGTTAAGACACTTTCCTCAAGTCACTTATTAGAATCACAATAAATACAATATTTTATATTGAAAAAATATATGAACTTAGAGAATCAGGCAAAGATTACATGTACGAGTGAGAGGTCTTATTTGGCAGTATGTAATTACTACAAGTCTAAGTGAGAGAGTACTATGTTGCCAAAAATATATGTGGATATTAAGATGCAGAGGCAGCTTATAGTCGTTAATTATGAGACTCTTGCATGCATATATATAGCAGACTCTTTGGCTCCACACCTGGCCTGTTATATATAGACTATAGTCATCTGAACCAGCTAGAATAACACTACAATACAGTACTGTCAAGTCCTTTTTTCCACTTTTATATTAATTTATCTTTTGATTTTTCCCTCATAATATTCCATTCCCACAGTACTAGTACTACTACTATTCAATCCCTCATTCATGTTGTAATTTTGTTTTCACTCTTATATGTATGTAGGAGTGATGTATGTGTTCTTATCTGTTCTTCTAGATGGTAATTCATGTACAAATATAATCTGTGAGGAATGGTAATTATTGTTTAATTTGTTACTATATATTTACGTGTAATATTATCTTTATATTTTGTTTTAAATATCGATTACTTTCCTAATAAACATCCTCTATTTTTTTTTAACTTGTCTGAAATTCTTTCAAAGTTGAAGAAAATTAATTAACAATATTTAATGACTAATTATTTATTATTTATTTATCATTGTATTTACATAAATTCTAAACATGTAATTAAACAAAAAGATTAAAATAACAAAAAAAAATGTATTCTTTTAGTACTGAATGTTATTACATTAATGCCATTATGTTACCTCTGTTGCAAATTTGATGGGAAATATTATTCATCTGAAAGACACGAGACCATCAAGTTTAATTTAATTATTTTCAGTAAGATCTGTAACAGATAAGCTAAAAGAAATGATATTTTGATTTCACTTCTAAAGTGGGTTTTTTTTTTTTTTACCTGGAGAAGAGGGAATAGCTTTAAAATAAAACTAGTATAGCTGAGTACAATGCAGGCACTAGTCAAATATTAACAAGAAAAGTGATAAATATTAAGGGAGGTTAGGAGGCCAGTCACTAAAAAACAGTAAAAAAAAATTTGTATTTATTATTTGTTTTTTATTAAATAAAGAAATTATATATATTTTATTTGTGTAAATATATTTAAATTATTAAATTTATAATGAATTTTTAAATGTTAAAAAATTTAATATTAAGAATCTATGACATATCGTAGGTTGGGACGAATTGAAACCAAATTTTAGAAGTAACAATTAATAAAATAAAAAATTATAATTAGATTATATTAATAATTTATGTTAAGTTTTACATCGATTAAGAGAGTTAGGTTTGAGTTTTTAAGTTAGTATCAAAGCTAGGTTCTTGGTTTTTTTGTACTCTCATCGGTCCTCGTACCGTAAATTCAGACCGTGTCGTAAATTCAGACTCTAACTGATGTGGAGGAGGGACGTTAAGTCCCACATTAGCTAAGAGTAAGGCAACAGTGCTGCTTATAAGTCTGGACGACCCTCTAACTCACAAGCTGGTTTTTGAGTTCAGAATTAGGCCTAAATTTCTAAGTATTTATAATGTTTTTAAAAACAAAGTTTAATACTCTAAATTTTAATCTAATAATATAATTATAATTTAATTAGGTGAAAATTGTTTAACAAAAATACCTATTTTTTTTTATATATATTGTTACAATTGTAACTGAAGATTATTTTTTTAATTTACATCTTTCTTTTACTTTAAATTGAAATTGATTATTAATTTATTTATAGGATTTATTAGTTAGTAACTAAAAATTAGATTAAAAGATAATTTTAATAATAAAATAAAACAGAACAATATCTATCATCTCTCGTATAACTAAAGCAAAATAAATTACTTACAAATATTTTGGGTGATCATAATCGATCCAGGCCATTCAATAGTTTCCTCGCCGATTGTAGGTGAATATAACACCTTTTGGCTTTGTACGTATACATGCAATTTGTTTCACGAAGATGAGTTTGATGATAAATATGTACAATTGTTTTAGGAAACCAATCATGGACACAAATTTGGATAAAGTAGACCTTGAAAGATCAGTTTCTACCCGTACTTATATGTCCATATATATACATGTTTTGCTTTTGGTAATTTTTTTCTTCTTGTAGGAAAAAGAAAACAACAAAAATGCATAAAGCCCTGCAAAGATTCTGAAAGATGAGAAGAAGAAAAAAAAGAGTGCATTATTTGAATTAGGTTTAGTGGTCCATGCACCAAGAATTACAAAGGCAAAAAGGTAACATATAATTTCCTTTTTTATATAATTTTCTTGTACTACTAACTCCCATGCTTGTGAAAATTTTGAATGTCACTTTCATATGGATGCTACAGCATGAATTATTTCAATTTAATTAGAATTTTTTTATACTACAATAATATATACAGCGGAGGAGTTAGAAGGTTATTATTAAAATTGTAAAGAAAGTATACATATAATTAAATGCTACAAAAGTTGTTTATATAATGCTTCAAACTATAAAATTAATCTATTATCATTGAAGACTAACAAAGTTATGTACCATCTAACTATAAATATGAAGAATCCACGTAATAGTAACAAAATAAAAATAAAATAAGTTTTTTCTTTGGCTATTAGATTTTTTTTACTTAAATAAATTTAAAAGTATAAGAACTTAATACAAAGAGAACCCCGAATAAAAAAAAGTAAAGATGGAGCTTAATGGAAAGAAATGATATAAGGATGTGTTGAATGTTTGTTGCTATTTTAGAAAAAGATTTTTATTTATACTTCTATGTACTTTATTTTAGTATTTTTAATTAAACATTTTTTTAAATAATTACATTACTTCACAAACATAATTTAAGCTCCAACCACAAACATTCTACATGCTTAAATAATTTACATGTCATTGAACCAGAAGTTTGTTTACTTATAATTTTTTTTAAATAGTAATTAAAATAGTAAGTTTCATTTTTTTAATTAACTTAAAAATAGTGTATTTATATACATATCATAGCCCTCACAATCATCCACCCTTGAGTATATACTCTTTATAGGCCTTGAGAAAGCTAGATTCAAATCCTAGCATTGTATATATGTATGTGAGTGTATGATAGTTCTATAAAAGTACAGTCATTAGTGTATTTTATTGCTTAATATTTGTTTATTTTATTCAATAAGTAGTACTTTTGGATTAAAAATATAAAAATATAAAAATATGAACTTTTTAGAGAAAATGAGTGAAAATATATTTTTTGAAATTTGTTTGGAATTTTTATGAATTTTTTAAGGCATGACCAATTAGAAGACACTATGTGGATGTCATGTAAGTAAAGAAGCTGACCATTCATCGCCACGTGAATGACACATAAGTAATGAGAACCAATCGGAGCACGTTGTGTGCACCAGGTGATGCATGCCTTGCCACATATCGACATGGCATTTGTTTTGAGTTTTGCCATACGATTAACAGGCATGCCACACATCATCACGTGATTCATCCACTAATCATAGCACGCTAATGAAGCACACATTGACCACGACCAATCTACCCTACCACGTGTCGCCCGCTAATTCTTCCATTGATTTCCCCATACCACATGTTGCATTCCTTTTGGGTAGCGTTGTTAATTTTTCTTTTTTCATGTCATCCTTGATATAAAGCTGATTTGATGGTCCAGATTCCATCTAAGCTTAATTTAACACCCTAATTTCTCCAAAAATCTCATCAATTTTTGAAGCCAAAAAGAGAGAAAAATACATAAAAAGTTTAAAAGGAAGTATAATTTTGGTGGAGATTTAAGAGGAGATTGGTGCTACAATTCAAGAAATTGATAGTATCTATTCTTTTTCTCATTTCTATATCATTTTTTATGTCTTTTTTTATGAAAAATATGATAAACTTTTGAGAAGAGGTCAAAGAATTAGTAGATCTGTTCTGCCCAAAATGGGAATGGGCTAGGGTTATGAAATTATAATCTATAATATGATGATCGAGTCGATTCCATGACTATAAGTTCATTTCATCCCAGAAAAGACCGGAATAAGGTTATATACATTCAAATTATGAGAATAGGTCATTCGAGCGTATCTAAATAGATATTATGTTTACATATAGATCCCTGCATTGTTACATTCCATTTAGGATTAGGAATAGTAATCAGACCTGCTTTTTACATATCTCTACTTATTTGGGGCCCTATTCACCTCTTTAGGCTTCTGTTGAATCAAGAAATAGGTTTGATTCCTTTTGATATAATAGATAGATAAATAATCTATCTAAATAAAGCATCCTTTGGATAATTCAAATTGAAGCAATTGGATGTCTGACTTAGGCCTATATGACCGGTCAATAGAAATACTCTAACAATCCACCCCTATTAACTTAGTGGTCTAATGAATCCAATTTTCTACATGTCATGATATAATATTCTATCCCGATTATGATTTCAATTTAATTTTATTATTTAATCTAATTTATATAGTATTAATTTTTTGGCTAACAATTGATATATAGAGGTGATGATTTGCATAATTTGGCATAATTTATCACTTCTTACCATTAACTTTAGTTTAATTTTATTTAATTTTTATTGATTATAGACTTCATTATTATTATTTAAATTTTATTACAGATTTGAAGAAAATGAAGGTCCAAATTTTTAGAAGCATATCATCTAAGAACTCTCAAATTTAAAGATTTATTTAAATGAAATTAAAATTAAAATTTCTCTAAATATATATATATAAAGGCGAGAGAAAAGAAAAAAAAGAACTAGGAGCAACAGAACAGGAAACAAAAAAAGAGAGAGAAGAAATAGAAAGTTGGCGGCTCAAGAACAGGGGGAAAATAGATTGGATCGTAAAAGGGAAACGTGAAAGAAGATTTTTTTTGCGATTCACTTTTCTTTTAATTCCTCTCAAAAAAATTATGGTTAATTCGTTTATGTTTAATTTAATTTTTAGCATGAACTAAATTTTCTTTGTTCTAAGAAAAAGATGTAATTTAATTCTAAACTATGCTTGATTTTCTATGTTAATTTGAATTTTTTTCATGTTTGTCTAATTTATTCTGAGTTTATTATTTCTAATTAACTCGTCATTAATTAGATAATTTTAGTCTTGTGATTTACTATCGAAAGAGGGAATTATATGATAGATTTGGAATATTTCGTCATAGGTAAATATAGAGATAGAAAGACTTGTATGAACATGTGTAGCTTTAAAATCATTGGTCTCAATGCTTTCTTGCTTTAATAAATTTCATACTCTTGTATAAATTAATCAACAAGAATATTTCCAATTGACTATCGAAAGAGGCTTTTGGATGTTTTTTGGAGATTGTTAACAAACAGAGAGAATTAAATTCTATTAACTATATGAGTAAAACATAGTGAAGAATTAGATGAAATCGATTTCCTAAAATTTTTCTTCTCATTAATTTTATCTTTGAGCAACATTTTTATTTTATTTTGCATATTTTCTTTAAATTGATTCTATTTTAAATTCCAATTACAATAACCTTAGTGACTTCTCTAGATAAAATTGATATTAGTATAATTTTGATATTTGTTAAGAATAAGTTATCAATCCGTGAGGACGATACTATTTTTATCACTTTATTATAAAAATATGATTCTATGCACTTGTAGTTTTGCACTGATCAAGAGGTAATTAAATAGATTTAACAGAATTATTTAATTTTATCTTGATTAAATAATATGAATAAAGATGTATGATTTTTATGTATGTGATTCATAATTGATGAACTTAATGAATAATATGCAACTTAATTGACATGAGAGTGTGATTAGGTTAATCACTATATAATGCATAGTTTTCTTAAGAGATGAATACATGCTAGGTTATATTTAATTGATTGTGTAATTGATTAGTAATTATATTGGAAGATTTTAGTGATTTATATGTTTAGAAAATTAAGGGATTAAGTATTCCTAGATATTTTCTCATATATCTTCTTAGCTAACAATTTTGAGTTAATTAATAACTGCTATTTATTTTTAGCTCTTTTAATTTTTCATTCTTAAAACATAAAAACACAAAAAAAAATTGATTTTTATTTTTTAGTTTTAAAATTAGTTTCTAATAACATAATCTCCGTAGGAATGGTTTTTTCTTATCATTATATTACTTGTTAGATACATATACTTACATATTCATTGCACCTAGAAATCTTAAGAATTATGTCTCTATAAAGGAGAAATAAACACAAAGTTTTTTCACACTTCAACTATTATGAGAAGAAGAACAAACCTCGTTCCTATGCTAAAAGATTGTATGAAAATTTAGGATAGATATAGCATTAGAAAAATGTTCCTAGATTTCTATACAAATTTATTTTCACCTCAAAACCCTATTTTCAATCCTTATACTGAGGACTTATTTCTCCCAATAATCATTGTAGAACAGAATACCCTTATTGCTAGTATTCTTTCTCCTATTAAAAAAAGAAGCACTATGAAACCTACATCCTTGAGAAACTCTTGGACCATATGGTTTTCCTGTTATTTTCTATGAGAAAAGTTAGCACATAATAGAGGAATAAGTAATTTTTGAATTCAAAATTTTTTATCACTAAGAAATTGCAACGTAAATGGAACCAAATATTCATCATTTTGATTTCCAAAGTTAATAGTCACCAAGGTGTCTTTGACTACAGACCTAATAGTCTTTATAATGTGTAAGATTATTACCAAAATCTTGGTCAAGAGGTTAGGAAATTATTTGAAAGATCATATGTCTCTATATCATTCCTGGAAGACAGCTTGTAGAAAATACTCTTATTGCTCATGAAACTGCTATGAAAATTTCCAAGAAAACAAGAGGTAAAGATGGTTTGAAAGATAAAATTGGATATGAAAAAATCTTGTAATATATTTGAATGGAATTTCTTATTAAAGATCCTTAATTGCATAGGTTTCTCACAGAAGGTTTGTAATATCATCTACCAGTACATCTCCACTATTTCTTTCTCACTATTGATAAATGTTTCTCCTTTCAAAATTGTTTTCTACAATGAGGTCTAAGACAAAGTGATCCTTTATCCCCTTATCTTTTCTTAGTAGTTTTTGAATGTCTTTCAAGACTCATTTCCAAAGCAAAACACTTTAATTAGTTGCACGGTATTAAAGTAGCAAGAAGAGTCCCCAATTTCTCATCTCTTATATGCATATGATATTGTTCTATTTCTCATAGAAAATATCCAAATATTAGTAGTAATTTAATGAATTCTAAATAAATATTGCAATGGGTCAAGTTAGAGTATAAATTTACAAAAATTTCAGTATTTGTTCTCTAAAAGCACCTCTCCCATTTTTCAAAGTCAAATTTCCTCCAAGCTTCAAATACATAGATCTACTAGGGCTATCAAATATCAGAGTCATTCTTTACCCATTGGTTGATGAAAAAAAATAGGGTTTAATCACCTTCTTGAAAAAATTAAAAGTAGATTAGATAGTTGGAAATTCAAACTTTTCATTGTTTCTTTACTTTTATGAATTAGGATTCTATATGAAAACCTAAATTATTGGGAGATTGTGATTTTGTAAAACTAAAGATTTGAATAAAGAAATGTTATACAAAACTATTTGGGAGCTAGTTATCCAATTCGATAAACTTTGGGTGAAAATTTTTAGTTAAAAACATCATAAGCATACTTCTTTTTGTAATGTTACAAAGAAGTCAAATGAATCAAGATTATAGAAGGTACTACTTTGGACTCAATATTTTATTGTAAAAGGAAGCTATTGGAAGGTAGGTGTAGGACACATCAATATTCGGCAGGATCTTTAAATACTTGGGCTCCCACAACAAAAAATTCTCCAATGCTTGATTTGATAGACAAAACTTTGACATCCATTTACAAAAGGTACATTCTATATTTGATCTTTGCTTCTAGAATAATTATTAGTATTAGGATATTCATAAAATGAATTCACTCTTTGTGACTTCCATCACATTATACATTATGAAATTGAAAATTCCTTATCCCTCCTCGGTTGACTAACTTCACTCGTAAGGAAATGGAAAACACTTTTTTACAATCAATGATACTTATGAAATTCTTATTTAGAATAGAGTACTAAACAGTTACTTTAACCTCTAGAGGGAAATTTACAAAGCCCCAATTCATGAAAGACACAAAAATTTACTTTGGAAAGTTAATAACCTTTTTTATACACTAAAAATAAAACTAAGTGTCTATCTACCTTTTAAAGATTTAAATTGTCTTCTTTGTGGGAAAGAAGTTGAAGACGTGAAACATCTTTTCATAAGATGCAAAATCCTAAAGGTTCGCTTGCAAATGGAACATCCTTTAGAACTTTACTAAAAAATTGAACATTAAATCTTACTTATCCTTTATTCTAAGCCCCCCATTCAAGGTGATTAACTAAAAGGATTCAAAAAGAAACCTTCTCTCTCACTGCATCTATCATGATAGAACATATTTGGTAGTTACATAATGAAGTAGTCCATAACAACAAAATACTTTATCAACATCAATAAATAAATAGAGTTTTCAAAACATTCGAGGAACTTTCTCAAGTCCTTCACAGAAACATTCCACAATAGGATACCTCTTTGAGAGAAGAATGTTACCTCATATTACAGAAATGGAAACCTTCTCCATAAAATGTTATTAAAATAAATTTTGACGCTACATGGAGACAAGACAAAGCGGGTTTGGGATTTATTATAATAGACCATATTGGAAGAGTAATACACTCATGGATTAGATATCATACCACTCTCTCCAGTGAAGAGGCAAAAGCTGCTACTTTTTACAAAGCATTGTATCATGCTTTGAATTGGAAAACCATTGCTATTTATATTTAAAGTGATGCTTTCAATATAGAAGAATTAAATTTAGTGGACCTAAACACTCAAAACATTTTTCATAATTGAATTCAGCTACTCAGTGAGTTTTCTATGCTTTCCATGAGATGAATCCCTCGAGACTTAAACATGTAGGCTCATAACCCAATTACTTGGGAGAGACATTTAGGAATGGTAGGAAACATCCCTATTCACTCTTTGCTAGCCTTCATACCTGATCTCACACAGGAGAATAAATTTTGAATAGATTTTTATATTCTTCTTTATATCAAAAAACAATTAATAATATGGACATATGGTAAAAGAAGAAAAATAAAAAACTTATTCTTCATCCAAGAAATAAGCAAATGACATATAAATTTATTGATCTTTGATAGAGTTGTAAATTAAATTCTACAAACAAGTCCAAATACCAAGATACATCCTGGGTGATGGTTCTCATTGGTGAAATGTTATGCCTACTAATATAACTAACTTTCAAAGCTTGTAAAGAATCAATTTCATAAATGTTTGAGAAGAGTTAGTAACCAATTCTTTTACAATCTTAAGCTATTAGAAGGTAAGCTAAGTAAATAAGTGTGATGGACTCTCACACGTGGAATGAGTATATAGTTTTGAAAAGCTCATTAAGTGGAGTTAGGATTTAATGGTCTATCAAGTAAAGATAGACTTTAAGAGAGATAAATGTTAGATTATGTGATATTATAGAGGCTATTGTAGTTTATTTCCTATAGTGTAGAAGCTACTACATTCTATTAGAATCAAGTAGTTAATTATTAGATATTTTAAACCACTTATACTATACCTACACTACTATATATAGCAGACGATCCTCTTTAATAATACATTTTAAATTCTCTTGCTAGTAGTGCATTTCATTATTCTTTATATGGTATCAGAGCACACATTCCTGGAATTCTTTCAAGGTTCACCAATGGCTTTTACTTATATGTATGTGCAGTTGGACAAGAATCCTTCCAATGCTATTATTCAGTATAATCTTGAACAAGTAGCTAGTTTTGAGAATGATAGTGTTCAAAAATTAACACCTTATTCCTTGTATAGAATTGCAATGCTTCATGTTAATCTTGGAATTACTATCAAGCTTGATAATATGAATTTTTTAATTTAGAAAGAGAAATTTCTCTCAATTATAATTGTGTATGGATTGGAGGATTTAATTGCTGAATCTACCTCACCTACACCTTAGTTTTGTAATTCTTCTAGAATTAATTCAGATTATGCACATTGGAATAGATTGAACAATCTTTTCAAAAGTTGGTTCTATTGTTTTGTCACTACATCTATGCAAATTGACCTTCCACAATGAGCTAGTGTCATAAGGAAATGGATTTCTCTTCACAAGTTTTCTCTACAGCTTCTTCAACCAGAATTACAAATATTTGACTAGAATTGCAAATAGTGGCCAAGAATTAATAATTAGTTAAGCATTACATGATGTAACTTTGATTTATTGCAGATAATCTTGTACTCAATCTATAACCTATTATGGCTTTGACACAATGTAGGTAATGGTTCTACTATTTGTATACAGAATCATGGCTTTAGTGTTTTTGAACCATCAGATAATGAATCTATGTTGCAATTATTCGATGTGCTACATACCATGTGTGTCTAGTAATTTGGTTTCTATCAAAAAATTGTGTAAGGATGATGATGTAATTATTGAGTTTGCTTCTTATGAATTATTTGTGAAGGCTACTAAATCAAAAGAAATACTAGCACAAGAAGTAACTAAGGGAAGTTTGTTTCTCTCAAAGGGTAGGTGTAATAGTCACACTCATATGTTAATAAGGGTAGTCATCATTTGGCTTATAATACTATAATAAAGCCATCACGTGGTATAATAGTCTTTCTCACTCATTTATGTCCGCTATTGAAAAATTAGTATCATTTCAGTTGATTTCTAATACTAAACCTGATGTTAATCATGCTTGTTCTGCTTATGCAATCGTTAAATCCTATAAACTATCCTTTAAAAGCTCTCATACTCCTTACAATGTGTTTTTTGAGCTAATGTATGTTGACTTATGGTGTTCCTTTCTTACTGGAAACACCAATGCACAATATTTCATGCTAGTAGTAGATGATTATTATATATTTATATGGATTTTCTTTCTGAAAACTAAAGATGTGGCACAAACCTTATTTCTAAGTTTTTCCAAGATGGTGGAAAGAAACTTTGAAAGTACCATTAAGTCAATTCAGTCTGGGGGTGATTTTCACCTCTTAATCAATTTGTTGTTTTCCCATGGTATATTGCACAGAAAAACATGTCATACCTTAGAACAAAATGGGGTAGTGAAGGTAAGGAATAAAAGAGTTGTTTAATGATCTTTAGCTTTATTAATTTAGGATGGTATCACTCTAAACATTGAGTTTATACCTATCAAGTGGTTGTTTTCACTATAAACAGGTTGCCTGACAAGGGTCTTTGTTTCAAAATTCCCTATGTTTTACTCTATAACAAACCACCTGATTTATATTTTTTAAAGACCTTTGGATGCCTTTGCTATCCCTATCTAAGACCCCAGGGTAACCATAAACTAGAACTTAGGTCATTACCTTGCATTTTCTTGGGATATACCCATCAATAATAGGGTTATATTTGTCTACATCCATCCACTGGTCATATATACACTAGTAGACATGTGACTTTTATTAAGGATAATTTTCCAACTCTGTCTACTTCATTAGTTTCTTATGACTCCAATACCACTCTTTCATCACCATTTGTGCTTTTGCCCTCTAGTCATTTACATGTATCTACTATCACTTCTGCATAACCTATTCAACCTAGATAACTTGAACAACTTACATAGCCTACACCACTTGCACAACATGTTCTATTTAACCGGTTTTCTCCTTTAACCACTAACTCTAACGATAACCTATCACCTTTACTTTTTGGTCAGCATTATCTTTCCTAGTTTATCGACTATAACCAAATTAAGCTTAATAAAAAAAATTCATCATTTTCTTGTTATCAATCTCTTTACCTATCAAAAAATTCCAATCTTAATCCTATGCCTAATTCTTCGTCTCCTTTTCACAATGGTATACATGATGTTGTAGTAAATCCTTCTTTACCTCAAGCCTTACCTGATGAGCTATTTGTTGAACTAACTTTTCCTCACACTTTTAATTCCCTTCCTAAAAATGCTCATCCTATAACCACGAAGTCAAAAACTGGCTCTCTTAAACAAAAGGTCTTTTACATTATCATTTTGTCAGAGCCATCATGATACATTGAGGCAAATGGTGTAGTTTAGTGGGAAGAAGCTATATAAAAGGAGTTTGATGCCTTGATGGCTAATGGAACATTGGAACTAGTTCCATATTATGATATAGTTGATCCCATTAGGATAAAATGGGTTTACAAAGCAAAACTAAAATATGATGGACTATTGGACAAAGACAAAGTAAGGTTAGTGGCTCAAGGATATGAACAGGTTGAGGGCATTGATTACACAGAGACCTTTTATCCTATTATTAAGTCTCAAACCATTTAGATTATACTTACTACCTTGTCCTTGGATTGATCCTTGTAATAACTATATGTTAACAATGCTCTGTTGAATGATGACCTAGAGGAGGCAGTTTACATGAAGTAAGCTCAAATTTTTATAGACAAGGTTCATCCCAATTGGGTTTACAAATTGAGAAAGGCTTTATATGGCCTTAAGTAAGCACCTAGGGCATGGTATCATAAACTATGTTAATGTATAATAGATTTTGGGTTTATTAAATCTAAATCAAATACTTCTATGTTCCTTTGTCTTCATCAAGAGCAAGCCACTATATTACTAGGTTATGTTGATGATATTATAGTGACAAGAAGTAGTGATAACTATATACAAGAATTGATTGTCCAGTTGAATTCTGCATTTGCTTTAAAATAATTAGAGCCTCTACATTTCTTTTTGGCATCGTGTTAGATAGAAACTCCAACTTCATTCATCTTTCTCAACAGAAGTATATTAAGACTTTGTTAAATAAAGATGGTCTAGATTAATTCCAAGTCACTGCAGAAGTATCATCAGTGGACTACAATAATGTCATTGCTAGACTAGATATTGCCTAATCTGTAAGCAAATTATACCAATTTCTTCACTCTTCCACTAAGACTCACTACCTTGTAGAAAAAGTGGGTTTTGAGGTATCTAAAGGGTAAACTGTCTTATAGAGTTTTGCTGCAAAAATCAGATGTCCTAGGCTTGAATGGCTTCTTTGATTCTAATTAGGTTGGCTTCCCATATGGCAGAAAAAGAACTCAAGGTTATTGTGTGTATTTTAGTGACAATATTATGTCATCTACTCTATCCAAGTAGATGGTAGTAACAAGATCAAGTGCTGAATCAAAATATAGGGCATTTGCCCTTATTTAGCTAAAATATTTTGGTTGAAGTCCTTACTAAAAGAACTGAATGTCACTGAAACCTATACACTAGTAATGACTTCAATCAAAATATCTAGCCCTTATTTTGAGGTGTTGATAAAGTTGATGTTCCCAAGTGCTAATCAAGTTGATGTTCCTAAATATTCTCAAGATATTTTGCTAGCAATTGGCGTTCCAGTGACTAGGGATAGATTTGGAAGATCAATTTGGGTGCATAGATTACTTTAGGAAGTAATTATTGTTTTAATTAATTGTGGGCCTTTTTGTTTTATTTATCATAAGTTTTTTTAGTCTTTTATTTTTAAGGATTAATTAAGCCCAATCTACCACTAATTAGGCCCATTTCATCTAGGGTTTTTTCTTTAGGGTTTGAATTTTTGCCTAGGGTTTTCTTTAGGTTTGAATTTTCTCCATGGGTTTTTCTTTAGGCTTGATTTCCATCTGATTTGAAAGCAAACATATGAAAGAGTGTGTGAGGGACAACATCTTTTTATTTTATTTTGTTTTACAAGCCAAAAACATGAGTAAGGAATGAGGAGAACCACAAGAGCTTGACTTGAAATTCTTCATCAAGGTTGTTAATGTTCAATTTAAGAGGCTGAATGATTTAGAATCCTCTTTCACATCTAAATCACATAGAATACATGAGTTCAGCGAAGAAGAAGCTAATTCCAATATAGAAGAGAGAGTAAGTTATAAACGGGACAAAAAGATTAACTCCAAATAAAATAGCAATATATGTAGTATAAAGATGAAAATTCCACATTTTTAAGGAAAGAATGATCATGAGTTATACTTAGAGTGGGTAAGAAAGGTTAAGCATGTATTTGATTGTCATAATTACTCTAAGGAGAAGAAATTAAAGCTAACAGCTATAGAATTTACAAATTATGTAGGTATATGGTGAGATCAAGTTGTGGTTAATAGGCGAAGGAATGGTGATAGGCCTATTCGGTCATGGGAAGAGATGAAGTTGGTTATGCGTAAGAGATTTATACCTAGCCATTACTATAAGGATTTATATAGAAAGTTGCAAGGGTTGATTCAAGGTTTTATGAGTGTAGAAGATTATTATAAGGAGATGAAAATCGCCATGATTAGAGCAAACATAGAGGAAGATAGAAAAGCGAAAATGGCTAGATTCATTATTGGATTAAACAGAGAGATGGAAGAACTACTATACAAGGCCATTAAAGTGGATAAGAAAATCAAGTCCAAAAGGTTTAGATTTGGTTCATCCTCTAGTTCTCTATGGAGATCAAATTGGAAGGACAACAAAGCTACCTTTAGAACAAAAGATGAAGCAAAGATGAAGAATTCAATTGTTGTTCCTAAGGGTAAACCCAAAACTAAAACTCTTACTAAGCTATGTGATATTAAGTGTTTTAGGTCCCAAGGATTAGGACATATTGCTTATGAATGCCCAAATAAAAAGGTTATAATTGTACAGGCAGATGGAGAAATTGAAAGTGCTAGTTAAAGTGATGATGAGATGCGACCATTGGAGGATTGTTCTGATGTTGAAGTAAAAGAACCTGTGAATGGAGAATTACTTGTCACAAGGAAAGCTGAGAGTATATAGCTTAAAGATAAAGAAGATGAGGAGCAACATAAGCATATTTTTCACACAAGATACCACGTGAAGGATAAAGAATGTATGTTAATTAATTGTGTGCCTTTTTTATCTTAAGTTTTTTTAGTCTTTCATTTTTAAGGATTGATTAGGCCCAATCCACCACTAATTAGGCCCATTTTATCTAGGGTTTTTTCTTTAGGATTTGAACTTACGCCTAGAGTTTTCTTTAGGTTTGAATTTGTTCCTAGAGTTTTTCTTTAGGCTTGAATTTACGTATAAGGTTTTCATAAGGGTTTTTTGTTATAAAAATGCAACATCTATGTAATTTTGAGCAGACCAAATATCATTAATAAAATTTTATTTCATAAAGCTTCTTGCTTTGTCTTCTTGTGTTCTTGATTAAATGCTTGAAATTGACTTATCAAAGGGAGTGTTCATCCTTTGTGGCGTCTCAAGATTAGAGTTTTAAAGACTTTATTTCCTTAAGATTTTAATCTAATTATCTTCAATACGTTCTTAACAAATCAATCATCTTTAGCACATAAACATTATAGGTTTTTCAGATATACCAAAGCATATATAGAAAGTATCATATCTGGTAAGAAAACGTCTAATTATCATAACACAAAAAAAAGTAAATTTTATTGTCATAATTAATAATTATTTATGATTATACTTGTGTAAAGAAATGCTCATCTTAAAATTATTAAAAGTATTCCAAAGAAAAGATAATTGAGTGTTAAGTTATTCATGTACATGCATTTAATAAATAATTAAACTACATTCACTTTTCTTCGCTGAAAATTGCCCAAGCCCAATAAAAAAATCATATCTTAGTCCTTTATTACCACTCAAATGAATAATATATAAAAATATCCCCAACCTCAAGAAGGATAAACAATTAATTCATTTACCCTATCTCAGTGCCAAGTCATATTAACAAGACTAATCAAATCTGTCACTTTACAATACACTGCATCACATCTAAGAGAAAAAACTCGATCGAAAACTAGAGGAAGGTATCTCTTTAAGAATGTCACAATAAGAGGGTTATAACCTAGCATAGCATGCAAAGGAAAGGAAGACAAGAAGAAAGTTCCACTTATTAGAATCTCTATTAACTTTTTTTCCCTCATAAAGATTCATAAACTTTCAAATTAAAGGTCTTTAGGTTTCCTAGCACATGAAGGAGTAACTTCTATAAAAAAAAAAAAAAAAATCGGTCCTTGTCAAGAGCTAGGAATTCAAATTTCTTAATTTTTCCCTTTAATTATTATTGAAGACAGACCTTTACCACTAAATAAAAACGAAAATAGTGAGATGGGTCCCCTTGGGCGTATGCCTATAGTGGGCTTAATAAACCAAGTAGGAGACCCATTCATCAAAATTGCATAGTGGGTAGTCTTAATTTACACATTTCATAATTTTATCAATCCACGTATTATGAAAACTTAGTTTTGACATAACAGCTTCAAGGTAAGCTCATATTGAGTTTTATATAGTTTTACCATGTAAGTAAACTCCATTATACTGTTATATTAGTTATTAACCGCATGGTACTAAAAGGTGTAATTGTATAGTTTTTATACAATCATATGCGTTTTGTTAATGAAGTTAACTATTATATAAAATAAAATTGTATATTACTTGACATTTAATTTAATTTATCTTAATTTTTTAAATTGTACGTTTTAAAATTTTCTTTTTATTTTAAATAGAAAGTTAATACATTGTTATGTTTAAACTGTAAAAAATAAAATAAAAATATTAATTTATAATGAATTTTTTTATGCATAAAAAACTATATAAAATAAATTAAATATTATTTTAAATATAAGTTATGTAATACAATTTTTAATATCAATTATATTCTATTATATTATATAAGTTAAAATTAAATATTATATAAATTAATTATTAAAAAAATTAATATAGTTTTTTTAAAAAAGTAACTCGATTAAATCGACATCAGAAGGGCTGAATCATATTGTCAATTAGGCCTGTTGGGCTAACACACAAACCTATTCCCATAATAGGCATGAAGGAATATGCTCAAATTTCGTTATCCGTTAATCCACTGGACACGTTGTGAATTCAATTGTATGTATTAAGCATAATCGTGTTAAATTAATAATTATATTATAATTATTTTATATATAATTAGATAAAATTAATGATAAATATTTTAATAAAATAACTTATATTTAAAAGAATAATTATTTTATGTCCTTTTTATCTATTAAAATAGTTTTATTATAAAAATTATTTAAATTAATATTTAATTATTTATATATTTTATCATTTTTAAAATAAAATAAAATTATTTTTAATTTGAGATAAAAAAATTAAAACTTATAATTTTATAATAAAATTTCAAAAATATTAAATAAGTTATTCAGTACGATTTAAACTCATATTTATCACTAATATTAAATTTTAACATAATAATATAATTTTTATTTTGTACAATATGATCTTACTTTACAATTAAACGCGTGACTTTAAAAAAATTATAAAATTGAAGTCTATTTGTACTGTGTAACAAACATACCCTAAAAGTTCAATATGACATTTATGGTTTTTATCCTGATAGGATCCCTTATGGGTGTTATTCTCATTTGAAGATCTTTTATTTATTTAAGAAAGTTACCAACCCATATTAAATGTTGTAATCAATTTTTAAAGTATATAGGGGAATAAACAATGCATCAAAAAAATCAACTACAACGAGTCAATAACTTGATCTTAAATTGAAAAAAATATTTTTGAGGTCTTAAAACAAGAAATTTACCCTGAGAGAGTTGTGTTTAGGAAAAAATCTAACATTTATGGCATTATTTGTCTTAATGACGAAACTTATCGAAATATTGGTCAACATTATCATTTCACTTGGTCTCAATATTAGAAGAAAAACCTCAATCCATTTCATTCGCCGATCGATGCAACATTTGATGTGCTCACCAACTTCAATATAGATGGTAATTGGTAAGCATTATCTTTCAATCTTCGTAAGTATCCAAACCAAATCCTTGTTGATAAAATTGATGGTTTATAAATGTTAGAGACAATCTCTTATACAATCATTCACACACTCTCACACTTCCTTCATTGACATGTGTACGAAAATCCAAAATAAGTTTCAATTTTTTCAAGAAAATAACACATGTCAATAGAGGAAATGATAGAGTGTATTAAGGAGTGTTGCTAGCACTTATCTTGATGTTTTTAATTGATTGAAAGTTTATTGTTTTAGACCATGAATTGAGTCATCAAATATAATGTTATAAAGTATTTAGAGTCTTATTTTATTTTTGCTTTTGAAATCAGTATAAGCGGTTCACACTAAATAGGAAAAAATTTGAATACATTTTTTTAGGGATTAAGAAATAAATTGTGTATGCTTCTTTTTGAGATTGGTTTTTCTTTTCCTGAAATCACCTAATTACATACCCATTTTTTGGTTGAAAATGAGAAAATTCATTAAGACTCTAAAGCCATAGTTCAGTACATACACTAGAAACCAATAAAACTAGAAAAGCGACCTAAAGAATCCTTGAACAAGTTACAATAACCACCTAGAATGACTTAACACAACTAGTGCCAATAATCCATACTAGTTAACAACTTCATGAGCAAGTAACATGTAAAGCAACAAATAAGGTCTAAACCAATAACAACCAAGACACATACACCAAAGACCAACTCCATAAAGAAAAATGATACAAAGATAAAATGGCAAGCAATAAAACAACCTTCAAATTCACACTGAGTTTATCGACCTACAAAACATGATTCGCCAAACAAGAAAACAACATGACAACAAAGCAAAGACACCATATCACAGGCACCTATCTTAAGTAGGAACTAGTACAAAATCTAAATAGCAACCTCTACTCAACAAGGTTTGCCAAAGTTTGTTCATGAGCATTATGCATGTATTCTACCTTAAGAATTGTAACATCCATAACTTTTATACCACCATTGACGTTACTCCCAAAAGATAAACCAAAAGCACCTTCTACCAGCACAGAGTCTATAAATGCATAGTAAATACCAGAGTAGAAACACCTTTTATCTCTTGCTCAAAAAAGTCACCAAGGACAATTGTAAAATCCAATTAACTAATATTAACTCTTAATTCCACCATATTAGAATGAACAAAAAGAAATCACAAAATTAGGGTTAAGAAATTCTAGAAAAAATCATAAGGGAATGAAGGACAAAAGAAGAATCAAAGGAAGCAAGATGAAGTATAGATGAATTAAAAATTTAGAAGGGACCAAAGGAAACCAACACTCAAGGTTGGAAAGGGAATACCAAAAAGTTCTAAATGTTAAAGAATGGGACATCGAAAGAGTCCATGACCAAATACACAATTAGGGTAAGGAGATACATACTCTAAATGACCTCGTTCCCACAAGCAATGGAAAAGATAATAGCTAAAAATAGGACATTTAACAGTAGTAGTAACAATATAATATTGAATCAATAGAAAACATTTAATAACATATATTATATGAAAACTTGAAAAAAAATAAGCAATATTATAGCATTATAATCAGACTTTAAATGTCATTATGTTTTAACATACACAATTCAAACTCAGTTATATTAGCAGAATAACCTAACAGCATAACACACAAAATAATGAGGTAAACTCACATAGAGATCGTATCTACGTAGTAACATCCTAGGGTTACTTAAGGCAACCACACAGGAGTAAATAATTCACTAATCAATAAAACAATTAAAACTCTGAAATAAATAAAATCATTATTATCTTTGTCAATTGGGACCTCCATTCAAACTACCTATTGCTGCTCTTATTTGCTACTTCTGCAATGATTATATTTGACACATGAACCCAGCTCTCTCTCACAACCGACACCACAATATATGATGTGATAAGATACCATAGAATAGTAATGTGAAGAATAAATTAACACAACCCTTAAATACTACTCACACAGAGATGTACGCACTCATCACATAAAAATAGTTACATGCACTCACCACATAAAAATAATATACTTACTATTCTATACTCACATGAATGTATCATAATTATTGAAACATGTTCAAAATAATTGGTGAATACAGAATTCTAATTAATAGAAATTTTGATAGAGTTTAGATAAGTTTTTGAATTAATTTGGCAATTGATGAGGAGATATTTATAGAGTCTCGAATGGCCACTTTGGGAGCCACCTCGTCAACCACTTTGTTCAAGATGGCAATAAGGGTGGTGGTAAGCTTCATGCTGAGGCTGGTGATGAGATAATAAAAAATATTTTTTTATTTCCAAAAATACCAAGTAAATTCACAAATACCCATACCCAAAATGAACAAAAAACATGAGCGACAATCACAATATTACTATAAACATACGTGTATACGTTACTAATTCGTAGTAACCAACCTTACACGGAGAACGATATAACACTTCAGTAAAAAAAGATATCATGTTTTACACACGACAAGCCAACAATGACATAAAGATCTACAGAACTTACATTCTTCACCTTTGGCTTTCCCTGTCAAAAACACTACATAACTACATATTGACACACATCTATCATGAGATGATTATAAAGATTACTTAAATATGTTTATTCCCACGAACAAAATATCGACTTATACCCAAACCCAAACATAAACCTAAGCCAAGTGCATCCATCTTGTGCACTCCATCCATCTTCATGTATCAACTCATCCACTTTGTCACTTTAAAACACACACTACTACACAAAAACACAAATGAAGCTCGTAGACTACACTTTACACTTGTAAGTTGTACACACAAAATAAACATAAACTCCATGAACGTATTATGCAGAAACAACATGTAGTCAAACTACATACCATCATGTTACCCCTACAAAGGTGAACATCGATAGGAAAACAACACATGAAAAGTACACAACTCCCTCTAACTTTATGCAATACTTTCCCTAAATGTATGCAAATCAGACAATAATATGTAATGCAATCCTATTCTCACAATGGCATGGCAACAAACATATAGTTGTGTATAGAAACTTATCTTTCTTTTTGATACTAAAAGTCAAAAGAACACTCCTATATAAGGGAAGGAAGGTATACAAGTGTGAAATAGAAAAGGATAAGTAAATTAAGCAAGTTCAAAGAACAAGAATGTCCTTAGATAAACAATGCACTTAACATAAACATTCATTAGGCCATTGGTCCATGATGCATTCAAATAAGATTATGACTAAAAATTTGATTTCATGCTCAATATATGTTGTGCTAAACTTGTTTACTATATATGTGCCATCAATAAATGCTTATACGAACCACACAAATAGAGACTCAAGCTAAACCAAAAATTTATAAATCCATATTTAGCCTCTTTCTCCACTAATATAGGTACCAACCTAGAAGAAATAAATAAGTCTTTCAAAACTTGTAATGAAAGGCTATGGATTGGGTAGATGAGAAGAGAAATTTATAAGTTTAAGCACACGTTTAACCAACCAAAGAAAATACTTTAAGCAAAGAGCTCAAAACCATAAGAGCAAACCTTTAAACTCACGTTTTTTACATTTAACTTCTCAATATTCATATACTTACATTTCCAAAACATAAGATCTTTTTCCTATACATCTTAGCATTCATTCGTTGACATCCCCCTTTTACTTTTTCTCTTTCTTTTTCCTTTTCTTTTTTTCCTTTTTATTTTTCTTAAAACATAAGGGTGAGAGAGACAATCTCAAATCAAATAAGTTCAATAAGTAACATAATAGAAGCTCAACTAAAAGTGTGCAAGGTAAGTGGGATTTATCAATTATGCTAAGCCAGAAGGTGCAAAGAAATGAAGGAATAACATATATGCTCAAGAAGGAAAACTAAGGATAAAAATAATTTTGTGGAAAGAAATGATCAAATGATTCAAAAATGGCACAAATCCTCTTTCTATCCAAGAAACACATATGACTTCGTCTCAAGAGATACGAAAGTGGATTCTATAACGTATTAGACATATACAAATCATCAAAGCAAGAAGTCCACACAAACTTCTCAAAACAACTATAAAAATTCACAACATTATGGCAATTTTATGAGAAAAAATTCATTTTAGGAACACTATAAAAATTTAGTCACACATACGCTCAAGAAATGCACACATCAAGATAACTAAATTACAATTAAGTTAAAAGCAAGTCAACCATAAAACAACAATGGTCCTTCAAAACAAGTTCATTGCACAAGTAGAAAAATGAATGTATGTCTAGCACTAAAGAGTAACACATGTAAGAAAAGAGAAAATATAATAGAGCAAAATAGCATGCAAAGTTCTTTAGACTCATAAAATATGAAGAATATAAGAGAAAAGCTTTTAAGGTGAGATACAAAAACTAATAACCTTGCTAAGGGATTCAAACCATTGAAAGTTAAGATTTTTGTAAAAATATCAGTAAATTAACGATCAGTACTGATATGCTATAGAATCAAAGTATTCAATTCTACAAGAGCTCTTATAAAATGACAATGAATATCAATATGTTTGAAAATAAATATAGCACTGGTGTTATCATAATGTAAAATAATATTTTTAACCTTGATATTATGGTCAAATAACATTTGTTTCATCCAAAATAATTATGAGTAGCACAGTCCAGTAGCAATATATTCAATCTTAATAGTAAGAGAGAAATTGTACCTTATTTTCTATTATGCCATAAGATCAAGAAATTTCCCAAATAGGAACAGCCTCTAGATGTACTTTTTTTGTCATCATTACATCCAGTCCAATCAGCATCAGAGTATTCAATCAACTCTATAGTAGTATCCCTAAGATACCAAATACCATCTTCTGAAGTTCCCTTGCCATATTTGATTATTCTTTTGATTGTTACAAGGTGTGATTCTTTGTGGTTATCTTGGTATCTATCATATATTCCAACACTGAATGAGATGTTAGGGGGACTTGCAATAAGATACAAAAGTTCTACTTAGCATCCTTGCTTGAAAAGTCTTAATGAAGTTTTAGAGTGGTGCTCATGAGGGTCCAAACAAGAGAAGTAGTATCCAAACTTCTTAACCAAATCCTTTGGAATACTTAGTTTGAGATAAGAAGATCTTATCCTTCATTTTTTTGATTTGAAATCCAAGAAAGAACTTTAGTTCTCTAACTAAACAGATCTCGAACTCACTTTGCATGGTGGCTGTAAAAATTTGAGCTATATCATCTTTAATGGATCCAAAAATGATGTCATTAACATATCCTTGAGCAATAACAACCTCTTGAATTCTTTAAACAAACAAATTCTTGTCACCATCTTCTCTTAAAAAATCATTATTGAGGAGAAATGTGATAAGACAATCATATCAAGCACGTGGAACTAACTTCAACCCATATAATGCTTTCTTTAGTCTTAATAGATGGTTTGGAAAGTGAGGGTCTTCAAAACCTTTCAGTTGTTCCACATAAACCTCTTCTTTGATGACTCCATTTAGAAAAGCACTTTTGACGTCCATCTAATACAACTTGAACCTGAATAAATTGGCAAGACTAAGAAGTTGTATACAGTTGAAGTTGATGACTACCTAATTATACGGTCACATGAATATGTAGTATATATAAGCTATCTTTACAATTTTAACTAAAATTTAGGTGATAATGCAAATCAGCACTCTATAGAAACTTTACTAAATGTGATATGGTTAGGTTACTCTTAAAATATGCATTATAAATATAATTAGTTAGAGTATGCACTAGTTGTCTTGTCTCATTACTATAATACTAACAATAATAATAAAATGTTTATATTTTATATGTTTAGAAATCAATTCACACACAGAATGTATATGTGAGGAATAAAGCCCCCAATTCACACATAGAATGTATATGGTGGGCTAGAATAAAGCCCAAAATACAATGAAATTTGATGAAGCTTCCTCTCAATTAGATTAGTTTCTCAAATTGAAGAAAGAAAGAAAGATCAATGTTTAAAGGAAAAATAAATAAAGGATTTTACTGGAAGTACGTGGAGAAAAACCATTGGAAAATTGTTAGAAGTGGAGGCTGGTTACTAAAAACTGGTGGTCTAACTGAGGTTAGGGGATAGCTAAGAACTAGTAAAGGCACAAAGTTGAGTTAAGCTAGAGGCATTGGGTTAGGAATAAAGGAGCCAAAAATGTGAATAGAGGTGCTAGGTTGGGATGAAAAGCAATGGAGCAAGCTAATCGAGAAACACTAGAAATGTTACATGAAACTAGGGCTAGGAAGAAATAGAGGGATACAATGGAGTTGGGTACCATCGAAGATAGGTTGAGATGAAAGAAGATAAACTAGACGTACGTGGAGAAAACCCATTGGAAAATTGTTAGAAGTGAAGGATGGTTACTAAAAACTAGTGGTCCAATTGAGGTTGGGAGATAGCTAAGAACTAGTAGAGGCACAAAGCTGAGTTGAGCTGAAGGAGCTGGGTTAGGAATGGAGGAGCCAAAAAAGTGAATAGAGGCACTAGGTTGGGATGATAAGTAATGGAGCAAGCTGATTGCAAAACACTATAAATGTTACATGAAACCAGGGCTAAGAAGAAATAAAGAGAGGTATAGTGGAGTTGGCTACCTGATGCTTATTTTCGCAAGTGTACGAATCGTTCAAGTAATAAAGTGTACAAAAGTACGGATATCGAACCCACAAGGAATGGTGTTACTAAGTACCGAAATTGACTAATCCTAATTTTATTTGAAAACCGAATTGTTGAAATTGTTTAAGAAGAAAATTAACTTAAAACTAAATGCAAATAACAAAATTGAATGTTGTTCACAAATGATTAAAAACGCTAAGGCATTTGATTTCGCTAAATCAATTTAATCCGATTTCAAGTCATGTTATATGAGAATCGAAGCTAAAAGTGATGGTTGAAAAACCCAAATTTACCTAATACTCTCTCTCGAGTTATATTAGAATTACTTATCTATGAAAACCAACTATATTTCTATGAAGATTTAATCACAAACAAGTACATTATGATTTATGGAATTTCTAGAATAACCACATACATCATGCATTAGTTCTCACACTCGCATTCAACATACAGTATTTATCACAAGAAGCATTCATTACACATCTCCTCTCGGTCTCAATATAATGCAACAAATCATCTAAATTTTGACCAAAAATTTAAAAGCATTAAGCATGGAAATAAATATTCAACTTGAAAACAATGAATTCATATAATAATAACAAAAGAAATCAGATTTCCTTGATTTAACTACATCATAGCCTTAGCAAAAACGAATTAAGTCATAACGGAAATAAGAGCAACCATTATTTCAATTGAATCCATGAATAACAAATCTGAATAAACTGCAGAATATAAAAGCTAAGGAGAAGAGATAAAAAACTCTAGAAGATGAAGACTTGTTAGCAACAATGGTGAAGATCCTTCAAGTTTCTCCAAACTTTCTCTCCAAAATTTCCTTCTCTCCTCGAAAAATGTCTTTGAACTACACTTTATGTCATCCCCCTCTTTCCCCATCATATTGTATATATAGATCTAGGGTTTGGGGGCAATTTTGGAACAAAACAACATAAAAAATGTGTTTTCGGACAAAACTCACCAACGGTGACATTATTCTCGACGCAGCGAGATTTCTAGAAAAGTTACGATTTTGGTTCCGTAGATTCTCGCCGACGGCGAGATTAATGTGGCCGGTGGTGAGATGAACTTGGCCGGTAGTGAGATGAACTTGGCTGGCGGTGAGATGAACTTGGCCGGCGGCGAGATGAACTTGGCCGGCGGCGAGATGAACTTGGCCGGCGGTGAGATTTCTTTGCCAAAACCCGTGCCCCCTGCATGATTTTCAACGTCTTCTCTGTAAGGTTTTCGCCGACGGTGAGATGCATTTGGCCGGCGGTGAGATGAACTTGGCTGGTGGCAAGATTGTTTTGCCAATACCCGTGCTCCCTGCATGATTTTCAATGTATTCTCTTTAAGGTTTAGCGGCGAGAATATTCTCGCCGGCGGTGAAATTCCAAATTTTGAAATTTTGTTTTCTTTTTATTTGTACTCAATCCCGATCATTGAAATTTGTCCCAAACTTCTCCAAAATTATGATTTTACCTAAAATTGCACTTTAAACACGAAATACCCGTGAAATAACATTTATGGATTAAATAATCAAATAAACGCAATTTTCACACAAATATCAACATTTAAATCATAACAAAAATGCAATAATTTGACTCTTATTAACAACCCCCAACCAGCTTCTTGCTAGTCTCTAGTAAGAAAAGCGATCTATAAATAAATTCAAAGGAGACATTAAAAGAAAAATTCAAAGAAAATTTATTCTATTTACAACATTACATTAAGCGTATACAATAAGCCTTTAAACCCCTAGACGGCCCTAGTAGGACGAGTTGTAGTCTCGTGAGGGCTTCCAGTGATGATACCCACAAACATCTTACCTATAACTATCCTAACTCAAAACCATAAAATCACATAACACTTAATTTGCACAAATGTCTCAAAAATTGTAAATAACACACAACACATAGAATAATTAAATGTCACCTAAGCTTTAAGAAATCTCAAATGCCAATTTCACTTTTGTTATTGACTCTTAAATATCCATCAAACCACAAACCAATAGCCATAATGCCCGGATAATATTATGCATAACATCCACAAACAAAAAGGTGAAATCTCAAACTCCATAGGCTCACTTTTTAAACCTCTCTCCACTAATTAAGGAAAATACACCACTTCGGATCAATAGGACTTTATGAGGCTTGTAATGTTAGGCTTAGGTATTTGGTTAAGAAAGAACGGGAAGTATCAAAATACAAATAAGAGCACTTATTACATTAAACACAACCAATTAAGTAAAAGAGTAACACCATTTAACCCAAATTGTTTCTTCCGATCATAACCCATTTTTCCACAGATAAACAAAGTTCTTCCTCAATCTTTCACCTCAGTACATCCATCATTAACACTCTTTTATTTACTAGAATATGAAGGCTTTCTTCTTTTTTTTTTTTTGCATCCTTACTCCAATTGCTCTTGAAAAGCCAACCACTTTCTTCCAATATATGTGGAAATTGTTTTTTTTCATCCTTACTCCAATTGCTCTTGAAAAGACATAACCCCCAACCAATTTCTTCCAATATATGTGGAAGATTTCTCCAATTGCTCTTGAAAATTTTGTGTTCAAAATTAAGAGCTCTTAACAAATAAGGTAGGAATTATATATATATATATATATTTGGCTCAATAAAAGGCAGGTTATATAAGGCAAAAAGAAAGAAAAGTAAGGCTAACAATATATTTAAATAGGCTCAAAGAGGTTACTAGTGATATAAGGATAATAAGGTAGGCTTAAAATGGCACAATCAATCCAAAAATGGCCTACATTATATCCTAAATAGTGCAATTCCAAATTATTTCGCCTCAAGAGGTTTTCAAATGAGTTCTAGAGTTTGTTGAGCTCACAAAAATGTCCATGAAAAATTCGCACATAAGACTTCTCTAAGCATTTAGACTAATCAACCAAATCATACCACATACCAAAAGAGTCGCCAACTAGGTAAAATCAACATTTGAAATTATCTTTAAACCGAAGCAAAATTTAATGTCTTCTAAAAACTACTTGTTATCACAATCACATTATTATCATCAACGTGCAAATTAAAACAAGTAAAATGCAAATGAGACAAAAAAATAAAATAAAATAATAAAAATAAGACAATAAAGAAATAAAAGAAATTAAATCAAAATGCAGAAAAATAAATGGAAAATCAAAATTAAACACAACAAAACACACAAACAAAACTACTAAAAATGAAGGGAAGAAAAGATTTACCGTTTACCGCACCCCCAACCAAAACCTTACATTGTCCTCAATGTAAGAAAGGAAAGAGAGATCTCCTTTCTGCCGGTGGTGAAACTGCCCTCGTCGGCGATGAACGTAAGATTTTTTTTTTCTTAGATGGGATGGCATTGGCTTTATCTCAATCTTGTTGGCTCCATTCTTTACCATTGAGTTTGGAGTTTCATTTGTTCCCAACTTCTTAAATGTTTCATCACTGCACAAATATTCATCAGGTATTGCCAGTAATTCGGAACATTATCTCATCCCTTCATCTTCCTCCTTAATTGTTGTAGATTTCACAAGGCAAGCTTCTAGTGGTAGCAATGGATTTCTCTCCTCAAAAGTTTCCGAGATTAACCCGTCAAGAGTGTTAATTTGAAAACAAGAATGTACGTCACTTGGAAATTTTATTTCTTCAAAAACATCAAAAGTCACTTGTTCATCTTGCACCCGTAGAATGAGCTTTCCTTGCTGAACATCAATCAATGTTCTTCCAGTTGCAAGGAACAGTCTCCCCAATAACAACGGCATCTCTCTATCTTCCTCCATGTCAAGCACCACGAAATCTACAAGGAAAATAAATTTGTCGACTTTAATTAAAACATCCTCAATTACCCCTAGAGGATATTTCACCGATCGATCTGCTAATTGTAAAGAGATTGAAGTGGGCTTCACTTCTCCCAGGCGTAGTTTCCTGAAAACAGAAAGTGGCATCAAATTAATGCTTGCTCCTAAATCACTTGGGACTTTATCAAAATTGCAACTTCCTATAGTACAAGGTATAGTAAAACTCCCTGGGTCTTTCAATTTTTGTGACAGTTTTCTTTGAAGAACTGCACTGCACTCCTCATTTAGCATGACAGTTTCATAATCTCCCAACTTCCTCTTCTTTGATAGAATTTCCTTCATGAATTTTGCATACTTGGGCATTTGTTCCAACATCTCTGCAAAAGGAATGTTAATATGCAGTTTCTTAAAAATATCCAGAAATTTATCAAATTGATTATCAAGCTTTTTCTTATTCAATCTTTAAGGATATGGGATAGGAGGCTCATATTTCGCATATGGGGAAGGTTGAATATCTTGGGATCTTAATGGATTTTCTTTAGATTCTTCCATATTTTTCTCCGATTTCCTCTACCATTCAAGTTCTTTACCACTTCTCAATGCGATAGCCTTTGCATGCTCTGTGGGATTTATTGTGTCACTAGGCAGTGATCCTTAAGACCTTTCTGCAATCTGCTTTGAAAACTGCCCCAGTTGGTTTTGGATGTCCATGTTGATTGCCTCTTGATTTCTGAAATTTGCTCTTGTCTCATCAATGAACTTTCCCAAAATTTCTTCCAAATTTGTTTGTTTCTTCTCTTGGGGTTGGTAGGAAGATGATGACGATTTGAATCCCTCTTGGTTATTTCCCCATGACAAATTTGGATGATTCCTCCAACCTGGATTGTAGGTGTTCGAATATGGGTTATGCTGAGGTTTTTGGAAATTTGAAACATAATTTGATTGCTCAGCATTTGGTGAAGCAAATGGATTTCCAACTTGGCACTCGATACTAGCATGATTTCCACCACATAAATCACATTGTGCAGTTGGTTTGGATTCGAATTTGGATGACAAAGAATCCATCTTTCTTGAAAAAACATCAACTTGAGCCGACAAAAGCATTCACTGAATCAATTTCATGCACTGTTGCTGGTCTTTTTGCAATTACCCGCTCTAAATGCCACTGATTTTTGTTTTCTTCCATAATCTCTAACAACTCATAAGCGTCCTCTGGTGTTTTCCCATTAAAGACCCTCCAATTACAGCATCAATCATTGCACGATAGTTTGAAACCAACCCATTATAAAATGTAGAGACTTGCAGCCAAATTGGTATACCATGATGTAGGCACTTCCCCAACATTGCTTTGAATCTTTCCCAAGCTACATACAATGATTCTTGGTCATACTGTGTAAAAGATGTGATTTCATTCCTCAATTTTGCCGTCTTAGCAGGAGGAAAGAACTTGGACAAGAATTTCTAAACCAATTCATTCCATGTTGTAATTGATCCCGGTGGTAATGAGTTTAGCCACTCCTTGGCTTTATCCCAAAGTGAAAAAGGAAAAACCCTCAATCTTACAGCATCTTCAGACACACAATTTATCTTGTAAAGATCACACACCTCCAGAAAGTAAGTAATATATGCATTTGGATCATCCTTTGACATTCCCCCAAACTGATTTTTTTGAACCATTTGGATAAAGGATGGTTTTATCTCAAAGTTATTGGCTTGAACAGTTGGCCTCCTTATACCTGAAGTAGTTCCAGCAACATTAGGTGCAACATAATCCCTCAAAGCTCTATGATTTCCACCTCCCTCAACAAATGGTGGATCCATGGCTGATTGTCTATTAGGAGCTGAAGTTGAACGTCTTCTCTCTCGGTTTAGACGCCTATATGTTCTATCAATCTCCGGATCAAATGGAAGAAGGTTAAGGCTTCTTGTACGTCTCATACAAAAATCCTACAACCAGAAAATCAACTAGCACAAAAACAACACAAAGTTATTTTTTTTATGATAAATAAAATAAAACAACAAAATAAACAAAATTAAAAATGAAACAATGATAAAGCAAATTAACTTCAAATTAAAACTAAGATTAGGTAGTATCGATATTAATAAAATCAAACCATTCCCCGGCAACGGCGCCAAAAACTTGATGCTTATTTTTGCAAGTGTAAGAATCATTCAAGTAATAAAGTGTACAAAAGTACGGATATCGAACCCACAAGGAATGGTGTTACTAAGTACCGAAATTGACTAATCCTAATTTTATTTGAAAATCGAATTGTTGAAAATGTTTAAGAAGAAAATTAACTTAAAACTAAATGCAAATAACAAAATTGAATGTTGTTCACAAATGATTAAAAATTCTAAGGCATTTGATTTCGCTAAATCAATTTAATCCGATTTCAAGTCATGTTATATGAGAATCAAAGCTAAAAGTGATGGTTGAAAAACCCAAATTTACCTAATACTCTCTCTCGAGTTATATTAGAATTACTTATCTATGAAAACCAACTATATTTCTATGAAGATTTAATCACAAACAAGCACATTACGATTTATGGAATTTCTAGAATAACCACATACATCATGCATTAGTTCTCACACTCGCATTCAACATACAATATTTATCACAAGAAGCATTCATTACACATCTCCTCTCGGTCTCAATATAATGCAACAAATCATCTAAATTTTGGCCAAAAATTTAAAAGCATTAAGCATGGAAATAAATATTCAACTTGAAAACAATGAATTCATATAATAATAACAAAAGAAATCAGATTTCCTTGATTTAACTACATCATAGCCTTAGCAAAAACGAATTAAGTCATAACGGAAATAAGAGCAACCATTATTTCAATTGAATCCATGAATAACAAATCTGAATAAACTGCAGAATATAAAAGCTAAGGAGAAGAGATGAAAAACTCTAGAAGATGAAGACTTGTTAGCAACAATGGTGAAGATCCTTTAAGTTTCTCCAAACTTTCTCTCCAAAATTTCCTTCTCTCCTCCAAAAATGTCTTTGAACTCCACTTTATACCGTCCCCCTCTTTCTCCGCCATATTGTATATATAGATCTAGGGTTTGGGGGAAATTTTGGAACAAAACAACATAACAAATGTGTTTTCGGACGAAACTTGTCGGCGGTGATATTATTCTCGCCGCGGCGAGATTTCTGGAAAAGTTACTATTTTGGTTCCATAGATTCTCGCCGGCAGCGAGATTGCTTTGGCCGGCGGTGAGATTACTTTGCCAAAACCCTTGCTCCCTGCATGAGTTTCAACGTATTCTCTATAAGGTTTTCGCCTGCGGCGAGAATATTCTCGTCGGCGGCGAAATTCCAAATTTTGAAATTTTGTTTTCTTTTTATTTGCACTCAATCCCGATGATTGAAATTTGTCCCAAACTTCTCCAAAATTATGATTTTACCTGAAATTGTACTTTAAACACGAAATACCCGTGAAATGACATTTGTGGATTAAATAATCAAATAAACGCAATTTTCACACAAATGTCAACATTTAAATCATAACAAAAATGCAATAATTTGACTCTTATCAGTACCATCGGAGATAAGTTGAGATGAAAGAAGGGAAGCCGCGAGCGAGAAGGAAAAAAATAGGCTGTATAGGGAAATAGAAGGAAAATAAACCTATGCACGATAAGGGAAAAAATAAAGGAAAAGTGCAAGCGGGAAAATGGAAAAAAAGAGAGAAAAAGGAAAAAAAATTGATAGAGAAATTTCGTGTGGTGTAAAAGAGAGAAAACATATGAAATTAAATTAAGAGAGAAATGAAAAAATTGTGAAGTAATTTTTGTATTTTTTTTAATTGAATAACACATAATATATTATTTTAGTTTAGTTTTAAAAGACTGAGATTCTATTATTTTAATTAGGTCACAGTCATTTAATTATCATGATTATATAATTAAGTTTGTTTATATTTAAGTAATTTTTGTAGTTTAACTTATGATAACAATTATTGATAAAAACTGAGATTATATGTACACGATATGGTTACGATTTTATTAGATCATGACCAAAATCCTAAGTCCTCGATTTTTAAAAAGACTATGGCTAAATTTTTGAGACCAAAGAACACTATTATAGTAATGTATGGAATAGAAGACTAGGTCACCGGTTAAATAACATAGATTATACCATTTTACAAATCGGTTTCAAATATACGCGTGTGACTTATGTAGAGATAAAATGACTGTCATCTTTTCAATCAACTCAGACCATTATGAAAGCCCCTTATTTGATCCATAGTGTTATGTGATTTAAAATTTGTTTGAATAAGAAGTGACAATAGGTATTTCATTACTTTGGTCAATGATATCATGAAATATTTCTATGTATATTTGCATAAAAGCAAAGATGAAGCTATAGAAAAAATTATTCTTTGTAATGCTAAAGTTGAGAATCAATTCAATAAGAAAATCAAGGTTTTGTGAAGTAATCGTAGTGGTAAGTATGAAGTATTGTTTGGTGAACTCTACGCATAACATAGAATCAAACGTGAAACCACAACGTTGTTATTGAATGGTAAATATCACACCTTGATTAAATGATGAATGCAATACTAATAAATTCCGAGTTACCTCAAAAATCACACCTTTTCAGACTTTATTTTTTAAAAGTTACATAGTTTGATACAATCAATTGAGGATCGTTTAGAGATTGATCTAGAGTGGGATCGATTCATCTATTAGGGGGATCGATCCCTTTATTTAAAAGGCTTATAACTCAATCATACAACATCAAAATTAATTCAACCAAAATCCTATATTAAATGCACTTAAATATGTATGCAATAGTACTTGAATATGAATCATTTGAGCACTTTGATTACGATACGATACATGTTATCTTGATTCATGTTGTGAACATGTGCTAGTAAATAAATGAGTGCAATCCTCTATGTGATAGTTATAAAGCATTTACCTGAAGTACGACAATCCAAAACTCTTACACTTCTTCAAATTTGCTTGATAGACTTGATAATAGTCCTAGAAATAATTTTACAAGTAAACATTTTTTCCACAAAAATAATTAATATTCATAATTCTTACACCTTTAATAAGGTATCTCAAAAGAACACACATGAGACACCATATGAGTTATTTAATGGAATGGTAGATACCTACAAATATTTACGAGTGTTAGGGTGTCTTAAAAAGTGACTATATCTACATCTAAGAAATTGAAGATAGGTCGTTAAGCAATGATAGCATTTTAATGGATATGTATATCATATTAGTGTTTATCAATTTCTAGTACATGTGTCAAAGATCACATAAGATATTGATAATGGAATCAAGAAATTTGTTGTTTTTCGGACGTATATTTACTTGTATGTCATAAGGGGAATGAAGTTCATTTAAATGAACTTTGAAATTATAAATGAAGATAGTCAGTACCAAGATGGTTATGCCTAGGACACTGAAGATGATCATGTCATCTTGTGTTTTTTACGTTGATGACATGCTACTTGAGAGTAGTGATGATCAAATGATCAAATCTATTAAGAATATGTTGGATTCATGGTTTGAAATAAAAGGCACAAGACCTGCTAATGTAATTTTGAAAATTAAGATATCAAGTGGTCTCATTTTAAGTCAATCTTATTATGTTGGTAAGATACTTGAGAAATTCAATAGTGGTGATTTTGGAATTGTTAGAAAATCGGTAGATATAAATATACACCTATCTAAGAATAGAGGTAAAAGTGTGTCTCAACTGAAATATTTTAGAGTGATAGAAAGTCTTATGTACTTAATGAGTTATATAAGATTTGACTTAGCTTAAGTAGTAAGTAAAATAAGTAGTTATATAGAGGGATTCAAGATTTGATCACTGAAAAGGTATTACAAAACTACTTAGATACTTAAAATACACACATAGTTATAGATTGTAGCACACAAGATATCGAGCTGTATTAGAAAGATACAATAATACAAACTGGATATTTGACATGAAAGACTTAAAGTCTACCAGTGAATATATATGTTCACACTCGGTAGTGCAGTTATTTCATGGAAGTCATTAAAAACATACTTGCATTGCTAGATCCATGATAGAATTTGAATTTATCACTTTGGATAAATGTGACGAAGAGGTCGAATAGCTACCCAATATTTTTAATCAACCTATTTCTTTGATTTCAGTTAATTTGATTATAATATAAAAAATTGAATTTTTATAATAGAGTTGTAATGTTCTTTTGAAATTATGTTATTTATTTTGAAAGCATCACATCTATCATTGTATGTACAATGATTAATTTTTTTAATATAACTTAAATTTTATCATTTTTATGATCTATCACATCTAAAATGTTACTTTGATCTCTATTTTTTTTTGTAATACATTAAATATATTTAGATTTTTTTGTATTTAATGAGTTACATAGACTTATATTTTTGGACGTAAAATATTACATCCAACTCTACCTTTAAATGTGGATGTAACATGTTACATCACTTCTACATTGAAATGTAATATGTTATATCCAATTTTATATTTGAATGTAACATGTTACATCTACTTCCGACGAAATTACCAATGTTGATCGTTGAAGTTGGGTTAGATTTTCAAGGGGTGGTTTGAGCTCCAGTGAGGTCAATAGAGATGTAATATGGTCTTATCATGATCCAATTTTATTGAAGTTATAAAATGAGGATATTTTAACCTATTTATTAAATAATTAGATATAAAACTATAAGTTTTAGGGTTAGTTGTTGTTATTAGTGAAAATTGATCAATTTATCAAAATTAATGATATTTGGGCCAAAATAGTCAAGTCCAACACACCAACCTATTTTAATTATTATTATTTTTTATCTTAGTCTAAATTTTATCTCTCTTAATATATTAAAATATATTAATTTTCAATACTATTGACAAATTCATTTAATTGATGAAATACTTATTAGTAGAAGACAACTAAAATCATTTTAATGTTTATGTAAAATTTTGAAATTTAAATGACTTTAAAAAGAGATAAGACTTAATGTTTAATTTTTTATTTAAAAAGTTAATTTTAAGATATATTATATATGATTTAAAATTTAAATTATTTTAAATAATAAAATAAAAAGTAAGATGAAATAAAGTATTTGACTATTTTTTTTATTTAATGACTACCTTTTTTATTTATGAAAAAATGAAAAGTTATCCCTTAAATATCATTTATGAGAAAATGAAAAGTCATCCTCTAATTGTCATTTATGAGAAAATAAAAAATCATATTAATAAAAATTAAGATAATTTAATATTATTATTAATTTAATTTTTAATATTAATATAAAGTTATTTTAATAATAAAAAAATAAATAAAAATTATATCTATAAAATTATTTAACTATTTATTTATTAAAAAAGTTTTATTGCGAAACTTATTTCTTTTCTTATTTAAAAACATTTATAGAGAAAAATTAAGTGTAATCTATTATCGTTTATTTTTTTTATTCAAAAATATTAGACTTAATAATATATTTCTTTTTTTATATAAAAATAATTAATAAAGAAAAAATATTTACATCAAACTCGGGAGAAGATAAAAGTTTTAAATTAAAAATTAAAATAAATTTGTATGTAATAGTATATAGAATTAAATATAATTAATAAAATATATTATATTATTAATTATATTTAAAAAATATAAGAACTAAATTAAAAAAACAAAAAAAAAACTAACAGGCTAAAACTGGTATAGTGAGTTGTCTTACTCCATAGTAAAGCACAATTGATAAATCAGGGGTGGGTTGGGCTATAATTGGCTGGACCGGTAGAGATGGATGGTCCGACTTCGATTAAACTTTTGAAATTTAAAATCCAATAATTTTTATTAACTTTCACTCTTCTTTTCCTCCTAAATTAGATTAGGAGTATCTATCATTGTCAAACATATCGTTTGAGTCATGTTTATGACTCATTTAGTCTCAATTTAAATCCAATCCGGTTAATAAATGAATTAAGGTTAGTCAACTTAACAACAACCAAAACTTATTTAAAGATCCAAGTTCGTATTAGATTCGGGTATTATTATGAAATATTTGTTAATGTGTCGACCCATTTATAATCAAACTTAATTAATAAACAATTCAAAATAAATGAACTTAATTATAAACAAATTAATTTAAATTTATCACAAATTCATTTAAAAGTCTATACATCTTATTAAGTTTTATGGTCGCGTCCAAAATTGACCTCTGTAAAATTATGTTAATGAACTATATTAATACTCGAAAAAAAATAATAATAACCCAACGGCTAAACCGAAAAAGAAGGGTACGTCATTTCCGAATTTGCCGCCCAAACCAGAACTGAAACAGAGTGAATTAAGGTCATAATCTTGGGGCACTCTGTCTTATGCGGTCAATGAGGGATATAATCAATTAAAAATTTTGAAGTATTTTTAAAATTTAGATACGTTAATTCAGATTTTGAAAGATTTTGTAAAATTTAAGTATATTTATTTAAAATTTTATATAAAAATTTAAAAATCAAATGTACCCAAAAAGTCAGAATCTTTTTAAAAATTTCTAAAACATATTTTAATAAGTTTTGAAAAATATATTTCTATTTTTGTTTTGTCCACGAGATTTAAGTAAATTTTTAAGAATTTTACTTCTTCTTTTTTTTTGACAAAAGCATTCTCACTATAGATAGTACAATGCAATATCATTTGTATTATATCTTAAATTTGATATTAATAATAATTTTGATAAAATAAAATCCACTAAAATTTTTATAACTCTTTTAGAGTATTTAAAAATTTATTAAGTTTTATCAATAATATTATGATTTAATGAAATAAAATTCACTTAAAATCTAATATTAGAGTACCAATTCAAATATATGAATTGTATTATATGAAAAAACAAAATCATATAACTTCCTTTTTTTAAGTTTAGTAGCCTTATTTAAAAAATTGTGTTTTAAATTCTTTTATTCTTAAAAAAGTTTAAATAAATAGAAAGTTATCATTACATATTACATTTGCTCACAAATACATATATTTAAATAATATTTTTTTATAAATAAAAGTAATTAAAAATACATTTAAGTTAAAATATTAAACAACATATTTAACCTCAATAATGAATAATTTTAAAATAATGCTAAATTCGTTTTAATCATATAATTTTTTGATAAATATACTTTAGCATAGAGTTAGGTAGGTTTTAATTCATTAATTTTAAGATAAAATCAATTTAATTTAATTTTTTTAAATGATATTTTTTAAGAATAAAATAGGATTTTCTTAAAAATATTTTTTTTATAATAATATTATAAATAACATTAAAAATCTAAAAAATATATTTTCTTTTATTTTTTCAAATAAAAATAATCTATATGTCATTTGTTTCTAACTCGTTTTCTCTCTTTTTTATTTTTTATATTTTAATTAAAAATATTATTTGTTTAATTTAAATATTTAAATATTTTATAATTAAAAATAAATTTTATAATATTTATATAAATAAAATAAGATGAAAGATATTAAGAGGACATATAAATATTAAGATAAATGAGAAATTAAGTGTAAAGAGACTGATATATAGTAAGATGAAAGAAAAAAATTGTAATTTTTTTTAAGTGAAAATTATTTAATTTTTATTTTTATTTTTTATAAAATATAATTTTATTCTTAAAAGTTATTATTTTTAAAAAAATTAAAATAGGTAACTCTCCCGAAAATTACTAAATTAAATTTACATAATTTAAAAGTAACCCAACTAAAGCGTAATTATTAAAAATTATTAGAATAAAATAATCTTGTTACAAAAACAAAATCTATAAAATTTCTTAAATCTATTTAAGTCTTTCAAAATATATTAAAATCAATTTCTTGCGAGTTCCATCGCCTTCTTTGCAGATTAAATGGAACTTTTCCATTCCTTTAATCGTTGCTAAAACTAAAACCTGAATTCTTCTTGATCGAATGCCCTAATTGTCAAATCCCATCTGGGTTTTCTTGTTCAAGAAAATACTTTATCAAAGCATGAATCAAAGAGTGGCCAAATTGAGTTCACAGAATCGAAAGGCCGTTGACATAAATTTGATCCCATACCAATCTAGAAACTTTCGTGCGATTAGCTGATTCTGAACTCTCCTCTCTATTTTCGAAGCTGGATATCTCTAATTTGATTCATTTCTTTTATATTCGGTTATGAATTCACCAAATGATGCGATTTTTCCAGACGAAGTTGTGGTTCAAATTCTTGCAAGATTGCCCGTAAACGCGGTTTTTAGAAGCAAAAGTGTTTGTAAACATTGGTACAATTTGTCTTCAGATAAACATTTCATCAAACACTATAACGAAGTATCTGCTAAAAACCCCATGTTATTAGTAGAGTTTTCTGAATCAACAGATTCAAATTCAAGTTTAGTTTGTGTTGATAGAAGAAATGGTGTCTCGGAGTTTTCTTTAGATTTCTTAAAGGACAGAGTTAAAGTTAGAGCTTCTTGTAATGGCTTGTTATGTTGCTCTAGTATTCCAAATAAGGGTGTCTACTATGTCTGCAATCCCCTGACTCATGAGTATAGGGTTCTCCCAAGAAGTAGAGAGAGATATGTGACTAGGTGTTATTCAGATTGTGAGGCTACTCTTGTGGGTTTAGCTTGTAATCTGAACAGTCAGAAGTTCAATGTCGTTCTAGCAGGTTATCACCGCACTTTTGGTTATAGACCAGATGGGACTTTCATATATTTAGTATTTGATTCAGAGTCTAACAAATGGAGGAAGCTTGTTTCTTTTCAAGAAGATTATTTTACCCACATGAATAAGAATCAAGTTGTGTTTCTCAACAATTGCCTTCATTGGTTAACAAGTAGTTATTCTTGTGTATTTGTTCTTGATTTGGTTTCTGACATTTGGAGAAAGCTGTTATTGCCTAATGAAGTAAGATGTGAATCTGGAAATAGGATTTGTTTATTGGATTTGGATGGTTCTTTGTCTGTGATTCAGATTTCTGATGCTTGGATGAAAATTTGGGTTTTGAAGGATTATGAGAAAGTGGATTGGCATTTGGTAGATATGGTAAGTCTTAGATGTATTACAGGACTTGTGCCAAGCATTTTCCCAATTAGTCAGAATGGTGAATGTGTTTTCTTAGCAACTCACAAGCAGGTTCTGGTGTATCATCGGAAGAGTCGAATTTGGAAAGAGATGTATTCTCTGAAGAATTGCTCTACATTCCCCTTGTGGTTTTCGGCACATGCATTCAGTAGCACAATTTCGTTGTGTTATTAAGACGTGGTCATGGATTATTACCCTTAAAAAAAGACATTTTGTACATTAAATTCCATGTTCAAGAATCGTTGTTGAACTAGCTATTTGCAATGTTTCAACAGTGAAAAGTTTTCTTTTTTACATAATGAAACATTTGCAATTATGCTACATAGTATGGTTAATGAAATGCCCTATTATGTTTATATTGCATATTGTCCTAGCTAGTAACCTTTCTGATGGTAGCCTTTGGAGTTTCTTGCTTGGGGTGTCAAGTGAGATAATAATTTCAAGTTTTACTTCATGTGCTGCAATTGATATCCAAATTTGCCATATAAAGTATAACTAAGGTTAGGTTCTTCATTATGATTCGTCAGTTGAACTTTTAGACTTCTGGGGGCATTTACTATCATGTTTCATACAATAACCTACAGTGTTGTACTTGTATCCTCAAAAGGAGAATGCAAGTTTTATATATAGACGAGCTTGAGATTAAAAGAGGCAGTTAGGCTGTTAGTTTTATCAAGGAAGATAGCGTTATAATTTAATGAGTTAACTATGTTCACTAGACACAATTGCAGCCATTTCTTGTAATGTACTATCATATTTTTAGATCGAAAGGTATTAGAAAGAGTCTTATTTAATTGACCACAAGGTGAACCATTGTTTCTTTGATTCATTTATTTTACTTTTCCTGTTTAACGATGATACTTTGATGCAAATTCACCCATTATGTATCAAAATAATGTTCTTAGTATAGACTTATAGCCATCCTTGTTCACCAAATATATGTCAAACAAACAAAGTAGAATAACCAATCATTATTCCAATTGACGAAGTATTTTTTCATCGGTTATAATTATATAAATACGAATGTACTTATTAATAGTACTACGTTATATTACCTGTAATTTATTAAAAACTTGTAACAAATAGATTTTTCCTCCTCATAAACTAAAGTATAGATCACTACCACCATAAAAGTAGAGCTAACAAACACTCAAAAATTATACTTTTTTAGGGGGCTCAAAACACTAAAATATGTTCATTTGCATATCATTACAAAAATAGCAAATAAATATTGAGGTAAGACAAAATTATGAATGAAACTTTAACTAAGCTATAAAAAGCTCATCTAATACCGAATTAACTACTCAGAATTGAGTCTTATTTAATCAATCAACCATTTTTTCCTATATCATTATACGACCTCGTTTTGGTTGGGCCATTTTACATTTTTTTTCTTTTTAATAATTATGATTGGTGTTTCTAGAAACCTATCATTCTATCCTTAAGACTTCTATCTTGCCATTTTTCTATTGCTCTATCTGATTCTCAGACTTTAAGTTTGATCAGGACACCGACGACAAATAATGCTATATTAGAGGGCAATAGTTTTTTTCTTATTGTGAGAGAAAGGTTTCTAGACCAGAGACTTTTCACAATCCTCTTTCTCCTATTTTCACTTTTTTTTCAAATTACATTTCTTTGTGAAAGTCATTCTCATGTCGGTATCACCATGCTTGACCTTCTCTGCCTTTTCGTTCTTTTACCTCTTCATTCAAAGATTTCAATAAATTTTGGCATTTTTTAGCTCTCGACTTCTAGTATAATCCTAGGTCTTGAATAATCTTTGCTCTAAGTTCTTTGTAAGTTTGATTTTCTTTTCTTAAAAGTTTTTCATGTATTTTGGATTGTGAGTACATTCATGTTTGATTATTATCTTTTATTTTCTATTAATTAAAGTTTTTGAAGAAATTTGAATGAGTCTGTCTTGAAGGAATTACTATGTCTTTTGGTTTATTCCAAAAGAAATTTGCAAATATAATTTTTTTTGGTTATGTTTGCAATCATATTCATATGCATTATAATATAGTCTAATATGACATGAGATTGATTTAGCAGTTGTTTTGTTGCTCTTGATTGGTTTTATTTATGGATTTCTAACTGCAAGAAATTTTGGTTGTAGGATGATTGAACTAATGTAGAAGTTGAACCACTTTATTGAAGTAGAAAAGAGGAAAGAAAACTTGAATATTTTATAAGGAAAATTTGATGCTTTGTTTTTAAAAATGAAGCACCAATTGGGAATTAATATGTATGTTAGATTTTGTAAAGTTTGTTGATAAATGTTTTAGAGAATTTCTAATGTGTTAGGTTTTTTAGTGATTCAAGAAAGAAATATGAAATGATAATAATTAGCAAATCTTTTATTTTTCTCACTAAGGAGGTATATATAGTACCTACTAAGTAGGTGTCGAGGTTACATAGGTAGGCACTCTTATTTGAGCTATCAGGGTACATATAAGAAGTAATTTTACATATAATCAGGTTGATATAAATGTGCTACTTGAGGTCTTATGTGCAAGTGTTCCAGGTGGTTAGGGTGTTGTATCAGGTCGTTCACTTGGACCAGGCCTTAATCATCGGGTCTTGATTAATTTCTCCCAAGGATCAGGTCAATGTATGAGCTGCTAAGCGAGTGTGATCTTCACCTCATGAGCAATCTACCTCAAGTCATTAGGGTCGAGTACCTGTTACCTGGACAATACCAAACATTAACTCCTCTATTCCCTTGATTTCGATAAGTCAAGGGAATACTTCGTTGCTTCATCCTTACCTAGTTAAGCCGTTATGAACAAGAATTATTCACCGGACTCTTTAATAGATAACGACCTCTTCATGTGTGCTATGTATAACATGAACTCCCTTATTTGTTAGGTTTCTAGAGAATCCAGTGAATATTCCTATTGATAACCTATGTTTTTAATGGGTAAACCTTTTGACTTCCTTTTCTCTTTATAAATAGTAGAAATTTTTACTTTTTACCTTACAAATAACTTAGTCAAAAAATATTTCAGAGGAACTCAGCTCGGTATACCTTTTTATACTATTTTTTTATTAGCTCGTTAAAAATAAAACCTTTCTTGAGTTTCGGTTCATTTGATTAGCGACTTTATTTTCACAACTATTCCATGTTTTAGAAAATAACACCACTGAGCCCTTTAAAACGCTGGCATAAAGATGCTGCCCAAGACAACTTAATGCTTTATTGGTTGATCTTTCCTCATGTTTTCGATCTCCTACTGCTAAGCTCAAGTCTCATTATAGTATATATATTACTAATTTCTTTTTATTCACTTCTTTTTACACTATTTCGAAAACCCAAGGAAAATACTTTTATGCATACTTCTTCCGATTGAGGTAGTTTCTTTCTCTTTTCTTATTAAGCATGTCACTTAAAGGAAAAGATGTGGCCCATTCTCCTTTTAGAGAAACCACTCTAAATCGTACCAAAAGTGTCTTTTCAAGGATTGATCCTTCCCGAGAAGGATCTCAAGACTTAGGTCGTTTACCAATGAGCTCGTCACAGGTTACTCGACCTGTTGAGACTTCTAGAGGTTGTGAGAGAAGTCTAGTATAGTGTGGCACCTACCAAGGAGAGCGTTCTCACTCTCTCGTTTCCTCTTCTTCTTCACGGGGTCTAGTGCCCGTTATTAGGATACATGTATCCATAACTACTAAGGTATCCCATCCTAAGAAAAAGCATGAAAACTGGGGTGAACCTACTCATAGGACTAAAGATAAACATCAAATAGAAAATATGCCCAACGTTCTTTCCATTGACAACCTGATTAAAATCAAGCATAAATATGGCATCCTACCCCGTGTAGGCTTGATGCCAGTACCTTGCCACTTATGTGACGCCGATGATCCTCCAACAGGGTGGTAGGTGATACATTTAGAACCCTTAAAAATTAGACTCTAATGCACATTCTCCATAGTGGTACTCCTACCCTTCATACTTTTGATATCAACCCCACATAAGTAAACCTCAATGGATGGAAGACTCTCTTGTGCCTCTCCATTGTTATTGGTGAATATAGAGTGGAACTGACAAATGATGAAATGCAAAGTATGTACTGTTTGAAAAGAAACGACCTGGACAAAAGAAGGGCGTACATATCATGTGTTATTGGGCATGGGCTGCATCTGAAACTCCATGATAGCACCTCGAGCTAGAAGGATAAGTATTTCTACATTACTAGGGATGTTTGGGGCAATGGGATCGACTTACTAGTCCTCCATACTTGGAATCATGACTTCAGCACAACTCAATCTTGTGCAAGTAGGTTGATAAACAAGTTGGGTCCAGATGGTAAGGAAAAGATTAAGAGGGTTGAGCTACAGAACACCTGGATTGAGAGATATCGAGAAATATTGATTGTAGCTCTATTGAAAAATCTGAGGTTTAGAGGGACTATTCAGACAAGTATTAAGGGCATCATTTTCTACGAGGTAAATATTAGAATTTTTAACTCGATACTATTTTATTAATTTTTTTGTATGTATGGACTACTCGCATATCGACCTCGAGGACTTGATAGATGCTTCTGGTGTCCAAGACCTGGCCCCATATACCCACGACTTATCCTTATGTCACCATCTTTGACCGGGGACTCTACCCCTCAAGAGAAGCCCATTAAGGTTGCTCAACCATCTATGGTGTCTGACAATCTGAGCTCATCTCCTCTACTCCACATAACCAAGGTTGTAAAAAAGAGGAAGGCCATGGAAAAATATACTCCTGGTATAGAGGCTATGGACTTAGACAACTTCAAGTTTGACGAAGTCCTGCTAAAGGACGTCGTGATGTTGGATATCCTGGTCATTTACTTTAATGAGGGCATCTTTAGGCAATCTAACTTGAAAAAGGATCTTTATCATTACTTTGGTAGTGATGTTGAGAGATCTAGGGTCAGAAAAGCCCGTAAAGTGGAGGGTCGATCCAACAAAGAGATGATGACTGATCATCTGATTGAGATGATTTTACATATGTTATGAGATGTTTTTGTTTTTGATATTTTACTAACTCTCTCAATGTTTGTAAATCCTATCCCTGGCTAAGGAAGGCAAGTTGTTCCTAAGGGCTTATAAACACGAGGTGCAAACAAGCTACTTGCAAATTGTGAAGTATTAAAAGGCCTTAGAGGACAAAGACACCCTCATTACTGAAAATGGAGCAAAGTTGTTGAAGATAGAAGGTGATTTGTGGGATAAGGCCGAGAAGCTAAGAAAAGTGTATAGTTATTGTTTCGAGCAAGGTCAACGGGCAAGCCACTTTAAACAAATGGAAAAGGAGGTTGAGGAGAAGGCTAGTTTGTTAAGAAACCAGATAGGCTTAATGTCAGATCATATGAGCTTGCTTTTAAACCTGGTGGAGACTTTGAAAGCGGAATGTTCCAAAGCATATAGAAACAGGGTGATTTTTATGATAAGTAGCCTCAAGACTCAGTCCAAAAAGATGAATCTGAAAGTTCCCTATTTTACATTGATACGAGCCTTTCAAAAAAGCCAGTCTAAAGTTTCCTCAATTAAAACCCCATAACCTTCACCTCGCAATGAAGGGGCTTGAAGTATGGCCTGAAGAAGTGGTGGAGGAAGCCACTCCTTAAAGAGCAGCTCATCTTTTACTTTTGTTAAAATATAACCTTGTAATCTTTGGGTTCAACTTTTGATGTAATAGAACCTATCTACAAATCATTGTTACATTCTTATCTTTTAGTAATTAAATGCCTTAATGTTAAATCCTTGGATGTTTCTATTTAATGGCCTCCTATGGAATTTTGTGATTGGTTATTTTAGAAATAAGTTTGATGTTTTTGTGAGAGTCTGAGGTCGTATCTGGAATTAACAATTCTGTTTTCAAATTCCAAGTGGCCTTAAAGCAATTCTAATTGTTTGTTGAAGGCCATAAGTGTGAGGTTGTTGGAGGTCAAATGGATTACAACCAAGTAGATATTGATGACTTGATTGAAATAGGGTCATGTTTTTCATATACACCGGATGTTACTTTGTAGGTTACTAAGAAACCTCCCACTATTAAAAAGCACCATACTTCTCCCACATTTAGCGATGAAGTGAATCAAATTCCCCTATACCCATTTGGGGAGGAAAATAAGAAAATTTAGAGCATTTCATGTGTCACCCCACGCAGAAGACATGGAGTTACATCTAGAGGCCGATATGGTCATTATGTTTTCAAAAAAGAATGCTAAGATCGAGCCTCTAACTACACCCCTGAGTAGGGGGCGTCCTGATCAAGATTCCCAAATAGGCATGGGTATGTTAGAGAAGTCTCTCCATAATAAAGACTTGTCCCCGTTAGGGGAAGACATTAACCCGTTACAAAGCATTTTCCCCATTAAGTTAGAACAGGGTGAAAGTATTGGTCTAAATGACCTATTCAGAAACATGATGTTTGATGATCTGCATGCTCAGTATGAATTGTATCACTACTTCAGAGTTCTTGCAGATCGTCTTTCCATTTATAAAGCTCGCAAGTAAGAGAAAGGGACAATTTAGCATATAATGGCCAGACGTGTGCTCAATATGAGCAACCTTGGCATTTTTTGTATATGTATACTATTGGTAAGATGTAATTTTTAATATGTTACAATTAATTTTTAACATTTATGCTGGTTTGGTATATACAATATCTCTTGCTAAGGATTCAAAGCAAGAGGTAGATACGTGTCAAGAAGTATCCAAATTTGTCAACTAAGAATTGTGTTGCTTAAAGACTCGCTCTAGAGTCATGGAATAAGAGTTGGTAGAGATGCGTAATGAATTGATCATGGCACACCATCAATGGGATAAATACAAAGAGGAAAGGGATGAATTGTACAAATTGACTGAATATTGGAAACAAAGGGCTCTAGAGAAGAATATTCGCAAGGCTCCTATATTGGAAAGTAGCGGATCACATCCCGTGAATAAGTAAAGACCCCTGTAATTGAGAGCTGTTTTGAAGCTTGTAATAAAATTGTTCCTATTTATTTATTTTCGTCTGAATGTACTTGGAATTGAAATGATTGAACAAAGTGTTTAAGTCATTTTTACTTAGCTTTTTTTTTACAAAGGGAAGGTCCTCTCATGGTTGACTTAAGACCCTTTTGTAGGACATATCCTGCATCCTAAGTGAAGGGGTCAGTGGATCTCCTTCCTCTATACTTGAGGGTCTTTTAGGACGTATCCCGCATCCCAAGTGAGGGGTCAGTGGACCTCATTTCTCCATACTTGATGGTTTCTTAAGACATATCCCACATCCCAAGTAGAGGGGGGTCAGTGGACCTCTTTCCTCCATACTTGAGGGTTTCTTGGGACATATCCTACATCCCAAGTAGAAGGGTCATTGGACCTCCTTCCTCCATACTTAAGGGTTTCTTAGGGCATATCTCGCATTTCAAGTGGGGAGTTTAGTGTACCTCCTTCTTCTATACTTGAGAATTTCTTGGGACATATCCCACATCCCAAGTGGAAGGGTTAATAGACCTCCTTCCTCTATACTAGAGGGTATCTTAGGACATATCTTGCATCCCAAATGGGAAGGGTCAGTGGACCTTTTTCCTCCACACTTGAGGGTCATCGTGTTAATTTTTCATAAGAAAACAATATACTGGAATGATCTTCAAAACATACTTCATCATTCTTTCAATATATTAATCACACTTTTATACATAATATTTCTTTATATATTCCACATTCTAACTTAGCTTCTCCCTTATGCCATGAGACCCTCTTGGAGTGATGCTGAATATTCGGTATGAGCCTTCCCATGTTGCAGTAAATTTTCATAGGTAGTTTCAACTTTGTTCATCAATGAGTTTCGTAAGACCCAATCCCCTACACTGAAATTCTTGTATTTAACAGATTTTTTGTACAACTTTTGGATTCCCCTCTTTTGTGATTCAATGCGTATCAAGGAATTCTCTCTTTTTTCATTTGATAATAAGAGATCATCTCTTCTGAGGTCATCATTATTCTCTTGTGTTATCTCTAACCTAAGAGTAGGTTCTTATATCTCCAAAGGAATGACTGCTTTAGTGCTATAAACGAGGGAAAAACGACGCTCCTTTTGTTACTACCTTAGGAGTTGTTCTTATAGCCCAAAGAATGCTAGGAAGTTCATCTACCCACTTGCCCTTTGCTCCTTCCAAACGTTTCCACAATATTTTGAAAATTGTTTTGTTGGATGACTTTACTTGATCGTTTACCTGTGGTCTATAATGGGTGGAATGGGACATTTTGATGCCCATTTCATCACAGAAAGACATCACCTATTGACTTGTGAATTACCGATCATTATCCACCTCTTAGATTCTTTCTAATGGTTCAACTTTTATCCACTTAAAAAAATGATCAGTCGTCATGAATAGAAACTTTCTTTGACTTGGGACGAGGGGTAAGGGATCAAAAATATCCAACCCCCATTTTTAAAATTGCCATGGACTAATAATGGACTTCAAGTCATTGGCCAGTTGGCATGAGATATTGCCATGTCTTTAGAACCTATCACATCTTATGACGTGATTTATACAATCTTTGAGAAGAATAGGCCAATAGTAACCCTATTGGATGATCCGTTAAGAAAGAGTTCTTCCACCTGAGTGAGCCTCACATCTCCCCTCATGCAATTCACTCAAAACTATATGAGCTTCTGATGTAGGTAAGCATTTCAGCCATGGTCTTCCATAATTCTTTTGATACAGTGCTCTTTAGACCACGGTGTAATTTCTTGCTTTTGTCATGATTTTGTGTGCATCATCTTTATTCTTAAATAGTGTATCGTGAATGAGGTACTCTAGGTATGACTTAGGAAAAGAGGTATGTGTTGAAGAGTTGGTGTTCATCTTAATTTTGTTCTTACTTTAATTCCCCATTATGCTTGGCCCTACCAACCACGATATAGGGACCACCCTTTTCAAATCCAAACTTACTACGGATGCCAGAATAGCTAGGGATTCTATGTGTGCATTCCCCCTCATAGTATTTTCTTGAGTTCAAATGTTTCAAAAGATAACCTTGCTTTTTTCACCTCCTATAACATAAAGCTTCATTCTTTCTTCCTTGGTTGTATATTTGTCATTGACTTGGTTTACTACAAGCCACAAATCGTAATGGATCAACACCCTCTTAGCTCCCAAAGTAGTTAATTGGCGTAAAGCCAAAAGTAAGGCCTCATACTCAGCGACTTTGTTAATGGTCTGAAAAATGATGAGGAGATATTGCTCTATTAAGTCTCCTATTAAGGTGAAGATGACTATTCCAATCCCTTCCCCCTTTGAACTGCTTACCCCATCAACATAGGCATTTCAAAGATTTAAAACTAGAGTTATCATTATAGACATTGGCACTATAATCTCCTGCTCAAGTGTAGACTTCTGAGTCCATTTGGCGATAAAATCTATAAGAGCCTTCCCCTTGATTGCTGACAAGGGCTTATAATGTATCTCAAATTCACTCAGCTCAAGAGCTATTTATGAAAGGCGACTTGATTGATCTGGCTTTCCTAGGATATTCTTCAAAGGATGTGGTGTGAGGACAACTACCTTATGTGCTCCAAAGTAGTGTCTAAGCTTACATGCTGCCACTCTTATGGTAAATATTTCCTTATCCAACAGAGGATACAATTGTTGTGCTCCCGTCAAGAATTGGCTCACATAATATACAGAGTGTTTTTTTCCTTCCTTATTGACCACCAGTAACAACGCTAGTAGCCTTGTCTGTGAAATACATGTACATGTGTAGCGCCTCGCCTGTAATAGGATTGGCCAAAAGAGGTGCCTTCCCCAAATAATCCTCGATGGATTGGAAAGCTCGTTCATAGTCTACATCCTATACATATTCCTTATTTTTCTTCAATAACTAAAAAAACGACAGGTACTTTTCGATACACTTGGAAATAAAGCGACTGAGTGTGGCTATATGACCATTTAGCTGTTGGACCTTCTTAAGGAAGCTTGGAGATCTCATGTTTATCAGGGTCAAAATTTTGTCAAGATTGACCTCTATCCCCCTTGATGACACCAAATACCCTAAGAACTTCATGAGGTTACTCCAAAGACACAATTCTTTAGGTTGAGCCGCATCTTATAGCCCCTTATTATAGAAAAAACCTTCTTTAAATTAGAAATGTGGTCCTTGGCGCACTTTGTTTTTACCATAATGTCATCCATATAGACTTTCATGTTTCGACCGATTTGACCCTCGAACATTTTATTGACCAACCTTTGGTAAGTAACACCTACATTTTTTAGGCCGAAGGGTATCCTTTTATAACAATAGGTCCATTCTTCCATGATGAAAGTTATTTTTTCTTTATCTTTAGGATGCATTTGGATCTAATGATAACTTGAATACGCATCATGAAGTTCATTGTTTCAAAACCAGTTGTAGCAATGACCAATTGATATATATTTCACAACGAGAAGCAATCCTTTGGTGTCACCATATTGAGGTCCGTAAAATCAATACACATTATATATTCTCCCCATGTTTTATTTGCTAACACCATGTTTGATAGCCAAGTTGGGTAAGCGACCTCGCGAATCCAACCTACACTTTTTAAAGAGTTGATTTTTTTCTTGATAATATTGCTTTTATCCCGAGCAAAGCTTCGTTTTTGTTGTTAAATTGGTTTTTTGGTGTGATAGATACATAATTCATAGGAAATTATTTCAGGATTGATGGAAGGCATGTCTTCTGGCTTCCATGCAAAATGGTCAACATTATCCTCCAAGAACTCAATAACTGTAGCTCTTAACAAAATGGCCAACTTGTAGTTGATCTTCACGGAATTGTCCTCCCATGTATCTCATATGTGAACTATTTCATAATCATTGGGGTTTACCACCATGGTCTATCTCACTGTTTATGGCATTATCCCTCATTCGAACGGTTTTTGTTCTTTGATTGCTACTTTGATGTTAGGCGTAATGCACTTTGCATGGTGGAACTGTAGGAACTCCTCAATTTGTCTCGCTTTCCTCTTATCTCTCTAATCCCTTCGATTGTAGGATACTTAATGAGTTAATGTTTATAGAAGAGATTGTTCTCATCTTATGGATCCAGCGTTAACCCTAAATTGCATTGTAAGACATGGAAGTATTCAACATCATGAAATTCATATGGATTATTGCTCCTTCCATAGAGATCAATAAATGTATGGTCCCTACTGACATTGTTACGCTACTGTTGAAACCCACTAATGGCATCTATTGTTGCATAATCTCTTTAGGATCTATCCACATATCTAATAAAACAGATAAATACAATAAATCTGAGGAGCTTCCATTGTATACCAAGATCTTGCGCACCTCATAGTGTGCAATTTTGATTGTAATGATCAGAGGATCATCATAAGTTGGAAGGACTTCGTCCTTCAAAAATGATACGATAGATCGACCCCTCAAGCTTCAGACTATAGACCAATCAGTTCATGTCCCTAACTTCTCGAGCATACCTTTTTCTAGAGTTTCTAAAATGACCCGACATGGTAGGTCCACCATGTATGGTGTGGATTATAAGAACATCCTTTCGAGGGGGCTAATTAGGTCTATTCGTACTTCTAGGAGCCAGATTTGGGGGTGCCTCACCTTGATAAGTTGGGTTATTATCTCCTCAATTTTCTTCTTGTGGACCCCTAGTTCTATCAACTATATCCTCTAAATACCCCTTCAAGAGTAAATGTTCGATCTCCCACTTAAGGTGTCTAGAATCTCTGGTCTAATGACTTATGTCCTTGTGAAACACACAATATTTGTTAAGGTCCCTCAGTGGAGCTTCATGGGTCATGGACAATTGACATTATTAATGCACTCTGTGCATTGTATAGCTTCATCTAATGAGATACACAGTGGGAGACCTCTGAAATGAGACAATGTTCTTCCCCAAGTCCCTGGCCTCTCCTTAGTAGTAACCACAGGTTTAAAATGATAAGAGTTAGGATGTCTTTCTCCATAAGGTCTTTTATCCTCCTCTTTTTTGACTAGGGTATGCTTGGTTACTGCTTTACTTACCACCCTCTTGGTGGATTTCATCTTTCTTTCCATGTTGACAAATTTTTGGGTCTCTTCATAGACCATATCCAAAGATCGGGGGGTGGTTTTAGTCAACTCGATGAATAGACTCGTATCTTGCTTGATGTCTTCATAGAAAGCTTCAATGGATATGGAATGAGGACATTGCGATATCTCCATCTTTTTGGTCTTAAATCTCCTTATATAAGTTTCAAGGGTCTCCTCATCTCCCTGTATGAATGAGAACAAATGATGAGACTCTTTCCTTACTGACTTATTACATGCGTAGCTAGTAACAAATGCCTTTACCAATGCATCAAAGATTTTTATACTTTTGGGTGGTAACTTAACGAATCATTATTGTGTCGTTTACTAGAAGGTGACTGCGAACAATTTACAGTACATGGCTTATCTTTTGTCCTCAGAGAGGCTCATAGCGGCCATGGTCATTTTGAAGTGAAGAACATGGGACACTGGATCTTTCATCCCTTTATATAAGGAATATTTGGGTGTAGTAAATTTTAGCAGTGGTTCCATTAGCTCAAGAGTATCCGAGAAAGGTGAAGTAGACAATTGATCACATATAGCTTCAATGTCTCTCCAAGGTCTTAACTACTCATGCTCTTTAAATCGATCATCCATCTTAGCCCACATTTTATCCTCCATGTCTTTGAGTTTTTTTTATAAGGTACTACTTGAACAACCTGGTGGCATTAGAAATCCCATAGCAACAGCATTCCCTAAACCCGAATATATTGGAAGTGAATGGGGTACATATTGTGGCAAATGCTCATGAGTCGATAGATTCATAAGTGCAAGTCATGGAATGAGATTGATGGTTGAAATTGTATATAGGTGTTGTTCTACAACTCCCTGTGGATAGGGAATACATGAAGCACGCCCCCTCCTTGGCGAATGACTGTCAAAAACAAGTGGGCTAGGAGTATAGAATGAATTCTCAGCCTTTGAATATTCTTCCTATACCAATTTGGATCTAAGTTTACTATTCTCCCTTTGAGATTCAATAAACGCTTGTTGTAGCTCAGTTATCTATCTTTGGAGATTTTTCATTATAGCGTCCTTTTTGAGAGAAGTACTTTCAGAGCTTTGGCTTATTGAACTTGTGGGATGTTGAGTTATCTTAGATGGTCTGACCGTATTGTGGTAGGGTGAAGGTCGGTCTCCTTCACTGACTAGAATCTGTGCGTTACCCAATTCATGATCACCATGCAACGTCCTAGTTAGTTAGGAGCGATGTATCTCAGTATGTGTTAGCAAACTATTCATTTTAAGTGAATGTCCTTAATACACGAGCTGTTTCTCTAGGGTATATAATACAAGGTCTCAAATGCTAACTAATGACTAGAAATATTTAAAGCCCCACATTGGGTGCCAATTTTTCGAAGAATTTTTAATGTATTAGGGTTTCTAGTGATTTTAGAGAGAAGTATGAAATGATAATAATGAGTATATCCTTTATTTTTCCCACTAAGGAGATATATATAACACCTACTATATAGGTGTCGAGGTTACATAAGTAGGTATTCTTATTTAAGCTACCAGAGTACATACAAGAAGTAATTTTACATACAATCAGGTCGCTATAAACATGCTATCTGAGATCTTATGTGCAAGTGTTTTAGGTCATTAGGGTGTCGTATCAGGCCGTTCACTTGGACTAGTTCTTGATCATCATGTCTTGATCGATTGCTCCCAAAGATCAAGACGGTGTATGAGTTGTTAAGTGAGTACGATCTTCACCTCACGAGTGATTTATCCCAAGTCATTAGAATCGAGTACCTACTACCTGAATAATATTAAATAATAACAATTTTCACGTACTTTCTCTTCTTTGAAATAACCCCACTAATATTGTTTGTATATATAAGCATATATGTTTAGATGTTGATTATGAATTATACTTTATTTTTAATACAACTAATTTTTAAAAGTAAAATGCTAATTTATTAGATTACTTAATATAATATGCACAAAATCTAAATTTATTCTTTTTGAGTTTATATATATGTAAGGTGTATATAAATATTTGAGTATTTGCGTTTGTTATTGTATAATATGTTCAGGGGCACACTTGCTTGGCTTGGGGACATGTACCCCGACAGATTTCTTATTTTCTCTTTAAAATATTGTAGTTTTAGGATTTTTTTTTTAATAAACAAAAGGAGTATCTAATCTAAATTTTTAACTTTTCAGTTACTTTTTTATTTATTTTTTTACAGTAATTTTTTTACAATATAATTTATCCCTTTTTTTTCTTTTAATTATAATAAGAGCAAACTATTTAGTTTCAATTTCCAAAGCAAATAAATTAATAAAAAAAATCACCATCTAACAAACAAGACTAGTAGGGCTTACTATGTCTCTCTAATTCCTCAAAACCAAATAAATCTAAAATAATTATGAAGTAAAAGAAACACCATAAGATTGAAGATTCTTTAAGACCATAGCAACACTTTCCTTTGACAAAGAAATTCAAAAGGTAATTCTTTATTTTTTTGTCTCTTTTTTTGTTTGCCATTGAATTTACTGTTTTTGCATCATTGGGCGGAAAGAGAAAAGGATTGGGGACTGGCAAAGTGGTGTACAAGTCTGCATATTCGTTGGATGTTTATGTGTTGTTTTTATACATTATTAGGATTTACTATCTAAACGAACATCTCTCTTTTAAATAATTATGTTATGTATAATTAAATTATAGTTAAATATTAAACTTTGGATGAGTTATTATATTCCATTTTGAAAAACAGAAATGCAGAATAAGAAAATTATGAGAAAGTAGATTTTGAGTGTTGTATTTGTTTTTGGAAAGAATAGGCTTTATTGGTTTTTTTATAATATTATTTTTGGGTTTATTAGTTAATAGTTAAAAAAATTATTATAGTAAGATTTGATTGATTAGTCTTACATACTTGATTTTTCATTTAATGGCATGGATAAAATATGGAAGACGTAGGATAACATATGATTATTCATGTTATCGGCTTCATCACCATTCATTGTCATTCACCACAACATAACATTTTTTTTCAAACCACAACATTACATTTTTTGGAGCAGACGACATAACTTAGAAGTTAGTGATTCTTTCCTATTTTCTTTTCAATAATATTCTTTATTTATTTATTTTTATTTTTGGGTAATATTTTTGTTGAAGTAAATTACAATATTTCTCTTACATTTAGTTAAAATTAAAGATTTTTAATATTTCAATGTAAATGTAAATAATTAGAGAATTAAGGCTAGTCTTGAATTAGAAAATAATGTTTTATGCTAAATGATTATGGTAATGTCATGGAATTGTATTTTTTTTCAAAATTAAGTATTTATTTGATAACTTTATTTTTAGACAGAAATGAAGATATATTTTAAGAGAATAATAATTTTTGACCTAACATCTCCCCAAAAAGAAGTAAAACTTGTTTAGAAAAAAGTGTCCAAAATTGATTTAACAAATCTTCCAAATAATCTAGGTCTAAGAACTCGAATTACAGACTATGATCCTAATATCAACAAAAAAGTTAGAAAAGCCTACTTACAAAGGGCTTCTTCTCAACCTAGAAACCATGATTTTTTTGCTAGCCAATTTAGGAAAAAACATATATGATTTAATAGTGTATGGTTTGATGAGCATCCTACTTGGTTGGAGCATATTGTTTGTGTTATTGTTTCTTTCAACTAAACATTGGAGAATAACAAGGTGGTGACTCATTCGTGGGTAAAGGGTTCTCAAATTGAAAAAAGAGTGAATCCTTTCATGTTTATGTGGAGGCCCTAATAGCCATCACAACAAGGCTCGGTAAAAATGTGAAGCTTTAATGAATCAAAAACAACAAATTGATATAATTATTTACAAGCAAACTGATCAAACTCGTATTGATTATCAGGTTTGTTTAGGTGCATCAATTGATTGTACTTGATTTCTTTTGAGACAATACCTAACTTTTCATGGACACAATGAATATGAAAGTTCTAGTAATCAAGAAAATTTTCTCTTGAAAATCATAAACTAACATCACCTGCAATTCAAAAGGATATTGTGAATGCAATTTCAATTATGATCATAAATTCTATTTTTGCATATATTAGAAACTCTCAATTTTCAATTCTTATTGATGAGTCTCGCGATTTAGCTTCAAAGGAACAAATGGAAATTGTTATTCGTTATGTTAACAAAAAAATTTGTGCGATTGAGCGCTTCGTGGGTATTGAGCATGTTGTTGAGACCAAATTTTACTCTTTAAAGAATGCTATTGATGATTTTTTTTCTCTAGACATAATCTAAGCTTATTTCAATTGAGGGGACAAGGTTATGATAGGGCAAGCAATATGCAATGAGAGTTAAATGGTCTCAAAAACTCATATTAGATGAGAATAAATATGCATTTTACATCCATTGTTTCACCCACCAACTTCAATTAGATCTTGTTGATGTTGTTGAAAATCATGTAGACATAGTAAATCTATTCACTTATGTTTCAAATGTGGTAAATGTTATTGGAGGATTAGCTAAACATCGTGATATTCTTCGAGAAAAACATGTTACTTTAATATTATGACAATCATGATTAAGTGATCAAGGATTAAATCAAAAAAATTCCCTAAGAATGTCCGGTGATACACGTTGGAATTCACACTAGAATGCTTTGTTGAACTTGATTGCAATGTTCTCATCTATTATTGAAGTGCTTGAGATTATAACAGAAAGTGGTAGGTCAATAAAAAACATGAAGTAATGGTTATATTGGATGTCATTCAATCATTTAATTTTATTTTCTGTTTGCATTTGATGAAAGTTATATTAGGGATCTTAAATGAATTATCCTAAGCTTTGCAATGAAAAAAATCAAGATATTTTCAATATTATTAAGTGTACAAATATGCAAGAAAATGTCAGAAATAATGAGGGATAGTGGTTGAGATTCTTTACTTGACAAGGTTTCTAGGTTTTCTTAACAAGCATCACATTCTAGTCCCTGATATGAGTGACATCTTTATTGCTCATGGAAGGTCATGATGTAAAGTTCAAAAGGTAACAAAATTGCATCATTATCGTGTTGGATTATTTTACACAGTCATAGATATGCAACTTTAAGAGTTAACTAACCATTTTAATGAGACAAATACTGAGCTTTTTCTTTGCATTATTTGTCTAAATTCAAAATATCATTTTTTAGCTTTTGACAAGCAAAGATTGGCTTGTCTTAGATAAATTTATGACAAAAAAATTTCCAAAGTTGAGCTTATGAAACATGAAAATCAATTTGAAAATTATATTATGGATGTCAAAAAAGCATCAAATTTTCAAGCTTGAATGAAATCAATGATCTTACACAGAAGATGGTTAAAGCCAAGAAATATTAAGTCTATCCTTTGATTTATTTTCTCATGAAATTGTCAAGAATAGGTTACGAAATAGGATGGAAGATCAATACTCAATGATAATTTACATGCATATGTTGAGAAATATGTATTTGATAATATTGACAATGATGTTATTGTGTGTCAATTTCAAAGTATGAAAATTCATCTAGATTTATTGTCGTATACTTTATTTAAAGAATTAATATAACAATTTGCTTTTGATTTTACATGGTGCCCTCTCATTAGAAATCCTAGATTCACCACTGAATATGTTACAGTTATCTTTGGATGTAATGTATCATACATAATATACCTATAACTTTATATATAATGTGTTACGTTAACATATATCTTTGTAATATAATATGTTACATATACCTCTTGTATGTACCATGTTATATACATCTCCATATTTTAAGTAACATGTTAGATACAACTCTATCTTTGATGTAATACGTTACATTCATCTATATATTTTTATGTAGTAATTTACATCCACATATTTTTTTATATAATATGTTACATTTAACTCTATTTTTTATTTAATATGTTACATCCATATATATCTTTATATATATTCTATTATATCCACCATAATTTTGACGATTCATTAGATGTAACAGTTACATCCAATTTTATCTTTGTATGTAACATATTACAACTATCGTAGTTACAATGACTCATCGGATGTAACCTATTATATTTACATTTATCTTTGTATGTAATCTAGTACATTTTTCATAGATCCGATGACCCATTAGATATAACATGTTACATCCATATATATTTTTCATATAACCTATTACATCTATTATAGTTCTAATAACCTACTAAATGTAACTGTTACATATATCGGAGCTTTAGTGAGGTCATATGCAGGATGGATAGAGATCTGGTGAGATTACTGGTGGATAACCGAAGCTCCGATGAAGTCATTGTGGCCGAAGAAGTGTTGGGTTTTACATTGGTCTTATTTAATTGAAGTTATGAAATAAAAATATTTTGGTCTATTTGTTAAATAATTTGATTTATAACTATGATTTTTGAGAGAAATTATTGTTAGTTTGGAAAAATTTATCAATTTATCAAAATTGATGTTATTTAAATCAAAAGCTCATGAGCACCATAATTTAAATTTTTGGGTATCTATGAAGGAGAAATCATATTAAACTTTCGTAATAGAAGTTTGGTTTGGTTGATGACATTATGAGTTTTCCAAGAAATTATGAAATCATCATACATTAAAGCCTTTATAACATTATAGTTATCACCTTTTAGAGCTCATGATCACCATTATTTATATTTGTGGGTATCCAAAAAGCAAAAATCATATTAAACTTTTGTAATAGAAGTTTGGATTGATTGATGACATTATCATGCTTTACAAGAAATGATGAAATCATCATGCATTAAAACTTTTATGACAATATAGTTATCACCTTCCAAATAAGCAGTTTTGAAGTTATATTACAGAGTCAACTAAAGAGAGAATAACAATGAACATGTTTCACCTTATTTGACAAAATAACCATGGTAGATTATATCCCAATAACCAAAAACATGGCTATTAGAATTTTTAATAACAATCGCAACAATAAGATTAAAATTATAGTTTGTTATATCAAAATTGATTTTTATAACACCTCTTAGTAGTTTCCTCTAGGAGGAAGAAGGAGGTGGGTAGTAATTAGGATTATTATTAGTTTCCAAAAAACCTATTATATTGACATTAAGCACCCTTCTAAATTCTTCAAATCTAGAATCTAATTTAGATATAATTATTTTAAGATTTTGAAATTTAGAAGTTAAGAAAAGACCATTTCTAATTTTTCAAATTTGTTTAAAATAAATACATATATATAAGATAAACTTAGGATGAGTTAATATATAATGTGTAAAGCGATTTTATTTATTAAAAATTTCTTGAATGAAATCATCTAAGAAACATAATTTTGAATTAGCTAGAATAGCAATGGGGTGCCAGCTTGACCAAAAATAGAGAGTAAACTAACAAAAAATAAAGAGATGGTTGATGTTACTTCTAATAGGAAGATAATTAGAAAAAATTCACCAACAAACACTTTAATTATTTCATGAAATTTTTGTTTCCAAAATATCCTCCAAATAAGGGAATAAAACCTTGAAAATCTAGTGGAAATAATTTTTTTGTAATTAGATTTAGAATTTAAATTATCCTTTATATTATGAATCTAAAACTAAGAGTCCAAAATATGAGTAGTAGGTAGGGGAAGATTTGAGAGAAAAACACATTAAAGAACCCTAAATTCTAGTGATCAACTGAAAATTCCAACCATTACCTTAAGCATTGAGTAGATCGTGTATTTTGATGGGACACCAATTAAGTTTATTTAGATCATTCAAAGAAGAAAGATAAATGAGATTAGAAAATTAAGGAATCCAACTATCATTTCAAATATTAATGGACTTCTCATATCTTATTTTACAACAAATCCCAATTTTGAGTAATGATATCGAAGAATAAATATCTTTTCAAATACAAAAGTTAGAAGGTTTAATTTTATAATCAAAGAAATCTTTAGAGGTGTCATATTCATGTTAGAAACAATTAAATCCAACTTCTACAATCATTTTTTTTAAATAGTCACCCAAGTATAGATAGAAGTCTAAGATTAATATCTTCAAATTTATGAAAACTCAAACCCCTAACCTCTTTAGTTAGGTAAATATGATCTTGACTTTTATAGGCAGTATATTTTGAATTAGAACTATCTTTATTAGAACCAAAATTCTACCAAAATTTTCTCAAAATAACATCCCTTTCTTCCCAAAGAAAATTGAAAAATTTGAAAATGGTCATAGAATAAGGAGGTAAAGAGAGTACTACATATTTAATGTAAGTTACTTTACTAGATTTGGAAAGAATATAAGAACTCCAACTATCTATTTTAGAAATAAGATTTTGAATTAATCTTTTAGATTATTTACTTTTCTCTCTCTGTAAAAATAAGTTATGATCCAAATATTTAACACCATCAGAAACAGGAAGGATATATAAAAGATTTTGCATCTTAGATCTCAAATGACTTAGACATTACCAAAGTAAAAGAATGCAAGACTTTGATAAATTTGCTTTATGTCGAAACCAAGAAAAAAACATTGTAAGTTCTTTTGTATCATATTTATTTCTATCAACTTATAATATAAATATAAAAATTATAAACTAAAATTTGCTTAGAAAAAAGCATGATTGAATTTGTATGAAACTAAAAAATATAATATATTAATTATATTAAAATATAAACAAAGTAATTTCTCAAAATAAAATCGTAAACTATAAAGCATTTATAAGAATAAAAGAAAGTAATAGAAAAATTACACAATTAAGCTCCTCTCTAGCATTACTCTAATTTTAATCTCAGTTACAAATCATTCCCATAAATTTTAAAGAGAAAGAATGAGAGATGAGAGTATGAGTTCTTTGTAATTTTATGAGGCCTTCTAAGTGTTGAAGCCTCATTTATTTGTAGCGTTGGAGTTTGAAAATTTGTTAAATCCTCGTAATATTAAGCTGTTTTCTCCTCGAAGATAATTGATTTTCTTAAAATACGAATTGTAGATAAATATCTTATATTTTTTTAGGATCAATAATTATCTAATTTGAAGTTTTTTACAAAAAAAAAAGATATATCATAAATAATAACAGACATTTAAATGCAATACTATCAGATTTTAGCTCATTTTTTGAAATCGAAATAATTAGATTTGGATATTTTTCATGGAATATGAAATTATATATAAGTATTTTATCTTTTTATATTAACTTGAATTATCTCATTTATATATCATAATTATAAGTTGTGATCAAAACCGAGTAGTCTGTTTATGAAATATCGTGAAGGTATATTGTTAAATTCAAATTTTAATTTCTTTGATATTTTTTTACTGATCATGTTTGTCTTACATGCATAAAATAATTATAATTAATATAAATCAATATTTATTAAATTAATATAGATAATTATTAATTTTAAACTTTTTAAATCATAAATACTAATTAATTTATACATTTTATATATGCATTTTTATGATGCTATTAAAATACCATTTAGTAACAAGAAATAAGAAACAAAGCTAAGACAAGACAATTAAATTACAATTTTTTTTAGAAAAATCTAGATGTTTCATGATTTTGATAATGAAGTTTCATTCTATGTTATCATAAGCTTTTTGTATATCAAATTTGATCCCAAGTAAACTACATCTTCCCATTTTTCTTTTTAATAGTATAGACAATTTTTTGAACAATAATAACAATTTCAAAAATCAATTTATTAGGGATAAAAACAAAATGAAAAGAAGAAATAAATTTGCTTAGCTTTTCCTTGAGTTTATTAGAAAGAATTTTGGAAATAAATTTGTAGATAAAATTAAATAGGTTTATAAGTCTAAACTAATGAAGCATATATGAATTACTTACCTTTTCGATTAGTGTAATAAAAGTCTTGTTTAAATCCGAATTGAAGTAACTTATCTTGAGATTTTTTTGAATTATATCTATCAAGTTTCTACCAAGAATGTCTCAATAATTTTTGTATACAAAAAAAGAAATACCATCGGCACCTTAAGTTTTGAAGGAGCCCATAACAAATAGAACATTTTTAATTTCTTTATGATTAAAGATATTGCAAAGAAATTCATTTTCTTTGAGAGAAATACATTGAGAAAAGAGTTGATATAATTCATGATCTAAATTGTTAGAGACATCATTAAAAGAGGAAAGGAATACCTAATTGAAGTGATTTACGAAGTAAGAACCAATTTCATTTTTATTAGAAAGTCACCTCTTATTTGGATCTTTGATATTGTGTATAATGTTATGTCTTTGATTATAGTAAAAGTGTGAAAATATTTATATGAAAATATTTAGTGTTACAATCCCCTTCTAACAATTGTGTTTTCTTGGAATTTTGTATCCAAATATTTTTTAATATGTTATAATATTCATCAATGTCTTAGAGTAAATTTTTTTGTAAGTTCTATCTTCATTAATTATCAAACCACATTGAACTTTAAATAAAATATCTTTAGTAATTTTCAATGTCTTCATATATTTGTTCTATCCATTAAAATCTACTCTCCAACCTATAATAGTAAACACTATACTAAAAAATATAATTCTTTATAAAACGTTATATTTGGTGCGAGAATGTACCAAATTTTAGTATAAAAATTGTATTATTTTGATGCAATAATGTTGGATTGAAGATAATCTAAACTCTAAAGTCATATAGTTTGAAAACAAAGTGACTTATAGGGTTCTTCATTGAAAGTTTATAAGATATGGACCTGATTAACCTAGAGGGGGGTGAATAGGTTATTTTTAATTTTTATCAATTTATAATTTAATAACCTAAACAAAGCGGCCAGACATGCAATCGTGTGTAAGAGTAAAGGAAATAATAACACACACGATATTTTTAGGTGGAAACAACCTAGGCCACAAACACATGACTCCAAGAGGAAAACCACCAGTCTAATCGACCACCTAACTTTCCACTATGAAAATCAAATGTTCAAGTACAAACTCGCTATTTTATGCTACCCTCCCTAGATACTACCCCAATGTACTTTACTTACGAGCCCTCGTCCTGCTACGCTTCAATATTAAGCGTGATCCGACCAACGTTCCAATAAGCTCCCTCAATCGATCGCTCACAAATGAACTGCAGAAAAGTTAGCACAAAACACAAGTGCCCGCGGTATGTTCTAGAACGGATTTAACAATCAATAATACTAACTAGATGATTTAAAACAAATTTAATTTAAACCAAATCAACTAGTATATTCTAGTAAAAAGATTACGCATAATTTCAATAAAAATAACTTCTTTGAAATTTAATAATTAAATCAAATAATCATGATCGTTCATAAAATTATTTAATTCAAATACCTATAAATCAAATCAATAGGAATTAAATTAATTAATATAAATCAAAATCATATATATATATATTAGTTACCTTTATCGCTTCAAATAGAAGCTTTCAATATATATATATATAATCACGCGCTAAAGGAAGAACTCAAATTGTATATATTAATTCCTCTCGCTACAAATTTCTTACACCTTCATATGTCAAGTACGAATATCCTGAACTCGAGTATTTGTCATTTTTCTTGATAGACTTGATAGCTGTGCCTAAAAACAAATTCTACAGATAAATATTTTGTCCACGAAAATAGCCAACATTCATAGTCCTTACAAACTCCCCTTTGGCATTTTCGTGTGGCAAAACCTCTCACTTACTACATGACACTTATAAAAATTAGATAAAAATACAACGGTGTCCCGCATACCATAGTGGAACTATCCTAATGGTCCTGAATCCATCTTCGTCAGCAACTCGATAAAGCCTCGTAAGTAACTAAAATGACATTGACAAAGCATAGGACAACTTGGCATGAAAGCCTCATTGTACATTAGTTCAAGTATAAAAATAAGCAAAGTGTAAAGAATAATCATGTAGATGCATTCATATCAATCAAGCTTAATTAAATATGTTCTCCTTATATGTATAACAAAATAAAAACATGGAAGTAAAAATGTTCTCTTTTGACATACGAGAAGGACAAAGCATTAGACAAAGAATTGAAGCTAAACTCCTCCTAAAGATATAACAAGCGTAAAATCGTAGTAATGCAAAAGTGCAAGCGTTTAAACTCCTCAAGTTCTATGACTCTCTAACTTAGAAACTAATTCAAAAAGTAATAAATGATTTTTTTTTTTTAAATTTTTTATAACTAGCCACATAAGGTATTAATCTCATTTAATTTCAGACAAGCACACAAGCAATTGAGAACTCATCATTACTGAACTCCAATTTTGATTATTTATCATAAAAATAAATAAGTAGAATAGAATAGGTGCACACGCACACTTCGCACATATAATGACATATTGACATTTACTTAAAATAGTATACATGTTTAAACTTCATAAATATGTCAATTAATTCATTTATGATCTATCAAGAAAGACTAAAAGAAAAATATCACCTATCATATAAAAATATAATCGAAGTCTTCAATCTTACAAAATAAAATATATTTACTAAAAGAGGACTTAAATTTTTTTTTTATAAATGAGGTAAATGATATATATTTTTTAACCTCTATTAGCTCTTTTTTTTTTTCAGGCATTCCAAGTACAAGATTTATAAGCAATCAGCTTTTGCATAACCTTCCCTTTTTTTTTTTTTTTTTTTTGCACGAGCCATAAACCTAGTACGATGACTTTCACACTAGTCAGGTAGCCCTCTCCGCTCATTGCCAAGAGCTTCATTAATATCACAGAGGGTAGCCTCTCAATACTCTGCCTCCATACTTCCAAGTAAAATTTTAGTAAGCAAAAGTAGAACTCAACATAATTTTACAATCAAGATTAGTTAAAGTCCTGTGAGTCTTTTCAAGAAAATTCATAAACTTCAATCGTAACATATATGTGTGTTTGTGAGTGTGTGAATAAGTTTATGTCAACATCGATCAGCACATCTATAAGAATATATATGTATGCACAAGCCACAATTGTAGAATAATTTATACAATAAATATCAAAATGAGTTGAGTTACTAAAAATGAGATTATTGTAATGGAAGTATTAAATAAGTTGAATACTCTTTTGGGTCAAACAAGGATTTTTTTTTTTTTTTTTTTTTTTTTTTTTGGTAATAAAATTTGAAATTCAATTTGAGGGAGAAATTCCCTAAGGCACTTCCAGGATACTAAATCTTGAGTGTCTACGGCTTTAGTGAATATATCACTAGTTGTCTCAAGAGTACAAACTCAAGTGTTACTATTTTCTCTTCAACTAGTTCTCGAATAAAGTGATGCCTTATGTCAATGTGCTTAGTTCTAGAATGTTGAACTGGTTCTTAGAAATACATATAGCACTAGTGTTATCACAATATAGTGGCATCATAATTGTGGTCAATCCGTAGTCCCGAGCATGTTTTTCATCCAAAGCATTTGTGTACAAGAGCTTCCTCGCAAAGAATGTATTCCGCTTCACCAGAGAGCGAGATAGAGTTCCCGCTTTTACTACGCCACGATACTAAGTTGTTTCCAATGTAGAAACAACCACCCGATGTGCTCTTCCTATCATCCCTGGGTCACTTGCCGATCAGAAACCACTTACTTCACAAGTAGTGTCATGTAGTAAAATATAAACCATAATTACTTGTTCCCGAGATATACCTAATGATTCTCTTTACATTCTCTAAGTGTGATTCCCTGTGTCACTTTGATAATCACACACACCAACACTAAAACATATGTCGTCTACTTGAACAGGTAAAGTAAACTACCTATCATACTCCTATGTAAAGGGTTTGATCAACACTTTTACCTCGAGTATCCTTTGTAATTTTTCAGGCCGGGTACCTAAGGAGTTCAGAATGGTTTGCTAGTTTCAAGACCAAATCTTTTAACAAGGTTACAAGCGCATTTGGTTTGAGAAATAAATATATTATTATGAGATTGTTTCGATTTGTAAACCAAGGAAGAAATTCATTTCACCTACCATGGACATTTCAAATTCATTTGTCATAACGTGCACAAAATCATCCACTAGCAGGTACTAGATGTGGATCCAAAAACTATGTCATCCACATAAATTTCCTGAAAGCAATAAAGATCTCGTCACTACTCCTTAATGAATAAAGTCTTATCAACTCCCCTCGAATAAATCCTTTGTTCAAAAGATAGTCAGTAAGTCTCTCATACCATGCTCGTGGAGCTTGTTTTAAACCATAAAGAGCCTTTTGAAGTTTGTAAAACATGATTTGGAAATTTCGGATCAACAAATCCTTTTCGTTGTTCCACGACACTTCCTCATTCAAAAAACCATTCAAAAAGGCAGACTTAACATCCATTTGATATAATTTGAACTTCATCATGTGACAGAAATGGCAAGTAAAATCCTTAATTGACTCTAGTCTAGCTACAAAAGTAAATGTTTCATCAAAATCAACTCCTTCTACTACAAGTAGCCTTGAAAGCTACTAACCTAGCCTTATTTCTAACAACAATGTCATGCTCATCGATTTATTTTTGAACACCCATTTTGTTCCCAATAACATTTTTGTTTTTAGGCTTAGTACTAATACCCACACATGATTTCTTTCAAATTTGAAGCTAACTCATCCTGCACGGCATTTATCCAAAATTCATCCCTAAGAGCTTCATTCACATTTTTTGGTTCAAATTGAGAAATATAGCATAAACGGGTTACCTCACTTATTTGTCTTCTTCTGTTACTACGCTAGCACCAGGATCTCCAATTATATTCTTAATAGGATGATTTTTTGAAGTTCGAGTTGGATTTATCATTGATGAGGCTCGATGCCGCTTTCTTCTTTGCTCACCTTCCTTCAACTCTTCTTCTTTATTCCAATCAGGTCACCGTCATTGTTAATTGAGGTGTCATGGAAATTTTCTTCATTTCCAAATTTCTTCACTTATAATCTTCTTACCCCCATCATCTATAACGACATTTATGGATTCCATAACTACATTAGTTCTACAAATAAGACTCTATAAGCTCTACTATTTAGGGAATAACCAAGAAATATACCTTCATCACTTCTTGAATCAAACTTACCCAACTCGTTCTCGATCTCTAAGTATGTAGCACTTACTTCCAAAACATGCATACTCAGATTGGGTTTTTTACTTCCATATCTCATGTGGAGTTTGGTTTGCTCAGACTGGCGAAGATATACACGATTTATAATATGACATGCAAGGTTTATAATTTTCACCAAAACCTTTGAGACTCCCTGCATGCATCATTACTCTTGCCATCTCTTGAAGTATCCTATTCTTCCGTTCAACTACTCCATTTTGTCGAGGTGTGATAGAGTGTAGAATTCATGAAAGATACCACAATGTCTTTACGTAGTCAAGATACTTGGTATTTTCAAACTCTTTCCATTGCTCCATGCCTCGATGGTTACTATTTTGTCACCCGTCTAACCCGCACTCTCAGTACAATATGAGATGAAGAACTCAAAAGCATCTCGACTTGTCTCGAGAAAGTCTACCCACGGTACGAGAAAAGTCATCTACTATAACTATGATATATTTCTTACCTCCAATACTTTCTCGTTCTCATAGACCCATAAGGTCAATATGTATCAATTCCAATACTGCTTGTATTTATACTCTTGATCTTCTTACGAGCAATCCTAGTTTGTTTACCCAATTGACACGGTCCACATACGTGTTTCAATTTTTGGAAAGAATAGGTAAACCACGCAAATTTCAATTTTGCTTAATCTAACCAAGATCTTTGTAATTCATATGGACCTAGCTTTTCGTGCCACAAGATAGTTGAAATCATTGCATAGCTAGGTTACATGTTACCGTGGGTGATGTATCAATACAATAACAATTGTCACAGGATCCGATTCTTAATCACACATTCACCATTTTGATCTGTTACAATACGCTGATTGTTTGTAAATTGCGCATTAAAATCACTATCACATATTCAATTTACGCTAATCAAGTTTGCCTTAAGTCCTTCCACATATAAAACTTCATCAAGTTTAGGATACCTCATTTGAATGCAGCCTTTTCCAATAATTCTAGATGTTTTACCATCACCAAAGGTAATCATTCCTTCATTGTATTCTAAAGGTTTTAAACAAAGAACGATTCCCTCATTACGTGTCTAGAGTATCCACTATCAAAATACCAAGCGGTATTTGATTTAACTTTAAATGCTATAATGGGCCACAAAACAAGGCAACTCGATTTCTTAACCCATCCTTTAATTTTGGACATTTGAGTTACCGGTTTCTTATATTCCTCTTTTTGTGTAGTTCTCAGTAAAACTTTACACTTTGAAATTTTTGAGGTATTTTAGAAACATTTGTATTCGTGATAGAATCATAAGCATAAAGAAATCTACACTTAGGTCTTATATGTCCTTTCCTACCACAATGATGACAGATGGAACAAATCGAATTTTCTTAGAATGATAAGGTGCAAAAACTACCTTCCCCTCGAGCACAATGGGTTTTACAAATTGAGTTTTGGACGATGAAGGGTTGATTGTTCATCTATGTATCCAAGACCTCTTATCTCCATATGGCTTTCCATAGTCTAGGACTTTGGTTAATTTTTCAGACCAATGGTCAAATTCTTCATCGCTTCCTTAGCAATACTAAGTTCTTGCTTCGAGATTTTGTTTTCCTCGACGGTTTCGCAAGTCTCAAATTCAAAGCATTAATATGATCGACAATTCCTTTTATCTTTCTCTAGGTTAGAGGAATTTGTTTTGTGAACATTGATGATATCATTAAGTTTAGTTACTTCCACAAGCAATTTATCTCTCTTCCCTAGACCTAGACAATCCATGAATAGCTTCCTCATAATTCGATACATTAAACTTAGATAGTAAGAGAGAAGAGTTTATTTCCTCATTTTCTTCCATCCGAGCTAAGGCCTGAGTCATTGGATGCATTGACAAGCCTTGAAGGCACAATAATTAGTGTCATCATCCTCCGAGTTACTAGCATCAGTCTCCGCTTCACTTTCTCGTGTCATCAAGTGAAGATTAAAGGCTTTTCCAAATTTCTTTTTATTGTTAGCACAATCTCAGTAGAAATATGACCAAATCCCCCACAAGTAAAGCATCGAGGATTATGGGCTTACTTTTCTTACCATCAAGGCTGTGAGACTTGATTTCCTTAACTTTCTGGCCATTCGAACGACTCGATTGTCCCTTGTTGAAATGATTATTCTCATTAATCCCTTCTTCTTCATGAACTTCTTAAATTTTCGTATAACAAGACTAGTGACTCATCATTCATATCATCATCACTATCGAGATATCCTTTTTGGAGCTTTTGAATGCCACATCCTTATTTTTCTTATGGATCAAGAGAAAGCTCATAGGTTTGGATTGATCCGACAAGTTCATCAATTTTTAGTGTGTCTACATTCTTTGCTTTCCTCTATCGCTGTAACTTTCATCTTATAGTCACCGTTAAAGAGCTTAGGAGTTTGCGCACTTGTATAGGTTGTGGAATTTTTCACCAAGGTTAGAACAAGCATTAGTGATATCACGTGTTTAGCATAGAATTGACCAAAAGTTTCATTGTTGCGTCATTTTAATAGAATCAAACTCGATGTTAGCAATCTCAATTTTGTTTGTTTTACTGGGAAGTTCCTTCACGAAAGCAGCAAGTGCATTCCATGCATCTTTAAGTAGCCTCACAAATGGAGATGCGACGAAACTCATCCATCGACACCTACCAATATTGAGCTTGGGCACCTTTTGGTTTGCCCCACCTAAGGTGCGTTCTTCAAATGTCCGGGCTTTCTTCGCTTTATGATTGTTACACCATCTTTCGTTAAGGTGGTTCCCAACCATCAAGAATAGCATCCCGTACTTTTTCATCATCTGTCTCGAGAAAGGCTTCGTACGAGCCTTCCAGTAGGGTAATTAAACCCATCAAAGAGTGGGGGTCTACCGTATGACCCACCTTCTTTCATTTGGTCCATAAGTAAGCGTGCGTGTCCCTAAGATCAATCTCACTAAGCGTGTCTAGTGTCAGCTTCGATACCAATTGAAAGTTTATAAGATATGGACCCGATTAACCTAGAGGGGTGAATAGGTTATTTTTAATTTTTATCAATTTATAATTTAATAACCTAAACAAAAGCGGCCGTACATGCAATCGTGTGTAAGAGTAAAGTGCGGAAATAATAACACACGATATTTTTAGTGGAAACAACCTAGGCCACAAACACGACCAAGAGGAAACCACCTGGCCCAATCGACCACCTAACTTTCCACTATGAAAATCAAATGTTCAAGTACAAACTCTGGCCTTTACGCTACCCTCCCTGTGATACTACCCCAATGTACTTTACTTACGAGCCCCTCATCTGCTTTCACAGCTTCAATATTAAGCGTGAAGCGGCTTTTGCACCAACGTTCCAATAAGCTCCTCAATCGATTGCTCACAAATGAACTGAAAAAGTTAGCACAAAAACACAAGTGTCACAATGTTCTGAATCCGGATTTAACAATCAATAATACTAACTAGATGATTTAAAACAAATTTAATTTAAACCAAATCAACTAGTATATTCTAGTATAAAAGATTACGCATAATTTCAATAAAAATAACTTCTTTGAAATTTAATAATTAAATCAAATAATCATGATCGTTCATAAAATTATTTAATTCAAATACCTATAAATCAAATCAATAGGAATTAAATTAATTAATATAAATCAAAATCATATATATATATATTAGTTACCTTTTTATCGTTCAACATGTAGTTTTCAATATATATATATATAATCGTCACGCTAAAGGAAGAACTCACTTGTATATATTAATTCCTTATGGCCATAAATTTCTTACACCTTCATATAAGTCAAGTACGGTCCATATCCTGAACTCGTATTTGTCGTACTTTTCTTGATAGACTTGATAGCAGGCCTAAAAACAAATTTACAGATAAATATTTTGTCCACGAAAATAGCCAACATTCATAGTCCTTACATTCATCTTTTAAAATATCCTACAAAATGGGATCATAGGTAAAATATGTGATTTTTTTTTCAATTTTATTTCACTATTGTAATAATTGGAATTGAGTGTTTAAATTTAAGAAACATAAAAATAAATTTAGACTTAAGTGTTCATATTTTCAAAATAAAAGATAAAATGTGTACTTAATGTAAATAAGGGAAACTATTTTTTATTTTATCCAAACATACAAATGGCGTAAAAATGGACACAATAACACGGTTTGCATGCAAAATGAATATGAGTACCAAAAATGATATTGAGATTTGTTTAATAACATGTAGGTCATACAAGACACACAAAACGATCATTTAATTAATATTTTATTATTTTTATTTAATATATTAATTTAATATAAATACGATTTAACTTCAAAATATATTAACATGCATCTTTTTTCTTAAAATAATTTACTTTTATAAATTATTTTTTTTAAATTAATAATTTGTCTGAATATGTTATGGTGTTAAACACAATTGTAATGTACACACGAGTTTTGGTACACTTGTAAACATTTTTCTGAATAAATCCGTTCTCAATTATATTTGGATGAGACTTTGAGAAAGTTTGAAAAGGGGTAAAAAAAAAAAAACTAAATCAAAAAGGGGTAAAAAAAAAACTAAATCACATAAAATAATATAAGAGAATTAAAATTTACAAAAATTAAAATAATATTTAATAATATTAAATAAGATTTAATTAATTAAACTACAATATTAAACTAATCAATTATATTGAATTTTTTCTTGTAATATTTAAAAATATTTTTTGAATAAATAATATTTTTATATAATTTAAATTAAGAGAATGCTGAGTTTTATTAGTAGATCATTAATCTAATCACTTTTTAAAATTAGTTGTTTAAAGAAAATAAGAATTGCATAACATATAAAATTTAAAATTTTTAATAATAAAATTAATATTTAATAATAAATTATTTATTAAAAATTTAAATAATTATGAAAATAAAAATAATATTAAATAATATTTATTAAAAAATTTAAATAATTATAACTTGATATTAAATTAGATAATATTTAATCGAAAAAGGATTATAATTGAATAGAAAAGTTATATTTTTATTATAAAAAAAATCCCCCACGAGCTGACATTTCTCTCCTTAATATGCTAAAGCGCCTTTAGATACCTTCATCAGTCTTTTACGCCCAAAATTAGTCGAAGAAAAGCCGCAAGAATAATACCAAACATGCCACTTTGATTATTTTCATTTTTTGCTTCTGATTTTTAGGGTTTTCCTTATCTAATCACTCTCTGCTCTGCTCTCTCTTCCTATTCCAGAACAAACCTTCACTCATTGCCGGACTGCTTATGGTATGGGTATCCCTCAGTTGAAGTTTTTGTCCATATTATTGATCTTTGTTCAAATTTCATTTTCTTTTCGTTTTTTTTATTCAAATTGTTTTTTCTTTTTCTGTTTGTCAAAAGTTCATTTATTATTGCAGCAATTGTCAATTTTGGGCGCTTTTTATTTTTCCCCATCTTGAAATTTCGGGGGTTCTAATTTGTTAAATGGGATTTTTTGTTTCTCGGATGATACCCAAATGATTGAATATATTTCATTAGGATATATTTGTGAGTGAAAGAGGACAATGTATGCCTCAACAACTCATGCACATGAGAGATGGGTTGTGTTCTTTAATCTCCTTTGCATAGGTCATAATTTATTTCTTAATTGCACAATTTATAAGTAAAGTTGGTTTGCATCGAATTCCAGTCCCTGAGGACTGGAAAATATATTATCTTATATTAGTTGATTTATGTGAAATGAGAACTAATTAGCTATGCCTTAGTTTTTAGTGTATTGTACATCTATTTAATGTTGGGATAGCTCAGTAGTGCTTTTTATTTACTGTTAACTTCTATTGCCTACCAAAGATTTATAAGCGAGTGTAGGAAGTTCTTTAGGCTGAAGTTAGCCCGTTCTCTTAATTCATGTTTTCTGCTAACTATGTTTCAACAGGTTATATTGTCCATGGTTTGGTTGGTCTGTTTTACTTAGAGGTGGCTCAACTTGATTTTGTCTTAGAACTTGACCTCAAATTTTATTACTACATGACTCGGAAGGGCAATCAACAGAAGAATGGGGTAGATTACCATGCATCAAACCACAAAAAGAGAAATTCAGATGCTGGATGCACAGTCCCAGATAAAAAGGGGCATGGGAAAACAGATGAGTTTAAGGTCCTTCCTGGAGAGCAACTCTCAGACAATAACCAGCCAAGTAGTCACGCAGTAGGAAATGTGAGTACAACCAATCATGTTGGAGCTGAGGGTAAAAGCAAGAAAAAATCGAGTAAATCATTTAGGAAAAAAAAGCAAGAGATGGATGCAATGCAGGGTTCAGAGTATTCTACATCCTTGCAAAGTAATTCACAAGATTATAATGGAAATATAGAATATCCAAGTGTTAGTGAAGAGAACATGTCACAGAGAAAAGAAAATGATTCAGAATTTTGTAATGATCTGGGCCAAATGCATAGAAAAAGTGGTTTAGGCTTTTCATTCATGCATTTTCAAAATGTGTTGGGAAGCATAGAGTTACCTGATAATAATGTGGTCATAAGGAATTTGAAGGCATCAACTTTGTCAATTTTGATGGCAGTTAAGGAGTGGCTCGAGAAGCAGACACCATCTTATGATAGATTAAGAGTTCAAATGCAAAATTCCGTTGACTATGTTCAAACAAAGATAAAGTGGGCATATCCTATTGTTTTGAAATGGCTCATGCAGTTTGGGAGTATTTTGCTTATTTTATCATTGTTGTGGCTAGATTGTACTTTGAGAGGCATTGATTCCCTTATACGTATGGGGACTACATCTTTCTTCTCAGTTATATGGTGTAGCATTATCTCAGTAATTGCTATGGTTGGACTGCTCAAATTTCTTGTTGTTTTGGTAAGCCTTTTTTTTACCTAACATTTCACTTTATTTGTGCATATAATAGAGCTCACTATTATAGCTTGTAGTTGTTATTAACCTCTGCTTTGGTAATCCCCAACCACATCTTAACAACCCGACGAAAATCTAAAATCTCAGCATCTACCATGCTTATAATTTAGTGCTTTATAACTATATGTATATTGCGTATCTTTCATTTAGATATTTTCCATAATAGTTCGCATGGTATCTGACAGACATTGCCAATTGTTACTTGGAAGTTTATATAAAATCATCTTCAAGCCCATATTCTTGTAACATTTGCTTCATTGGACCAGGCTACAGCTGCTATAGTTGGAGTTTTCATTGGGTTGACTCTTGCAGTTCTGTTAGTTGCATTCTCTGGAGCTGTTTTCTTGTGGCTTTATGGAAGTTTTTGGACTACACTTCTTGTCATTTTCCTCGGAGGTGTTCCATTTTGCCTCTCTGTGTATTAATCATATGTCTATTATTTTTAGGTTGTTTTTCATGGAAGCTGCTGAAGTTAACCATTTGTTGAAATTCAGGGCTCACATTTGCAATAAGTCAGGATCGTATTGCACTTTTGATCACCAGTGTGTACTCATTGTATTGTGCTTGGACATATGTTGGATGGCTTGGATTGTTCCTTGTTTTAAATCTATCTTTCATCTCAACTGATGTCCTGATATACTTCCTAAAGAACAACAACGATCCTCAGCATAGAAGACCCAATGGCTCACCTCAAGAAGCACCTGGCATGCGAGGTCAACAAAGATTTGTCAACAGTGAGCAGGCCAATGCTTCAAACCCTGAAATTGGTGGAGGATTTTCTATGGATCGTGGTCCTGGAATACCTTCAACCAGCGGGGTTGATTCTGAGATAACTTCTGAAGAAGAAGTTGTTCGATTGTTAAATTGTACAGATCACTATTCTGCTTTGGGATTTTCTAGATTTGAGGACATTGATGTTTCTCTACTGAAGCGGGAATATAGGAAAAAGGTGAATGCAATTTTTTTAATTCAACTTTGTTTTTTCAATTACATGTGCTGGCTTTTGGAAGTTTCAAGGGTCATGTTAGCTAAATATGGTGTGGGTCTTCTGTGAATATGTCTTTGTTTTTTAGTGTATTCTACGGAGTTCTTAGTAGCTCTTATTAACAATTAGATATCTATTGCTGTTGAATAACTTCCCACTATCTGAATGCTATTGTAAATTTCTATTACCTCATGTTTTTAATTATCATCAGGCAATGTTAGTGCATCCAGATAAAAATATGGGCAATGAAAAGGCTGCAGAAGCTTTTAAGAAACTTCATAATGCATATGAGGTAAAATTCTTTGATTTCTCAAATAGAGGTGTGTTTTTTTACCTGTATGATTGTCAGGTTAACCTTGTTTTTGATTTCATTCATTTGAATTCTTTTATCTAGGTTTTACTTGATTCTATAAAGCGAAAAGCTTATGATGATGAATCAAGGAGAGAAGAATTGCTGAATATTTTTCGTAGGTTCCAAGGAGGCACTTCACAAAATGTAAGAAACTAAGAACATGTATTCTTCTTCCCTTTATTTTTCAGGTGATTTTGATAAGCATTTGATATTGTTTACTTGGAGGACTAATATCCAATACCATAGATTTTCTATTTATTTATATGGAAGTCTATGGTTCTTCCATGAACATGTTAGGTTTTTTAGAGATTGTAAAATAGGTTATATCATCTCATCTCATGTCTCATTTAATGTCCATAATGAACTCATGATTTAACGTTGTTCCATCCCATTTGGGTTGTAATCCTAATATGCCTTTAAACATAATGTTCTATCATTTTTCTTTATTAAACTTTCACATTATAAATAATCATGTTTCATATTTTTTATTGTTTTTGTATTTTTACTTGTCTTATTTAGAGCCATTTGGAGCAAATGAGATATCCCAACTAGTATCATCCATTACCATCCCATTTACACCTCTAGGATGCAAGAAGGTTAATTTATGATTTGAAGTTCATGTATTATTATTTCTCCTAACACATGGTTATTTATTAGCTAAAGCAAGACATCTGTATAAGTTATGAAGATGATTAAGAATTAGGGGATGTGTATGAAGTCGAAGGTTTGATTGATTTTTAAGAAGCGGGGATTGATATTATAGTGATAGATTCTGAGATGAGGGGTGGGAATGATGGAGATAGTATTGATGACTATAAGAGTGACCTTTGACGGGGTTTTGGTTGACATCCATAGTTTGTTTCTATCGCTCAGTTAATGTAAATTGAACGAAGAAGAAAATGTATTTACAAACTTTGATTTTATAATACAATATTGATAATATGGAAAGGAAATAAAATCAACAAATATCCTTACTAATTAGGAAAATATTATATAGAAGCTCTAATTTAAATATACACTTAATCTTTAATAATCAGGAAAAAATCTCAAAGATTTTGGGTTTTTAACACTCTTTCTCAAGTTGGATCATAAATGTTGATCATGTCCAACGTAAAGATGAAATTATCGAAACTTTGTTGAGGAGTCTTTTGGTGAAGATATATGTCGTTTGTTTTTTTGGGAATGTAGGTTATGGAAATAATTCTATCTTCAACTTTTTCTTTGATAAAATGTCTATCAACTTCTGCATGTTTGGTCACGTCATGTTGAACTAGATTGAGAGAATGTTGATAGTGGTTTTAAATAGTCCTTGAATGGAGCCTTTGTTTTGATGTGCAGTTCTTCTAAGAGTTTCCTTAACCATAATCCTTCACATATCCTTTGTGCAACGGCTCGAAATTCAGCTTCGATGTTGTTTCTAGCTATTACTTTTTATTTCTTACTTCTCCAAATTACTAGACTATCCGGTAGTAGATTTTCTATCTTCTGTTGAACTTGCCTAATTTGCATCTGTAAAAGTTTCTATCTCTCTAACTTCACTTTTCTTAAAGAATAGCCTTCTTTTTGGAGAGCCTTTGAGATATCTAAGGATTCTATATACAACATCTAAATGAATTTCCTTTGATGAATGCATATGTTGACTAACCACACTAACTACAAATGTAATGTCCAGTCTTGTGTGTGATAGGTAGATTAACTTCCCAATCAGTCTCTGATATTTATCTTTGTTAGCTCGTTTTTCGTTTGCCTTTGCTTTCTTTCCTGCTTCAATTGTAGTGTCATTTGGTTTGCTTCCAAGCATGTCAGTTTCAGTCAACAGATCAAGAACATATTTTTGTTGAGAGACACTAATACCATCTTTTGATCTAGCAATTTTTATACCTAGAAAGTAATGGATTTGTCCTAGGTTTCTTACTTCAAACTTAGTGCCTAGAGTTTTCTCAAGTCTTTCAATCTCGGCTTAATTATCCCTAGTTAGGATTATATCATTAACATACACAATCAAAATCGTCTTCAACCCTTATTTAGACTGTCAGAAAGACATTGTGATTTGATTGTCCTTGTTGATACCCTTGACTCTTTATTACTTTTGCAAATTTATTAAACCGTACTCTGGGTGACGTTTGTGATCATAGAAGGACTTCTTGAGTTTGCATGTCATATTGTTCTTCCCCTGTTCACAAAAACCTGGAGGTAGTGTTGAAGATTTCTCTAACTTATCATTGAGAAATGTATTTTTTTATGTCAAATTGTTGAAGACTCCAGTCTAATTTTGTTGCCAATGATAATAGAACTTGAATTATATTTAATTTTGCCACAAGTGCAAATGTCTCCATGTAGTCGATCTCGTAGGTTTGAGTAAACTCTTTAGTAATCAGGCAAGTTTTGTAACTTTCAATTGTGCCATCAACCTTTTACTTCATTGTGAAGACCTATTTACACCCAACAAGTTTTTTTTCCTTGGGGTAAGTCAACATTCCCAAGTTTATTTTTTTTTCAAAGCTTGCAGCCATGCCTTTTGAATAGTCTTTGGAATTTTTATCCTATCAAGGTTAGAAGTAAAAGCATGGAATCTAAGAGATAAAGTATTATAAGGCACCAATTTTGAGATGGGATGGAGTACAAGATCAACATTGTTTTTTTGAGAGTAATAGGTGTATCAATAGTAGGTTCAGGATTACCTGTGTTGGAAGGAGTCTCAAGGATACTTAGAGCTATCACTAAGTTGGGCTTTTTTAGTGTTTCAATTGTGAGATTGTCCCTGTACTTTGAGTTTGGCCTTTGTGAATAAACAACTATCTCCTTGTCTTTTTGTGTGCTAGCATGTTCCCCTAAGTCTAAGTTGCTTTCTATAAGTGGCACATTAGAATGATATGATGTGGTAGTTTTGGGGTTAGTGTTTAGAACAAAAGATTCAGTGTTTGAAACATTCTCAGGGAAGGAAAGATCAAAGCCAAACAACCGAGCTTAATTGACATTCTTCCCTTGAAGAGAAGGTTTGTGGAAATAAGGTGTGTTTTTTAAAAAAGGTGACATCAAGACTAGTGAAGACCTTTTTTTATAGATGGGTTGTAACATTTATAGCTTTTTGAGTAGGAGAATATCCAATAAAAATATATGTGAGAGTCTTTGGATCTAGTTTACTTCGATTATGAGGGTGAATATGCACAAAAACAATACAACCAAACATTTTGAGAGATATATCGGAAGGGAGACGCGAAGTAGGGAAATAATTTTTCAATTTGAGGAGAGGTGTTTCAAAGGAAAGAATACGGCTAGCCATTCCGTTTATAAGATAGATAAATAACAAAATCGCATCTCCCTTAAGCATTTTGGGCATATTGATGGTAAACATTATAGCACGCGTAACTTTCAGAAAGTGTCAATTTTTTTGTTCAACAACTCCATTTTGTTGAGGAGTGTCGACACATGAACTTTGGTGAATTATCCCATGGTGTCGAAGATAATTTCCCATAGTAGCATTGAAATATTCGGTACCATTATTAGTGTGCAAACTTTGAGTTTATGTTTGGAGTTGTGTTTGAATCATAGAGTGAAGATTGATTAACATAGTACGAAAATTAGTTGTCTTTTAATAAACAAATCCAACACACTTGCGTATGATCATCAATAAAGGTTGCAAACAATTTTATATGGGTATGATTCAAAGTACGAGAATCCTATAAATCACTATGAGTTATAGTAAATGGTTTAGATAGTTTATATTTTTGTTTCGAGAAAGAGGTACGTTGATGCTTCACAAGCTTACAAATTTCATGTTGTAAATTAGATAATTTTTTATTCGAAATAATAGAAGGAAATAAATGTTTTAAATATTGAAAATTATGGTGACACATTCTAAAATACCATAACAAAATTTCACTATTTCTAGGAACAGATGCAGAACCACAATTAGCAATTTAACATTGATCACTCACATTGGATTCCTCAAAATAGTAGTCCTTCACATTCTTTAACACTATCAATTGTTTTCCTTGATGATAGGTCTTGAAAAACGCAAGATAAGGATAGAAATTTAGTAGAGCAATTAGAATATTTTCTCAACTGACTAATAGATAATAAATTGCATGACAACTTTGGAACGTGAAGAATAGATTCAAGAGTTATAGAATCGAAAATTTAATACTCCTTTTTTCTGCAATAGGTGAGAGAGTGTCATCTGTAATTTTTACTTTAAGATTTTTAGCCCAATGTAAATATGAGGAAAGATGATATGCATCAGTTTGTAATCTGAAGCTCTAGAGTCAATAATCCAAGTAGTTTTAATTTGAAAGGTGGTACTCAAGGCTTTTGAAAAATTACCTTTATAGGACTGACATGATATATGGAAGCTAGAGACATTTTATAGAGTTGTTCTATTTGTTATGGGTTGAAAGTTCCACTAGAAGCGGGTTTTTTCCCTTGAAGTTTCTCGGTTTGATAGTCAACAATAGCTTGATAACCACGATTTCTATTGTTATACTGTCTTGGTTTTCAATCCACGGGTTTCCTGTGTATTTTGCAACAAGTGTTATTTGTGTATCCATTTTTGCTACAATGCTTACACTAATAAGGGTGCCTTTTTTGTTGATTCTGACTATAGGCTCATGAGACATGAAACCTACAATTTTAGACCTAACGGGCCTCTAGGTGGTTGGAGGTCTATGGGTTGTTAGAGGCCAACGAAGCATAAATTCACTCTTAGGCCTAATAGGGCCATGACTTATCAAGGTTGATCTAGGCACTTCGACCATCTCTCTCAGCATCACACCTTGTTGTCTCTCTTCGTGACGAACTTCCAAGAAGACCTCCCGAGTGGATGGAAGAGGACGCCAGCCAAGGATCCTTCCTTTCACGTCATGAAATTCACAGTTGAGACCAGTGAGGAATTTGACCACCCTTTCGCTTTCCAACTTCGTCTTATATTAGACATTGTCACTTTTGCATTCCTAGTTCTCATTGGAGCTCAAGTTCTATTCTTGCCACCATCTCCATGACATCTTGGTTCTCCTATTTCATTTGCCATAGTTGGGTTTTGATTTCAAAAATTTGAGACCATTCAATATGTTTTTTCAATTGAAGGCTTTATGGAGTGCATTAGCCAAGACATTACCATGGAGTTTTCGAACTTTCATTTTATAGTACAATATTGATAATAAGAAAAGGAAATAAAATCAAGAAATATCCCTATTAATTAGGAAAATATTATACAGTTAAGCTCTAATTTAAATATATAGTTAATCTCTAAAAATTAAGAAAAAATCCCAATGATTTTGAGATTTCAACAGTTATCTGTGGAGGTGGTTGAGTTTTTCAGTCAGCGAGGTTTAATAAGATTAGGAGCTAGTGAAGGTTGTTGATATCGTTGGTGTAGAAGAGGTTGAGACCATTCAGTTAATAGAGAAGGTTAATGTGCCAGTTGAAAAAGTGGAAGAGGTTGTGGAATTTACTAAGGAAGTGGAAGTTGTTCAGGCAATAGACGTCATTGAGGATGTTGAATCCATTGATCAAAAAACTGACATGTGCTACTCTAGAAAGAGATAATGAGAGCAAAAAATTAGAACTTAAAGCTTGCTTTTCTCAAGAGAAGATATTAAAAAGGAAGAATAATTACTTGGATAATGTTAACGTAATGGAGTTAAAGGTTGCGGCTAGAAATTTGGACTTATCCTTAACTTTGTTAAAGAAGGAAGAGAAGCATGTGTTTAACAAAAAGAGTGAAAGGAAAGGTTTAAGAGAACTAAGTTTGATAAGTGAAGTCAGATATGACAAAGGAAATATAAGAGGATTGGGTGGAACTATTTCTCCATGAAGATTTTGAGCTGGAATGCAAGAGAGTTGGGTGATTGGAGGAGGTATGTTATCAAGGAGTATGTGAAGAAGCTGAATTTTGATGTTATTACTCAGGAATCAAAAAGAGAGATTGTTGATCTTGGAGTTATTGGTAGTATTTGGGGTTTTCGTTTAAGAATGGATTACCTTGCCTTCATATGGTAGATTTGGGGTATCATCTTAATATGGAATGCTAAAAATGTGGAGGTAGTTGTCTGTAGTTGGTGATTATTCAATTTCAATCAATATTAGACCAAAAGAAGGGGTGGATTGGGGGCTATTAGGAGTTTATGGTCCTTATAAGAGAAGAGAGAAAATTGTTTTTTGGAAGGAATTGCTTGGTTTTTATTGCTTTTGTAGTCCGTATTGGTGTGGGGGAGATTTTAATGTGGTTAGATTTAAATGATGGGAGAGAGACTAAAAACATGAAGGATTTTATAATTTGTTTATAAAGGAGATTGGGCTAAAAAAAATGTTTGCAATAATGGAAGTTTTACTTGGTCTTATTTTAGGTTAAATCTTATTTCTTGTAAGCTTGATAGATTTTTATTCTTACTTAAATAGGAAAGTTTGATTAGGTTTATTGTTAGACAAAAGATTTGTCAAAGGGTTATTACTGATCATTGTTCAATTCTGTTGAGTACAAAAACTAAACAATAGGATCTAGTTCCTTTTAAATTTGAGAATGTTTGGCTCGAGTATAGAGATTTTATGAAAAAAGTTACATGATAATGGAGAGAAGTGGTTGTTCAGGGTTGGTATGGCTACAAATTTATGAAAAAGTTAGTATTTGAAAGCAAATTTGAAAAGGTAGAATAAGGAAGATTTTGGTGATTTAAAAGATAGAAGAGAATCTTTGGAGAAAAGACTCTCCTTATATAGGCGTCAAGGGGATGGAACTTTCAATGAGTCTTTGAAAGTAGAACTAATTAGCCTAAAAGTTCAATTAGAAGAGCTAATTGTAAATGTAGAAATCTTCAATAGATAAAAGTCAAGTGCAACTTGAATCAAGTAAGGTGATGCGATCACAAAATTCTTTCATAATATGGCCAATGGAAGGAAGAATAGAAACACAATTGGAAAAAATTGGAAAGGAAGATGGAAATGTAGTAGTAGAAGATCACTTAATAGAAGATGATGTAGTGAACCTAATGTTGAGGGGTTAAGATAACAATTGTTTGGATTAGATTGGGGGTGCATTCTAGGTAAAAGGGAAAATTGGTTAGAAATGTTTTTAGAAGGTGAAATTAGAAAAAACAATCTTTGAGTGTTCGAAGGACTAGTCTAGATGGGTTTATCTTTGCTTTTTTCAGAGATAGTAAAAAAGGAGCTATTAAAGGTGTTTTGGGAATTCTTGAACGATGGGGTAATTGATAAAAAAATTAATTGTACTTCTATTAGCTTAATCCCAAAGAAATACAATGTTTTGAAAGTCGGAGACAATAGGCTAATAAGCTTGGTTACTAGATATAAGATCATTGTTAAGATTTTGTTTCTAAGGTTAAGAGAGGTATTAGAGTCTACCATCTCAAATGGACAAACAACTTTCATTAACGGTAGATAAATTTTAGATGCAGTTCTAGTAGCTAATGAGGCTATAAAGGAGTACAGGAGGAATAATAGAGAAGTTTTAGTTTTAAAGATCGATTTTGAAAAAGCTTATGACTAAGTATATTAAATTTTTTTAGATTTTGTGTTGAAATAGAGGGTTTATCAAGAGGACTCTTTGGGAGAGAGTTGAATTTCTCATATTTAATTTGGTGACGATACCATTTTGTTCTTGTTGAGTAGTGAGAACAAATTTGTAAATTTGATTAAGGTGGTTGAATTTTTCTACTACGTGTCAACTTTGAAAATAATTTTTTTCAAAAGTTGCATCCTAGGTATGAATTGTGAGCAAGAAAAAGTGATAACTTTAACTAGCTTGATAAGATGAGAAGTTGAAAATTAGCCTTTGAAATATTTGAGTTTACCTCTAAGAGGCAATATAAGGGTAGTAGAGTTTTGTTCAATAATTATTGAAATATTTGAAAGAAAATTGGTATGTTGGAAATTTCTTTTTCTCCAAAAGGGGTCTGTTAACTTTGATTAGTTTTGTATGGTCAAGTTTTTTTACTTATTATTTGTCAATTTTTTGAATACCTGTGGGAGTAGTTAAAATATTAGAGAAATTAATAAAACTTTGTGGGAAGGAGTTAATGAAGGGTGAAAGAGTCATTTGATCAATTGAGTGATTGTTCAAAAATTGAAAGAAAAAGGAGGTTTAGACATTGGTAATATTATCAAAAGAAATAAGATCTTATCAGGAAAGTGGCTTTGAAGGTTTCTATTAGAGGAAGACTCTCTTTGGTATATGGTAATTAAAAGTAGATATGTGTTGGATGAGAATGGGTGGGATGTAGACTTGGGTCTTTACCAAAATCGTTGTAATCCATGGTTGACAATTGTTAAAGACTTTGATTCTTTCTTTTCAAATTTGAGGTACATGGTGGGAGATTGAAGCAAAGTTTGTTTTTGAGAGGATCCTTGGATGGAAGACGATTACTTTTCCGTAAGATTTCCAAGGTTATATAGTTTATGTTTGGAGAAAAAATCTCTTATTAATAGGCCACATTAAATATAAGGTTGGAATTTCAGGTTTAGAAGAAATTTGAATGATTAGGAAGTTGAAGATTATATGAGCACATTGTTAGAGTTAGAATTAGAAGGGGTTGAGATAAGAGTATATTGCAGTGTTAGAAAGATATGGGCTAATGATTTATCTGAATGTTTTTCTTATAAATTCTATTTTAAGGTTTGTGGATAATCTTAACGAACAAGTTTTTGATCCTTATGCATCGATGTGGATATGTTCAACTTCAAGCAACGTCAAGTAAAGTGATTGGTTACTTTTGGCAAGGTGAACACAAATGATCGGGTGTAATAAGTTTTCAAAGTCTTGTCTCTCTCCTAATTAGTGTGTGTTTTGTAAGAAAAACTCCGAAAATATTGCTCACTTATTCTTACACTATCCAATAGTATAGATTATTTGGTCCAAGAGACAAAGGCATTGGGCTATCCCAAGGTCATTTCAGTCTTTATTTATTGGGATTTTTTTACAATTTTGGGAATAGTATGGTTTCTAAAGATAGGGTGTTGTTGAACTACAGGGTTGGAGCAATTCTTTGGGTCTTATGGATGGAGAGATATAGGAGAATCTTTAAAGATAGTGACAAGGATCTCAATTTTTTGTGGGAGAAAGTTTTGTTGTGGCATCTGCTTAGGCTTTGGTTTCTAAGAAGATGAGTAATCATTCTCAATTTCTCGTAAGCCTTAATTGGGGAGCTTATATATTCTACTTAGGTTTTTGTGTTAGTTTTTCTTCTGTCTAGATTGGTGCTTGCTTTTGTAATGATCCACTTTATATTTTTATATTTATTTCATATTTTATTATACTATAATATTTCTTATAAAAAAATAAAAGAAATCTAAGATTTAGATTTACTGTACTAAATATCATCCTTTTATCCTTGGTAACTTTTTATTTTATCATCTTTCTCAACTTATTTTTCTATTAATTGGCTAGAGTGCAAGACCCAATTCCTTTCCCCCCGGCTCTGCACACTCAGAGGCTGATTTTGAGGACCTATTTGGAGATTCCAGACGAATAGCCTGCAAGAAATGTGGAAATTTTCATCTATGGATACTTACAAAAAAGTCAAAATCTCGAGCAAGATGGTGCCAGGTTTTCTTCTTATCCTATGTATTTTGTTGTCATCTGGCATTATGGAAGTTTGGCGCAGAATTTGTTTTCTTTTAATAAAGTAAGATTGTTATTTCTTGCCCCTCTTCGTGATTTCTTGTTCAAAATTTCTTTGAAGGATTGTAATGATTTACATCAAGCAAAAGATGGCGATGGTTGGGTTGAACAATCTTCGCAGCCTGTGTTTTTTGGGTTACTGCAGAAGGTATGTACAATTTTTATTGGGTGGAAAACTTTTTTATTTAGTAAATTTTGTCATCTTCTCCCTCTGAAAATATTTCCCTTGATAATTTGTTTATTGTTCGCAATCAAAAAATATGTATAAGTGCTCGACTAGATATTTTAAAAGGACAGGAATGTGATCTACTTTTCTAACACATTGTTCCATTTGTAGGTAGATGCTCCCTGTGCATATGTCTGTGCTGATAGTAAGATATACAATGCGACGGAATGGTATATTTGTCAGGTAAACTTAATAATGTTTATCTTCTAATTTGTTTTTTAATAGCTATTGAATCCCAATATTTGGGAAGTGTGATTTAAAATAAAAAAAAACTCCCATTTTTATGTGATCTAATTGTTCACATCGTTTCACTTTTAACCCCCCTAAAACATATGCTTTTTACATTATAAAAACAACATATATAGTGTATTTTTTAACATGTAAAAAACATATATTTTTCTATTATTTTTTTACATTGAAAAAAATATATGCATCGCATGGAGGGGTTAAAAATGAAACTTATCTGTGAAGGAGTTATGCTAGGTAGTTAAACTTAAAAAGGAAGCATTTGAAACAATTTTATTATACAAATTGTAAACTTTTTGAGAATATTATGTTTTATCAGTGTTGTATAGGCTGTAATATTAGTGTAAAACAAGCTGTATTTATGTGTTGATATCAGCTGTTATATTTCTAACTTAGTGGCCATTAATCTAAGTTCTTATTCCTATTTATAGGGTTGTATATACATTAAAAAGAATAGAGAATAAAGAGGAAGAACATACTCCAGATTATCTCCATCATCTCTCGTAATATACTCTTCATGGTATTAGAACATTTCTGAGTATTAGAGTATTTCTGAAATCCAATTTTGTTTTCTCACCAATTTTGTCTGAGGAAGTTTTGTTTTTTTTCTCTCTGAAATTCACTCTCTGAGTTGAGCTCAAATCTGTATCCAAGAGCAGTGCCAGCATTCCAAGAATGCCATTCATGGGCGTCCTAATTTCGACGAGCTGTGGGTAATGGCTCGCGAAGATGGCCTGAGTTTCATGATTTTTGGTTGTTGGTGAGCTCGCGAAACTTAGGCACCATCAACCATCTATTCATCATCATCGTTGGCCATCTGTTCATCGTCATCGCCGACCATCTGCTCATCGTCGTCATCGATCATCTGGTCCATCGCCATCTGCTTCAGTCCCGCAAGCCACATTTGCTTTATGTTTTTTCAATACCTGTAATAAGTTGCATTTGTAACCCGACCCGACCTGACCAAGCAAGAAATCTCCACAAAAAATAACAAAATTTCAACCCACATATAAGCTACAATTGAAATAACACCAATGGCCACGGGAAAACCTGTAATTATTGATTCTATAGAAAACAGTCTTATGCCTATCACCAGTCACAAATTAAATGAGCATAATTACCTTCAGTGGTCTCAATCCGTCATGATGTTTATATGTGGAAAGATAAAAGATGATTACCTTACTGGAGATGCAGTAGCTCCGAACAAGGACGATTTGCAATACAGATCATAGAAATCTAAAAACAATATAGTGATGTCTTGGTTGATCAATTCCATGACAAACGAGATTGGAGAGAACTTTTCTACAAAATTGCCAAAGGAATATGGGATGTCGCCAGAGACAATTATTCCAGTTTTGATAATATGTCTGAACTATTTGAGATCGAAAGCATCCTTCATGATCTTCGTCAAGGAGAGTTGTCAGTTACATAATACTTTAACTCTTTCACTCGATATTGGCAACAATTAAACCTTTTTGAGGTTCACGAATAGACATGTTCAGCAGACAGCATCTTGTACAAACAGATTATTGACAAGAAACGGGTTTTCAAATTTTTACTGGGGCTCCATAAAGATCTTGATGATGTGCGCGGTAGAATTCTAGGAACAAAACCCTTGCCCAACATTCGTGAAGCCTTCTTCGAAGTCCGTCAAGAAAAGAGTCGGAAGAAAGTAATGATGGGTCCTCAATCTACCATTTTCGTGACTGGAGAAGGATTTGCACTTGCTATTCGAGGTCACCAACACTCATAATACAGACAATCGTCCTCGTCGTGAAAGACCTTGGTGTGATCATTGTCGTAAACCTGGTCACACTAAGGAAACCTGATGGAAAATTCATGGAAAGCCAACTGATTGGAAACTACCCTCCGCACAGCACTTCAACAAAGAAAGTTATGAAAAAACTGTCTCCAAATCTCAAGGCACTGCGTCACCTGAATCTGCTCTGTTTAGCAAGGAACAGATTGATCTCTTCCAGAAAATATTTGGACAATCCTTGACCACATCATCTACCACTATAGCTCAATCAGGTAACATTTTCAACGCTCTTAGTGTGAAACAGGTTATGAGATCATGGATTGTTGATTCAGGTGCTTCAGACCACATGACAGATGATGCTTCTCTTCTCATAAACCTTAAAACCTACCAGAATGGACACATTGTCAGAATTGCCGATGGTTCAGTATCCAAAGTAACAGGAATTGGTTCAGCCAAAAATTCAAACTCCTTTATTCTAGATTATGTCCTTGTTGTATCAATTACTAAACTCACCCGTGATAAAAATTGTATGGTTAAATTTGTTCATAACCTATGTGAATTTCAGGACTTGAATTCGGGAAAGATGATTGACAGTGCTAAAGAATGCTCGAGACTCTATCTCCTCCAAAGTGAAGAACCTTCAGCAAGACAAACCCACCAAATTGTATCCGAAGTTTCTTATCAGAATAAAGCTTTATTAAATCCCAATAATGATGGTGAAATCATGTTGAATCACTATCGTTTAGGTCATCTTAATTTCTAGTATTTACAGAAACTTTTTCCTTCATCCTTTAGAAATAAAAATTTAAAGGATTTTTAATGTGAAGTATGTCAATTTTCAAAACATGTTAGAACTTCATATCCTCATCTTCCACATAAAAAATCACATCCTTTCTCATTAATTCACACTGATATTTGGGGACCTTCTCGAATCAAAAACATCACAGGGACACGTTGGTTCATTTCATTTGTGGATGATCATACTCGAATCACTTGGTTATTCCTAATGAAAGAAAAATCTGAAGTAGGTCAAATTTTTAAAAATTTCAATACCATGATTCAAACCCAATTTCAAACAAAAATCTATTATTGAAATCTGACAATGCTAAAGAATACTTCGCTTCCACCTTTAGTGATTATCTGGTAAGTCAAGGGATTGTCCATCTAAGCTCTTGTGTTGACACACCTCAACAAAACGGGATGGCTGAAAGAAAGAATAAGCATTTTCTCGAGGTAGCTAGATCCTTCATGTTCACAACTCATGTCCCTCAACATTTCTGGGGGGATGTTGTTCTTACAACTACCTATCTTATCAATAGGATGCCCTCTCGTGTCCTTATGTTTAAAACACCTCTCAATACTCTACTTGAGTCATACCCACACACCAAAATCGTGTCTCACATTCCCTTTAAAATTTTCGGATGTTCTGCTTATGTCCATGTACATCATAGTGGCAAACTTGATTCTCGAGCCATCAAATGCATATTCCTAGGGTATTCATCATACCAGAAAGGATACAAATGTTTTTCTCCTATCACAAAACGATTCTATAATACAATGGATGTCACATTCTTTGAACAATATCCATATTATTCCAAACCTGCCATTCATGGGGAGAACATAGACAATGAATACTAGCTTTCGAATATCATAACCACTTAGTCTCCCACAAATCCTATCCCTCAAATTTCAGAGAGAGAATCAATGTCTCAAATAAATACTCTTACTAATTTCAATGAACCCTCAACTTCTCTATTAATAGATCCAAACTTTCTTGTCCCAAACAATGATCTTCTTGTCTACTTTAGGAGGAAAACAACTCAAGAAAGAGCGAAGAATCGAGTATATCTTGAGCCAGTTCAGGAATCCAACCCGAGTACATTCCGACAATTCACAAGGTAACATCACTGAACCTCATATTATTGAATTACCTCCTAATGATTTGAATTTGTCAATTGCTATAAGGAAAGATGTAAGATCGTGCACAAACCACCAACTTTGTTTCTTGTAAAAATCTCTCACTAGGTTATAAGGCATTTATTAGCAACCTTGATCAGATAGAGGTTCCAAATTCTGTTTATGAAGCATTTTAGATACTTGAATGGAAGACAACTATTCGAGAAGAACTCAGTGCCTTAGAGAAAAACAAGACTTGGGAGATCACAGAACTACCATCGGGAAAACAAGTTGTTGGTTGTAAATGGATTTTTACAATCAAACACAAAGCAGACGACAGTGTAGAAAGACTCAAAGCTCGCCTTGTGGTTAGGAGATTCATTCAGACATATGGGCTTGACTATTAGGAGACTTTTGCACCTGTAGCAAAACTCAACACTATTCGTGTTCTTCTCTTCTTAGCATCTAACTTGGATTGACCTCTTTACCAATTAGATGTCAAGAATGTATTCCTTAATGGTGATTTCGAAGAAGAAGTCTACATGGACATTCCTACTGGAATTGAATCTCCTGTTCTAACCAATAGAGTCTGCAAATTTAAAAAATCCTTATGGATTGAAACAGTCTCCATGTGACTGGTTTTGGTTTGATAGGTTCTCTAAAGTTCTGAAGAGATATGAGTATACTCAATGCCAATCAGATCACACACTATTTGTCAAACACTTCTCCAATGACAGAACAGTTATCCTAATTGTGTATGTAGATGATATTGTTCTAACAGGTAATTCTACAATTGAGATGAATAAATTCAAAGAATTCCTTGCCAAGGAATTTGAGATCAAAGATCTAGGCAATTTCAAATATTTCCTAAGAATGGAAATAACACGAACAAAAATGGGCATATCTATATCTCAAAGGAAATATGTACTTGATCTTCTCAAGGAAATTGGAATGATCGGGTGTAAATCGACAGAAACTTTGATGGACTTTATAGTAAAACTTGGAATCAAAGAAAATAGTACACCTGTGGACAAAGGCCGTTACCAAAGTTTAGTGCGAAAACTCATTTACCTATCCTACACTAGATCAGATATTGGTTTTTCAGTAAGTGTTGTAAGTCAATTTATGAACAGTCCCACTGAAGAACACATGGAAGCGGTCTATCGTATACTCAGGTATCTCAAGATGATACCAGGAAAAGGATTATACTTTAGTAAGAATCCCACTAGAAAAATTGAAGTCTTTGCAGATGCTGATTGGGTAGGCTCTATAGTGGATCACAAATCTACCATTAGGTATTGTACATTCGTATGGAGAAATCTTGTAACTTGGCGAAGTAAGAAACAATCAGTAGTCGCTCGAAGCAGTGCAGAAGCTGAATTTAGAGCTATGGCTCATGGGATTTGTGAAGGAATGTGGTTAAAAAGACTACTCAATGAATTGGACTTCACAACTCCTGAACCTATCAGCATGCATTGTGACAATCAAGCTACAATAAGAATTGTGAAAATTCCAGTTCATCATGACCGAACCAAACATGTAGAAATTGATCGTTATTTCATCAAAGAGAAGTTAGATGGAAAAATCGTGGACCTACTATATACATCTACACATCATCAAATTGTAGATATCCTTACCAAAGCATTACCTTGAACAATCTTCGAAGAATTGAGTTGCAAGTTGGGAATGATTAATATCTATTACCCAACTTGAGGGGGAGTGTAAACTTTCTGAGAATATTATGTTTTATCAGTATTGTATAGGCTGCAATATTAATGTAAAACAAACTGTATTTATGTGTTGATATCAACTGTTATATTCTTAATTTAGTGGCCACTAATCTAAGTTCTTATTCCTATTTATAGGGTTGTATATACATTAAAAAGAATAGGGAATAAAGAGGAAGAACATACTCTAGATTATCTCCATCATCTCTCGTAATATACTCTTCACAAATTATTTCAAATCTTCTTTTGTATTTTGAGAGAACATTAAAATCAATAGTAACTAAATATAATTGTGTGTTGTGCCAACTTGGTTCATTAGGTTTGGCTAGAACAACACTTCAGTTCAGTTGCTATGGGTAGTACATTAGAGATCATTAAATTTATGAGTTCACTAAGAACTTTTGGCGTTTTATTTTTCAAACCAGAATACCAGATGGACTTTTTGGTGTACCACCTGAAGTTTGTCAGATTAAAGTGTCCATATGATTTAACCTACAGAACTCGTTAATTTCTCTGTATAAATTTTGGCTTAGGTTTAAAAATATAGCAGGCATTTGGACCAGGGAGTATGGAACTGGATGCTGTATCTCCTCTTTTGGAATGCTCACTTGGTGTATGCATTCATAACTACACTAATAGAGCAGTGTTGAGTCTAATTTTTCATCTCTCTCTCTCTACTGTTGGCAGGGAATGAGATGTCAGACGAATACTCACAAGCCAAGTTTTCATGTGAACACTAGTATGACTTCGAAGCACAATACTGGAAAAGGATCCAGTACAGGACAAAGAGGCAGTCAGATGCCAGCATCATCTAACATGGAGGAGAACATGACCGAGGAAGAGTTTTACGAGTGGTTACAGAATGCAATGCAATCAGGCATGTTTGAGAATACGGGTGGTAGCACTGCTGAGACTCCATATGCCAAACCAGGAAATAGTAGTAAGAATGGAGGCAACAATAGTGGCAGTGGCAACAAAAAGAAGAAAAAGGGAAAGAAGCAATGGTAAGCTCTCAATCTCAGTCCACGTTTCTTAATATACAACAGACGTTGCAAGCTTTGTTGAACCTGATACGTTGAGGTTCATAAGTTTCTTCAATGTCCTAATGTTCTTTTTCTTTCAAAGATGACCTATTGGAAGTTTTGACTTCATTAAAATGTCTGCAATACTACATACAGATTTTGTATAGCATTTCACCATCCTCAATCATGAGTGATCCATGTTGAATGTGATCGACGACTGGTTGAAAGAAAGTGCTACGCTTGTGTCCGATGTTTTCTTCTTTTGAATGTTGTACTAACCAGATTCATGCAGAGGATCTGTCTTGGTCGGACGAACCTCCTTATCAAATGCTCCTTACCAGATTCATGACTCGAATCGGAAGGTGAGCTAATACTAGACGGACCAATCAGTTCATTGTTTTCCCCAACTTTTAATGCTCAGGACATAAGCATTGATTCTGATATTTTCACAAGAGCGTATCAGTGATATCGCAGCTGAAAATGTGCAAGCTGTCACACAATTTTATTTAAATGAATTTTAAGTTCACATGCTGAACTCAAGAAACATGTTTTAGGTGCTCTTTAGAGCACTACGTACTGAACTACTCTCTTAGAGAGAGAATAATAGATAAAAGTCACTGTATAGTAACAGTTTTGGTAAAAATTTACAATGCAGTTTGAGCTTAACATATTTTGTAATATAGATTTTTTAAATCACACTTGTGTAATAACGTTTTACATGTGTGTAATGTAATTATACTGGTGTATTAATTTTCTCTAGAAAATCTATATTTTAAAATGGGTCTAACTTGAATTACATTATGAATTTAGGTTAAACTTTATTTTATATCTCTCTATTAACTTCCCAACAATTTAGGAGTATCACATAAAACATGTCTCTTTGTTAACTTCCCAACAATTTAGGAGTATCACATAAAACATGTGTAAACAAAATTATTTTTTTAAAATATTCTTTAGAAAAGTGAAAGTTATAGGGTATTCTTATCTAATTTAGTTGGTATTATTTTGGTGAGAAAGGGTAACATAACCGAAATAAGAAAGTTTTCTATTCGTTCTTTTTTTAAAATCTCATTTTGATCATGATTAGTCAAATACAAAATATTTTGAAAGTTTTCAATTAAATTAGAGGTTAGTAAATAATCCGATTAATTTATTTAAATTAAAAAAATTTGATTTAATTTGTGGGATTTGGATTGAATTGAATTGATAAATATATAATTTGTTTGGATTCGAATTAGATTTTAATCGATAGATTTTGATAATTCGTTGTATTTGATTTGAAACTAATTATTATTAAATTATAAATAAATAAATATTTTATTTAAATATTATGCGTATTATAATTATATTAGATTATTATTTTAACTTAAAATATAAATATAAATATTTATAATAATATAATAATTGTATAAATATATTTTTTATTTTTTTTATTTTTTAGTTATTATTATAAATAATAATATTTATTAAAAAATATTAATTTAAAATTTAAATTGTATATGACTTATTTTATATATGATAATAATTTATAAATAAATTTTAATATTAATTTGACCTTATCTGATCTCAAAAAATTTAATCTGTTCGGATTGATTTAGATAGATTATATCATTGGATCGAATTTTGATTGAAAATCTTCAAATTCGTTCAAATCGAATTCAAATTAACCAAAAATAGATAATTTTTACCGGTTGTTATTGACTCCTAATTTAAATTATCCCATTTTTACATAAGTGGATAAATTATAAATCATGCCTCATGCGAACTCACCATCTCTTGATATAGGGCATTTCATACTCTATTGTGGTATGGGGTTGCTATTCATTCTACTTGTATTAAAGTTTTACTAGAAAAGTTAAAAAATTAATATGTTAATTGTATTAAGTTTTTACATTATTTTTATGTTATATGTTAATTTGATATATCGAATAGATTAAATATAATTGAATTGAATTATAATTATTTTGTATAATGTTTAATGACTATTTGTATAATATAGTCGGATAAAATTAGTGATGAATATTTTACATAATTGTATAATTTTTATTTTATACACTGATTTTACTTTACAATTAAACAGTTATAATTTTTAATACTATATAATAAATCTTTCCTTATTATAACAAATTATTAAATTTTAACTTTAATTTTGCTAATCTTGAAATGAAATACATATGTTTTACTTAAATGCCACGGTTACCCTCATATTTTTTAAAAAATAAATATTATTTATTTTTTAAAAAATAAATAATATTTATTTTTTATTTTTAAAGTTATTTAACAATGTTACATAATTTAAATATAAATTTATATGATTTTAACCTAAACAAATTCAAAATATTCAAAAAAACCAGTGATTTATGTTATATATATATATATATGGAAAATTACCCCGACATTTACAATTTCCATTTTTTTTTTAACAAAAACCTCCCTCTAATAAGCAGATAGCGAGATGCCGCGATATTAGCACAGCCGGTTCTACTCAAAAACTTATTTCAATGAACACGCTTACACACTCTTCAGTTTTTCTTATTACTCCAAATGTTTATGGGAATCAAAATTCGTTGTTGTTAATTGCAAATGGATTGTCTTCCTCTTCTTTTCCTTTAATTCCAAAGTCATGGACTACCGAGAAATTCTCTGTTCCACGCTCAAAGTCCGTAATTTTGTGTGCAAAAAAGAAGAACGATGAAAAAGAAGATAGGCATAGTTTTATAGCGAAACCAGACGAGGCTATTGGACCATTTCCAGAAGCCGTGTTGCTTAAAGAGGTGACTCTTCCAAATTTTAACAAAAAACCCTTGTTTCTTATCCTCTTATTTCTTTATTACAGAAACTTATCTTATTTGGTCTTTTAATGTTTAATCGCTTATTTTACTTTTAGAAGCATTGGGGAAAAGACTTGTAACCATAAAAATAATATTTTAATTATAAAAATGTTTAGCCTATGATTTCAGATTGAATGGTTGAATATTAAACTTCGTCCAATTTGTTCAATGTTATTGGGTGTTGTTTTTGTTGTAAAAATTTTAGAAGTTTATTTTATGTAACTTTCCAGTTTATTTTCAATTTCGTCAGATATGAACACTTCGATATAAAGGTATCATCTACGTAGAGTTATGAGCAGAAGGATTAAAGTCTCTCTTTCTAGGGCATTTGTCTTTTATTGATACTTGCTGTCCAAACATTAAAGATGGGCCCTGTGTTTTTTATTTATTTATTAAAATGGATCCTGGGAATATTTACATCCTCTGAAACCATGTAATGTTGGTTAGTTATGAAAATAATGATTTTATTTTTTTAAAATATTTTTAATGGATGAGATTGATTTAAGCAAATTTAATGGTTTACATGTGCTAGATGTAGTAGGTAAGTTAGAATGATGCTGGACCCTAAAGTCGATATAAAGATTGGAAAACTTATGGTTGAACGGTTGAGAAATAGGCTGATAAATGAAAGTTACACAAAATCGAATTTGATTGAATTTTGGTAAGCTATTGTTTTATGGCTGAGACCATTTTTAATACAAAAAATAAAAAATAAAAAACATTAGAGGTTCAGTTTTAGACAAATACCCGTGTATATTGCATACATGACTTAATAGAATCTAAGTGAGGTTGATTTTTTTGAGATGGGTTTTCTATTGAATTACAGAAGAAGGTTGAGAAGGATGGGAAACTTGTTCCTGAGTTTGCTGATGCAGAAGAAGGTAAGTGTTTATGGTTTTGTATTTGTTGGCATCTTTTATTGCTTTCTTATTTTTGGGGAGGTTTTCAATATGCTACTTGGGAATTACTGTAATTCATAATATTGGCAACGTGTGCAGAAAACCTCTATGAATCCTTGAATCTTCAATTGCAAAGCAAGTTAGACGTGGAAAGTAGTAAGCACTCTTCTCCCTGTTCCTTTATTTGAATTAGTTATCTAAATTGTTTCCAAAATTGTAACTATTTAAGGAGGTTATGCATGAAAGAATGTGCTTTAAACATACTAATTCTACTTCTAGACATCCAATTAGACTTTTCTTTTGTGCCCTCTAATATTAATTTAAGGGCAAGCTCACAAACTGGCCTTAAGATTGCTAACATAACCATGTGGAATATTTGGATGTTAAGCTCTGAAAACTTGCTTCAGTGCATTTTGTGATTGTTTTCAAAACTCAATCTAAATTTTGAAATAGTTGCAAACCGAATCTAGTTTAAGTGATTTCTGTTAATTTAATCTAACTCATAAACTAGTGGTCTTTTATGATTCATGGAATATGTGCTGAAGTTTCTGAAAGAATAGTTTCCAACTGCTGAGCATAACCTTCTTAGTGTATTCAATAATTGTTATTTCTTTTTTTTTTCGCTTTTTTTATAACAGTGCGCCACTATGAAGTGGTCTACTTAGTACATGAGAAGCATGCAGATGAGGTTGGGAATGTCAGTGAGAAAGTTCAAGGTGACCCTTTTAATTTCTTCCAATTCCATTTCTCTCTCATGGATAATTGTGTATGATAGTCAATAGAACATGTTGGAATGGCTGGTGGATTCATAATAGTTCAGCATGCTTTCTTCTGGGATGTGCCGAAGTATCTTGATTTACACTACGTAGCTTATGTAGTGAGGTGGGATTCAAAATGATGTTGAATCATTCGGAGGCCTTGGTAGTTCCAACATGAGAGGTCTCTGCAGTTGCGTTGTTAAGTTTATGTCTAGTTTCATTCTACTCATGTCTGATGATCTTGCCAGTATGCTTATTCTACATTTCCAGTTCAAAGGAAGAGAGGCTATGTATATCTCTAGGAGCAGGATAAGAAATGTGAAAAATTCACAAATTATGTGGCAGTATCTATTTAGCCACATAGTTGATGATTCTTGTTCTTATTATGATCATGATTGGAATGAAAAACATTTTTGTATGTCTTTGCAGAATGTCATGATTGATCTGTCAAACGAAATTTAGCAATTTAGCGTAGTAATTTTGTCTAAAGAATCATAAGTAGTGGAAAATTCTACATAGATTTTAGTAAATATATTTTTCAATCACCAGAGCACACAAATAAAGCTTGAAACCTTCCCAGCAAATTTATCACAGTGCAAATATTCTATGAGATTGGCAAAATGGTATTATTTTAAGAACTTTATGTGATTGCATTTGTTGTATTTCTTCTCCATCAATAAATGTTCATTTGATTTTAGTTTGACGTCCAACATAGGTTGTCAGTTGAGTTTCTTTGCACATTTGTTTTAAAAGTAAAATTAGTCCAAAGCAGTTTCAAGAAAAAGTGCTTTCAGTTCTGAGCTCTGAAAACACTTCTAGCAAAAAAAAAAAGTTAAGTTTAGAAGTGTTTTTTTTTTGTACTGTCTTAAAGCAGAAGCAAACATATCCTTATATATATTGACTTGCAGACTTTGTGAGGGAGAAGAGAGGCAGGCTTTGGAGACTAAGCGATTGGGGCATGCGAAGACTAGCATACAAGATCCAAAAAGCAAAGAATGCTCATTATATCTTGATGAACTTTGAGATAGAAGCCAAATGGATCAATGATTTCAAGAGCATGTTGGATAGTGATGAAAGAGTCATTAGGCATCTTGTTATAAAGAGGGACAAGGCAATCACAGAGGATTGCCCTCCTCCTCCTGAGTTCCACACTATTCGTGGTGGTATGGATGATGGTGATGATGATGAAGAGGAGGATGGTGATATAGAATATGATGATGAAGATTATGATGAGGACTTGGAAGGTGATAACTATGATGATGACACTGAAGATGGGATTATTATTGTTAACAGTGATGAAGAAGATGGGGATGATAGAAGTAACAACCTTAGCAGGCTAAGTAAGCCTGGAATCAGCAAACAGAGAGCTCAGAAAATTAGTAGGTAGTTCAAATTCAATTTTGTGAGGTAGTGTCTTGTTGATTTGTAGAAGTTTATGTAATGATTTAAAGTAAAGATACTATGTAGTTGAGATGAATAGAGTACTGTATCCTCTAAATCAACCAGTGTACTTTTATTTGCCCAAAAAAAAAAAAAAACAACCTGGAGTCTACTCAAAAAATATAAACATTAGTCAAAATTATTAGTTTACATATTAATCTCTAGGTACTTATTATTGTACAAGTTTTTGACTGGTATTTTAAAAATACTCAAATTATCCTAAAAATATACATTTGGTTTTAAAGTTTTTCATATGTTTTTCACTTACGTCCAATTTTTATATATTCTTCTTCTTGTTTTGTTTTCCTTTTTTTTTTTTAAAGTTCATGTATAATTCATAACCGAGAAAATGGGACATGAATAAAAAAAAAGTATAATTTTAGTTAAAACTTGTCGATTATGTCCATAACGGTCAATAATATTTAGCCTTTAAAAATATTAAATGACTTGATATAAAAATAATAATATTTTAATTATAAAATCACGAAGATAATATAATTTGTTTTTTAATGATTTTTTTTTCAAAACAATGCAATAATATAATTTTTAATCTAAAAAATCAAATGATATGAATATCATAATGTAAAAAACTTTTATAACATTTTTGTTTATACATTATAAGATTAAGTTTTTAATGTATTAATGTTTGAGATCCAAAATAAATTACAAAACTTGCAATTGAGGATCTGGGCATGTGCAAGGTTTGTGTTTCAAATTCTAATAGGTGCATTATTAATTCTAAATATAAATATCCTTACAACTTATGGTATGATCATTTTAACTTAAATATGTTACATTAATTTTATAATTTTTAGTTATTGAACTTTTTAAGTTAATTTCATCCATAAAAATTAATTTTAAAAAATAAATTAAATTTACTAGCTACTTAACAATACATGTAGATAATGGACAATATATTCAGAATTTTAATACAACTTAATGGAAATCTTTTTGGTAATGTCAGTGAGGATGTCTCTACAGCATGGAGTTACACATGGTGGACACCTTATCGGGCCTAGTTTGCATATGTAAAAAGTAAAATTAAATCTTAAAGAAATAGATAAATTTAAAGACCTATCATTTTTATTAAGAAAATTATTTCTTAGAAAAAATATAATATATTATGGCATAAGTAATAAAGAAATGAGTATTAAGATTACACATGCAAAAAAATGATATAATATACCATTAATTGATAAATAAATTATATTAAACAAGCTATCAAAAATTCCTCATAAAGATAAAGAAAAAATTGAATACATCAATTTAGCAGGAATTCAAATACTAATAAAATCTTATTTTAGAGAAGGAATATATACACTAATAAAAATAGTATTATTAGATAACAGAATAATAAATAGACAGAATGTTTTGTTAGGAATGATCCATGGTAATTTAGGATACTAAAAACTAAAATTCACAACATATCATAGATTTGCTATAAATATACATGATAAAAATCTAAATCAAATATTAAGTCTAATTTATGAATTTTAAAGAAAAATTTAATAAAAGAAAGAAATAATCCATTTTCAATACATTATCTAGTAGCATATTCTTTAACAAATAGTCATAATAGTTCAATATATGAACAAAATGAATTTATAGAAATAGACAAAACTTTTAAGGAACTTGGACAAATAATAAAACCAGAAATATTAACAAATTTTGAAATACCAGAAGTATTGAAATTAGATATTAAAGAAAAACCCTCAATAACAGGAAGAAATAGTAATGTTGTTAAAATTAATAGTATACCAAGGTTTACTTTTATAGACCATGAAAGAGAAACTGCTAACCAAAAAGAAGTCAAAAAACTAGAAAATGAAGTTAAAATAATGAAGGCATTAGTTCATGATTGCATATTAGGGAAAAATAATGTTTAGAGATAAAATAAAAAAATATGCATTTAGAAGTAAATGGAAGCCTAGTAGACGTAACAAAAAATCAAGCAACATTATTTGAAATTGTACAATTGTTAACAGAGGAAATAGATTTAGTCCAAGAATTAAACACAAAATATTTACAGGAAATAAAGGAATGTGGTTATAATAAACTACAACAAGATATGCACAAGGAATTTTCAGAACTAAGAAAAGATGTATACAATATACAAATGAATAATGAAATAATAGGTTATAAATATGATCCTTTAGAAAGATTAAGAGAAGAGCCACCAAGGAGATCAGATTCTCTGATTCCTAAAAACGAGAAAAGGAAAAATGAGGAACAATCTAAGAATAAAGACATAATTCCAATTTAATGGAATATAGAAAATAATTAGAAAGAAAATTCATGGACCATGAAAATAGAGATATAGAAACATTGGTCAATTTATTGAAATTAACCAATGAAGAAATATAAGAACATTATAATGAAAACCTATGTACTAACAAAGAAGAGGATGATATGACAATAATTAGTGAAATTGATTCTAAACCAGAAAACATGACCTCAAAAGGTCATATAAAACCAATTTCATTACCAGTTCCTTACCAAGAAGAAACATCTGACCCACATAGGGGAGAAAGAAATAGGTAAAGAACAGAAAAACCTAATACCACATACAGAAGTAGACAACAACCTAAAATGGAGGAAGGGTTGCATTGGGGAACTAGAGGTAGTATTCCACCAAAGTTCAAACTTTATGATAATTATAAATCTGAACTTCTAGATTTAGATTGTATAAGAGATAGGAAAAAAACCTTAGATGAATGGTCTAGTAGAATGAGTGTACTCATACAAACTTCTCAAACTACCCAAACAAATCATTCAACTTGTAGAGTGCTTATAGCATATAAAATGACACGAAATGTAAAAGTTTGGTTTTCAAGCTTAACAGATCAACAACATTTATTAATGCAAGGAAATGCTTTCACAGGAAGAGAATACTTGGATACAGTAATAAATGAAATATACAAAGAATTTATTGGAGAAGATAAAGGAAAGATTATCACTGAATCCAGTGAAAATGAAATCAATGAAACTAAATGACATCTAACAAATATGGAAATTTGTAACATATGTTACATAGATTCTTTTATTTGTGAATATGAAATGTATTACCATAAATTACCACCATCTATGTAAACAACTTATAAAGAAATGTTTTTTCAAAAATTACCTTGAACATTATATAAAACCTTAAAAGAAAATTGGGAACAAAGGAATAAATAAATTATACCAGATACTCTAGGAGTAAGAATAAGAAGCCTTAAAGATTGGATCATTATTAAATGCCTAGAATGAAAAGAATATAAACAAATAAGAGGAAATGATAAAATCTGCTGTGAAACAAGAGATTTTAGAATACCGGGGAAATATAGATGTAATATAAAATCTTATAAACAAAAATATAAATATAAAAAATATAAATTCAAAAAACAAAATTTTCAAAAATATAAAAAGAGATTTAATAGAGAAAACTATAAGAAAAGATATTTTAGAAGGAAAAATTATAAACCTTCTAAAAAAGGAATTATTACCCTTCAGGAAAGAAAAAATGCAGATGTTGGATCTGTAATGAAAAAGGACATTATGTTAACGAATGTCCAAGCAGACTTCAACATAAAAAAAATTCACAAAAAGAAAAAATCTTAGAAGAAGCTTTCAAAATGAAGTTAGAACCAATCGAGGAATCTGATATTGATGATATTTATAGTATCTATCTATTGGAAAAAACTAGGAAAGTAATAACTGACTCAGAATATGAACACTCACATTATGAATATTTTTCATCAGAAGATGAATGATTTATATAGTATTACAAATCCAAATAGTACTTACATTAAAGTAGGACTAAAATTTAAAGGCTATAACACATATCATTTACATGCATATATATATACATGAGCTAGTATGTGTGTAGCCAATAGATATGTATTTGCAGAAGATAATTGGAAACAAGCACCAAAAGATTTAATTGTAAGAATTGCTAATAATACTACAATAAAACTCAATTAAATATTAAAAGATACTGATATAATGATAGGAGGAGAAAGCTTTCACATTCCTACCATATATCAACAAGAAACATGAATAGATTTGTTAATAGGATATAATTTCCTAAATTTATATCAACCTTTCACACAACATCCTTACAAAATAAGTCTCATAATCTTAGAAGGAGATACCGTTTACGTTTCTAAAGCAAGAAAAACTTTAACTGTCTCAAACCCAACTTTTATGCAACAACATAAAAAGCGAAAGCGTGGTGAGATAGAAGACCAACAAAAACCTTATTTAGAAAATATTTCATTAGATATAGAAGAAAAATAAAATTCTTTTCTCAATGAAATACAAGAAGACAAGGCCCTAATATGCATTAGAAAACTATTAAAAATAGTCATTTTAGAAAATTCTTTGGATCCAAACATAAATAAATCTAAAACAATAGTCAACATAAAATTAAGGGATCACAACAAGATCATAAGAGTAAAACCATTGATTTATACTCCAAAAGATAGAATTGAATTTGGAAAACAAATTCAAGAACTTTTGGAATTAAAAGTCATAATACCAAGTAATTCACCTCACTCTAGTCCTGTATTCTTAGTTGAAAAAGAAGCTGAGAAAAGAAGAGGAAAAAAAAGAATGGTAATAAATTTTAAAGCACTGAATAAAGAAACCATTGACGATGGATACTTTATTCCAAAAAAGGAAGAACTACTATTATTAATAATAGGAAAGAACTACTTCTCGAGATTTGATTGCAAAAATGGATTTTGGTAAATAAGATTTTATGAAAAATTCCAAAAATTAACGACATTTAGTTGCCCCCAAGGATAATTCCAATGGATAGTTATACTATTTGGATTAAAACAAGCTTTAGGTATTTTTCAAAGATATATGGATAACATTCTTAAGAAATTACAAGATATTTGTTGTGTTTAAATATATGATATTTTGGTTTTCAGTAATGAATTAAATAAGCATTATTTGGATATTATCAATATTCTACAAGAATGTAAAAAAGAAGGCATGGTACTGTCTAAAAAGAAAGCAATATTTGCTTAAAAAAATTAAATACTTAGGGTTGGAAATTGAAGATGAAAAATATAATCTACAATCTCATATATTAAATAATATTCAAGGTTTTCCTAGTGAATTAAAAGATAAAAACCAATTACAAATATTTTTAGGATGTTTAACATATGCAGAAGCATATATCAAGAAACTTGCAGAAATAAGAAACCCATTACAAGCAAAATTGAAAAAAGATCATATTTGGAAATGGACAGAAGAAGATAGTCTATATATGGATAGAGTAAAAGCAAAGGTAAAAAATTTACCAACTTTATATCATCTAGGACTAGATGATAAGATGATAATTGAAACAGATGCTTCACAAGAATATTAGAGAATAGTTCTAAAAGCAAGAGTAGATGACAAAGATGAATATCTTTATAGATATACATCAGGATCTTTCCCAGGTTCAGAATTAAATTATCATAGTAATGAAAAAGAATATTTAGCTGTTAAAAGAGCTATTAAGAAATTTGAAATATATGTTATAAGTTTCAAATTCATTATCAAAACAGATAACAAGAATTTTGGTTATTTCTTAAGAGCTAATATTACAGGTGATTACAAACAAGGAAGACTAGTTAGATGGCAACAATGGTTCAACCATTACAATTTTGATGTTGAACATCTTCCAGAACATAAAAATAGCTTAGTTGATGCTCTTACCAGAGAATTAGCACCTCTAACTATTTTTATGCTTTTAGAAATGGAACATCTTGATATCAAGATCAAGATAAAGGAAAAGGAGATAAAAATCCTACAAGAACTACTCGAGCTTCTATCTCGAGAAATCTCTTATGGAAATAAGAAAGAAAAACGAAGAACTTAATTGTTCAAAAAAACCTCTAGAGACTAGAAGCTCAAACGAAGAATCTCCATTAAAAAAGGAAGAATGTAACAGTTCACAAAAAACTTCTGAAACCACAAAACTCAATTGGGCAAATGAGGTAGAAAAAGAAGAAATTTTTTTTATGTGGTTTATAATGGCCCAAAACCAGGAATTTATAACAACTGGACAGAAGCTAGCAAATATATTATAAGAATTAGTGGAGTAACTTATAGAGCCTTCACCAACAGAATAGAAGCTGAATTTAGTTATGTCAACCATAAAACACCAAAAATAATAACTCTAGAAGAGATAGTAAGAAATTATTCTACAGCACTACAACAACAACCAATAGCTTCAAGTAGATTGAAAAATATTGGAAAGATAGCAAGGCCTCCAGTGCTATTTAGAGAAACATTTGTACCAGAGACATCAAAAATAACAAGGCCTCTAGTGCTATTTAGAGAAACATTTCCACCAGAGACATCAAAAATAGTAAGGTATTTAATACTATTCAGGGAGACATCTCCTAGAACTACTCCAATCATTGAACATGAAAAGGACTAATATAGAAACCTCAGCAAACCACAATGGTTGAGTCTCTATAATTTGGCCAAAAAATCTACCCAAGAACATATTGAAGATATGAAATTCTATACTACAAATAAGGAATTTCTCGTAGGAAGTAAATTCAATATATTGGAAGGAGCTCATCCAATATTTGTGTATAAAGCATTTCATGCCGGACTAATAGAAAATATATATCTAGGAATTAATTTAAGTGAATTAAATTATTTTCCATAAAACTTTAAAAGAGGAATCAAGAATTTCAAAAGAAAAATTAAAGTAGGTTATAAACGTGTTTGTCTTAGATTTTTCATTTCATTAATGGACTGGAATGAGAAAAGAAGTATTAGTCCCTATCACTTCATTAAGATAGGGATTTCCAACACAAACAGAGAAGTTTCCAAACCAAAGGCACTTTTAGAAAAGGAATTCAACACAGAATAACTCTGTGTATTAAGAGGTCAAATGTTAAGCCAAATTTACTATGAACTCAGAAAGATTGAAAATTCCACTGAGATTAAAGTAAATTATTCAACTAGTAAAGTCATCATCATTTCCCACAGTAGCATGGCTCTCTCAGAAGAAGATGGTGAAAAAATCACCAAATATGAAACCAATTTTAATTATAACAACTTAGAAATTGATCAAGAAACAAGGAAGGTATTCTGCTTCTATGCCAGAAAAGCTACCAAAGATCACAAATGCATTCTCTGCATCAAAGACCGAGAAGATGAAGATGCATCATCATCAACGTCATCAAAAGAAATATCGACAAAAAATGACAAAGAAAAATAAGAAAAGAAACTATCCGTAGAAGACTACAAAAGAAATAAAGATGTAGACCCACATCTTAGTCAGTAGAATGTGCCTAGGAAAAAGGAAGTGGCTATCTTTTAAAGTAGAAAAACAGATGAATTATTAAAATAAGGGTAAAATAATAATTTTAATCTTGTAAATAAGGATTCCTTGTTCTATAAAAGAAACTCTTATTATCATTTCAGAACACACAGCATCTAAAGCTCTCTACTCTGAAACCCTCTAGCATAGAAAACCTCTCTATCTAGAAATCTCAAAACCAATAATGTTATACCCAGTAATTATGAGCAGCTACCCTTTCAAGGTTCTTAGTTGGCCTTAAGTTGTAACAATTATTATTATGAATAAAATAGAGTTTAGTTACTCTTCTATACTAAGTCAACTATTGGACATTATTTATGTACGGATGTAAAAGGCTCACCATTGTTAGGAGGGCATTGAGGTTTGAGCAAAGTTGAGGCATAACAGGTGTAACAAAAGAGGATGAACAGAAGGGAAGACCGTGGTGGACCCATCAAATTTAGGTATAATAATTATAAATTTAAGAATCTTGAATGTTTAAATATTTGCTTATAACAAGACATAATATTGCTAAAACAGGAAAATAGAAATTATTTTTAAAAATAAACAATTAATAATTCCAATGGAAATCAAAGATAAAAATCTAATTCTATTAGAAACATTTGATAAAGGTTATCTCTATTATTTAAATGAATATTTTAAAAATAAAGATTATGAAACTTGTCTTGAAAATTTTAAAAGATTTAACACCTTATTAGATATCTATACAGATTATATTAAAGCTATTACAAGCATCATAGACCATCCTGTTTCAAAGACATTAAAAGACTATTTTAGTCAAAAATATGTGAGAATAGAGGAAGACAAATTTAACAATTTAATGTTTGGATATTACTTCTTTGAAGATTATAAATACATTGTATGTACACAAGAAAAACCTGCTTGTATACTACGAATAAGACAAAATAATATACATTTAACACATATGATTTGTCAAGATAATACTCTATAAACATCGAATCATTAGTACATAAATTAGAACTATTAGATTTAACAAATGAAAGAGTAATTTTTAATTTTAAAAGACAATTACGAAATTCAAGATTAGAATTAAGCAACTAACATAATGAAGAACATAATATACTATGTAGTTGTAATGAATATAGAAGAATATTAGACTTATACAGAAAAATAATAAATTTTTTAGACAAATTATTACCTTCAATAAATAGACAAAGATCATCAATTAAGTCAATATTAATCTCGATTAAAAATTGTATTGATTTGTAAAAATTTGTATCAAAGCCTAAATATCAAAGCATAGGAATAATAATCTAAATATTAATTGTATCGATCTGTAAAAATTGGTATCAAAATCTAAAAATAATAATTTAAATAATAATAGATGAAAAATTAACACCATTAAAATCTAGAAATATTTTTGATATTTTATAAACTTTAGAGATATAATTAAAGATATATCAAATATCAGAAATATTTAATATAGTATCCCATGTTTACACATTAACATCGCACTATTGCAGTGTGTGATAGCATGTTGTATGTGTTCTTTATTATTTTGTAATATATATTTTTTAACAATTATATTATTGATTTTTTTTATCAAATAGTAGGTATTTATGTTTGTCAGAAAAAATTAGATTAATCTTATATTTTATTTACTTAATATATAACATCATCACTTATTTTAATAGTTATAATTTCTCGGATTTCATATTCCTATTATCTGCCTAAATCTTTGAACCATTTATATTTTGAATGCCCCATCATCACCATCTCCTCTTCATTTGGATTTTCTCATCATATAGAGTCCAAATTTTCATGCCCTAATGCTAATTAAATATGAGAACGAGCCAAATGATGAGGTCAAGTAGTCAACCTCAGGCTATGGTTAACTCTTTGTTGGCAGATTTGAAAATCTGGTACGTAATGATTTTAGATTGTGAGAACAAGGCAGTTAACATACAAGTGATTGTACTCTTATTATTAGATATTAAACAATTAAAAAATGGAAGAATTCAAGATTATGTGTCAGTTTCTTATTTACGATTATGCTATCATGTGTGATTTTGACATTTGGTTGATGGGCATGTGCGCACGTTAGTGTCTGTATACGTAACATTTAGACCTACTGCCTCACATAGGCAACTTTTCAAAGTTTATTTTATGATATTTCTTACACGTGTATCTATAAAAATATTCATTAGTATATATATATATATTTTAATATCTATCAATTTTATTCAATAAATAATATTTTTAAATTTAAAAATATTAAAATATAAATTTTATAATAAAAAAAATAAAAATATATATTTTAAAAATTTTAAAGATTTTTATAAATTTTTAACATATAATCAATTGAAAACTACCACATAGATACTACACAAGGAAAAGAGCTGACATAATAGACCATGTGGATGCCATATAAGTGGATAGGATCAATTGCATAACATTGCGTGTATCGCGTGATGTAGCGCCATACCATGTGTCATCATGGCATTTATTCCGAGTTCATAGCTTGGTTAACGCGCTTACCTTGTGTCATATCCTGATTTTTTCATTCATTCCACTCATACACCACACAAGTCGTTATCGCGAATCATGTAGCACCACCTAACGATGACTTAGTGAGCATTGATCGAGACCAATCTTTCATGCCACACGTCGCTTTCTGATTCACCTATTGAATCCCACATGCCACATGTCTTATTCATATTGGCTGACACTATTAATTTTTCTCTCTTTCATCTTAACCCTAGATCTGAAGTTGATCTCACGTTTTAGATTCCACTTGAGATATAGTTATCCCTTTAATCACCCCATAAACCTTAATAAATTGTATATAACATAATTTTTATCAATTTTTGAAGTTAAGAAGAGAGAAAAAGACAAAAAAAATTAAAAGAAGATACAATTTTGGTAGATATTTAAGAGGAGATTAGTACTATAATTTAAGAGATTGATTGTATTTTATTAATTTTTATGTCTTTTTATGAAAAATATGAGTTTTATGAACAAAATTATGTCTAGTTAATTTATTAGTCTAGGGGTCTTATGAATCCAATTTTCATCATGTGATGATATAATATTTTACCTCAATTATGATTTTAATTTAATTATATTATTTAATATAATTTTTATGCTATTAATTGTTTGGCCAACAATTGATTATAGATGCAATTAAATAGATTTGAAAGAATTATTTAATTGTTTGTCTTGACTAAATAACGTGTATAGTTTCTAGGCAGAGATGAATGATTTTTATATATGTGATCAATAATTGATGAATTTAATAAGTAGTATACAATTTAATTGGCATGAGAATTTAATGAAGTAAATTATTATATGATGTGTAGTTTACTTGAGAGAGAAATACATGCTAAGTTAGATTCAATTGATCATGTAATTAATTGATAATTATATTTGAGAAATTTTAATGATTCACATATTTAAAAAATTAGAGGATTAAATATTTGTTCATATATCGTCTTAGTTACTAAATCTGATTTAATTAATTATTGTTATTTATTTTTAGTTATTTTAATTTTATTTTCTTAAAATATAAAAATATATTTTTTATTTTTTTAAATTAATTTTTAATATATATGAAAATGATTCTTTTTTATTATTATATTAGTTATTTATTAAATTTTATAAAATTTTTGTTACACATCGAACTCGAATCATAATTTACATCCTATCAAATTTTTAATATCATATAGAGTCCAAATTTTCACGCCGTAATGCTAATTAAATATGAGAACGAGTCAAATGATGAGGTCAAGTAGTCAACCTCAGGCTATGGCTAACTCTTTGTGGGCAGATTTGAAAATCTGGCACGTAATGATTTTAGATTCTGAGAACAAAGGCAGTTAACATACAAGTGATTGTACTCTTATTATTAGATATTAAACAATTAAAAAGATGGAAGAATTTATGTGTCAGTTTCTTATTTAGGATTATGCTATCATATGTGATTTTGACATTTGGTTGATGGGCTTGTGTGCACGTTAGTATCTGCGTAGGTAACATTTAGACCTATTGGCTTACATACGCAACTTTTAGAAGTTTATTTTGTAATATTTGGATATATAAAAATAGAATCATTAATATATTTTTTTTCTTAATATTTATCTATTTTATTCAATAAGTAATAATATTAAGATTAAAAATATTAAAATATAAATTTTATAATAAAAAAATAAAATATAATTTGAAATTTTTTAAGATTTTTATAAATTTTTAACGTATAATCAATCGATAACTACCACATGAATGTCACGTAAGCAAAGAAACTGACGTATAAATCATGTGGACGCCATGTAAGTAGATAGGACCAATTGCACAACATTGTGTGTATCGTATGATGCAGCGCCATGTCATGTGCCATCATAATATTCATTTTGAGTTCATAGCTTGGTCGACGAGCTTATCATGTGTCATATCTTGATTTTTCCATTCATTCCACTCGTGTACCACGCAAGTCGTTATCACGAATCATGTAGCACCACCTAACAATGACTTAGTGAGCGTTGATTGAGACCAATCTTCCATGCCACGTGTTGTTTTTTTATTCACCCATTGAATCCCACATGCCACGTGTCTTATTCATATTAACTTACACTATTAATTTTTCTCTCTTTCATCTTAGCCTTAGATCTGAAGCTTATCTAACTTTTCAGATTCCACCTGAGATATAGTTATCCTTTAATCACCCCATAAATCTTAATAAACTATAAATAATATAATTTTTATCAATTTTTGAAGTTAAGAGAGAAAATCATAGAAAAATTCAAAAAAAGATACAATTTTGGTAGATATTTAAGAGGAGATTAATACTATAATTTAAGAGATTAATTGTATTTATTATTCTACTCTTTTCTTTATTAATTTTTTTCTTTTTATGAAAAATATGAACTCTATGAACACAATTATGTCTAGTTAATTTATTAGTTTAGGAGTTTTATGAACCTAATTTTCATTATGTGATGATATAATATTTTACCTCAATTATGATTTTAATTTAATTATATTATTTAATATAATTTTTATGCTATTAATTGTTTGGCTAACAATTGATCTATAGATGCAATTAAATAGATTTGAGAGAATTATTTAATTATTTGTCTTGACTAAATAACGTGTATAGTTTCTAGGTAAAGTTGTATGATTTTTATATATGTGATCAATAATTGATGAATTTAATAAGTAATATACAATTTAATTGACACAAGAGTTTGATTAAGTAAATTATTATATAGTGTGTAGTTTACTTGAGAGAAGAATACATGTTAAGTTAGATTTAATTGATCATGTAATTAATTGATAATTATATTTGAAATTTTTTAATGATTTACATGTTTAAAAAATTAAGAGATTAAATATTCTTATATATTTTTTCATATATGTTCTTAGTTAATAAATCTGATTTAATTAATTATTGTTATTTATTTTTAGTTATATTAATTTTATTTTCTTAAAATATAAAAATATATAAAAATTTGATTTTTTTATTTTTTTTATTTTTTTAAAATTAATTTATAATAATATAACATATATAAAATGGATTTTTTATCATTATATTAATTGTTGTGGTACGTGTATCTGTACATTTAGATAAAAAAATTGGTACATGTATAACTCGAATCATAATTTATATCCTATCAAATTTTTAATATCATATAGAGTCCAAATTTTTATGCCCTAATGCTAATTAAATATGAGAACGAGCCAAACGATGAGGTCAAGTAGTCAACCTCAGGCTATGGTTAACTCTTTGTTGGCAGATTTGAAAATCTGGTACGTAATGATTTTAGATTCTGAGAACAAGGCAGTTAACATACAAGTGATTGTACTCTTATTATTAGATATTAAACAATTAAAAAGATGGAAGAATTCAAGATTATGTGTCAGTTTCTTATTTACGATTGTGATTTTGACATTTGGTTGATGGGCTTGTGTGCACGTTAGTATCTTTATAGGTAACATTTAGACCTATTGTCTCACATACGCAACTTTTCAAAGTTTATTTTGTAATATTTCTTCCATACGTATCGATATCCTTTCTTTTCAAAAACCTTGTTTCTAACGGAGGATGGCCTTTTTACATATGATAGATTAACTTTTCTCAGATTTTTTTATTTTGATAAATATTTATATGAATTGTATCTTTTAATGAAATTTAATTTTATAAAAAAATATTCCTTCTATAAATATAAAGATTTTTTTTTGATAAAAAATAGAAAACAAATAAAATAGAGGATTAGGCCTTACTTTCCACATAAATGATAAAAAAAAGGTGTAAATAACTGTCTCTATCTAGAGGGAAAAAATTAGAAATACTTTCAAGGTTTAAAAAATCTTCATAAATATCTTTAAGGTTTTAAAAAATTTAAGAATATCACTGAAAATATAACGGATGTTAAATCTAATAGTTATCAAAAATACCCCTAAAATTTTTAAAATGGAAGAAGAAGAAATAAATCAAGAAATAATAGACATAGAAACAGAAAATATTTTAGGATGTTTTTCACAAAAAAATGATAATAAGTAAAAAGAAATTAAAAAAAAATTAAAAAAAATTAAATTAAATTTTAAAGAAGAAGATAGATTTAAAGACCCATCATTTTTATTAAGAAAATTATTTCCTAGAAAAAATATAATATATTATGACATAAGTAATAAAGAAATGAATATTAAGATTACAGATGCAAAAAGAAGATATAATATACCCTTAATTGATAAAAAAAAACTATATTAAAGAAGCTATCAAAAATTTCTCATAAAGATAAAGAAAAAAAATAGATACATCCATTTAGGAGGAATTCAAATATTAATAAAAGCTCATTTTAGAGAAGAAATAAATACACCAATAAAAATAGCATTATTAGATAACAGAATAATAAATAGACAAAATGCCTTATTAGGAATGATCCATGGTAATTTAGGATACCAAAAGTTAAAATTTACAATATATCCTAGATTTGTTATAAATATACATGATACAAATTTAAATCAAGTATTAAGTCTAACTTATGAATTTGAAAGAGGAGATTTAGTAAAAGAAGAAAATTATTCATTTTCAATACACTATCTAGTAGTATATTCCTTAACAAATAGTCACAATAGTTCAATATATGGACAAAATGAATTTACAGAAATAGACAAATTTTTTAAGAAACTTGGACAAATAATAAAACAAAAATACTAATAGACTTTGAAATACCAAAAGAATAAAAATTAGATATTAAAGAAAAACCTTTAAAAACAGGAAGAAATATTAATGTTGTTAAAACTAATAGTATACCAAGGTTTACTTTTATAGACCATGAAGGAGAAACTTCTAACCAAAAAGAAGTTAAAAAACTAGAAAATGGGGTTAAAATAATGAAGACATTAGTTCATGATTGCATATTAGAGAAAAATAATGTTCAGAGATAAAATAAAAAATATGCATTTAGAAGTAAATGGAAGCCTAGTAAGCGTAGCAAAAAATCAAGCAATATTATTTGAAAATGTACAATTATTAACAGAGGAAATAGATTTAGTCCAAGAATCAAACACAAAATATTTACTGAAAATAATAAATATACAAAAAGAATTACTAAAGGAAATAAAGGAATGTGATTGTAATAAACTACAACAAGATATACACAATGAATTTTCAGAACTAAAAAAAGATGTATACAACATACATAGAAAAAATGAAATAGTAGGTTATAAATATGATCCCATAGAAGGATTAAGAGAAGAATCATCAAGGAGATTAGATTCTCTGATTCCTAAAAATGAGAAAAGGAAAAATGAGGAACAATATAATTTAAGAATAAAGAGATAATTCCAATTTAATGGAATATAGAAAAGAATTAGAAAGAAAATTCATGGACCCTGAAAATAGAGATATATAAACATTGGTTAGTTTATCAACATTAACTAATGAAGAAATAAAAGAACATTATAATGAAAAAAATTGTACTAACAAAGAAGAGAATGATATGACAATAATCAGTAAAACTGATTCTGAACCAGAAAACATGACCTCAAAAGGTCATATGAAACCAATTTCATTACGAGTTCCTTATCAAGAAGAAACATCTGACGCACATAGGGGAGAAAGAAATAGGCAAAAAACAGAACAACCTAATACCACGTACAGAAGAAGATAACTACCTAAAATGGAGAAAGAGTTGCATTGGGGAACAAGAGGTAGTATTCCACCAGAGTTCAAACTCCATAATAATTATAAATCTGAAGTTCTAGATTTAGATTGTATAAGAGATAAGAAAAAAGCCTTAGATGAATGGGCTAGTGGGATGAGTGTACTTATACAAACTTCTCAAACTACCCAAACAATCCTTCAACTTGTAGAGTGTTTATAGCACATAAAATGATTGGAAATGTAAAAGTTTGGTTTTCAAACTTAACAGATCAATAACATTTATTAATGCAATGAAATGCTTCCACAGGAAGAGAATACTTGGATACAATAATAAATGAAATATACAAAGAATTTATTAGAGAAGATAAATGAATGATTATCACTGAAGCCATTGAAAATGAAATCAATGAAGCTAAATGACATCTAACAAATATGAAAATTTGTAACATGTGTTACATAAATTTTTTTATTTGTGAATATGAAATGTATTACCATAAATTACCACCTTCTATGCAAACAACTTATAAAGAAATATTTTTTTCAAAAATTACCTGAAACCTTATATAAAACCCTAAAAGAAAATTGGGAACAAAGGAATAAATAAACTATACCAGATACTCTAAGAGGAAGAATAAGAAGCCTTAAAGATTGAATCATTATTAAATGCCAAGAAAGAAAAGAATATAAACAAATAAGAGGAATTGATAAAATCTATTGTGATACAAGAGATTTTAGAATAACAGAGAAATATGGATATAATATAAAATCTTATAAACAAAAATATAAAAAATATAAAAGATTTAAAAAATATAAATTCAAAAAATAAAATGCAAATGTTGGATTTGTAATGAAGAAGGACATTATGCTAACGAATGTCCATGTAAACTTCAACATAAAAAAGAATTTAAAAAGTAATTTCCACAAAAAGGAAAAATCTTAGAAGAAACTTTCAAAATGGAATTAAAACCAATCGAGGAACCTGATATAGATGATGCTTATAATATCAATCTTTTGGAAGAAATTGAGAAAGAAATAACTGACTCAGAATATGAACATTCTTCATGAGAAGATGAATGATTTATATAGTATTAAAAATCCAAATAGTACTTACATTAAAGTAGGACTAAAATTTAAAGGCTATAACACTTATCATTTACATGCATATATATATATATGAGCTAGTATGTGTGTAGCCAATAGATATGTATTTGCAGAAGACAATTGGAAACAAGCACCAAAAGATTTAATTGTAAGAATTGCTAATAATACTACAATAAAACTCAATCAAGTATTAAAAGATACTGATATAATGATAGGAGGATAAAGCTTTCACATTCCTACCATATATCAATAAGAAACAAGAGTAGATTTATTAATAGGATATAATTTCCTAAATTTATATCAACCTTTCACACAACATTCTGACAAAATAAGTCTCACATAACCTTAGAAGAAGATACCGTCTATGTTTCTAAAGTAAGAAAAACTTTAACTGTCTCAAACCCAATTTTTATGCAACAACATAAAAAGTGAAAACGTGGTGAGATAGAAGACCAACAAAAACCTTATTTAGAAAATATTTCATTAGATATAGAAGAAAAATAAAACTTTTTTTTCATTGAAATACAAGAAGACAAGGCCCTAACATGCATTAGAAAACTATTAAAAATAGTCATTTCAGAAAATTCTTTGGATCCAAAAATAAATAAATCTAAAACAATAGTCAACATAAAATTAAGGGATCACAGTAAGATCATAAGAGTAAAACCAATGATTTATACTCCAGAAGACAGAATTGAATTTGGAAAACAAATTCAAGAACTTTTGGAATTAAAAGTCATAATACTAAGTAATTTACCTCACTCTAGTCCAGTATTCTTAGTTGAAAAAGAAGCTGAGAAAAGAATAGGAAAAAAGAAGAGGAAAAAAGAGAATGGTAATAAATTTTAAAGCACTGAATAAAGAAACCATTGACGATGGATACTTTATTCCAAAAAAAGGAAGAACTACTATTATTAATAAAAGGAAAGAACTACTTCTCGAGATTTGATTGCAAAAGTGGATTTTGGAAAATAAGATTTTATGAAGAATCCCAAAAATTAACGGCATTTAGTTGCCCCCAAGGACAATTCCAATGGACAGTTATACCATTTGGATTAAAACAAACTCCAGGTATTTTTCAAAGATATATGGATAACATTCTTAAGAAATTACAAGATATTTGTTGTGTTTAAATATATGATATTTTGGTTTTCAGTAATGAATTAAATAAGCATTATTTGGATATTATCAATATTCTACAAGAATGTAAAAAAGAAGACATTGTACTGTCTGAAAAGAAAGCAGTATTTGCTTAACAAAAAATTAAATACTTAGGGTTGGAAATTGAAGATGAAAAACATAATCTGCAACCCAATATACTAAATAATATTCAAGGTTTTCCCAGTGAATTAAAAGATAAAAACCAATTACAAATATTTTTAGGATGTTTAACATATGCAGAAGCATATATCAAGAAACTTGCAGAAATGAGAAAACCATTACAAGCAAAATTGAAAAAAGATCATATTTGGAAGTGGACAGAAGAAGATACTCTATATATGGATAGAGTAAAAGAAAAGGTAAAAAATTTACCAACTTTATACCATCTAGGACCAGATGATAAGATGATAATTGAAACAGATGCTTCATAAGAATATTGGAGAATAGTTCTCAAGAAAGAGTAGATGACAAAGATGAATATCTTTGTAGATGACAAAGATGAATATCTTTGTAGATATACACCAGGATCTTTCCAAGATTCAGAATTAAATTATCATAGCAATGAAAAAGAATATTTAGCTGTTAAAAAAGTTATTAAGAAATTTGCAATATATGTTATAAGCTCCAGATTCATTATCAGAACAGATAACAAGAATTTTGGTTATTTCTTAAGGGCTAATATTGCAGGTGATTACAAACAAGGAAGACTAGTTAGTTGGCAACAATGGTTCAACCATTACAATTTTGATGTTGAACATCTTCCAGGACATAAAAATAGCTTATCTGATGCTCTTACGAGAGAATTAACACCTCTAACTATTTTTATGCTTTCAAGAATGGAACATCTTGATATCAAGATCAAGATAAAGGAAAAAGAGATAAAAATCCTACAAGAACAACTCGAGCTGTTATATCTCGAGAAATCTCTTATGTAGATAAGAAAGATACATGAAGAACTTAATTGTTCAAAAAAACCTCTAGAGACTAGAAGCTCAAATGAAGAATCTCCATTAAAAAAGGAAGAACCTAACAGTTCACAAATAACTTCTAAAACCATAAAGCTCAATTGGGCAGATGAGGCAGAAGCTAGCAAATCTATTCTAGGAATTAGTGGAGTAACTCATAGAGCCTTCACCAATAGAATAAAAGCTGAAGGTAGTTATGCCAACTACAAAACACCAAAACTAATAACTCTAGAGGAGATAGTAAGAAATTATTCCACAGCTCTACAACAACAACTAATAGCTCCAAACAGATTAACAAATCTTGGAAAGATAGCAAGGCTGAGATATAACAGATGTAACAAAAGAAGACGAACAGAAGGAAGATCGCAGTGAACCCATCAAATTCAGGTATAATAATTATAAATTTAAGCTAGCTAAGAATCTTGAATGTTTAAATATTTACTTATAACAAGACATAATATTGTTAAAACAGGAAAATGGAGATTATTTTTAGAAATAAACAACTAATAATTCCAATGAAAATCAAAGATAAAAATCTAATTCTATTAAAAACATTTGATAAAAGTTATCTCTATCATTTAAATGAATATTTTAAAAATGAAGACTATGAAACTTATCTTGAAAATTTTAAAAGATTTAATACCTTATTAGATATATATACATATTATATTAAAGCTATTATAAGCATTATAAACCATCCTGTTTCAAGGTCATTAAAAGACTATTTTAGTCAAAAATATGTAAGAATAGAGGAAGAAGAATTTAACAACTTAATGTTTGGATATTACTTCTTTGAAAATTATAAATACATTGTATGTACACAAGAAAAACCTGCTTGTATACTTCGAATAGGACAAAATAATATACATTCAACACATATGATTTATCAAGATAATACTTTATGAACATCGAATCATTAGTACATAAATTAGAACTATTAGATTTAATAAATGAAAGAGTAATTTTTAATTTTAAACGACAATTAATAGATTCAGGATTATAATTAAGCAACTAACATAATAAAGAACATAATATAGTATGCAATTGTAAGGAATATAAAAGAAAATTAGACTTATATAGAAAATAATAATCATTTTAAACAAATTATTATCTTCAATAAATAAACAAAGATCAACTTGATTAATATTAACCCCCGATTAAAAATTGTATTAATCTGCAAAAATTGATATCAGAGCCTAGAAATAGTAATCTAAATAGTAATTAATGAAAAATTAACACCATTAAAATAAAAAAGATATTTTTGGTATTTTATAAACCTCAGGAGTATAATTGAAGATATGTCAAACCTCAAGAACATTTAAGATAGTATTTCCTACTCGGAACTTATAGTGGCTCAAAAGGTTAATACAAATGAATACCTGTAGATTAATTAACAATTTAATTAATTTTTTAAGGAAAAAAATAGGATTAAAACTTATAACCATTAAAATAATCTATTCTCATTTCTATTTTATATATTTTTATTGTTAAAAAAACCTGACACATCATTTTATATTTAACGCCATCAATTAAAAATTATTCAAATTAAATTATAATCATTTAAATTCATTCAATATTAAATATCATCAAATTATACTCCATTCAATATTATTAGAGTGATATTTTATGGTTATAGGTTCTATGATATATTTTTTTGTAATTTACCAATTGAAACCAAATTTCAGCTAATAAATGAACATATTTCACAATTTTCGTTAGTTTTCTTGAATATTCACGATCAATCAAATATATGAATTTATCATTATATTTGAATCTGTAAATAGCACATATATTTATTATATATAATCTATAAGGTTTGAGAGTTTTGACGATATTCGTAAATAAAACATCCAAATATAATTTTAACTTTTAAGCATGTCTTTTAAGAATATTTTCAAGCCAAATAAATTATCGAGTTCCAACAATCACATCTCAAGTATATCTCTGTTCTTATGCACATTAAATTTTATATTAAACATAGAAGAATATTTTGAATTTAAGTTATTCAATCGATCGAAATATGTTTAGGTCAATTGAGATGAGTCGATCGATCTACTCAGTTTAAAAAATCATAGAATTAATTTTTCATTTAAATAAATCGATCAAGTTATTAATGGTCAATCAAAAATTGAGTAGATCAATCTACTTGTTTCAAAATTTATTTTTTATTATTCTAGATCGATCAAGCACAACTTAGATCGATCGAGCGATCAGGTTATAAACTTTAACTTAGCTTTTATTTGAGCCAAATGTTTCAATTACTACGTTGTCCCTATTACTTGCTACTTTATAAATTATTTAATACACATAATTGTAATTAGACTTTAACCAAGCACTAAGGCTTCAATCTTTCCTGTATAAAGAACCTAATACTCTATATTTTATTTAACCACACTTGAATCAACTTTTACATTCTAAGCTTTCCTTCTCAATCTATTTTGCCAAAACTATTATGGTAGGCTTTTTCATTAGTTAATTTATCAAAGGTTTTATGATTGTGTTTGATTTATTAATAAGCCTACAATATTTGTGATATTGTGCTCTAATATCTATTCTAATGTTGTTAGTGATTTTGGTTTAATTAGTATTTTATTAAATCTAGCTAGGATTTTTTATTAATAAATATGCTCTAGGACATACATTATACTTATGTTATTGTGTTAACTTTTCAAATATCAGTTAAACGGATTCGATAAATCATGTGACTTGAGTTTATCGGAACGTTACTTCGGATCCAAACACTTTGCTTATGGAGACTGTGAAAGTAAACAAAAGTTTGTAGGTAAGTTGCTTAGGGGCATTATCTTGGTGGATAATTTGAATTATAATCTTATAATCAAATATTATTTTCATAGTAAATCGTTGGATAATTAGATGAATCAGTGATTTTCCTCTAAGGTTATTATTGTAGTCTAGGTTGTTTACACTTAAAAATATCGTGTTATTTTATTTTTCTGAATTACTTTATTTACACGTGTTTGCAAGTTTGATCATATACAAAAATTTTAATTTATTATATTTTTGTTAATTATCTATTCAACTCTTCTAGTTAATTAGATCCTTAACTAAATAAACTTTCATAATTAAATTGATTCTATAATAAGACGTTAATTATCGTATACATGTATACATATATAATTTATATACAGTTTATATATAAATAAATATACATTATGTAATATATATATATTATTTTTAAAGTAAATTAGATTATGTATTAAAGTATGAATTCTAACAGAAAAATCAACCGGTTAATTAGAAAAATAAAAGTATGGGCAATTTTCTTCTCAAATATTGATAGGATTAATATGCCCAATTTTCTACTCTTACACATCATATCATAGAAAGGACAAAGAACAATGTCAACTTGAATGCATAAGGCATATCGTCATAAGCGTGTAGGTATTAATCAAATGACTATTACCATGCAAGTAAAATTGCCACATAAATGGTACAAGATTAATTACTCTATTTTATAGCAGAGATAAATATCATTTTCCTTCTCATAAATAAATATTCATAACTTTTACCGAATGTAAAATCCAAAAAAAGACAAGTACATATTTAACAACATTTCATAATTCGTACAAAACATAATGTAATGAGTTTTACCTCTTCAAAAAACAAGCCCTCATTAAAAGCCACTTCCTACTTGGCCTCCTAATCTTCCTCGGTCTTCAGGATCCACGTGGGCGTTCCATTTATGTTTGAACACTCTCAAACTTGCCATGTAGCATAGGTCTTGTCCACGTACTCAATTAGAACTCCACAAGCTAAAGTTTACGTGTATATAGCTACCCAGTTTCTTTCCCTATATATAATCATGAAGAAACACAACATATCAAGCTTAAAAAGCAAATTAAACAAACCAATATGGCCTTTTCTTCCTTTGTTAATGTTGCTTCGCTAATAAGATTTCTACTAATTTTGCCAGTAGCTTATAGTAGTTACAGTTACAAAATTCCAGGAGATGATGTAGATCTAGTAGAATTCCCATTAAATTTAGAGTTCTTGGAAGCAGAGTTCTTTTTATATGGAACATATGGTTATGGTTTGGACAAAGTTGCACCAAATTTAACCAAAGGAGGTCCACCTCCTGTTGGGGGTAGAAGAGCCCATCTTGATCCTCTCACTAGGGATATTATCATGCAATTTGCTTGGCAAGAAGTTGGACACTTAAGGTTCTGTCTTATTGGTTATTTGTATTTTTTGTATATGTTTTGGTTACTAAGAAAATGATATTTCATTCAAACAAGCTAAATTGGTGGTCTTAAGAGACTCATCACTCTGACATATATATGCAGGGCTATACAAAGTGCAGTTAAAGGCTTTCCAAGGCCATTGTTGAATTTAAGTGCATGCTCATTTGCTAAAGTGATGGATTCAGCAATGGGGAAAAAGTTGAAACCACCATTTGATCCATATGTCAATGGGATTAACTTCCTCCTTGCATCTTACTTGCTTCCCTATGTTGGTCTTACTGGCTATGTTGGTGCTAATCCTAGACTCCAAGGTTCTGATTCTAGGAAGGTAAGCAATTCAACTAACACTATACAACAAAAATAGCATCTTAATAATAATATTAAACGGATCCAATTGGAAGGAGTTCAATATTAAATAGATCTAAATGACTATAATTCAATTTAAATGGTGCCCCATTGAACAACGTTTAATGTAAAATTATGTGTTGGACATTTTTTTAATAATAAAAGTATATAAAATGGACATAAAGTATGTTATTTTTGTAGTTACAAGTTTTAAGAGTGTTATTTTTGTTGTTTTCTTATTATTTTTATCTATTTAAACTACTGTATTCTAACTCTCCCTTCATACACTCTCCTGTTATTTGGACTTGGCTTTCTTACCCTTTATCTCTCTCTCTCAGCACACATAAACATCTTTAAGAAAGGGGTCAATAATGAATCATTGCTTAAAAAAAACCATGTGTGTTTGAAATCCATGTGCATACTATCCAAATGAACATTCCAAAGTATCCCAAACAAGTCCATGTACCATAGATAGAAATTGTAAAGTGGGTTAATTTTATCTTTAACATTTCTTTATCTGGATATTTCTTTCAGCTTGTAGCTGGGCTTTTGGGTGTGGAATCAGGCCAAGATGCAGTGATAAGATCAATGCTATACGAGCTTCTTATGGTGAAAGTATACCCGTATGGTATACCTGTATTTGAATTTACAAATAAAATTTCAAAACTAATGAATAATCTTGGAAAGGCAGGCGTCAAAGAAGAAGGACTTTTGGTTCCTCTTGCTGAAGGTGCTGAAGGAAAAGTTACTGGAAATATTCTAGTTGGAGACAAATACTCACTTTCATATGGAAGAACTCCTGAGGAAATACTTAGAATTGTATATGGAGGGGGCAATGAAAGTGTCCCTGGAGGCTTTTTTCCTAAGGGTGCTAATGGTCGTATTGCTAAATCTTATTTACCTAATAAAGTTAGGTTTGATTAGCCAATAATGTCTAGAGCATAGACATGGAATGTAGAGTTTTTTATGATGTTTTTATGCTCTGTTTAGCTACACTGTATTGCTTGTTTTTCACCTATAGTTAATATCGACTAAATAATAGAGCCATAGAGGCATCTTTTTTTCAGTCACACTGGGTGCATTTTCATAAATTTCTTGTAAAACTTATGATATGTTTGCTTGTATTTATGCTAAAAGTTGTTTCAAAAGAAAGTACTTTCAGAAAAAGCATATTTGTATGATGTCCTGCACTTCTGACATTTTTCCTGTATGGTTTAAAAACTTCTTCTTTTTTCTCTTTTTTTTTGGAAGCATTTTTACAAGATCTCACATGCACAAACAAACATAAACATAACCTAGTACATCTTATGAAAATATCCCAACCGCATAGTACTATCCTAAATACTCATATTTGCATATTCTAGCATGTTATGGCTTCTACTCTAATATATAGAGTATTAGTTAGGGGTACTTTTATATGAAACCTACAATTCCTAACTTGGAAGCTTTCCAAGTCCACATGTCCAATTTTTATATAAGTGTATTGTATTGTGGTTGGAGCAACAACAATATAGGGGACTGAAAATTAGACAATAGGTTTGGGATTCTTCTCAACTTGGAAGAGTATCATTTTTCTGTTGTTATGGGATGTGAAATTTTTAAAGGAATTCAGAAAAGATGCAAGATTTGCATATTCCAACTTTTAGAGTCTGAGCCCAATCAGCCAAAGCACAAAGTATGATTAAACACTGTCTCAAGAGTGATGGTCAAAGCATTTATAATGATGTCCATTGTGCATCAAGTAGATCTAGATTCGAGAGCAAGAAATGTCAAGGAGCATGAAATTAGATAGAATGAAGTCAAAAGTGTAAAATTCTCATAAATTGTTCTGATACACAAACCATAAATATGCTAAAATAACGAACAGCTACATATAAAAAAATTTATGGTAAAACAATTGCATATCAGTAAAAAATGTTTTCTTTGGAAGCATTCCTACACCCTGCTGCTTTGCTTGTTCCAAAGGCTAAAAAATTAGTTAGAGGAAACGCACCTTCAAAGCCCACACTTGTGTGCAAATGGAAATGGTTTATCTTCTTCCTTTTGTTCTGCATGGTTTATCTATAGACCACAAAGACACTCTTTTTGAAATGAAAATTCCATTATTTCGTCTAAAAAAACAAAATATAGAGGGAAGACCCAAGGGTTTTCTTTCAAACCTAGACAAGACTATTGGAACATTATCAGAAACCCTGTTGCTTAAAGAGTAATCGTCTGTGTTAATTTCTCGCCAAAATGTCACACACAGCCCAGGAAGATGCTTAAAGCTTGTTCTGATCTTCTGATCATCAAATACATATTTTTTCCCTTCTTATTTGCGCAAAAGTTAAATTATAGTGAACTTTTTTTATCCACCAAAATCGTAGTCGGCTAAGGAAGTTTTTTCTTCTGCAGTACCTATGCTTCTTTTTGTATCATTATAGAAAACAAGCAATTGGAATATTGGAAATCTTCACTTGCCAGAAGGCGTTCAATGGCAATCTGTTGACCTTAAACTAGAACCCCACTTCATGAGGCTCATTTGTCAGCAAGGATATCATCTACAATGTAAATTGGGCCCATGTGACCCAAACTTTCAAAGAAACACCGAACTAACACATTCCATGCTGCAAAGTTGGGGCACACCCCTTCACTTATCATCTTACGGAGATAAACCATGGCTTCATTCAAACCTATCTGGTTACAGATTCCCCATATAAGACTAGTGCAAGTTACTATGTCAGGTTGCCAATTACTTGATGCACCAATTCTTTCTGAAAGTTGTATTGCAGTTTCTACTCTACCCTGCTTACAACAGGAATAAATAATCATATTATATGTAATGGCATCAGGCTTTGTTCCACCTACAAACATTCTTCCAACAAGAGACATAGCCTTCTCAGACAAACCAGCACGACAAATTCCATACAAGATAGTATTATAAGTTACTAAATTCAGCTCAATACTTCTATCTTCTACCTCCCTAAGAAGGGAAAAAGCATCCTTAAATCTCTTCCCCTTAAATAGACCATCCAATAACTCATTATATGTTGTAATGTTCGGCAAACACCCAAATCTCCACATCCCATCAAGCACCTCCAGTGCCCACTCTACTTTTCCATTGCTACATAATCCTTTGATAAGAGTATTGAATGTAATTGTATTTGGAGGACAACCTTCTGCACTCATGTTTTCAATTAGACGGTGAGCATGTTTAAACATATAATTCCTGCAGAAGACATCCACCATGCAAGTATATGCAACAACATTAGGACGACAACCTCGAGCCATCATATCGTTCCATATCTCAGATGCACCAACAAGATTACCAGCTTTTGCAAAGCCATCAATGAGAGTGCTATATATAGTGACGTTTGGAGGGCAACCATTTCTCTCCATCTCATAGTAAACAGATGCAGCTTCGTCCACAATCCCATTGGAGCAAAGACCATGCATCAAAGTATTATAAGCAACAATATTAGGCTTGAATCCCTCTCGAACCATCCAGTCCCATAAGTGAATAGCTTCACGCACTCTCCGTTCCAGAAAATAGCCCTTCATCATGGAAGTAAAGGTAAAAACATTAGGCCTACATCCTCTAGCAAACATTTGACCAAAAACTACAAGGGAAAAATCTACACATCCCATATCAGAAAAAGAATTAATTATTGTTGAGTAAGTGATAACGTTAGGGTCAATTCCTCTACCCAGCATCTCAAATAATAATTCAAAACCCTCCTTAAGTTTGTATTCTTTGCACAATCCATTTATCAAAGCATTATAAACGGGCAAAATGGGTTCAAACCTGGCAGCAAGTTCTCTAGCTTCTTCTACCTTACCAAGCTTGCACAAAGAAGACACTAAAGTAGTATAGCTGACAGAATCCGGAGAACAACCCTTCTTAAACATTTCCTCGAGCAGCTTGTACGCACCATCCACTCTATCATTCATACACAATGCTTTGAGCAAAATGTTATATGTAAACACATTTGGTTCCAAACCATTTCTCTTCATATTAACATATATCGGATTAATCATCTGAAATCTATTCTGGGAAAGCAAAGAATCCAATAGGTGATTGTAAATCTTTACAGTGGGTTCACATCCAAATTCTCTTATCCTATAAAACATCTTCAATGCTTGCTCAGCCCATCCAGTTCGCCCATAACAATGTATCACAGTGATAAACAAATCCTCCGAGCACCCAATTCCTTCCAATTTCATTTGCTGCAATAAGTAGTGCACACCATCAATTTCACAGTCCTTCGCAAGTTTGTCAATCATAGCTTGATATGTTAAAGGTGTGTGCTTGAAAACTCCAGAATTGGCAATGGACTTGAAGTAATCCATTGCCGATACGGTGTTACGCTCATTTTTCAGTCTTCTCAGTACTTCATACTCCTCCAGGAGAAGGGATTGATTGGGTTCCTTATGAGGCGTTTCATTGATATTGGGAAATGGATTTGTGTTCAGAACAAAGGGGATTGAAGGTTTGTGTACTTTCAGAAGTAACGAATATCCTTGCTTCAAATACATTGTTACCAGCCAAAACTGGGGGGGTGAAGGGAACAGCTACATGAATAAACCACTAGCTGAACAAATCTAATGAATTTAGAGGAAGAATGAATTAATTACAAATCTGGATCCTGGAATTCCTTGAAGCAGTCCTGAAGAAACAAGTATGGGTAGATTTGCTTAATAAATTACAACAAGCACAACACTAGTTCGACGAAGACGATGATGAGTCGATTAGAATCGTCGGAAGAAGAGGAGCACGAGTTAGCTTTGGATTGCCGGCGAAGGTTCTGTGTAAGAAAGAAGAAGAGGAGCGAGCTTGAGACGAAGAAGCTAAAGAGTATCTCATATATACGTTTTTTTTTTCTCTAAAGCTAGCTCCAATTTATCACGGGAGAACTTTCAAAAACAGTAAGGATATGGTTAAAATTCTATTGATTTTGTCAACTACTATTTCGCACTAAAGACGGTAGTTGCAGTGGAGGCTTTGTTGGGAGAAAATTTATTGAATTTATCGTTGATAAGTGAACTCTTAAATTAGGTTTTGAAAGTTAATAATATACTAAATAATTTGTCCTTAAAACGCTATTTAAATCTACTAATTCGATTATGTATAAAGGTTCATTAAAATAAAATATTTTATTATTTAGAGTGTGTATTTACCGATACAACTCAAAAATATTTTTGATTTTAAAAAATAATTAAGATAATTAATATTTTAAATTTATATTATTTAAAATACTAATTTTATATTTATATAAATAATGGTTGAAAGTATTAGAAAATATTCATTATCTTCCCTTCAACTTCACATTATTCTTTTCTAAATGGCCCATTAATAGAATGTTTTGTACCTATTTAGGTTAGGTTACGACTCTTTAATACGTTAGGACTTCTTCAAAAGTCAAGTCTCTATGGAATCAATGTAATTGTTTATAAATTAGAATAAAGAGATATAGATTCCTTAAAGATTTGGTCCTAACTTACACGAACAAAATAATAAACACTTAAGTACGCACTACAGGAGAAGCACAAATAAAATAATATTAAATAAGTAGATAACTTTGAACAATATATATTATATATATTCAACAGAAAATATTCAAGAATATAAAGGCTTTATAATCAGAGTTTAAGTTTTTAGCATGTTGTAACATACATACCTTATAGTCAGATTATACTAACACAATAATAGAGCATACATAACACACAATATAACAAGGCAAACCCATATAGAAATCTTATTTATGTGGTAATATCATCATATTTGCTTATGAAAATCACTCGATAGCAAACAATTCACTAAGTAATAAACAATTACAATTTTGAAAAAGAAATAAAACCACTATTACCTATATTAGTCAAAACCTCCATTCGAACTGCCCATTGTTGCCATTGCTTATTGCTTTTGAAATGACTTAGTTCGACATAGGAACTCAACTCTCTTCCACAGTAAACACTATACAATGTGGTGCGATTAGTAATAAGAAGTGTAACTACTCATAGTCTTAAAGACCACCTCCAAACTCAAAACAACCTATTTTCTTATTGCACAAAGCAAGATATACAAGAACTCAACGAATTTAACTTAGCTTTCTCCCACAATGAGATTCTCACAATTTAATAAAAAATATTCTATGTTATTATTTTATACTCTCTCAAACATAAACTTATTTTCAATTTTATTTTCTTTTTCTTTAGAGGGATAATTGTGTTGTGACTTTATTTTTATAGGGTAGATTATATTTCACCTTACTCTATAGCATAACATATAATTGCATTTTTCTTTTCTTTTCATACAAGTTAAAGGTGTAAAGATAAATGTAATGCTTATTGGTTAGACATAAAATATGACTTAAAGATATGAAAGGTTTTTTGTTGGGCTCAAATGGATGGCTAAAGATATTTAATAATGGTTAGTTTGAAAGGCTCAATCGATCCAAATAAAACTAAAATCATTTCTCTTGCTAAATACTATTTAGAATTTTTCCTCAAGAGATTATCAAATATATTCTAAAATCGGGTAGATCTCATCAACTCGCATAACTTACTAGAAATTTTCTATCAATAAGAACACTAAAGTCAATCATGAACATGTGCATAAAATTTGAATCGATCCAATCAAAACTAACTAGCATATCACATGCTTAATGTAAGTATCTTAAAAAGTATGTTGCATTCCTTATCCTAGTCATGACAACCAATTTTTATTATTGAGTTCATTTTTTCATATCAAGCATGCATGCATTTAGTTTCCATATATTTATCAATTTCTACTCAAATCATGATTAAAAACATCCTAAAAATAAAAAATTTCCTAAAAATTTAAAATGCATAGTAAACACTAACGTAGAGAATGAAGTTTCATCCCCCAAACTTAAATTACACATTGTCCCCAACGTGCACATATAATATGAAAAAGTAAAAGAACAGAAAACTCTCTTAGTGATGAGTGCTCAAAAAGCACTAAAATTACCATGATTTTATGCATATTAATTGATTAAAAATATATATATTTATATGTTTTATCATATATTTATATAAATTTGTCTTTTTCGGAATCACAGGTGTTTTTATTGTTTTTCAGGTATTTTCACTTAAAAACGTAACTTAAAGACTCAAAGAGGAATACTGGAAGCAATACATCATAAATATATTAATAAATAAATGAGGAAAGGTCAACAAATATGGAAAAATTGGACAAAATGGGTCAAAAGGGTCAAAAATGTCAAAAAGGAGAAAATCGCATCACAAGACCGCTTCAAATTGATCAACAGACCGTTGTTATATTTAATTTGTCCGTGATTAAATTTAACTCGTCAGTTTATAAACATGATGTAATAATAACGTTGTTATGCTTGCGAAATATTAAATAGGTAAAAATCTCTAAAATGAATTGATTTTATTTTTATTCAAGATTTTATATTAACAATGTTAGAGAGAAATATATTATTTTTCATTACAAACTTAAATCTGAAAATTAGATTTTAAGGTTTAGTTATCCGGTCTGATTTAGAGTAGTGTTCTTTTATTTGTTGGTACAATCGTCCGGTAGTTAGAGTGAAGCTCTATTTCAAAAGTTTGTATAAGAATTATTATCTGAAAATGTATTGACAACATGTTTTCAGTAGTGGTTTTAAAACTTGAAAGTTAGTACTCGGATAACTAAATTCTTAGGTTTAATTTGGACACCTTGAATAAAGTTTAAACTGTCTAACCCCACCAAAGGTGGCATTTAAATGGTTCATTTTCAATCTCTTAGAAAAAGGAATTAATTTAATTAACCAAATTAGTTATCAACCTCATCCATAGGTGTTAATTGATTTGTTTAGTTAACAAATAATATCTAACCCCACCAAAGGTGGTATTCATACAAAAAAGAGAGAATCAATAAATATCAATTCATATCTTTAATAACCTAAATAATATGAGCAAGCATAATTAACTTAGTTATTATATCCATAAATACTCCACTGTTTTAAATGATAAAATTTGCATAAATGTTTATTGAATCTATGTTTATTTTTATGTAATTAGATTAAAAACACAAAACCCAAAATATCGTGACAGGATGTTTAGGATTTAATTTCGTTTTTAAAAGTTTGAATAATAAATTAAAAACCACATACATTCCTTCCTTAGATCGACCTTGGGAGTATACTTATCATTTTCTACGAAATGATTCGTGCACTTGCGAGAGTTTTATAAATAGATAAAACCAAAGTAACGGGCAGGATCGACGATGTCGGTTCTGCCCCGATCAAGTTTTTGGCACCGTTGCCGGGGATGGTATCAAGTTTTTGGCGCCGTTGCCGGCGAAGGAATAACGTTTTTAAATTATTTATCAAATTTTAAAAACTTTATGTGTTGTAAATAATTGTGATTTTTTTTATTAAAAAAATAAAAAAATTTGTTGTTTGTGAAAAGTAAAAAAAAAATTTCAAATTTCAATTTCATAATAAATAAAAAAAATTATAGCATGAATAATAAAATAATTTTGAATTTTGAAATTTGAAGTAAAAAAAAAGTAAATAAATTTTAAATAAAATAAATAAACAAAAATAAAAAAATAAAAAATAAAATAAAATAAAAAATAAAATAAAAAAATAAAATAAAAAAAATAAATTTTTTTGTTGTTTGTGAAAAGTAAAAAAAAATTCAAATTTCAATTTCATAATAAATAAAAAAAATTATAGCATGAATAATAAAATAATTTTGAATTTTGAAATTTGAAGTAAAAAAAAGTAAATAAATTTTAAATTAAATTAATAAATAAATAAGAATAAAAAAATAAAAAAAATAAAAAAATTAAAAAAATTAAAAAATAAATAAAAAAATTAAAAAAAATAAAAATTTTTTATTTAAAAAATAAAATTTTCTTTTCAAAAAAAAAATCAAAAACTTTATTTTCAATTTTTTTATTTTTTGTTCTTTTCTTTTTTTTTTTTTTTTATCTTTTTCATTTATTATTATTTTTTTTTCAATTATTTTTTTTTTATTTTTTTGGCTTAATTTTTAATTAATTTTTTTTTTCTCTTTTTATTTTTATTTTTTTATCTTTCTTTTATTTTTTTTAATTTATTTTATTTTTGGTTTAATTTTTTTTAAATTTTGTTTTTTTTAAATATATTTTTTATCTTAATTTTCGTTTAAGTTAATTAATTTAGGTTTTTAGTAACTTAATTTACTAACTTATATTAATTTAATTTACTAACTTAATTAATTTAGATTTTCATTAACTTAATTAACCTACCTTTTTATTAACTTAATTAACTTAATTTTAATAGCATGAAAAGTAAAGATCTAAGAGAGTTCTGTCTAGGAGACTAGTTCTTGGAAGCCTTTGTGCCACTAGTCTTTCCTGGGAACGTTGCTCTGTCTAGGAGGATGGTTTTTAAGGAGCCTTTGCCCCACCATTCTTTCTTGGGAGCACTCTTGGTTAATACTGATTATGTTATTTTAACTTAGATATTATACCAAAAAAAAAACAAAAAAATTCTGAAACTATCTCCAAAATTTTAAAGCTTTAATTACAATCTAAGGAGTTAGTTGTTTTGTTTGATCTAGGTACAATTGTGTTTTGATGCCTTTAATTATTTGATTTGTACCTAGACATGGATTATCTAAAACTCACAAGCATGTCCCTAGTTTTAAGTACAGAAAAATTTAAAAATCCATAAGATATGACTGAAAAAGTATAGGTAGACAACCTTGTCTTACTTGTAGGTTTGATTGACTCATTGATGAGGGGACATTGAGTTTACTTAAAATGAAATCCCCAAGTTACGTCTTGCTAAGACATTAAACTAAGCGCTGGATGGGAGTCAACCCATCATTTTAGGTAATTTTCTTTTATTTATTTAATTTCTATTATTTATTTTAGTTTAATTACATATGAATAATTTTAAAATTGTTAAAACTAAAAATATTTGTTAAGATATTAGAAGTTCACAACGATCTGTCTGTGTGAACTTTATTGATGAATATGATGGATACACTTGCATTTCTCCATTACTACTTGCACATTCTCAGGAAATAGGTAATATTTCTTCTCTTTTCTCTTTATCTTTAATTTACAGTTGTTACATTGAGGACAATGTAAGTTCTAGGTTGGGGGTGGTGAAAAGTTACCATGCTTAATTAAAAAAAAAGATTTAACAATTTAAAAAAAATATTTATGTTCATATTTTCATTTTTATTGTGTTTGGTTTTATTTTCTTTGTGTGATTTAGTAATTTTTTGGAATTTAAAAAAAAATCACAAAAATTTATCATTTCTTTAAATCAAATTTAAGTAAATAGTTAAGTCTTTTGTATTGTTAGATTAATTTTTGAAAACATATCATGAAATATTTTGTAACTGTTTTTGATAATTAGTTAATTTTTGTCATAACTAGTATTTCTTGATAAGATGTAGAAATTATATTAAACCCAAAATCGGTGTTTATGAATTTGTTTTAGTGGAGATTACCTTTGTGAGATATAATTTGAGCCTAATTTCCCTTATTGAGAGTGAAATATATATTTTTTCTACTCCAAACACATTTCTTATTTCTTCAAATTCTTAGATGATCTCTATAGGCATTAACATTGAATGTATGAATTTTTTCTCATCTTAATAGAGTGTCGTATATTTTTTATTATTATTTTTGCTTAGATTAAATGATTTGAGTAGAAATTGATAGTATATGCTTTTATCTCATTCGTGCATGACTGTTACAAAAAAAAAGAGACATATCTGGGGTTACCTAAACCAAGATCAAACAAAAAAGCCACAAAATTAACCACTCACCAAAATCCTAAAAAAAAAATGTACAATTTGTACATGGGTTGACTCTCTAAAAAAATGATATATATTGAAAAGTATCTTCAGAAAAATATAGAGAGATAAAGAATATATAGTATAATCTACATACTATGACCCAATTTACCCAAATTCAAAAACAAAATGTACAATCTGTACATGGGTTGACTCTCTAAACAAATGATATATATTGAAAAATATCTTCAGAAAAATATAGAGAGAAAGAATATACAGTATAATCTACATACTATGACCCACATTGCCTACAAAGTTGTGAGTAAAGGCTAATTACAAAAGAAAGATATAGGAAGTAATTCCCTAAAAAGTCATTGCACTTTCTTCATTTGTAAGAGGCATATATCTTGAAATTTTTTCTTAATGAGTTTGATTTATGCATGAAAATAATTTTTATATATGATATCTTTATAATTTATACATTTGATTCCTTCCATGAGATCAACGTTAAATTTAACTCTGCTGGCTGTTTATAAACATGATGTAATAATAACGTTGTTATGCTTGCGAAATATTAAATAGGTAAAAATCTCTAAAATGAATTGATTTTATTTTTATTCAAGATTTTATATTAAGAATGTTAGAGAGAAATATATTATTTTTCATTACAAACTTAAATCTGAAAATTAGATTTTAAGGTTTAGTTATCCGGTCTGATTTAGAGTAGTGTTCTTTTATTTGTTGGTACAATCGTCCGGTAGTTAGAGTGAAGCTCTATTTCAAAAGTTTTTATAAGAATTATTATCTAAAAATGTATTGACAACATGTTTTCAGTAGTGGTTTTAAAACTTGAAAGTTAGTACTCGGATAACTAAATTCTTAGGTTTAATTTGGACACCTTGAATAAAGTTTAAACTGTCTAACCCCACCAAAGGTGGCATTTAAATGGTTCATTTTCAATCTCTTAGAAAAAGGAATTAATTTAATTAACCAAATTAGTTATCAACCCCATCCATAGGTGTTAATTGATTTGTTTAGTTAGCAAATAATATCTAACCCCACCAAAGGTGGTATTCATACAAAAAAGAGAGAATCAATAAATATCAATTCATATCTTTAATAACCTAAATAATATGAGCAAGCATAATTAACTTAGTTATTATATCCATAAATACTCCACTGTTTTAAATGATAAAATTTGCATAAATGTTTATTGAATCTATGTTTATTTTTATGTAATTAGATTAAAAACACAAAACCCAAAATATCGTGACAAGATGTTTAGGATTTAATTTCGTTTTTAAAAGTTTGAATAATAAATTAAAAACCACATACATTCCTTCCTTAGATCGACCTTGGGAGTATACTTATCATTTTCTACGAAATGATTCGTGCACTTGCGAGAGTTTTATAAATAGATAAAACCAAAGTAACGGGCAGGATCGACGATGTCGGTTAGACCCCGATCACTTAGTCATGGCATATCACATCTATCGCTGAAATTCTTATTCTTATTGTGCTATTTCTCTCTACATTTATTCACCTAAAAAAACAATAAAAATATAAGTAAAATAATTTTAGGTTACCTCCCAACCAGTGTCACTTTTAATGTCTTTGACTAGACGGTCATATCAAGTCCTAAGGTGCATCCACCAAGGTTATCACTATAATAATGCTTCACTCTATGCCCATTAACCATAAACCGCTCTTTATTATTATTTTCTAATTCAATGACTCTATGGTTGATTACCTTAGTGATGATGAATGGACCTGACCATCTCCTCTTTAATTTTCCCGAAAATAATTTGAGTCTTGAGTTGTACGGTAACACTTGTTGCCCCGGTTCAAAGATATGATGCACAATTTTCCTATTATGCCATCTTTTTGTCTTTTCTTTGTAAAGATTGGAATTCTCATAAGCATTCCATCATAATTCATCCAATTCATTTATTTGAAACATTCTTTCCTCACCAACTGCATCTATGGATATGTTCAACTATTTTAGTGCCCAATATGCTTTGTGTTCCAATTCTAGTGGCAAGTGACATGCATTTCCATAAACTAGCTTATATGAGGTGGTACCAATTGGTGTTTTAAATTCAATTTTGAACGCCTATAAAACATCATCCAACTTAGATGACCAATCCTTCCTAGAGATGTTCACAGTTTTCTCCAAAATTCTTTTCACTTGTCTATTGGATACCTCTACTTTCCCACTTCTTTGGAGATGGTAAGGGGTAGACACTTTATGCTCAATCACATACTCAGACAGTATAGATTTAAATTCTTTATTACAAAAGTGATTAGCTCCATCACTAATAATGATCCTAAGAGTTCCAAACCTAGTGAAAATGTTTTTCTTAAGAAATTTCATGAAAACTTTGGCATCGCATTTGTTACTGGAAATGGCTACTACCCACTTTGACATGTAATCCACTCCTATAAGTATGTATTGGTTACCAAAGGATAAATGGAATGGTCCCATAAAGTCAATTCCTTAAATATCAAACAGCTCCACTTGAAGTATACTATTTAAAGGCATCTCATCTCTTTTGAAATATTACCTATCCTTTGGCATCTGTCACACGTCTTTACATGAGTATAAGAATCTTTAAATAGTGTGGGCCAAAAATAACCAGATTGAAGTATCTTACCTACAATTTTTGTGCTCCTAAAGTGACCTCTATAGTTTGAGCTATGGTAATAGTAAATAATACTTTCAACTTCATCATTAGGGACATATCTTCTCAAAATACGATCACCACATTCTTTTTACAGGTAAGGGTCATCCCAAAAATACTGCCTAATGTCATGGAATAATTCTTCTTTTGTTTCCATGTGAGGTTTGATGGAAGAATGTTAGCATCTAGGAAATTTGCAATGTCTCTATACCATGGGATTTCTATTTGAGCTATAGAATATAGTTGCTCATATGGAAAAGATTCCTCAATCACCACAATATCATCCATTTTTGCTTACCTATCTAGTCTAGATAGATGATCTTCTACATGATTTTATATTCCTTTTTTATTATGGATTTCCAAGTCAAATTCTTGTAGAAAGTGAACCCATCTTATCAATCTTGGTTTGGCATCCTTATTTGTCATAAGGTACTTTATTGCAGAAGTATCTGTATAAATAGTCAATTTGGTGCCAACCAAATAAGATCTAAATTTATCAAAGGCATATACAATGACAATGAGCTCTTTCTTTGTAGTAGCATAATTCATTTAAACCTTATTCAGTGTCTTGCTTGCATATAATATGGCACGAAACATTTTTTTTCTCTATATTGTTCAAGAACATATCCAATAGTAAAATCACTTGCATCACACATCAACTCAAAGGGCTTGCTCCAATCTGGTGTGACTATAAATGGTGCTGACACTAGTTTCTCTTTAAGCACTTGAAATGTTGTTAAACATTTATCATCAAATTTGAAAGGCATATCCTTTTCTAAAAGATTACATAAGGGTTTGAAGATTTAGGAAAAATCTTTTATGAATCTACAATAAAGACCTGTATGTCCAAGAAAACTTCTTATTTCTCGTACATTGGTAGGTGGGGGTAGTTTCTCATTCACTTCTATCTTAGTTCTATTCACCTCAATACTATTAGCTGAGATTTTATAGCCCAAGATTATACCTTTATGTACCATGAAATGACACTTCCCTCAATTTAAAATCAAATTCATTTCTTTACATCTTTGTAGCATTAGGGAAAGATAGTGTAGACATTCATAAAATGAGTTTCCAAAGATAAAAAAATCATCATGAAGATTCCTAGATGCTTCTTTACTATGTTTGAGAAAATAGGCATTATGCAGCACTGAAATGTCGTAAGTGCATTGCATAATCCAAACGCATTCTCCTGAAAGAAAAAGTTCCATAAAGAAATGTTAAAGTGGTCTTTTTTTGGTCTTCAGTGCCACAGAAATTTGGTTATAACCAGAGTATCCATTTAGAAGGAAAAAAGAAAGAATGCCCAACTAATCGGTTAAACATTTGATCCATGAATGAGAGAGGAGAATAATCCTTCTTTGTAGCTTTATTTACTTTGCAAAAATCCATAAATACTCTCCTTCTAGTGACAGTCCTAGTAGGTATTAACTCATTGGATTCATTTTCCACCACAATGATTCCTCATTTCCTTGGTACATATTAAATTGAACTTATCCATTCACTATTTGATATTGGGTAAATAATGCCCATGTCTAGCCACTTGAAAATTTCCTTCTTCACCACTTCTTTCATAATAGGATTTAAGTAGCGTTGTGCATCCATGATGGGTTTAGCTCTGTCATCTAGCAAGATTTTATGCATGCATATAGATGGGTTTATGCCTTTGATGTCGGGACTATACCAACCTATAGCTCTTTTGAAGTTCCTTAGCATCTTCAATAGTGCTTCTACTTGCTCCTCACTTAGATTAGTAGATATTATGACTGGAAGTGTTTCATAATCATCCAAAAATTCATAACGAATATAAGATGGTAAAGGTTTAAGCTCTAATTTGGGTGGCTCCTTAATGGATGGTTTCAACCTTGAGCTTATTTCAAGACATTCTACAAATGCATTTGATACACACATAAGAGGCATGTCCTCCAAAAAGTTCACCCAGTTCACAATATCAACCTTTGATTCCATACTTTCAAAGTTAAAACAGGTTGAGTTTTTTTCTGGTGAGTTTATGTCCTTGTTCTTAGCATCATATGTTAAAGTCTTAAGTGAGAGTGATTCAACAAGTTTTGTTAAGTTACCAGCACAAATTTGTGCACCTTCATGAGTGTTATAGTATTCATTAGCATGTGTTTATATAATTAACAAGTATATACTCTAAAGTGTCATTAGGGCACATTTCATAAAACACATCAATGGTTAGCTCATCGGTACCATCTATTCGAAAGTAATCATCAACATTATCATCATCAGAAAATTTAATTGCTTTGACCATATTAAATGTTATTTGTTCATCTTGTACTCTGATTGTAAGCTTACCTTTTTGTACATCAATGAATGCTTTTCTGGTTGCAAGGATGACCAAGTATGATATGAATGTCACGATCCTCGTTCATGTCTAGCACAATGAAGTCTATCAGAAAGATGATTTTTTCTACTTTTACTAGCACATCTTCTACCATACTCTAAGGTCTTTTAATTGAATTGTCTACCATTTGCAATGTTACTAAAGGGGGTTTGGCATTATCAACCTCTAAACTCTTGAAAATTGATAATGGTATAAGGTTAATGCTTAAGCTTAAGTCACATAATGCTTTCTTAAAGTGGATGTTCTTAATAGTGCAAGGGATGTTAAAATTACCAGAATCTTTTAGTTTTTTTGGTAGTTTTTTATGAAGGATGGCACTACAACCTTCAGTTAAGGTTATTGTTTCATGATCTCCAAGTCTCTTTTTCTTTGACAGTATATCCTTCATGAATTTGGCATACGATGAAATTTGTTCAAGTGCATTTGCAAATGGTATGTTTATATACAGCTTCTTAAAGACATCAATAAATTTTGAAAATTATGTATATAACTTCTACTTTTGTAGTCTTGAGGGAAAGGAATAGTGGGTTTGTAGAAGTTGTTTTTCTTTGGCTGAATTATTTCCTTTTCAAGTCACTTTTTATCCACTAGTTCCTCCTCATCCTTATTAATTTCATATTTCTCATCATCCTTTTCAGTCTTATGTTTCTATTCTAAATTTTTACCACTCTTAAAGGCTATGGCATTGCACTGGTCCTTACCTTCTCTTCGTGGATTTATAATTGTGTCACTTGGAAGGTTACCTTGAGGCCTTTGACTTATGGCCTGGGCAAGTTGCCTCATTTGGTTCTCCAAATTCTGAATTGAAGCATCTTAAGTGGACACTTTTGTATTTACTAACTGGATGAAGTCTGTCATTACCCATTAAATCATTTGTATTGTCCTTAGTAGGTAGTTTCTTTTCTTCGGCTTGTGATTGTTGTGGTTGTTAGAAACCAGGTGGTAGAAATGATTGATGTTTGAATTGATCACCACCTTAATTGTTGTTATTACTTTAAGAGAAATTTGGATGTTGTCTCCATCCTAGGTTATATTTGTTTAAGTATGGATTATTGTTTCGGTTCACATAACCCATATAGAATATTGACTCAAGATTATTTGGAAAATTATCAAACAAATGAGCTCCTCCAAAAACACACATGACATCCCTAAATCTTAGACCTGGTTTGTACTCGTTGACGAGTTTTGAGCCTTCAAAAGATTAACCAAAGATTACACTTGAGTTGTAAGTGTTGTGATATCATTTACCTCATGCACTCTGGCTATAGCTATCATTCTGTCCATTGGCCATTGATAATTATTGCTAGCCATTTTCTCAAGTAAATCATAAGCTTGATTGTAAGATTTGGCTAGCAGAGCTCCATTAACTGATGCATCAACAATAATTCATGTTTGAGCATTTAGACCATTGTAAAAAGTCTCCATTTGAATCCAATGAAGGATACTATGGTGAAGACACTTCCTTAACAATTCGTTGAACCTTTCCCATGCTCTTTCTTGGCTAAATTATTTCTTTTTCAATGCTCTCTTTATTCACCAGTTCCTCTTCATCTTTGTTAATTTCCTATTTCTCCTCATCCTTTTCTGTCTTATGTTCATGTTCAAAAGTTTTACCACTCCTCAAGGATATGGAATTGCACCGGTCCTTACCTTCTCTTCTTGGGTTTACAATTGTGTCACTTAGAAGGTTACCTTTAGGCCTTTGAGAGGATTTGAGTAGTTTACATGTTTAGAAAATTGAGAGATTAAGTATTCTTAGATATTTTCTCATACATCTTCTTAATTATCAAATCTAATTTAATTAATTATTGTTATTTACTTTTAGTTATTTTAATTTTGCTTCCTTAAAACATAAAAATACAAAAAAATTGATTCTTATTTTTTTAGTTTCAAAAATTAATTTCTAACAAAATAATCTCTGTGGGACAATCTTTTCTTATTATTATATTACTTGTTGTGATATGTATACTTACGTATTTATTACACACAAATCATGTGTCCAATCAATTTTTTGGAGTCGTTACTAGGGATCAAACCTGAGTCACCCGCATGACTCGTAGGAATACTTACCACTATACTACAACGATGCTAAAAAACTTGATCGGCACCCAAATTGTGTGCGATGAATATGAAAATATACGTATCGTAACGATTAATATAATGATAAGAAAAGATCGTTCCTGTAGAGATTATGTTATTAAAAAATAATTTTTTTATTTTTTTAATTTTATTTTAGTTATTTTCTTAATTTATTTTTCTTTAATTTAATATTAATTTTAATTTTTTTTAACTAACTTATTTTTTATTTATTTTAGTTAATTTATTTATTTAATTATTTAGTTATTTATTTTTAATTTTTATTTAGACATCTTCTTTAGTACTGTAGAAACATAGTTTAGTCTATTATATGAGCAGAATTCATGAGGGAGAAATCTTACCTTTAGATCTTGAAATTGAGCATACTTTGAGGTTAATAAGGAAACAAAAAGTTGTCACGTAAGAGGAAGAAATGGCTAATCTATTAAAAAGAAACAATAATGAGCTAAATTTGAACAATAAGATACTTTTGATGGATGATGAGGATAGAGCTCTGAATGAATGTGCAAGACTTATGTTGGAAAGGTTGAATCCAAGTATTACAAGAATAAACATTTAAGCTAATCAGTTTGAACTAAAGTCAATGATGTTTCGAATGCTACAAACAGTTGGACAATTCAGCGAATTATCAATAGAAGATCCTTATCTTCATCTTAGATTGTTTATTGAAGTTGGAGATTCATCCAAATTTATTGTTGTGACTGAAGAGGCATTCAGACTTAGATTATTCCATTACTCTTTGCGAGATCGTACTCAGGCTTGGCTAAACTCTTTGCCACCTGATTCCATTACAACTTGGAATGGTTTGGCGGAGAAATTCTTTATGAAATACTTCCCACCAATAAAGAATTCCAAGCTTAGGAATGACATTACTTCCTACCAACAATACGAAGGAGAATTTTTATTGAAGTATGGGAAAGATTCAAGGAATTTCTAAGGAAATGTCCTTATCATGGTATTCCTTCTTGGATTCAAATGGAGACTTTTTACAATGGTCTCAATGCTTAAACAAGAACTATTGTTGATGCATTTGGAGCTTTGCTAGCCAAATCTTACAATCAAGCTTATGATTTACTTGAGAAAATGACTAGCAATAACTATCAATGACCAATGGACAAAATGACAGCCACAAGAAGAGTAGCCGGGATGCATGAGGTAAATGATATTACAGCACTTACAGCTCAAGTGTCATCTTTGGTTAATCTTTTGAAAGCTCAAAACTCGCCAACGAGTATAAACTATGTCCAAGATTCAAGATTTTCACGTGTGTTTTATAGAGGAGCTCATTTGTTTGATAATTGTCCAAATAATTCTGAATCCATATGCTCTGTGGGTAATGTGAATCGAAACAATAATCAATACTCAAACCCATATAACCTAGGATGTAGACAACATCCAAATTTCTTTTAGAGTAATAACAATAGTCAATATGGTAATCAATTTAATTATCAATCATTTCCACCACCTAGTTTTCAACAACCACAAGCCCAAGAGAAGAAGCCACCTACTGAGGACAATACAAATGCTTTAATGGGGATAATGAAAGACTTCATCCAATCAGTAAATACAAAAGTTTCCATTCAAGAGGCTTCAATTCAAAATTTGGAGAACCAAATGGGGTAACTTACTCAAGCTATAATTCAAAGGCCTCAAGGTAACTTTCCGAGTGACACAATTGTAAACCCAAGAAGAGAATGTAAGGATCAGTGCGACGCCATATCCTTGAGGAGTGGTAAAACTTTAGAACAGGAACATAAGATAGAAAAGGATGAGGAGAAATAGGAAATTAACAAAGATGAAAAGGAACTAGGGGATAAAGAGAGCACTGAAAAATAAATAATTCAGCCAAGAAAGAGCAACCTTTACAAACCCACTATTCCTTTCCGTCAATGACTGCAAAAGTAAAAGTCAGATACACAGCAAAAATTTTGGAAGTCTTTAAGAAGCTACAAATAAACATACCATTTGTAGAGGCACTTGAACAAATTTTGTCTCATGCCAAATTCATGAAGGATAGTGTATCAAAGAAAGGAGGCTTAGAGATCATGAAACAATAACCTTGATTGAAGGTTGTAGCGCCATCCTTGATAGAAAACTACCATAAAAAATGAAAAGATCCAGGTAGTTTTGACATCCCTTGCACTATTAGGAACATCCGTTTTAGCAAGGCACTAAATGACTTGGGTTCTAGCAATAACCTTATGCCATTATTGATCTACAAGAGATTGAGGGTTGGTAAAGGAAAAACCACTTTAGTAACATTATAAATGGTAGATTTGCTAGTAAAAGTAGACAAATTCATCTTTCTGGTGGACTTTATTGAGCTAGACATGGAAGAGGACCGTGACATTCCTATTATACTTGGTCATCCATTCTTTGAAACTAGAAGGGCACTCATTGATGTACAAAAAGGTGAAATTACAATGAAAAATCAAGATGAACAAATAATGTTTAAATTTTTTAAAGAATCTAAACCCCCTGACATTGATAGTGCTAATGAATGCTTAAGGATAAGTGTTACTGATTGTGGGAATAGCCTGAAAGAATTTGTTGAGTCGCCCACACTTAATACTGTTAGACATGATGTTATGAACAAGGACAAAAAACTCACCATAAAACAACTCAACTTGTTTTAAATTTGAAAGTATGGCAATAAAGGTTGATATTATGGACTATGTGACCTTTTTGGAGGATGCGCCTCTCATGTATGTATCAAAGGAAATTTTGGAAACTTTTGAGATAGGATCTAAGATCAAACCATAAATTGAAGAGCCACCAATTTTAGACCCTACACTTTTATCCTTCCTTCCCTAGTCAAGTATGAAAATGAAATAGTCCAATTAAGGGATGAAAAAGTTATTATAAATACATAAATTGGATGAGTTATGGTGGAGTGCTTATAAGAATACCAAAAAGTTCAAAAAGAAAAAAAAAATGGCATGAGAAGAGAATTGAGTACCGTGTTTGCAAACTAGAACATAAGGTATTATTGAATATATCAAAACTCAAAATATTTCCAGGCAAACTCAAAAGTAAATGGATACAAAAGGATGTGCCTTAGGACTTGATAGGACCTTCTAGTCAAGGACGTTAAACGTGACGCTAGTTAGGAGGCAACCAAACGTTATTTTATTTATATTTTCATTTTTTTTGTTTTGTAGGTGAATAATTATGAAGAGCAATGACGTAACAAGAATGAGCATTTCGACGACAGAAGTGGTGTGCCATGATTAAGGGAGTTTACTTTTCTTTTACCTTTACATATTTATATGTGCACATTAGGGACAATGTGCAATTTTAGTTTGGGGAAGGAAACTTCATTTTCTACATTAATTTTTCTACTATTCATTTTTAAATTTTAGGGATATTTATTTTTAGGATGTTTTTAATCATGATTTGGGTAGAAATTGATAAATATATATAAACTAAATGCATGTATGCTTGATATGAAACATATGAACTCAATGATAAAAATTGGTTGTCATGACTAGGATTAGGAATGTAACATATTTGTTAAGATATTTACATTAATCATGTGATATGCTTGCTAGCTTTGATTAGATTGATTCAAATTTTTATTCACATGTTCATAATTGATTTTGGTGTGCTTATTGAGAGAAAATTTGTAGTGAGTTATACGAGTCGATGGGATCTACCAAGTTTTAGAATCTATTTGATCATCCCTTGAGGCAAAATCCTAAATAGTATTTAGCAAGAGAATGTTAAGGCCTTATTTGGATCAAATGAGCCTTTCAAGCTAACCATTGTTAATATCTTTAGTTACTTATTTGAGCTTAATAAAGAAACTTTCATATTTATAAGCCGTATTTAATGCCTAACTAATAAGCAAAAAGCGAGTTGGGGGTTGTCATGAGTGCTTAAAAAGCACTAAAATTACCATTATTTAATGTACTTTAATTAATTAAATAGATTTATATTTAAATAATTTTATCATATTTTTATATAAATTTATCTTTTTAAAATCACAGGTATTTTTTATTGTTTTTTAGGTATTTTAGTTCAAAAATAACTTAAAGACTCGAAGAAAAAACACTAGATGCAATACATCACAAATATATTGAGAAAATAAATGAGAAAAAGTCAAAAAGATGAAAAAATTGGACAAAATTGGTCAAAAGGTAAAAAATATCAAAAAGGCCAAAATCGCGTGCGTAGCCTCCCATTCGCACTAAGTATCGCACACAGTGGGCCCAACCAAGCCGAGAAATATGTGTAGCGTGCCACATAATGCCGATCATCTACCTACGCATTTACGCCCATCCACGTGTGCTTACACACTCCTTACCGTATCCAACGCGCGCCCAAATTAAAATTTTGAAATATTCCCCCCCCCCTCCTTTGGCTTTTTCCTCATCTATAAAAGGACCCTCTTTTCCCATTCCAAAACACATAATTTTCTGAGCTCTTTCTCTCTCTAGAAAGTTTTCTTTTTTCTTTTATTTTTGTTTTTATTTTTAAAGTTATTTTATTTTTTAGAGGAACTAGTTATGTTTTTATAATTTTTTAGTTTTTGATTCAATAAGTAGATATACAAAAGGTTTTCTAGCAACAGAATTAACAACAAATTATTGTAATGATTCTTTTAAGGTATTATTTTAATGGATTCTTTACAGTTATCTTTTTTATGTTTTATTCTTATATGTTATATTTAATTTGTGTGTGATGAAATTTAACATGACTGGCTGTTTGTAAATATGATATAATTATAACGTTGTTATGCTTGCGAAATATTAAATAGGTAAAAAATTTCCATAAAATAAATTGATTTTGTTTCTATTCAAGATTTTATATTAAAGATGTTAGAGAGAAATATATTATTTTTCATTACAAACTTAAATCTAAAAATTCGATTTTAAGGTTTAATTATCCGGTCTGATTTAGAGTAGTGCTCCTTGATTTGTTGGTACAATCGTCTGGTAGTTAGAGTGAAACTCTATTTCAAAAGTTTTTTATAAGAATTATTATTCGAAAATGTATTGACGATATATTTTCAGTAATGGTTTTAAAACTTGAAAGTTAGTACTTGAATAATTAAATTTTTAGGTTTAATTTAGACATCTTGAATAAAGTCTAATTATTTTACTCCGCTTAAAGCTGTGATTAGATGGTTTGCTATTTTCTTAGAAATAAAGAAAAAATTTAATATTGAATTAATTAATAGGCCTAGCCTAAGGATATAAGTTAGTTAATATTAAACAAAAAAATTTAGACCCCGCCTAAGTATACTTTCATACTAAAAAGAGAAAATCAACAAATATCAATTTATATATTTAATAACTTAAATAATATGTGTAAGCATAATTAACTTAATTATTATATCCTTAAATACTTTACTGTTATGAATGATAAAATTTGCATTATTGTTTATTGAATCTATATATATGTTTATGTTTATTTTTATGTTATTAGATTAGGAAACAAACAAACCAAATATCGTGATAGGATGTTCAGGATTTAATTTTATTTTTTAAGATTTTAAATAATAAATTAAAAACCACATATATTATTTCCTTAGATCGGCCTTGGGAGTATACTTATCATTTTCTATAAAATGATTTGTACACTTACAAGAGTTTTAAAAATTATAAAACCACAAAAGGTATTTTCGTAAGATCGGTATTTGCAATGTCGGTCTTGCGATTCATTCATCAACATACTATGAAAACCAATCTCGTGGTGTGTAAACATGATTGCATACAAAGTATATCTAACTATGTACGTGTGTACATTAATGATTCACAGTAACGAACCTTACATAGAGGAAGGCCATACACTGAGTATAAATAAACACACACCATATTTTGTACACAGGAAGCTAACGCACAGATACAAAATACAATAGGACTTACATTCTCCCTCTTTGGCTTTCTATGTCAAAACATTGTACAATTAAATATATGCTTACATCTGTCATGAGATGATCATGAAGATGACCTAAAGATGTTTGTCCTATGAACAAGATATAAACGCACTTCCAAACTCGTAAAACACACCTAAACTAAATACCTCCAAATTTTGTGCTTTATCCATCTTCATGTAACAATTCATCCACTCTGTTACTCTGAAATAGAAGGATCTCAGCACCATTGCATATAACACATATGAAGCTCAAAGACTTCAATCTACACCCGTAACTTGCACATACAAAACAAATACATATCCTGTGAATGTATCATACAAAAACAATGCATAGTCTATGATATAATATCATGTTATCCATAAACAGGTACACACTAATAGGCTAAGCATAATCAACATGTAGTACAAACAAACATAATCTACATGCAACACAAGTATGCAAATTCCCCCTGAACATATGCAACACTCCCTCTATACATATGAAATAACCATGATGCAATGCAAACTACATTCACTAACCTATAAAGCAACTAGCATATTAACAAACAAATACAATGCATAGATAAACACAAGTTGTGCACACTTCTCTCTGTTTTTCACATGAAAAGTCAAAACAAGCACACATACAGTATGCAATATACCACACCTTTATATGAAAGAGAGAAGTCAAATAGAAATATAAAAATCCTAGCACTCATGCACCACAGTAGAGAAGATTAGAGCAAACACAATAAGAAACAACACATGTAGTCATGCAAAAAGGATACAAAATAACACCGAGACAATAACAAGGTAAAATCAAGCAATAAGCAAGAAACTAAATGCACAAATAAACCAAGAGAATTACAGGCAAAACGCATCTCTTAAATGTGATACATAGCATGGAGCCCTACATCTATATGTACTATGGAAGGGCGTAAAGTTTTACACAATGTGCTTACAACACATCAGCTAGATGGGAGGTTGAGCAGTAATGCCACATTGATGTGTCAACAAATATGTAAGAAGAAGTTGATTAGGAGTCCAATTATCTTCCAAGTTGATACACTCCTAGTGACTCAACTATCTTCCCCTAAACATCAATGACCCATAGATGTGTCAAACAAATCCCTAAGAAGAAGTTGACTATGAGTGCAACTATTTACCAAGTTGGCATACTCCTAGTGATTCAACTATCTTCTCTCAAATACATTAGTTAAATAAATACATAATATGCTTATATTTTTATAATCAATATCAAGTTCATCATCAAATACATTATATGCATATTTTAAATTAAGATTCCTATACATATGAATCTTTTTGAGAACTCTATATCAATTAGATCAAGTTGTCCTCATAAACGTGAATTAATCAACTTACACAGTAGAAGTATAAAACAATATGCTCAATTTAATACACAATCAAAATACTTAGTAGATATGAAAACAATAATCTATAGTAAACACACTAGTGACAGTATGCCTCATAGGCTTTTATCCAAACTAATAATAAACATATGCATAAAAAACAATTAACAACATGTGAGAATATAATGCATACTAAATAACAAAGGATTTTTAATCACTTCAAGATTTCATATGTGGGAACGTATTCGATAAATGATAATTGTACTCTTATAATATGCGATCAATCTAAATATAACAAACCAAATAAAGAGTCTAACACTTGGGATATAACTAGGATAAAGAGATACATACTCTATAGAGACTCACATCAAACTCACATGCCCATAATAGACATAAGTAAAGTAATCTAATCAGGAAATAGGCAGATTAATTTACTACAGCATAAGTAATGATTAGACAACTATAGGCATCCTATATAGATAAAAAAGAAAGCATGCGACAACATATAAAAAATAAGCTATCTAATCAGAGTGTACTTCTAGTATGTTATAATATATATGATAGAAACTCATATTATACTAACATATATATTGAAAATGCATAACAATGTTCAAAGAGTCTAAGACCTAATCCACAATCATGCTAAAGAGATACTGACTTCTTAAGGACTCAACTCAAACATACAGATCACATGAAGGAAAACACATGATAGATAAACGCAATTGTAGTATATATAATCAAAGATATGCAGTATAATAAGGTAGTAGATATAGAATTTAGTAAATGAAAAATGCAGGTGATAAATATCAAAAGTTTTCTAATCAGAGTTTAAACTCTAGCATGTAGGAACATATACTATCTAAACTCTGATTGTATTAGCTAAACATTCAAACATGCATAACTCTAGATATAACAAAGTGAACCCACATAGAAACCCTATCTATGTGGTAACATTCTTAGGGTTGCTTATGGTAACCATTCAACAACAAACAAAATCATCTATGTAATAAAATAGTTACAATCCTGAATGAAATAAAACCACCATTTAGTCGGAGTTGCTAACTTTATAACAAACTAGTTCGACACACAAATTTGACTATCTTCCAAAGTTAATACTACCCAAAGTGCTGTGATCAGTAATTGAAAACCAGTAATATGTAAAGTGAATAAGAAAAGGTTGCGCGATGGCGACTACACACTAATACATAGCTTTACATATAAAAACTCACTTGCTAACACCATCTTAAGTACTAACCACTCACAAGTATGGTTTAGCTCACACAATTACAAATCACTAATACCAAACAACAATCATGATATTAGTGATCCAAAAACAAAAAAATTGAAATGTCAATGTCATAGATCCATTATATTTTCTAGATACCAAGTAAGAAGAAATATGGGGTATTTATAAAGCCTTGGACGGCCACTTCACTAGCCACCTTGCCAAAGGTGGTGGCGAGGTGCTAAAAAAAATATTTTTTCGTTTCCAAAAAAGTTGAGTAAATTTCACAAATACTTGCACCCAAAATGAAACAAAAACATGAGCGACAACGTCGATGAGCGAACGTAGCATGCACACTATGAAAACCAACCCTATGGTATGTGTAAACATGCTCGTATACAAAGTGTTCATAACTATGTATGTGTATGTATTACCGATCCATAGTAACTAACCTTACATAGAGGAAGACAAATGATTGAGAAACATAAAATAGACATCATATTTTGCAAATGGGATGCCAACACACGCCAAGAGTACAACGTGACTTACATTATCCCCCTTTGGCTTTTCATGTCAAAATAGTGCATAACGTAGTACATACTCACATCCGTTATGAGTTGATCATGAAGATAACCTAAGGATGTTTGTTCCCATGAACAAAACATTGACGCGTACCTAAACTCAAAAGACACATCTACACCAAGTGAATCCATCTTGTGCACTCAATCCATCTTCATGTATCAACCCATCCAACCTTTGTCTCTCTGAAGCATGAGTAACTCAACACCATTGCACACAACACAACTGAAGCATGATGACTTCACTCTACCTCTGCAACCTACACACATGAAATAAACATATACCATATGAACTTATTATGAGGAAACAATGTCTAGTCTAAACATATACTATTGCGCCACCCTTACACAAGTAAACACCAATAGACTAAGAAAAATCAACATGAACATAAGTATGAAAACTCCTCCTTAACATATGAAACACTCCTCCTTAGTGTATGCATATCAAATAACCATGATGCAGTGAAAACTACACTCACCATCCAATGCAACAACTAGCATATGAACAAATAAATACAATGCAATGATAAACAAACAAATAAATACAATACATAAAATACACAAGTTATGCACACTTCTTCCCCTTTTTTGACATGAAAAATCAAAGTAAGCACATACATAGTATGCAACATAACACACCCCTTTATGAAGAAGAGAAGTCAGACAAAAATTCAATAATCTTAACACTCATGCACCAGAGTAAAGAAGATTAGAGAAAATATAATAAGAAGCAATATATATAGTCATGCTAAAAGAATAAATAATAACATTAAGACAATAGCAAGTATAAGCATGCAACAAATAACAAACTGGATGCATAAACACACCAAAATAAGTGTATATAGAAAACATCTCCCTAATGTTATATATAGCATCGTGTCCTATGTTTATACATATTATGGAAAGGCATAAATGACTTTGCAATGTGTATACAACACATCGGCAGGATGTGTGATCAAACACCATTAGCATATAAATGTTTCAATGAATCTATAAGAATAAGTCGACTAATAGTTTGACTATCATCCAAGTTGACACACTCTTAGTGGCTCAACACTACTACAATACATGTATATGGCCTCAGTTTTTAACCGTGACCATAGGTTTATGGTCATAGTTATAAGAACCAAGGCCTAAGTGAGAAAGACCATAGATTGTTACATAAAATTAATAAAAAATAACTTACTCATTCATAATATTTTCAATATCGGAGAACACTTCACCTCATATTGAATCTAAATAATAAATGGTATTGTTGAATGGCTCGTACATAATTCAAATCCAATGGTACCTATATCAATTTATAATAAGATATATATTGGAAAATGTCTTTGATTACAAAACATAATTTTTCATAAATGTTATAATAATCCACTTACCTTCCATTATATGGAATAATCCACCTCTCTCTCTTGAGTATTTTTGCATCATTTCAAACACTTGTCTCGCAATTTGAGTACGTGTCATCTTCTTTTTATTGACATAAATCTAAGACTTATCCATTCTAAATGACACAACACATGTTTTGGTTAGAAACAATTTTTTTAATTCAAAACTGGTTCATGAAAATTAAGGGTGAAGATAACAGTCAACTTCTCACATGGTTTGCACATTTATATAAGATCCATATTTTCTATTCTGGTAAAAGAATATATATTTTAATTGATTTGGCCTTTTTTCATAGTAAAGTAAGAACTTAGAATGTAACACAAATTCAATAAATCTACGTAATAAGAAAATCAATTATTTCACATGAATATGAAGTTGCTACATAGAGGAAGTTTGGTTTTCTTAATCTATAACTTTAATGAACTCGTATAAACTTTAACTTAATTAGTACAATATCATAAGGGGAAACCAATAGTAAATTTGTGCATGAGATTGAAAAGTATGTATTTCTATAAACCTATTTTCCCAATCAAAAAGTTACATGTAACTTTTAAATTAATATGAATGCACATAAAAATTCCTAAGGAAATGGGGATATACTAGTTTTGTACATGAAAGAGATAAATACATGAAATTAAATTAATAGAAAAATGAAAAAAATTGTAAAGTTATTTTTGTATTTTTTAAATGAATAACACACAATATATTATTTGATTTTGATTTTAAAAATATTGGAAACTCTATTATTTTAATTATGATCATGGTAAAACTGAGGTTATATGTATACACTAGCTTCGGTTTTTATTAGACTATGACCAAAACCCTATGGAATCACTTTTAAAAATAATTGAGATTAAATTTTTGAGACCAAAGATCACTATTTTAGTAGTCAATGATTTTTTCCCAAACATCAACACCACATAAGTGTGTCAGCGAATCCATAAGAAGAAATTGACTAAGAGTCCAACTATTTTCCAATTTGACACACTCCTTGATACAACTGTCTTACCCAAGTAACACTTGGGTGTATTCAATCTTGCAACCTCACCCCACACTATGCACACACATGTAGAAAGATATCCTAGTCTACCAAAGAAAACATGTGTCATGCATTTCAACAACAAATACCAAGCTATCAACTACATGCAAGAAATATGCAATCACTTACTACAACAAGGAAGCAGGTAAACACATAAAAATACATGTGAAATAGGAAAATGCAAACTATACATGCGACATATCATACTAACAGTTCTATTTATGAATAATTCATATAAGGCAATGTCAAGAAGAATAAAGCATCACACGAGCAAAACAACATAACATAAACTCATAAATAGAATAAACAGTGAGAATGAAAATCTAACACGATACTTCTCCTTGACAATATTAAATTAAGATATATGTCTCCCCCGAAATGTATGCATGTGAGGCAATAAACATGTTATACATCCAACTCTCAAAACTCTCCTAAAATAGAAGCATCAATTCACAATAGAAAACAAACAATACAAAAATGGGGAAACAAACAAAGCATGTTAAAAGAAATGGAAGGTCCTTAGAGATTAACCAATACACTCAACATAAATATCCACATGGTCATCAATTCATGATGTATTCATGTAAGGGTATGACTAAATTTTTAATGACATGCTTAGCGTATGTTGTACAATTTTTTTTTACTCTTTATGCCATCAAAACAAGGACATGTGAACTAAGCAAATAAAAATATAGACTCAAATTATACCAAACTTCATAAGTCCAAATTTATCCTTTCTCTCCATTGATATAGGTGCCAATCAAGATGAAATCAAAAGGTCTTTCAAAGCTTGCAATCATAGTTTGAGGTTTAGGTAGATAAGAAGAGACATTTAAGTTTAAGTACACCTTAAGACAACCATACACTTTAAGTGATGAGATCACAACCATAAGATGTAGACCTTTAAACTAAGGCTCTTTTCCTTTTACTTCTCAATTTTCATACACTCGTATTCTTGAACATATGGACATTTTCTTTTACATCTTTTGCATTCATTTGCTGATACTCCTCTTTTTTCTTTTCTTTTTTCTCATTTTTCCTTTTCTTTTTCTTTAAGCACGAAGGAAAGACATAAAATTCTAAAACATATAAGCTCAAAGAGTAACATAATTGAAACTCAACAAAAGGTGTACAAAGTAAGTGAGATTTATCATTTGTGCTAAGCCAGAGGTGCAAAGAAATGAAAGGAAAACATAAACGTTCAAGAGGGAAAACTGAGGATAAGAAAACATTGATGATAGGAAAGGATCAAACGATTCAAAGATGACCTAAATCATCTTTCTATCCAAGTAGAACTTAGAATTTAGCCTCAAAAGACACTAAAGTGGATTCTATAGCTGGTTAGAGAGATACAAATTATCAAAGTAGAAATCCAGTCATACATATCAAAATATTCATATAAATCTCACATGGTTAAGGCATGTGTATGAAATTTTTTTACTTAAAATATAATACAAAAATTTAGCCATACAAATGTTGAAGGAATACACATGTCAAAGCAACCACACTTCAATTTAAGTCAAATGCATACTAAACATATATCAATGATGATCCCTCTAAAAATCATTTCACATACAGTAAGTAACCTGAACAGAGAAAAATGCATAATAGTCTTGAGAACATAGAAAAATGAGAAAAAGAGAGTACCAACACAATATTTTTGATTTCTAATTAAAGTAGAAAAAAGAGATAAAATGAGTAGATAGTTAACAGACAAAAGAAAAGACAACGATGGCCTTAAATATTTGGTAAGACAAGGATATGTAACAAGAGAGATCATCAGAAGAAACTATAAAGTATTTCCTTTAGAGAGAGAACATGTAAAAAATTGCACATAGTTTCCTTAAAAGAGATTATTGATAATACTCACATCATTGCTAGTCGAGAGAAGAAAAGAAACAGACTAACTAGTGAGCAATATAGGTAACATTCCCAAGATAGAAAGAGAAGAAACAAAGGATGTTACAAAAAATCTAAGCATGTGAGAAAGGCTCAAGTTCTAAAACAGAAACAAGAGACATGCTTAGAATGGGTTAAAACCCCAAACACCAGGAGTACTAACAAAATGCACAAGTTTAGTCACACTAATGCATATGAGTCAAGAGTCTTAAAGATAGGTGAATAATCTATATGATATACAGATGCATAAGGTAAACCCAAACAAGCATAGTACAGAGAAACACTCATGTACACAATATACCAAAACACCATAGTTTTCTCCAAAATGACATCCAAAGTGTAAGAAAGACAAGAGATGGTAAAGGAATAGAAAGAGTTGATTGGAGACAAGTAGAGAACCAAAAATCAACATACTAGGTACAAAAGAGAAGAACCTATTGAAACATAATAGATGCATTCTATATGGCATGACATATAAATGACTAGATTATAAGAAGATAGATCCTAATACTTTGACACTACATGTTGAAAAATATGTGACATGATGCTCATACAAGCAGTCACAGAAGAAGTAAGCAATAAAAACACATAAAAGAGCATGTCAAAGCAATTAGTAGAAGAGAATACTAGTAAAGTATCAAAATAGTTTGACATAGCACCAAGTAAAGCAATTAACATACTATGCACATCAAGAGAAAGAGATATGCATGAACAAGTAAATATGGAGCATGCTGACAATAAAAGTTCATGGATATTAACAACCTCACAAAAAAACAATATCCCACACCATTGGTAACATAGGGCATAAACATACAAAGTGTGGGTATGTGTAGACAAAGCTCTAAGATTGAGCATCGAGACGGTTAAGCCAAAACAGGGGTGACCCACTACGATACCAAATGAAGATTTTCACATGTCAGAACAATTACACGAAGTTCAATTATTCTTCTGACTTAAATAAGTAATTGGGACTTAAATGAGGGGTGGATATGCCAACACATGGAATCTTTTTGCGAACTCTATATCAATTCAGCCAAGTCAACCTCACAAATGTGAATTAAGAAACTTACATAACGGAAATATAAAATAACATTCTCAATTTAACATAATTAAAACACTTAGCAGATACGAAAAAATTATCTATAGTAAACATGCTAGTGATAGTGTGCCTCACATGCTTCTATCCAGAGACTAACAATAAACATATGCATGGCAAAAAATTAATAACATATGAGACAAGAAGGCATACTAAATAGTAAATGATCTCCAATTACCTCAAGAGTTCATACATGAAAATATATTCGATAAATGATAATTGTACTCTCAAAACATGCGATCAATCTAAATATAGCAAACCAAATAAAGAGTGACAACCTAGGATACAACAAGGGTAAGGAGATGTAGACTCTTTAGAAACTCATGTCATGCTCGTATGTTTATATAGATATAAGTAAGATAAACTAATCAAGGAATAGATAGATTAATTTACTATAACATAAGTAATGATTAGAAAGCTAAAGGCATGCTATATAGAAAAGAAAGAAAGCATGCGACAACATATAACAAATAAGTTTTCTAATCAAAGTATACTTCTAGTATGTTAGAACATATATTATAGAAACTCATATGATATTAACATACATACTGAATATGCATAACAATATTGAAAGAGTCTAAGACCCGATACGCAATCAAGCTAAAGAGATACTGACTCCTTAAGGACTAAAATCAAGTATGCAAATCATAGGAAGGAAAATCTATGATAGATAAACACAGTTGCAGTACATATAATCAAAGATCGATAGTATAATAAGGCAACATATATAGAATTCAACAAATGAAAAGCATGTGATAAATATCAAAAGCTTTTTAATCAGAGTTTAAACTCTAGTATGTAGGTACATACACCGTTTAAACTATGATGCTACTAGCCACACATTCAAACATCTATAACTCTAGATATAATGAGATAAATTCATATAGAAACCTTATCTATGTGGTAATATCATCAGGTTTCTTATGACAATTACTCGACAATAAACAGATCCATTGTGCAATAAAATAATTACAATCGTGACAAAAATAAAATCCCCATTACCTCTACTAGTCAGGACCTTTGTCCAAACTATCTATTACTATCCTCGTTTGCTACCTTCACAACAACCTAGTTTGATGCACGAATCCAACTCTTCTCCAAAGCTAATAATATCCAAAGTGGTGTGATTAGTAACCAAAACCCAATAATATGTAAAGTGAATAAAAAAAAGTAGCACAAAGGCAACTACCATCTAATACACGACTCTACATATAAAAATCACTTGCTAATACAACCTTGAATATTCACCATTCATAAGCACGATTTAACTCACACATTCATGAATTCTAATATCGAATAACACTCGAGGTATTAGTAATTTGAAAACATAAAACCAAGATGTAAATTTGATAGAGCTCCACTATATTTTTTGGATACCAAGCAAGAAGAAATGGGGATATTTATAGAGCCTCGAATGGCCACCTCGTCAGCCACCTTTCCAACCCCCTTGCCAAAGGTGGTGGCGAGGGTAGTGGTGAGCTTGGTGGTGAAGTGCTAAAAAAGATATATATTTCCAAAAATGATGAGTAAATTCCACAAATACCCATACCTAAAATGAAACAAAAACATGAGCGACAATGTCGACGAGCGAGCGTAGCATGCACACTACAAAAACTAACCCATAATGTGTGTAAATATCCTCGCATACAAGTGTTCCTAACTATGTGTGTGTGCGCATTACTGATCTAGAGTAACCAACCTTACACAGAGGAATATAGAACGTTGAGTAACATAAAGCAGACACTGTGTTTTGTGCACAGTAAGTCAATACATAAACAAGAACATAATGGGACTTACATTAAATTGAAAAGTACACACATACGAGGAACAAAAATATAAGCATATAAATAAACATTTATTTATGAAGACTTTCACATTCATAATTATGCTTGGTAAATAAAATATTAAGAAATTAAAATTTTCTTACTATATATGATGTCCACAACAAATTTACTTAGCAAAATAGCTTCTTAAGATTATTAGGGAAAAATTCTTGAATTTGTTGTTAATTATCGATCTCTATAATCTTCAAGTCCAGTCTTTAAAGTCGTTAATTATGATATTATAAAATCATATTAAATAATATAGTTTTTTTTTTATTTTGGCTTCAAAAAAAGACTCTAAGTCACTATCCTTAAGACACTAGTTACCCCTCCTCCCACTGATGCACTAGGGTTCAACAAATACGCCTCTAAGATACAATGAAGCCTTTTGTTGTCTGAGGTGTGCATTCACGAAAACAACCCAAGAACACAATTGACTTTGAAAGAAACTCAAGATAATTAATGTTCTAAATCTACAATATTTAGAATATTAATTTTATATGTATATAAATGGTGGTTAGAAGTGTAAGAGAACATTCATTCTTCTTTCTTCAACTTTGTATTGCTCTTTTCCAAATGGCCTGAGTATATGGCTTATAGAATATTATGCATCTATTCAAGTTGAATTACAACTTTTTTGATAAGTTGTGACTTTTTCAAAAAATTATATCTCTTTAAAACCAATATAATTGTTCATAAACTATTACAACCTATCCCTTTACAAAAGGTCACAACCTTTCAACATAAATTATAACATTTAACTTTTAAAGTTGAAACTCTTTAATATGTCTTTCATTAAAAGATACTTAATTATTACAAATTTTCATCCAAATGCTATAACGATTTATCTTTGAAAATGTTCCAACAAGCTTGATGCAGGATTTATTTGAATATAGTAAACAATCTATGTAATTAAGAGTTTATCTCGTCTATGGGCAATGTCTCATATAGGTTGTATGTATAATGAATCATTTAATATCTTTTTGCGCATTGTAGTTTTAATTAATTTGTTGGATTAGTTGTTCTTGTACTTTCCTTAAAAAATGTTTTATTTTTGGTTATGTTAACCCTTAGTTCCTCATCTATGTAGCCTATTTAAAGGAATTGCATGCATGTCGGTGAAACTAATACGGGTGTGATAATATCTCACATCGATGTATGTAATGAAGTATTTAAAACTCTCTCAACATTGAAGTTAAATCATATAAGATTATATATCAAAAACAATCATAAATGATCATATTGATATTAAGAAGAATGATCGTCTTAAACACATGTCTATTCATCATCATTATCAACTCATTTATCAAGAGAAGAGATAAATAAAATCTTATATTTATTATAAAAATAACACTTATTTATATACTTATTTTTTATAACACTTTAAACCTATTATTATTATTATTATTATAGGTGATCGTATAAAGATAAAATAATTTTTTTCATTTTATTTTTAGATTTTTTAAATGTATTAGATAAAAATTATTTTAACTTAATTAAACTGTAACTGAAATAATAAAAAAATTAAATAAATAAAATTATAAAAAAATAATTATTTTTTCTTATGTAATCACTTAATAAGACTAAAATATCACAAAAATAAATATAAGATATAAGTATTATTTTTAGAATAAATGTATCACATTCACAATCATGTTTTTTCGATTCAAAAATATAAAGTTTGATTTAAGTGAATGGATGAATTTTTAAATTAATTTTCTAAATTTACACAATCGACTCTTCAGTTCTCCTATATACTATGCACTCCCAGATTAGTCAATTTTTACTACAAAATTTCTTAACAAATTTAATTATTTTTCTTTCAACAAAAAAAAAAAGTTTTCAAGATAAGATATTGATTTTTGATTATCTTATTATTATTGTTTCTTGTGTTTATCCTAGTCATCTGTTGGCCATTAACTTATCTTGATCGACTCTTTTCTAAAAAAAAAAGAAAAAAAGAAAAAAAAAGCTCTGATAATTTTTAATAGTTATTCTCATTAGTGGATATTATTATTATTATTATTATTATTGTTGTTGTTGTTATTATTATATAGTCTACGCATGTTATCCATTCCACCCACACACCTGTCATGCAAGGAGATTGCTTCACTTATTTAAATCATTTCACTCTGCAAGCTACTTCAATTTTATCTCATACCATACTTTCACAGATTCACTCTTCATTATAACTTTGCTATAGTAAATTTATTAAAGATATTGATATTTTTTTATTAATATTATGAAGTTATTTATATTTAAAAATTAGTATTTTTTAAATTAATTTTTTGATTAAATTGAGTATTTCACATCATCTGACTTAGGGGTAATTTTGAAATTAAGTTTTAAAATAAATAAATTTATAAATTAAAAAGATAAAAAAATTAACCTATGCCTCCAGAAAAGTAAAAACTCAAACCTGTAAGGTAGCGTTTAGTTCGCAGTATGAAATCGAAATCGAAATCGGAATGACAATAGAATGTAATGAAAATGAAACAATGTTGTTTGGTTTGATCATTGGAATCAAAGAAGGAATCAATATTACAGTGTTTGATTCATCAATGAAATGGAATAGAAAAAACTGTAAATTATCTTAATATATTTAGTAAAGTTTAAATAATATCATTTAATTATTATTTTTTCGTCACATAAAATACATTATTGAAATTATTATTTTTTTAAATAATTATTACTTAAAAATAAAATATATTATTAAAATTATTATTTTTCTAAATAGGATTTAGGGTTTTGAGGTTTAGTATTTAAGATTTAAGGTTTAAGGGTTAGTGATTTGGGGTTTAGGAATTAGGGTTATATCTGTGGGTTAAGGTTTACGGTTAAAATTATTATTTTTCTAAATAGGGTTTAGGGTTTTAGGATTTGAGATTTAAGATTTAATGTTTTAGGATTTGGATATTGAGATTTAAGGTTTTGGAATTTTGGATTTAGAGTTTTGAGATTTGGGGTTTAGGATTTAGAATTATATTTGAAATGGGGTAAAATTGAAAAAAAAAATTAAGATGAAAATAGAATCATGATTCCTAAAGAAATAAAGAATTATGATTCTATTTTTGACTCATTTTCAATCTAATTAATTCTGATTCCTTTCTATTCATTTCGAACAAAAATAACATAAGTCTTTTTTTCTATTTCACTCGTAGAACCGACCACCATTTCTCTGAAAAATCTTGCTGAGAATGGGCTATTCAGATTCAAATTGCTTTCAAGATTGACCAAGGAATATTGCAGAGAATATATTCTTCTACGATTTGGGAAAATAAGTAATATTGATGGGGATTTTGGATTTGTACTGCGTGGGAGTGGTCCACGCCCTAGCCATGGCAAGGAATTTTCTTCTTCTCAATGATTGTTTGAAATTTTATCTTTTTTTTTATATATATGTATGTTATGTGTGCTGAAGAATAGAATACGATGTTTTGTTGGCTAGCAAGTCAGATTGTATCCCAATATGAAACATAATTATCTTTTTGAACGTTGTGGTCCATGGTGGGAGAGAATTGGGTAATTTTTTACACATGTTCTTCTCAGATAGTGGTGGTGGGGTGTAGTGGTGAATACGAAACTTTAAAGCTGAAATAAAGTCATGCATATTAAATTAATATAATGGCACCATGTGTAAGTTGGAAGTTGGAACTAGTCAAGCCAATTAAAGATGAAGAAGACAAAAGTCATAGTTAAAAATTTAGCACGACACTAGCTATTTTAGGGCATTTGCATGTTCTTGACTCTTATGATGATAGAGGGCTACCCCCAAATTATAACAGAAAATGATGTAAAAAGGGTGGGATCGATTTATAATTCTAGTGAACTCCTTTAGAATATTTGAAGTGTATGTTATTGAAAAAGATGAATATGATGAGGATGATTATGATGAGAATGAGGAAGATGATCAAGATGAGGAAGAAGATCATGACATGAAGAATGTGCAAGAGCAACAACCTCATGGTGGAGATACTTGTTAGATCTCAGGTACACAATGTTAGAGCCACTTGTGATGGTGGTGATAATGGGGTGGTGGAGCCATTTTTGATTGTGGTGATGATGGAGTTAACGAAGAGGATAATTCTGATAGCGAATTTATGTGTAATAGTGATATATATATATATATATTTAATGGATGACATAATTCAATATTGGGATGACTTTTCAAGTAAGAAAGTACTTAAGAAGGCAATTAAGTACTATGAAATTAAACATGGAATGAGATTGAAAAGGACTAAGAATAGCAAAGACAAATTAAAAGTGATGCATATATAAGAACTGTGCATGGTAAATGACTGCCAAAAAAATTGTTGGATTGAACACATTTCAAATTAGAAGGTGTCACAAGGAAGAGGAGCATGCATGTAAAATGGATTATAACATGAAATTTTATATCAACAGTTGGTTTGTGGCTAAAAGATTGCTTCAAATTTTTAAAGATAATCCAATAATTAAGTGAAAAAAAGTACAAGATTATGTTTGGTCCAAATTTCAAGTTAGTATTAGTTTAAACCAAACGAAAAGAGCAAAGATGAAAGCAAAAAAATTGATACACGGTCCCTTTGAAAGTACAAATTGCTTGGAGGTTACGTTTTGGAGCTACAAAGAAGTAATCCTAATAAAGCTGCAGAACTAATGATTGTTAATAACAATGATGGATTTAATAGGTAATTAAATGTTAAGTACAGTTTATTAAATTGTTGTTTTATATTTAAAGTTAATATCTATTGACTTATCTTATCCTGTATGTGCAGATTTCAAAGATTCTATGTGCCCCTTGGTGCAATTAAAGAAGGATTCAAAAATGAATGTAGAAGGTTCATTGGTCTAGATGGATGCTTCTTAAGAGGTCCCCATAAGGGTCAGTTACTTACTACTATTGGTATGAATGTGAATAGCAGAGTTCATCCAATAGCCTACGCTATTTGTGAAGAGGAGAACAAGGATAGTTGGTCTTGATTTGTTGGCATTTTGAAATCTGATTTGGACATTGAGGAAGGTGAAGGGTGGACATTTATTGTAGATGAACATATGGGAATTGAACATGCATTGAAGACTAAGGAACCAAATGCTAAGCGTAGAAATTGTGGGTGACATATATTACAAAATTTGAAGAAGTTCAATAAGAATGTAAATGTATCACTGTGTACTTTTGGAGATGTGCAATGAGATGTATTCTCAAAAATGGAGATGATTTTATGACATACATATCTCATTTATTCAAGAAGACTGCATATGAAATGTCATATTCCCCAATAATGTACCCTGTACAAGGTTCAAAATATTGACAAACAAGTAATCAACCTATTGTTCATCCTTCAATTCCCAAGAACAAAGGTGTGAGGTCAAGGTCTAGTAGGTATAAGTCACTACAAGAGAAGTATAAAAGGAGAAAAAAAAATAGTGACACTAATACCAGATGGAGCTCCTCAACAACTGAGAAGGTTTTCAATTCCCAAGAGATGTAGCATTTATGGTAACCTTGACCACAATGTAAAAGTTGCCTTACAAATCAAGAGTTAGAAGCATCACAGGTAAATTTTAAGCTTCAGTTTTATTATTTTGATATATATTTTTAAATTCTTAACTAACATTTCAATGTTATGCATTTGGGAGTGAATATTAGCGAGACATCAAACACCTAAATGGAGGCCTAAATTGACATTCAAGCTTCAGTCCAAGCAGAAATCCACTATGAAGTCCAAGTTGAGGTCATGCCTCATATCCAATCTGGAATGCAATATGAAAATCAAGCAGAAAATCAACCCCATATCAATATTGGCACCAACAAAGCATACTCTATAGTGAAGTACAATCAGAACAAGTTCAAAATCAACATGTTAAAAGAAGAGTTAGTAGAGTTATGCATAATGTCAAGACAACAACACCCGAAAAATCACAAAAAAATCGTTTGATGTTCATATTATTTTTGTACTAGATTTTGTACAGATGTTGTTTGAAAATTTAACTGTGAAATTCATTAATGGAAATAGATGTAACCAGGTACAGATTTTGTAGTTTTTATATATGTATGTTGTGTATATTTAAAACAATATTTGTTGTAAACTATTTTGATGAGCATTTGATTTACAGGAGTGTCAAACGGATGACAGTTTATGTATATTGCTGTAAACTATTAAAAACTGCTATAAACTGTTACTATTTATGTATATTTCTGTTTTGTAGTTTTTATATTTAAAGCTTTTTTTTAAAAAAAAACTAGGAACTGTAATTGCATGTTTGAAATGTTACTGGACTGATTTATAAAACAATATGAAGGCTTTTTTTTTTATATTTACTAGGAACTTTAACTGCATGTTTGAAATGTTACTGAAACTAATTTATACAACAGATTAAAGCCTCTTTTTTTCTTGCTAAGAAGATGTAAACATAAATATATTGAAAAATTAAAACCAAAATATATTAAAACAACATCAAAATGATTCATACAACATCTTCAATGTTACTGGAACTGTTACTAGAATTAATTTATACGACAGGTTCAATGATTTTAACTAAAATACATCAAAATCCATGTTCCAACCAAAAAGGGTAACTACAATCTTCCACCATTTCTTAAGTTTAATCTTTTCCTCATCTTCAACATCCTAATCTTCATCTAATGTATCATCCTTTCTCTTAACCCTATTCAACAAACCAATAATCGCCTCTGCATATCTTTCAAGAGCTGCCTCATCATGCCACCTAAAATACTCAACTATATCTAGCAACTCTACGTGTTTTTCCATTTTCATAGGTGACCCTTTTTTGAAATAAAAAAATTCATATCTAGAAATAAAAATTTCACAGGATCCATTTAAAAAAAAAAAATCAGAACCTTAATTACCTCATTGCACACAAAGAATCTTCTACCAAGGTTTCTTGAGGTCTGTGAGGTTACCATTATAGCATTTTTCCCACTTATACACTTTCGGACATTTATTTCAACCATTTTTCTCATGTCTCGATGAAACATAGCATAAAAAGAGAAGGAAAAAAAATAAACCAAAATTCGTGTAGGAATGAGAGTTGGAGTGAAAGTTATGGAGCTTGAGTTAACTGATTTTTTCTTGTCCAAATGAGACCTATATTTTTTCTAGCTAGCTGAATTTTTTTTTTTTTTTATATCCAACTATATCATCGACAGAAGTAGGCTCAAAAACCCATTAATCAATTGGAGGGGAAATAAAGCTTGGAAGGAATGATAAGTATACAGTTAAAATTATTATAAATGTTTCATGTTTTAATTATTTTAATAAAATTGGTTTAGAAAGATATCATTTCTTTAACGACGGTATTGAAAAGATATTGGTTTTTAAATATAGGTGGTATCTTCGTGATATTAATAAAAAAATATACCATTAATAAGGATACGATAAATATATCAATCACTTTATATTCTAATTATATTAAAATTCTTATTATAATTTTTTTTGAATATTTATATTGTTATTGATATTGATATTATTTAGTATTGTTAAATTGAATTCCTGGGAACAAAGAAGAAGCTAGAAACAATAATTTTTGAAACTCACTCTACATTAATTATTAATTCAACCTTATCGAATGAATATTTAATAACACTTAATACCGGCTATGGTTTCCATCAACTCTAATAAGAATGTCTCGAAATGACTCCAAGCTGTTTGGCAGTTTCCTTACTTGATGACACTTTTTTGGGTACTATCTAATCTCATCATTAGCATAACGAGAGATTTGTAGGACTTTTTTTTATTTATAAGTGCAATATTTTCAACGTGACACTAATAAATTAATAAATTGAGTACTCACAACTCTAAAACCTAAGTCACTATCATTGTATTAATCTTTCAACCAACTTCCTTCTTATCGTAGATAGGATTTAATATTTTATTTTCATTACTTTTAGTATTGTATTTGTATGAGAACTCTTCTTATTATCAATAAAAATACTATTTATTGTGCTAAATAAATAAATAAATAAATTAACAATTCAATTGGGACAGAGACACTAATCCATGTTTGGTTAGAGGGAATAGAAAGGAATCAAAATTGATTCTTTCTATTTTGTGTGTTTGGTTGGACGGATCGACGGACGGAATGTAATCGATTATTAAAATAAAAGGAATCATAATTCTTTTTCCTCCTTGTTAATCATAATTTCATTCACATCTAAACTTTTTTTTTTAAATTTTACCCTCACTTAAAATATAACCTTAAACTCAAATCCCAAATTCTCAATCCCAAAATTCCAAAACCTAAAACCCAAAATTTCAAAACCCAAAACCCTAAATCTAAAATTTCAAAACTCTAAACCCTAAATCCAAATCCTAAAACCCTAAACTCTAAACCCCAAATCCTTAAACCCTATACCTTAAACCCAAATCCCTAAACCCTAAACCCTAAACCCTAAATCCTAAAACATAAATCCCAAAACCCTAAACCCTAAACTCCAAATTCCAAAACCCAAAACCCTAAACCCAAATTTTCAAAACCCTAAATCCAAATCTTAAAACCCTAAACCCTAAAACCCAAATCCTCAAATCCCTAAACCCTAAACCCTAAACTCTAAAATCCTAAACCTTAAAACATAAATCCTAAAACCCAAAATCCTAAAACATAAATCCCAAAACCCTAAACCCCAAAACCCTAAACCCAAAATTACAAAACCCAAAACCCTAAACCCAAAATTTCAAAACCCTAAACCCTAAATCCAAATCCTAAAACCCTAAACCCTAAACCCCAAATCCCTAAACCCTAAACCCTAAACCCTAAACCCTAAAACCCTAAACCTTAAAACATAAATCCCAAAACCCTAAAACATAAATCCCAAAACCCAAAACCCAAAACCCTAAACCCCAAATTCCAAATCCTAAAACCCTAAACCCCAAATCCAAAATTCTAAAACCCTAAAACCTTTTTAGAAAAATAATAATTTTAACCTTAAACCCTAAATTGCACATCTCAAACCTCAAAACCCTAAACCCTATTTAGAAAAATAATAATTTTAATAATATATTTCTTTTTAATTAAGTAATAATTATTTAGAAAAATAATGATTTCAATAATGTATTTTGTCTGACAAAAAAATAGTAATTAAATGATATTATTTGAACTTTACAGCATGTAGGGGTATTAAGGTCATTTATAGCTTTTTTCATTTCATTCCATTCCAGTTGCAAACCAAACAATGTAATCCTAATTCCGAGCTTGATTCCAATGGTCAAACCAAACAACATTGTTTTCTTTCCATTCTATTTCATTCCGATTCCGATTCCATTTCACGAACCAAACGATACCTAAAGATGGAAAACGTTTTAAAAGTATCAATGTCTCATACTTCAATAAAAATATACACGTTATTTCATTTATTTTATCAAGGTGCATCTTTAGTCCTATTTAAGTGCATGTTCATTTTGTTATCGGAAAAAAAAAAAGAAAAGAAAAAAAGTGCATGCTTATATGAATACGTATGTTTAGAAATTACTCATTATTTTGTAATATATGTTATTATATTACAGATTCCGAGATGTCAAACTTATATGAATACGTATGTTTAGAAATGTTTTAAAATAAAAAAAACTAATTTAAGAAATTATTTTTTTAATATTTTTAATTTTAAAAATAATATTTATTATTCTTTTACGGAAATATTCTTCTCCAAAGCAATTGTAATAAATTTTTACTAAACCTCTGAATTCTTTTTTACGTCTCCATCTTTTAGGTTATCAATTTTTTATTTGTTAAAAAAATATAGTAAACTTAATGTTCCTTATAACATTTAAAAACTTTCATCTAATTTTTATTTATTACACTAATAAAAATGATTAAAAAAATGACATATAATGTAAAATTAAACATTATATCAACATTTTTTGTTGAAACAAGTACGTTAAAACAGTGTTGAAATAATATTATCGATAACTTGAAATGAACTGCTTGAATTGAGTCGCAGACTAAGTTGTTCTCTTTAAGATGTTTCGCGACTCTGCCCAATTTTGTACAAGCAAACACAACCCTGTCGTTCCCAGGATAAAACAGCCTAAAATCTTTTTCTCTGTCTCGGAACTTCACTGCACTGATGAAGACCGGAATGCTACACCTGAAAATTTTGTTGCTCGGAAAACTAAAAATAATAATTTAGAATTGTTCAGAGAATTTTTTTTCTGTGAGATGAGTTTGCATATTCTTGTGTTGAAACTGAGAGTTGAGGCCCTCTATTTATAGGTTTCAGAAACTGTGTGTCCATTACGATAATAATGGTAATGTCTGGGGATGGAGAGCATAAAAGTCATTCTGAGTAATGAAGAGTAACAACCATTTTCTGAGTAAAGATGAGTAACAGCCATTTTTTAAGTAAAGATGAGTAACAATTATTTTCTGAGTAAAGAGGAGTAACGACCATTTTCTGAGTAAAGAGTAGTAACGGTCATTTTCTGAATAAAGAAGAGTAATGGCCATTTAATGGTCATATTCTGAGTAAAAGTAAAAAACGATCATATTCTGAGTAAAAGAAAATAATAGTTGTTTTTCTGAGAAAAAAATGTAACAACCATTTTCTGAGTGGAAAAGTTTTTGTAAAAAAAAATTTCCCAAAAAATAAAATGTCACCTCACCTCACACACACATGCACACGTGTGTGGTATCACATTTGCCTAGGTCTTCTCCCTTTCCACAAAAGTGGGTACCCCTTGGGGCCCAACACCAATAGTAAACTCTTTACTATTTATATATCTTTTAAGTAGTGTAAAAAAGCAATGTGGGACAAAACTATACTAGTTTTTTTTAATAAACATTCATCTCTTTTCAACAATCCCCCATTTGAATTTTATATAAAAATAATTTTCATCGAGCAATCGATTAATTAAAAATATAAGATTGTACATAAGCAAAAGATGTCTATCAACTTGATCTTTTACATAGTATTGATGCTTTAGAATATACTAGAGTAACTCGTAGTTTTAAACTTTATCTCTAACAATCATCACACACCCAACTTTTCCAAGGTGTAGTTCGAAAAGCCCGTGCTTTACGACCATGCATGTGTATCTCAGTATAGTGAACGCTCTAGTAAATTTTGCCCAAAATTTTTTCAAAAGAAGCGGCCACACTTCGACATTCACATAGGTGAGTCTATTAAGAGTACTCCTGTAGCTATGTATTCCACTCCACACAGAGTATAGAACTCATTAAGAGTTTAACAATTAACTCATCCTTTTCTATCGCTTGAGGACTTCATGCTTCTAACAATATAGAATGGGATTTGAAAATAGCATGATTCATCTCATATTACTTCATGACTTGTTATTACCCTTTGAACTTATTTCTTGGGATCTTCAGTCTATAACTTGGGTTACCATCATGAGTGACTCTTCATTCTAAAGGCATTAGTCATATTCCTTTTGAGGTTTTGAAAACCTTCTCTCTCAGTAATCCTTTCGTCAAAGGATCTGCCAAATTTTCATCAGAACGTACATGATCCACTCTTACAGCTCCTATAGAGAGAAATTCTCTAACAATACTATGCTTACGACATATCTGTCGTCTCTTGCCATTGTAGTAACAATTCTGAATCTTTGCAATAGTCGCGGTACTATCGTTGTAGATCAAGACAATTGGTATCGATCTTTCCCATAAAGGGATCTCACCTAACAGACTTCTTAACCAGCCTGCTTCTTCACTAGCAAGGGCTAGTGCTATCATTTTAGACTCCATTGTAGATTGAGCCAATATTGTATGTTTCTTAGACTTCCAAGAAACAGCTCCACCAACTATGTTAAATATATAGCCGCTAGTTGCTTTGGAATCTTCTGATAAAGTGTTTCAATTTGTATCGTTGTATCCTTCTAGAACAGCGGGAAACTTTTTATAATGTAACCTAAGGTATATAGTTCTCTTAAGGTATCTTATAACCCTTTAAATAGCATTTCAATGCTCTACATTAAGTCTACTGGTAAATCTACATAGTAGTCCCACAACATAAGCTATGTCTGGTCTAGTGTAATCAGTAGCATAACGTAAGCTACCAATGATGCTCGTATACTCAGTTTATCTAACACAGTTTCCGGTGTTCTTGAAAAACTTTACACTAGGATCATAAGGAGTACATGTAAGTTTGTAGTTAAAGTAATTATATTTCTTTAAGATCTTCTCAATGTAGTGAGATTGATCTAGAGAAATTCCGTTTTCAAACCTAGTAATCTTTATACCAAGGATTACACTCGCTTCTCCGAGATCTTTCATATCAAAGTTAACACTTAACAAATTTTTTCACATTGTTCACAACATGAGTATTTGATCCAAAAATAAGCATATTATCCACATATAAACATACAATAGTGCAAATGTTATCTTCTAATTTATAATAAATGCATTTGTCACTTTCATTTATTTTGAATCTATGTGAGATAACTAGATTATAAAATTTTTCATGTCATTGTTTAGGTTCTTGTTTTAGACCATAAAGGGATTTATCTAGTTTACAAACTTTATTTTCTTGACATGGGATAACAAAATCTTCAAATTGATCCATATAATTTTTTTCTTCTAAGTCATCATTTAAGAAAGCAGTTTTAACATCAATTTGGTGTACTACTAAATCATGGATAACAGTAAGAGAAAAAAGTACAAGTATGAAAGTTATTCGTGTGACTGGTGAAAAGGTATCAAAGAAATCTACATTTTCCCTTTGTCTATACCCTTTAACTACAAGACGAGCTTTTTACTTTTCAATAGTACCATCAGGTTTTAATTTCTTCTTTAGTATCCATAAGTTGGCATCTAAAGAAGATAATGCTTCTTTAAGAGTTTGGGGATCTTTCTCTAAGGTATAAACATAAAAATCAGATCCAAAATCCTTAAGGGTTCGAGCTCGTTTACTTATTCTAATTTCAGTGTTTAATTCTTCATTTTGTTCACCAGTTCTAGTTATGGGTAAACTACTAGAAGACGAGCCCCCACTATTTTCAAATTTAAAGGAAAACCTATGTTCATAGAAGTCAACATCATTTGATTCTATAACTACATGATCATTTAAGTCATAGAATTTATAAGTTTTACTATTCATAGTGTATCCTATGAATACACACTCATATGCTCTACTAGCAAGTTTATTTCTTTTAAGATTAGGGATCCTAACATAGGAAAAACAACCCCAAATTTTAAAATAAGTTAAATTAGGTTTCTTATTTTTCAAAATTTCATATGGTGAAATTTTACTTGTAGATTTAGGCATTCTATTTAGCACATAGCAAACAGTTAATAAAATTTCTCCCCACTAATGGGAAGCAGCACCAGAGTTTAATAAAATTGTAACAACTAATTCAATAAAAGTTCTATTTTTTCTTTCGGCTTTGCCATTCATTTCAGGAGAATAAGGTGCAGTTTTTTCATGAATGATTCCATGAGTCTTATAAAAATCATTGAAGATATTGGAATCATATTTAGTACCTCTATCACTTTGAAACCTTTTTATTTTTCTGTTAAGTTAATTATCAATCTCAGTCATAAATATTTTAAACATGTCAAACGCTTCACTTTTATTTTTCATTAGATATACATAAGTGTAATCTGAACAATCATCTATAAAAGTTATAAAATAGCGTTTTCCATTTCTTGTTAAATTTCCATCAAGTTCACATATATCAAAATGTATTAATTATAAAGGTTCAGATTCTCTTATTTATGTGAAGTTTTAATTATTTTAACTTGACTATAAAAATCACATTTTTCAAAATCATTCAAAAATAGTTTAGGAATTAGTTCTAAGATACTCATGTTCTTGATTATGCATTTATTAACATGACAAAGTCTAGTATGCCAAATATTAAAAGAACTCAACATATAAGCAGAAGAAGAGGTTTTATTGATTTCAACATTTAATTTAAACATGTCATCAGTGGCGTACCATTTCCCAACAAATATATTATTTTTAGTTATAGTATTTAAATCAGCCCCTATAGTTTGAGTAAACCCAATTTTGTTAAGAAGATAGCCTGAAACTAAGTTTTTTTCTCATCTCTAGAGTATGCAAGACATCCTTCAAGATGACAGTCTTTTCAGAGGTAAACTTCAATACCACCTCACTAGTACCAGCAACTTTAGTGGAGTGGGAGTCGCTTAACATCACTTTCTTATCCTCAGAATCAATATAGGACTTGAACATGTCTCGATCATAGCAAACATGGCGAGAAGCACCAATGTCCACCCACCACCCCTCGGATCCACCAACAAAATTGACTTCAGATATCATAGCAATAAGTTGATCTTCGGTAAGGTTTGCCTACGGGGCAGGACAATTCCTGCTCTGACAGTTCCTAGCCAAGTGGCCAGGTCTGTTACAACTACTACACATGAATGTGTTATTCCTTAAAAGGGTTGAGGTCCATTCCGGGGAGGATAGTTTCTATTTCTATTTTAGTGGTTACGGTTTTGGTTATTATTACGATTCTGAGTTTTCATATTTCTACCTTTAGGTTTCAAAATTACAGAGGAGGGTTTCTTATTGGTACTGTTGTTTGAGACTATGAGTACTTCATCTCTTTGGTCTTATTTTCGGGCTTCTTCTTCTATTCTTAAACAAATTATAAGACTTTCTAAAGAAAATTCCTTAGTTTTATGCCTAAGTGTATTCTTAAAATCTTTCCAAGTAGGGGGTAATTTATCTATAATAACAGTTACTTGAAATTGTTCATCTAAAGTCATACCTTCAGAAGTTATTTCGTGTGCTATTTTCTATAGTTCGTGTGATTGAGCTTCCACTGATTTGCCATCAATCATTTGAAACTTTGTGTATGTACTGACAACATACTTCTTAGTTCCAGCTTCCTCAGTGTCGTACTTCTTTTGAAGTGCTTCCCAAATTTCCTTAACATACTTATCAGAGTTATAATAATCGTATAAGTCATCAGCTAAACCATTAAGAATATAATTTTTGCACAGAAAATCATTTCCCAAGTATCTAAATCCTTAGTTGCAACTTCAGTAGGAGGATTAGACTGTATTGGTTTTTCAGTAGTAAGAGCAAAAACAACTTTTTTCATGGTTAAGAAAAATAACATTTTTTGTCTCCATCTTTTAAAGTATAGGCCCTCAAAACGGAATGGTTTATTGAGATCAGCAGTTAGCATTTCAATAGACATGGCAGATAGAATAACGTCTTAAAATTGTTGAAACAAGTATGTTAAAACAGTGTTGGAATAATATTATCGATAACTTGAAATGAACTGTTTGGGTTGAATCGCAGACTAGGTCGCTCTCTTTAAGATGTTTCGTGGCTCTGCCTAATTTTGTGTAAGTAAACATAATTCCATCATCCCCAGGATAAAATAGCACATAATCTTTTTCTCTATCTCGAAACTTCACTACACTGATAAAGACCGAAATACTACACCTGAAAAATTTGTTACTCAAAAAATAAAAAAAATTAATTTAGAATTACTGAAAGAATTTTTTTTCTTGTGAGATAAGTTTGCAAATTGTTGTGTTAAAACTAAAAATTGAGACTCTATTTATAAGTTTCAAAAACCATGTAACCATTATGATAATAACGATAATATTTAAGGATGGAGAGTATAACAGTCATTCTAAGTAATGAAGAGTAACAATCATATTCTAAGTAAAAGAAAACAACGATTGTTTTTCTAGAAAAAAATATAACAAACATTTTTTGAGTGGAAAAGTTTTATAATTAATGAGTTTTTTCATATTTTAGAAAACTAACAAAACTTATTAGCAACTATTTTCTTTGGAAAAAAAATTAATTATAAAACAAAAAATTAATTTCTAACACAACATTAAAAACAGAACTCAAGAAAACATAACCCGAAGTTATCCATCACAAATTTGTAATTTTCTTTACCATGCGTATTTAAGCACAAGTAAAAAATGTATTTTGCATAAATTATATATCTATTTGGAACAAAGTTAGGTACTCCTTTATTTCAATCTTCTGTTACAACACCAGACCCTCGTGGCTGGAAAGCAATAATATGTATGCATAATGCTCCACTCACAAGGGGCAAAGGGCTGAGTCAACCAAAACACAACTAATATCACAACATAGTTTCTTGCCACCAAAACACAAGTAATATCGGTCATTGACATTTTAAGCATAAATAACAAGACTGAGGGGACTTAACTATATATGTCTACTGAGTTTGTTATTTCTCTTAACAAAAGAAAAAAGAGACAGTTTGTTGTTGTTGGTTAAACAAGATATATTCATGTTTCCAGTATCGATCACTAGATCTCCCATTTCTTTAACTCCATGCCTTCTGGTGGACTTCCCTCAACTTTCTTAGAGCCCACTTCTTCCCAGTCTGTTGACAGTACAGTCCCATTCGACTCGACCTAGAACATGTCATCATTTGGAAAGAACAAAAATTTAATCAAATTTTCTTTGAAGAAATCTATCCATTGTTGAATATTCCTCATTTATTAACGGATAAAGAGGCAGTGAAGATTTTCTCTTAACTTATCAGTTAAGTCCCATGATGTTTAAATAAAACAACATGCCTCTCTCGGAATTTAATTTTGGAAGCTAGCAATTGACAAGGTAAACCATGCAAAAGAAAGAGATAATGCAGTTACCAATGCCATGGTACGGAAACAATATGAGCGATATAAACAATATGAGCGATATAAGCAATATGAACAAACACAAGGAATCTTACAAAAGATTTCATCATAGCTCTTCTCATCTCCTCATCAGCACTTTGGTATATATCTCGGAATAGCTTGTTCAGAGCCGCATCACCATCTAATTTCTCATCTTTCTCCTGACATTTAAGTGACCACTAGGTCAATATCTAAATGATTCATGATGGGTTTTTAAGTGTTGCATAACAAAATAGTGTATCGTGCTTATATTATCTTCTGTATTTGGAGAAAACTAGTGAAAAAAGAAATCCTTATAGAGAACTATTGGGTTGCAGACTAACCTCCTCCTTCATCTGAGCTTCCAATTTATCCCAATCTCTTGTTCTTGGTTTTGTAGATGGGTATGAAAGCTTCTTCTCTCTAGCTGCAAAACCATAAATGCTAATCTAGTTAGTAACATGATAAATGAGGAAGAAAGTATTTTGCTTAACTATAACTGCTTTCGAACTAGATAATATAAATAAATAATGGAAGTTTTGAAGAACTAAGAGTTCAGAACTTTTTGCAACATGAATCGGAAGCTACCTGGTGATGGCACGCTATTTTTTTGTGAAACAGTAATCTCTTTGCTATATTCAAGAGATGCCCAATGAATGGGTTCAGCTTTCACAAGACGGATTTCAACTTTGGTCGATAATACTTGATAGATACACTTATCTGGCACTATCTGTTAATTCATTGAGAATAAACAGAACAATTAGGTGACTCGGACTTACATTTAAATGTGGCATAACATTGTGCATTCTATTTGATAAGGGATGCTCTAAGGAGATAATGAAGAGGGGGAGATATGCAGACACAAGCCTGATGACAGAAAGCAATTGAAGAGGCAAAGTCAGGTTAAAATCAATTTTTTCACTAATAACATAATAGAAGATGACAACTATCAACACAAGAAAACGTAACATCTTTATACAGATATGGAAGTTCCACTAGTGCAAAACCCATCATATGTGGCGTGTAGCACTAGATTGATCCACTCTAAAAATAATAACAGAAAGCAAAACAAAAGGTTGTGATACTAAATACATTCATTAAGATCAAGATAGGATATTATAGAAATATTGAAAGAGAAATTTGACATTTTTATGCCAAATGAAAAAGGAGTATTTAAGTGAGATGTTAGTGCAACAGAGTAATAACAAGCAAGGTCCCAATAAGACAAGTAACCTCTATGCATGTTCCTTCAATACCTTCCCAAATAATCGAGGTTGAAAAATGTAAACATCTTCTCCAGGAATATCAATGGCAACACTTAGCTGCAAAACAATGTTCCAGTGGCTAATCAACCCTTTAACAAATCAAGTAGATAATGATGTGAAGATATGTAAGAAGAAAATCCAACAAACAAAAAACAATTTCTAGAGAATAAACATACTATCTGTTCACCAAAGTTAACTTTAACATTTTTCGCAGGTATTTGCTTTGCAAATATTGTCACAACCACTTCATCTGGCTTCTGGTAGTATTCATGTCTGTTCATACCAATTGTCAGATAATGACAGTGTGAGTGTACTTTAAAAATAATATGAGAAAATAATATCCTTCCAAGAATGCACCTAAAATTTGAAATGTTTGTTTATATCTTATGCAAAATCAAGGCATTTGTAGCATGTACATAGAGGAGGGAACCGATGAGATCATGGTACTTGAAGACTTACTCATGAGACTTGCTGGCGTATGCTCATAATTTAACCAATCAATTAAAGAAAAAAAGGAAATGAATATGTCATGGAAGAATTCAACAAAACCTGTATTTTGGGTTGACGCTTGTTGTGATATTATGAGATTGAATGGATTCTCTCTTATGTTCTTCAAGAATATGAACAGATGCAGGACTAGCAGTTGGTTGCTCATTTGGGGTGGAAAACTTATTTAGGGCATTGTTTTCCTCTGGATGAATATCATAAAGTCATACAAACATCAGAAATGTACTGAGACAAAAACTATAATAGCAGCCAAGTTTAATCGACTTGATTAAAAACAGGCAAAAGAGCAAATAGCTGCAAACATTCTAGTTCCCAGGTTTAAGAGGATTTGTCTTATAAATCAAACATCCTCATCTAACAACCAGCATATGCAACATAATATCTAAAAGTAAATCCACTCAAGCAATCTGCTATAGCATAAGAGCAGCAAAGGAAGAGATTTCATCATATTGTAATTAAGGTTAATTTTGTAGATGTAATAAGAAAAACTATAGTACCTGCAATACACTGATCACATTCATTAATCAACTTAGTGAACCTTGAATCATTCTGAGTCAAAGAAGCACCAATTTCTAGGGCAACCTTCGCAGTTTGATATTCTTCAAGCTTGAAGCAAGTAGTGCTGAAATATGGGGAGAGAAAAAAAATTGTAAATGATCCAATTGCTAAAGTAGTCTTTAGTTTTTACAATGTATTGGCTAATTAATACCAGTAACAAATAGTCCACAATAATAGAAATAACAAAAATACTGAAACGAACAAATAACTAGACAAAACCAAGTGTAATGGAAAAGTATATCAATAGTTACGCAATAATCAACAAGCATTTTAATCCAACATAATACTTAAAATTAAGTGGAGAAGCATACACACCCTTTACGCAGATAAGCCTTAATCATAGAAGGATCTAGCTCAATTGCTTTATTTGCATCATCCACAGCTTCTGCTCAAAAGTTTTAACATCAATCAAAAATGCAAATACCTTACTCAGAACGCAACATTAAGACTTAAGAACACTAATTATCACTCAAGAAATAAAAGAAAGGGTAAACATCGTTTACCACCAAAACTTTCATTTTTGAAACAATTTACTATATTTTTTTTTCCAAATTGTCCCTTAGTTATTGAATCAAATCAAGAAGCCTAAGTAGAAAATTGAATCAAATCGTGAAGTTTGAGTATCAAATTGAGTTATAAAAAGTAACTAATCAAATCAAAATTGAAAATTTGGGTAGAACGGAATCTGTACCCTAAAAGAAATCGTGTCAACAAATACGCTTGAGGTATTCAAGTTTCACCAACTAAAAAGTACATTATAACCCGTAAGATTTTACCCAACAAAATCCTTGTCCCTTTTATAGGCTTGATGATAAAAAAAAAAAATAGCTAAGAGAAAGTACCAGTGAAGTTGTTGAGTTTGATATTAGCCTGGGCACGATCAGCAAAAAGATCGGCGCTTTTAGGATTGACAGCAATGGCCTGGGAATAAAGGTCGACGGCGAGTTGAAAATTATCGTCAACGAATGCGTCTTTGGCCTTCTCAGCAAGTTGGCTTGCCATTGTTAAATAGCTTCTTCGAGGAAAGATAACCTAGGATTGATTGGATAGTATTATAGAGAGAGAGATAGAGAGCGATAAGTAAAAAAACAAAGAAAGAAAGCAGAGACGATTCCTAAATAAAACTTTGTAAAAACCCTTAAATTGGTATGCAATTCTAGTTGAAGAATATTACCAAACTCGCAAAACCAACCTGATTTCACCTCTCCAACAAAGCTGGTTTATCAGAAATTAGGGCAAAGCAGAATAAAAAAGATAAAAAGAAATAGCTACTGAAGTGCAATTTGGGACAGAGAGGCCAAATTTGCAGTAGCTTCTTCAACTTTCACTGTTTATTAATGTTCTGACTTTCCGAAGAATTTCTTGGATGTGTTATCGAAATATAAGGGAAAGGTATTTTCAGGAGAGAAACATTAATTAGGGTCCTAAGCGGGTTTTTTATGTTACACATTAATTTTTAAACCACACTCATCATTTGAAATCCATTATAACCGATAAATGAAAATAAATAAATGAAAAACAGAAAAACCCACCCTCGATATCTACTAACCCCTATATGCTATATGCGCAGAAAACCCATACGTAGAAAAGCTGAGCGAGAAAACAAGGAAAATAACTTTGCCCTAACCTTCTCTTCGCTTATCACTTCTCAGAGAAAGCCACGAACCTCCATAGTCATGTGAGAGGCAAATTAGAGAATCTGTCTGACCACCCTTGAGCATACAAGCAGAGCGAGAAAGTTCACTTTGCCATTTGAGCGAGGGTTATTGCGAAGGAGAAAAGAAATTGGAACCCCCATTTCCTGATAAACAAAATTGGGAATACCAGAAGTTGAGCGAGGCACGAGCTTGAGCATACCGACTTAAGGTTATCGCGAATGTAGTGAGAGCTTCTCCATCACGCTTGTAGTTGCAACTGGCTACCACACCTGCGACGTACGACTATGAACTGCCACCAGAAACGAAGGTTAGGCTTCCCTTCCAGTTGAGACCAGCAATCATCTTTGGGTTAGTCCTTACTGTCTTGTAAGTTTATTATCTTTATACGTTTTTTTGTCATTTTTGTTGTATGGTTTGATTGATTAGAGGTTGAAATTGAGTACGTGTTATGGCTAGTAATAGGTTGAGATTGAGAAGTTGTTACGGCTAGTAATATATTTATACAAAGAATCCGAGTACCTTAATGCCTCTAAATCTGAGATTGGTCATATACCTAAATTTGTTTGTGTTCTTCTTTGTTATGGATGTGTATTACCTTGCTAATTTTTGCAAGAAATCATGTTCATCCGTGCCCATATTGCTGCTTCATATTAGTGTATAACCATTTTTGTGAATCATACATCATGAAAACAATATTAGGTCAGGGAGAAAATAGGAGTCATTAATGCCACAAGTGTACTGTATTCCATTTTAGAGAAGCTAATTACTTTACCTTCTCAATAGATTGATTGATGCTTCTTGTAGCGATAATAGTTGTACATTGTTTATTTCAGTTTGAGTCATGAATTTCATTTATTTTTGCACATCATAGCTTTCAGTTTAAACATATTGTTCTTAAGTCAGATTTCACCATCATAGCTTTCACAATCTTTGCAAGAAATTGTGCTAATATCATAAGATTGAGAGATTTGTAAGTGTATAATGTATAGTCAACTCCGTATCAACCTAATATATTCCATATGCATATGAAGTAGTTTAACACTAAAAATGAATCAGTTTCAGTCACAAACTTCATTTTCTTTTGCGAGAAAGTGTAACCTATCATATCATGAGCTAATCTCAAGTTTATGATGCATATTTTAATGCTTATTGACTTTACAATCATATATCGACTCCATATCGACCTTATTTACTTTTTGTGCATATGAAGTACTTTAACATTGTTTATTTCAATTTGAGTCATGAATTTCTTTTAGTTTTGTTGGAAATTTTGCTAGTATCATATCGTGAACCTATCTTAATTCTGTAATGTATACTTTCATGCTTATCGACTTTTTTCTACCATAGATCGACTCCATATCGATCCAATATATTCAATATGCATATGAAGTAGATTATTTCAGTTTAACACTATTTATTTCGGTTTGAGTCATTAATTGAACTTATGATTTGCAAGAAATTATAAGTGTATAACATATTATGAACTAATCTTAAGTCTATAATGTATATGAAGTAGTTTATTTCACTTTAACACTGTCTATGATGTATATTGAAATCTTAAGTCTATAATATCATATATGAACTAATCTAAATTAGTAGATAATGTATATTTTAATGCTTATCAACTTTTTCCACCATATGTTGACTAGGTATAGACCAAATATATTTTCTGTGCATATCAAGTAGTTTAACAATGTTTATTTTAGTTTGAGTCATGAATTTCATTTAGTTTTGTAAGAAATTTTGCTGATATCATTTCATCAACCAAAAATTGTCAGCAATGTATACTTTCATGCTTATCTACTTATTTTTACCATAGGTCTACTTCATATTGACATAATATTTTAATAAGCATTTGAAGTAGTTTAACATTGTTTATTTAAGTTTGGGTAACAAATTTCATTTAGTTTTGTAAGAAATTTTGCTAACATAATATCATGAACTAATCTTTAAGTCTATAATGTTTCTTGTCATGTTTACTTTTTAAGTATAAGATTAATATTGTCCTGAATTGAGCGTCTAAGATCACGTTTCCATGTGCATATGAAGTAGTTTAACCCTGCATGATTATTTTGGTTTGAGTCACAAATTTCATTTATTTTTGTAAAAAAATCACAATTTCTTTGTTTTCTCAAAAGAGAGAGAGATGTTGCTTCTAGCAATGGTCAATAGAATAAACAAAACCAAACATACATTGGGGTATTTTACTATCCTTCGTATATAAATATATACTCATAACTCATTTCTCATGCATTTGATATTTTAAAAGAATAATTAAGAAAAAAATACAATTATAATAATGAAAGGCATTTGCCAAAGCTTTTTTGTTGCACAATGATCTTGTTCTCGAACATAACTAGAATTTTCAAACAATTTATATGTGTATGACTAAGATGCATGTTTGCTTCAATTTAATAGGTTTGCCTAGTGATAAGGAATATAATTTTTGTTAACAACTATAAAGCTTAAGACTTGATAAACTAATGTGTAAAAAGACATTGTGCAGTACCATATCATTTCTAAATGTTTGAAAAGGTTATTAAGCCTAAGCTAAGAGATATTACTTTAGCGAGATTGACATAAATCTAAACATAATAGAACAATGATTACTAGATATAAGTCGACAAGCAAATAACACAAAGAAATCCAAAATAAACATATAAGGACTACTACTTCAAAACAACGTAGGCTACTTTATAGAAATAAATAACCCTCATTGGAATCCATTTCAAAAGTTTATAGATAATTAGAAGTTAGGTGTTGTTCTAACTATTATTGGTCTTGCAAGATCCAGAATTGAAAAACATGATATAATATCATGGTTACGCAAAGCATATGATCTTAACTGACTACCGGCGATGTCGTAATCCTTAATTGACTATAGTTCACTCTTAGTTCCCTAAAACACATTGACCTTTTTATCCCCTGTCCTTTGACTCTTGACTAGCCAGACCCAGTCAACTACTAAAGTAAAAAGATATAGACTCTTAAAAGACTGGAACTTAACTCGAAAGAAACAGAACAGTAACACACTTAGTTCACATAGTATAAGCATAAAAAAATATAGTATCAAAAGTAGATGACTTCAATAACAGGTATTATAGTAAATAGTAAATGTTTTTAATTAAAATTTAAGCTTATAGTATGTTGAAACATACACACATAAACTTGGATTGTACTAATACAATATCATATAATGCATAACAATCGATATAACAAGGTAAATACATATAGAGACTATATCTATATATGATAACATCCTCGGGATGCTTAAGGTAACCACTAATCAGCAAATAATTTACTAAATAATAAACAAGTTATAATACTAATAGACAGTAAAACCACTATTACCTTTATAAGCCAAGACGTTTGTCCAAACTGCTTACTGTTGCTATTCATTTCTTGCTTCCACAATGACTTAGTTCAACACATGAACTCGGTTGTCCTTCATAGCCAACACCATCCAATGTGGTGTGATTGGTAACCAATAATTAGTAACTGAAAGTGTATCAACTTATAACCTCACGGGACACAATCTACCACAAATATCAAATTGTGTACGAGAGATATACATTCAAACCACGTGCTTACATAGATAACGATTTGATAACTACCACGAAATAACCCACTCTCAAATGTAATCTTTTCAAAATAATTTCAAAAATAGATATAAATTTCAATGTGAATTTTGACAGAGTTTCGGCTCTTAAACAATGGGAGAAGAGAAATGAGTAGGATATTTATAGGGCTCGGAATGCACATCTCACCAATCACCTCATCAAGGGTGCTTGCGAGGTACTAAAAAGTTGCATTTTTTGCCTAAAAAAATGTTGAGTACTATCCATAAATACCCGTACTTGAAACACGCTGAAAACCACAAGTAAAAACGTCGGCCAGCGAGCACTCTACCTAACATACACTGAATGAAAACCAATTACATGGTGTGTGCAAGCATGCTTGCATACAAAGTGCACCTAACTTTATGCGTGTAAATTACTGATCTGCAGTAACCAACCTTACACAGAGAAAGACGAATGCACTAAGTAAAATAAAACAAACACTGTGTTTTGTACATAGGAAGCCAATGCACAAATATGAGTACAATAAGACTTACAATATATATATATATCTTGAATCAAATACATAATTAGAAATTAACCCATTTTTGAAAAAGAGAAAATACCCTCACACATCCACGTCAACTCAACCAAAAATTCTATGTAAACATGACTCATATGAACAATCAATAATTTGAACACCCCGAATGCTTAGGAGGAAACAGGAATGTGAATTGTAATATATGTTGCTATGGTGGACAAGACGCACATGTAGGTTGTTCTTGGACATCTGATAACCCAAGAAGGAAGTACTTAAATTGTCGTAACTCAAGGAGAAATTGAGGTTGTGGTTTCATTAAGTGGTTGGATAAAGAAATGTCTAATAGAGAAAAAATGTAATTAATGAATTACTTAAAAGTAAGGGCCGAGCAAAAGAGGAAAGGAATTACTTGCATAATGTTGAAATTACCATAGTCAAAAACAGAGAAAGAAAGAAATTATAGGTCACTATTTTTATTTGCATTTTATTGCTGATGAATATATGGAGCATGTGATATGAATATTTGTGGTATTTTACACTTGATACATTTTCTTTTGGGCTTTGTTAGGTAATGCATTTTGTGAAGGATTAGTAATGTTTATGTTTGTTTAGGGTTAGCTGAAGTTATGTGTAATGTGAAATCTTCCCAAAGAAATTGAATGAAATTCTAGAATTGGATGGTTAAATAGCTTGTTAATTGTATTTCATTGAATTTTGTGTAATGCCACAGCTTGAAAAGATCGAAATAATCAAGTTGAAAGTAGATATGTTTGGTGTTAAGGGAGAGTTTGAGGAATCATGTTTTGATTTCTTGTTGAGGATGCATACAATCGAGTTTATAAGACTTTTTGTTCCCCATTCATTAATGATACAAGATAGCAATCAATCTGAAGGATTATTGTAAATGGACAAGCCATCATTTTGGATATGAAGAATTTAGTTTGATAATCGGATTGATGTTTAATGGTGATGATAATATCCCGTTTATAAAAAGTTGATTGTAGAATCATTACTTCATGAAAGATAAAGTAACAAGTAAATCCAAATTATGTGATGTTTATAAAAAGTTGTTGAAGAACACAGATAAGTTCGATGTATTTCGTCTATCATTTATTGTTGTATTAGAAATTATTTTACTCAGTGAGTAGAAGACTCAAAAGATAAAGGAATACTACTTACGATCATTAGAAGGTTGAAAAATAATATGGTTGATAGAGTTGCTAAGAATAAGAAAAAATTGGAAGCATTGTGTAAAAGAGAGAAGAATAAATTGAAGAAGATGAAGAAGGAAATGACTTTGAGGACAAAATATGAATTTAATATGAAAATAAATTAAATTAAAATAGTATATAATATACTCAAATAGTAGATAATATATATAAATGAAAGAGTCATGCTTAGTTCTTTCCTAATATAATCCATACATTTTAGGAACGAAAAAAATGAGAATATAATTAAATGGTAAAATTTATCCTTGCTAAGGAGAAGATGCGGGTTCGATTCTCGCTATCTGCCTAAGATAATGGATTTTGAGTTAATGATAGGTTTAATAGGATGAATAATAGTTGATCGCGATAATATAATGGTTCTATCTTCGTCTTCTTTTCTTACCACCCCAAAAGAAAAAATATAAGTAATCAATTAATTATTAGTTAATAGAATCAAACCTCAACATTTTTTTAATAAAAAATGTTGCAGAGTTAGGATTTGAACCCATGACCTCAAGGTTACGAGCCTTTCGAGCTACCAAGTTGTTTTACCCCATAATGAAGAAAAGAACTAGAAGCTAATGGACAAATAAGAATTGAATGTGCCACTTTATCATATATATATAAATAGAATAACTCATTTATACATAATGGTAAATGGTTCCTATGATCATAAATCATAGAAATGAATAGAAAAATGAAAGGATATCTTAACCCTTGTCGACTAAATCTTGTTGCTCTGAGCAACAAGCATGCATGAACCATTTCACGAAATATATGTCTAGATAGTCTAAAGTCTCGATAGTTGGCTCTCGGCCTTTTGGACGAAAAGCAATGTCGATGAAGCCATGCATGTGCACTATTACGTAAAAGAGAAATGTTTGAAAAAATCTTTACTATCAACATCATATAATGTATATGTTTTTCACTGGCTTTGCAAGTCTGGGCTTATAAAGCCATAATTGTATTCTATGTTACTCAAACTCCTCGCTTTGACTTATCGTATCACTATCGACACGATAGTGACACCGATATTGGATATGTGTTGGATTTGGTAAAAACATTTGTGATACGAAGAAAGTTGTTGGAGATAAGAAAGGAAAACGAAGAACGGGGAGGAAGAGAGTAAAGACAAAAATTGAGATAAAAGATAAGAAAAAAATAAAAAGAAGAACAAAGAAGACATGAAATTAGATTTAGGGTAAATTTTGGTTGGGGCTATTATTCTTCATTATTTTTTTTATTTTTTTTTAAACTATAGGCACTTGTCTTTTTTAATATGTACATTTGATTGGACTAGGACATATTTTTATTAATGTATTTTTTATAAATAATTAATTAAATATAAAAATCTTTATTAATGTATTTTTTTCCACAGTTTTTATTAAAAAAATTATTTTTCAATTAACCAAAGTTTTTTTTATTACTTTTGAGTAATTTTGTAGCTTGTAATAATATATTTAGTTTGTTATTTAGTTACAAACGTAGAAAATTCAATATATATATCTATATAATATATAATAATCGTGTTCAAAAGTTGGACATTTTATAACTGTCTAAGTGTTCTAAAATTTTAAGTTTAACAAATCTGACGTGTAGAAACACACTCGTATTCGAATTTGAGTAACATAGTTTGCATTGGTTGATGAGTTAGTAATGAGATGTTCATCGAATGCATTGCTTAGAATCCTACAGTGGGAAAATAAGAAGACTGATCGGTGGTTCATATTCAATTATTTGCATAAGAAATTTTTCAACCAAAGTGATGTAAGTATTGAAATATATGAAGTATATAATTTTTTTCTTGTTTTTTTTTCCTATGAATTTAGGATTGTAATTAATTAATGATAGATTCATTTCTCGCTTGTGGTTTTAGATGTTATACATCCAACAAAAGAAGAAAATAGTATATCATATTACAATTTAAATGTGATTGCTAAGAGATGATTGGTTCATGAGTTCGGTAACGAAGGATATGATAATGTTAGACTTGTGGAAAAAAAAATGCATGAAAAATGTGAATGTTGAATTTTACACATCCTTATCTACCACAACATCCATTAATAAGATATCTTCTTATATCTTTATTGCCAATGACAGTTTAAGATTCATAGTATTTCATTTATTTGTCGTGCCATAGTTTACAAGACAGTTTCACCTAAATTTCATGAATTCTCTGTGTTTTAACCTTCTTATGATGTATGCTTTTTCTTATCCATTTTTGTTTTCATGCGATGGAATTTGCAGTCAAAGAAGACATAAAAGAGTTTAAGGTCATGCTGGCAAGTGTGTTAAATGTGTTGGAGTGATGATATCAATGACAAAGTTGATCTAAATTGTTCTCATGAAGTTAAGATTGGTATCATACACAAGTTGAAGGAGTTAGTGGGGACATAAAACATGGAAATGAACATATTAAACAACGAACGTGATGAAGGTTGAGATTGTGAAGAAGTAACTGGGATTGATAAAGGTAAAGGAATTTTCTAAAAATGTTGATTAGAATATGGAAGTTGAGGAGACAAGTTGAATACGAAAAAAGAATATGATAAAAAGAAGGGTTTAGGTATCAATGGCACGGGTACGAGAATAGATGGTTTTTGATATAACTGTTTTCGAATCGAATTATAAAATCAATACTTAAAATTGTTCAAAAATTGTTACAGTTTAGGAACGGTTTTTTGTCTGTGGATAACGATTTGGGATAGTTATTAAAAAATATTAAAAAAAATTGTTTTCTATACTTATTAATATTACGTTTGGAGTAACTACTATTCAAAAAACCATCTACATGTAAGTAATTTTTTTTCCTTCGCACCAAGTAGAATTCTTAACAGACAAAGAGAATGGGAGAAATAAAATATTCTAAACTCATATAAATATTGAAAATTAATTACATAAACTTAAGAAAAATTAATTACAATAAAACAAAAATTCTCTATTTCAACTATTCTTCAAAAGTATGAGTATTTTGAAAAAATTAAACATACAAAATTGTTTTTATAAACTAAAATAATAAATTGATTAATCAATAATATAAATTTTTTACTTCAACATAGTCAACATATCTAAATAAATTATAAATTATTCGAATATATAATTATATAATTAATATATAATACGTAAAATAAGTGTTAATAAAATATAACATATACAATAGTAAATATATAGATCTATACTTTCTTTATGAATATTAGTCCATAATCAATCTTAGGGACATATCAAAGCTTTCAATGTATTTTTTTTTTGAGTTTATTATGGTGTTTGTTCAGTATTCTATCACTTATGCTAAATGTAGATTCTGAAACAACTGTGATAATCAAAATAACCAAGATGTTTTTAACTATGTCATGCATTTTTGGATATTTATGTTTATTTTATTTCTATTAAGATAATATATCAAATTCTTCATTCGAAATTTTCACATCAACTTCTTCTAAATAAGAGTTCAATTCAGATTTCAAAGGTTCATTTTATTTTGCATTAATTTTCATTATTTATACTCAATTATACCACTAAGATTTAGAAGATTATACTTTTTGAACATTGAGACATATTGGAATGTGTTGAAAACTCTATTTGTTAACTCTCATCTTCTATAATTTGTTTCTTTTTATACATATTTATTAAATCGTATCACTTTCTTTTCACTTTTTCAATTTCAAAAATGAGATTCTCTCTATATATTCTTGGAAAATAGAATTTAAGATAATTCATTTTAAATTTATGATCCAAAACAACACCTACAATCATGATAATATTAACTTCTTGCCAATACTTGTCGAATTAATACCTACAGTCATGATAATATTAACTTCTTGTTAATATTTGTTGAATTTTATAAGCATGTTTTTAACCATCTCCTTGATTAAATCATCCTCATCATTAACCTATTGATATAATGTCGATTTGATATCACAAATATGAGGAAATAACATGTTTATAGTGAGATAGTTAAAATCAGAAATCAATTTAGTGATCTTGTAAAATACCTTTAACTTATCACAAATTTTACTTACCATTTTCCAATCCAAGTCATCAAAAAGAGTATTATAATTCTCATCCAACTGTTTCAAACGACACTTATTTATAAAACAAAATATTTTTAAGCATTAAAAAAGTATAATTCTAACGAATTTGACAATCAAGAGATAAATTCTTATAAGAAAAATTTCTCTTGAGATGCAATTTTTAAAATATTTTCCTCCCTTTTTTGTGTTGTTGTCTATATGTAACACTATCTCTAACTTTAACAATGTATTGAGAAATTACATTGAACTCATCTTTCACTACTAAGTTTAATATGTAAACAGTACAATGCATATAAAAAATATCTCTATACAATAACATTGAAATTCTATCTAATGAATCTAACAGATCATGTAACATTACATCATTAGTAAAACAATTATATGAAGTTAGGGTTGAAATCTTACGATCAATGTTCCAATCCAAAAAGTAACTCATTAATTCTTAACCAATAACATTAGCGGTGTATGGAGCAAAAATATATATAAACCTACAAAAAATTATATAGCAATAATAGAATTGTTATATACAATCATTTAAGATATCAATTCTATAAAAAAAATATTTTATATGAATTGCATAAATTTCAACAATAAAGTTGTAAAGTTTACCTGATTATTTTACTATGTAAATACCAATTGTCATCAATGAAATGAAAAGTTATAGCCATGAATCATTTGTTCTGATTTTCAAACTTTCACATATCACTCTGATTTCAACACAACTTTTGTTGTTTTCCAACATATTTATCATTTTTTTCTCAACATCATATATCTTTATAATGTCTCTCTTAACTGTCGCACGAGAAATAGGCTTTCATATTGGTTATAATGAATGTAAATACTCCCTAAATCCATGATGCTCAACAATACTAAAAAGATACTCATGTAGAATTATCATCTTTGCACACTTATCACGAAAAATTTCATAATCAAAATTCCAATATCTTAATTCAATTCTATCTCACTTCTTGTTAGGATTTAACAATGATTGACCTATAACCCTTTCTTTACATTTGAATGGATAACTTCTTGTATATGCTTTCAAATTAGATGTCTCATTCCTTGTATCACCTCCTAACTTTTTTTCGCAATAATTAAATATTGTTTTCTATATCCCATTAATTTTTTTCCTATCAAAATGAACCTATGTTTCAAACTTTAATTTAGCCTTCCCATCTTTTTCTTCACTACATTCACGTGATGGTTGACTTTGTGTGTTTTCAGGTGAGGAGGTTGATGTAAGTATAGGAGCATTTGCATGCTGATTGGCACTTGAAGTTCCACCATTGTTACATCCACATTAAGTTCAATGTCATTTTCTTCTTAAGAGGATTGTGGTGAAATTTTTTGAAAAAATAACTTTTAAAGTTTAAATTCATGTATAAAAAAATATACATATATTTTCTATTATCTTTCATTATTTTTTCAAATGGATTCGTTGTATGTATATACCATTTAGAGGTCAGCTCACATTATCACAAAGACATAAACAATATTGTATATACAAAGTGGGTAGAATTAATCGCTTATCCAATCCCATCACCTATGATGAAGAATATCACAAACTAATAGTAAAACAAATCGCTTAATCCATGTAAATGAACAAGAAAAGAACTAACCAGTGGGAAAAAGCAAGAAACGTAGACGATAGATGTAGAAAGCAGATGCAACGATGAGGACGGTGAGCCAACGAGACACGTAGAGCAATAGAAGGGCGAGAGCGAGGGTTGAGGGCTAAGCTGAGACTTGACTACTTGAGAGCGACAAAGATCTTATCTCTGGCTCAACTATTTTGCTTATATATGCATGAAAAAATAGATAAACCCTAATCAGTAATTATTAATTAATATATAATTTAATCAAGATGATGAATTTTGCTAGTTATTAAAAATATCTTTAAGGTTTTAAAAAAACATTCTCAAAATGAAAGAAGAAAAAATAAACCAAGAAATAATAGATATAGAAACAGAAGATATTTTATGATGTTTTTTATAAGAAATGGTATTAAGTAAAAACAAAATTTAAAAAAATTCAAAAAGCAAAGTTATTTAAAGAATGAGATGGATTTAAAGACCCATCATTTTTATTAAGAAAATTATTTTCTAGAAAAAATATAATCTATTATAGTATAACTAATAAAGAAATGAGTATTCAGATTACAGATGCAAAAGAGATATATAATATACCATTAATTGATAAAGAAATTATATTAAACAAGTTATCAAAAATTTCTCATAAAGATAAAGAAAAAATTAGATATATCCATTTAGGAGGAATTCAAATATTAATAAAAGCTCATTTTAAAAAAAGAACAGATACACCAATAAAAATAACATTATTAGATGTCAGAATAATAAATAGAGCAGGTGAATACTATATCATCAAAATAAACTAAGACAAACATTATCTCAATAGAAGTGCATTTGAAAAACAATCACTCTTATTTCTCACAAAACCCCATGCCTTAGGAGCGTCTTTTAAGTCATAAAGTACCTTGTGAAGTTTGCAAAATTTGTTGGGTTAAGAAGAGTCTTCAAAGCCTGGTGGTTGTCAAGCTCACCATTAAGAAAGGCATTATTCAAGATTGAATGTCTCTGTGAAATCAAGACCAGAAGTTTGAAGATACCCCTAAGCAACCAAATGTATCTTGTATTTATCAAGACTTCCATCAGATTTCTCTTTTGTAATGTAAACCCGCAAATTTTCAATCACTTTTGGTATTACGAAAGACTAAGCTTTATTGTTCACAAGTGCATTGTGCTAAGCCAACATTGCATCTTATCATACCTTATGCTTAACAGCCTCCTTGAAAGACTTAGGAGTAGGTAACAAAACATGCTTCTAAACAAAAGTAAGGCTTTAAGCTTGGAATGTACAGTCTTGTAATGAATCAACATAGGATGATCAATAACATTAGTATCACATAGAAAAAAAAAGATAAACTTCTAAATTACTAGAAGGATTATGAATGGAAGGACAGATGTGGACAAGTTAGGAATAGAGTCAAATGATTGGGACATAACAGTATGAAAAAACAAGGCTAATCACTAGAAGAAAACGATATGAAATAGTATGAAGAACTCATATCATGTGATGAAAGAGGAATAGAACTATCTAATTTACTATCAAAAGATGCAATAGGACTAGCTAGAATGCTACGATCAGAAGCAACAGACCAAGGTGAAGAATCAGAAACTATATGAGTAAGAATGGATACCTAATTGTGAACATATGAGTCATTCTAAGAAGGATTAACAGAAAAAAAGGTGTTAATCAAGAAGGAATGTGAAGCTATGAAGAAGATAAAACTGAGTGCTCAGAAGAGAACACAAGATTGCACTAAAAGAAATTCTTAATAAACATAACATGCATGTCGGTGATAACCCTTTTACTAGTCATGTCTAAACACAGAAGACCAAGAAAGGTGCACACAGAAGACCTAGCTTGCAACTTATTGCTATTGAAGGTTCTAAGATAAGGAAAACTGAGACACCTAAACTCACGCAAAATTTATAGTCGTGAGTCAAACCATACAAAAGATGATAAGGAGAAGAGTAGTTCAACTAACCATACCATTTTGTTGTGAAGTGTGAGGACATGTTAAATATTAAACAATTCTAAAGTTTACAAGAATTTTAGTCAAAGGCTTGAACTCATCTACACCATCACTTTGAACCTGTTTAATCTTAATATTATATTGACATTATACCATAGTTTTGAATTTTAGAAAAAGGGAGATAGATTGATTAAAAGTTTGCAAAAAATAAAGCCAACAAAACCTTATGAAATCATCAATTATCAAAAGAAAATATGTCTTCATTTATACTTGTTTGAGGAGCAGGTTCCATATATCAATATACATAAAAACAAATGGTTTAGAAGCATTTACATGATTTGAAACAAAAAGAAATATATGAGTCTTAGTAAGAAGTCAAGTTTTGCAAGTGTTAACATTATTTATAGATTGACTCAATTTTTTTCTTAGTACTAAGAAATTTATCAATAACATAATCAAAAATATGTGCTAGACGATCATGCCCAAAAGAACTTTTTGCAAGCAAAGCATAAGAATCACCACCAATCCTAACTCACTTGCTCCAAAACTTGTACAAACCAAGCCCTCAAAGTACAATCTTCATCATAGTTATGTCCTTGACAACAAAGTAATTATCATGAATTTCAAAAAAAAAAAATTGATCGTCTCTACGCAATTTACTAACAATAACCAGATTCACAGTTATATTAGGAACATGCAGAAAATGATTTAAAAACAAATGTACGTTACTATTAGTAGCATAAAGTGAAATTTCAGTGCTAGTTATAGCAATGTTACCTCCGTTACCCATGAATACTCCATCAGATCCTCCATAAAGAGGTGTCTTAGAATTTGTTCCACCATCATTAGTGATATGATTACTAGCACTACTATCAAGGATCTAACTAGCATTTTCATTATTAGCATGATTCCCTGTACTAGTAGAAGAAGCAACAAATGCTAAACGACCTCCTTTGTTATTGTTAGAATTGCCTTTATTAGAACCACTATAGATCAAATTATTTAAGATGTAAAAAACAGATGCTATATGACCTTACTGGAACAAAACTGACATTTCACATTGCTAGGATCACCTCCTCTTCTACCACCATTACGTCTACCTCTTCCTCTATTCCCTTGACCAGAAACTAAACCAGTACAAGAATTGGAAGAACTAGAAAAGTTGGAGATTTTGTTGAACCAATATTGGATCGAGTGAAATTAGCTTAATAAATCTAATTGTCTTCAATCGTGTCTTGCTAAACCAACAAATTTTCATTAGTTAGTAATTGACTCGCTGTTTCATCAAGTGAAACACAACCTCTATTGATATAGTAAATGCATAGATTAAACCTAGGATCAAGCCACCAAGAATCAAGATTATCAAATCTTGATTGTCTACTGATCTTCCAAAAGCAACTAGTTCATCAGCTAGTGCTTTCATTTTGTCAAAATAAAGAACAGAAATTATCAGTAGTTTGCAATTGCAATTTGAGTTCCTAATCTTGGACGAAGAAATGCAATTTCTTTCCAAACTTTTCTACATTTCACAAGCTATTGATTTTCCATAAATCACGCGGATCATGTTTACAAAAATAGATCCATAATCCAACTCTTAATAACTCAATTGATGCATGACCAGAAAGCATATTTAAGATTGGATTTAGTAGTACCTTCAATGTACTCAAATGGCTCTATTTTTGAACCATCAATGTGTTATTTTACAACATTAATAGAACAATGAAGAATAACTATGACGGAAGCAACCCGCTTTGACTATTTCAGTACCATGCTATACAACAAACAGTGATCCTTCTTTTCAACTATAACCTATTGTAGATGAATCCGTTCTTCAACTCGTGGAGAGGATGCTGTTCCAATTAGAATGACATTTTGGCCACAACTCATAAGCAAGTGACCAATTCTTCCATCTTCAAACAACTCACTTCTCAAACCTGTGAATTTTGAGAGGATCAAATAAAAAAAATTAATAATTAAGTGATCCCAAAAAAAAAAGTTGGATGTGTGAATGATAACTCATAAAATAATAACGCATCATAGCACATGGTGATCAATTCCACTCGTTGGTAACCTAAGAATGTGCCAATTTGTATGTGCAAACCCTAGAAGTAGTTTCAAATGAAGCATTTAATAAGTGTTTGCCATCACGCTAAAAAGTAATTTAAAACTGGCGTTTTGGTAATCATTTAAGTAAAACTTCCCTTAAAAACACTGATGATAATCCTTCAAAAAATTTTAAAAGAACATGCACTTTTCTTTTTTGAACCCCTTGTTACTGCTTTTTATTTTTGACACCCTAGTTAATTTATACTCAAAATTGAACAAAGTAGTGAGAGGTCAAAAATGAAAGCATCACTTGTAAGGGATCATCTCAGGCAATTTACACTTACGGTTCCCCTACCCCAAGCTATACGTGACATGTAAAATTTAAGGAATATTTAGCATTAATTTATAAAAGTAATGGTAAAATGATAAAATTTAGAAAGAAAATAGTTTTACCATTAGTCGAGGAATATTCAAAAATACGAAGGATAAAGAATACAAGATAAGGGAAACAGTTGCAGCAACAATTGTGTTGTACATCAGCCTTTTGCTATCTTTACTGGGAACAAATGCCGTTTTCAATGTATTTGTCAGCTCAAAGAATCTATAAGAGACCTGCAAGAACGCAAGGATTGAAGTATGACACTAATGCCAAATATGTCAACAGTTAACAATATAAAAACTTACTGTAACATATATTGCAGTAGTGAGCATGAAATTCAACATTGGATATTGTGGGATCAGTGAAAGCAACAATTTGGGCTGACCATCAGAAACAGCTGATCTGCAAATTCATATGGATCTTAAAAAGATTTCCATGTTGATCTTAGGATGCAAGTGTATGATACAGACCTCAGACTTGCACAAACACACACACACACACAAACAGAAATCTAGTTTCAATCCATTTTCAAACTCTAGGTTTTGAAAAGTGCCTGCTATTAAATTAGCAAACACATCCATAGACTGGGCTTAACCAGTTATCCTTACCTGAGCCAGATATGAAACTGTGAGATATAGGTCTCTAGCGTAACCTTTCCTAGCCATCTGTATGTCAAAGATAGTATTAAAACAATGAAAAGATTAAAATAAGAAAGATTGAACTTAAAAGTCCTAATGATATCTGCAGAAAACGTTTGACTCTTATACATGCATGAGAGATCAAAAATAACTAGATTTCTGAAATGACACTTACGCAAAAAGGGTCAAAGAATAGCTGCGGAACTGTTGGGTGATATTTCGCAGACATATGTACACCCTGTATGAAAAAGAAAAACAGTATACATCAATATCAGGAAAAAGTTATCAAAAGTTCAAATAGTTATGAAACAAACATACGTTATAGGAATCCATGAGGTGTAAGGATGATATTTATTGTAGGAAATCTTGTCCAGCTTGTATATATACTCGAACCACAAATACCCCATCTACAACTCAGATAAAATTATATCAGATATGCATTCTTCATATAGATAATTGTCAAATTCAAATGTTGTAATACCGTTAGAGATATTAGCACAATAGCTGATTTTATTGATATTCTTTGCTTCACTTCAGCTTCCTCTAGTTTCTCCATCCACCTTTCAACCTGTAATGAAGTTTACAAATCAGTTAGGCACCAAAGCAAACAAACGACAAACCAAGAGAATCGTCCAATCAGACTCAATTCTCAAGAATGATTTCATATGAATATAATTTCATTAAATCTTACAGTAGGATGATAGTAAGCATATATCATTCCTATTATCCATATGTATCGATCAAGGCCTGATCGAAAATGCCACTCATGCAAAACAGGCACTTGTGGTTTTGCTGGATCTGTGTAACCTGCAACTTAAAGGATTTAGACAAACACCCAGCAATACCTATATATGGAAAATAAAGATCCATATCTTACTAACCAACAAGAAAAGTAAGTGGGCTCCAAACCAACTCAAACATTCCGGGTATTTCCCACATCAGGATAACCACCAAGAAGCATGAAATAATCTTTACAGCCATAACTAAACCAATCTCATTATACTTGTGCAAAATTCCAAGAGCTCCATAAACCATTAGGGTGAAGATGGTGTGCATGGGGCAAATGTAGTACAACATGTAACTGTTGTTAAGGATAATGCAGCAAAATATCACCAGGAAATTAAGCCGCCACATCATCTGCTCAACAAGAATGATGTATGGATTTAGCTGGAACTACAATAGATGACGAAAAATAATGAAGCATTTTTTACTTCCATAGGGTCTGCATACCTGAGCAAACCTTGCTAGGCTAAAATCTTTACGGACATAATAATATGAGAAGTTCCCAAATCCAGTCATCCACACATATGCTGCAATGAATACTCTAATTGCATTATATATTTCTGTGGCAGCAAAGTAATGGTACATCAAAAATAACACCTGTAAGAAAATAACAGTAAGACCACAATTATCCTATGATGAACCAGACACGCAAAAGGTACCTTCACTAAACGCCAGATTTTAAAATGGAAGAAGAAATATATTCACATAGCATCAACTATGATTATATTTATTTAAGAATGACAAAGGTTAGACACAAAAAATAATAATAATAAATAAAAGATTCTTTGGAGTTAACACAGTTGCCCTCAAGAGCAATTATATGTTAGAGATAAAGTTTATTATGTTAGGCAAACGAGCCTAAAAAGTTAGCAAGAACACTTAATGAGATAGCATGGTCAAAACTCTAATGCCTCATAAACAAGCATGCTTTGAAAAAGAGTTTGAAAAATAAGTACCATTTGATCAGCAACTAACCTGCATCCATCCTTTCCACTCCTCTGTTTGATGCCTATTCAAGTAAAGTATGGATTTCCCTGTAATTGGTGACTTATCGTAATGTACCTTGAAGGAAGTCAATGCTGAAACTATAATAAGAAGAAAGTAAAGAAACAAGAAAATGTCCCGGTTGTAACTCTGCACAAACAGATGGCAGTAAAGTCTCATCAGCAACCATAGTAGAAGGGATAGGGAAAAGAAAAGTGACTGAACAAGCCAACGTGAAATTGTGACAGATGCCCTCCTATCAATCTACTCAAGTTACCTTCAGTTTCAAAGATAAAAGTACAACATTCCAAATTAATTCATATCTTTAATAGGAACTTCTATTTCAAAGAGAATATAATCTATAATTATAGCTCTTAAAGTAGGTTGTAATCATCCATATAAACTGAAAAGTTGTTCATATACACATGTAAGTATCTAATGATGCTACCATCAAAGAAAGAACACAGCTCTGGATAGTAAACAGAAAGAACCGAGAAACATCAAAACACAATTGCGAAATATTTAAAATGCATTAAATGTTCCAATCAATGTAAGGACAAATCCAATTAAAAAGAAACAAAAAATAGTAAATGAGATGATCAAAGTATAATGTCACCTTTGTCGATGAGTTGAAGAAATTGGTACGATCACATAGATAAAAGTAAGCCAAAAGGATGCCAAATTCAGATCTGTAAGAAAAATAAAAGGATAAAAAGAATTATCAACATCCTTATCCGATCAACCAATCAAGAATGAACGAATAACTTCCAAAAAGTAATTTACTCACATAGCTCGAAGTGTCAATCGGTTTTCAATCAAAAAAGTATCATCCATCAAAAGGAACCTAAAAGTTAGTTCACACACAAGTATGGTAATCAAAGCCAGCAAAAACAAATAACAGATACACAAATGAATAATCTCAACAAATGCCATTTCAAAAAGAAAAGAATAAGAAAAAAGAGAAAACCTGACAATAGGAGATGATCCCGAAGTAACTCGAGGTCTAGGAGAGACTGCCTGTACCTCTCCACCCTCCAATAGAACAGCTGTATCCTCTTCTTTATCCGACTCCTTGACCAGTTCAACCAAATTGACATCAGAATGCCTACTAGTACAAAGAACAACCCCATTACCTCAACAAAAACCAAAAGTTAAAACAAATTGAAATTTCATCCATTGCAACATATTAAAAAAAAATCAGCATGCAGTATATAAACGCATGTATACACAGAGGCATTTACATTATGTACTATTTGTATATACAAAATTGAAATTGAACTCGGTGAAGCAGAAGCTACGTAGTTTAAGGACGTTTCAACTAACAGTTTAGCAGATATTGAGCTCTTCTTGTACTCCAAAAACTCGGAGTAAATCCAAGCGACAATCACAGGTATAATGCCAAGCAAAAAGGACACCTGTAAACATTAAATGTTTCAATTAATTACTATTTTGATCAAACTATGTATAGCCAAAAATAGAAGTAATTCAAAAGCAGTGCACAATCAAGTAGAAGATCTGAAATAAACTCCAAAAAGCAAGCACCTGTCCAGGAGAAATTATGGTAAAACTCCCCATTTTTGACAAACTGCAGAGCGAAAACAACAGAATCTTACTCCAATACTAGCACAGGGCAACAGGCACAGAAGGATCAACTGGCATTTCATGAATCTGTAACTCCGATCCCTAGATTTGCTCAAAATCCATATGTGGATCTCTCTGTTTCGTGGATTTATAAGCGTAATACGGTGCGTACTGGAGTGTCGGAGCGAAGATGAAAACGAGTAGGAAAACAATGCTTAATAGCTGTTGTCTGTCGGAGGGGTTATGATGATATAGTGGTATATTAACAAATTTTAATTTAATATTCATATTTGTTAAATATTTTTAAAACTTAATATCTTAATTTATAAAATAATTTTAATTTATCATCCTATTTTATAAATTTAATATCTCATTTTTTTATAATTATTAATTTTAAAATGATTTAAAATTAAATTTTTTTAATAACATGAATTAAAAAAATTATCAATTTTGGTAGCTGCTTGAAGTACCTAATCTGTGGGATGGAACCAGAACTTCTTTTTTTCTTTTTTAATAGAATTTTTTGTCCCATGATCAAATTTCATTTGTATTTGATAACTATTCGTCCACAACTATAAATATCTATTTTAATAGACTAAAATTATAACTGAGATTTTTTATCGGTACTTTTGACTATCCCTTTAATGGAATCACTTTAATGAACTTACATCCACTTTTAGTGAATTAAAATACCAATTGATATTTTTTTTATTGATTTTTTTTATATTTTATTAATAATTTTAACTAAAATATATTAAATATTTATATTTAAATTATTTATATATATTTTTGTCAATTTTTATAGATATAATATATCTGAACTATCTCAATTTGTTAATATTATTATTAAAATTAATCAAAATATATATCTGTAATTTAAATAAAGAATTTTATGTGTTACAATTGAAAATAAAAATTAAAAATATATCAAAATAAGAATGTAATTAATTTTTTAATAACATAAATCCAATACTTGAACTGTAAATTTTCTATACGTGGAACTTTTTTATAACGATTAAATTTATTAATTTTTAGTTTTTTTTTTCTTTTTTAAGTAAATTTATTTATATATATATATACGGGAAGAAAACTAAATTTATTTACTGTCACTCAAGACAATTGATACGTTACAAATTGTGTGAAATATGTAAATTACAAATACACTATATAAAGTTTTCAATAACTACTTCACTAATTCGTATGACGTATAAATATATAATTTGAAAACATTCGATAAGAAAAATCCAAATTAATTGAAAATTTTCACAAATTCCAAATGAATCCAAATAAAAATAAAGTCAAACAAAAATGAAATTTCATTGAAGGTGTATTAATTATTATATACCCGTTTTCCATATGGATTAAAACTCAATAATAGCTTTTGTACAATTATGTACAACTCAATAATAAAAGTAGTATCTTAGACAAAAACAAAAAATTGTACAATTATTTGTGTTTAATTGAGTTTTGGTGAAATAAGCCTTTTAATTTTATTCAATAAACAATTTATTTTTATTAGTATATATTTATTTAATATAATAATTTTAAATTTCAATTATTAAAAAATAATATTATATTTTTTAATAAAGGAGATGACTTTTATATATAATAATTATATTATAATTATAATTAACGTGACAAGTTCTCGTTATATATACTTATGAACTCGATTATACTTATCAATAATAATATATTATATCAATTATGATTTATCACATACTTATAATAAATATACTTTATTTTTAAGTAAATATGTGTATTTCACTTTTATTATTTTTATTGGTATTTTTAGTTTATTATATTTTTACCTTAATTAATGAGTCTAATTCTTTTGTTTTATTTTTGATGCGTCACATATACGTAAAAAATAATCAATAAATTAACCTATTTGAACTAAAATGAATTGAATTGAATCAACTTTTATGTTTTATAGATCTAAAGAAGTTAGTTTCAATTTTAAAAATGTAAAAATTGATGTGTCTCAAATCGTTTAAAATTTTAAAATTTACAAACCAATAATTAACCGAATTGAATCACATATTATTAATAATACACATTTATTTTTTTAATTTTATATTTTTAATATGTTTATAATCATCTAATTTTATTTAAATTTTCATGTCATATAAAAAGATTAAATAACTTATATTATTATCCTCTTATGTACATTTTTTTAAAAATTTATTGTAATTAATAAAAAAATCTAAATTATTTTTCGTTCTCAACAATTAACTCATTTTAAAAAGTTCTTCTCTACTTGAAAATCAATACACAATTATAATTTAAATTCTAATTTTAATATTCAATTTTTGAATTAGATTGTTGATTAAACAATAAATCTTATTTATTAATTTAATATTAATATAAAGTAAAATTATTTAAATTTACTAAAAAAAGTCTAAAACACAAATTGAATCTATCAAATGACATAAATAAATTGGTCAAATGTTTTTTAACCGATATTTTATAAATTAGTTTTAGTTTTTGATTTAGTAAATTGATATATTTAAATTCAGATATTATTTTAAATCAAAATTAAACTACATGTATCCCTAATTTATATTAATGACATGTAAAATATTACACCAAAATTGATATACTAGACTTGCTTTATAAAATGATTGTCCAATTGTGTTAAAACAAACACAATTATAACAAATAAATATTCAATAGCAATAAAACGTGTTTAAACCATATAGAAAGAAATCAAGTGTTTAATTAATATTTTTTTGTAATAATTGCACTACTTATATATTTTTAATTGAAGCTTGAACTTAAGACTTTCTATATGTCTAAATGAATTGTATGTCGTTAAGTCACAAGCTCATTTAATTGAGATTTGAATTTCAGACATTTTACACATCTAAATAAATTATATATTGTTAAGACAAGTTAATTGGTAATTATTAATTATTAATTATTAATTATTAATTATGAACAACCATAACATCGTGTTAAAGATGTAAGCTAGTTCTATTTTCTTCATATCCTAGAAAGATAGGCTATACTTCACAAGTGCATCTTATGATTTATAATTTTTTTTATCAATACTCCAAAAATATTTAACAAAAAAAGCATCAATTTTTTTATATAACATTCTTTTGAAATAGATAATTTTATAGGATGAAAATATATAAACAAACTAAAAAAAAAAGGTTTAGGAGAAAAGTTACTCAAGTTTTATTTCTTAAACTTGCTTATGAAATTGTTTGATGACTTTATTACAAAGAGTGTTAGAAAAACTCTATTTACAGACCACCAAAATCACTTCTCTATATCTCACAATTACTCGTTAAATTATTTCTCCAACTACTTATATATTAGTCTCACATATCTACAAAATCACTTCTTATGTCTACTTACATTTATTGATCTCACAACTTTTTTAAACTCTATCATTTATTGGTACAACAAATAAGAGAAATTATTTATTGCTCCTTAGTATGTGATAATGTGGTACTCCAAGTTAATGAAATTTAAGATTCGTGCAAATTTTTTTTAAAAAAACAAACATCCAATAAAAGATGAAGAGATAAGAAAATATGATTAGTGGGGAGTATACTCCATGAACAATGAATAATACCCCCAACAAACAAAATCTAAAGATGATATAGAAGAAATGAATGACTTCCCCTTTAAACTTAATTTAGTAAAACTACAAAAAGTTAATGTATCTTGAGAAAAAATTTATTGTTTGAGTGGCTTTGTAAATGTCTACAAGTTGGTCTTCAATACTCACATGTTTGACTCAAACTTTTTTCTTTGTAATACATTCTCTTATTAAATGATAAAGTGTGTTTATGCCCTTGATTCTATTATGGAACATGTGATTATTTTCCAAGTAAAGAGTGTACTTGTTATCGATGTATATCTATGTTACTCTTTGTGATGACATTTTCAATTCTTTTAGCAAAGTTTTTAAGCCATATATACATATACTTCCTTTTGTGGTGGCATCTTCAATTCTTTTAGGAAGTTGTTAATTCATATTGCATGAAAAATATAAGATGTAGCAATTACATACTCTACTTTATAGGTGAATAGTGTCAAAATGAATTATTTCTTTGACATCCATGTAAAAATAGTATCTTTCATGAAAAATAAAAATATATTTACACTTTTTCTATCATCATAACCTCCAACTAATTTGTTATCGTTGTAACCAACAAGCTTAAAACATCTAAAAGAATAGTAAAATAAGCCAAGGTTCGTACTTTGTAATACTTTAAACATATCAAAGAATTATCATTGTGGTATTCAAGGGGTTAATTGGTGCAGACTGTGATTAATTGTTAAAGACTCCATTTAATGAGTAACACTTCCAACATTATAGATAATATTTAGTCTTATGTGTGTTAGGTAGTGTAAACTTTCAATAAGACTCTTGAAAGGATTTGGATCTACTCCTTCTTCTTCATCAAACTTTGATAATTTAGATCCACACTCCATATGTATATTTATGGGCTTGGAATTTTTTATGTTAAACTACATAAATACTTAATTTGTACATGATTCTTAAGAGATGAAAATTCTATTTTTTTTTCTTGCTTAACTTCAATGCCAAGGTAAAATGACATGAGCCTAATGTCAGCCATCTCAAGTCATAGTTATCTTGAAATCTTCAAATAGTCTTAGATTGTTATATGTGAATATTAAATCATCTATATACAAACAAACAATCATAATATCTTTATTTTTCTTTTTTACATAAAGAGTATGTCCTTGAAAATATTTTGTCAAATTATTTTCTTGAAAAATATTTGTTAAGACTACTATTTTCATGCAATTGTTGCTTGTTAATCCATAAAAAATATTCTTCAATTTTAAGATTTTATTTTTTTTATCCTTTCACTACATAGCCTAGTTGTTAAACATAAACTTCTTTTTCAAGATATTCATTTAAAAATACTGATTTTATATCCATTTGATATATTCTTTGTTTATTTTAGGCTGTTAAGAAAATAATTAATCTTATAGTTTATAAACGAGCAATAGGAGTAAATATCTCATCATAGTCAATATTTTAGCTTTGATTATAACTTTTTCTCACTAATCTTATCTTGTATCATTTGATCGGTCCTTGGATGTTCTTCTTTGCTTTGTATAACCACTTTACTCATATAATTTTTTTTTCCTTATGAAAGATTAAAAGGTTCTCACAATTCATTTTTTATAATTGAATTAATTTCTTCGTGACATCTCTTCACTTCTTGATTTAAATTTTTTTTCCTACTAGTTCACATTTGGCAAGAAGACAAAAAAAGAGTGAAATCAAGATTACATAAAGGTCATGTTACTTTGTAAAGCTTTTAAGTCTCTTATTTTTGGAGTTCTCCCACTTCAACTTATAATTTGACTTTGTGATTCATTTAATGCTCCATTTATGCTCATGCTTGAACTTTCAATCAAACTTCTACTTGGAAGAGATGAGATTCTAAGTAGCAACATTGAGTGAATTAGGGTGTGTGACTCTTCATCTTCATCTCTAGCTTTTCTTCTTGGATCTTCTTCTTATTTTTTTCCTTTTTTCAAAGAAAAACATAATGTCATGGTCTTTATATTGGGCATTCCAATCCCATAAGCTTTTTTCATCAAACTCTGCACTCGACTAATGACCGTATTTCCATTTGTTGATTTGTAAAGCTTATAACCTTTGGAATTTTTGTCATAGCCAATGAAAATGAGCATCTTGCTCTTTTATAATAAGTTTAAAACATATCTCATGATTTCTTGGATGTTTATGTTTCAGACACATTCTCAAAGCTATCACCATCTAAAGCTTGAAAGATGTGAAAGAGAATATGTTAGAATAAAATCATCTGTGATGAAAACTATCATCTAAAATTAACCTCAGAACATTCATATTATATCATCAAGAATCAAAGAAAAATATTTAAAGCATATCTGAATTCATAGTCATTAATTAATTATGTAGTTAAGTGATTATTCTTCTAGATCTACACATTTTCCTTAGAGAACCCTCTCATTTTTTATCTAGTCTCTCTAAGGATAGGTAATCAGATAAGAAAAATAAAGTACATATAACCTGGGAACTATAACTATTAGATATATAGTTATTAGTTGTACATTTATTTTAACCTTTCATTAAAATAGACATTATCCTTAGGCATTTACACATCAAAGGCCCACATCCTATTATATACATTAAATTCTAAATTACTTAAACCTTAATATATCACTTTAAATGGGATTAACCTTATATGACAATCTACAACACATAATTATTCACATATAAGTCTAATGTTTGATTATGGATCCAATAATTTCCCACTTAGGCTACATATGTAACTAAATAATTATGCATTATAAAAATAATTATATGAGCTCAACTTTGTTGTCATTATCAAAGTGTATCAGTAACCAATCTAGTCTATTAATTATATCAATATAGGATCAAATGGGCCTTTATTGCATTTGTCATAACTCGACCCATCAATGGTCACGTATGTCGATACAATTGAATGACATAGATCATGATATGGATGTATAACATGAAACTTTTATGCAATGTGGTTTTAACATACCTATTTTCAACTTGTCCAACCTGAAACCTTAATGAATTCAAACCATACTAAAAGTGTAAATAAACCAAAAAGTTTATTTTTAAATAATATAACCTCAAAATATCCATAAAGTAAGATAACTAAAAGTGTAAATATATCAAAGAAACATTAAAATTACAAACTCCACTAAAATAGAATATCCTCGAACGAAATGATACTTATACGAACAGTGTACTTATGAAACACTTTAGGTGGCAATCCCTTAGTAAGCGGATCTGTAATCATAGAGTTTTGTACAGATTTATTCTATAGACACATGTACACTTTGAAATCTTTTCTTAACAACCAGGAACTTGATTTCTATATACTTCAACTTCATCAAGCTCTTAATGTTAATGGAATATAGCATTGTTGACTAATAGTCACGAAATAACTTAAGTAGTCTTTCAATACCATCTACAATGTGCAGCCTTGTGACAAAGTTTTGTAGCCATATTCCATATTTGGATGCTTCATAATATGCTATGAATCTACCACCATAGTAGAAGAGGCTATAATAAGAGACTATTTAATACTCTTCCAAGTTATAACACCCTAATTAGTAGATAGATATAGCCTGACATCGATTTTATACTTTCTTGCCATTGAATAGAATTGAAGTCAGTATACCCAATGATCTCAAGATGATTTGACCTTTGATACATAAGCATGTAATCTTTTTGTCCTCTACAAATACTACAAGACTCGTTTGGATGTCTTTCAATGATCCATTCCTAGATTTCTTAAATATCTGCCTAATATTCTAACAATGTATGAAATATTTGGACACGTACATACCTAAGGATACATCAAACTCCCTATTGATGATGCATAAGGAATCTTGTGCATTCCCTTTTCCTCAAAATCATTCTTAGAGCACTAATTCTTTGGGCAGTGATTAAGACTAATTTTTTCTCCTATAGAAATAAGGGTATCACCTGGTTTATAATTTTGCATGTCATATCTCTTGAGAACTTTTTCGATATAACTCTTTTGTAATAATCTTAAAATACTTTGAGAGCGATCGTAGAATATCTATATGCCTAACACAAAATAGACATCACCAAGATCTTTCATCTCAAAATTCTTAGCAAGAAATATCTTGGTTTCATGCAACAAGTCTATATCATTACTAGTAAGAAAAATGTCATCGATATATAAAACCAGAAAGTATACTTCTTTCCATATAACTTATAGTAAATGCAATCATTGGCCAAATTCATCTCAAAATCAAATGAGATGATCACTTAATGAAACTTGAAATACCATTCTCAAGATACTTGCTTGAGCCCATACATGGATTTCTTAAGTTTACAAACCATATTCTTTAGGTATCCTAACGCAAAGTTTTCTAGTAACATCATATAGATCATCTCATTAATGTCACCATTGAGAAATTTCATCCTTACATTTATTTGATGTAATTCAAGATTGAAATACTCTACCAATTCTATTATAATCTTAAAAGAGTCTTTCGAAGAACTAGAGAGAAAGTCTTTGTATAGTCGATACCTTTTTTTCTATGCAAAGTCTTGTACGACAAGATAAGGCAAGCCCTGTATTTCTTCATGTCACCTTTCGAATCCTTCTTGGTCTTAAAAAACCATCTACAATCAATAGGTTTCATAGCTTTTGGAAATGGAAAAATATCACACATGTCATTATCCTTCATGGTCTTAATCTCATCAATCAAAGCATTAATCCACTTTTGAGAGTTTGGACTTTGCATGGCTTGACGAAATTTGATCAGATCTTTTTCCATCACTCTAATATCAAACTCATATCCTTAAAGAATAAAATGTAGTCATCTGGCATTGCACTTCTATTTTCTCTATTAGATCTCCTCAGTGGTATGTGTTCTTAAGGCGATAGAGTTTGTTCTTCTCGAACAATTTCTTGAATCTGAGGTTATTCGAGATTGTCTTGATTTGTTGTGTCTTGATCAAAGTTAGAAATATGATTCTAATTAATGTCAATAACACTTATGGGAATATCAACATATTCCTTTTCAAAGACAAAATCCCTAATTGTATCTTCACCTACAAACTCGATATCCTTAAAGAATCGAGCATTTCCTGACTCAAAAATTGACTTAGATGTGAGATCATAAAACTTATATCCACCAGATTTTTTAAGAATATCTAATAAAATAACAACTCATCGTCCTTGGATGCAGTTTTGTTTCATTAGGCCTATAAGGCTTTGCCTCAACTGGACATCCACATATATACAAGTGTTTTTAATTAGGCTTCTTACTTGTCCAAAGTTCATAATGGGTTTTGGTTATTGATTTAGTTAGAACCCTATTAAAAATATATGTTGTAGTCTTAAACGCTTCTCCCCAGAGTGATTATGGTAAGGTAGAATGATAGATCATATATCCTTACCATGTCTTTAAGTGTCATATTTCTTCTTTCTGCAACACCATTCATAGTGGTGAACTCGGTAAAGTTCACTGTGGGATGAAACTGTATTCCTCTAGGAACTTAGCAAACGATCCTAGATATTCTTCACCTAAATCATCATATCTATCATAGTACTCATCACCATGATCAGATCTAAAATTTTTGATCCTTTTGCTAAGTTGGTTCTAAACTTCAAATTTATGATTTTTGAACACATCATATAACTATGACTTTTCATGAATGAGAAATAAATAGTCATATCTAAAAAAATCGTTTATAAACGTTATAAAATATTTTTAACTATTCAAAGCAACTGTAAGAAATGATCAATAAATGTCTATATGTATAAGTTCGAAGACTTCTAAATTCCTGTTGGCAACAAATCTCCTTTATTAGTTTGTTTCCCCTTTATACAATTAGTACAAACATCAAAATCTTTGAAATCTAAGGAGTTTAAAATTTCATCAGGTACAAGTTGTTCCATTCTCGGTCTAAAGATATGACCTAATCTCTTTTGTCATAACCTAACCAAATTTTTACTTGTTAATTTTCTTTTTTATACCTCGTTTACTTAATTATAGCTTCATTATCCTTCTTTATTTTCTTTTCCATATCCTTATACTTAGAGGTTAAGGCCAAGTAAATACTCTCTGTCTTATCTTGCTTTAGTCTTTCTTCTTCTTAAATACAATGTGAGATGAGCTCATTCAAAGACCAAGTCTCCTTCTACCTATTGTAACTCACCTTAAACTGGCTAAACTTGATAAGAAGAGATATGAAAACCATATGCACTAGCAAGTCCTCAGAGAGTTCTAACTTAAGTGCTCTCAATTTGGAAGCAAAATGAGACATTTTCATAATGTATTTCTTGATATTGCCTTTGCCTATATTATCTTATTGAAATTAGGTTTTTCAAGAGCATGCCTATTTCAGCCTTCTTATTCTTGAAAAACCTCTTTTCAATATCTGAAAGGAAATCTTTAACAGTAGTTACCTTTTTAGATATTGTGCCCCTAAATGCATCCAGAATGACCTTCTTCATGATTATCATACACATGCGATTTTATCTCTCCCACCTTTTTTTCTTCTTTTCATTAGAAGTAATTTGATCTATAAGAGGTATAGGAAAATAACTCTTATCGCAAGGTTCAGATACATGACTTCAAGAATTATCAAGAGGTTATATTGCCATGACTTGAAGTTTGTGCCATTTAACAGAAATAAAGTTATTAGCAGTAATTTTAGTAGGATTATTCACAATTAAATCCATAACATAATAAACAAATAAAACAAACTCACATAACTCTTTAAATTAAAATAAAAAATTCAAACGAATGTAAATCACATCTTAAGATACTGGACACTCAATTAATATTTTATCGTTGGACAACAATATTAACTTGTGAGTAATGTCTTGATATAGTAATCAAACACTGACAATGAGAACATACCAAACAATAATTTAAATCTTCTTTTAAGTCGAATTATTGCTCATATATAAAAACCAAATAATCATCACCCGTTTATTACCACGGGTGTATATGCAATTTGTTAAATATTAACCTTCATTTGGTTTTATCAATATTCATATAAGTTACATGCACACAATTGTTTATATTCTAAAATAAATTAATTTTCATAAGAGATGTTACTTTGACAACATGTCGCTTAGTTAATTTATCTCAAAATATATATAAAGCTTACCAATATTTGAATTTTAAGTTATATAAAAAAAATTAATCAAAGTCAAAAGCCAATGTCGATCAAAGCCCGTCAACGCCAATACTAATGAATTCTATTGGGTCAAAACTTATTGTGTCATAAAACTCATATCTATATTTTAACTCATTAACTTTAATACATATCTTTAAGCCCATGAATTTTTTTTTTAAATTCATAAATTATTTGTGTGCTTTACAAAAAATTTACTTTTAAGCTTCAATCTAATACTTATATAAGAATTACAAATAAAATTCCAACTATAATTATTGATTGTTGATATTATTTATGAGTTTAAAAAAATATTTATGAGCTTTTGTTAATTATGTAGTAATTAAAACCTTAATTGTAACAAAAATAACCTTAACAATAATACTAAAAAAAAGCTGAAGTTGTAATAACAAAGAAAATTTTAGTTTCAATAAAAAGTAAACCCTAATTGCAATTATAATTTAGTTTGGCATGGCTATCTCCCTTTTTTTAAAAAAAAAAAAGTTCAGTCAATGCATAACATCGTTATAAGCATCATCTTGCGTACAGTTTTTTTAATCCAAAAAATTTCTTAATCTAATTTTATACATAAACATTATAGAAAATAATGATTTTAAGAATTTTTTAATGATAAAAAAAATTTACATATCAAATTTAAGATTAAATAATCATAATTATAAAATATTGTTGGATTCGAATTTATAATTTTTAAAAAACATAATTATTTTCAAATTTAATAATACTAAAATTAAAATTATTATATTCAAAAATAACAATAAATATAATAGATTGAAATTAAATTTGATTTTTAATTATTCAACATGAAGAGACTTTAATACTACTTGTTAAAATAAAATAACATTTGGTAAAAATCATCGCTTAAAAATAACCTAGAAACATTCATGTTATATCATTAAAAATCAAAGATAAATATGTAGAAGTATACTTGAATCTATAATCGTTAATTAATTCTATAGTTGAATGATTAGTTTTTCAAATCTATACATTTTTTTAGAGAACTTTTTAATTTTCTAATTGTTCTCTTTGATGATGGGATATTAGATAAGATGAATAAAGTACATGTGATTTAAGGACTATAATTACTGTATTTATAATTAATAAATATATATATATATTTTTTAATTTATCATTAAAATAAATATTATTTTTATGTTTTTATACGTTAAAAACTATACTCTATTAGATACATTAAATCTTAAATTACTTAAACTTTAACAGATCAATTTTAAATAAATTTAATTTTATATAAAAATTTATAATATATAATTATTGACATATAATTTCAACATTGTATTAAAGATCTAACTAAATATTTTTACATTTGTTTCTTGAATACTTGAGAATATACTTTTGTGCTTTAGAAAAAGTGGTATCATCTCGTGATTTAACTTATCCATTCTCTATAATATCTCAAGTATCATTGGTATCTAATAATACCTTCATTTTGATGCTCGAATCATCATATTTTTCTTCTGTGAGAAATGCAACTCAGAGGAAGTCATGTCATTACATGTCATCTTCTTGAACTAAACTTTTCACTACTTGAGTTCTAATAGCACATCATTGTATGAAGTGCTTTTAGAAGAGATTTTTTTTTTTGTAAAAGAAAAATATATGAACAAGTTAAAGAGGAACAAATTTAAGAGAAAAGTTACTTGAGTTTTATTTCATAAATTGCTTATGAAATTTCCTATTAACTTGATTACGAATTATACTAAAAAAAATTATTTATAACCCTCCAAAAATATGTTTTTATATCTCTTTATCATTAATTAAATTATTTCTTTAATTATTTATATTAATTAATCTCACACATTTACAAAATCATCACTTATATCTACTTATATTTATGGGTGTCACAATTTCTAAATCATATTTTTCTACTTTAGTGTTTTTTGGTAAAAGGAAAAAAATTCAAACAGTCTAAAATAAATAAATAACTTATAGAAAATGGCAAATTCAGTTTACTATTTAACAATTTTCACCTCAGAATCTATAACATTTTGCTTGCAAGTTTAATTACATGTTATCTATTATTTTTAAAATACATTTATTAATTTCACTCCTTTTTTATTAAATTTATTAACTCGAATTTAGCAAGTAATAATATATTCTAATAATAATAAATATTTTTTCTCAAATCAAAAAGGAATTCTTCAAATATCTGACCCAACACAATTTCAAATTAATTCCCCATCTGTCAGCACCCGACGAGCCTTTGGTCATTGAACAGATCCAATATTTTCATGATAACGTCTCTTTTATTTTAAAATACAACCATAAATAGTTTTGTTTTCCCCCTTACAATATTCAATCACAAAAGTTATTGAATACACAAATTTTACTCCTGCCGAACAACTTTTTTCTGTTAATTATTGAATACTGATCGAATATATTTTATTTTATTTTTATGTGGTATTTATTACTTATAAATATAAAATAAGTTGGGTCAATCTAGTATCATTTTTAAATAAATTAGTAAATTAAGTTTATTTTTAATGATTTAAGTTACAATTTAGTAAACTCTTTTAAATTATTTTAAAAAATTAATTAATTATTAAAAATAAAAAATAAAAAATATTATATAAAAATAACTTCATTCAATTCTGATATCACCTACAATAACATTGTTGTTATGATACATAATATTCCCTTAAACTAATATCATTATGATTTTCTTATTTCTATATATATAATTTTTTTATGGGTATAATTCTCTTCTATTTAATTAAAAAATTATGCAGTAAAAATAATATATTCAGGTAAAAAATTATCAAATGAGTAAATGAGTTACTCATAAATTTAAATGAATTGATTATTTAAACTCGTGGTTGTATTTTTTAATTTATAAATTTATTAAATTAATTTTAAATAAATTAAATAATTAATTTGATTTGATTTGATATCTCAAATATAACCTATCTGTTTTGTAAAAAACCAATAAAAAGATGCACATGCCAATAATGCTACTACTTATTTTAGTAGTGTTAAGTAACATTAGTTAAAGAAAGCAGTGTACATTTAAATAGAAATGAAAGAGTTACGCACGGAAAATTTCAAAAAATAATAGAGAAATAGAGAATAAGTATAAAATTCCCATCCTTTTAGCAAGTTGGACACCCAGTTTTGATAAACCAACAATTTATTCTTATTACTTTTAAATTGATGTAATTTAATTTCAATATAATATTTGTAAAAATATGTAATTTATTTCATATATTTATGAAAAGATGCCCTTTAATTTTATATTTAAGAATCGATATACTTTTTGACTAAAATACACAAACTTAATAACAATGAAATTAAAATATTAATTTGCTCAAATCACTGACTGATTTGAATTAGTATGTTTGTTTTTAACCATTATTTTTTTAAATACTTTTGATTGTTAAGAATATATTATTTAATTATTTTGATTGTTCAAAATATATTATTTAACCATTTTCATACTTAAAAATGTATTGTTTTAATTGTTAAAAATATGCTAATAACGACAAACTTCAATAATGTGAAGGGTTTTCATCAGTCACCTGACGAAAATGTGAGTAAAATAACATACCCGTTATTTGTTGTTTTTTCAGCTTTTAAAATGGAGAAAATAAAATACATGAAAAGCTGGTGTTGACAAAAAATACATCAAACTCCTCCTTTAATAAATCATATCAACTGCTAGAAACTACAAAACATTATCATAATAATATTTGTTTTATTAATTGTTTTTTCCATGACACACCTCTTCCATAATCAAAATATTTAAATGACACATAAAATGACCAAAAACAAACATTTGACATTTTAGAATATCGGGAAGTAAAAAATTTCCAAAAGCTGCCGATTTTTAAAGTTTTAAAAATTAAGCTAAAATAACTCTAACGGGGATGGATGATGAATAGCATTATGATGATTATAAAATAACTCATCATTTTGAAAAGGCAATGACATCCACTAAACATCAACTATGCCAAAAACAAACATTTGGAGCATCAAGGAGCCAAAATATAATAAAACCTGCAATGGACCTATTAGATGAAAAGTATCCAAAAAGTCTTTACATTCTTACCTAAAATGCTTGTATAAAAATCCTAAACCATATATTCCAATAGCTCCACACAGAGAACATTAATACATAAATAAAAACAGATTCTGAGAAATTATACTATCCTTTTGTTCTACGAAGAGGACATCACAGTGTAAGATAGAGAAACAAAGAGAGAGAGATATTGACCTATTTGTCAATATTCAGCTCTCATAACAAGAATGCACCAGATCCTATCGCTTCGATGGTCTCTCATCATCCTCTCCACCATCATCGTCATCAGAGTCATCTTTGTCTGACCTCTTCCTCTTTGGTGGTGCCTCCACCTTACCACTAGTGGCATCACCGTCACCATCATCATCATTGTCATCCTCTTCATCTTCACCCTCATCTTCCCCGTTCTCTTCAGGTTCAAAATCACTGGCATCTTCAACATCAGCAGGCAGTGGTCGCACAAGGTACTCAGTACCCATATCCTCCTATAAGTTAAAAAAAAAAAACCAAAGTTGTAAGAAATAATGAATCAATGATATATGACTCAAACAACCATATTGATCGTGGTCAACTTTCCAAATACGATAATCAAGTCAAAAACTGTATTCAGGATTTAACTTCAGGATACAAATAATTAAAAGTTCTTATTCAAATTCAAAATCAAGAAAAAGAAATAAGACCCAGCATAACCAAATTGGTCGAGGTCAACTTTCCAAATACAATAACCAAGTAAAAAGTTTCATCAGGATTTAACTTCAACTTCAGGGTACAAATAATTAAAAGTTCACGTTCAAATTCAAATTCAAGAAAAAAATTATTCCAAAGTTTCTTTCTTCATCACCAGAAGCAGGATTAAAATTCGAAGAACAGAAAGGAAAACCATTATAGAAATCCACAGTTAATGTTTAATTGAAACAAAATGTGAACAAATTAATGAAAATTACAATAAGGAGAAATGTATATCGCGTTCTGAAAAAAGTGCAAAATAATAGTTTTTAAAATCAAAACTCGAACACAGATCGTACTTAATCAAAGAAAGTCATCCATATAGTTCAAATATGTAGCCTTTAAAGCTTTCAGTGCCATCAAGGACCAAAAATAAGTAATTTTTATACTACTAATTCAAACACAATTAGGAAAGGACAAAAACTCTTTGCAGGGTTTTATTAGATGAAATCTTACCTTTTACAAACATAATTATCATGAATTAATTGATGACACTTAGATCTGTGGACAGATCTAATAATAAAACTTTGTAGTGATTTCAAAAATCATTATATCGTTCAATTTCAAGAAAATCATATTTATTGCTCTAAACCTAAAAAATTAAGTAGTTAAACATTGCTTAAAATAAACAAGTAAAAAAAATACAAGAATCAGAAATATGTTTGTTTGCAACAGGAAAATTTTAGTTAAATAAAGAAAACCAAACCCTCTATAAGCAGAAAATATAGACTAAAAAAAGGAAGTTGCATAATTTTTACCTCTTCAACTTCTTCATCATCATCGTCGTCGTCGTCTTCGTCGTCGTCGTCGTCGTCATCCCCATCGCCGTCACCATCATCATCCTCGCCCTCATCATCATCTTCGTCCTCGTCCTCGTCATCGTCGTCTATTGTGTGAACCACAGGACCACCAGAGGGTTGTACAACCACATGTGCATCATCCTCGTCGCCTTCGTCTTCATCATCGTCATCGTCGTCTTCATCTCCATCATCATCGTTATCCTCATTTTCGTCTCCATCTTCTTCCTCCTCATTTTCTTCAAGGCTATCCTCAGCATCAACCTCCTCTATTTCATATTCATTAACTTCTTTTGCTTTGTTTTCCTCCAAAATTTCCTCCATAGTTTTCATCTTCAGAAATCAATAGAAACGTTTCCGAAAAAATCAAAAACTTCCAGGAAAAAATACTAGAAGAAATTGGAATATCAAGGATTGAGAAGAAAGTTTGATAGGGGCAAAGAGAGAAGCGAGAGCTTCTTCGTTCGTTCTACCAGTAGCTCTGCAACCTGTAATCTCAGCCGTTAAAGTACGAGTACACGCGGATTGGTGACGTGGTAATAGATCGGACGGTCAATATGAGACATTTTGTATTTCTGTGCCCATGTAGTCATTGCGGCGCTATTTTCTCGTTTTAAGTCACGTGCTTGTCGCGTGCAGGAAAAGGACATAGGACAGTCTCTAGGTTTAGGGTTTGGTTTTCCTGGATCTCTTACTGGCCGGTGGCGGGCTATTAACTAGTGGAATATGATCTAGTTATCTTTATTTTTATTTAAGTTATATATTTTTAATTTAAAACTAAAATTTTAAATTTTATTATAATTTCAAATCATTTTAAAAAATACAAATAAAAAAGGCTAATAAAGAGATAATTCTGATCTAAGTACAAATAAACCTATCAGGCTTATCAAAAGAATAGTGAAATATATATTAATAATAATAAGATATAAAGTTAAATATAGTACTACTTTTAATGTTTTTTTTTTCTTTTTTATCCTAATTCCATTTAATATTATATATATATATATATATATATATTATAAATAAGATATAAAGTTAAATATATAAAATAATGAAATATTTATAGGATCATTTATTAATTTTATTAATTTGAGATCAGTTAAATTATTATATATTGATATATTTATTAAATTATAATAAAAATATTTTTTGTTCAAGATTCCACATCTATGTAATTGTAAAGTTTTTTTCCTTTTTATCCTAATTTTATTTAATATAATATATATTTTAACAGTAACTTTTAAATTTTTTTAAAAAAACTTAAGTTAAAAATCTTTATCAATTAGCTTTTGACTCGACCATAATAATCTACTTTTATATAAAAATAATTAGATTTCAACCTCAATTATTTATATACAAGTAGCATGGTTATTTAAAAATTAAAAACTAAAAAATCTTTGTTGTTGAAACAAATATGTTAAAATAATATTGGAACAATATTATCAATAATTTGAAATGAACTGTTTGGATTGAATCGCGGATTATGTCGCTCTCTTTTAAGACATTTCGTGGCTCTACTTAAATTTGTACAAGTAAACACAATCCCGTTGTCTCCAAGATAAAACAGTCCATAATCTTATTTTCTATCTCGGAACTTCATTACACTGATGAAGACCAAAATGTTATGCCTGAAAATTTTATTGCTCGGAAAACTAAAAATAATTTAGAATTGCTAAGAGAATTTTTTTTCTTAGTGAGATGAGTTTGCAGATTGTTGGGTTGAAACTGAAAGTTGAGGCCCTCTATTTATAGGTTTCAGAAACCGTGTGGCCATTATGATAATAACGGTAATGTCTAGGGATGGAAAGCGTAACAGTCATTCTGAGTAAATGAAGAGTAACGACCATTTTCGAAATAAAAACCATTTTCTGAGTAAAGACGAATAACGACCATTTTCTGAGTAAAGACGAATAACGACCACTTTCTGAGTAAAGACGAGTAACGATCATTTTCGAAATAAAAACCATTTTCTGAGTAAAGACGAATAACGACCACTTTCTGAGTAAAGACGAGTAACGACAATTTTCTGAATAAAGAAGAGTAACGACCATTTAACGATCATATTTTGAGTAAAAAAAACAACGATCATATTCTGAGTAAAAGAAAATAAAGAAAAAATGTAACAACTATTTTTGAGTGTAAAAGTTTTTTTTTAATTCAAAAAAAAATAAAATGCCACCTTACCTCACACGCACTCGGACTCGGACTCGAACTCGGCACGGCCGGTCGGACGTACGGCGACAGCACGCGCGCATGTGTGGTATCACATTTGCCTAGGTCTTCTCCCCTTCCACAAAAGTGCGTACCTCTTGGGGCCCAATCCCAATAGTCATATATTTACTATTTATACATCTTTTAAGTAGTGTAAAAAGGCAATGTGGGACAAGGATATACTAATTTTTTTAATAAACATTCATCTTTTTCCAATAATCCCCACTTGAATTTTATATAAAAATAATTTTCATCGAACAATTGATCAAAAAAAATATAAGATTGTGCATAAGCAAAAGGTGTCTATCGACTTGAACCTTTGCACAATGTTGATGTTTTAAAATATACTAGAGTAACTCGTAGTTTTGAACTCTATCTCTAACAATCATCACACACACAACCTTTCCAAGGTGTAGTTCGAAAAGCTCGTACTTTACGACCATGCACGTGTATCCCAGTATAGTGAACGCTCTAGTAAATTTTGCCTAAAAAAATTTCATAGGAAACGACCACACTTCCACATTCACATAGGTGAGTCTATCAAGAGCACTCTTGTAGCTATGTACTCCACTCCACATAAAGTATAGAACTCATTAAGAGTTTAACAATTAACTCATCCTTTTCTATCGCTTCAGGACTTCATGTTACTAACAATATAGAATGGGATTTGAAAATAACATGATTCATCTCATATCACTTCATGACTTGATATTACCCTTTGAACTTATTTCTTGGGATCTCCGGTCTATAAGTTGGGTTACCATCACGGGTAACTCTTCATTCTAAGGGCATTAGTCACATTCCTTTTGAGGTTTTGAAAACCTTCTCTCTCGGTAATCCTTTCGTCAAAGGATCTACCAAATTTTTATCAGAACGTACATGATCCACTCTTACAACTCCCGTAAAGAGAAATTCTCTAACAGTACTATGCTTACGATGTATCTGTCATCTCTTGTAATTGTAGTAATGATTCTGAATCTTTGCAATAGCCGCGGTACTATCATTATGGATCAAGACAGTTGGTATCGGTCTTTCCCATAAAGGGATCTCAACTAACAGACTTCTTAACCAGCTTGCTTCTTCACTAGTAGTGGCTAGTGCTATCATTTCAAACTCCATTGTAGATTGAGCCAATATTGTCTGTTTCTTAGACTTCCAAGAAATAGCTCCACCAGCTATGTTAAATATATAGCCACTAGTTGCTTTGTAATCTTTTAATAAAGTGTTCCAATCTACATCGTTATATCCTTCTAGAACAGCGGGAAACTTCTCATAACCTTTTCAATAGTATTCCAATGCTCTACACTAGGTCTACTGGTAAATCAAAATATTAGTCCCACAACATAAGCTATGTCTTTCCCATTTCGCCCCATTTTTACGCGCAGCCGCCTCACGTCATGCTGACGTCATCAATATGACGTCAACAATCACCACTCCGCGTTTTCATCAATTTTTAACATTTTTTCACCCACTTTTTCCCTCCATCCTCACCTATAAATACCCCCCTTCTCTTCACTTCTAAACACACCTCAAAACAAATTCTCTTCTTTCTTTCTTTCTCTCTTTTCTTAGATTTTTTTAGTTTTTTTTAGTTTTTAGTTTTTCTTAGTTAATTTCTCTTAGTTTTAGAGTTCTTCCCTTTTTGGGAAGAACTAGTTATGTTTCTGTAATTTATTAGTTTTTTGATTCAATAAATGGGAGTGCAAATTCCGCTTGGAGGTTTTCCAAGAATGAATAGCATCGAAGTTCTAAGGATTTTATTTTCTTTACAGCTTATTTTTTATGCTTTATTCTTACATGTTATATTTAATTTGTCTGTGATTAAATTTAACTTTGTTGGCTGTTTATAAACATGATGTAATAATAACGTTGTTATGCTTGTGAAATATTAAATAGGTAAAAATCTCTAAAATGAATTGATTTTATTTTTATTCAAGATTTTATATTAAGAATGTTATAGAGAAATATATTATTTTTCATTACAAACTTAAATCTAAAAATTAGATTTTAAGGTTTAGTTATCCGATCTAATTTAGAGTAGTGCTCTTTTATTTGTTGGTACAATCGCCCGGTAGTTAGAGTGAAGCTCTATTTCAAAAGTTTTTATAAGAATTATTATCTGAAAATGTATTGACAACATGTTTTCAGTAGTGGTTTTAAAACTTGAAAGTTAGTACTCGGATAATTAAATTCTTAGATTTAATTTGGACACCTTGAATAAAGTTTAAACTGTCTAACCCCACCAAAGGTGACATTTAAATGGTTCATTTTCAATCTCTTAGAAAAAGAAATTAATTTAATTAATCAAATTAATTATCAACCTCACCCATAGGTGTTAATTGATTTGTTTAGTTAACAAAAAATATCTAACCCCACCAAAGGTGGTATTCATATAAAAAATAGATAATCAATAAATATCAATTCATATCTTTAATAACCTAAATAATATGAGCAAGCATAATTAACTTAATTATTATATCCATAAATATTCCACCATTATAAATGATAAAATTTGCATAAATGTTTATTGAATCTATGTTTAGTTTTATGTAATTAGATTAAAAACACAAAACCCAAAATATCGTGACAGGATATTTAGGATTTAATTTCGTTTTTAAAAGTTTGAATAATAAATTAAAAACTACATACATTCCTTCCTTAGCTCGACCTTGGGAATATACTCATCATTTTTTAAGAAATGATTCGTGCACTTGCGAGAGTTTTATAAATACATAAAACCAAAGTATCGGTAGGATCGACGATGTCAGTTCTGCCCGTATCAAGTTTTTGGCACCGTTGTCGGGGAAGGAATAGCGTTTTTAAATTATTTATCAAAATTTTAAAAACTTTTTATGCTGTAAATAATTGTGATTTTTTTTTTAAAAAAATAATAAAAAAAAAATTTGTTGTTTGTGAAAAGTAAAAAAAAAAAATTTCAATTTCAATTTCATAATAAATAAAAACAATTATAGCATGAATAATAAAATAATTTTGAATTGTGAAATTTGAAGTAAAAAAAAAGTAAATAAATTTTAAATTAAATTAATAAATAAATAAGAATAAAAAAAATAAAAATAAAACAAAATAAAATAAAATAAAATAAATAAAAAAAAATATAAAAAATAAAAAAAATATAAAAAATATAAAAAATATAAAAAATATAAAAAATATAAAAAAATCAAAAAATCAAAAAATCAAAAAAAAATCAAAAACTTTATTTTCAATTTTTTTTATTTTTTTGTTCTTTTTTATTTTTTTCTTTTATCTTTTTCAATTATTATTTTTTTTCAATTTATTTTATTTTAATTTTATTTTTTTTTGGCTTAATTTTTTATTTAAAATTTTTTTCTCTTTTTATTTTTATTTTTTTTACTTTTTCAAGTTATTTTATTTTTGGTTTAATTTTTTTTAACTATTTTTTTTATCTTAATTTTCGTTTAAGTTAATTAACTTAGGTTTTTAGTAACTTAATTTACTAACTTATATTAATTTAATTTACTAACTTAATTAACTTAGATTTTCATTAACTTAATTAACCTACTTTTTTATTCACTTAATTAACTTAAATTTTAACTTAACTTAACTTAATTAACTTAATTTTAATAGCATGAAAAGTAAAGATCTAAGGGAGTTCTGTCTAGGAGACTAGTTCCTGAAAGCCTTTGTGCCACTAGTCTTTCTTGGGAACGTTGCTATGTCTAGGAGCCTTTGTCCCACCATTTTTTCCTGGGAGCACTCTTAGTTAATACTAATTATGTTATTTTAACTTAGATATTATACAAAAAAAAAACAAAAAAATTCTGAAACTATCTCCAAAATTTTAAAGCTTTAATTACAATCTAAGGAGTTAGTTGTTTTTTTTATCTAGGTATAATTGTGTTTTGATGCCTTTAATTATTTGATTTGTACCTAGACGTGGATTATCTAAAACTCACAAGCATGTCCCTAGTTTTAAGTACAGAAAAATTTAAAAATCCATAGGAGATAACTGAAAAAGTATAGGTAGACAATCTTGTCTTACAAGTGACTCATTGATGAGGGGACATTGAGTTTACTTAAAATGAAATCCCCAAGTTACGTCTTGCTAAGATGTTAAACTAAGCGCTGGATGGGAGGCAACCCATCATTTTAGGTAATTTAATTTTATTTATTTAATTTCTATTGTTTATTTTAGTTTAATTATATGTGAATAATTTTAAAATTGTTAAAACTAAAAAAAATTGTTAAGATATTAGAAGTTTACATCAATCTGTCTGTGTGTATTTTAATGAACATGATGTATGCACCTGCATTTCTCCATCACTACTTGCAACATTCTCAAGAAATAGGTAATATTTCCTCTCTTTTCTCTTTATCTTTAATTTACAATTGTTACATTGAGGACAATGTAAGTTCTAGGTTGGGGGTGGTGAAAAGTTAACATACTTAATTTAAAAAAAATTTAACAATTTAAAAAAAAATAATAATTTTTTTCTTTTTTATGTTCGCATTTTCATTTTTATTGTGTTTGGTTTTTTTTTGTGTGATTTAGTAATTTTAGAATTAAAAAAAAAAGTTCTCACAAAAATTTTTCATTTTTTTAAATCAAATTTAAGTAAATAGTTAAGTCTTTTGTACTGTTAGATTAATTTTTGAAAACATATCATGAAATATTATGTAATTATTTTTGATAATTAGTTAATTTTTGTCATAACTAGTATTTCTTGATAAGATGTAGAAATTATATTAAACCCAAAATCGGTGTTTATGAATTTGTTTTAGTGGAAACTACCTTTGTGAGATATAATTTGAGCCTAATTTCCCTTATTCAGAGTGAAATATATATTTTTTCTACTCTAAACACATTTCTTATTTCTTCAAATTCTTAGATGATCTCTATAGGCATTAACATTGAATGTATGAATTTTTTCTCATCTTAATAGAGTGTCGTATATTTTTTATTATTATTTTTGCTTAGATTAAATGATTTGAGTAGAAATTGATAGTATATGTTTTTATCTCATTCGTGCATGACTGTTACAAAAAAAAAAGAAACATATCTCGGGGTACCTAAACCAAGATCAAACAAAAAAGCCACAAAATTAACCACTCACCAAAATCCTAAAAAAAAAATTTCCAATTTGTACATGGGTTGACTCTCTAAAAAAAATGATATATATTGAAAAGTATCTTCAGAAAAATATAGAGAGATAAAGAATATATAGTATAATCTACATACTATGACCCATATTACCCAAAATTCAAAAAAAAATGTACAATTTGTACATGGGTTGACTCTCTAAACAAATGATATATATTGAAAAATATCTTCAGAAAAGTATAGAGAGAAAGAATATATAGTATAATCTACATACTATGACCCATGTGCCTACAAAGTTGTGAGTAAAGGCTAATTACAAAAGAAAGATATAGGAAGTAATTCCCTAAAAAGTCATTGCACTTTCTTCATTTGTAAAAGGCATATATCTTGAAATTTTTTCTTAATGAGTTTGATTTATGCATGAAAATAATTTTTATATATGATATCTTTATAATTTATACATTTGATTCCTTCCATGAGATCAACGTCAAAATAACACTTTGAGCCTTTCTTCTTTATACATATGCGAACATATTAGTTCATTTCTATACATCAACTCTTTCGCATATAAATTAGTATGAGTGTTTGAACCCATAGGATTCAGTGTTTTGAGAGTATTGACCTGTGAGGAATAGAGTCGAAGCGAATTCGGATTTATTACACTGAAATTGGGTGAAACTAAATTGATACATTTTTGATATGAAATATGAAAATGATTTTCGACTAATTATTATAATAAATCATGATTGTTTAAAAAGATTAAAATAACTTATGCTTGAGATTTTAATTATGATCTTAAAAGAGATTAAAAAGTATGAGACATTTTTGTGATATGTTGTTTTCTTTTATTCTTAAAACGTTAATTTTTCATTTTGTTGTAATTTTAGTTTTTAAGTTGATTGTTGTTATTATTTCTTTTAATTTTTACATTTAGTTCAATGTTTGTGGGTATCATTACTGTAAACCCTCACGAGACTCAGCTTCGTCCCTTAGGACAACACTAGGGTTTAAAGGCTTGTTGCATAGGCTAAATGCAACCGTGTAAATCCACGGAAGTGATTTAAGATAGTTTAATTTTTAGTTTTTATCGCTTCTCTTGAAGCTGGTTGGGGGTTGTGATTAGTGCTCAAAAAGCACTAAAATTACCATGATTTTATGCACATTAATTGATTAAAAATATATATATTTATATGTTTTATCATATACTTATATAAATTTGTCTTTACGGAATCACGGGTGTTTTTATTATTTTTCAGGTATTTTTACTTAAAAACGTAACTTAAAAACTCAAAGAGGAATACTGGAAGCAATACATCACAAATATATTAATAAATAAATGGGGAAAGGTTAACAAATATGGAAAAATTGGACAAAATGGGTCAAAAATGTCAAAAAGGAGAAAATTGCATGTGCCGCGCGCCCAGCCGGTAAACCCTGTATGACACGCCCACGTCGTAGCGTCGGCCCGGTGCAGTCCCGGTTCATGTAGCGCATCTCTCCCGCTCCGTAGCGGCAGGTACCGCGGCACACCGCATGGCGCTGTCGCGGCGCCAGGTATCCCTCGATGCGCGCGGCCATTGCCATTTCACCCGTTTTGCGCGCGGTACCGCCTCACGTCATCGCGGTCATCGTGATATGGCGTCAATAATAACTTTCAACGGCGTTTTCATCATTTTTTAACATTTTTTCACCCACTTTTTCTCTCCGTCCTCACTATAAATACCCCTTCTCTTCACTTCTAAACATACCTCAAAACACATTCTCTTCTCTCTTTCTTTCTCTCTTTTCTTAGATTTTTTAGTTTTTCTTAATTTTTTAGTTTTTCTTAGTTAATTTCTCTTAGTTTTAGAGTTCTTCCCTTTTTGGGAAGAACTAGTTATATTTTGTAATTTATTAGCTTTTTGATTCAATAAATGGGAGTGAAATTCCATGGAGGTTTTTCCGGCAGCGGGAATAGCATCGAAGTTACGTAAGGATTTTATTTTCTTCTGATTATTTTTTATGCTTTATTCTTACATGTTATATTTAATTTGTCCGTGATTAAATTTAACTCATTGTTTATAAACATGATGTAATAATAACGTTGTTATGCTTGCGAAATATTAAATAGGTAAAAATCTCTAAAATGAATTGATTTTATTTTTATTCAAGATTTTATATTAAGAATGTTAGAGAGAAATATATTATTTTTCATTACAAACTTAAATCAAAATTAGATTTTAATGTTTAGTTATCCTGCCTAATTTAGAGTATTGCTATTTTATTTGTTGGTACAATCGGCCGTTAGTTAGAGTGAAGGTCTATTTCAAAAGTTTTTATAAGAATTATTATATGAAAATGTATTGACAACATGTTTTCAGTAGTGGTTTTAAAACTTGAAAGTTAGTACTCGGATAATTAAATTGTTAGATTTAAATTGGACACCTTGAATAAAGTTTAAATCGTTTCTAACCCACCAAATGTGGCATTTAAATAGTTCATTTTCAATTTTTTAGAAAAAAATAATTAATTTAATTAATCAAATTAATTATCAACCTCACCCATAGGTGTTAATTGATTTGTTTAATTAACAAAGGATATATAACCTCATCAAACGTGGTATTCATATAAAAAAGAGAGAATCAATAAATATCAATTCATATCTTTAATAACCTAAATAATATGAGCAAGCATAATTAACTTAATTATTATATCCATAAATACTCCACCATTATAAATGATAAAATTTGCATAAATGTTTATTGAATCTATGTTTATTTTTATGTAATTAGATTAAAACAAAAAACCCAAAATATCGTGACAGGATGTTTAGGATTTAATTTCGTTTTTAAAAGTTTGAATAATAAATTAAAAACCACATACATCCCTTCCTTAGATCGACCTTGGGAGAGTTTTATAAATACATAAAACCAAAGTATCGGCAGGATCGGCGATGTCGGTTCTGCCCGTATCACAACCACGAGGTAAGTCAACTAAATGCCAAGTCTTATTATACTCAAGAGAGTCCATTTCATCATTTATGGCTTCTTCCCATAAGTTGGCATCTAAAGAAGATAATGTTTCTTTAAGAGTTTGGGGATCTTTCTCTAAGGTATAAACATAAAAATCAGACCTAAAATCCTTAAGCGTTTGAGCTCATTTACTTCTTCTAATTTCAGTGTTTAATTTCTCATTTTGTTCACTAGTTCTAGTTATGGGTAAACTACTAGAAGATGAGCCCCCACTATTTTTAAATTTAAAGGGAAACTTATGTTCATAGAAGTCAATATCATTTGATTCTATAACTATATGATCATTTAAGTCATAGAATTTATAAGATTTTACTATTCATAGTGTATCCTATGAATACACACTCATATGCTCTACTAGCAAGTTTATTTCTTTTAGGATCAGGGATCCTAACATAGGCTAAACAACCCCAAGTTATAAAATAAGTTAAATTAGGTTTCTTATTTTTCAAAATTTCATACGGTAAAATTTTACTTGTAGATTTAGGCATTCTATTTAGCACATAGCAAACAGTTAATAAAATTTCTCCCCACCAATAAGAGGCAGCACCAGAGTTTAATAAAATTGCAACAGCTGATTCAGTAAAAGTTCTATTTTTTCTTTCAGCTTTGCCATTCATTTAAGGAGAATAAGGTGCAGTTTTTTTATGAATGATTCCATGAGTTTTATAAAAATCATTGAAGATATTAGAATCATATTCAGTGCCTCTATCACTTTGAAACCTTTTTATTTTCTTGTTAAGTTGATTCTCAATCTCAATCATAAATATTTTAAACATGTCAAACACGTTACTTTTATTTTTTATTAGATATACATAAGTGTAATCTAAACAGTCATCTATAAAAGTTATAAAATAGCATTTTCCATTTCTTGTTAAATTTCCATCAAGTTCACATATGTCAGAATGTATTGATTCTAATGGTTCAGATTCTCTAACTATTGATTTATGTGAAGTTTTGGTTATTTTATCTTGACTACAAAAATCACATTTTTCAAAATCATTCAAAGATAGTTTAGGAATTAGTTCTAAGGTACTCATGTTCTTGATTATGCGTTTATTAACATGACAAATTCTAGCATGCCAAATATTAAAAGAACTCAACATATAAGCAAAAGAAGAGGTTTTATTGATTTCAACATTTAATTTAAACATGTCATCAGTGGCGTACCCTTTCCCAACAAAATATATTATTTTTAGTTATAGTCTATAAATCAGCCTCTATAGTTTGAGTAAACCCAGCTTTGTTAAGAAGATAGCCTGAAATTAAGTTCTTTCTCATCTCTGGAGTATGCAAGACATCCTTCAAGATAACAGTCTTTCTAGAGGTAAACTTCAATACCACATCACCAGTACCAACAACTTTAGTGGAGTGGGAGTCGCCCAGCAACACTTTCTTATCCTCAGAATCAGAATAGGATTTGAACATGTATCAATCATAGCAAACATGGCGAGAAGAACCAGTGTCCACCCACCACCCCTCGGATCCACCAATAAAATTGACTTCATATGTCATAGCAATAAGTTGATCTTCGGTAAGGTTCGCCTGTGGGGCAGGACGATTCTTGTTCCGACAATTCCTAGCCAAATGGTCAGGTCTGTTACAACTATAACACATGAATGTGTTATTCCTTAAGGGGGTTGAGGTCCATTTTAGGGAGGATAGTTTTTATTTCTATTTTAGTGGTTGTGGTTTTGGTTATTATTACGATTCTGAGTTTTCATATTTCTACCTTTAGGTTTCAGAATTACAGAAGAGGGTTTCTTATTGGTACTGTTGTTTGAGACTACGAGTACTTCATCTCTTTGGTCTTATTTTCGGGCTTCTTCTTCTATTCTTACACAAATTATAAGACTTTCTAAAGAAAATTCCTTAGTTTTATACCTAAGTGTATTCTTAAAATCTTTCCAAGCAGGGGGTAATTTATCTATAATAACAGTTACTTGAAATTGTTCATCTAAAGTCATACCTTCAGAAGTTATTTCATGTGCTATCTTCTACAGTTCGTGTGATTGAGCTTCCACTGATTTGCCATCAATCATTTGAAACTTCATGTATCTACTGACAACATACTTCTTAGTTCCAGCTTCCTCAATGTCATACTTCTTTTAAAGTGCTTCCCAAATTTCCTTAGTAGACTTATCAGAGTTATAATAATCATACAAGTCATTAGCTAATCCATTAAGAATATAATTTTTGCACAGAAAATTATTTTCCATCCAGGTGTCTAAATCCTTAGTTGCAGCTTCAGTGGGAGGGTTAGACTGTATTGGTTTTTCAGTAGTAAGAGCATAAACGACTTTTTTCATGGTTAAGAAAAATAACATTTTTTGTCTCCATCCTTTAAAGTGTAGTCCTTCAAAACAGAATGGTTTGTTGAGATCAACAGTTAACATTTCAGTAATCATGGCACATAGAATACGTCATAAAATTGTTGAAACAAGTATGTTAAAACAATGTTGGAGCAATATTATCGATAACCTGAAATGAATAGCTTGGGTTGAGTCGTAGACTAGGTTGCTCTCTTTTAAGACGTTTCGTGGCTCTACCCAAATTTGTGCCAGCAAACATAGCCTCGTCGTCCCCATGATAAAACTACCCAAAATCTTGTTTTTTGTCTCGAAATTTCACTACACTGATGAAGACTGAAATGTTACACCTGAAAATTTTGTTGTTTGGAAAACTAAAAATAATTTATAATTGCTAAGAGATTTTTTTATGAGTTTGCAGATTGTTGTCTTGAAATTGAGAGTTGAGTCCCTCTATTTATAGGTTTCAGAAACTGTGTGGCCATTATGATAATAACGGTAATTTCTGAGGATGGAGAGCGTAACAACCATTCTGAGTAATGAAGAGTAACAACCATTTTCTGAGTAAAGATGAGTAACAAACATTTTCTGAGTAAAGACGAGTAACGACCACTTTCTGAGTAAAGACGAGTAACGACCATTTTCTGAATAAAGAAGAGTAACGGTCATTTAACGGTCATATTTTGAGTAAAAGAAAACAACGACCATATTCTCAGTAAAAGAAAATAACGATTGTTTTTCTGAGAAAAAATGTAACAACCATTTTCTGAGTGGAAATTTTTTTTTTCTTTTCTTTTTTATAAAAAAATTCAAAAAAAATAAAATTCCACTCGCACTCGGCTCGGCACTGCACGGCTGGTCAGTCGGACGACGGCGACGACTACGACGACGATATCACATTTGCTTAGGTCCTCTCCACTTTCACAAAAGTGGATACCCCTTGAAATCCCAATAGCCAACTCTTTACTATTTATACATCTTTTCAATAGTGCAAAAGGGCAATGTGGGATAAGAGTATACTAATTGTTTTGATAAACATTCATCTTTTTTCCAACATTGCTTATATATATAAAAAAAAGCTTAAATTATTGCTAATTTTTTTTCTTCTTTTAATGTTTTTGTGTTTTGCCTTAAAAAAACTTCTTTATTAGTTCTAAAATTTGAGCTACATTTTTGTTTTATTTTTCCTTTTCTCTTTCCTCTTTTTTAATTTATTTTGTTTTGATTTTGTTTTCTTGTTGGGTTAACTACTTTATTAGTTTTAAATTTTTAGCAAATTCATGTATAAGTGTTCAAATTTTTAAAACGCATGATCTATTATTAAATATTCAAAATTTCATATATATATATATATTTATAAACTTTTAAATCGTATGATTTAGTTACTGAATTTTTAAACTTTACATATAAGCCACAAAATAATTTGAACAAATTCAATAAGTCTCTAAACTTCTAAAACTTTCTACATAAATTTTTAAATCATATCATTAAAAATTTTAAAATTAACACATGGTGAAGTTTGGAATCCATATGCTACTAAAATAAATATCAACCATTCAAAATTTCGTGATTTATAAATAAAGTTTTAAAAATTTATGTGTAAAGTTTTAAATTTCTAATTATTAATAATATTTTTAAAAAATTTGAAGACTTGTACATAAATCTTCATAAAATTTGACCTTAATAATATAGTTTAGCATTTATTTTTTTACTTTTAGTTTTCTTCTCAAACCCTTTTTTTCTTTGGTTTTGTTTTTCTCTTAATTTTTTTAATGTTTTTCTTCTTTTACATTTTTGTTATTATGTTTTTAACTATTCTTACCATTTTTTACTTTATTTTTCTTTTAAATCTTTTGACATATTAACTACACAATTTTAGAACCCACTAACAATATATATCATTAAGTAACAAGGTAATTGACAAACATTTTTATATTTTAGAACTAATAATGTATGCATTCATTAATTGTTTTATCTTGTACAGTTTTTTATGCACTAATTACGTATTAACATGTTGTAGGATATATGACAAAAATAATTAAAGTTATACATATTATAATAATAATGACAATAAGAATAACATCTAAAAATGTTATGACATCCCAAAAAATAGATCAAATGTTAATTTCTTACTTCTCTTCAAAATTATTATTTTGTCAGTAATAATATAGCTCAAATAAGGGTCAAATTTAAAGAAAGATAATTTTACTTCTATATACTAGTTGGTTAGTGAATTAATTAACGTTAACAATATAGAGTTTTGGAGAGAAAAAAATGAAAAGAACATAAAAGCAATATAAAAATAAATTACATAAGAATGATAATAAGATATATATGATCATACGATTATTATCTTCATTAGTCAACAATTCAACTAATCATATTATGAATTAAAATTAGTTTCTTAAATTCAAAATTAAATTTATAATTTAAAACCTTATTAAATCCCTGACATCAACTAAATCTAATCTCCTATATATTGATATTGTCACATAACAAATTCATTAAATGACATAAACACAACATATTCACAATATCTCTCAATTCCACTATTTCCTAAATCACATAGAGACTTAAGTCTCCACAATTATTGTCAATTATCTTGCCTAACTTAAGCGTTGTAGGACTAAAGGCCACCATATGCCAAGGTAGTCTAAGGTCCTAACTAGTGTTCTCTATTTGTAGGAATATAGAAAAGAGAAATACATTACCTTTGTTGTTGACAAAAAATAACATCAATATTTGGCATTATCTATGAGAAAAAGTGTGATTTGCTATTTAACTACCACAAAAGAGATTTACAAAAATATTTTTTGTGTCCTCTATCAAATTCTAAAACATATCATAGAAAAGAACGTCTATCTGGACATCCTAATTGAGACTGTCTAGACTTTCAATAAAAGTCTTCAAAAAAGAGATTCACATCCAACCAATTCCATATCACGTATAAAACATATCATAAAAAAGGGTTGTATCCCCCATGGTCACTGCCACCATAAAGTGGCTTAATTTTCGACACCTTTGAAAAATGATGAGTCCTCAACTACTAGAGAGAAAATTGCAACAAGTCGATCATGGTGGCACAACCTCAATAGTGCCCATGTAACTTTTATTCCCAACAAAGAACCCTCTAACTAGATCTAGAAATTTTTGTAACTCTTGAAAAATTTGAGACCACTAACAAAAAGAGCACATGTTGATTTGTCATATGCCAAAATTTGAAGACCTACTAGCACCTCATGTTACTACATGTGCCATTGGTGCAAGTGTGAGTCGATGAGATGCAAGTTGCCCAAGAAATAAGGTAAATTAGTCTAGTTCGTTAGACAAGGCAAAACTAGTTCAGGTCTGATCCATCCTCTTCCACACTAATTCTCGAAAAAGTAAAATCGCTTCTAGAATCCTTATGAAGAGGCGATTCTAGCAACAATATGCTTCACAATTTAAGGTGCACATACATAAATGGGTGTACAAAAATAGGTATATGGAAAGACCGTTCAACTATCTAATTTAGTCAAAATCAATCTAAGATGTGGCTTACCAAGCCAAGCCGAATAAGAGAGTTTGCTGCCAAATAGGTCATACCATCCCACATTGCAAACCATGAAGACCAAACCTTGACTGCCCAAAATATGATTGTCAAATGTTATAGTTCAGGTCGTCGTTGTCAGCAATAGACCCCTCAAGGATGCACCTCTACCTTTCCCAACACATGTATAGAGTTATACGTCAAGCTAGGGATGTGATGTATGAGTCTGTCCATCCAAAAACTTCTCAGTCACATGATGTTACAAAACACTCTTAATAGGATAGAAAGAACCATCCACAAACTATGAAAAAAAATTCTTCGAAGTCATAAAAAATGAAGTAGCGACGCATGCTTAAGCCACTTTACAAATGCAAGTGCACCAAGTAGGGGTTGATAAAACCACCCCAAAAATAAAAACAACGTGAATGCTACATGGTCCAGACTGAAGTACAACAAGAATACAATCACATCAACACTGTTCGTTCACTCAGTTGAAAGTTGTCCACCCAAATGGATGTATAGGTCACGAGCTGCAAAGTCACCCAGTTAGACAGAAGTGGCTGGATAGAAGTTTCCTAACATAAAAGTGGCTAACCAGATAGACATGTCGCTAGTCGGACAGAAGTTTCCTAACAAAAAGTTGGCTGACTAAATAAATATGTGGTCGGTTAAACAGAGGTTGCCTAACAGAAAGGTGTGACCAAACAGACATGTAGTCAGTCGAACAGAGATTGCCTATCAAAAAGATGGTCGAATGACAAACATATGACTTGGAAAGGCTGCCTAATATGCCCACTGAACAAAGCCGTCTCGAACAGGTCCACACTGCGAGCTGGTCAACTCTTCTCCGTCCCGCATGTAATGCCTCACCAAGAGTAGTCGACCCCTTTACAAGAATGCTTTTTCACCCTAACATATACCAATATAATGGACCAGAATCCCCAACGAAGGATAAACTTTAAAAAGGCATGTGATCTCACAAACTGATGAGAGCATGGAAAACCATATGACAAAATACCATGACAAAATTTCATAAAGGTTATTTCTACACACGATTAGAGTTGTCACCCCGCATATCATTTCACCCTACAGCTTCAAAGACAGTAATAGTCTTGAAAGAGCATAAAGTAGCACAAAATGCTACGCATTTGAATCTACAAGGGATTAATATGATGTCTCACGTTGTAGTTTATCCTAAATAATATTGAATATTTTTATAATTTATCTTAAATAATATGAAATTAAAAAAGAAATTTTACAATACAAAAAAAATTATATTTTATTAAATAATAATAGAAGAAACATTCTAAGGATAAAATTTGTGAAAGCATATATATATATATATATATAAATAAAAAAATAAAATAATAGTTATATTTTACTTAGAGAATACTAAAAAAGACCAATCAAATTTGTCATAATTAAACTTAGCATTAAATATTCATAAAATTAAATGAAAATAAAGTGGGAAGAATAAACTAAAAAAATAAAGTAATATTAAGTTACTCACACACTTTAAATGAGATTCAAATATCAGACTTTTCACATACCCAAATATGCTTTATAATATTGAGCCATGGCTCGTTGACAAAATTGATTATATAGTTAAAAAAAGTTTTGTTTTAAATGTTGAATAATTTAAAATATACCTTCAAAAATATAAATTTTCTTTACAAAAATAAAAATGAAAGGAAATTGTAGAATTTTATTTGCTCTTATGTATAAAAGTATAAGATATAAATGTTTTGATATAATAATTCATAAAACTGGTAAAAACTCAAAATATATTACATATTTAGAAAAATAATACTTTTTTTTTAAAAGACACCAATGTATTTATGCACACACACAAAAATATTAAATTACAAAAATATTACCCAAAAGAAAAAAAAACATTTTTAAAAATTAAGAAGGGTGTGCCTCATCTCTGCTTCCTTGTAAATGGGGTAAGTAGTAACACCACTATCAAGCGCTTATTAGACAAAAAAAAAACTAATAATTTTATTACAAGTCTAATTTGTTTAAAATAACTTAAATTTAAGTTAGATTCAATTTTTTTTATCAAAATTGCTATATTGTACTATTTTGTATAATGCATATATAGTTCTACCCATCGAAAAGCTCATCGAAATTGACGGAATTGTTAAAAAGTTATCGAAATCTAACAAAGTCATCGAAAAGTTCGTTAGAGGTCGTCAATGATTGTTGATGAGTGCTTAAAAAGCATTAAAATTACTATGATTTAATGTACTTTAATTGATTAAATATATTTATATTTGTATGATTTTATCATATTTTTATATAAAATTTCTTTTCTAAATCACAGATATTTTTATTATTTTTAAGTATTTTCATTTAAAAATAACTTAAAGAAAAATACTGGAAGCAATACATTACAAATATGTTGAAAAAAAATGAGTAAAAGTAAAAAAAATGAAAAAATTTGACAAAATTGATCAAAATGATCAAAAATGTATAGTTCTACACGTGCTCCGCACAAAACCAGCACACGCCTACACAGAGTCCCGTGCGCGCCAACACCCCTCTGTCACAAATCTCGCCTTCACATGCATGCTAACCTGTCCAATCCAAAATCAATTTTTGAGATATTTTCACACTTTTTTTGGCCTTTTCCTTATCTATAAAAAAATCATATCCCTCTTTCTAAAAATCATCCCTCGTATCCCAAAAATCACAAATTCCTCTCTTTTTCTCTTTATAGAAAGCTTTCTTTATTTTTTAGTTTTTTTAGCTTTAAAGTTCTTCTTAGAATAAACTAGTTATGCTTTTATAAATTTCTAGTTTTTGATTCAATAAACGGAAATGCTTTTTAGAAATGGAATTAGCATTAAAGTTTTGTAAGGATTCTTTTGAGTTATAATTTTAAATGAATTATTTACGGTTATTTTTATGTTTTATTCTTATATGTTATATTTAATTTGTCTGTGATTAATTTAACATGGATGACTGTTTGTAAATATGATATAATAATAATGTTATTATGTTTGTGAAATATTAAATAGGTAAAACATTTTTATAAAATAAATTGATTTTGTTTTTATTTAATATTTTATATTAAGGATGTTAGAGAGAAATATATTATTTTTCACTACAAACTTAAATTTGAAAATTAGATTTTAAGGTATAATTATCCGATATGATTTAGAGTAGTGCTCTTTTATTTGTTGGTAAAATTGTCCATTACTTAGAGTGAAACTCTATTTAAAATTTTTTTATAAGAACTATTATTCAAAAATGTATTGATAACATATTTTCTATAATAGTTTTAAAATTTAAACGTTAGTACTCAAATAATTAAATTCTTATGTTGAGGATAGTAAAAAGTTACCATGCTTAATTTCAAAAAACTTATGTTCACATTTTCATTTTTATTGTATTAGATTTTATTTTCTTCATGTGGTGTAGTAATTTTTAGAATGTTAGGATTAATTTTAAAAAATTTCTCATTTTTTTAAATTAAATTTAAGTAAATAGTTAAGTTTTTTGCACTATTGGATTAATTTTTGAAAATATAATGATAACTGTATTTTATATATTTATTTTCACCTATTTTATTAATTATAATTGCTATGTTCTTGATATTTTTAGTTAATTTTAGGTACATAAATTAATATTTTCTGTTTATTTGTAAGGAATATATTTTTTAAGAAAATTAAATATTTTGAATCGAAAACGTACTTAATTGTAAATTTATGTATAAAAATATAATTTCAAATAAAAGAATGCTTAATTGCAATTTATAAAAAGTCTAAAAATATAATTTAAATTAAAGTCGGGCTTAATTTTAATTAGAAAAAGGCTTTATTGTAATTAAACAAAGTTTAAAATATAATTTGAAATATATTTGTGGGTTAAAATGTAATTAAGAAAACCTATTTTTCTGCACAGGAGAGAAGAATCCATGCGTCATCATCCACGCGTACAACGTGGACCGTCAGATCAAAGCATAAACGGTTAGGATGCTCGCGTGTCCTTTAAACCCGACAAAAGAGAGTGGGTGCAGGGTTTCCTCTATCACGCGGCTCGGTGCCAGAGTGGGGCACACCTGCCACACAGGTGATAATTGTATTTTATATAGTTATTTTCACCTATTTTATTAATTATAATTGCTATGTTCTTGATATTTTTGGTTAATTTTAGTTAAATTAATTAATATTTACGCTTTATGTGTTAAGGAATATATTTTCAAGAAAATAAAATAATTTGAATCGAAAACGTACTTAATTGCAATTTTATATCCAAAAATATAATTTCAAATAAAAGAGTGCATAATTGCATTTTACAAAAGTCCAAAATAAAATTTAAATTAAAATCGGGCTTAATTTTAATTATTAAAAGTTTAAAATTTAATTTAAATTAGAAAAATGGCTTAATTGTAATTAAAGAAAGTTTAAAACGTAAATTGAATTAAATTGGAGGGCTAAAATGTAATTAAGGAAATTTATATTCTGTGTAGGAAAAGAAGGCCACGCGCATTATCATTATGCGCGACACCAATCGTTTAATCAGACAATCAACGGATACGATGGGGTGATTGGATTGCAAGCGCGACAAAAGAGAGTGAACGCGGTATTCAGGGTTCACGCGGCTCGGCGTGCCAGTGGGGCCCACCTGCCACGTAGGGTGGGACCCACGTGTTTGTTACGCGTCTGCCAAAGGTTGTGATCGCATGTGGCAGAACCACGTGCAATCGTTCCTTCCAGCTATTTAAAGTCTGCCACATGTCCTACGTTCCTCTTCAACGAGTCATGAGCGGACGCGTGGCACGTATCGGTGAACGCAAAAGTGCAGAATTCCGCACGCGTCTCAGGAGCTGTCCCCCACTTCTCGGTGTCACTTATCCCGTGCGACAATCTCTCGTGCGTCCTTTCTAGGTTCCCAATAATATGCTACCACGTGTCCCACCATTAGTTGCAACGAATGAGATGCTGACACGTGGCATGCAGATTGAATTTAAAAAAATCAGAAACGACACCCTCTACTCTGTCTCTCATGCGTGAATTAAAATAACAATTTCGATATCGAATATCGATACGCGTGTTTTTATTTTCGATGAAAATGTTCCCGCGTGTCCAAAAAAATGTATTATTGTAGAGTATTTATTAGCTATAAATAGGGGATTTATTGTTGAAAAATGGAGTTTTGGGAGTTTTGAGTTTTGGAATTTTAGGAGAGTTTGGGGTTGGAGTGTAGAACACACAGAAGCCATTTTTGGCTTCTGTTGTGTTCTACGTGTGCCAAATATTTTGGAGAAGATGAAGTTTTAATTTTCTTTGTGTTCTTGAGCGAAATTCCTTAACTACTGTAATTTTAATTTTTAATTTATGAAGTAATTTAATTTTTCTAGGATTGCATTTTATCTAAATTTATGAAGCTTTGATTTTAATTATTTTTGAAAGATTTATAAGACATTCGATTTGTTTATTCTATCTGTTCTTAATGCTTTTGATTATTTACGGATTTTATCAAATGATCCATGGCACTTAAATAAACTTGCAAGAGACATTTTTGTGTATATTGCTTGTGGATAGAATGACATGTATGATGAAGGATAGGAATATACCTTAATTTTATGTGTGGCCATTTGAGAACTTAGAACGTAATGAATCTTGGTGAATTTAATTCTCATAAGAATATAGTGAATTAATTTAACGAGGTGTGTCTATACGGAGCTCGGAAGAGATGTATGTATAAAATTAGAAGTTTTCGTTTGACAAATTAAATGTACTAAAAAATATAAATCAAAAGAAAATAATATGATTTAAGTGGATTAATTTGATGAAAAACTGCAATCCTAGATTTCTTTTATTATTTTGTTATAAAACTCTTTTCTCAACTTGCTCCAACCAATGATCGTTTTGAATAAAATCAGAGAGAAATAATTTTAGTACTCAACAAACTATAGTGACAAATCTCCGTAGGAACGATACTTTACTTACAAATCTTATTACTTGTGACCGTGTATGCTTGCACGTTTTATGTTCTCCAAAAGAGACAACAGCAGGCCGGCGTGCAGGGTGGGACCCACGTGTCTGACGCGTTTTCAAGGCATGATCTCGTGCGGCCATTTCACAAGCACCCGGTTATACAACGAATAGAAAACAGCCATGTGTCCCACTTTATATTTCAGCTAATCAAATTTTGACACGTGGCAAGGTTTTGGTGAGCACGAAAACGTAGAATCATGCAAACGTTCCAGCCGTTGTCCCCCACGTTTGCGCGCCTCTACTCCTGTGTGCTGATCTTTGTGTGCAACTGGTTCCTCCGCGAAAGAAATGCTGCCACATGTCCATATTAATCCTTGCAGCGAATCAGAAGTAAACATGTGGCACGTAGATTGAATTTAAAAAATCAGAAACGATGCCCTCTGTTTCATGTCTTCCACGCATACATTAAAATAACAAATTCGATATTCTTTTTTTCGTACGCGTGGCCGCGGATTTTAATAAAAATGTCTAACATGCGTGCTTTTTATTTTCGTTATTTTGTGTCCCGCGTGTCTAAATAAATGTATTATTTTGGATGTAATTTTTTAGCTATAAATAGGGCATTTATTGCTAAAAAATGAAGTTTTGGAGTTTTGAGTTTTGGATTTTTAGTAATGTTTGGGGCTGGATTGTGGAACACGCAGAAGCCATTTTTGGCTTCTGTTGTGTTCTGCGTGTACCAAATATTTATGATCCGAAATAATTTAATTTTCTTTTGTTCTTCTTCTCATATTCCTTAACTGTTGTAATTTTAATTTTTAATGTATGAAGTAATTTAATTTTTCTAGAGTTGCATTTTATCTAAATTTATGAAGCTTTGATTTTAATTATTTTTGAAAGATTTATAAGACGTTCGATTTGTTTATTCTATCTGTGCTTAATGCTTTTGATTATTTACGAATTTTATCAAATGATCTGTGGCACTAAAATAAACTTGGAAGAGGCATTTTTGTGTATATTGCTCGTGGATAGAATGACATGTATGATGAAGGATAAGAATATACCCTAATTGTATGTGTGACCATTTGAAAACTTAGAACGTAATGAATCTTGGTGAATTTAATTCTCATAGGAATATAGTGAATTAATTTAACGAGGTGTGTCTATACGGAACTCGGAAGAGATGTATGGATAAAATTAGAAGTTTTCGGTTGACAAATTAAATGTACTAAAAAATATAAATCAAGAGAAAATAATATGATTTGAGTGGATTAATTTGGTGAAAAACTGCAATCCTAGATTTCTTTTATTTTGTTATTAAACTTTTTTCTTTAACTTTTTTCTAAATTAACGATTGTTTTGGATAAAATCAGAGAGAAATAATTTTAGTACTCAACAAACTGTAGTGACAAATATTCATCGGAACGATATTTTACTTACAAATCTTATTACTTGTGACCGTGTATGCTTGCACGTTTTATGTTCTTCAAAAGAGACAACATATATCATGGAGTATATAATAATTAGTTAGTTTTTATCATGACTAATATTTCTTGATAAGATTTGGAAGTTATATTAAATCCAAAACCGATGTTTAGGAATCAAATAGTGTAGACTACCCTTGTGAGAAATAGTTTTAACCCATTATCCTTTATTCTGAATGATTATTTTTTATACTCTAAACACTTTTCTTCCCAAACTTCTTTCTCTAGAAATTTTCTTTTTTTTAGTTTTAAAGTTCTTATCTTTTTTAGAAGAACTAGTTATGCATTTATAGATTTTTGATTCAAAAAATGAAAATGTAAATCCATTTCGAGGTTTTTTAGAAAAAGAATTAGCATCAAAGTTTTGTAATGATTCTTTTGAGATATAATTTCAAATGAATTTGTTATAGTTATTTTTATGTTTTATTCTTATATGTTATATTTAATTTTTCTATGATTAAATTTAACATGACTATCTGTTTGTAAATATGATATAATAATAATGTTGTTATGCTTGTGAAATATTAAATAGGTAAAATATTTTTATAAAATAAATTGATTTTGTTTTTATTTAAGATTTTATATTAAGGATTTTAGAGAGAAATATTGTATTTTTTATTACAAACTTAAATCTGAAAATTAGATTTTAAGGTTTAATTATACGTTCTAATTTAGAGTAGTGTTTTTTTATTTTTTGGTACAATCGCCTGGTAGTTAGAGTGAAGCTATATTTCAAAAGTTTTTATAAAAAACTATTATTTGAAAATGTATTGACAACATATTTTTAGTAATGATTTTAAAACTTGAAAGTTAGTACTCGGATAATTAAATTCTTAGGTTTAATTTGGACATATTGAATAAAGTTTAAAATGTCTAATCCTACCAAAGTTGACATTTAAATGGTTCATTCTCAATCTCTTAGAAAAAATGAATTAATTTAATCAACGAAATTCATTATCGACCCTACTCATAGGTGTTAATTGATTTGTTCAATTAACAAATAATATCTAACCCCACCAAAGGTGGTATTTATATATATATATATATAAAAGAGAATAAATAAATATCAATTTATATCTTTAATAACTTAAATAATATGAACAAACATAATTAACTTAATTATTATATCCATAAATACTCAACTATTTTGAATTATAAAAATTTGCATTATTGTTTATTGAATCTATATATATGTTTATTTTTTTATGTTATTAGATTAGTGAACACAAATCAAAATATCGTGACAAGATGTTTAAGATTTAATTTTGTTTTTAAGAGTTTAAATAATAAATTAAAAACCATATATATTCCTTTCTTAGATAGACCTTTTGAAGTATATTTATCATTTTCTATAAAATGATTCGTGAACTTGCGAGAGTTTTACAAATATAAAATAAAACTATCTATAATATTAATATTGCTAACTCGATGCCGTTTTTTGTCTCATCAATTGTCGGAGCTCCAACCAATGTTATGTGTCAATACAACTTGAGGGAAGACTTATCAGTATTATAGTAAAATATTATCTTATCATAGTAAGCCTTACTAAGACACTGATAAGATTAATATGCATATGTTGTTGTATGTAACCATACACTTGAGGTCATTCAAATCCGACGATGTTGCCAAAAATGTGATTTGATTAGTCACTAGAAAGTTTGTTAGAGGCCCACAATGGCACTAAGCTTTCACGTCTAATTCTATTTTTGTTTTATGTGAAGATAAATGTTGGGGTATTTTGGTGTTAATATTATATTTATAAAGTGAAATTATGTAGTTTTGAACATATAAGTGGCAATTTTGAACAAAAGAATACCTTTTGTTGCAAAAAAAAAAGTTTGGTACAAAAAAATCCTATTATAAACAATTTTTATTAGTTTTTTACGAATTTACTTACTTTATTCTCGGAAACCTCCACAAAAAATTATTAAACTCTAGTAAAAATAGTAAGTATGTACTAATTTGTAAAGAAAATTAATCAAGCAAAAGAAATAATGATCCGGATTAAGAAAGAGTCAAAATGAATAACTTCATCATCTTTGTGTTTAGTAACACTCTCATGAATAAATATGAAATAAGAGTAACTTTCATGTGTTATTATATGTAAAAGAAAACATGGATAAAAAGGAGTTAAAACTTTATAAGTATTATATTTTGATTGAAGATATATATAATGACATACCAAAAATTAAATAGAATGGGCTAATGGACTAAGTTTGAATAAATAATGATAATGAAACTAGATGTTTTACCAAATTATCCCTAATTAAGTATAAATATTAATTTCTATTTTATTATTATAAAAATATAATAATTTTATTAAATTAAATATGTAATAATTTAAAATGTAATTTTTAATTAATTTATATATTTAGCATTGATGAAATAGTAAGCTTATGATATTCATAATCAATAGTTTTGTAAAATAAGTAGCCTTTTTATGTTGAAGTATAATGAAAGTTTCATATGTTGGAATAGTTGTATAAATATAAATTAAACTTTTGATCTAAATAGGTATTTAAAACCTACGAAGGAGGTGGATAAGTTAACCTATGAAATTTTTTTGTGAGCTTTATTCCAACTCAACGAAATAACCATTACAACATAAATTAAGTAGATAATACATCAAAAGTAAAATAATAACAACATGCTTAATTCAACACACAGAAAAAATAACTAGCAAATAAAAAGGAACAATATGTGATAAATACATTAGAAACGGTATGCTTTACAGACTCCTATCCAAGCTATCAATATACATTAACATAGAAAACAACACACAGTATGTCAATCAGGAAAATATATTGAAAACACTATAAAGAATTTTCAATCACTTCAAGATCTCATATATGGTAACATTCTTCGGTTGCTTAAAACAACCACTCGATAGTATAATATTCACTAATACATAAATTAACAATATATAACTCGATAAAAGTATAAACATAAATACCTCTATGAATCGAGACATTTTTCATTACTGCACTTAAATTGCCCTCAGTCGCTGTCAATATAACACTTGATCCAGGTAGATCCAAGTTAGTCCATTAAGACCATTATCACATGATGTGATCAACTACTGATAGCCTAACGTCCTAACATGGATACATGTTACGATCCCACAACACCCAACAGATGTACGACACACAAACACATAAGCCTCTCACCTATACACCATGTTGCAACCTCGTAACACTAATCAAACGCACAATATACCAACACATAGGCTCGTCACCTATATGTAATGTTGCGACCTTCCAACAACCAGTCGATATACCACCATATAAGTTCCTTATCTATGTGAACTATTACACTCTTGCAACTATCAGTTAAAAAATGGCAGTTCAACCTGATAGATACTTCCTAAAATGATGTGACTTTTCACTAACCGACCATGTATTAACTCTAAAAAAATTATCACTCAATCTCACATTTTTTACACTTAACACGGTGTTTGAAAATATATGAGAGAGATTCCTCTCTAATGTCCTTCATTCTATAAATAACACACTATTTCTCGAACCTGACACTCAGAAGAAAACAAACCAAGAATGGACTGAACAATTTATGTTCCAAACAGGTAGAGCCTAGTTCCCTATAAATTATGGCAAAGAAATAAGAAGGAATATCGAGAAATTTATAGAAAACAATTTAGTCTTTTGGACCCTCATCAGCCACCTCACTACCTAGGCTGGTAAGGGTAATAATTGTATCCCTGATGAGGGTAATATCCAACAACGAAAGGTGTTTTGGACGCGAAGAAACGCCCAATCCTCAATCAAACAATACAACACAAACACCAAATAATGCAAACTATATACAATTTAAGAGAATGAGTGTGTAATAAGGAAAACATTAAATTGTAACTTACTTATACTAAACCACTAGTAACAAATCTTACAAAGGAGAGACAAAAACATCAAATAAAATACAAACATCCTATTTAATACACGGAATTGTCAACACCAAAATGACATAACTTACAAATAATAAAGGTATAATTGTTAGGAGAGATTAAAATAAAGCAATTAAAAAAAAGCACATCAATTCAAATAGGGAATATAAACTTATTTCATAACTATTATACAGAAACAGTTTTCACTTTCATATGAAAATGACCATCGTAACCTTATAAATGACACATCATATTTTGATTGTGAGGTCTATTGTAAATATCACTGTCTCTTCACATATAACATAATCTAATTATAATTTAAATTTAGTTAATTAATTTTTTAAATTATATTTAGTGTAAAAATAATTGATTATATGTATTTATTATCTCTAGATGAATTAAAAGAAAGTAAAATATCATATTATAATTGATTATATATGAATAAGTTTAAAATTTATATATTCTCATATCCCATAAATTTAAAAAGGAAAAATCAAACGACTCATTATTATTATAATAATTGTCTATTATTATATAATTAAAAAAGAAAATTAAAAACCTCATAAATATGTGTTAAATTTTAATTTATTTATTAAATTATATTTAGTGTAAAAATAATTAATTATACGTATTAATTATTATCTTTTAGCGAAAGAATAAAAGAATAAAAGATTCCTAAAATATTTAGTTTTTAATGGAATATTTGATTCTATGTGGAAGAATTAATGAAATTGATAATTAAAAAAATGAGAAGACTTATGAACATTAATTATTATAATATTAAAAAAATATTAAATATATGCTAAATTAATAGACGTAAAAAAAGATATATGCTAAGTATAAATATATCTTTTCATATAATATAATCCAATTATGATTTAATTTTAGTCAATTTATTTTTAAATTATATTTAGTGTAAAAATAATTGATTATATGTATTAATAATTATCTATAATTGAAAAAATAAAAGAAAAATCAAAATACTTCTAAAATATTTAATATTTTTTATGTCATGTTTGATTCTCTTTGAAATAATTAATAAAATAAACAATTAAAAAAAAGATAAAAAGAGTCATTAACATTATAATAATTGTTTATTGTTATGGAATTAAAAGAAAAAATCAAAATTCTATTAAATATGTGTTACATTAATATATTTAAAAAAAGGTATACAGTTAATATTAATATATTTCCTCATATAACATAATTAAAGTATAATTTAATTTTAATATAAAATATAATTGATTTCTTAGGAGAATTAAAAGAGAAAATTAAAAAACTCATAAAATAATTAATTCTATATAAATAAATTTAAAATTATAAATTTTTTAATGTAGAATGGTCAATCCTTTTGCTTACAATGGAGTAGGATCCATTCCACGTGACACAAGATTGTCCACTTTGTTTCATAACTGAAATTTTAGCAAGTTTATAACCATGACTTGATAGTTCAATAGAACCTCATGATTTTGTTTTTAGAGAAAAACATCAAAATGCTTCATACCACATAAGAGCGAAAACCCCTTATATGAATATAATCACTTAATTTCTCAACAATGTGGACATGTGGAGGCACACTACATTATACACCCCCACTTAGGGAGTCTAACGTATTCGTGATAATGCAAGCACACATGGCCAAGTAAGGTCATAATTCTAAAATTAAGTGATGCATGAGGGTTCTCCCTCTCCTAACAATAGAATATGACTCACTCCATGTGACACGAGATTGTCCATTTTATTTCATAACTACACGTTCAGTAAGCCCACGGTCATAACTCCATAGTTCAGTAGAACCTTACGGTTTTATTTCTAAAAAAAAACCCCAAAACATATTATATCATAAGAGAGAACACCTTTTATATGTACATCATCACTTAACTTTTTGATCAATGTAAGACATATGTAGAAATACTACATCATCTTTTTTATGGTTTTCTCTTTTAATTTAGTAATAATAGACAATTATTATAATTTTAGGAAAAAACCTCAAAACACGTCATAAACATGAGAGAAAACATTCTTATAAGCACATTACCACTTAGCTTCTTTAACAATGTGAAATATATGCACACACATTACATCATCTATATTATTGGAAATTTAAAAGGAAAAAAATCAAAAAGCTCATTATCACTATAATAATCGTATATTATTACTTAATTATAAGAGAAAACCAAAAGTCTCAAAATGCGTTAAAGTTTAATTTATTTTCTAAATTATATTTAGTGTAAAAATAATTGATTATATATATTAAGAATTATCTTTTACTAAAAGAATAAAAGAAAGAAAAAACTCCTACAATATTTATTTTTTTATGACATATTTAATTATATGTGAAAGAGATAATGAAATTGACAATTAAAAAGAAAAAAAGACTCATACAAATTATATTATTACAAAATTAAAAGAAAAATTAAATTTATACTAAATGCTTAAAAAAATCTATCAATATATTTCCTCATATAACATAATCCAACTATAATTTATTTTTTAAATTATATTTTGTGTAAAAATAATTGATTATGTATTAATAACCTTTTTGTCGTGGAATTAAAAGGAAAAACCAAAAGACTCCTAAAATAATTAATTCTATTTGAATAAATTTAAAATTTATAAATTTTTAGTAAAAATCAAAAAACTCATGATCATTATAACATTTATCTATTATTACAAAATTTTAATAAAAAATATTTTTTTAAAATATGTGTTAAATTTTAATTTATTTTTTAAATTATATTTAATGTAAAAATAATTGAATATGAATTATTATCTTTTAGTTGAAGAATTAAAAAGAAAGATCAAAAGACTCCAAAAATATTTAATTCTACTTTAAAAAGTAAAAAATTATCAATTATAAAGAAAATCAAAAGACTAATAAATATTATAATAATTATCTATTATTACAAAATGAAAAAAAATCAAAACTCTCCTTAAATTTATGATAAACTAGTACACTTTAAAAAATAACAATATATAAAATGTGATTAAAACAATTGTTAGGAGGACACACTCTTTTTACTTGCTTCTATGAGTTATATATTTTGAAAATTTTAATACTTTTTACATATTATTTTTCTAGTTTTAAATGTAATACATTAAAATATTAGTACATATATATTACAGACAAGTTAAATAAAATCAAAATTTTATTTTGAATTACATTGTAGGGTTATTTATGTAAATATATAATCATTTTGATAAATGTAAAATTTACATGTTTTAAGTAATAAATAAAACTTTATTTAATTTATAAATTTTAAAATTGTAAAAATTATTGAATGTAATTATTATTATTCCTCATTAAGTAAAGATATTAACACCTTTTTTTTGTTATTTACACATCACATGCAATGTCAATTTTAGAAATTAACAAAAATACCTTTAAAAGTAATTTAATTAACATAGAATAAAAATATTAAAGAAAAAATATATTTTTATCAATTTAGAATATTGTCATTAAATCTGTTGTGACAATAAAAATCACCTTGTAATTTTATATCTTAATATGAAATTAATCATTGTAACTTATTTAAGTCACCATTTTGATTTTGATTTTAATTTTTTTATTTTATACATTTTTGACCTTTTTGAATTAATATTATAAAAAACACTAAGAGAAATAAAATCTCATAAATCAAAAACAACAAAACACTAAATCATTATCTATTAAACTCTATGCATTTTTAAATTAAACTTTTATATATCATTTAAATTAATTATACCATATTATGATTATTTATAATATTTTAAATTAAATTTTTTCAAGAGCAACACATGTTTTATTGGCTAGTTGAAAAAAGGAGGGAATTTGGAATCAAAATGAACTAAAATTAAGAACGGGAAAGGAACTTGGGAGATTCACTTTCACTTTGTTCTTCAATTTTTGTTAAGTAAACATGCGAACAAGAATGAATAACTGTCAATGTTTTCTCATCCTCGTAACAAACATTATAGATGAATAAACGAGGTCAAAGAAATAAGATGGACAAGTGAAGTTCCATCTTTTTATTTATCTGGTCAAGGCTCAGAGTTCCACAAAATTTGAGATTCAAAACTAAAATGGAATACTAATTGGAGTAACTTGTAGATGTACTATTACCTTGATATCAGACTCAAACCTTCTTCCTGGTTGAAGTTCGCCTTTCAACCTCTCTTTCCGCTACCAAAACACAGAATTCTGAACCAAGCATCTCATGTATATCAAGATCTAGGGAGGTAGCCAAAGCTACAATTTCCATAATCACTTCTAAACTAACAACGAATCCTAAGGTAGACAATATGCGAATAGCATTTGCTATCTTGGATACATGCTGTCTTGTCTCTAGGGAGGTAAAAGTTCTTTCCTGCTCTTCCAGACTGGAGGAGTTTCTTTCGGGTTTCGTAGTTAGCTGTTTGGTTTTGTTCACTTGGTCTTCCACCATATCATCTGTGATTTCAACATGTTCACCAACCCAGATGAATCCATTACAACCAAGTACTAAATCAACTCCATATTGTTCCAAATGGTGGAAATGCTGTTTTCGTCTCTTTACTAAATAAGGAGGAATTGCAAGCAATTGACCCCTTTTAAGCTGTTATAAGATTATATATCATTGTGAAAACAAAAAACAGAAAATGAGTACTATCCCTGGAAATTCAGTTGAGCATGAGCATAAATATATACAAGCACAATAATCTTTGAGGAAAATAAAATACGTGAACGAACAGTCGTGGACTGATAAGTGTCAGATGCCAAAATTAATAGGGAAGCATCAGTGGAAATGAGGCAAACTAAGACTTGCTATAAGAACCAATGACAAGTCATTTAACACGACCAACCTTAGCCTTGATTTTCTTGTAGTTATGAAAAATGATGGTAGCGTAAATGAGTTCAGGAACTATAGTATGACAAACCTTTCCATACTTTTGACTTCTTGCTTGGAGATGTAGACCATCATGTTGGAAGCCACGAACTTCGGCCTGGACAACATAGGTTTTTGCAGTAATAATAAATTAGAAGACTCGACTAATTTTTTTCTTTCCTTATCTATGAATTCAAATTCATATCCTTTTTCCAATTATTCCACAACGAGGTCAATAGTTCATGTTAAAAGACTTACACAGATTACATCATTCTCCTCAAAAATGCTGCGCATGTTGAGTTCATCTGTAACAGTTCGACGCCTCTACCAATAAACAAGAACATAAATGAAGATCTTGCAACTTCATGGAGAGAAAAAAAGAACTTACAAGAAATAGGAAGTTTTAGCATATGCATAGAACACTCAAGATAGTGAATTTCGTATTGTATCCTAATTCAAGTTGTTTAGATTTATGTATTGCAACATACATGTTTAGGCATTAACTTAGTTTGTTGCCTTTTGACATTATTAGCAACGTGAAACGCCCTACAGTAGTAATAGTCTGCACATGTAGTATTCTAGAAAAACATAACCATGGACAAGATGATGCTGAAAAACAATATAATGGTAAAACAAACAAATAAATAAGACTTACGGTTCCAATTATGAACAATTTGGGCCAAGGTCCATAACCCATATTTACACATAACCAGCCAAGAAAGAAACAAGGCAAAAGTAATTTAGATTTAGTCATACATGATACATGCGAAAGAACATAAGAGATTGGAAACACCATCTCATATCTTATTTACTCACTAGTACTTTTCCCACATCATCAATCAAATCATAATACAGACCAATTAAATAGATCCTTTCATTCATATTTTTTACATGTGTATTCTTTGAATTGCATGTTCAGTTCTGTTAAATAAGGACATTTGACTGGTGCAGGTAAGAAACTTGAGCTAAGGATACCTGAATACCATCCGGTAAGCTCATTGAAGAAAGCATCAATACGGCATCTTGGCTATAATTGATCTCTATCCTCCAACGCTTGGAAGCAACCTGAACAAAAATAGATTAGAAATACAGGGGGAAAAACAATGATTTCCCATTTGACAAAACAAATCTGCTATGATTAACAAGAATGATGGTTATAATCTGATATGAGCATATTGTCACGTCCCGCTCGAATTGTCCCCAAAAATCCAAAATAAATGGGGGTTGCCTAAAGGATCTAGACTATTCTACATGGAAAGTTCTAGAGTTGCCTAGAGATGTCTAGAAAGGGCTAGAGTTGGATGGACTCAACTAAAGCTTGAAGACCCTAGAATGTTCTAGAGCACGCTAGAGAGTGCTAGAATGGGCTGGAATATTTTAGAACGTGCCGGATGATTCATGAATGATGTAGAAGCCGTTGGAAGCTTACGAAACATCCTGGAACGTGCATGAAGGAGCTAGACAAACCTAGAAGACTCTAGAGTTGGCTAGAAGGTCCTAGAGCCTTGTGGCATATTGTACATAAACCTAGAACACTCTTGTACATTCTAGGCTTAGAATGATCTAGAAAGTGGTGGCATAGCCATAAGCTTAGAGCCACACTATAAATAGACCCATTGGTCTTCATTTGGATTCATCTTGGGAATTCTTAGCATCTTGTAACATAAACTCTCTCTAGAGCAATACAAAGCATTCTTTACAAACTCTCTTTCTAATCTCTTTGGAGAATTCGTTTGGGGAAAGGCAGGCTTAGTGCAACGGACCATGCTAAGTGCCGCACGATCGCTATCTGAAATTTAAGGTCGTGATAGTTGGTATCAGAGCTTTCGATTGAAGCATTTCTACCTTTGGTATAATGAAGAACGTTGCTCCATCTACACCAAGCGTTGATGTTCCACCTATGGAATGTGGGTGTGAGGAAACCCGAAAACCATCAAAGGAATCTCGAGCCAAGTCGAAAGACATGCTTTCTAGCTTAGAAGCACGAGTAGGGAGTGCGCAGGACAGCTTAGGGGAGCTGTTCGATCGGGTGGACAACTTAGAAGAACGTTGCAATGGCTTGGAGGCCGAGGATGTGGAGATCCATGAAGCGGTCAAGATGTCCCTTAATGAGCTAGATGGCGGATTAAGGCAAGAGATCGATGGGTTAAAAGCCAAACTTGCCAAGGTACGAGATCTTGTCCAAAAATAACTCGCTAATGTGTTGCATAGAGTTGAGGATATGGGTGGTGATCTAGCTCTATGTAAGCGGGCTATGGCCGCGGGAACTAACACAGCCACTGTTATTGAGGCTAAGAGGGTGGATGTTTCCAAGCCTAAGACCTTCAATGGTGTTAGGAATGCAAGGGAAGTGGAGAACTTCCTATGGGGACTGGAACAATATTTTGAGGCTACTAGCATAACGGACCATGCCAGCAAGATCCGAACTGCTGCCATGTATTTGTCCGACACTGCTATGTTGTGGTGGAGACGGAGGCATGGTGATGTGCAACGAGGGGTTTGCACAATCGACACCTTTGAAGACTTCAAAAGGGAGTTCAAAATGCAGTTTTTCCCCGTAAATGCTGAGGAAGCAAGGGGCCGATTACGACGATTGAAGCAAACGGGTAGCATAAGGGACTATGTGAAGGAGTTCACAACCTTCTTGCTAAAAGTCCCCGACACATCTGACAAGGATGCCCTATTCTTATTCATGGATGGTCTCCAATCATGGGCTAATCTGGAACTTAAGCGACGTGGTGTCCAAGACTTATCTTCGGCCATCACGACTGCGGAAAGCTTTATTGATTACTCCACCAACAAAAAGAGCTCAAAAGCCACGGATAAAAAGTTTGGTGGAGAAAAGAGTAGTGGAGGCCATGCTAAAAGCCAGGGACCCAAAAATCATAAAGATGGCTCCTCATTCAAACCCAGAGATAAGGGAAAGGAGGAGGATTGGAGTGCCTCGAAGCCCCGTGTGACGTGCTTCATTTGCGACGGACCACATTGGGCACGAGAATATCCGAAAAGGAAGGCCTTGAGTGCCTTAGTTGCTTCCACTCGTGATCAGGATGGAGGCGAGTCGGACGAAGGTGCAAAGATGGGTTCTTTGTGCCTACTTGGTGCATTGTAGAGTGCCCCAAAGACCCCTAAAGGCTTGATGTATGTTGATGCAGCCATCAACGGGAAGGTCGCCAAGGCTTTGGCTGACACGGGTGCATCTCACAACTTTGTTTCAATAAAGGAAGCAAAGCGACTTGGCCTTAAGGTAGTCCATGGAGGGGGATCTCTCAAAGCAGTTAACTCTGCAGCACTACCATTGCATGGAGTTGCTCGTGGAGTTAAGATCAGTCTTGGTGCTTGGACTGGCCAAGTGGACTTATCAGTGGCGCCCATGGATGACTTCTCGGTTGTATTCGGCATGGAGTTCTTGGACCAGGTTAGAGCTTTCTTGGTGCCATGCTCAAACTCTATGTGCATCATGGATGGTTCGAAGGCGTGTGTGGTACCGACAGAGAGGACCACCAGACCTACTGTCCAAGCTCTCTCAACACTTCAGTTCAAGAAGGGATTGAAGAGGGACGAAGAGAGTTACTTGGCCATCTTAAAAGAATATGACGATGAAGAGGCGTCACCAAAGCCAAGCTTGCCAACGGAAGTGCAAGCTGTCCTAGATAAGTTCCAGGATGTGATGCCTAAAGCATTGCCAAAGCGGTTACCTCCAAGGAGGGAGGTAGACCATGAGATAGAGCTAGAACCCGGTACCAGGCCACCAACAATGAGCCCCTATCGAATGGCGAACTCTGAGTTGGCTGAGTTGCGGAAGCAACTCGACCAATTGCTGGATGCTGGCTTCATAAGGCCCTCCAAAGCCCCATTTGGTGCCCCGGTGCTCTTTCAAAAGAAGAAGGATGGCTCGCTACGGATGTGCATTGACTATCGAGCTCTAAACAAGATAACGGTAAAGTACAAGTATCTTATCCCTCTCATTGCCGATTTGTTCGATCAATTGGGGAACGCCAGATACTTTACAAAATTGGACTTGCGATCAAGATATTACCAGGTACGCATAGCCAAAGGGGACGAGCCCAAGACCACATGTGTGACCAGGTACGATGCCTATGAGTTCCTTGTCATGCCATTTGGTCTCACTAATGCACCTGCCACCTTCTGCACTCTTATGAACAAGCATCCTTATCTCGATCGGTTTGTGGTAGTATATCTTGACGACATTGTGATATATAGCTGGACTTTGGAAGAACATCTAGAGCATTTGAAGAAGGTGTTCGAGGTCTTAAGGGAAAATGAGCTATACGTCAAGAAGGTGAAATGTTCCTTTGCCCAAGATGAGGTGATGTTCTTGGGACATAGGATAAAGGATGGGAAATTGATGATGGATGGAGCTAAGGTGAAAGCCATCCAAGAATGGGAACCTCCTGCCAAGGTTCCTGAGTTGAGATCTTTCCTTGGACTGGTGAACTATTACCGAAGGTTTATCAAGTCCTACTCAATGAGAGCAGCCCCGCTCACTAACCTTCTCAAAAAGAACAAGGCTTGGGAATGGTCAAGTGAATGCCAAGCCTCATTCGAAGACTTAAAGAAGGCCGTTAGTGAAGAACCGATGCTTTGTCTACCAGACCCCTCCAAGACATATGAGCTGCACACAGATGCCTCAAACTTTGCCATTGGTGGAGTATTGATGCAGGAAGGGCGTCCGATAGCTTATGAGAGCCGCAAGCTCAATGACACCGAATGCCGCTACACCGTGCAAGAAAAAGAAATGACAGCTATCATTCATTGCCTAAGGGTGTGGCGACACTACTTATTGGGTTCTCATTTTGTTATCATGACGGACAATGTCGCAACAAGCTACTTCCAGACTCAAAAGAAGTTGAGTCCCAAGCAAGCTCGGTGGCAAGATTTCTTGGCAAAGTTTGACTACAAGTTGGAGTACAAGCCCGATAAAGCCAATGTGGTGGCTGATGCGTTGAGCCAAAAGACGGAGCTAGCAGCCCTAAGTAGGCAAGTAGCCCTTTGATGGAAAGGATCAAAGAAGGGATGGAACATGATGCCCTTGCTCAAAACCTCCTTGCCCTCATCAAGGAAGGAAAGACTAGGCGATTTTGGTTGAGTGACGGACTACTCTACGCCAAGCATAATCGCATCTTTGTGCCGAAGTGGGGGAACTTAAGGAAGGAGCTAATCAAGGAGTGTCATGATTCCTTATGGGCTGGACACCCAGGGATGAGGCACACCCTTACTTTGATCAAGTCGATCTACTATTGACCTCAATTACGGGATGATGTTGAAGCTTATTTGAAGACTTGTCTTGTATGTCAACAGGACAAGATAGAGCAACATGTACCCGGGGGACTGCTAGAACCGCTGCCTATTCCAGAGAGACCGTGGGAAAGTGTCTCAATGGATTTCATCACTTGTCTGCCAAAATCAGAGGGCTTTGGCAGCATTATTGTCGTCATCGATCGCTTCAGCAAATACGCGACATTCATACCTGCCTCAACGGACTGCACAGCAGATGAGACGGCACGTTTGTTCCTCAAGAATGTTGTGAAGCATTGGGGAATTCCTTCCAATATCGTGAGTGACCGAGACCCACGATTCACTGGGAAATTTTGGACGGAACTATTCAAGCTGTTAGGATCAGACTTGAATTTCTCCACAAGCTTTCACCCACAAAGTGATGGACAAACAAAGCGTGCCAACACGTTGCTGGAGTTGTATCTTAGGCACTTTGTAAGTGCTAATCAACGGGATTGGGCGAAGCTATTGGATGTAGCCCAATTCTCATATAATCTGCAGAGGAGCGAGTCCACCGCAAAGAGTCCCTTTGAGATCATCATGGGACAGCAACCCATGACTCCCCATGCCTTGGCCACGAGTTACGAAGGAAAGAGTCCTGCTACCTTCAAGTTTGCCAAGGTATGGCATGAACAGGCGGAGTTGGCCCGAGCATATCTGAACAAGGCTTCTAAGAAGATGAAGAAATGGGCTGATAAGAAAAGGAGGATGGTGGAACTTCAGGAAGGAGATTTAGTCCTGGTTAAACTATTGCCCCAACAGTTCAAGTCCTTGCGAAAGGTTCACAAGGGGTTGGTGCGGAAATATGAGGGACCATTTCCTGTCCTCAAGAAAGTCGGTAAGGTGTCATACAAATTACAACTCCCTCCAAAGCTTAAAATCTATCCGGTCTTTCATGTAAGTATGCTGAAACCTTTTCATGGAGACAAGAAAGACATGAGTAGGGAGAATCCAAGAGGGCGCCTACCGCAGTTGTAACCTCCTTTGACAAAGAAGTGGACTCAATTTTGGCGGACCGCTTGATCCGACGTAGGGACGTGCCAAGTTATCGAGAATACTTGGTCAAATGGAAAAATGCCCCTGACGTGGAAGCGAGCGGGGAACCCAAAGAGTCTTTATGGCAATTCAAAGATGCCATAGAGAGGTTTCAGCTTGAAGGCGCGACGGGAGCGTCGCAAACTTGAGTGGGAGAGGGTGTCACGTCCCGCTTGAATTGTCCCCAAAAATCCAAAATAAATGGTGGTTGCCTAAAGGATCTAGACTATTCTACATGGAAAGTTCTAGAGTTGCCTAGAGATGTCTAGAAAGGGCTAGAGTTGGATGGACTCAACTAAAGCTTGAAGACCCTAGAATGTTCTAGAGCACGCTGGAGAGTGCTAGAATGGGCTGAAATATTCTAGAACGTGCCGGATGGTTCATGAATGATGTAGAAGCCGCTGGAAGCTTACGGAACATCCCGGAACGTGCATGAAGGAGCTAGACAAACCTAGAAGACTCTAGAGTTGGCTAGAAGGTCCTAGAGCCTTGTGGCACATTGTACATAAACCTAGAACACTCTTGTACATTCTAGGCTTAGAATGATCTAGAAAGTGGTGGCATAACCATAAGCTTAGAACCACACTATAAATAGACCCATTGGTCTTCATTTGGATTCATCTTGGAAATTCTTAGCATCTTGTAACATAAACTCTCTCTAGAGCAATACAAAGCATTCTTTACAAACTCTCTTTCTAATCTCTTTGGAGAATTCGTTTGGAGAAAGGCAGGCTTAGTGTAACGGACTATGCTAAGTGCCGCACGATCGCTATCTAAAATTTAAGGTCGTGACAATATGGTGGCATTAGGCATCAATTATACTTTGGAACAAGGTTCATCAGTCAAAGGAGCAATGCTGGCAGACACTTTATAATTTATGTATATTTCAGAATTTTATGCTACAGTTTATGCCTCAAATCTGCCACGACAATGTGAAAATGGCACTCTTGTAAATTGCTTATTTGAACGAGCAAAACTAATGGAAAGTGAACAAAAATTTCCTTAATTTTTTTCGTAATTGTGCAAAGAATTTAGGTATGTTCAAATTAAACTCCCAAAGACCCTCCTTTTAGAATCTTCCATACAACAAACTAATTAAGCATGACATTATAATCTTCCAAGCACTTAAAAGAGGAATCAAAAGTAACTATTCATGTGCCTATATGAGAGAGCCATAAAATTTTCTCTTTACCTCAAGAACACGCCCCACTATGATATCTCCAACCTCTGGCTTGTACCTAGAGTTCAATTTCAAAAACAAGTCAGCAAGCATGACCACAATGAGCAAACAAAAGAATGAATGACAGTAAATTGCACGGAAAATACCTAGCCCGTAAAGCACGCACATAGACAAGCTTGTTGACACGCTCAACAACACCGCAAACCGTAGCAACAACTTCGCCATTGAGCTCTGAGGTTCCGTGTCCCCTGGAATCAACCAAATGGAGTTAACCATTAAATGTGATTGCCACTAAATTATGATAGAGAGAGAGAGAGAGATGGAGATAAGGAGAAGAAAAATACTTCAAGACGCCATCTTCATAGTTAACAGGGATTGAATCTGCAACAGTAACAGAAGCATTGGAGTTGGCCTTTGATGATAGAGACTCAAGCTGTTCCAAAGCTCTTTGAAGCCGAATCTTCTGGCTTTGGTTCAAGGAAAGCTGAATCTCTCTCATCCCTTTAAGTTAGACCAGATCTATTGCAAAGAAGGCAAATGACATATCAACCTTTCTTCACGTAAGGATAAGAAAAGGAAAAAAGAAATAAACAAATTAAAGGCCTTAGGATCTGGGTTGATTCTACTGAAATGGGGCTAAGCTAAACATAACCCATCTTTTATTTTAGTTGCCGTCACCCTTCAACTAAACAAACAAGCATAAATTTCCTATTCTATTAATTTCTTCTTCTTTTTGCTGCTGATTCAAACAAAGCTTTTATTTGACATTTCAATAATCAAAACAGGCGCCAAGAATTTTCTCACCTAAATTACAAATTATAAAAGAAGCAATTACAGGGGAGTTGAGACATGATAATACCAAAGAGGGTATTAATATACATGTGGTAGGCATACATTAAAAGAAACCAAAAGCCTAAAACAAGAAAAGTTTATCTGAGACGGAGAAGGCAGCTTTTCTGCATTGAAAAAAGTTGAGAATAACACATTTAAATGATTAAAAAGGTACATAAATCATCATATCAGATCACTAAACTAGCTACTATTAAAGTATCATAGATACAAGGAGCTGCAATTCTAAGCATAAAGAATAAAACTGAAACCTATAAATCAAGATAATGCAAAGAGATTACCTATTGCCAACTAAAAGCCAACCAAGAAGAATACTTGAGAATGAGAGAGTGGACTGTAGAGACTATCGGCCGGCGGCGATGGAGTTGGAGATAGTTGAGGACCAGCGTTGGTGTAGACAAGGGAGAGAACGAAATTAGGGGTAAATGAAATTAGGGAGAGAACGAAATTTTGTAGTTTTGTTTTGACATGATTTTTTTAAGTACATTTTTAGCCCCTTATTTCTTTTAGCTACAAAACAATTTAATTTATATTTTTGTTAATTATGAAACTATTTAATCTCTATTTTTTAAAATTAAAAAAATTAGTTTTTATTCTTTTAATTATGTAACAATTTAGTTCATATTTTCTTAAATGAAAAAAAAATAGTCTCTAATTTTCTAAATTTACAATAATTTAATCCTTATTTTTTAAAATTTGTAATAATTAAATACAATATATAATATATGTATTTTTTCATTGAAAAATTTTGTTTTGTTCTTTTAAATAAAAAAATTTAGTCCTTAATTTTGAAATTTGTAATAATTTATTCCTTATTTTGTTAAATTTGTAACAATAAGTATGTATTTATATCTTCTTAACAGACAAATAACATATATTTACTTGAAAAATTATGAATGATATATCTCATCTTTAACATATCTTTACATATATCTTGATTTTTATAAAATATCTCTTGATTTTTATAAAATATCTCTATTCTTCTATTTTTATAGTTAATATTAATAATATTATTACATGTGTAATAATGTTAAATTTTCATCTTATGATGCATTTTTTTTTCTTAAGTCTTTGATATCAAATTATGACCAGTTGTTTACCATATTAGTTATTTCTTCTTGTATATTATTATTTAAAGACAAATATTTAAGTGTCTTATTAAAACATTATTATAACATTATAATTTCCTTAGGTTTATTTTCATATAGACTTATTGATAGTTCTTTTGTCTTTATTTTCTTATTTATTAGTTTTATAAATATTATAAACAAATATTTAATTATCTAAAATCTTTAATTGATTTAGAATTATAAATATCATCCTTAAATTTAATGAGTTCACTACGGTTTTTCATTTTGTTATTCTTCTTCTCTTATTACACCTCATATACCTCACATTTTTCAAGCCTTAAGCAAACCTCTTACATCTATATATGGTATGGTGTTCAAATTAGGCTTACTAAATAGTAGAAAAAGAGTCATTGTACTTCATTTTATTTATAATATTAATAATTATTATAATTCTAAAATTCTTAACCCTCATAATTTATAAATACATAATTACTAGATGAATAATTTTTAAAGTAGAGAGTTTGTTATTACTAAAGTTGTGTTCAATTAATGAAAATAAGCTTTCTTTTATAGGATAATGAATCCCTCTTTATAATAATATAAATCATTATTTTATCATACTTTAATGATTTACCTATGTGTTTGTTTTTGAATTTAAGCCTTTCATTTCCTTGACATGATCTACTAATTGAAGATGTAGGTTTTACTACTACGCCAAAAATGACTTTAAATACAATAACTTAAAAATGTAAAGTCGGTTCACTCGTTGAACCGACTTTAAATTTTTAATTTTTACCAAATATACTCAAATTAAAACATGTATTCGATCACTACATAATAGTAGAAAAAAACCAAAATTTGTTTAACAAATAGTTTAAATAATACACTTAATTGAAAAATTAAATATTAATTAATTACTTAATAATTAAATTTATTATAAAAAATAATTTATATACAATATATATTTAACTTAAATTACAAATAAAATGATATCGTCTCTTTTGTCATGAATTTTGTGATTTTTCTATTTTATTTCAAGGAAAGAAAGCTTGGTTGGCTTAGAATCACCAATATAGTGACCAAGAAACTAGGCAAAAAATAATTGGTCTATATAACAATTCATTTCCCTAAATACATGAGCACGTAAGCATCCATCAAATAAGTAGTCCAAACTTCAGAGACATAGGAATGGAGAAATTAAAGCATTATAAAAATTATCATGGTGTTGTCCTATTTTATTCAAGATCATCAGATTCCTCTCCTGATGTTATAATTTGAACAAAGTGTTTTGTTCATTCTTCTCGTAAATCATCAAAAAAATTCATATCATAGCCCCACTTGTTCTAACCAAATAACTATATGTAATTAAATTCAAAGTAAGAATGTAATATCATGAATTCACAAAAAAATATGAAGCTATCATATTAGCAATGTATTAATATTTTGTTTATAAATATGAAGCTATCTGGAATCAAGTTGGTAATTTTAATGCTATAATGAGCTCTAAATATGAAGTCAAGTGTAACTCTGATTTGTTACTTGGGTTGGTTGAGTTTTGGTGCCCATAAACTTATGGAACAACTGTTTTTTGCCCAACCAACTCAAGTAACAATTCTGATGTTCTTTCCTAATAATTTGAAATTCATCTGTATGCCTATAATCCATAAAATCTTTCCAAACTTGGGGTTCAATCCAAGGGTGTTCTTCAGAGATTTTGTATAGTTGTGCTTCATCAAGTGGTTCCAAATATAGAAACACATAATTTCTTGCCAATTTGGAAGTTTTGTATTCCTTCCATGCCTTATTTGCAATCTTTTAACACTTGCTTATCCAAGTGTCAGGAACTTTATAACGATTATGTAAAAACACACTACAAAAGATGAGATATAATATATGTAATTAGTTATAAAATAAAATAGACTTACACAAATGGTTTTCTATATTTTGAACTTTTTAGCTTCGTCAACCTTAGTCCAATCATTTATATTGATTGGTATACTTGACTTCACTAGTCTACCAATATAGGATTTCAATTGTTGGCCATTTTCCCCTAATGGATTACCAGTAGCATCAAATAGAATGGGTATTTTATCATCTGGGTTAAGTGGAGCATCAGGTATAATCGTCCAACCTCTTCTTTTCAAATGCCTCAATGGATCATTTGGATCTACAATCTCTGGTACCCTAAGATCCATGAAATATCTACAAATAATGATGAAATAGAAATTAATTGACAATTTTAATTCCAAACATATAAACATGTAAGAGTTAATAGAATAATATAGAACATACATTATGTTTAATTAGGTTGTTGATCGTATATATATATTCCTTCACAATCACTTCGAGTCCATGACGAAGAATCATCGTCATCAACTAGATCATCACATACATTAGGCAATTTGTTTGAGAAACGACTAATATTGGATAATGTATCAAGCATGCCATCATCTTCTAAAGCATCATAATGGTAAAACTCTTTTTATGGAGGCATTAACACAACATACCATCTTATGTCAATTTAATTGCTCACATAAAATACTTGTTTTGCATGAAGTGCTAACGTGAAAGGATCATCAATGTGACTTATCTTGGATAAATTTACAAAGTAAATCCAAAATTGATGACATCTTCAACCCAATCACACAAGAATATTGTTTCATGGAAGACCTCATAATTGAGTTCCCAAATTTCTTGAATTATACCATAATATGTTATATTAGAAAGTACATGATTACCATCTTTTGAACTGGCAAATTGCATAGTTTGTGCAACCATCTTCACATCACTATTTTGATTTACTCGGGCTTTGTCTCTTGCTTGAATCGTAAACCTCGATCCATTAATTGTAAAACTAGAATATGATTTGACATCAAAATATGTCTTATAAAAGATATAGAAGATTTTTTCCATTTGAACACAAATTTAGATACCAAAAGAAATTGTTTGATGGTGAAGAAGATCATGATCCTGCACCCCGGCCTTTGCGAGGTGTTGAGATATTAAGGTAATTGAATAGTATAAAATTTAAACGATATGGAAAGATGAAAAAAATAATACTCACGGAGGGAAACGAAAGTAGTCAACTAATAAAATGGGTGAAAATAAAAATGTTACTGAATTAGTAGATCATGGTTGTTGGAATAAAAAAATCAATATTTTGGGAATAACCTTATTAGAAAGACCTACACATTCGTCACATCTTAGATGTCATGTATATTGAGAAAAATGTATGTGAGATCTTGATTGGTACATTACTTAATATACTTAATTAGAAAAATGAAGGATGGAATTAAAGTAAGACTGGATTTAAAAAAACTAAGTATACGACCTGAATTAGAACCAAGAGTGGAAAATGATAAGAATTGAACATACTTGCCACCAACATCATATACAATGTCAACAAAAGAGAAGGATGTGTTTTGTAAATGTTTGGCGGGTGTGAAAGTTTCTGATGGTTACTCATCCAAATTAAGAAATTTTATATCTATCACCAATAAGAAACTTTATGGATTGAAATCACATGACTGTCGTATCTTAATGCAACAATTATTACCAGTTGCCATTAGATCAATTCTTCCAAAACATGTTTGTTTATCAATAATTCGTCTTTGTTCATTTTTCAATACAATATGCAAGAAATATATATCAATTGGCAAGTTAAACTCTTTACAGAAAAATGTTGTAGAGAATTTGTGTCTAATTGAAAAATATTTTCCTCCTTCTTTCTTTGATATAATGATTCACTTGTGTGTTTATTTAGTTCGAGAGGTTCAATTGTGTGGTCATACTTACTTAAGGTGGATGTATCCTTTTGTTATATGTTTTTTATTTTTTTAAACTCGGATTATCTCTAAGACATTTGTCCATAAACTTTGTTAAATACAATTGATATTTATTATTTGTTCCAAATTATTTTATCTCCTCTTATCTAAATCTTTTTTTTTTCAATCTCTTAAATTGTTTTTTGTTTTTTGTTCATATATTAGGACTATAATTATAACCCTGGTTATAACTAATATCTCAAAAATAGTATGTGAGAGAGTTCAAGACATGGTAAATAATTAGGATAAGAAGATATAGATTATTCATGACTCATCCCTAACTTGAAAGGAGAAAAAACAATAAACAAAAAGAAATAAAATAGATGTATATATATAGCACATCACATAGTAGCCATATATTAAATAGAACAACAAGTAGTTTAATCTAAAGCAAGAAGCATGACATAGCAAAATATGAAAACATGCAAGAGATAGGAAAGTAGGAATGCCAATTATGATTAGATCCTTCTATGCACAAGCATATATGAATCAAATATTGATTGTACTAACACTACATGCAAGTATGCAAACACAACAATATAACAAGGAAAATTCACATTGAAACTCTATATATATGGGAACACCCTCGTGTTGTTTATAGAAGTCACTCGATAGCAAACAATTCATTAATAAAAATAAACAATATACAACTCCATAAAAGTATAAATGCAAATATATTTACCAGTCAAAAACCTACCCTATACTCCTTCTTGCCTACTGTGTCCACAACAATTGATGATCCTTAACAAATCTAGCTCTCCTCTAAAACCCTAGACCATATCATGTGGCAAGTCACCAAAGATTAATATAGTGAAATTCAAGTGTATGAAAAATCCACGCACATGAACATAAATATGCAATCTAAGTCTTGGTTGTTAATTCAATTTAATTAACCCAACCCAAAACAATTTTAGAAAAACACTCACGAATCACTAATAAAAAAAATCTCAATTTATTAATGATCTAAAATTTAGAAAATAATTTTTGAATATGAAAATATGAGTTTAAAAATGAACAACATTTCCCCATGCTTTCTAATTACCAAAACATTTTACAAAATAAAAGGTATTTTATAAAACATTATTAGTTACCAGACACCATGGGGACCAAGCTGGTGAGGGTATTAGCGAACTCCAGTAAGGGTAATAATTGTTATAATACTTCCTAGTCATGTTGGCGAGCACCTAAAAACCATTTTTTTGTTTCAAAAATTTGCAACCAAGTAATTTCCCTTACGTTGGAACAATTATTGAAAAGTATTTTGTTCTTCTAACTCAAATAGATAACCTAGACCTAGATAGAGGTAGAAATACCAACCAATAGAATCTTTTTTGTGAGTTCTATATCAATTCGGCCAAGCATGTCTCACAATATGAATTAAGTAATTAATACAATAGAAGTACAAAATAACATGCTCAATTCAATACACAACAAAAATAGCTAGTAGATGCAACAATAACAATTTACATAATACACACTAGTAACAGTTTGCCTCAAATGCTCCTTTCCAGATTAACAATATGCATACATGGTAAATAATACTCAACTTGTGATATAGGCATACATACCGAAAAGTTAAAAGGATTTCCAATCACTTTAGAACCTCGAATGTGGAAACATATTCAGTAAATGATAATTGTACTTTCACAGCATGCAATCAAACATACCTAGCAAACCCTAATAAAGAGTCTATAATTTGGTACACATCTATGGTAAGGATATACAAACTCCTTAAAGACTCACACCAAGTATATATGTAGACTAAAAGTAGATTATACTAACACACAATCTAAATATACATGTCTACTAAGAATGAGCCAAAGATCTGATATACAATCAGGTTAAGGAGATATTGACTCCTTGAGGACTCAACCCAATCTCACAAACAACGGAGATAAAAAAATCTGACAGATAATCATAACTATAGTATAAATAAATACAGACATATAGTATAATAAAGTATCAGAAATAAAATTTAGTAAATAGAAAGCAGATGATAAATATTAAAACCTTTCTAATTAGAGTTTAAACTTCAGTATGTAGAGACATATATCATTTAAACTCTAATTATACTAGCCATGCATTCGAGCATACATAAATTTGGATATAATGAGTAAACCCATATATAAACCCTATCTATGTGGTAACATTCTTGGGTTGCTTAAGGTACTTACTCAACTATAAATAATCCACTAAAAAATAAATCAGTTACAACAATAAAATAAATAAAACCACTATTTTCTCTATCAATTGGGACCTCCGTCTTAATTGCCTATTGTTGCTCTTGCTTGTTGTCTTCGTAACAACTAGGTTCGACACATGAACTTGGCTCACATCTACAGCCAACACCACCCAATGTGGTGTGATAAGAAACTACAGATCAATATTGAGTGACATACAAACAACAGAACCACCCTCAAACACAAACACCTTATAAATAACCAAGGACACACAGTCTAAGATGTGAGAACTCAAAGAATTTAATTTTACCTATTATCATAAAGAGGTTGTTACGTATAAAAATTTGTATGAAGTCAATTACCAATCGACACATGGCTCACCTCATATAAACCACTTGCAAACACAGTCTCGAATACTCACAACTCAGAAGCAAGATTTTTCTCATACAATCACAAATCACCAATACCGAACAATGCACTAGGTATTAGTTATCCGAAAATAGAAAGAATGAGATGTAAATTTGACATAGCTCTACTACATTTTTTTGGATACCAAATAAGAAGAAATTGGAGATATTTATAGAACTTGGATTAACCACCTCACAAATCACCTCGCCAACAATAGTGGCAAGGGAGGTGACAAGCTTAGTATCGAGGTACTAAAAAATAACATTTTTTTGTTCCAAAAATTCCTGAGCAATTTCAATAAATATCCATACCTAAAATGAACCAAAAACACAAGTAAAAACGTCGACGAGGGAGCACTTCACTTAGCATGCACGCCACGAAAACTAACCCCATTGTGTTTTGCACACTAGAAGCTAACACACAAACATGAGTACAACAAAACTTGCAATCTCCCATTTGGCTTTCCATGTCAAAACACCACATAACTAAATACATACTCACACCTTTCATGAAATGATCATGATGATGGCCTAAAGATGTTTGTTCCCATAAACAAAACTTTGATGCATACCTAAACTAGAAAAGCACAACTTAACCAGGTCCATCCAACTTGTGCACTCCATCCATCTTCATGTAACATCTCATCCACTCTATCACTTTAAGACATGAGGATCTCAGCACCACTGCATACAGTGTGCCTGAAGTAATAGGACTTTACTTTACAACTGCAACCTGCACACACGAAACAAACACATACCTCGTGAATGTATCATACAGAAATAATGTGTAATCTAAAAGCATACTATCATGTCACCCTTACATAGGTAAACACTGATAGGCTAAGGATAATCGACATGAAAACAAGTATGCATACTCCCCCTTAACATATGCAGTACTCCTCTTTAGTGTATACGTATCAGGAAACCATGATGTAGTGTAAACTATACTCACCATCCCATGCAGTAACTAGCATATGAACAAAAAAATACGATGTACAGACAAACAAACAAACACAAATTGTGCACACTTCTCCCTTTTTGATGTGAAAAGTCAAAATAAGCACACACAAAATATGCAACATAAAACATCCTTATGTGAAAGAGAGAAGCCAGATAGAAATGCAATAATCCTAATATTCATGTAACATAATAGATAAGATTAAATCAAACATAAAAAGAAGAAAACATAAAAAAGAAACACATGCAGTTATACAAAATAGATAAAGAAAAACATTAAGATAATGCACAAATAACATCCTGAATGCACAAACAAATAGACAATAATGCAGACAAAAAATATCTCCCTAATGCGATACATAGAACGAAGTCTTACGTCTATACGTGTTATGGAAGGTAATAAGGGGCTTCATAATGTGCATGCAACCCATTGACAGGATGGATAGTCAAACAACAATGCCACATAAATGTGTCAAGGAATCTGAAAGAAGATGTTGACTTAGAGTCCAACTATCTTCCAATTTGGCACACTCCTAGTGACTCAACAATCATCCCCCAAACATCAACGCCACTTAAATGTGTCAACAAATCCCTAAGAAGGAGTTTACTAGGAGTCTAACTATCTTTGAAGTTGACACACACCTAATAATTCAACTATCTTCCCCTAACAACACTTGGTTGCATTAAATCCTGTAACCTTACCCCATACTATGCACACATATACAAAAAGACATCCCAATCAACCAAAAAAACATATGTCATGCATTGCAATGACAAATACCATGCTATTAATTACAAGCGATAAACATGCAATAACTTATTATAATAAGAATACATGTGAAACAAGAGATTGTAAATAATTCATGCAACAAGTCATACTGACAGTCCTATTTATGAATAGCTCATACAAAGTGATGTAAAAAAGAAGAGAGAATCACAAGAATAAAACATCACAATATAAAATCATAAATAGAGTAAACAATAATAATGCAAAACAATCATAACACTCCCCTTGACAACATACATTTTACACATAATCTCCCTCTAAAAGCATGCATGTGAGGCAATGCACATGTTATGCATTCTACACTCTCAAAACTCTATCAAGACAAAAGCAACTACACATTGTAGAAAACAAGCAAAACAAAAAGAGGAAAGCAAACTAAGTAAGTTCAAAGCACAATAGTGTCTTTAGATTAAACAATACACTTAACTCAAATATTCACAGGTTCGTTAATCCATGATGCATCCAGGTAGGAGTATGACTTAAAAATTGATTTCATGCTTACTCTCTATGTAATCAAGAAATGCTTAAGTTAATCAAGCAAATGGAAAATATAGATGCAAATTGAAACAAAATTTATAAGTCCATATGTAGCCTTTCTCTCCAATATTGTAAGTAAAAGCTCAAAAGAAATCAAAAGGACTTTCAAAGTTTGTGAGGAAAGGTTGAGGTTTGGGTAGAAGAGAAAACATATTTAAGTAAAAGCACACCTTTAAACAAACACACTTTCACTTTAAGCACAAAGCTTACAACCATAAGAAAAAAATTCTTTAAACAGATGATTTTTTCCTTGTATTTCTCAATTTCAAAACATTTATAAATTTCCCAAACAAGAGATCATTTTCATTTGCGATTCATCCATTATTTATTGAACTTCCTATTTTTCTTTTACCTTTTTCCTTTTCTTTCTTTCTCCTTTTTTAAGCTCGAGAGTAATACAAAAAAATCCCAAAGCAAAAATGTTCAACAAGTCAAAGTTGAAACTCGACAAAAGGAGTGTTAGGTAAGTGAGATTTAATATTTAAGCTAGGCTAGTAGGTGCAACGAAGGTATAACAAAAAGGCTCAAGAGAAGGAAATTGAGGATAAGTAGACAAGAAGGCAAGAAGGATCATATGGTCCAAAGATGACCTAAATCATCTTTCTATCTAAGCAATACCTATGATTTCTCCTCGAGAGACACTACACGTGAATTCTAAAGATTGTTAGAGGCATATAAATCATTTAAGCAAGAATCCACACACTTCTCAAAATGACCATACAATTTCACAACGTTAAGACACATATATGGGAAACAATTATTTTTAAGAAGACATCAAGAATTTAGTAATATATATGCTTCAAGAAATACATATCAAGACAATCTTATTTCAATTTAAGTCAAAATCATGCCAACTATAAAATATCAAAGGTCCCTCAAACAAAGTTCATTTCACATGCAAAAAGTTTAAAGGATAGAAAAACATGAAGAATAGTCCTCAAAAGAGTGAGAAAGAAGAAAAGGAGAATGTCAACCGACCATAAACAAATATTTTTAAATTTTTTTTAAAGAAGTAAAAGAAGTTAAATACATTTCAGAGAAACAGATAAGTAACATAACAACAAACAATTGAGATGACAAGCATAGCCTTAAAGAAGATCATAGGCCAAAAAGAAAAGGAACTACTCCAAGGGAGATTATCTGCACAAACTATACATTGTTGTCTCGAGAGAGAGAAAGGGAAACAAACGGCCACCGTTGCCTCAAATAAGTTTATCAAAAACATTCACATCATCGCTAGTCAAGAGAAGGAAAGAAACTAACTAACTAGTGAGCAGCACATGTAACATCCCTAAGACAGAGAAGAAATGAGGGATTCTATAAAAACATCTAAGCATATGAGAAAGGCTTAGGTTCCAACATAGAAATAAAAGATATGTTTAAACAAGGTCAACACCCAAAACCCCATGAATGCTTACTAAACACATAAGTATAGTCATAACAATGCATGTAAGTCAAGAGTAAGATATATAAGTAATATATATGACATATAAATGCACATGGAAAACCTGAATAAGCACAGTATGGATAAACATTCATGTACTCAAACTTTTGGGACACCTTAGAATTCTCCAAATAGGCACAAGCGAAGGAAGTGTAGGAAAAAGATGAACAATAATTAGTAGGAGACAAACAAAGAATTAACACACAATATACTAGGTACAAGAGAGAATAACTTAGAAAAAATAGAAGATATGCATTCTATAAGGCATAGCATATAAATGACAAGACTATAAGAAGAAACATCCTAATACTTTGACATAACATGCTGACAAATATATGACATGATGCTCATGCAAACATACACAAAATAAGTAAGCAATAAGTAATGCAAACACACAAAAAGAGCATGTCAAAGCAACTAGCATAAGAGAATATTAGTAAAGGATCAAACAGTCTGACAAAGCAGCAAGTAAAGCAATTGACATACTATGCACGATAAAGAGCCAAAGAGAGAGATAGAGCTATGCATGAACAAGTAATCAGGGAACATGTTGACAATGAAAGTCTATGGAGATAAATAACCTCATAGAACAATAACAATCCATACCACTAATGACACAAGGCACAAGTATACAAGGTATATGTATGAGTAGATAGAGTTATAGGATCGAGCACCAAGGTAGTTAAACCTAAATATGGGTGACCCGCTCACATACCAATTAACGATTCTCATACGTAGGAAAAATTACACAAAGGTTAATTGTTCTTCTAACTCAAATAGATAACGGGGACCTAGATGATGGGGTGAAACGCTAACCCATAGAATCATTTCATGAGTTCTATATCAATTCGGCCAAGTAGGCCTCACAATGTGAATTAAGTAATTAACACAGTAAAAGTACAAAATAATATGCTTAATTCAACACACAACAAAACAACTAGCATGTAACAATAACAATCTGTAGAATATACATTAGTGATGATGTACCTCACAGGCTCTTGTTCAGACCATCAACATACATACATGGCAAATAATACTCAGCTTATGATACAAGCATACATATCAAAAAGTTAAAAGAATTTTCAATTACTCTAGGACCTTGTATACGGAAACATATTCTGTAAATAATGATTGTACTTTTACATCATACAATCAAACATACATAGCAAACCTTAATGAAGAGTTCGACACCTGGTAAACATCCAAGGTAAGAAGATATAAACTCCTTAGAAACTCATACCAAGCATGTATGTAGATAAAAGACAGATTATACTAACAAAAAATCTAAACATGCATGTCTACTAAGAAATAGTCCAAGACCTAATACACAATCAAGTTAAGGATGCTCACTCCTTAAGGACTCAACCCAACCTCACAAATACTAGAGATAAAAACACCTAATAAATAATCACAACTATAGTATAAATAAATACAGACGGACAGTATAATAATATAGTAGATATAGAATTCAATAAACAGAAAGTAGGTGATAAATATTAAAAGCTTTCTAATTAAAGTTTAAACTTCCGTATGTAGAGTCATACATCATTTAAACTTTGATTGTACTTCCAATACCTTCGAGCATACATAACTTTGGATATAATGAGGTAAATCCACATAGAAACCCTATTTATATGGTAAAATCCTCAAGTTACTTAAGGCAACCACTTAGTAATAAACAATCCACTATACAATAAATCATTTACAATTTTGAAGGAAATAAAACCATTATTACCTTTACCAGTTAGGACTATTGTCCTAACTACCTATTATTATTTTTACTTGCTGACTCCGTAATAACCTTGTTCGACACATGAACTCAACTTACCTTTAAAGCCAACACTACCCAATATGGTGTGATCGAAAACCACAGATTAGTAATGAGTGAGGTGCGCAAACAATAGAACTACCCTCAAACACAAACAACCAAGGATATATAGCCCACCACAAACCATTAAGGGACACATAATCCAAGATGTGAGAACTCAAAGAATTTAACTCTACCAACTCTCACAAAGAGGTTCTCATTTATAAAAAGTTGCACAAAGGCAACTATTAGTGACATATGACTCACCTCACATAAACTACTTGCAAACACTACCTTGAGTACTCACCACTCACAAGCACGATTTTTCTCACACAACTATGAATCACTAATATTAAACCATACTACGTATTAATGATCCAAAAATAGAAAGAACAAGATGTCAATTTAACATAACTCTGCTTCATTTTTCTAGATACCAAATAAGAAGAAATGAAAGGTATTTATAAAACTTGGATTTAAATATCCGCACCCAAAACAAACAATACAAGTGATAATGTTGGCGAGCGAGTGTCACCTAGCATGCACACTATGAAAACCAACCACGTGGTATGTGTAAACATGTTTGCAAATAAAGTGTACCTAACTATATACGTATGAGTATTATTGATCCATAGTAACGAACCTTGTATAGAGGATGATAGAACACTGAGTAAAATAAAACAAAGACCATGTTTTACATACGGGAAGCCAACGTATAGATATGAGTACAACGAGCCTTATAAAAACAAAACAACACAAATGCAACCTAACATGTATAATATATGAGCCAACCTCACGTCATGTATGTAAACATGTGAACATACAAAGTATTTTAACTAAATTAGTGTGTATAGTATTGAATTGTTGGTAACTAACATTATACAGAGGAAGATACAACACTAAATAAAACATTCAAACTTCATGTTTTACACACAAAAATACCAAAAAAAGGCGCAAAAACTTACAAGACTTGCATGATTTACATTAGGAAATATATAAAAGAAAAATAAAGCATGTACAAAAAAAAAGAAAATTTAAAAAATATAGAGAACTTACATTTTAGTTGCATGTATTTGGCTTCTTGCCTTCCACCGTGATTTCAATAGTAAAAGCAAATCTTTAAAATATTAGACATCACAATAACCTTGTTAAGAAAAATAAAAATATTCAAAGAATGAAAATAAAAAGACAAAACATCAATACGATAATTGCAAAAAATTGGGCTTTAATGATAGGATGGTGAGGTTGATGAAATATTTAGCATAAGATGTGAGGCTAGAAAAAATAATATAGAATATGCAGAAATAATGGGAAATAAATGCAGAGAAAGTGCAAAAAAATGGGCTTTAATGATAGATGATAGGGTGGTGGGTGCATGACACCTCTGTCCTATAATTATCTAAAAAAAAGTAGTTTAGTCCTTAAAGTTATAAGATGGGCATCTCAAGTTGAATGGGCAGAGCTTCGTAGGCGTTAGGTAGGACTTTAGTCTTAATAAAAAAAATTTCAAAAAATAAAAAATAAAAAATTTGAATGTATATTTTTAGTAGTAAATAAATATTTTAATTGTAATAATATATTCTATTTAATTTTTTGTGTCCATATTTTGGTATATCATTTTATGTATCAATAATATTTAACGGATATGTAACAAAAATGATATAAATAAATTGTGAGTAAAATAGTTAAACATAGGTATTTTTATTCACGTATTGAAAAACATTAATTAATTGCATATATAAAATTATAATATTATATATTATATAAAAATATTTCTTAAATCATTATAGCATAATTTAAAAATATTTCATATATTTAACTTTAATTTATAATAATAAAATATCAATATCAAACATTATAAAAATTAAAAATAAAAAAGCATAATGATAACTTAAAATTAAGCTTTTAAAGTTTTTCATTTATATCTCCAAAATTTCTCATATTTTGTTTAATTCTAAATTTTTATTTTCTTTAATATCATATTATTTCACACTTTAATTTAATAATTATTAATTTTATTTGAAATTTTAATAATTTTTTGTTTATTTTTATCACTATTATAAAATTGACTTATTTCACGAATTCAAAGAAACAAATGCATCAAGTACAAAAAAAAATTGTATTTACTAGTTTTTATTTTTTAACAATTTATATTTTTAAATATATTTTCAAGTTTAAAATCCTAAATCAAATTTTATTATTTATATTTTAATATTTTTTTAGTTTTAATTTTTAACACTTATATATATATGATATTAATACTTATTAAATTATTATATTTTTATTTATATTAAATAAACTTTATTATAAATTATAATGTGTTACCTATATGTCTCTCTTTCAACATACATGAAAAGTTTTGTTTTTAATTGAGAAGAATCTATCATAACTCTTAACCTCTTATTAAATCTATGTCCTGGTAGATTTTTATTCATAATATTTAAATGTAATTTTTATTTTGTATAAAAGAATTAGACTTTAACTCCCTCAAAATATTTGTATTGTTACTTCTTCCATTATTTATAAGAAAATATAATGTTAGTACTATTTTTAAAATTCTATTAAAAAAACTAATAGTAAAGAACATATAATCTTCTTCTTAAAGAATATTTATGAGATAAAAATATTTAGTCTTTTAATGTTTACTAATAGTTTTTTCTCATTTTTTGGTATAATTTAATTCAAAAAATTGAAATAAATTATGTTAATTTTTTAAAGATTTTATATTTCAATTTTTTGGAACATGGTATCTTATTATTAATATGCTATTGAAATTAAAATATTTTAATACAATTAAATGATAAAAAATGCTACAAGGAACTTTAGACATAGATGTAAAATATAATTTATCATATATTTTATTTTTCATTTGTTTGGTAATCTTTATTTACTTTATTTAATTTGTTACTTGGTTAGGGTTATAAAAATTAATGTTAGATATAAAAATACATAAAATTCATTTAATTATCTCATACTTTAATCATCTATAAAGTTATCATTATAATTAATGAAATATGCTAAAGTCATTAGTCTCTTGGAACTAATTGATCCATTTTAAAAAAATATATAAGTGTCCATTAAGTAACTCAGATTAAATCTTACTGTACATTTAATCTCTCAGATTTAAAAATTTGTTTTATTTTATTTTATTAGCTTTAAAAAATGATTAATTAATGAAAAATAATATTATTTTGATAATGTTTTTTATTAAATTATTATTATTTCTACCGAATGATTAAAACTCGATTTTTTAATAATAATAAAATGATATTTAATATATTTTTTTAAAAAAATAATTTTAATATTTTATTATTATCATTATTTTTATTTTAATAAAATGAGTATTTAAATAATTTTATGTTATAATATTATTATTGTTGATTTTTTTTAATAATTTAATAATAAATTTACTTTATCTTTATTAATAGTTCATATTTTATCGCGTTTAATAATTAACATAAAAATAAATTTTAATAAAAAATTATTAAAATAATATTATTTGTATTTAATTTTTTAATTTTTTAAAATAAAGAAATATAAAACACCGTTTAAAATTTAAGATATTAAAGAATACTATGATAGACTTATGTACCCCTCTCCCAATAGAATAATGAGACTTTAGCGATAATATAACCATTTTAAAAGTTAAGTAATATTAATGCAAGACATATCACATATCACGTATCACGTATCACGTATCACGTATCACGTAAATTTAGCCATATTTTTCAAGAGTTTTTCTATTATTTTATAAAGTAGGTGTGATGTACCTGTACCACGTAAGGCTTATAGAGAGAGAAGATGAATTATCTTTTAAGTTAAATAAGTTAATATTTAGTTGTATTATAAAAATTAAAATAAAATCACAAACATGAACTGTCATCCAGAACATATCACGTGGGATTTCAATTTATCGCAAAGCAGAGCGATATTTTAGGAATTAATTATCCAGACGTATGAAAACGACAGCCTTTTTAATTTTGGTTTTTTACTTCGTTCAGATTTAAAAAGCAAGATAATGTCATGAATTACTACTATATGTATCTCACATAATTATATAGAATATTTAAAGTTAAAATTCTAATTATAATATATTAGTATAATTATTAAAGCATAATTTTTTTAATAAAAATATACGTAATATCAAAATATATATCATAATAATATCAATTTTTAAATTTTTATATAAAATAATTTACACGAGATTATGTTATTATAATTATGTTATTTATTTATTTATATACAAATAATAAATTTAAAATTATATATTATGATAATAAAAATAATTAATTTTTTATTTTTTTATAAGGTATTTTATATTTACTAATGTATTTTTAAAATATTACTTTCTAATAAAAATACACATAATAATAATATTAAAATTATGTATTGTGATAATATCAATACTTAAATTTTTGCGGTAATTAAAACTTATCATTAAATTATATAGTTATTATTATATCATTTATCTATCATATACGAATAATAATATCAAAATTATATATTATAATAATACCAATATTTAAATTTATGCTTTGTTGTATATGATACTTTATGGTTATAAGTCAAATTTATATTATGTTATTTATCTATTCATATATAAAGCATTTTTTTAATTATCACGTCAAATTTATACATTTTTTAAAAAATCACTTTTTAATAAAAAATATACAATAATAATATCAAATTAAGTATTATGATAATGCCAAAACTTGAATTTTTAATTTTTTATATAAGATATTTTACGCTTATTACTAGATTAAGTAGTTATGATTATGTTATTTATATACTTATATATAAATCAAATTACACCTAAATTATGGTATTGTTTTACTAACTCATATATTAGTTAAGTTATACTTAAATAATTTTTTTATCAACATCATCGAAGTCCCTTTTTTAAATTAAAATTTATACTATAAATTTTAAAAAATTAGATTTTTGAAGTACTATTTGTATATAATGATAATACAAGAAATTTAAAATTTTTAAATGTAATGATTCAACTTCTAAAAAATATAAGAAATTTAGAAAATTAATTTTTTAAAGCACAATTTATATACAATGATAATATCAAGACTCTTAAATTTATAATTTAAATTCTAAATATAATGCACAATACTAAAATTTAAACTAATACTTTGCATAAAGCATTCTATATTTATTGCGTCAGTATAAAGTTATAATTATGTTTTTTTGTTGTATGAATGAAATTATATTTAAATTTACTTTTGTAATATTACTATCATTGTCAATAGTTCTTTTTTATATATTAATTATTTAAGTTTTTTTTTATTTCTTTGAACAATTAAATATTTACGTATATGTTTACACACTTTATATATATAATTTCAAAAATATTATGCTATAAAAAATTTATAATGTTAATTTTCATAAGCAATTTATAATTTTTATAATTTTATATTTGTATAGATTGTATCATTTTTATTAAATAATTATCTAAAAATAAATTATATAAATTATCTTAAAATTTCAATTCTTGTTTATAAGGTATATGAGTGTTGGTTTTATTCGTGAACAAAACCTTTAAATATAAACTAGTTTCTAGGAACGTTTTCACGCCTACTATTTAAGTGAAAGAAACTTCTGAACTTCAAGTCAATACATTTCAGGTATATAGTCGTCCTTACGCACGTTAAAATATATGTTATATATACTTAGAAATATTTGGTATATACATTGGTCGACCGATTAAGTAATGGGTCGATCGATCAAATGGATTAGATTGATCTTGTATGATCTATGTCTTCTCAGGTTGATTTTCATATTAGTGTAGATCGATTGAAGTTGGATTCGATCGATAAAGGTAATGGATCGATCGAGAATCGATCCTGTTCGATCTATCTAATCTTATATTCATTTTAATCATTATTGGATCAATTGAAAAGGATATCAATTGAGCTTGAAATGGATTGATCGAGAGACTAGGGTTTCATTTGTAACATATTTGTTTTTTCGAGTTAAGTTGTTCTTTTACTATATTATCCCTATTAATTATTGCTATATAAATTATTTAATAGACGTAATAATAATTTATCTTTAACCTAGTATTAGAGTTTCATATTTCCTATATAAACAATATAATGCTCCATATTTCAAGCAATCACATTTATTCTATTTTTTTTAATTATTTTTGTATTCTCTCTTAAATTATTTGGTAAAAATTGAATCATATTTTATTTAAACTTATTTATTTAATTAATCTAACAAACATTACGTGGTTATATTTGATTAATCAATAATTCTATTTAATTTAGCGTCAATCTAAAGGTCTAAAGGTGCTTAATAATGGCAGAAATCTGAAGCAACTAAATTACACTTGCTCAAGCCAATACCTAATGTTAGTTCTCCTAAAATTAACTCTGATTTTAGACCGATTGCTTTGTGCGTATAAAATCATCTCCAAGATGATAACTAATAAATTGAAAAGTGTATTTCTTAATCTAATCTCTTAGGCTCAAAGTGCTTTTGTAGTCAGACGACAAATTATGGATAATATGGTTTGTGCTCAAGAGGTCATCCATGCAATCAATAAAAAATTCAAAACTCATAATATGGCTTTAAAACTCGACATTAGTAAGGCTTATGACAGGATCAAATGAAGTTTTCTACAAGTAGTGATGCTTCAACTGGGATTTGCAAGTAATTAGGTTTCTATAATTACGAGATATGTGTGTTAAGTCTCATATTGGTCAGTAGTAAAGATTCTAGGCAATTTACAAATCTATGTAATTTTTAATTCAATAAGATCTTATTGAATTGAATTAGGCATAGGTTTTTAAGTTGGTATCAAAATTGGGCTCCTAGTTTATCCACTCTCATCGGTGGCTAAGAGCCTGGCGGTGCTCTCACCCCGGGGCTTCGCCCATCCAGTGTCAACTAGGATCACCAGTCGATGTGGAGGAGGCTGTTAAATCTCACATCGGTCAAGAATAAAGATCTTGGACAGTTTATAAATTTATGTAATTTTTAATTTAATAAAATCTTATTAGATTGAGTTAGTTATAAGTTTCTAAGGATGTTCAATCAGTATCCTATTCTATTCTGATCAATGGTATACCTACAGAAAAATTTACCCCGCGTAGTGGTCTCCAACAGATGGATCCATTATCTCCGTATTTAGTTCTCGTGAGTACTAGGGATTTTCAGGGTTATTTAAACAAGCAGTTCTTACTGAGGATATCACAGGGATTAAAATTACAAGAAATGTTCTTACGATATCACACCTTCTGCTCGCTAATGATAGTTTGGTATTCACTCGTTCTGATGTCTTTGAAGGCATGGTCTTGAGGAGGGTTTTTGATCAATATACTGCTGCTTCGGGACAAGTTAACTACAAAAAAATCAGCAATTATTTTCAGAAAAAAAAAACTAGCAGCGTTAAAAATGATATATGGGACATACTGAGATTTCAGGAGTTTTCTTATCACCAAAGATACCTTGGACTACCTACTTATACTAGGAGAAACAAATCTAATGTCTTTCTTAACTTAAAGGAAAAGGTATGGAAAATGATGCAATGGTGGGGCGAGAAGCTACTGTCACAAGCCGAAAAGGAAGTACTTAAAAGCGGTGTCACAGTCGATACCATGCAACATCATATAAAGAACTCTCTTCCCAAATGGCACGTTACTGGTGGTCTAAGAAAGGAAATGCCAAGTCCATTCATTGGTTGTCATGGGACAAAATGTGTCACCCAAAAGTAATGGATGGGCTCGGGTTTAGAGCACTGGAACTGTTCAATAAGGCCATGTTGGTAAAACAAGTATTGCGATTCTTATAAAACCCCTCTTCACTTGCTGCACAGGTTTTGAAGACTAAGTACTTCAACTCTTCAAACATTTACAAGCTTCTGTCCTAAGTAATTCTTCTTTTATTTGGAAGATTATTTGGGGAAGAGACCTTCTGAAAAAAGGTCTCCGATGGAGAATAGGAGATGGAACACAAGTCTTTGTTTATCGGGATAGATGGCTACTCTAACGTTCAGATCCAATGATTACCTCCCAAAGGATACTGTTCGGACGTTACGATACGGGTGAAACAATTACAATTGAAGTAGAAATAAGAAAAATAAAAAAGGAAAAATAATGAACATTAGAATTTTAAGTGAAAAATTCTCAAATATATTTGTAGAAAAATCACCGACAAATTGTAGAAACATTTTATTATTGTAAAAAAATTATAACAATTTTTCTCTAAAATAAGAAAAACTTAATTGACAATACCCTATCTTAAAATAGGAGAAAATACATTCTCTCTAATAAAAGAAAAGACAATATTTAAGAGAAATCTCACATTTTTTTCTTTCTTTTTAAAAATTCTATTTTTTTTCACTTAAAATAAGATTTTGTCTTCAAAAATTGTGATAGATTTTATGAAGACAAAAAACATGTATATATAAAGGAAAGATGAGGTAGAAAATGGCGGTGAGACAATGTGAATAAAAGTTATTTTTACAACTTGTTTTATGATACAAATTCTTCACCATCTTTAACTATTCAAAGACTTAATATATAAGCAAAATTACTACTTATATTTTGAGCCACAAAAGTGGTTTTATCGCTACAAATACTATGTGACAATATTATGGTCGATAAGCTCATAATAGCTTCTGGGGGTTAGGATACTAACAAAAAACACTCTAGTTTTTTAGAACATGACGTTGAATTGATATGTCGTACTCTCTTATCTAGTATTTCAGCCAATGATAGGTTAATTTGGGACGATAAATAGGATGGAAAATATACAATTGCGAGTGAGTATTGGGTGGCTTTCTCGATTAAATATGGTAGTGGTGGGGAAGCAAATGGCCACAAAAAAAATACTTGGTGGAAATACATCTAGAACTTACATTTAACTAAGAAAATCAAGCTCTTTATATGATCTTTTTGTAGGAAATAATACACAGAAAAACAATTTAAAAATAAAATTATTTTATTAAAATTAGAAATATATAGTTTAAATAGAAAAATAATAATAATTGAGGCTTATGTATCACACATTATCCTTAAGATAATTTTTTCGCTCACTGTGGGTGTTTGAGAATGATAGAAACTTATCTTTCTGGATACAACGATTAAACAATAATAAACTTACACCACAATTTATTATTCTACGAATTTTAAAGTGTCTAAACTCTATTAAATGAACCTTACTCTAGATAGAAAATATATAACAAACTTTTTTTCTTTACCTTTCCTCTATACATCTCTCTTTTCTTTCTTTTCTTTTCCCTTTTTTTCTCTTTCTTTTCTTTTTTTCCTTTTCTCTTTCTTCTCTTCCTTTCCTTTCTCAGTCACTCCTCTGTTTCTTCTTCTCTATTACTTTTTAGTTTTTATTTTTCTCTGTATCTTTCATTCTCTTTTTTCTTCTCTTTATATAACAATGAGAATAATAGAGTAACATAAAATTAAAATAGAAAATTGGAGTCTTAAAGTTGAGAAACTGAAAATTGAGAAATTGAAGAGAAATTGAAGCAGAGAAATGAAAATTCAAAAAATTGAAACTGAAGAAAATGAAATGGAAATTGAAGATGAAACATTTACAATTTTTAATTTATAATTTCTAACAATCCTCCACGTGAATAAAAATTGACATAGATTTTAAATCAAATTTTGACACGAAAATAGAGTTCAATGGATCGAAATCTAGATATGATAGATGGGTATTACCCTTTGAACCTTTCCATGTGAAAGTATATTTATCTTACTGACTGACCAATAGATGCAATGTTTTTGAACTATTTTTCTCTTTATCTAAGCGATGACATACTTCTTACAAGAATATTTTCTGACACAATTCAATTCTCACTGTTATGTTTGTTTTAGCCATGAACATATGCATGGTTCTATGAGAGTTTCTAAAGAATTGAGCCCTATTCAATTCTCTTTCAAAGTGGCCCTACTCCTCCCTCTCATAAGTGATCTAGTAATCCGCAAAGAGTAACTCGCATACTCCGTTCGGTATTCTTTTCATAAGAATAATTAAAAGCCTTAACCTACCCTGTATTTTACGTGTATCACTATTTTCATCATAGGAATTAACTTGAGGGAAAATCCCCTATAGTGATCTCACTAAGTCTTTACAATTAAGTTGTCCCTTTGAACCTAGATCTTGGGATCTCTAGTCAAATAAGTTAGGTTTTCTTTGCAAATCCTTATTTATTTATGGGCTTTAGTCTCATTCCTCTCAATGACTTATCAACTAACTCTCGATTTAATCAATTACTTAAGAGATCCACTATGTTATCCTTTGACTTCACATAGTCAATAGAAATAATCCCAATTGAGAGTAGTTATTTAATGGTATTATGTCTACAACGTGTATGTTGAGACTTACTATTATACATATTGCTCTGTGCCCTACTAATAGCAAATTGACTATCATAATGAATGCATATTGTAGGTACATGCTTCACTTACTTAGGAATATCTTCTAAAAAATTACATAGTCATTCATCTTCTTCACCACATTTATCCAAAGTGATGAACTTTGATTCCATTATGGATCTAGCAATGTAAGTCTATTTAGAGGACTTTCATGAAACAACTGCATCACCCAGTATGAAAACATATCCACTGGTAAACTTTGAGTTTTTTATGTCAGATATCCAATTTGCATGTTTGTATCCTTCTAATATAATTGGATATCTTATGTAGTGTAGTCTATAGCTACGTGTGTATCTTATGTAACTAAGTAGTCTTGTAATATCTTTCCAGTGATCAGATTCGAGATTACTAATATACCTACTTAGTTTGCTTACAATGTAAGTTATGTCTGGTCTCGTACAACTCATCAAGTACATAAGACTTCCTATCACTCTAGAATATTCTAGTTGAGACACACTCTCACTTTTATTCTTAAATAGGTGTAGATTAACATCTATTGGTGTTCTTATAATTCCAGAATCACCTTAGTTGAATTTCTCAAGTATTTTGTCAACATAATGACATTGACTTAGAATGAGACCGCTTGATATACTTGATATCTTAATTCTCAAAATTACATCAGTGATGAGTGCTCAAAAAGCACTAAAATAACCATGATTTTATGCACATTAATTGATTAATATATATATATTTATATGTTTTATCATATATTTATATATATTTGTCTTTTTTCGGAATCACGGGTATTTTTATTGTTTTTCAGGTATTTTGGCTTAAAAACGTAACTTAAAGACTCAAAGAGGAATATTGGAAGCAATACATCACAAATATATTAATAAATAAATGGGGAAAGGTCAACAAATATGGAAAAATTGGACAAAATGGGTCAAAAGGGTCAAAAATGTCAAAAAGGAGAAAATCGCGTCGCCTAACCACCCGGTAGCCCGCGCGCCAGCGCGCCGACGCCCACGTCGCGCGTCGGCGCTCGATCCGGTTCGCGCGCGGCCTCGTTGCTTCTGCGCGCACCCTCGCGCATACGCCATTTCGCCCCATTTTTACGCGGCGCCTCGTGTCATCTTGACGTCATCGGTATGACATCGTGAATTACCACTCAGCGTTTTCACATTTTTTTTAACATTTTTTCCCCACTTTTTCTCTCCATCCTCACCTATAAATACACCCCTTCTATTCACTTCATACCACACCTCAAAACACATTCTCTTCTCTCTTTCTTTCTCTCTTTTCTTAGATTTTTTAGTTTTTCTTAGTTTTTAGCTTTTCTTAGTTAATTTCTCTTAGTTTTAGAGTTCTTCCTTTTTGGGAAGAACTAGTTATGTTTTTGTAAGTTATTAGCTTTTTGATTCAATAAATGGGAGTGCAAATTGCTTGGAGGTTTTCCAGAACGGAATAGCATCGAAGTTACGTAAGGATTTTATTTTCTTTACAGTTATTTTTTATGCTTTATTCTTACATGTTATATTTAATTTGTCCGTGATTAAATTTAATCTTGTCAATTTAGTAAACATGATGTAATAATAACGTTGTTATGCTTGCGAAATATTAAATAGGTAAAAATATCTAAAATGAATTGATTTTGTTTTTATTCAAGATTTTATATTAAGAATGATAGAGAAAAATATATTATTTTTCATTACAAACTTAAACCTGAAAATTAGATTTTAAGGTTTAGTTATCCGATCTGATTTAGAGTAGTGCTCTTTTATTTGATGGTACAATCGCCCGGTAGTTAGAGTGAAGCTCTATTTCAAAAGTTTTTATAAGAATTATTATCTGAAAATGTATTGACAACATGTTTTCGGTAGTGGTTTTAAAACTTGAAAGTTAGTACTCGGATAACTAAATTCTTAGGTTTAATTTGGACACCTTGAATAAAGTTTAAATCGTCTAACCCGCACCAAGGGTGGGATTTAAATGGTTCATTTTCAATCTCTTAGAAAAAGAAATTAATTTAATTAACCAAATTAGTTATCAACCCCACCCATAGGTGTTAATTGATTTGTTTAGTTAACAAAGAATATCTAACCCCACAAAAGGTGGTATTCATATAAAAAAGAGAGAATCAATAAATATCAAATCATATCTTTAATAACCTAATTAATATGAGCAAGCATAATTAACATAATTATTATATCCATAAATACTCCACCATTATAAATGATAAAATTTGCATAAATGTTTATTGAATCTATGTTTATTTTTATGTAAGTAGATTAAAAACACAAAATCCCAAAATATCGTGACAGGATGTTTAGGATTTAATTTCGTTTTTAAAAGTTTGAATAATAAATTAAAAACCACATACATTCCTTCCTTAGATCGACCTTGGGAGTATACTTATCATTTTCTACGAAATGATTCGTGCACTTGCGAGAGTTTTATAAATAGATAAAACCAAAGTAACGGGCAGAATCGGCGATGTCGGTTCTGCCCCGATCAATCAGCAGGCCCCATGTCTTTCATATCAAACCTTGAATTCAACATAGACTTAGTAGATTTGATCATTTGATCATTACTACCCATAATTAGCATGTCATCGACGTAAAGACACAAGATAACATAATCATCTTCTTTGTCCTTTACATATACATATTTTTCAAATTCATTGATTTTAAAACCATTTATCCTTATTATATTATCAAAATTTTCATGTCACTGTTTTGGTGCTTGTTTCAAACCATATAAAGACTTCACCAATTTACAGACCTTTCCTTCTTGCCCTAGGTATGAAAAACCCTTAGGTTGATCCATGTAGATTTCTTCATCTAACTCTCCATTTAGAAAGGTTATCTTTATATCCATGTTATTTTTTGTATCCCTTAATTACAAGCTTGGCCTTGTACTTATCAATTGCTCAATATGATCTACATTTTCTTGTGAAAATCCAATTGGACCCTAGTGTTTTACTACTTTGAGGTAAATCAACTAGTTTCCAAGTATGATTTTGTAGAATAGACTCAATTTCACTATTAATGGTTTCTTGCCATTGAGGACCTTTAGAAGAAATCATAGCCTCTTCAGAGGTTCACTTTCTAGCATAAGAAATTGATAAGCATTACTATTATGTGCATATCTAATGAAGATGCAATCTATTATTTTTGGACCTATCTTCACCTTTTTAGGTATGGGTACTACCAATTTTGCAAGACACCCCCACACTCGTAAATATTTATAGAAAGTTACACTTTCTTTAAATAATTCATATGGTGTCTTTTTTGTCTTTTTCTAGGGTATCTTATTTAAAAGGTAATTAGTTGACAAAATAACTTCCCTCTACAAGTTCTGTGGAAACCCATAACTTAATAGCATTGCATTCATCATTTCTTTCAAGGTACGATGCTTACGTTCAGTAACTCCATTTTGCTGAGGTGAATAGGCGTTGTGATTTCATGAATAACTTCATGTTGTGCACAAAATTTACCAAACGATGCTTTATATTCACCATCACGATCACTGCACAGTGCCTTGATCTTTTTGTTGAGTTGATTCTCAACTTCTATTTTATAAAGAATAAATTTCTTTATAGCTTCATCTTTGCTTTTAAGCAAATGCATATAAAAATATTTCATGATATCATAAAAAAAAGTAATAAAATACTTATTGCCACCTCTTGTTTGGAGAAATTTCAAATCATATATATCATTATGGATTAAGTCAAGGGGTTTAATGTTCCATTCAATCAAATGAAACGATGACCTAGTCATTTTTTCCTATACACAAGTCTCACACTTATAATTTGAATCTACTTGGAATGTGGGTATATGTTCCATATTAATTAGTCTACTCAATATACGTAATTAACATGACCTAGTCTACCATGCCGCAAGTTGGAAGACTTGAGCAAATAAGTAAAAGAATTAATCTCATTAATATTCTTAGTTTTTGTAGTCATTATATTGTGCTTAAATATCTCATCAGATAAATACCTCTTTCCTACAAACTTCTCATTTTTGGTCACAATAACCTTATCAGATTCAAACACTATCCAAAAGCCATGCTTGTTTAGCAATGAGTCAGAAATAAGATTCTTACAGATGTCAGGCACATAGAATACATTATTTAATGTAAGTTCCTTCCCAGAGGTCATTTTTAGTTTAACTTGACCTTGCCCTTGAATGGCTGATATGGCAAAATTTCTTATGAAGAGCTTATCTCCATCTTTCACTACTTCAAAAGTAGTGAATAACTCCTTATCTGAGCATACATATCTTGTTGCACCAGTATCAATCCACCGCTCCTTTGAGTTTGATCCCACCAAGATTACCTCAGAAATGACTGCACATAAGTTAATATGGGAGATATCATGAATGATGTCAACAACCATGTTTGCCTCACAGTTTCTATTTCTTTTTGGAAACCTACAGTATGGGGCTTTATGCCCTGTCTTTTGACAGCTAAAGTAAATCCCTCTTAAGCTTGACTTCTTAAAATTTGCTTTTCTATGTCCCAATTTAGACCCTCTACCCACCTTGCCCTTACCCCTTATTCTTATTGTGTTTGAAACTTTGACCTTGTTCCATCATATTAGCCTTGGGTGCTGATGAGATATACCCTATTTTAGAAGAAGTCTTTTTGTCTTCTTCCACTTTGAATCTTATCAACAAGTCTTTTAAAGACACTTTCCTTCGCTTATGCTTAAGGTAGGCCTTGAATTCTATCCATAAAGGGGGAAAACTTTCAATAATAGCTGCAACTTGAAAGGTTTCACTAAGTATCATCCCTTCATCATAAATCTCTGTTATGATATCTTGGATTTCACGTGCTTGACTGTATACAGATTTAGAGTCCACCATCTTATAATCAAGAAAGTGACCAACCAAAAATTTCTTGGCACCGACATTTTCAGTTTCATACTTTCGGTTCAATGATTCCCACAAGTCTTTGGTCGTCTTTTCCTTATGTACTCATTGTACAAGGAATCAATTAGACTATTCAAAACATAGTTCTGACATAGAAATCAGAATGCTTCTATGCTTCAATAGCACTAGCACATTGCAAATCTTGTTCACCCTCAAGTTGATCGGGAGTTTCTTCAGTTAAAAACTTTACTAAATTCAAGGTTGTGAGATAGAACATCATCTTACTCTTTCATCTCTTGAAGTTCAAACCATTAAACTTCTCCAATTTTTCTACCACAACATGGTTCATAGGAACATAAACCAGTAACATCGGGGTTATCTCGGCTTACCTCATGAGTCATAGAAGACCTCAGCATTTGGTTCATAATAGAACCACCCATAATAGGGTTAGTAATATTAACAGTTGTATTTTCAGTTTGGAACATTGGAGTAGTCATTCCAGATTTTATAATCTTTTCTTAATTTACTTTTTCTATTAAATACACAAATTGTAACATAAGTTTTAAAAATCACTAATTAAAGTTTTAAATTAAAAATATATATACATTTAATAAATAAATGATATAAATATATTTATAATTTTATTAATTATAGTGATTAAATAATTTATCTATTTATATAATTATAAAATATATATAGTAAAAATAAAATATAAATATAAAGTAAAAAAAATTAAAAAACGGTAAATAATAGGAAGAAATTGTGAAAATAGTGACAGAGATGAAATAAAGTGAAAGCTAAGAATAAATTATGTAGTAATTAAAAAGGAAACATAAAGATAGTAATAACGAAAAACATATAATAAAATATGAAGTAATAAAAATAATATTAACAAATGATGAAGGAAATTAATAAAGAGATGTAAAAATTGAACTGTAATTATAATAGAATATATATATCAGAATAAACAAATATAACAGGTTATAAATAATCTATTTATTTCAAAATATTTGTTAAAATATTTGTATTTGTTTGTCCAAAAAAATGAAAAGAAAAATTATCTTAAAATTATAGGAAATAATACATAATAAATAATTTAAGAATAAAATTATTTCATTAAAATTAAAAATATATAACTTATAAATATAAAATATAAATAATATATAATTTAAATAGAACAAAAAATAATAATTTAGACTTGTATATCAATAATGTATACAAAAATTCTCTTCTTTACCTTTCCTTCATACGTCTCTCTTTTTATTCCATTTTTTTTCCTATTCTCTTTCTTCTCTTCTTTTCCTTCGTCAGTCGCTCTGTTATTTTTTCTTTGTTACTTCTTGGTTTTTCTTTTTTCTGTATCTTTCGTTCTTTGTTTTCTTCTCTTTATATAACAACGAAAAGAGCACAATAACGTAAAATTAAAACGGAAAATTAAAGTCTTGAAGTTGAGAAACGGAAAATTAAAAGCTTGAAACAGAGAAACGGAAAACTGAAAAATAAAAATTTTTAAAATTGAAACCGAAGAAAATAAAACGGAAAGTAAAGATGAAACGTTAACAATTTTTAATTCATAATTTCTAACACTTTCTGTCATAATATTTTGCCGAGCTATGAGAATTTGTTTAGAAGGAAAGCTTTCCAATCTCCCTCCTGCTTTTGATGTGGGAATAACTTTGAATCAATGTTCCATACCGCGTAGTCATGCACATCGACAAAGAGCTTTTGGAAATATACAGAATATCATACCTTTTTCATCGTTTATTGGCAAATGGGTCCCTTGTCAATTGATTCAATTTTTATTTTGTTTAACTATAATGACTTTGGAGGAGTAGAGCCATTTGGTTGTCCATCTATGGTTAGCTTTGTTTGAGAGGAATAAGGTACTCCATGGCCTTTTTCCTTAGAGCCCAAATACGCTAGTAGAAAAGCAAATACATTTTGGATTGAGTAGTATATATGTTGAGACCAATGCCAAACCCATTCCAAGGCAATTGCCTGTTCAGAAGTGGTCTCCCCTTACTTATGGTTCTTTCAAACTTAATGTGGATAGTGCTAACATCAATATAGATAAAGATGCTGATGGTGTTGGTGTTGTATGTGTACCCAGGGACTGTTTTGGTAAGGTACAATTCACTGCTTCAATGTTCTTAGCAAGTTTTTCTACTGTTCTGGCAACCGAACTGTTTGTAATTCTGGAGGGAATTAATTCGATCTACATTGGAAAGAGGTTATATAATATAGAAGGCAAATGGTGGAAACTGATTCTAAAGTATCAATAAATTTTCTGAAGGAGGGTGTGGGTTGCTGGCTATTGAAGGTCAGATAGTTGATGATATGTTGCAAATGGCTAGGAAGCTGAAAATCATGGAATGACGCTATTGTTCAAGAAACTGTAATGGTGTATCACATGCATTAGCCAAATTAGCTTTAATGGAGTAAGAAGGGTAATTATATCATTTCATTGCTTTAATTAATAAACTCATTTAGGATTTGTCGTGTGAAAAAATTTGCAGAGAAAAACGAGTGCAGAAAAGCAAGAGCTGCAGTAGAAAAACTGAGCAGTTTTTCAGTTTCTCCTTCTCCAACAAGCCTTCATCAAGTGCTCCGATTGAAGGTCGTTTGTGGTCCGATTAAGCTGAAATTTTGTCACGACTCAAGACTCTTTAATTTATGCGGTGAGATTTGGATTTGGCTCACCGGTTTGAGAAATTACGAAAGCGGTGAACATTGATGGCTTACAGTGGGTTAGATCTCTCCATTTTTCTTGAAATAATTGTTAGTTTCCAAGAAGTGTATTCTTGATGATGTTGTTGATTGTTTGCCTCTAGTTTCACCTAGAGAGAACTGTTGTACAATTGTTTCTTGATAGTGGAAGTTTTGGAGAGGAGTGTCGTGGTTATTTCCTTCCTACACCGAGAAGGTTTTTCCACGTAAATTGGTTATGTTGATTTTATGCCTGTTTGATTTTAAGCTCTATTTATTTGTTTCCTAAAAGATTCACACAAAGAAGAAGAATAGATTTAATTCCAATATTTAGAGCTTAATTAAGTTCGAATTGAAATTGTGATTCTCCTATCAAAGTGGTATCAGAGCTTTGGTTATTATTGTTGAATTTCTTGTGTTGAATAATGGAAGAAAATTTAAATAGAATGATTAATTTGAATGATTCTAATTATCACACTTGGAAGGGAAAAATAGAAGATCTCCTTTATGTCAAACAATTTCATTTACCGGTGTTTGCCTCTAAGAAACCAGAAAAGTTATCTGAAGAAGAATGGACCTTGTTACATCGACAAGTCTGTGGGTATATAAGGCATTGGGTAGATGATAATGTTTTGAATCATATTAGTGGAGAAATACATGCACGGTCACTATAGAATAAACTTGAAGAGTTGTATGCTCGAAAAACAGGAAATAATAAAATGTTTCTTATAAAGCAGTTGATGGCTTTAAGGTACCAAGATGGAACTTCGTTGACAGATCACTTGAATACGTTCCAAGGAATAATCAATCGGTTAGCTGGAATGGGTATCAAGTTTGACGATGAGATTCAGGGGTTGTGTTTATTGGGTACGTTGCCGAACTCTTGGGAAACATTTAGAATGTCATTAAGTAACTCAGTTCCAAATGGTGTAACCAATATGGATCTGGCTAAGAGTAGTGTTTTGAATGAAGAAATGAGAAGAAAATCACATGGGTCTTCTCAATAGTCAGAGATTTTGGTTACGAGAAAGAAGAGGGAGGAGTAAAACGAGAGGTTTCAGAAGCGAAAAGGAAGAAGCAAGTCAATGGGTTTTCTAATGTTGAGTGTCATATCCTTGTGGCATGAAAGGGCACATCAAGAAATATTGTAGAACGGTTGAAGTGGGATAGCAAGAAGAAGGACAAAGAGCAGAGGGTGATGTTGGCAAGGAAAATGATTGAGTTGCCGCTAGTTCGAGAAGAATTTCTCGTTGTTTACAATGAAGATGTTGTCAATGTTGCATGTCACGAGATCGATTGGGTTATTGATAGTGGAGCCTCATTCATGCTACATCTCGAGAGGACTTCTTTACATCCTATACAACGGGTGACTTTGGGGCCGGTGAAGTTGGGTAATGATGGCTTGGTTAAAGTCATTGGTATTAGAGATGTGTGTTTGGAGATGAATAATGACACGAGGCTACTTAGAGGGTAAAACATATTCTTGAAATTCGTTTGAACTTGATCTCACTAGGTAAACTTGATGATGAAGGATATTGCAATACCTTTAGTAATGGTCAATGGAAACTTACTAAAGGTGCTATGGTTGTTGCTCGTGGGAACAAGCATTCCGGTTTTGTATATCTAGCGGTGAGACTCTTGAGAAGCGTTATTAATCTTTGTGACAAATGAGCTTACAACAGAATTGTGGCATAAGATACTTGCTCACATAAGTGAGAAAGGCTTGGCAGTATTGACTAAAAATAATCTTCTTTCTGGAATGAATGATGTTTGTTTAAGAAGATGTACTCATTGTTTGGAAGGGAAGCAAAATAGAGTTTCTTTCAAGGGTTCCCCTCCTTCAAGAAAACAATACATACTTGATTTGGTACATTCAGATGTATGTGGTCCTATGAAGACAAAAACTTTGGTGATTACTTATTGTTTTGTGACCTTCATAGATGATTGTTCAAGAAAGTTATGGGTGTACACTTTGAAGAGCAAATATCAAGTATTAGATGTGTTTAAAAAGTTTCAAGCCTTAGTTGAGAGACAGACTGGGAAGAAATTACGGTGTATTAGAATAGATAATGGGGGAGAGTATTCAGGTCCTTTTGATGAGTAGTGCAGGCATCAGGGCATTTGACATCAAAAGACACCTCCCAAGACTCCTCAGTTAAATGGGTTGGTTGAGAGAATGAACAGTACATTGGTTGAAAGAGTAAGATGTCTTCTTTCGCAGGCTCAGTTGCCAAGATCTTTCTGGGGTGAGGCTTTGAATACAGTTGTACATGTTCTTAATCTCACACCATGTGTTCCTCTTCAGTTTGATGTACCAAACACAGTTTAGACTGGCAAAGATGTTTCTTATGATCATCTTCGCGTTTTTGGTTGCAAGGCATTTGTGCATATACCAAAAGATGAGAGATCTAAGCTCGATGTGAAGACACGACAATGTATCTTTGTTGGTTATGGTCTGTATGAATTTGGCTACAAATTTTATGATCCAGTTGAGAAGAAAATGGTAAGGAGTCGTGATGTTGTGTTTATAGAAGATCAAACTATACAAGATGTTGAGAAGATAGAAAAAAGAGTCCATCAGTATAGCGATGATTTGATTGACCTAGATCCGGTTCTTTTATCAGTACATATGGAACAAAATGTTCAAGATGACCAACAGAGTTTAGATGATATAGATATGCAAGGCCGAACGGATCACCAAACTCTTGTCGGTTGCCAGAACCAGAAATTCCACCCAGGAGGTCTACTAGAGACCGACGTCCTTCCACACGGTATGATACAGATGAGTATGTGTTATTGAGAGATGAGGGAGAACCTCAATGTTATGCAGAAGCGATTTAAGATGGAAACAGAGCACACTAGGTTGGTGCTATGGAAGATGAGATGTAATCACTATATGAAAACCACAAGTTTGAGTTGGTAAAGTTGCCTAAGGGTAAGAGAGCTTTGAAGAACAAGTGGGTCTACAGGGTGAAGCAAGAAAAACACAATTCACAACCACGATACAAAGCTAGACTGGTCGTCAAGGGATTCAGTCAGAGAAAAGGTATTGATTTTGATGATATTTTCTCTCCTGTTATGAAGATGTCTTCCATACGTGTTGTTCTAGGTCTAGCAGCAAGCTTGGATTTAGAAATTGAGAAAATGGATGTGAAAACTTCCTTTCTTCATGGTGAGTTGGAGGAAGAGATTTATATGGAGCAACCAGAGGGTTTTGAGGTTAAAGGAAAAGAGGATTACGTAAGTCGGTTAAAGAAAAGCCTCTACGGGTTGAAGCAAGCACCTAGACAATGGTATAAGAAGTTTGAGTCGGTTATGGGGGAGCATGGTTACAAGAAGACTACTTCTGATCATTGTGTTTTTGTGTAGAAATTCTCTGATGATGACTTTATCATTTTATTGCTCTATGTTGATGACATATTGATTGTTGGCAGAAATTCTTCAAGAATTGATAATTTGAAGAAGCAGTTGAGTAAGTTCTTTGCCATGAAGGAATTTGGGCCAACAAAACAAATTTTTGGTATTCGAATTTGTTGAGACAAGAAAAGAAAGAAGTTGTACATGTCACAGGAATGGTACATCAACAAGATACTTGAAATGTTTCATATGGATAAAGCTAAAGTGGTTTCTTCTCCTTTATCTAATCACTTTAAGTTGAGATCGAGTCAAGGCCCTTCAACAGATAAAGAGAAGGAAGATATGAAAAAAGGTTCCATATGCCTCAGCAGTAGGAAGCTTAATGTATGCAATGGTGTGTACGAGGCCAGACATAGCTCATGCAGTTGGAGTTGTTAGTTGTTTTCTTTCGAATCCAGGAAGAGAACATTGGGATGCAGTAAAGTAGATTATGAGATATCTTCGAGGTACTTCCAAGTTAACACTTAGCTTTGAAAGTGGAAAACTAGTGTTAGTTGGATACACTGATTCAGATTTAGCAAGAGATGAAGATTCTCGTAAGTCTACTTTAGGTTATCTAATTACTTTCTCTAGTGGAGTAGTTTCTTGGTAGTCAAGATTGCAAAAGTGTGTTACACTTTTTACAGCAGAGGAGGAGTTTATTGTAGCAACGGAAGCCTATAAGGAGTTGTTATGGATGAAACAGTTCTTGAGAGAACTTGGTTTCAAGTAGCAGAAATATGTGTTATTCTACGATAATCAGAGTTCTATTCACCTAGCGAAGAACTCGGCATTTCACTCAAGATCAAAGCATATTGATGTGAGGTATCATTAGATAAGGGATACTCTTAACTATAAGTTGCTTGAACTTTATCCATACTGATGAGAATGGATCTGACATGTTGACAAAAGTAGTGTCAAGAGAAAAACTTAAAGTTTGTTGTTCAATTACCGGGATGGCGGATCCCTCCATCTAATCGGAAAAGGGGGAGATTTGTTAGGTTTTCCAAGTGAAGCCCATGTGGCTTAAAAGTCCATGGAGTAAGAAGGTCAATTATGTCATTTTATTTCTTTAATTAATAAACTCATTTAGGGTTTGTTTTGTGAAAAAATCTACAGAGAAAAACGAGTGCATAAAAGCAGGAGCTGCAGTAGAAAAATTGAGCAGTTTTTTAGTTTCTCCTTCTCCAGCAAACCTTCATTAAGTGCTCCGATCGAAGGTCATTTGTGGTCCGATTAAGCTGAAATTTTGCAGGCAGGTTCATGACTCAAGACTCTTTAATCTGTGCGGTGGGATTTGGATTTGGCTCATCAGTTTGAGAAATTATGAGCAATGAATAGTGACTACAAATTGGGTTAGATCTCTCCATTTTTCTTGAAATAATTGTTAGTTTTCAAGAAGTGTATTCTTGATGACGTTGTTAATTGTTTGCCTCTAGTTTTACCTAGAGAGAACTGTTGTACAATTGTTTCTTGATAGTGGAAGTTTTGGAGAGGAGTGTCGTGGTTGTTTCCTTCCTACATCGGGAAGGTTTTTTCACGTAAATTGATTGTGTTGATTTTGTGCATGTTTGATTTTAAGTTCTATTTATTTGTTTCCTAAAAGATTCATACAAAGAAGAAGAATATGTTTAATTTCAGTGTTTAGAACTTGATTAAGTTTGAATTAAAATTATAATTCTCCTGACACAATGCGGATATTTTTTAATAAATAATATATATTATTATACTATAAAATAATTAATATCTCGAATATTATTCTACAACATAAATTTAATATTTAATATATATATAACTAAATTCATTCAATCTTATTGTAGATAATAATAGCTTTTGCTTGAATTCGTTGCTAAGCTATTCAACCCGTTGTTAATTCTTTGTTGCTTGTATTTCTTTATTTTATTATATATTGACTGTCTTTTTAGTTATTTCAATAAAAAATATTCGATGATGATGATTAAGATGTTATATTTATTTTAACAATAATATTTATAATATAAATTTATTTTTATAATAATTTAATCATATTATTATAAAAATAATAATCATATAAAAATAAATGATCATTTTTTTTATTTTTTTATCAATTCGTTCTACTATAATTTATTTAAATTAAAATAATTTTAAATGTTATTTAAATTAAAAAAATTATTTAATACAATTGAAAATAAAAATAAAATAAAATAAATTAATTTTGTTTTTATTTGATAATATTTTAATAATAATAAGATTAAATTTTTATTAAAAGTAAATATAAAATTTAAATATTATATTTATAATAATTAGTAAGAAATTCTGAAGACATTTTTCTGTAGATTCATATGTTTTAACTTAAAAAAGATCTTTTTTTTATCTTTAATATGTGACTCAATATATCACTAATTTATATAACACTTATACAATTATATATCTTTTACTTAATTAGATATAAAATACTCTAAAATATTTTTACTTTTTAACCGCTTTTATCACGTTACAGATAGTTAATTATTTATAGACACCTACTACTGTACAATCAACGAGACGCTCCTTATATATTTATTAGTTTTGTACCCGAATAAGTCAGGGTTAAATGATGGGATTTTTTTTTAAATAATCCCGTATAAAATTGATAAAAATTAATGTCTAAATATTTTATAATGATAAATGTATGATTATAATAATAAATTTATAATAAATAATTATTAATAATATAAATTTATGTATAAATTTTAATTAGATTAAAAAATATAAATTTTAAAATAATTGTAAAAGAAAGTAAAAAACGTTTAAAAGAAAGGGTTTCATGTTTTTGATCATTTATATACTTGTTTTAATATATTTTATTTATATTTTGTATGAAATACATCAAATAGTTATATTAATTTATATATAATTTAATTAAATTAAATAATATTTTTAAATTAATTGATTTTTTATATATATATGACAAATTTTAAGGATATTAATGTCAAAAACTATTTTCTAATGAAAACAAAATCCTAAAATCAAATTTGAATGAAGGTGTGAGGTAAAAAATATGAATTAATGTGATTTTTTAATGCTAAAAAATAATTTTTTAACCTTAATAACCTTAAAAAATTATCATGTCCCTTGTAAGAATTTTTAATTAATTTGATAATATTATTTAATATAATTATTTGGATTATTTTAGTGAAAAATATAGATAAAAATATTAAAAATTTAAAATGATCAAATATTAGAGAATAAATTAAAATGTTAACATTAACATTAAATAAAGCCAACTTTTTGTACCCAAAATATTATTGTCATATGTCGGAACTTTCTCATTTTACATTACTATGATTAGGTAAAAAAAATTCACTTTCAATAAATAAATAAATTATTAAATTAAAACATTAAATAAATATGTCATGGTTTGACTTTATAAGCAATAAAAAATATTAAAAAAATTAACTAAGCGATGATAATGTCGAATTTTTTAAAGCTGTATCATGGCTTTATATATATATATACACGATCATTTGTGTAATTTAAAATTTTATTTTTTTAATTTAATATTTTTTTAAGGATTTAATTTAACGATTAAGAATTTATTTTTTATAAAATCCCGAGTTCACCTTAAAGTCAGTCATATTTTCTTTCATTACAATTTCCACCGGTTTCTTACCAAAACGAGTTTTATTCATTCAATAAAACATAATTTGCAACTAACTCATTTTTACTCCCTGTTTTCATTTTTTACTTCAAGAATAAGATATATGAGAATAAAATATTTAAATATAATTTAATTTTTAAACATATTTTTAATATCATTATTCAAACCGAAAAAACTTTTAAATTTAAAGTAAATATATTTTATATATATTTTTGTTTTTAAAACACATTAGATTTTATATTAAAAACATAATAACATTTAATATATAGGTTGTTGGATCGATCGAGTAATATCTAGATCCATATAGGAGGTAAATCGATTGAGAATCTATCATGCACGATCTAAACTCTCTTAAATTGAATTTAAAATTGAGATAAATCGATCGAAATTGGGTTCAATTGAATAAGAATTGATCTTATTCGATCTATTTGGTCTCAGGTTTTTATTAATCATTGTTTGATTATATCGAAAAATCTAAAAGGATTTTGATCTACTTTAATGGTTCAATTGATTAAGATCGATCTAGATTCATTAAGTGATAAAAACTTCAATTTTAACCTAATTCTTTACTCGAGTCAAACATTCCAATTACTATGTTATCTCTATAATTTACTACTTTATGAATTATTTAATGAAAATATTTGTAATTAAATTTTAATCTAAGATTAAGACTTCAATCTTTTCTATATAAAGAACCTAATGTTTCATATTTTAATCAACCACATTCATTATAATTTTCTAATAATTTTTGTGTTTTTTTTTCTCAAAACATTTTGCAAAAACAAGATGATATTTGTTTAATCTTATTCTTTCTTTAATTAATCTGTCATGGTTGTGTTTGATTGATTGATCAACCCATTTACTTTATAAAATTTTGATTATATATTCTTATAGTTTTTTCTTTGTTATATTCTTGAATGTTTGGATCAAATAAATATAAAATAATTGTGTTTGTAACATCATAATTATTTGATTTGATTATTTAATTTTAAAGAAGCTATCTTTATTGAACCTATGTTTAATCTGTTTGTTAGAGTTATTCATTATTGAATCTGCTATAAGATACACTTTGTACTTATATTATTGTGTTAATATTTCAGGTAATGATGGAATGAATTTGATTGTTCATGTGACTCGAGTTTATCATAACGTTGATTCAGATCCGAACAACTTTTTTATGAAGACAGTAAAAGAAAAACAGCAGCTTGTAAGTAGATTACTTGAGGGTATTTTCTTGGATGATAGTTTAAGTCATGTTTGTAATTAAACCTTATTTTCATATTAAATAGTTAGGTGGTCTGAAGACCGATGATTTTCCTCTTAAGTCATTGGTGTGACCTAAGTTGTTTCCACCTAAATTATTGTGTATTTGCTCTTTATTTATTTTCGTATTATTTTACACAATTGGATGTCTAGTTGCTTGTGAATTTTTAATTTGATTAATTACCTATTTATCTCCTCTAGATCAATTAGATCTATAACTTTAAACTTTTATAAATAAAAATGTTGTAATTATATAAAATTTTATTTTACATAATCGTACAAATGACACTTTTCTATGCTGAAGAGAAATAGAATTTAGGCCATTCATGGTACAATGATAAGATTTATCATTTTTTCGTTTTAAATCACATGTTTTAATTATATAAAAATATCATTTGATAAAAAAATTATAACTTGATACGAAAAAAATTTACAACATATATAAATTTAAAAAGAATGTGTAAAGAAAGAAAGAAATAATATAACCTAAACATAAAATGATATATTTAATAAAAGGAGTAAAAATAAATACATATGACAATAATTTTAAAAACAAATTCAATTTATAAAAGAGTTTTGAATTAAACCGATTTTATTTTAATACAGGGAAAACAATTATCGGGACAATCCTTTGCCTTCGTCTAAATAAAAAAAAATATTGATAAAATAATAAAAATAATATTTTTAAAATTTATAATTATAAAAATATTATTATATATTTTTATTATGAGAAACTATAGGACACTATCACTTTTAATTAAATTTTATTTAAATTGAGTTATAATTATTTAAATATATTTAATATACAAATATTATTTAATTAAATTTTGTTGAATATTATTATGTTATTTTAAATGTGTTTTTTTTTATTTTATAATTTTATAAAATTTCACGGCCTTCGGCCATGATTTTAGAAAAGAAAAACTTCGGATTTTACACGTGTTGTTGATAACTCAAAAGCAACCCACAAATATCAACCTCATCAACATATTGGACTTTACTGTCTGTTCGGAGATCCCGTAAACAAACAGAGAAGAAACGCGAAGCTGGAAGAAGCAGGAAGAAAACAGAGAGAGAGAGAGAGAGAGAGAGAGAGGATATGTGCCCCGCGATTATGAGGTGGTACACATCAGCTTTGCGGTGGGATTTCAGTTTCCCAATATCGTCAATATTCCGGTGGCCAGAATTTGATCTCTCTTACTTTTCAACAGTTTGGTCTTGGTCTTCGAATTTCCACAATTTCAGGTGGTGGTTTGATTTCTCAATTATTGATAACGTCGTTTGGACTCTCGTATCACTTGTCGAGACTATAGCTTTGCTTTCCATGCTCTGTTTCTTCTTTGTTTTCTGTGGTTGTACTCTCTGACATATATATATATATATATATATATATATATAAAACCCTGATCAGTTCATATTCAGAATCAAATAGATTCATTAATTTCTACATCTTTCATTTTATTTACATATAGTAATGTTGTATTTATTTGGTACCCATTTGGAGAAATTTGTTCATAGTATTAGTGTTTATTATATATCTTGGTTGGTGTTGATTTGTAAAACAGTTGTTTGATTATTTGAATTTTGGTTCTACCAATAAACCACTCGTGACAGATAGTTTTTGGTGTTCAGGGCATATTTGGATAGGTGAAAGAAAACGTAATAGGAATTGTAAATGATATTTGGGATGTAATTATTATTATTATTATTATTATTATTATGTTTGTTAAATTAGTTAATCATATTAATAAAATATTAAAATAAAATTTATAAAATTATAAATAAATTAAAATTTAAAAAATATTTTTATTTATTTTTAAATGAGATAAAAATAAAAAAATAAAAAATAATTATATAAATATGTGAAAAAATAAAATATTTTAAAGTATTTTTAAAAGTATGAAATAAATGAGCATTTATATTATTGTTGTAATATTTATATTGTATTTTAGATTAATAATTAAAGTAAATATAAAAAAAGACTGAATTATTTTTATTAAAATATATATATAATATAATATTATATTAATATTAAAAAATCAAGTATATTATTATTTATATGATTTAATTAATTTAATAGTAAAATTTTGGGTTTGAAATTAATATAAAATTAACGTGTAGTTTGTGTCATGATGAGTATTTCCTAAATAGAAACTATTTTTCCCGTCATTCTCGTGGAGTAATGGGGTTGGTATTAACGTCTTGGCACACACTTTATTCGATTATTAAAATGATAAAATTTATAACTTCCGTTTATATTTTAATTGAAAAATCCATGAGTTCACATTAATGATGATGTTAATTGAAGGGTAAGGGAGATTTTTTTTTATTTTACTATATAGAAACCAATTTCATCATCAAATTAAAATAAAATAGAGTTGAGTAGTCCCTAAAACAAATTGTATTTTAAATTTGAAAAGGTCTAATGTACGGACCTTAAAACCCAAAACATATTAACCTGCTAAAATCTCAAATAAGTAGTAATATGGAGAATTATTTGTGTGGTTAGAGTCCTAAAGAGACGTTAGATAGAAAATAATACTTGTATTTTTTATTCACCTCATCAATGTGATATATATATATAGATATATAAGATATAAGTGTCAATGCTACGCTCCATTCAAAATGTCAAAATTGACTTAAATACAACAATTTTACAATAAATATTATATCGTTAATCATAGGTCTGATGGGATACTCTTTGTACGGATTAACATAATAAACAAGGAAAATTATCAGGTCATACGAAATCAATGTCAATAAGACTATCATCAGATCGTATAAAGTCGATGTTAATATATGGTTGGGTCTTGCTCGTTAGGTCGTGAAGTCTTGTTACGCAGGTCGCTTAAAACAAAGTACATCTAAGGTCCTTTAACTAAAACTGGATACATTGCTTAATCGTGTCAAGTTGCCATATACGAGTTATTAGAGATGTCACATACTCTATTCGAGCGAAGTACATTAGATCTTAGAGTCACGTACCTATTACCTGTAGGATATCTAATATTAACTCACCTATTCCTTAAACTTTAAGTAGTTGAAGGGAATATTCTAAAAGTAATCATCACACCTTTCAACTCCCCCATTAACTCCTAAAAAATGTTCCATTTTCCTTTGCCATAACTATCACGTACAGAGATAGTAACTTTTATTTTTACCATTTATTACTTTTCACTTCTAACTTAACCAAATTTCCTTTAAAGAATCATAACCCATTGTAAGAATTTTTAGATCACAATTCTTCCTAGCCAGTCCATCGGATTCATATTTTATTTGAAAATCAATCTGTTTTCGTTGTGACTTATTAGTCATATCAGCTCATCTGATACTTTTAGGTCGCTCAACAATCGTTAGGCCGTTCATCAACCAACCTGTAAGTCTCAAGTCATTCTCTAAGTAACTTCTTCTTCTTTCTCTTTAAAATGTCTTTTGATAAAGGGAAAAACATAACCTACCCAACATCTTATAAGGATATTCGCTTAGGGCTAGTTAAAAATGTTCCTCTAAGGATAAGAACACCTCGGGATCCTTCTCAGGATTTAGTCTACATACGACCAAGTTCAGAGCAAGTTGAATAACCTCTTGAAGTCCCAACAAGTCATGATAAAAGACATAGTAAAATTAGTGGTGCACCAGCCAAAGAGAGCATCTTGGCTATCATTGTTTCCTCTGGGTTGCGTCCAGTCTCCTCTTCGTCTTCACAAGGATCTATTCGAATAACTAGAATCCTAACGATCACAGTCACGAAGATACCTCATCCAAAAAAGAGACGTGACACCAAAGGTGAACCCACCTATCGAACCAAAGACAAACATCATACCCATCGAACCAAAGACAAACATCATATTAAAAAAATGCTCAATGAACTAGGTGCTAACGATCTGGTACATATACAATATGAGTACAATATTCCACCCTGTATAGGAGTGATGCCAGTACCTTACCACATACCCTCTTATTGGGTGGTGGGTGATCCACTTAGCACCCTTTAAGATATGAATTAGATGTCTCTTTTCAAGAATGGTGTCTCGCGTTCTCAGTACATTTGACATCAATCTTGCCTAAGTCAACCCTAATGGATGGCCAACTTTATTGATTTTATCAATCATCGTTGGAGAACATAGGGTTGGCTTGACAAGTGATGAAATTAGGTGTATGTATTGTCTGAAAAAGAACAACTTAGAAAGGAAATGTTTACATATCATATGTTGTTAGACACTGACTAACATAAAACTCCCTGATAACACCACAAGGTGGAAAGATAAATACTTCTATATCACTGGAGATTTTTGGGGTGATAAGTGATCGCCACACAAATTATGTATGTAATAAATACGCAAGTATATGTATCACAACAAGTAATATAAGAATAAGAAAAAATCATTCCCACAGAGATTATTTTATTACAAACTAATTTTTAAAACTTAAAAAAATAAAAATCAATATTTTTTGTTTTTATATTTCAAGGAAGCAAAATTAAATAACTAAAAGTAAATAGCATAAATTAACTAAATCAAATTTGGTAACTAAAAATATATATGAGAAAATATCTAAGAATACTTAATCTCCCAATTTTCTAAACATGTGAATCGTTAAAATCTTTCAATATAATTATCAATTAAATTACATGATCAATTGAATCTAACCTATCATGTATTTCTCTCTCAAATAAACTACACACCATATAACAATTAATTTAATCACACTCTGATACCAATTAAATTACATTTTACTCATTAAGTTTATCAATTATAGATCACATACATAAGAATCATACATCTCTGCCTAGAAACTATGCATGTTATTTAATCAAGACAAACAATTAAATAATTCTATCAAATATATTTAATTACATCTATAAATAAATTATTGGCCAAATAATTAATAGCATACAAATCAGATTAAATAATATAATTAAATTAAAATTATAATTGGGGTAAAATATTAGATCATCACATGGTGAAAATTGGGTTCATAAGATCATTAGATTAATAAATTAACTACACATAATTGTGTTCATAAAGCTCATATTTTTCATAAAAAAAGACATAACAATTGATAAAGAAAAAAGTAGAAGAAATACAATCAATCTCTTAAATTGTAAAATTAATCTCCTCTTGAATCTCTACCAAAATTGTGTATTCTTTTGATTTTTTTTCTCTCTTTTTAGCTCCAAAAATTGACCAAAATTATGCTAATGGAGGCCACTTATGGTTTATAGGGTGATTAGGGGCTTAAATATTACTCAGGTGCGATCAGGACCGTTATATCAAAGGCTACGATCAAAACAAGCAAAACTGACAACGCTAGCCAATCACAACACGACATGTGGCATCAAAAATTCATTGGGAGAATCAAGATGCAACGCGTGGTAGGGGAGACTAGTTAAAGTCAATGCTCACTGAGTCAGTGCCATGTGACACAATATGATTCGTAGAAACGGATGGTATGGCATATTAGTGGAACGCACGAAGCGACATGTGGCAGCATAGTTTGACCAAGCCAGAGCTTGGATTGGATGTCGTGCTAACACGTGGCAAGCATTTCGTCCTCCTCACAAGTGGCGTAACGTGATTTAATCTTTGTGCTTGCGTGACATCTACGTGGCTTGCCCAGTCAACTCCCCTACTTGTGTGACATACCATGTGGCAGCTCGTGATTGGTCCTACATAAAAAATTCATAAAAAATTTAGAAAAATCCCAAAAATTATATTTTCACCATTTTTTACTAAAAAGTTTATATTTTAATATTTTTGGCCATAAAAATACTATTTATTGAAAAAAAATGTAAATATTAAGTAAAAAAATACACTAATGACTCTAATTTCATAGAGTCATCAATAGGGTCAAATTTTTAGTCCACAGTTCTTGGAACCATAATTTCAACACAAACCTACCTTGTGTAAATGAGCTCATTAATAAGTTGGGTCTAAATGGCATGGAAAAATATGGTGGATCAAACTCCAAAACATTGAGAAAGATACCTAAAAGAATATCCTTACAGTAGCTCGTCTTAGAGGATCTAGTAGGTGGAGGGACTACACAGATGAATATATAAGTCATTCATCTGTAGCGAGGTATAAAATTATTGACGATCTAATTCATTTAACTAATTGATTACTCACTTGTTTTTGCAGTTATGGATTACTCAAATATGGATCTCAATGACCTGATTAACACCTATAGTGTTTGCAACTTGGAGTCCATATATCCACGAGTTATCCTTACCTCACACTCTTAAAATAAAGACTATATGCGATTGAATGACGAACCAATCGAGGTGCCTTCTCCCTCCATAATTGTGTCAAGAATCCCTATCTCGTCCTCTCTACCTCCCCTTGTCAAGACCTAAAAAAAAAAAGGAAAGTTGATGAGACTTTAACTCACCATATGAAGGCGATGGACCAATATGGTTTCGAGTTTGATGAATTCATTTTAAAGGACATCGTGGTAATAAATACCTTATTGACTTATTTTGATAAGGCATCTTTGGATGGCCTGACTTGATGAAGGGTCTTTTTAATCACTTTGGGAGGGATGTTGAATGAGTTAGGGTCAAAGAAGCTCGTAGGAGTGAAGGAGCTTCCAATGCAGAGATGATGGTTGATTGTTTGATAGAGATAAGTAATGCACTTCATGATTTACACCCCATTTTGTATTATTGTAATACTTAAAATCTTCTAACACTTGTGTTTTTCTAGGTTTTATCATTGGCCAAGAAGGGCAAGCTATCACTCAAGTCATATAAATGAAAAGTGCATGCTAATCTCTTACAAATAGTGAAGTACCAAAAGACTGTTGAGGACAAAGATGCTCTCATTGTCGAAAATGGGGCCAAAATCCTAAAGATTGAAGGTGATCTTCTTAACAAGCTATAGAAGTTGAGAAAAGTAGACATTTATTACTTCGAGTAGGGACAAAGTGCATGCCATTTTTAACAAGAAGCCAAGGAAGTCAAAGTTGTAGTGAGCTCCCTAAGAGATTAAATGATTTTGATGAAGGAGTTAATGAGCTTGTTGTTTGCATTGGTGGAGACGCTCAAAGTAGAGTGTACCAAGGCTTATAGAAATGGGGTGAGTTTTGGGATAAAAAGCCTGAAGACCCAAGTCGAGAAGCTGGACTTGACTGTTCCTTACTTCACTTTAATGCGAGCTTTTAAAAGTAGTAGAAGCAAAGAACCCCCAGCCAGTACCCTTATACCATTTCCTAAGATAGAAGAAGCAACATAGAAGAGCCAAGCTGAAGGATAGGTTGAAGAAGACACCCCTTAAATTTTTCTTGTTCTTATAAGCTTCTTTTAGTACAGCCTTATGCTTTTGTGATACCATCGTCAACATCTGAGTGATTGATAGTTTCCTATGTTTAGGATTGTATTATGATTTTGATGTAATAGGTGGTTCTTTTGTAAATGTGTTTTGTACATCTATAATGTGTTTTGAAGCGTATAACTAGCATTTATGTTTGTAACTAAAAAAATTATAAATTTATCTCATTCACCCTTTTACAGACTGTCTAAAAGATCAGCCCGTACTAGATAAGTATTAGGCCATAAATCACATGGACTACTCACAAGTCGATCTTGATGACATGATAGAAACTAGGTCATGTTTTTCTTACACCCTTAACATCCTTCCACAAGATAATAAAAATCACCCCATTTCACCATTCTTAAGTGACAAGGTAAATGAAACACTGCATTTAACTACCTCATTAGTTGAAGAGACCATAGAGTCTCATTTTCTCTTTGCTTCTTCCATGGCTTTAGACAAAGGTGCGATCTCAAATCAATTTCATGTCGTTACCACCACCGAGTAGGGTACAAATGAGGGCCTACCTACCCACCATATTGTTGTGGAACACATCGAATCTACCATTGTGGCAAAGAGTGACCAAAAAATAGAGTTTGGACATCCAAACAAATTGTCCCAATTAAAGATGAACATTAATCCGCTCGAGAGTGTTTTCTTGTTACATCAGAGCAGACTTAAAATAGTAGGCTAAACAACTTGTTTGAAAATAGAATGTTTGGTAATTCCGAATCCTAAGATGACCTCTATCACCACTTTGGAGTGTCTGTTAATCGTTCTACCATATACACTTCCCGTAAGAGAGAAAAAGGGACAGTATGGCATCTAATAGCAAGACGTGTTCTTGATGTAAGTAACTTTGTATGTCATTACATGTATTTTCTAATTATTTTTTATAATACATTTTTCATTATATAGGCCTTATCCATTTCCATGGATTTAGAACGAGAAACAATGACCTGTAGGGAAATCTCTAAATTTATTGATTAAAAATTGTGTATTCTAAAGGCTCATTTTGAATCCATGGAACAAGAGTTGAATAAAACCCACACTGAATTAACCAATGCATTCATCCAAAGAGATAAATACAAAGAAGAAAATGATGAATTGTATAAACTAGATGAATATTAGAAACAAAGGGAAATGGAGAAGAGTTCTCATAAGACTCTTGTTTCTAAAAGCATTGGCTTACATCCATATTAAAATGTAGTAGTTAGAATGTGTATTTGACTTGTAATCTTTCCATTATCAAGTATAATTCAAATATCAAAACCATATGCGGATAAATTGTTTTACCTTGGTTTTCATTTTCAAAGGAAATGTCCACATTTGTGAACTCAATATATTTCCCTAGGATGGGAATTGCACCTTTTTATCTCACATTCCAAGAGGTTCATCGATCTAAGGTAACCGACATCGCTGATCCTACACTTTGGTTTTATCTATTTATAAACTCTCATAGTGCACTAATCATTTCGTAGAAAATGATAAGTATACTCCCAAGGTCGATCTAAGGAAGGAATGTACGTGGTTTTTAATTTATTATTCAAACTTTTAAAAACTAAATTAAATCCTAAACATCCCGTCACGATATTTTGGGTTTTGTGTTTTTAATCTATTAACATAAAAATAAACAAAGATTCAATAAATATTTATGCAAATTTTATCATTTAAAATAGTGGAGTATTTATGGATATAATAACTAAGTTAATTATGCTTGCTCATATTATTTAGGTTATTAAAGATATGAATTGATATTTATTTATTCTCTCTTTTTTATATGAATACCACCTTTGCGGGTTAGATATTCTTGTTAACTAAACAAATCAATTAACACCTACGCGGGTTGATAACTAATTTGGTTAATTAAATTAATTTCTTTTTCTAAGAGATTGAAAATAAACCATTTAAATGCCACCTGGTTGCTGGGGTTAGACAATTAAACTTTATTCAAGGTGTCCAAATTAAACCTAAGAATTTAGTTATCCGAGTACTAACTTTCAAGTTTTAAAACTACTAACAAAACATATTGTCAATACATTTTCGATAATAATTCTTATAAAACTTTTGAAATAGAAGCTTCACTCTAACTACCTACATTGTACCAACAAATAAAAGAGCACTACTCTAAATCGATCGATAACTAAACCTTAAAATCTAATTTTCGCATTTAAGTTTGTAATGAAAAATAATATATTTCTCTAACATTCTTAATATAAAATCTTGAATAAAAATAAAATCAATTCATTTTAGAGTTTTTTACCTATTTAATATTTTCTCAAGCATAACAACGTTATTATTACATCATGTTTATAAACAACCAAAGTAGAGCTAAATTTAATCACTGCATAAATTAAATATAACATGTAAGAATAAAAGCATAAAAAATAACCGTAGAAGAAAATAAAATCCTTACAGAACTTCGATGCTATACCCGATGCTGTAAAACCTCCAAGCGGAATTTGCACTGCCATTTATTGAATCAAAAACTAATATATTACAAAAACATAACTAGTTCTTCCCAAAAAGTGAAGAACTCTAAAACTAAGAGAAATTAACTAAGAACAACTAGAAACTAAGAAAGAAACTAAGAAAAGCTTTTAAAAACTAAGAAATGAGAGAAAGAAAGAGAAGAGAATGTGTTTTGAAGGCGTGTTTTTTTGAAGTGAATGGGTATTTATAGGTGAGGATGGAGAGAAAAATAGAGAAAAAATGTAAAAAATGTAAAAACGCTGGATATAGATCATTCTACGTCATTTGATGACGCCAAAGATGACATTGGGAGCAGACTGCGGCGCTACGGATGAAACGCCTCAAGATATGAACAAAGTGCCTACGGATGAACAGCAAGGCGATGAACAAGCTGGCTGAGTCATACGCTAGCGGTCAAGCAAGGCACTACAGTCACATTTTCTCCTTTTTCTAACATTTTTGTCCTTTTTGACCCATTTTGTCCAATTTTTCCATATTTTAATTCTTCCCCATTTATTTATTAATATATTTGTGATGTATTGCTTCCGATTCTCTTTTGAGTTTTAAGTTGCGTTTTTAAGCCAAAATAATTAAAAACAATAAAAATACCCGTGATTCAAAAGAAAAATTTATATAAATATATGACAAAACAGATAAATATATATACTTTTACGCAATTAACGTGCATAAAATCATGGTTATTTTAGTGATTTTTGAGCACTCATCACAACCCTTAACCAAACTTCTTCATAGTCCCTTAGCAAGAGAAGCGATAAAAACTAAAAATTAAATTATCCTAAATCACTTTCGTGGATTGAAACGGTTGCATTTAGCCTATGCAACAAGCCTTTAAACCCCTAGGTTGCCCTAAGTGGACGAAGCTCAGTCTCAGGGAGAGTTTTTGAATGATACCCACAAACATTGAACTAAATGTAAAAATAAAAACAATCAAATCAAAAACTAAAATTACAACAAAATTAATTTAAGAATAAAAGAATACAACATATCACAAAAATGTCTCATACTTTTTAATCTCCTTTAAGATCATAATTAAAATCTCAAGCATAAGTTATTTTAATCTTTTAAACAATCATGATTTATTATAATAATTAGTCTAAAATCATTTTCATATTTCATATCAAAAATGTATCAATTTAATTTCACCCAATTTTAGTGTCATGAATCAATTGCCACTCTATTCCTCACAAGTCAATACTCTCAAAACACCTAATCCTATGGGTTCAAACACTCATACTAATTTATATGCGAAAGAGTTGATGTATAGAAATGAACTAATATGTTCGCATATGTATAAAGAAGAAAGGCTCAAAGTGTTATTTTGACGCTTGATCTCATGGAAGGAATCAAATGTATAAATTATAAAGACATCATATATAAAAAATTATTTTTCATGCATAAATCAAACTCATTAAGAAAAATTTCAAGATATATGCCTTTACAAATGAAGACAAGGCAATGACTTTTTAGGGAATTACTTTCTATATCTTTCTTTTGTAATTAGCCTTTACTCACAACTTTGTAGGTAATGCGTCATATGTATGTAGATTATACTATATATTCTTTCTCTCTATATTTTTCTCAAGATATTTTTCAATATATATCATTTTTTAGAGAGTCAACCCATGTACGTATTGTGCATTTTTTTTAAGGATTTTGAAGTAGCTGGTTAATTTTGTGGCTTTTCTCGTTGATCTTGGTTTAGTAACCCGATATGTCTTTCTTTTTTAACAATACGCACGAACGATAAAAGCATATACTATCAATTTCTACTCAAATCATTTAATCTAAGCAAAATAATAATAAAAAAATATACGACACTCTATTAAGATGAGAAAAATTTATACATTCAATATTAATGCTTACATGTAGATCATCTAAGAATTTGAAGAAATAAGAAATGTGTTTTGGAGTAGAAAAATATATATTTCACTCTCAATAAGGGAAATTAGGCTCAAATTATATCTCACAAAGGTAGTCTCCACTAAAACAAATTCATAAACACCGATTTTGGGTTTAATATAATTTCTACATCTTATCAAGAAATACTAGTTATGACAAAAATTAACTAATTATCAAAAATAATTACATAATATTTCATGATATGTTTTCAAAAATCAATCTAACAGTACAAAAGACTTAACTATTTACTTAAATTTGATTTAAAGAAATGATAAATTTTTGTGAGAAATTTTTTTTTTTTTTAATTCCAAAAATTACTAAATCACACAAAGAAAATAAAACCAAACACAAAAAATGAAGATGTGAACATAAAAAAGAAAAAAATTAATAATATTTGTTTTTTTTTTGAATTTTTAAATTATTAAATCTTTTTTCTTTTCTAATTAAGCATGGTAACTTTTCACCACCCCCAACCTAGAACTTACATTGTCCTCAATGTAACAATTGTAAATTAAAGATAAAGAGAAAAGAGAAGAAAGATTACCTATTTGTCGGAATGTGTAAGTAGTAATGGAGAAATGCAGCATTCATCATATTCATCATTAAAATGTATACGCATTTATCATTGAACTTCTAACAACTCAACAAATATTTTTAGTTTTAACAATTTAAAAATTATTCACATATAATTAAACTAAAATAAACAATAAAATTAAGTATATAAAACAAATAACAAAAAATTACCTAAAATGACGGTTGCCTCATCGAAGCGCTAGTTTAACGCTCTTAGCAAGACGTAACTTGGGATTGCCTTTTTTAAGTAAACTCAATGTCTCATCATTGAAATAATTAAACCTACAAGTAAGACAAGATTGTCTACCTATACTGTTTCAAACATGCCCTATTGATTTTTAAATTTTTTTCTGTATTAAAAACTGTGGCGTACGCTGGTGGTTTTAGATAACCCACATCTAGGTGCAAATCAAATAATTAAGGCATCAAAACACAATTGTACCTAGATCAAACAAATAAACTAACTATTGGGATTGTAATTAAAACTTTAAAAATTTTGACATAATTTCAGAATTTTTTTTTTTTTAATTTTTTAATTTTTTTTTAAGTTAAAATAACATAATCGGATAACTAAGCGGCCCCCAGAAAGAATTGCGGGCAAAGCGCTCCTTAAAACCATCCTCCTAGACAGAGCAACGCTCCCAGTGAAAGACTAGCACAAAGGCTTCCGTGAACTAGTCTCCTGCATTAATTCCCTCAGATCTTTACTTTTCATGCTATTAAAATTAAGTTTAATTAAGTGCTAAGTTAAAATTTAAGTTAATTAAGTTAATAAAAAAGTAGGTTAATTAAGTTAATGAAAATCTAAGTTAATTAAGTTAGTAAATTAAATTAATATAAGTTAGTAAATTAAGTTACTAAAAAACCTAAGTTAATTAACTTAAAAGAAAATTAAGATAAAAAAAGTAGTTAAAAAATTGAAAAAAAACAAAAAAAAATTAAACCAAAAATAAAATAAATTGAAAAAGTAAAATAAAAATAAAAAATAAAAGAGAAAAGAGAAAAAAAATTAATTAAAAATTAAGCCAAAAATATAAAATAAAATAAAATAAATTGAAAAAAAAAATTGAAAAAGATAAAAGAAAAACATAAAAGAAAAAAACATAAAAGAAAAAAAAAAATTGAAAATAAATGTTTTGATTTTTTTGATTTTTTTTTATTTTTTTTTTATTTTTTTGATTTTTTTGATTTTTTGATTTTTTGATTTATTTTTATTTTTGATTTATTTTATTTATTTTTTTTATTTAATTTAAAATTTATTTACTTTTTTTTTATTTCAAATTTCAAAATTCAAAATTATTTTATTATTCATGCTATAATTTTTTTTATGAAATTTAAAATTTTAAATTTTTTTTATTTTTCACAAACAACACAAAAAATTTTATTTTATTTTTTATTTTTTATTTTTTTTTATTTATTAATTTAATTTAAATTTTTTTTTACTTCAAATTTCAAAATTATTTTATTATTCATGCTATAATTTTTTTATGAAATTTAAAATTTGAATTTTTTATTTATTTATTATGAAATTGAAATTTGAATTTTTATTTTATTTTTTATTTTTTTATTTTTTTATTGTTTTTTTTAAATAAAAAAAATCACAATTATTTACAACACAAAAAGTTTTTAAAATTTTGATAAATAATTTAAAACGCTTATTCCTTCACTTTAAACGCTAAAACTTGAACCATCCACTTAAGAATCGGCGCGAAAACTTGATCGGGCAAAACCGACATCGCCGATCCTCGCCTGCTCATTTCTGCTTTATCTATTTATAAAACTCTCGCAAGTGTACCTAATCATTTCGTAGAAAATGATAAGTATACTCCCCAAGGTCGATCTAAGGAAGTTTAATGTATGTGGTTTTTAATTTATTATTCAAACTTTTAAAAACGAAATTAAATCCTAAACATCTTGTCACGATATTTTGGGGTTTTGTGTTTTTAATCTACTTACATAAAAATAAACATAGATTCAATAAATATTTATGCAAATTTTATCATTTATAATGGTGGAGTATTTATGGATATAATAACTAAGTTAATTACGTCATTGCTCATATTATTTTTAGGTTATTAAAGATATGAATTGATATTTATCGATTCTCTCTTTTTATATGAATACCAACTTTGGTGGGGTTAGATATTCTTTGTTAACTAAACAAATCAATTAACACCTACAAGCGGGTTGATAACTAATTTGGTTAATTAAATTAATTCCTTTTTCTAAGAGATTGAAAATGAACCATTTAAATGCCACATTTGGGTAGACAGTTTAAACTTTATTCAAGGTGTCCAAATTAAACCTAAGAATTTAATTATCCGAGTACTAACTTTCAAGTTTTAAAACCACTACTCAAAACACGTCATGTCAATACATTTTCACATAATAATTCTTATAAAAACTTTTGAAATAGTTTCACTCTAACTACCTAAGATCAGATCAACAAATAAAAGAAAGACTACTCTAAATTAGACCTATAACTAAACCTTAAAATCTAATTTTCATATTTAAGTTTGTAATGAAAAATAATATATTTCTCTAACATTCTTAATATAAAATCTTGAATAAAAATAAAATCAATTCATTTTAGAGATTTTTTACCTATTTAATATTTCGCAAAGCATAACAACGTTATTATTACATCATGTTTACTAAATGTACACAAAGACTTAAATTTAATCATTGCATAAATTAAATATAACATGTAAGAATAAAGATAAAAAATAATCAGAAAGAAAATAAAATCCTTACAGTAACTTCGACGCTATTCCAATACCGGAAAACCTTCAAGCGAATTTGCACTTCCATTTATTGAATCAAAAAGCTAGAAAAATTATAAAAACATAACTAGTTCTTCCCCAAAAGGGAAGAACTCTAAAACTAAGAGAAATTAACTAAAAACTAAGAAAACTAAAAAACCTAAAAAATCTAAGAAAAGAGAGAAAGAAAGAAGAGAAGTGTGTTTTTAGGTGTGTTTTGAAGTGAAGGGAAGGTATTTATAGGTGAGGATGGAGAGAAAAATAGAGAAAAAATGTAAAAAAATGTAAAAACGCGGATTAGTGATTGCTCACGTCATTTGATGACGCCAAGATGACATGCGCTACAGATCATTGCGCGCGGATGAACAAGCTTCCGCAGATGAACAAAGGCTTCACGGATGAACAGTACGTAACGAGCAGGCGTCAAGGATGAACACGGCATGGAATTGGCCATAGCGGCTGGCGGCTACGGCAGCGCGATTTTCTCCTTTCTGACATTTTTGTCCTTTTTGACCCATTTTGTCCAATTTTTCCATATTTGTTGACCTTTCCCCATTTATTTATTAATATATTTGTGATGTATTGCTTTCAGTATTCCTATTTGAGTTTTTAAGTTGCATTTTTAAGCCAAAATACCTGAAAAACAATAAAAATACCCGTGATTCCAAAAAAGACAAATTTATATAAATATATGATAAAACATATAAATATATATATTTTTAATCAATTAATGTGCATAAAATCATGGTTATTTTAGTGCTTTTTGAGCACTCATCAGTCACCTCACTATATACTTGTGATTCCCAAAGAGGGGGTTCACATTTGTGAACTTAAGGTTTTTTCTTAGGATTGACGTCACACCTCTTATCCTACATCCCAAGTGATGGGTCTTTTGGCCACCTTACTCTATACTTGGGGCTATTGCATTAATTTTCCATGAGATAGGAGACATACAAGGGTAAAATGGAATCTAAACCCTATATGCATTTCCCAAAAAAGGGGTTCACATTCATAAACTCATAACCCTTTCTTAGGACGAGTGACATGCCTCTTATCCCGTATCCTAAGCGGGGGATCTTTTGGCCACCTCATTCCGTACTTGGGGGTTATCATGTTAATTTTTTATGAGACATGAGACATACAAGGGTGAAATTGAATCTAACCCCTGTATACTATTCCTAAAGAAGGGTTTCACATTTGTAAACTCAAGACCCTTTCGTAGGATGAGCGTCACGCCTCTTATCCCATATCCCAAGTGAGGGGTCCTTTTGGCCACCTCACTCCATACTTGGGGGTTATTATGTTAATTTTTTATGAGACAAGATGATCGTATCTCTCTTAATCCCCTTGTGTAAGGCCTCAATATCAATAGTCTGGACACTACAAGACTTCCATTTTTTTGTTTTAAATCTCCTTATATAGGTTTCTATGGCCTCATTATTTTTCCGAACGATTAAAAAAAGATGGTGGGAATAATTTCTTATTGGCTTGTTGCAAGCATAGTTGGTGAATTTTTTTTACCAAAGTACCAAAGCTTTTTATACTCTCAGGTGGCAACTCAATGAACCATTGTTATGTCATTTTCTAAAAGGTGACAGTGAATAAATTTGTAGTACATTAACTCCTTGTTTTTGGGATGCTTAGAACTACAATGGCCATTTTGAAGTGAATTACATGCGTCATTGGATCTTTTGTCCTCTTGTAGGTGGGACATTTTGGGGGAGAAAAATTTGGGGGTGGTGTCATAAGCTTAATATCATCAGAGAAAGATGAAGCCGATAACTAGTCATATATAATTTCGATATGGCTTCAAGGACATAGCTTTCCTTGGCTTTTAATTCGATTGTTTACCTTTTCTCTATTTTCTCTTCCATTTCTTTGAATTTTTCATCTATATTACTAATGGATGGTTCAAGTTCGCTTTTGCATCCCCTTAGAACAAATTTTTCCAAACCATAAAATTTTGGAAATTACTAGGATGCATTTTGTGTAGGATGTTGATAAGTCGTGTCAATAGGTTCTAGAGCTAGATCTATGGGTTGTTCATAAATAGTATTGAGCCAATACCGATTAGGATATCTCAATGGATCCGGGGAGGTGTGTTTTGATCTCGTTAGTTGATTTGGTCTTACTGGAGGGATAGTTGTGTTGAATTATCTTTTTGCCTTGTCCGAGTAATCTACATGTATAAATCGTGATCTTAGTTCTTTGTTATCATTTTGAGATCTTACTAAAGCTTGTTGTAATTTCTCCATTTGTTGTTGAAGCCTCACTAATTTAACATCTTTTTATGTGAGATAGCTTTCAAAACTGTAGCTAATAGAACTAGTTCTACATGAAATGATTCTGGTCATTTTTGGTGCACTATTGTGGACTGTAGATCATGTATAGTCACATCCCAGACCTCGATAAGATGTGATAGTTGGAGAAATATGAGATAAATGATCGTTGAGGTCAAAATGTGAATTTTTTTGAATTAAACTATTTCTTGATTCTAAATGGGAATGAGAATTGGTTAGGATGGAAGGAGTGAATTTCCTTACTATACATGTTGATTTTCCTTGGATATAAAAGCAAGGTCTCAAATACCAACTATGGACTAGAAAAAATTTAAGATTCGTGCCAAATTTTTAAAGAATTGTTTGTATGTTAGGGTTTTATAGTGAGATGTTAGAGAAAAGTTAATATTCAGATCCTTTATTCATTTTATCAATGAGGTATATATAGATATATAAGAGGTAGGTGTCAATATTATGCTCTGTTCGAGATTTTAAAATTGTCCTAAATATAATAATTTTACAATAAACGTCAGGTTGCTAATCGTAGGTCGTATGTGATATCTCTTATATGGAGTAACAGAGTAAACAAGGAACATTACCAGGTTGCACGAAACCGATGTCAATAGGACTATCACAAGGTCACACAAAATTGATGTTAATATGTGATTGAGTCTTGCTCGTTAGGTCGTGAAGTCTTCCTACTTAGGTCGCTTGAAACAGAGTATACTTAATAGTGCCATGTCTCCATATACAAGTGACTAGAGATGTTTCGTATTCTATTCGAACGAGTTACATCATGTCGTTAAGGTCACGTACCTGCTATCCGTAGGATACCTAACAACATGCATTGTTAATTTATTGGATTAAATATAAAAATAAAGATACGTGATATTTTTATTGAAATTATTATAAAACTATTTATTTATAATAACTAACTATATATTGAATTCATTAAGCTATCAGCTTCATAACTAGTTTAAGACCAAAAGTAAATACAAAAATTTGTAATGATATTACTATAATTAATTTTATTATTGTTATAATAAAAATATATAAAATATTTATTTTATTCATGAGCATTTTAAGGTATAAGTAATATAGGAGTTTACCTAGGGGTTCAATCTAATGAGAACTCAATCCAATGAATAGTTTTTTAATTTTTTAATTTAATTTTTAAAATTTGAAATATAATAAAAAATTAATTTTTTCTTTTATGTTATTGTATTTCTATTATATTATAGTGTAAGAGTGATAATCTTAACATGATACAAACTTAGTACAATATAATTATTACACAACTAAAATACGATTGCATTAAAATTTATTATTAATTTTTTTTATATATATTAAAGATCATATTATTTTTAATATTATAAATAATTTACTTAAAAAATCATCTAAATTTTTTGTTCATTTAAATACAACACAAACCCATTACACAAATATGCCATGACTTCCAAGCCTAAAATAATTTAGGAAGACAAAGAACTGAGCATTTCAAAGTTCTAGCTAACATGTATATATCATTCATATGAAGTAAAACTTGAGAAATAATAAATTAGTGTATCTCCTCGTATTCACTTGGATGTTAGAAGCTCTTTTTATTTTAATTAAATTTATGTTATTATATTAGTTATATCATTATTATTTTAATTTTAAAATAACTATTTTAATTGATAAATATTCAATTATTTTTCTCATAATAATGACTCTCAGAATTTTTTTTATTATAAACTATAATAAAGTGTGTATGTTGTCGAGTATAAAATAAATTCTTTAATCGATCCATGTAAATTTAATAAATTTGTAACCGTGTGAAACATAAAAATATGTTGAATTTATTAAATTGTTAGAAAAATCATTTTATATTTAAAAATAAACACATTCTTAATAAATATTTTATTTCTCTAGTATATTATATAAACTTAAACTTATTAAATTTTAGAAAAAAATACTTAATATTTAAAAGATATATAATTAGTTGAGATTATAAATACCAATTTTAAAAAAATGAATGATTCGGAATCTTAATCATACTTTAGAAAATTTCAGAATTTAAATTTAAATTTCTAATTTTTAAGCTATATAATTGTGAAAAAAACTTTGTTATTGTGTCTTTAAAATGAAGTTTATTAATTTTACAACAAAATGCGTTATTAATATTTTTTTCATAGTCGATAAAAAATACAAAACATTATTTATTCTTAAAATTTTATATTAAATAAAATAATAATTAAAGTTATCCGAATAAAAATTAGGACTAATGTGTAATTATAAAATGGCCCTGTAAAGAGCCAATAAGGTCCTGAAAATCTTAGGAACAGTTTGTTCTTGTTATTATAAATTAAATTTATTATTAATTAAAGAAATTATTATTAATAAATTATTATTATATTCATATGATACTTAAAAAAAGAAAGAAAGAAGATCCCCCGACATAAGCTCGAGCATGTTAGGATTTCACAATATGCTAATATTATTTCACAAAGTACGGAAATTCAAAATCGGGTCAAAATGTTCCAAATTATAAATCTGACGTATTTTTTAATCTTTTCTCTTAACCTTCCCCTTCCTATAACTTTTGATATATTTATTTCTCATTTTTTTATTAATTATTAATTTATTATTTATATTAAAAAATCAAATAATTAATAATATTTTTTTACCGACCAATAAATTTTAGATTTATGAAAAATATTTAAAACTTGAATTTTATATTCATTTAATGCCACTAATTCTTAGAATAATATTATTATTTAAAAATATATCTATCAGTTGTAAATTATTACTGTTTAAATATTAAAACTAATTTTTTTTTGAAAAAATAAATATATAATTAAATATGAAAAAAAGATAATTATAATATCCAATAAGACAATAATTAAAATAACTTATTCCAATTACATTGAATTAGCCTGCACGTACGGACCTACAGATTGTGCATACTACAGAGACCAGAATTCTTCTAGCGTCATCTTCTTATCATGATTTGTCATACATAGCAAGAAACCAGGGCCATCCATACATTAGGAGGAAATTGTCAACGAAGTGCCCTCATCTTACAAAGAAATTGTTGTACTAATGGCGAAAATGGAAGTCCGAGTCCGACAAACAACTGATATGTAAAAATAGTGATCCGTAGGAGGGGTCTATTGGGAATGAGGCCGCTACAAAGAAAAATGATTCCAATGTCAATGAAAAATGATAAGTAAAATTCTCTTTTCAGAACTAGTAATCTTTATACCAAGAATTAGACTTGATTCTCCAAGATCTTTCATATCAAAGTTAGTACATAACAAAGTTTTCACTTTATTCACAATATGAATATTTGATTCAAACGTGTAAACATATAGTAATTTTTATACTAAAGATTAGACTTGTTTCTCCAAGATCTTTCATATCAAAGTTGGCACATAAAAAAAAATTCACTTTATTCACAATATGAATATTTGACCTAAAAATAAGCATGTCATACACATATAAACATATAGTAATCTTTATACCAAGGATTACACTCTTTTCTCCAAGATCTTTCATATCAAAGTTGGCACATAATAAAGTTTTTAATTTATTCACAGCATGAATATTTGACCCAAAAATAAGCATGTCATCCACATATAAACATATAATAGTGCATATGTCATTTTCTAATTTATAATAAATGTATTTATCACTTTTATTCATTTTGAATCCATGTGAGATAACTAGATTATCAAATTTTTCATGTCATTGCTTAGGTGTTTGTTTTAGACCATAAAAAGATTTATTTAGTTTACAAACTTTGTTTTCTTGAACTGTGACAATAAAGCCTTTAGGTTGATCCATATAAATTTCTTCTTCTAAGTCACCATTTAAGAAAGCATTTTTAACATCCATTTAGTGTACTAGTAAATCATGGATAGTAGCGAGAGAGAAAAGTACACGTATAGAAGTTATTCATGTGACTGGTGAAAAGGTATCAAAGAAATCTACATTTTTCCTTTACCTATACCCTTTGACTACAAGACGAGCTTTGTATTTTTTAATAGTACCATCGGGTTTTAATTTCTTCTTTAGTATCCATTTACATCCTATGGTTTTGCAACTAGGACGTAAGTCAACTAAATTCCAAGTTCTATTATAACCAAGAGAGTCCATTTCATCATTTATGACTTCTTCCCATAAGTTGGCATATAAAGAAGATAAGACTTCTTGAAGAGTTTAGGGATCTTTCTCTAAGATATAAGCATAAAAATCAGACCTAAAATTCTTAAGGGTTCGAGCTTATTTACTTCTCCTAATTTCAGTGTTTAGTTCCTCATTTTGTTCACTAATTTTAGTTATGGGTAAACTACTAGAAGATGAACCCCCACTATTTTTCAATTTAAAAGGAAATTTATATTCATAGAAGTCAACATCGTTTGATTCTATAACTACATGATCATTTAAGTCATAGAATTTATAAGTTTTACTATTCATAACATATCTTATGAGTACACATTCATATGCTCTACTAACAAGTTTATTTCTTTTAGGATCAGGAATCCTAACATAGACTAAACAACTCCAAGTTTTAAAATAAGTTAAGTTAGGTTTCTTATTTTTCAAAATTTCATCCCTAGTAGATTTAGGCACTCTATTTAGCACATAACAAATAGTTAATAAAATTTCTCCCCACCAATAGAAAGCAACACCAGAGTTTAATAAAATTGTAATAACTAATTTAATAAAAGTTCTATTTTTTCTTTCACCTTTGCTATTCATTTCAGAAAAATAAGATGTATTTTTTTCATGAATGGTTCCATGAGTTTTATAAAAATCATTGAAAATATTGCAATCATATTTAGTGTCTCTATCACTTCAAAACCTTTTTATTTTTCTCTTAAGTTGATTTTCAATTTCAGTCATAAATATTTTAAACATGTCAAACGTTTCACTTTTATTTTTCATTAGATATACATAAGTATAATCTCTGAACAGTCATAAATAAAAGTTATAAAATAACGTTTTCTATTTCTTGTTAAATTTTCATCAAGTTCACATATGTCATTGTGTATTAAGTCTAAAGGTTCAGATTCTCTAACTACTGACTTATGTGAAGTTTTGGTTATTTTTAGCTTGACTACAAAAGTCACATTTTTCAAAATCATTAAAAGATAGTTTATGGATTAGTTCTAAGGTACTCATGTTCTTGATTATGCGTTTATTAATGTGACAAATTTTAGCATGCCAAACATTAAAATAACTCAACATATAAGTAGAAGAAGGAGCTTTATTAATTTCAACGTTTAATTTAAACATGTCATCATTGGCATACCCTTTTCCAACAAAAATATATATTTTTTCATTATTGTATATAAATCAGCCCCTATAGTTTGAGTAAACCCAACTTTGTTAAGAAGATAGCCCGAAACTAAGTTTTTTCTCATCTCTGAAGTATGAAAGACATCTTTCAAGATGACAGTCTTTCCAGAAGTAAACTTTAATTCCACCTTACTAGTACCATCAACTTTAGTGGAGTGGGAGTTTCCCAACAACATTTTTTTATCCTCAGACACAAAATAGGACTTGAATATGTCTCAATCGTAGAAAACATATCGAGAAGCACCAGTGTCCACCCACCACCCCTCAGATCCACCAAAAATATTGATTTTAGATATCATAGCAATAAGCCAATCTTCAGTAAAGTTCCCTTACGGGGCAGGATGATTCCTTTTTCGATAGTTCTTGGCTAAATGGGCAAGCCTGTTACAACTATAACACATGAATGTGTTATTTCTTAGGGGGGTTGAGGTCCATTCTATGGAGGATAATTTTTGTTTCTATTTTGATGGTTATGGTTCTTGTTATTTTTGCGATTCTGAGTTTTCATGTTTCTTTATTTAGGTTTCAGAATTGCAGAAGAGGATTTCTTATTGGTACTGTTGTTTGAGACAATGAGTACTTCATCTCTTTAATCTTGTTTTTGGGCTTCTTCTTCTATTCTTAGACAGGTTATGAGACTTTCTAAAGAAAATTCTTTAGTTTTATGTCTAAGTGCATTCTTAAAATCTTTCCATGCAAGGGGTAATTTATATATAATAACATCAACTTGAAATTGTTCATTTAAAGTCATACCTTCAGAAGTTATTTCATGTGCTATCTTCTATTATTCGTGTGATTGAGCTTCCATATATTTTCCATCTATCATCTAACCCTTCATGCATCTAATTACAACATACTTCTTTGTTCCAGCTTTCTCAATGACGTACTTCTTTTGAAGTGCATCCTAAATTTCCTTAGCAGACTTATCAAAATTGTAATAGTCATACAAGTTATCAGCTAAACCATTAAGAATAATTTTTTTACATAGAAAATAATTTTCCATCTAGGTGTCTAAATCCTTTATTGTAGCTTGAGTATGAGGATTAGGCACTGTTGGTTTTCCAATAGTAAGAACAGAAACAACCTTTCTCATGGTTAAGAAAAATAACATTTTTTTGTCTCCATCTTTTAAAATGTAATCCCTTGAAATGAAATGGTTTGTTGATATCAATAGTTAACATTTTAGTAGACATGTCAGATAGAAAACATCTTAAATTTTTTGGAACAAGTATGTGAAAATATTGTAAAAACAATATTATCGAAATACTGAAATATACTGCTTGGGTTGAGTTGCAGACTAGGTCACTCTCTTTGAGACTTTTCACGCCTATGCCCAAACTTGTGTAAGCAAACACAGCCTTTTCGTCCCTATGATAAAACAACCTAGAATCTTTGTTTTCTGTCTCGGAGCTTCATTGCACTGATGAAATTCAGAATGTTACACCTCTAAAGTTTATGTTGCTCAGAAAACTCTAAAAATAATTTAGTATCTTCTTCTTTTCTTTCTAAGAGTTATTTCTTCTTTTCTTTTCTAAAAAGCTATTTCCAATGAGCTAATATAAAACTAAGAGCTAAGTCCCTCTATTTATAGTTTAAGAAAAGTTGTGACAATTATGATAAATAACGGTCATGTTTGGGTAGAAAAAATAACGGCCATAATTATGATAACAATGATCATATCTGGGTGAAAAAAAATAACAATCATAATTATGATAATAATGGTCATGTCTGGGTGGAAAAGGTAACAACCAATTCCTGAGTGAAAAAATAATGGTTATTTTTTGAGTGAAAAAGTAACGATCATTTTTTGATTGAAAAAGTAATTTTAATCAAAAAATATTTCTTAAAATATATAATGCCACCTTACACACACACACACACACATACATACATGTACTTGCACTTGAACTCAACACGACATTGCATGGCACGGCCGGTTGATCGTATGGACGGCGGTGGCGGTGGCGACGTGCACGCGTGTGTGGAATTACATTTGTCTAAGTCCTCTCTCCTTCCCCAAAAGTGGGTGTCCCTTGGGGCTCAAACCCAATAGTCAATCATTTTTATATTTATATATCTCCTAAGTGATGTAAAATAATAATGTGGGACAACTTAAAAGACTAAAATTTGACACAAATTGACATCATTTGTTTATATTAAAAAATCATTTCCAACAGAATTGACTTCATAACCAAGGTTGGGATCAAATTCAAAATTTAAATCATTCTCAAGAATGCCTTCATTAGCAATAGAAATAGAAGACCAATTAAGAATAGTGGTATTATGCAAGGAAGTAAAATTCGTAACCCATGTTGACTTTTTTTCTTCAAATTTTAACCGGTCATAACTTTATAACGGTGACTCTGATTGAGACACATAAATGAGAATTGGGAAGCTTATGATCCAAGATTAACATGGCACAAAGAAGATTGAGATATCAATTACACAACACAGTCAAGAAATCCTAAGACTATATGCATCAACGTCGTTATATCCAATGATCAGCTAGACTATCTTCTCTACTAGAGATGACTTAAGAGGTTAATGGGGCTCATATTGGATGGAAAAATCACCTATTACATGTGATCCCGTTTTATTGGTCCACATCACCATTAAAATGTTAAATAAGTATAATCAATGCATAATCAACTTAATTTGAACTCAGAACAAGCCCTTTATAACAAGCTTTTTTTATTTTAATATAAAAAATATATTAATAACTCAAGTCTATATTTATTGAATGTTACAAATATATTTAATAATTTATATAATATTTATTCAATACTTAAATTAATATAAAAAAGTTAGAAGTTAATTAATAAATATAAGTTAGTTACAAAACTACCATTCTCTACGTGTATTAATAGTCTCTTTCTATCTTCAAAAAGTACACATAAACAAACTCTCAAATTGTTATCTTGTTTGATCTCAATAAACTCATTTAAATACTTGTTTAAGCATCAAAGTGGATATGACACCTTACGGTATCGTTCCTTTTAATATTGTTTGCTAATGACTTATAGAATTGACATGACAATAACATGATGAACAAATAAATTGGTTTCAACATATAGGTAATTGTCAATTCAAATGACATAGGTACATGCTTAATCTCCCAACCTCTAATAAAATCTTTATATTAGAATTGTGAGTTTTTCTTCTAAGGATTTACATATACTTACTAAGTTTATATGATATTTCTTTGACACATTTTTGGATTTTTTCTAAGAATATGATGATATTGTATTGGATTCATATATTATGAAGCCTCCCTCACTCGTTTCGAGTGATCTCGTCCAAATGTATAAAACAAAACATTATTTTCAAGTTTCTTTAGTAGCTCATCTTTATTTATTTTCTAAATAGAAATAAATAATTTAGCTAATATTTATCAAATACAAATGAAAATTTAATTAATTACAATATTTAACTTACCATTAAATCAAATAATGCTTGTTACATATTCATTAATAACTTCTTATATATTTTCTTAGGCACTTTATTCATCAAGAACATGTCCACTTGGGTGACATCATGATCTACCTCTTTCTCTTAATCTTCCATTAATATGTCGAGTAAAATATACACTCAATACATATATTAATTTGACATATTGAAATAACATTTAGTATTATTACTGTATTTAAATGACCTTATCATATTAATTTTTATCTTATATATGCTCGTTCTCACATGTCTATTCATGAATTTGTTCTTGGCCTATGTCGTTTTGGATTGTTCGCTTCTTCCATACACAAACAAATTCTATTAATTGAATATGCACAAAACATTATGAAAAATAGTAAATCTACAAAAAATATACCTAAAAATTCTCACTTTGTCTATAATCAACAAAATCGTTTCAATGAACATCCTTAATTCAAGGTATTTTTCATGATTATATGTATAACTATTTTAGATTCAACGAGTTTAGGTAAGGCCTCACATAAGGAACCTTATGTTCCTTTATTTTATAATCCTTCTATATTGAATATGCTATCATAGAGCAATATGTTTCATAATTCTCAAAAAGCATACCTAGTTATAATAAAAATTATAAGTACCAACATTTTTTATAAATGAATATTACTACATTTGTTATAATTTTAATGTTTTACCTTAACTCTTCCAAATTTATAGTTTCTCAGATTTGGAAACTTTTCTCTATCTTATTGATTGGTATTGTAACTCTCAACAATTTACCAATTATTGTGTTACATTATTATTATATAGCATTTATAGGGTCTTTTTTAGCATCAATCTCAACAAGTAGGTGAGCATTTTGGTCATCAACTTGATCAACTAGATTTTACCACTCTTCCATTTGTACTTTTTCGTAAATATCTTCAAAGTCCTCCATCTCTACATGATCACATCATTTATGTTGTCATTAAACTTAGCATCCATGATGATAAACAAAGAAATAAAAAATATTAGTTAATAATTTAATATGATAGACAATAAACATGAAGATATTTCGTAAAAATTAATAAGTAAACACATTGTATATGCCTTCTACATACCACCACTAAGTTACTATATGTTTTTCTTTATGTATGTACATACCTTTAATCTATTTACATACACATTGATGAATCTTCTTCATTATTAGAATCTAGGTTTAGATTTAGAATATGAGAAGTGAAGCATTTAAGGTTTGACAACGAATCAATTATATAATCTTTCATGGTGTTATTTCCATGGTAAAACTCTTTTTGAGAGGGTGTTAATACAACCGACTATCTTGTGTCAATTTGTGTCCAATAGGAAAGAATTTTCTATGCCCTGTATAATACATCTTCCTCTTGTGTTAGATATAATTTGCATAAGTATCATCGCTACAAATTGGACAAGTATATATCCATGAGTTGCATGTCTTAATAAATTATCATATGCCAGAAAGTCATTAATTGCCCATAAAAGCACAACTCTTAATGTGAAACACTTATGCATTATACACTTTGATGCTTTCATCCCACAAAGTCTTTAAGTCATTTATCAAAGATTCTAAGAACACATCAATGTCCAAACCAGTTTGTTTTGGACCCAATATCAACAATGTTAATATCATAACATTTTCTCGTGCAAATCTAAAGAGAAAGATTATAGATGACTATAACAATTGGCCAATAACAACACCTAATGCTTAGAAAATTATGTGGATTAATTTCCTCAACAACTATGGCAAGTCGAAGATTCCTATCTTTATTTGCAAGTTCAAGTCTCATGTCATGAACTACTTTTCAAGAGATGGAATTATAAGGTTGATGCAAAAAAAAAACATCATTTGACTTTTTCTCTATATGTCATGTCAATATTTTTGATGTCTTATTGCTCTTACACATTATTTAAAAATGAGAAATTGGTGGAAAGTACAATAAAACCTTTGCTTTTATACTTTTCTTCACATTCATATAAGAAGTCATCTTCTACCTTGAATCACCACAAACTAGACAACTTGAAATATGTACATATTCTTTTTTATAAAGAATTCAATCATTCTTACATGCATGAATCTTGTTATATTTATGTCAAAATAATTTAAATTTTTCTTAACATTATACATGGATGAAAGTAATCCATTGCCTTCAAGTAGCAAGTTTATAACTACCTTCAACATTTTAGTAAATCTAGTATCAATTATCATGTATTTTGCCTTGACATTATACATCTTTATCAATGTAGATAACTTAGTATTTTTTTTGCACAGTTTTGATAAAACAATTTTTCTTAATCTTTCAACATTATCTTAAATACTTTGGGATTGTTAACAAACTCATCTTTCACATCATATAACATGTTATTCATATCTTCACATACATTAACATCAACTTTAAGTATTGCTAACATCTTTGATAGATGAGACGTTTTATTATCACCATCTAATTTCATTTCTTCTACTTAAAAAAATCAATTATTATAACTTGTTAAAATATTCTTATAAACTAAATGATCCCTTATTTCATTTGTACAAAAAAAAAATCAATATTTTGCACTTAATACAAGGGAATTGAATCACATATAAATTTTATGAAAAAAATTAACTTATTCTAAGTACTCTTTTGAATTCTACGTTGTTGCATCCAATATTTGTATATTATATATATGTATAATTGATATTTTAATATAAAAAATAATATAACATATATATATATATATAACAAACATAAATCATAATAAATTTTATTATTTCAATCAAACATTTAAATTATACATCATATCATTATATAGTATCTTTAAAGTATAAAGTAAGAACAACTAATGTAAAATATATGTATGAATATTTTTATTGAAAAAAATACAAAATTACACATAAATTTCATGCTAATATTATTTTAAAATTAAAAAATAAAATAAAAATAATTTAAATTGAAATAATCATACCTTTATAATTAATTCTACAATATGTATAGCTCAAATGGAGGAGAAAAATCACACTATAAAAATAAAATCATAAATTTAGATTAAATAAAAAATTATAATATTTTAACAAAAAAAATAAAAATATTGTAAAAAGAATAATTTTTTACATAATATAATAATTTATAATATTATTTGAGTTTAATATTGATATTTGAAAAGTGAGAAAATGAAAAGAAAAAAAAGAGGAAAATGTGGGATGTAAAATAGGGCTAAACGATGCCTAGTGATGCTAGTAGGATGACTAGGCTACATTAGAAAAGTGAGAGAGGATCACCGGAGGCGTGACATGTTGATGAAGCATTGTGTTGGGATGCATATATATAGCTCGAGAAGAATGAGAGAGAGAAGAAAATTGATAGGGTTTATTAAACACATTTTGCATCGATTATTGGAAAAATTAATTGTAATTTACGTTGATTTTTCTCGCAACTAGCATGGGCTAGTTTTTTTTAAAGTTGTTTTGCATGATTTGTTATAAAACAACCAATAATGACGCATATTTGGTTGTATCTTTTTTTAAAAACAACACAAATAGTTTTTTTATAATATTTGGTTTAAAACATTATTATCAATTTAATTGTATTATAATATTATATACACAATGAAAGTGTGTGTATTCAAACTCTGTTATTATATATGTGTACGCGTAACTTTGCGAGTATAAAAGTGTTATTAAAAAAAAATTAAAAAAAATGATTTATATGAATTGTGTATTTAAGAAGGGTAAGAATTTTAAAAATTTTAATCTAATTATTTTATGAAGAAATTCTTTTTATTTTTTCATCTCTTAAAGTATTTTCCTATTCAAATAATAAACTAATAATTAATAGTTTATATAATTTAAAATTTAATCATACATAATTTATATATATAATATATAGTTATAATTAATCACATTTTTATATTTAATTAAAATTTTAAAGATCATCAAAAAATAAAAATATATTTAATAAGTAAATAGTTAAATTAATTTATATTAACAAATATATTCAAATCTATAATACTTATTTGATCTCTTAAATTATAAATAATATCATTTAATTTTTTAATTTTAGAAAAAAATGACCAATTAAAAAATATTATATTATTTTATTGTTTTTATATTTAAATATTATTTTTTAAAATATGTTTTAATTAAAAATTATTAAAATAACGTATTTGTCTTTAATTAATTTATTTTTTTAAAGCAATGAGATTAAATAATTAGGAATGAGCATGCTACAGGTGGAGACGATTATACTAATAATTATAATAATTTTGTATTAATTTCGAGTACATTTGGGTAATAACCTTGGTTATATGCGAGTAATAATTTTTTTACGATTTAATCACCTTTGTTTTTTGTAACATATATTTAAAAATATATTTAGATAAAAATTAAATATTAATATAAATTTTATTCTATTATTATTGTTTAAAATATTGATATTAATTTTCATATTTTTACTATTTAGTATTTGTTTTTAAGTAAAATAAAAAAATAAAAAAATAAAATTTAATTTAATTATTCAATGTATTATGTATTTTATTATTAAAAATATATTTTATATATAATTATATATAAAAAAATAATATCAATAGGTGTTCAATTTTTATTAATCATAATTTTAATATTACAATAATTATCTTAACCAATACTTTATTAACTATCGTTATATTTAAAGAAAAAACTATTAAACTTTTATAGATAAACATAATTTTATTTATTTGTAATTAAAATGAGCCCTAAAATAATGAACTTGTTTATTTCGAACATATGATTTTTAATATTAGTACGATTATTTTTAGAATTAATTATACTATATAATCTTTTTATATATATAATTTTATTTTAAAATTTTTAAGAAAAAATATATATTTATTTTTTTATGATATAAATAAATTTATATTTTTTAATATTATAATAAAATCAACACATATTTTTTAATAAAAAAAATTATATTGAATAATTAAATTATTTATTAACGCATTTTTAATTAATTAATTTCTTTTGGTTCTTAGAATATTTGAAAAGCTAATCAAATTTCGACACAAAATTTGATATATTTCTCATTCCTTACTTTCAGTTTTTCTACCCTCTGTTAAGTGTCAACAGTCACTCTGCTAGCCACAAAGAATAGCTTACAGCTTAATCCAAAAGCTGATAACTTAGATTCCGTACGACTGCTTCCGATTCCAGAAACCGAAAAAGAGTCTATCCAAAAGCTCCGGTGTTTTTGAAAAAGCAAAAAAAGAGAACTGGAATCAACTCTTTGATTAGTGGTTTGTTGAGGTTTTATGGCAGCTAATGTAAACTGGAATCTAAGAGTTGTTGTCTCGGAGCGCTCTCAGCAGCTCGTTGGTCTCCCTGTGACTAATCAAAGCTTCTTCTTCGTTGTTCCTCAACATTGTGTGCCGTTAAACCCTACTTTTCTATCTACATTTCCGTACACACATTTTCTTGTTCCTCATTACCAATCTGTATATCCTTCTTTTCGATTCACTATGGATTCTTCTGTGTTATTTCGAGTGGACGAAGAAAGATCAATGTCTCTGCTTCAGGTGTTTCACTTTTGATTTTTAAAGAATTTATGCTTTGTTTTTGACTTTTTTGTTTTTAGTCTTGACCCTCTGTTTTGGTTTCTTGATTATTTGTAGTTTATGTTTCAAGAAGGACTTGTTCCTTCTGAAGAAGAGGAACATAAACGGAGAAGAGCCATTGACAAGCTGCGACAGGTTTCTTTCTTTCTCTTCAATGCATTTTTATTTTTATTCTTGTTCTTTATCATTTTGTTTTCTTTGAGGTTTAGCTACTCATCGTAGATTAGTTGTATCTAATTTATTTTGTTCTGCGTATTTAATTTTGATTACACAGTGGAATGCCTTTAATTCTTGTAATAACGGTCCTAAATAGAACATAAATCACGAATGGTGCTTGAGGAGGAGCACTCAAACGTAATTGATCAAGATACCAAAACCATAGTCAAAAAAGAAATATACGTACAGTTTTCTTGAAGTAAATTTCTTTTGGTTTTTCTAGAGCAGGGATTTTTGTCACGGTTATTGTATTGTTTTTGGTATGGATCTAGCCTCTTGATGTAGTAACTTCAATCTTCTGGGTGTCTCATATATTCAAATTGATTGTATGTTCAATTACTCGATATTTTATTTGATCATGACTTATGAGGTAATAAATAACCTTGCTATTATTTAATGGCTCTCTGATTACTAGTTGATCGTCATAATTCATTTTAAATATTTAATCTACATTTTTGCAGATAGTAGTAGAATGGGCTAAGAGGATTGCATGGCAGCATCAACTACCAAAAGAGCAAATTGCATCAGCTTCAGCGAAAATATTTACATATGGTTCTTATGGCCTTGGAGTGAGTAGCCTCCTTTTCTTTTATTTACTTTACTATCCAATCAGATACGTGCTTTGGATCTTTGTTAAGAAAGGCAATGACTGATGAAAATGGGGGAACTATTGCAATTTTGAATTATGAGATTTATGGAAGCTATTTGATGTTTAAACTGATACATATGTTTCTTTGTTGATTGTACGTGGCTACTATATCCGAAGGGTTCCATTTCCATTGGAGGATCTAGTTATTTTATTGGAATGAGTTAAGATTGTAAGTTTGCTGGTGAAAGACTTAGAACTAGGATGATGTCTTACGAAGTTAAAAAAGTGTTGGGTTGGATTGTTGAGTTTTTCAAAATGAAGGTAAAATTGAGTACTCGCATTCTAGAACAGTAAAAATACAAGAAGATTTTTATAGTTGATCACTGCTGCTGTGTGGCTGAAATAAATGTTTTATGTTCTTGTTTACTGATGTTATCTTACCCTTTTAGGCACATGGTCCTGAGTCTGATGTAGATGCTTTATGTGTTGGTCCTTTCTTTGCTAACATTGCAGTAAGTTCTTCTCTCTCTCTCCCCCCCCCCCCAAATCTGTGTGTGAAGTGGTAATATTCTTATGGGTTTAAAACTGAGATAAGTTACTTCAACATAATATGTAAAAACATATGCAGGAGGACTTCTTTGTTGTCTTGCGGAACATGCTGAAAAGCAGATGTGAAGTGGAAGAGATACACTGTGTAAAGAGTGCGAAAGTTCCTCTTATGCGGTTTAAATTTGATGGAGTCTCTTTTGATCTTCCGTATGCTCAGCTCCAAATCAATTTAATTCCAGAGGTATGAGGCTCTTGCTGGCTTTGTTTAATTTTTTTTTAAATTCTTGTGATTCTCTTGATTGTTTGTTATAACTTTTAGGTAGCCTGTATTTTGCAGGATGTGGATGTGCTTAACCCATTATTTTTGACGAACATTGATGAAACTAGCTGGAAGAGCTTGTCTGGAGTACGAGCTAATAAAGGCATTATTCAGCTTGTTCCAAATTTAAATGTATGTGGTTTTGGTCAGTCCTGATTTTACCTTTGTCACTTGTTTAGGATACAAGTAAAAAAGGGATTGAGCGTGCAGAGGAGAAAATTCTTAAATATTTCTTTTGGCTCTGATATTTGTTGTTTTGTTGAATGGTTGTGGTCTGCTAATATCAATTTGCCTTTTACCTGTATATCTCAGAATTTTCAAGCAATGCTGCGATGTGTTAAATTATGGGCAAAAAGGAGAGGAGTATATGGTAATGTAAGTACACATGACAACATGAGAATTATTTGGCATCTATGTCTTAATTTCTGAAACGACTTGCTTTATGAGAATTGTTCTCTGAATATTTTGACCTATTTTCAGTTATTTGGGTTTTTCGGAGGAGTTCATTTAGCAATCCTTGCAGCTTTCATTTGCCAAAAACACCCCCATGCCAGTTTAAATACTCTTATTTCAGATTTCTTCAAAACATTTGCCTTTTGGCCCTGGCCTACTCCAGTTATACTGGAAGTGGATTGATACGTCCCTTGCAAGAATTTGCTGAGACATGGTCCTTAATGCCAATTCAGCTACCCTTTAGCCTACATGAGTACTGTAATTCAAATATAACTAGGAGTACATTCTACAGGATCAGGACTGAGCTTTCACGAGGATTTGCTATGACAAGAGTATGATTTCATCTAATTGAGATTTTTACCTAGCAAAATCTCCCCTTTTTTTAATAACTTTTATGTACTTGGAAACTTTCTGGGTTCAATTGCAGGATCTTCTACAATCTGATTTTGACTGGGGTAGTATATTTGAGTCTTTTCCTTATTCAAAAAGGTACTCTCGGTTTGTCAAAATTTACCTTGCAGTTCATGATAAAGATGAACTTGGAAATTGGGTAGGATGGGTGAAGTCGCGCTTTCGCTGTCTCATTGTCAAGGTTTGTGCCTCACTGTGCTATCTCTGTTTTACTATTAAAATTTAAAGCAATCAGTTTAATATAACTTCTCTGTATCATAACATATAGACTGTTAGTGATTATACTTTTGAGCGAAAACCTTGGAATGGGTGGGAGAAGCTTTATTTTTACTCCATTTCTATTTGTTATTGAGTTCTACAGAAGTGGGATAACAGATCAGTGCAGGGGGGGAAACTTGGGAGAAAAGATTGGATATTCCATGGCTAAAGGTAGAAGATGTTAGAAATAATACACGGACAAACAATTTAAGAAGAAAATTATTTTATTAAAAAATTAGAAATATATATATATATAAATATACAAATACAAAATTTAAATAATATATAAATTAAATAAATAAATAAAAAATAAAAAATAATAATAATCGAGCCTGTGTATCACACAGTGTCCTTAAGATAATTTTTTCGTTCATCGTGCGTGTTTGAGAACTATAGAAATTTATATCCTAAGATATAACGATTAAATAATAATAAATTTACATCATAGTTTATTATTCAACGAACTTTGAAGTATCTAAACTCTATCGAAAGAACCTAATCCTAGATAAAAAATATACAACAAAATAATAATAATAATAAATAATATATATATATATACCTTCCCGGTTTCTTCTTTTCTTTTTTTCTTTCTTTTTCCCTTTTCTTCTTCTTCTTCTTCTTCTCGCCGCCCTCCTCTTTTCTCTGTTTTTTTCTTTTCGTTCTCAGATCTTCTTTTTCTTTTTCGTGTTTTTCTTCTCTATTTATAGAAAAATCATACAAAAATGGAAAAAAAGAATTGATGCAAAGAAACGACTAGAGAAGAGGAAGAGCAACGGGAAAAAATTAATTTAGAAACGAAAGCAAAAAGGAAGAAATGAACAATTTAAGTTAGAAATAAATTTTTCGTTTCTGATTTAAGATAGAAATGTTTAGCAATTTAATTCAAAATATTTAAACAGTCCTCTACATGAATAAAATTGATATAGATTTTAAATCAAATTTTGACACGGAAATAGAGTTCAACAGATCAAAACCTGCATAGGATAGATAGGTGTTACCCTTTGAACCTTCCCCTGTGAAAGTATTTTTACCTTACTGACTTACCAGTAGACGCAATGTCTTTGAACTAATCTAATGTTTATGTAAGCGACGACATACTTCCCACAAGAGTCTCTCTTGACACAATTCAGTTCTCACTGTTATGTTCGTTTTGGCCATGAACATATGCCTGGTTGTATGAGAGCCTCTAAAGAATTGAGCCATATACAATTCTCTTTCACATAGGTGATCTCTTATCTTTAAAAGTAATCTGCAAAGAGTACCCCACATACTTCGCTTGGTATTCTCTTCATAAGAATCATTAAAAGCCTTAGGTTATCTTGTATCTTATGGGTATCACTATTTTCATCATAGGAATAGACTTGAGGGTAAACCCCCACAATGATCTCAGTAAGTCTTTACAATTAGGTTATCTTTTTGAACCTAGATCTTGGGATCTTCAGTCAAATAGGTTGGGTTTCTTTTGTAAATCTTTATTCATTCATGGGCTTCAGTCCTATTCCTTTCGATGACTTATCAACTAACTCTCGATTTAACCCCTTAGTTAAGGGATCAACTATGTTATCCTTTGACTTCACATAGTCAATAGAGATAACCCCAATTGAGAGTAATTGTCTAATGATATTATGTGTACGACGTATATGTTGAGACTTAACCATTATACATATTGCTTTGTGCCCTGCCAATAGTAGATTGACTATCACAATGAATGCATATTACAGGTACAGGCTTCACCCACTTAAAAATATCCTCTACAAAATTGCGTAACCATTCGGCTTCTTCGCCACATTTATCCAAAGCGATGAACTCAGATTCCATCGTGGATCTAGCAATGCATGTCTGTTTAGAGGACTTCCATGAAACAGCTACACCACCCAGTATGAATACATATCCACTGGTAGACTTTTAGTCTTTCATATCAGATATCCAATTGACATCACTGTATCCGTCTAATATAATTGGATATCTTGTGTAGTACAGTCTATAGCTACGTGTATATCTTAAGTATATAAGTAGTCTTGTAATGCCTTTCTAGTGATCAGATCCTGGATTACTAGTATATCTACTTAGTTTGTTTACAACATAAGATATGTCTAGTCTTGTATAATTCATCAAGTACATAAGACTTCCTATCACTCTAGAATATTCTAGTTGAGACACACTTTTACTTTTATTCTTAGATAGGTGTAGATTTCCATCTATTGGTGTTCTCACAATTCCAAAATCACCCTTGAATTTCTCAAGTATTTTGTCAACATAATGACATTGACTTAGAATGAGACCACTTGATATCCTTGATATCTTAATTCCTAGAATTACATCAGTAGGTTCCATGTCTTTCATATCAAACCTTGAATTCAACATAGACTTAATAGATTTTATCATTACTATCCACAATTAGCATGTCATCAACGTAAAGACACAAGATAACATAACCATCTTCTTTGTCCTTAACATATACATATTTGTCACATTCGTTGATTTTAAAGCCATTTGTCCTCATGAAATTATCAAACTTTTCATGCCATTGTTTTGGTGCTTGTTTCAAGTCATATAAAGACTTTACCAATTTGTAGACCTTTCCTTCTTTCCCTAAGCATGAAAAACCCTTGGGTTGGTCCATGTAGATTTCTTCATCTAACTCTCCATTTAGAAAAGGCTGTCTTTACATCCATTTGATGTATTTCAAGATTTCGCAGAGCTGCGATAACAATTATTATTCTTATAGATGTTATTCTCGTCATAGAAGAATAAGTATCAAAGTAATCAAAGTAATCAAAGTCATGTCGTTGTTTGTATCTCTTAATTACAAGTGTGATCTTGTATTTATCAATTGATCCATCTGATTTACGTTTTCTTGTGAAAATCTACTTAGACCCTAGTGTTTTTCTACTTGGAGGTAAATCAATTAGTTCCCAAGTGTGATTTTGCATAATGGACTTAATTTCACTATTAATGACTTTTTGCCATTGAGGACCTTCAGAAGAATTCACAACCTCTTCATAGGTTTGAGGTTCACTTTCTGGTAATTAGGTCAAAAAATTAGGACCATAGTTTGTTCGAGTTCGAGTTCTTTATTTTGATTATCTTCATTCATAGTCTCATATGTTCATTTAGACGAACCTGATTCTCCTTGAGATTTACCTGAAAATACATGTTCAAAGAACAATGCATTCCTTGATTCCATTATTGTGTTCTTGTGTATATCTGGGATCTTTAACTCATGCACAAAAAACTAATAAGCATTACTATTATGTGCATATCCAATGAAAATACAATCAATTGTTTCTGGACCTATCTTCACCTTCTTAGGTATAGGTACAACCACTCTTGCAAGACACCCCCACACTCGTAAATATTTATAGGAAAATACCTTTCCTTTAAATAATTTATACGTGACTTCTGTGTCTTTTTTCGGGATACCTTATTTAAAAGGTAGTTAGTTGACAAAATAGCTTCCTCCCATAAGTTCTATGGCAACCCAGAACTTAATAGTATTGCATCCATCGTTTCTTTCAAAGTACAATTCTTACGTTTAGTAACTCCATTTTGCTAAGGTGAATAAAGCATTGTGGTTTCATGAATAATTCCGTGTTGTGCATAGAATTCACCAAACGGTGGCTCATATTTACCATCATGATCACTATGCAGTACCTTGATTTTCTTGTTAAGTTGATTTTCAACTTTTGTTTTATAAAGAATAAATTTCTCTATAACATTATCTTTGCTTTTAAGCAAATACACATAGCAATATTTCGTGTTATTATCAACAAAAGTAATAAAATACTTATTGCCACCTTTTGTTTAAAGAAATTTCAAATCACATAGATCATTATGGATTAAGTCAAGAGATTCAGTGTTCCTTTCAATCGAATGAAAAGATGATCTAATCATTTTTGCTTCAACACTAGTCTCATACTTATGTTTTGAATCTATTTTGAATGCGGGTATGTGTTTCATGTTAATTAGTCTACGTAATGTATTGTAATTAATATGACCTGGTCTACCATACCACAAGTTGGAAGACTTAAGTATATAAACAGAAGAATTAATCTTATTAATATTCTTAGTATTTATAGTCATTATATTGAGCTTAAATAGCCTATCAGATACATATCCCTTTCCCAAAAACATCCCATTTTTGGTTACAATGATCTTGTCAGATTCAAACACCATTCGAAAACCATGCTTGTTTAGCAATGAGCCAAAAACAAGATTCTTACGGATGTCAGGTATATAGAGTATATTGTTTAATGTAAACTCCTTCCCCAAGGTCATTTTCAGTTTGACCCGACCTTGCCTTCAAATGGCTTATGTGGTAGAATTTCTTGTGAAGAGTTTCTCTCCACCTTTCAATAATAGTTATAACTTGGAAGGTTTCACTAAATACCATCTTTTCATCATACATCTCTATTATGATATCTTGGATTTCACGTGCTTGACTGCATATCGATTTAGAGGTTATCATCTTATAATCAAGAAAATAACCAAACAAAAATTTCTTGGCACATGCATTTTCAATTTCATACTTCCAATCCAATGATTCTCACAAGTCTTTGGTCGTCTTTTTCTTATTGTACTCAATTTACAAGGAATTGGTTAGACTATTCAGAACATAGTTCCTTCATAGATAATCAGAATGCTTCCATGCTTCGATAGCACTAGCACACTGAAAATCTTGTTCATTCTCAGGTTGATCGGGAGCTTCTTTAGTCAAGAACTTTGCTAAATTCAAAGAGGTGAGATAGAATGTCATCTTACTCTTCCATCTCTTGAAGTTCAAACCATTAAACTTCTCCGATCTTTCTACCACATCATGGTTCATTGGAATAAAAACCGGTAACATTGGGGTTATCCCATAAGCCACAGAAGGTCTCATCATTTGGTTCACAGTAGAACCACTCACAGTAGGATCAACAACATTCACAATTAGGTTTTTAGTTTGGGATACTAGAGTTTTCATATCAGATTGTATAATATTTTTTGTTCAATATACAAATAGCAATTTAAGTTTTAACAATTACCGAATAAAGTTTATAGATTAAAAAAATTATATATATATATATATTTAATAAATAAATGATAGAAATATGTTAATTTACATATATATTTGTAATTTTATTAATTATAGTGATTAAATAATTTAAAAATAAAAAACTTTATTTATTTATAAAATTATAAACTATATATATATAGTAAAAATAAAATACAAATATAAAGTAAAAAAATATTAAGATTTGTAACACAAAATAAATGAAAAAAACAAAATACTTAATTTAAAATATCAATATAAATAAACATTACAATTATATAAAATAATTAATAATAATAACAATACAGAAAGTGATGAAATCAAGTAAATAAAGTGCAAGTCATTTAATATAAGAACAAAAGTAATATTAAATATATGATGAAAGAAACTAATAAAGATGTAAAAATTGAATAGTAATTATAATAGAATATATATAACATAACAGATATATAAAAGAATAGATAAATATAACATATTATAAATAATCTGTTTATCTCAAAATATTTATTAAAAAAGCTTTTTGTATTTGTTTATCCAAAAAGTAAGGGGAGAAATTATCTTAAGATTGTTAGAAATAATACACGGACAAACAATTTGAGAAGAAAATTATTTTATTAAAAAAATTAGAAATATATATAAATATATAAATACAAAATTTAAATAATAAATAAATAAAATAAATAAATAAAAAATAATAATCGAGGCCTGTGTATCACACAATATCTTTAAGATAATTTTTTCGCTCATCATAGGTGTTTGAGAACAACGAAAATTTATCTTTCAAGATACGACGATTAAATAATAATAAACTTATACCATAGTTTATTATTCTACTAACTTTAAGGTGTCTGAATTTTATTGAAAGAACTTAACTCTAGATAAAAAATATACAACCAAAATAATAATAATAAATAAAAAATATATTATATATACTTTCCCGGTCAAGATACGACGATTAAATAATAATAAACTTATACCATAGTTTATTATTCTACGAACTTTAAGGTGTCTGAATTTTATTGAAAGAACTTAACTCTAAATAAAAAATATATTATATATACTTTCCCGGTTTTTTCTTCTTTTTTCTTTTTCTCATCCTTCTTTTCTTTTCATTTATTTTTCTCTTTCTTCTTCCCTTTTCTTCTTCTCGCCGCCCTCCTTTTCTTTTCTCTGTTTTTTTTTCTTTTCGTTCTTAGATCTTTCTATTCTTTTTCGTGATTTCCTTCTCTGCTTTCTTCTCTATTTATAGAAGAATCATACATAAATGTAAAAGATAATTGATGCAGAGAAACGGTTAGAGAAGAGGAAGAGCAACGGGAAAAAATTAATTCAGAAACGGAAACAAAAGGGAAGAAACGGACAATTTAATTTAAAAATGAATTTTTCATTTCTGATGTAAGACAAACGTTTAACAATTTAATTCAAAATATTTCAACAGAAGATTTCTTTTGTATCTGGCCTGTAATCTTATAAAAGTTCTAATGGCTTCCACTGAGCCTACTCTAAAAACAAAAGAACTGATGACGCAGGAGGTGTTTAGACTAATCCTAAGCTAAAACAGCTTCAGGGTTGAGAACTCAATTCGATGAAAAAGAATTCGTCTGCTCAATTTCTTGCAGAAACTTCAATAAACTCAGAGAGACTCTTTACAAAGAAAATTATAATAGAATGAATGACCAAAGATAGTGGAGCTGGTTTTCGTACGAGACGTTGAACCAAACGATGAGTTTGGAACCATGGCACAGATATAGCCAAATGTAAACGACAAAATAAATAAATAAAAACGAAATAAGCAAGCAACCTCCTAGCTAATGACACGAACGACAAATGAAAGGTAAAAAACAAGAGAACAATTAAAGTAATAGAAATATTAGTTGAGCCCTGGGTCAAGTGAATTTTCTTTAGTTTGTTGCACAAGCATCTTCTTATTAAAATAGTTAGTATTAATGCATTGCTTAATCATTTTGAGAATTTTCTTTTTATTGACACTTGTGGAGGTTTTGTATTCTGCAGCTAGAGGAGATACAAGGTAACTGTGATCCAAACCCAACAGAATACGTTGATATCAATGTACCTGAGCCGCATGTTGTGTTCTACTGGGGTTTGCAACCTGATAGGAGCAAATTCAGGGACATAAAATGTATTGAAGAAGAATTTGTAAATACTATAAGCAGTGGTTATGAGCTTTCTCGTGGAAAGATGGTATTATCTATCGTGCAAGCTTCACAACTGCCTAAACAGACTGAGACTGATACTGGACGTGGGAAGGACTCAAAAGCATGTTGGAAAATCGTCGATTCTAACCAGAAAAGAATCCCCGTATTCTCCCCACATCTGCCAAATTACTTGCTTGGTTATAAAACAGTTAATGGAGGTAAAAACTATCGAAGTGAGGAGGGGGTTTAACTGCTTAGTAGTGACTTAGTGTTGTATATTTTTTGCCTCTGGTTCCAATCTTGTCTTTCTTCCTGTCATGTAAATTGTGCTCATATAAATCCATTACTTGGACCAGAGAAAGTAAACAAAAATGTAAGAGATACTAATAGACTTAATCATTCTAACAGAAAATGAGAAGGTTATAAGGCTTATGTTAGGAGTATCATACGTTAGGTTAAGTTTTGTTTTTTGTTTTTTTTTTTCTCATTCGGTGAGCAAATTCATGATGAAATGTAATGAATATCTGAATTCTTCTGTTTGAAATTGAAATGTGAAAAAATTGTAGTTGGAAATCGGAAGTTTTCTTTTTTGAATTTCAAAGTCATTCTATAATATTGATGATTCCAAACATGGATTGTCTAAAACAGTAAATTGACAGCTATTGTTAATATAAATGCCTTAGAAATTTCTTCATTCATGATAACGACTTTAGCAATACCAAATAGATGACTCCTTTATTTCGGAAGTCATCTCTCGTTCTATGGAAGAATTTTAAATACAAATTCCTATTTAATAAATAAGGTTAAATTATATCAATATTTATATTACAGTTTGTGTACCGTTCACTTTCAGGCATTACTAGTTTGTGAAGTTTTCACATAAATATGTAAAAATTATATCCTCTCATTTAATGTTTCATTTCACATAAATATGTGAAAATCTACATCTCCATTTAGCTGTCTATTTTCACATAGGTATATAAAAATTATATTCACCAACATTATATTAAAAAAATACCCTTAACTCGTAATCTTTATTAAATATGTTAATATTGAACTAAACGGACTGATTTCGAGTTAAAAAAAGCTAATAAATATCCCATAAAATGCATTTGTTTCATTATTTTTGTGTTATTTATAACATTTATTTCATTTATATTATTTTATTAGTCTCTATCTAATTACATCATACGTTAAATAGTTAATTAATAGATTTGAAATAACTTAGATATTTAAATATTATATTTAAAATAAATTATTATTTTAAATATAATATTTAATAGGATTTAATATGTTATAACATATTTAGTAAATTAATAAAATGATATAAACTAGAAAAAATATAATTTAATGATATAAATAAAATAAATGGGATAATTTATTTGAGAGGTTTGATGATACTTATCCTAAATATTAAAATAAGTTATACTCCTCGAAAATACTGAGCGAGATATTCGCAGCAAACAGCGGGAGGTGTAGAACAAATTCACATGTTCTTTCTGAACTCTTTCAGCTTTGTCAACATCATTTCTGAATTTTGCATTCGTAGCACTTCTATTATTGGCTCATGAAAGATTGTTTTTCCCATTCATTGGATACGATTCACACTCAATGCGATTTATCTGATGTGTCATTTTTGAATTACACTGAATAAGGTTTGATTTAAAAAAATAAAAAAAAATACACAGTACTCCCTAATTATTATAAATTTTGAAGAGATGCATTTGAACCCAACACAACCTTTACTCTTGAAATACCTTTTTTAATGACCAATCACGTATGTAGTCATTTCGAATGATTCATTTAATGGGTTTGGTGATCAAGCATTAGTTAATTTCAGAAATATACCTCACACGCAATAATATATATATATATATATATATATATATAATACTAGTCCTCTACCTCATTTCTCTTCCATTATATTTGTTCAAGTTCTATCAAGTTATCAAACAAACTATGAAGAAGTTGACATCCCATTTATTCCTAAGTCATGTTCTAATATTGCTAATAAGCCAATGCATAAACTCAACAGTGAGAGTCGATAATCTTATTGAACAAACATGCAAAGAAACATCAAACTATGATCTTTGTATATCTTCTCTTCAATCAGATCCTAGAAGTTCCAATTCAGATGTCAAAGGATTAGCCATCATAATGATTGATGTGATTAAGGACAAAGCAACACAAACTCTTAATCACATCAATCATCTGCTAAACAATAGTAGTAGTTCACAAAATATTGGAGTTAAACAAGAATTGAATTCATGTACACGTCAATACAGTACAATTGTGAAGATTGATGTCTTGGAAGCTTCTCAATCTTTGAGCAAAGGTTTGTTTAAAGTTGCAGAAGAGAACATCAATAATGCTGGAGTTCAAGCCAATTCTTGTGAAGAGGGTCTCTTAGGCAGTTCAATTTTGAGTGATAAGAATCAATTTATGAATGATTTGGTAGCTGTAGTTGCAGCTATTATAAGATCATTATACACAAAATATTCATAGATTTTGTATAGGATTTTCATTCAACGTATTTCACCGAGGATGATCAGTTAATGCAAATTTGTTTTGGTGTGGGGTGTGTGAAATTTTGACACCTGAAGTTAGATGGGTGTGTAGAATTTTCAAAATTCACACATCATTTTCATACCAAAAATTAAATTTTCATACCAAAAGTTCAATAGGTATGTAGAATTTTTACATATTTGTGTGAAAATCCACACAAACATGTAACGCTTAGTTGTGCAAGTGGCGTGAAAGTGTAACTCATTAAATTAAAAATATTGATATAATTGAAGCCTATTTTGTAAATATCCCCAAAAATCAATATATCTATGAGCGTCACCTGGAACTTTATGAGTTTGTCTTTCTTTTTGTGAAGCATATTACATGGTGTATTCTTCAAAACTGTCCTCTTTGTTACGAAGCCTATGCATCTCTAGTTAGGAAGGCCGATTTGGGTCACTAGCAATTGAAACTTTCATACCAGTAAGGTGAGATATTGTTGTAATTGTTTCACTAATTATTAATAGTAAAGGCGTTCAAAGTTTACCCAACTCAGATTAACCATTAAATCTGCACCAAACCCACTCATATTCCTCTTCTATTGGGCTGCATCGGTCCGAAAAACCGATCTAAGATGATTTGGGTCGATTCTTGATATTAAAGATCCCAAAAAAATCAATCCAACCAACTACTAATATTGTTTTACTTTATTTATTCTGATATTATAGTTTTATAAAATAAAAATTCAAAAATCAAATGTATTTGTATTTATTTGAAAAGGTTATTTAATTTGAATCATAACTTATTGGATTAACATACAAACATATCTAAGTTTTATTAGTATTCATTTAATTACTAACTATTGTTTAAATTAAATGCTTTTTATACATGTAATTTATATTTAAGTTGATATGTATCAAATTGTAAATTTTTATTTTATTTTCTATGTTATTTATAGTATAGAATTGCATGGCATGATATTTGTTGATTTATAATTGGAAAAAAAATTCAAAATTCCTTTAGGTCTAAAACTTAATCAATATTTAAAATATAAAATTGAATTTAACAGTTATTTAATTGTTAAAAAGAAAATAAAAGTAAAAATTGATAAATATAGATAAAAAAAAACACAAAAATTAATAGATCCTATCAATCTAAACCATTTTGGATTAATTGTCTTAATTTTTAAGAAATAATTTTATTGGTTTAATTCCAATTTAAGATATAACGTTGATCTTTTTGATACAAAAATAACAAGGGAACGGACCAATATTAAGGGATTGGAATGCTATGCTGTTGACAATAAATAAAATTATGTGCTGCTTTTTTGCCTTTCCTACATTATTTGTCTTTCACTTTCCTTTTGAAGTTTATAAAAAGAATAGTGAAGAATTATCGTACAAATATCTTGTATATCTCCTTAGTTAACAAATTGAAAAAATTTTACATTGGTTAGGAATAAAAATGAATATTATATTTTGGGTTATAAATAAAGCTTTTCTTCACCATTTATAAACATCTCAAAATTTATAAAAAAATCTGTTTTTGTAAAGATAATTGATTAACTTAATTTTACTCAATTAGTTGTAATTTTAGAATTCATCCATTTGAAGATAGTGGAAGTGTTCATCAATACCCGAGGACCTAGGTAATATTTATACCGAATCTTGTTAAATTTTTGATGTTTTTATTTTTTTTGTTTTAATATTTCTACTTCAATATCTGTTTTAGTTTATTTTAACAGTATATTTGTAATAACATTATTTTGTCGGGTTAGTTTGTACTGTATTAATTTAAATCATAAATGAATAATAACTACTTAGAATTGAAAAAATATACTGTGTTCTATTTTTTCGTAGACATTTGTTTGTATTTCGTTTGTTTGCTATTGAAATATAGTTGATAGTTGTAATTTGAAGAAATGATGGAAGAAAAATTTCTTTCAAACAAAGGCCAATCATCCACGTTAGGCAGAACTATAGTAATGAATGCAAGGTTCGAGGTGGAGAAGTTTGATAGAACCGATCATTTCAGAATGTGGCAAGGCAAAGTTCTAAATGCTCTGTTTCAACAAGATCTAGACATCGTCATTGAAGAAGAGAAACCATATGGAACAGATGAAGTCGAGTGGAAAAATATCAACCGATTGGCATGTGATATAATTGGTTTGTGTCTCTCAAGAGAACAAAAGTACACGTTCATGAAGGAGACATCCGTAAGTAAGTTATGAAAAGCATTGGAAAACAAGTTCATGAAGAAGAACAGACAGAATCAGCTCTATTTGAAGAAGAAGAAGAAGAAGAAGAAGAAGTTCCATTTTGAATACCTTCCAACGATCGCATTATTGTTTTTAATCGATTAGTAGTATATTTGTTAAACATGGATGAAACTTTTAAAGATGAAGATTTAGCCTTGATGTTGTTAGCTTCCCTTCCTAATGAGTTTGATTACCTTATTACGAGCTTACTTATTGGGAAAGATAAAGTGTCTTTTGAGGAAGTTTGCACTGCTTTGTATAGTAATGAAATTAGAAAGAAAGATAAAAAAGAAAGAAAGCAAGAATGAAGCAGCTGAGGCATTGTCTGTAAGAGGACGTCCACAAACACAACAGAAAGGAAGTAGAGGTAGATCTCTATTAAAAGGAAGGCTTGGTAAAGATGAATGTGCCTTTTGTCATGAAAAATGTCATTGGAAGAAAAAATGTTAGAAGCTACAGAAGAAAGGAAAACATGTGCCATTTGATGCATGCGTAGCTGAAAGCAATTCAAATTCAGATTTTGCATTGGCTGGTTCGTCAAAAGCATCCTATCCTGGTGATTGGATTTTTTATTCAATGTGTACCTTCCATATGTCTCCTAATAAGGAGTGGTTCTTTAACTTTGAAGAACTAGACTGTGGAGTTATTTTCATGGGTAATGATTATCCATGCAAAGTTTTGGAATTGATACAATTCGATTAAAGAATCAAGATGGTTCAACCAGAGTCTTGACGGATGTTCATTATGTTCCAGATATGAAGAAGAATCTCATTATTGTGGGAGTCTTAGAATCAAAAAGCTTCACTGTGACTATTCAAAATAGGGCATTGAAGGTTACTTCTAGAACACTTATGGCGATGAAACGTGTTCGGAAGAATAACTTGTGCTACTACCTTGGTAGTACGATTATTGGGACAACATCAACAGCAGTTTCAGAGGAAGAAAGAGATTTAGAAACTACCGAGCTATGACATATGCGTTTGAGACATGCTGGTGAAAAAGCTTTACAGATTCTGATAAAGCAATGCCTATTAAAAGGTGCGAGAACTGACAAGTTTGAATTCTGTGAGCATTGTGTATTAGGGAAACAGAAAAGAGTAAGCTTTGGCACTGCTCTCCATAATATAAAGGGCATTTTGGATTACATTCATACTGATGTATGAGGGCCAACAAGAACTCCATCCATGAGTGGTAAACATTATTATGTCACTTTTGTTGATGACTTTTCCAGAAGAATTTGGGTGTATCTCATGAAGAAGAAGGATGAAGTGTTGGGAATTTTTCTCAAGCGAAAGAAGATGATCGAGACTCAGACTCATAGAAATAACAAGCAGTTGAGGTCTGATAATGGCACTGAGTACACAAATGATCCATTTATGAAAGTTTGTGAAGAATAAGGGATAGTGTGACACTTCACTATTTGAAAAACACCACAACAGAACGGAGTTGCAAAACTTATGAACTGGACTTTGCTGGAAAAAGTTCTGTGTATGTTGTCAAATCTTGGGTTAGGCAAGCAGTATTGGGCTAAGGTTGTGACATATACATGTCATCTCGTCAACCATCTACCATCATCTGCTCTTGAAGGCAAAATGCCTATAGAGGTATGGTCTGGAAAACCTACTATAGATTACAGTTTCTTACATATGTTTGGTTCTATTGCATACTACTAGGTAACAGAATCAAAGTTGGATCTAAGAGCCAAGAAAGCTATTTTTTGGGGATCCCTTCTGATTCTAAGGGATATCGACTATGATGCCTTGAAACGAAAAAGATAATCTTCAGCAGAGATGTTACCTTTGATGAATCTACCTTGTTGAGAAAGGTAACTGAGAAGATTGATGGCACTTTAGAGCAAGTGGAGCAAACTCCAAAGTAGGTGGAGCAAACTTTGAAATAGATGGAGTTTGAAAGTAGAATTGTTAATCCAGTTAGTGAAGATAAGATAGAAGTTGATCCTCTATTGATAGAAGATGAATCATATGAAGAGGTTTTAACCCAAGAACCTCCACAACAACAAGAAAAAACTACAATTGATAGGCTATGACGACAAAATGTCAAGGTGCCTGCTCGATACAAAGATTTTAAAGACCTACTTGCTCAGTTTAAGAATACGGTGGCCTGTGCACTTTCAATTGTGCATGATGATGTTCCTTCCATATATAAATAATTAATCAGAAGCCCTAAAATTGAAAGATGGAAGGAAGCCATAGACGAAGAACTTTTGTCCCTTCAGAAGAATAAGACATGGAAGTTGACACTACCTAAAGGCAAGAAGGAAATTGGCTGCAAATGGGTATTTGTAAAGAAAGAAGGATTTCCTAATAAAGATGGTGTTTATTACAAGACAAGGTTGGTGGCTAAGGGCTACGCTCAGAAGGAGGGAATCGATTATAATAAAGTATTTTCTTCAGTTGTAAAACATTCCTCCATTAGAATTTTGTTGGCCTTGGTAGCATAGTTGGATTTGGAACTAGTTTAACTTGATGTGAAATCCGTGTTTCTACACGGTGACTTAGAAGAGGAAATCTATATGTCTCAGCCAGAATGGTTTAATGTTGCTGGTAAAGAGAATTGGGTTTGTAAGTTGAACAAATAATTGAATGGATTCAAGCAATCTCTGAGGCAGTGGTACAAACGAATTGATTAGTTTATGTTGCAGCAGAAGTACACCAAAAGCTCACATGATCATTGTGTGTATTTTCGCAAGCTACAAGATGAGTCTTTCATCTATCTCCTATTTTACGTCGATGATATGTTGATTGCATCGAAGAACCAAACAGAAATTGAAAAGTCGAAGGCTCAACTAAGTCAGGAGTTCGAGTTGAAAGATTTGGGATAAGCCAAAAATATTCTCGGTATGGAGATAAGCAGAGACAGGAAGAAGGGGAAGCTTAGTTTGATCCAAAGTCAATATTTCAAGAAGATACTACAACGTTTTGGTATGAATGAACAGACAAAGCCTATAAGTACTCCGCCTATTCCTCAATTCAAGCTTAGTGCTCAATTATCTCCTAAGAATGATGCAAAACAAGAATACATGGAAAATGTACCCTATGAAAATGCGGTTGGTAGCTTGATGTATGCAATAGTGTGTACAAGACCTAACATTTCACATGCGGTTGGTGCTGTAAGTAGGTACATGCATGATCTTAGTAAAAGACATTGGTTGGTTGTGAAATGAATTCTAAAATATATTCTAAATACTGTAGATATTGGTTTAGTATTTCAACAGGATAATACCATTGGTCAATGTGCAATCGGATATTATGATTCCGACTATGCAGGAGATTTAGATAAGCATCGGTCAACTATTGGTTATGTGTTTACTCTTACTAGAGCACCAGTCAGTTGGAAGTTTACCTTGCAGTCCTTAGTTGCTTTGTCTACTAAATAGGCAGAGTATATGGTAGTTACAGAGACTATGAAGGAAGCTATTTGGTTACAAGGTTTGCTTGAAGACTTGGGAGTTGGTCAAAAACATATTATGGTATTTTGTGACAGTTAGAGTGCTATTCATTTAGCAAAGAACCAAGTCTACCATGCACGTACAAAGCACATTGACGTTCGTTACCATTTCATGCGAGAGGTTATTGAAGAAGGTGTAGTACTATAGAGAGTCCCACAGATATAATGACCAAGCTAGTAACAACAATCAAGTTCAAACTTTGTTTAAACTTTATTAACATCCTGCAAATCTGAATTGACACTGGTGTCGCTGATCTTGTGGTTGAAGAAATCATCTAAGAATCAATAAGTTGCTAAGGTGGAGATTTGTTGTATAGCTCTTTAGTGAGTAAATTGGAAAAGTCTCACATTGGTTAAGAAGAAAGAAAAATGTTATATTTTGGGTTATAAATAAAGACCTCCTCCATTATTTGTAAATATTCCAAAATTTGTAAATTTTTCTCTCTTTTGTAAAGGTAATTGATTAACTCAATTTTGTCCAATTAGTTGTAATTTTAGAGTTCATCCATTTGGAGATAATAGAAGTAGTCAACAACACCCGAGGATCTAGGTAATATTTATATCGAACCTCGTTAAATTTCTAGTGTTATTTTTCTATTTTAATATTTCTACTTTAGTTTATTTTAGTATTATATTTCCAATAACATTGTTTTATCAGGTTAGTTTGAATTCTATTCATTTAAATCATAAATGAATAATAACTACTTAGAATAATAAAAATATACCCGATTTTTCAACGATCATACATTTAAGGGCCAAATGGTTGAAAATCAAATTTATTTTTATTTTATATGGGCTTGTTTGTGCTACAACTATGTACCAAAAAGCATTAGAAACTTAAGCACTTGCAGATGTAACTCAATAACACCAAAATCTACTTATAAACATGTAATTGTAAGATCGCGGTTTGACCCATGTGATATGTGAGTAGTGAAATATTATTTTTTGTAAAAATCATGGAAATTTCACAAAACTCCGAACTGACCAATTGTATTTTTGTCAGAACTCTCCTCCTGCTTTGCCTGATTAGGCTTTAAGTCGCGCATTTTTGAAGTTTCACCCAACAATGTTACCCAATTGTGAATACAGTATGTACATAACTAAACTACAACTTGTACACGAGTAACACTACAAAAACTCGCAATTTTGGTGTAGTTTTTGCTCAAATTAAAAAAAACACTAATTTGGGCGTCAAAATTACTTTAATCACAAGAGACTACCCTTTTTCACTTGGGATGTAGCTGATATAACTTTCACAGTGAAAAAATGGGCCCCTTAATCTCACCATAAAAGAACTCCCTTCCAAGCATCAGCTACAACCTTTACTGATTTGTCAATTTCTCACCCAAAAAAAAAAAGATGAAGAATTTGATGGCTTTGGAATTCATATTTGTCTTCTCGATTGTTTCTCAACCTATAAGCCAATCCAGAGTAATCAACCCAAGGAATGATAATCTTATTGGTAAAACCTGCAAACAAACTCCTAATTATGACCTCTGTATCGCTTCTCTTATCTCCGACACTAAAAGCTCCACAGCAGATATCAAAGGATTAGCCCTCATAATGCTTGATATAACTAAAGCCAAAGCAGTGACAACTTTAAACCACATCAAGCAGCTACTCACCAATAGTACAGGGAAAGAAACACAAGCTTTGAAATCCTGTGTTGAGTATTACAATACAATTTTAAAGGCTGATGTTCCAGTGGCTATTGATGCTTTACAGAAAGGTGATTATAAATTTGCTGAAGAATATAGTAATGATGCTTCCATTTGAAGCTAATTCATGTGAAGAAGATTTCACAGGAAGCACACCTCTTACTGATATGAACAAAGTCATGCATGATGTTGCTGCTATTGCCGCAGCTATCGTAAGAGTATTGATGCATAGCTGATAGATTTTTTTGCTGGACTTTGTATATTTATGGGAAATCAATATTAATAAAGTTAATAGGTTTATGGGTATGTGTATTTCTTTTATTTTTATTTTTATTTGTTTGAGTAAAAGAGAGATTTCTAGGTTTTTATTTATGCTTTTTCTAGAATGGAGAAATTTCAGTTGAGGGTCTAACTGCAGAACAAAACAAACAGTTATTCAACGAAATGATACATGTACTAATGAAATGTTAAAAACCATGAATGGTAATTTATGGTTAGAAACTTGACATATAAATAGCATGCAGTGAAGGGGATCTAATTGCAGGAAATCAAGCATAGTCTTTAGATTTTGTTTCTGCAGTAAAATCTAGAGTCTTTACAGAACTACAACCTGGGCAGTTTTATTTTTGCCAGATTTCTCCTTTCACTATACAGCACAAGTAGCTGTTAAAGAAAAGCAGGTTGATGCAAATCATGATGTTAAAGAAAAGTTTCAAAACAGGCCAAACAACTTGGCATGTTGGGAAAATAATACAAGAAGAGAGGATTAACAGACAAACCAATAAGTATCCTTTTTGAGTAGTTGTAACGAAAACAACACTCTAATGAGCGTTTGAACGACAAAATACCTGATGAACATCATGTTAATTGGTTGCAACTTACAAGCAGGTGAAAAAATAAATAAATAAAAAGATTGATGCTCTTCACCATAATCAAATCTGGAAATTAGATCCAAGAATCGATGAAATGATCTTATAGATTGCAACCGGCAAATGGGTCTATAATATGAGGAAAGAAAAAAAAAACAAATAGATGGCCTTTTGAAAAGACTTTATACAAACCTTCCCACCAGTTGTTAAACAAACAACCATTATAATTTTGTTATCTATTGCTCTATCTCATCCATGGGACAATATTCGTATGTTAAAAATCTCTTTTTACATGGAAATTTTTTTGTCTTTATGGAGCAATCTCCTTGATTTATTGATCCAAATAAAACCCAACTATGTTTGTCAACTTTAAAAAGATAACCCTATTGCTAGAGCAAATTTTGCTCATTTTTAGAAACCATAGAGTATTAAATTGCTCTGGCATTAATGATTTATGCTATGAAAATATCAATTCCCTTTAAAAATCCCTCAAGGATTAAAACAGATTTAGCATGTTCCTCAAAAGCCCAGATGGCTTTATTTATTAGCTATTCTGGTTCCTTTTTGTTTGAGTTTCAATTAAGGAATTAGGCCTATACTTTTTTATGTGGTTGATTGGATGATTTGATTCATTTGAAATGACCCGTCTCATATTTGTCAGTTGCCTTGCAAAATAGCTTGTTAAGAAAGTTGCTTTTCAATAAATAAATAAGTATGCTGCAAATTTGCATCAATGCAAACCCCTTCAGACCTTCATGATTCCACGTACTGATTCTACAGATAGGACACTTTTTTTAGACCCTAACTTTTCATGGAAACGTCGTTGATGGTTTACCATATTTAAATTTTTAGATAAAATAACATAAATACCACTTAAAACTTGTAACCATCAAAATAACACTACTTATGTTCAGCTCAAATATTTTTACTATTAAAAGAAAGTTCAGTCTATCATTTCTTATTAAACATCATTCAAATTAAACTATAACGATTAATATCCGCTCAATGTTAAAATTTATCTAATTTAATCCTATTTAATATTATTAGAATGTTATTTTTATTGTTACAAGTTTTAAGGATGTTACTTTATATAATTTCTCAAACTTTTACCGTACTTGAACTTGCATATAGTTTTGAAGTTTTTGCTTGTCAATGTGCAGCAGCCAACAATTTTCTTCAATATGTTCAAGGCACTTTAGATTATTGTATGTCTTTTTTTAACTCTTATCCTATGACTGACCTTTATGCTTTTCTAAGTCTATGACTAGGGAGAATATACCATAATAAGCAAACCCACAATTTGTTTCTGCACTTCACTAAACAACTGATCCAAAACAGGGGAGTTAAATACTTTACAGGTTTGGATAACTAACCAAAAAATCATAATTGCTTATGTGATATATATGATTTATTTACAAGATTTATTTCCTTGTAAAGAATAGTATTTACCAAGACAAAAGAGCTGACAAACAATCAAAATTGCTTATTTGATTTTTTTCCTTGTACAGATTAGTCAATAATAACGTTTTTTTATCAATTAACATCCTTCCATTTGGGACATAACTGATTTTCAATTATAATAACATAACTCTTAATGTGATTTATTTCCTTGTATATTAATGACTCTATAAAAATAGAATCATTAGCGTATTTTTTTACTTAATATTTACTTATTTTATTCAATAAATAGTATTTTTATGACAAAAAATATTAAACTATAAAATTTTAGTGAAAAAAGATGAAAATATAATTTTTGAGATTTTTAGAAAATTTTATGGAATTTTAACGCAAGACCAATCAAGAGCTATCACGTGACATGCCATGCAAGCAGAGGAACTGATTGAACAAGACACGTGGACGCCACGCAAGCAAGGATAACGAATCACGTTACGCTACGTGTGAGAAGGAAAAAACGCACACCACATGTCAACACGGCGTTTAATCTGAGTTCAGGCTTGATCAAACTGAGTTGCCACGTGTTGATATACCATTGCTCCATGCGTTCCACCCATGTGCCACACCATCCTTTTTTGCGAATCATGTTCCGCCACGTGTTACTGACTCAACAAGCATTGACTCTAACTGATCTCCCCCTGCCACGAGTCGCTCCCTGATTCGCCCAGTGAATTTCTGATACCGCGTGTCGCGCTGTGAATGGTTGGCGTTATCAATTTTGCTTGTTTTGATCATAGCTCTTGATCTAAAGTTGATATGACTGTCCATATCGCACCTGAACAATATTTAAGCCCCTAATCACCCCATAAACCCTATGTGGCCGCAATTAGCATAATTTTGGTCAATTTTTAGAGCTAAAAAGAGAGAAAAATACATAAAAATTCAAGAAAATATACAATTTTGATGGAAATTCAAGAGGAGATTAATTCTACAATTCAAGAGATTGATTATATTTCTTCTATTCTTTTCTTTATCAATTTTTGTCTTTTTTTATAAAAAATGAGCTTTATGAACACAATTATGTTTAGTTAATTTATTAATCTAGGGATCTTATGAACCTAATTTTTACCATGTGATGATTTAATATTTTATCCCAATTATAATTTTAATTTAATTATATTATTTAATCTAATTTGTATGCTATTAATTGTTTGGCCAACAATTTATCTATAGAGGTAATTAAATGGATTTAAGAGAATTATTTAACTCTTTGTCTTGATTAAATAACATGCATAGTTTTTAGGCAGAGATGTATGATTCTTGTGTATGTGATCTATAATTGATGAACTTAATGAGTAGTATGTAATTTAATTGGCATGAGAGTATGATTAAATTAATTGCTATATGGTGCGTAGTTTACTTGAGAGAAATACATTACTAAGTTATATTCAATTGATTATGTAATTTAATTGCTAATTATATTGAAGGATTTTAACGATTCACATGTTTAGAAAATTGGGAGATTAAGTATTCCTAGATATTTTCTCATATATCTTTTTAGTTACCAAATCTGATTTAATTAATTTTTGATATTTATTTTTAGTTATTTTAATTTTACTTTCTTAAAACAAAAACACAAAAAAATTGATTTTTATTTTTTTTAGTTTTAAAAATTAGTTTCTAATAAAATAATCTTCGTAGAACGATATTTTTTTTATCATTATATTACTTATTGCGATACGTATACTTGCATATTCATTGCACACACTTCAGGTGTGGCGATCATATAGGCTAATCAATAGTAACGTTTCTTTCTCAATAATCACCTTTCCATTTGGGACATTATTCAGATAACCTCCATATTAAAAAAATTACCTTTTGATACTCGTTTATCTCACGCACAAAAAAAAAAAAATTTCCAAATGAGCTTACTATAAAGAAGCTCCTCATTTCAAGCACCAGTCATATCACCAACAATTCGCATATTCTTTTTCCTGCAAAAGAAAAATGAAGAGTTTGATGGCTTTGGCACTCATATTTCTTTACACAATAATATCACTACCAATAAGCCAGTCCATAGTAATCTACCAAAATGATGAAAATCTCATTGAGCAAACCTGCAAGCAGACTCCTAATTATGACCTCTGTGTCACTTCTCTTAACTCAGATCGTCATAGCGCCACAGCAGATGTCAGAGGATTAGCCCTCATAATGGTTGATGTAGCTAAGGCCAAGGCAGTGCCAACTTTGAACCACATCAATGAGCTACTCAACAATAGTACAGGGAAAGAAAAACAAACTTTGAGTTCTTGCGTTGAGTATTACACTACAATTTTAAAAGCTGATGTTCCATCAGCCATTGATGCTTTAATGAGACGCAACTACAAATTTGCTGAACAATATAGCACTGATGCTGCCAATGAAGCTGATTTATGCGAACAGGCTTTCTCAGGAAGTTCACCTCTGACTAATATGAACAAAGTCATGCATGATGTTGCTGCTATAGCTGCAGCAATTATAAGGGTGATCGGTGGCTGATAGATTTTTATATGAACTTTGTATAATGAATAAATAATATTAATAATGTCAACATGATAGACTCACAGATTTTTTTTTAGGCATTTCTTTTCTTTTTCTTTTTCTTTTTTGATCAGAAAAGAGATTCGTGGGTATTGCTAATATATTATAGAATGGGGTAATTATAGTTAAACTACAGAATGAACAAATACATTGATACAAACGTTTGATTTTAGAAAGAAAAAAAATTGATATGAACTGATTTTGATATTCTTATTGAAACAATTTGAATTTAAAAGAAAAATTATAGGTTTATGGTTCTTCGAGGAACTAATGTTTCTCAAAATATATCATTGTATGTTTTATTCAATAACTAATGGGATACAAATATAATAGAACACGACATAATTAAGAGATTTTTACTCCTAAAATATCTCCTAAATATCATTTAGGTAAAATGAAATCATATAAATGATAATGTCTACAATTATAGGAGAAAATTTGGAACACCCATGTGCCACGTAGGGTTAAGGCCCTTGTATGGAAAGTGGCTTGCAACATTTTGCCTTCATAGACCTCAGACCAGGTAGAATGTGCCATAACAAGACGATCCACAATTGATTTTTGGTGAACTTACTTGGATGATCACTTGCCTCTTCAAAGAGGTTTTGGTCTTTCTCAAACAAATTTTCATGATCTATGGCAGCAAAATTGGCTGGGAAAGAACTTGAGCTTGATCTTTTTCTCGAGGTCATTTCAAAGACATCAGTTATGCAAATCAGTCAGAGAACATCGATAATTGATTAGATAAGAGAGCAAGGGTTCACTAAGCCAATTTGAAGTAGGAGGAAAAAAGTAGGTAGAATCCAGCAATATAGGTGGGCTATGGGTGTGTGTGAGTTTATCTCCAATGGGGAGTACCCACTTTTTCAATGCTCGATTCCAAAGTACCTAAAAATACAATCCCAGACAAAAGGCTTGACAAAAAGTCATAATTTGTTTTGGTTAATAAAAGAGAGATTATTATTCTCACGTAAATAACCAGTACACAACCTCGATCTATATTGTTGAGGACACACATGATCACACTGCAAATCAATCTATCCCAAGTAACATAGTTATTAGAAGAGCATTCAAACCAGCAACCCTAAATACACCTCAAAGCACTAACTATCTAGCAAAGACTTCCTTTATAGTGCAAATAAAGCCAATCAATATACGCTTAAGCATTATGCCATAAGACGTCACCTCTCCTAAGAAACAACCACAACACACACAAAGAAGCATAAGAACTACATCCAATATCATGACAAACACACCTAACCAACTCAACAAAAGTGGAAAGAAAACAGGAAAAAAATTTAAACAATTAGACCAGCCACAAGCTAGTCCAAAAGCAAGTTAGACAAGACAGTACTTGAGTTCACATTCTTGCTCACATTACCAGCAGTTGCACTTGTTCTCACATTAGACACACCCTCTAATTCTCTACGAGTCCTCTTACCATTAGTAGCAACCATCAACTTACCGCCCACACTGCCTAAACCTTTGTCCTTCTGCAATCCTCGAGCACCACCCTTCTTAGCTTGAACAAGGCTTTCCACAATAACATTGACATTCTCATCACCATTATCATAAACTACCTGATCGTCAATAGCCAATCTCTAATGCAACATAGGGGTCACTCTTTTTAGCCTACACAAGGGAAACATTGCATGATTTTGTGTCGTACCAAGAACAACAAGTCCAAAACTATCACCACCATTAGAGCCAAAAGTAGCACCAATTCCACCTTTCATATGATAAGTGTTCTTAGATTCAAATCTATACGCAACCATTCACCAAAATTCTAATGTCTCCTCTAAAAACCAACATTAAAATCACTAACATTCATACATATTTTAGTATCATGAGTCAGATATCCACAATGAAAAAATAATATTGGCAAACATTCATACCTCAAGTCAATCTATACCTAGCCAGACAATTGACTAATGAATATTGATCAACCTCCAACACCTCACCTACTTTCCCAACAAGTTTCATTATGATAAATGCTTTACTCCAATTTGGTGGAAGGTCATGTATCTTAATCCAAAATGACGAGAAATCAAACTTTATGTGGGATGTACACATACCCAACTCAAGATTCTTCACAACCAGTAACACATTATTAAAATTCCACGGGACTTTTTGCAAGACTAGTGTGAGATTACCAATTTCCTCAAAATAGAACATAAATGTAGTACAATCCAAAACCTTAAGTTCAACACCACCTTTCTTTTCCCAAACATGTTGGAATACCTTCAATACAGCATTATGATTGATAAATCAATCTGTGAGCACCAGAGTAGCAACAACTAGTTCCATCGACTCTTGTTTTTCATTGATAAGCTCTTAAATGTCAAGTGCTAAGTCATCCAAGCGACTAAATACCTCCTCCATAGTTGACCAAAATTCCTTGTTGTATATAGAAAATCACAATCAAGAGCAGAGCACGAGTAAATGCAAATCAATCACAACAAAACTCGAGAACGAAGTCCAGTGAGTATAATGGCTCACGAAAAAAAAACCAAACCATCATGATAAAATAATTAAACAACCAGAAATGGCAAACGATTTGAAGATTTATAGGATGAAAACGACGATCAACTGAGAGGTAAAAGATGAAGAAATTGCTAGTAACTCAAAACCCTAAATTCGAGAGAGAGACTCGGTGAGACAAGAGTTCTATGTTTTACCCTTTTAGTCCCCTCTTGTTTCATTAAACATTTGTTGGATTGGTCTAATTAACTATATGGTTTATTTCCTTTTACATTTCTCCCATTGGGTTTATTTTATTTCCTTGCACATGCAAATCAATAATAACGTTTCTTTCTCAATAACCTTCTTTCCATTTGAGACACAACAACATAATTCCTTGCTTGTGTGATTTATTTCCTTGTGGTTATAGGCAAATCAACAACAATGTTGTTTCTCAGTAACCCTCTTTTCATTTACAGATAATAATAAACAAAATAATGGAATATATCCCACGCATGTGAATGTGAGTAAATGTGTTATTTCAAAACAAAACAAAAAAAATAAAAATAAAGGAATTTACATCAGTAACCTTATATATAGGTTGATGTGGCACTGCTATAGCAGAGTGTATATGATGTGATCCGTTTAGCACTAATGGAATAGAAATACCTTTTGGTCTCTCAATTCTGTTTTGCTTCACACTTTTCATCAAGCACAATCATAACACAAAGTCATATAATAAACTAATGGCCTCTTGAGCTTACTATAAAGAAGCTACCTCGTCTCAAGCATCAGTTGCATTATCCTCTATTGATTTGGCCCTTCCCTCGATTACCATCAACCAACAATTCACATCTTCATTTCCAAGCTTTGGTACTCCTATTTCTTTACTCATTTGTTTTGCTACCAATAAGCCAACCTAGAGTCCACCCAAACAATGAAAATCTTATAGAGAAAACCTACAAACAAACCCCCAATTATAATCTTTGTTTCTTTTCTTCACTCAGACCCTCGAAGCTCCACATCAGATATCAAAGGATTAGCCCTCATAATGGTTAATGTAACTAAAGCATCAATAGTGACAACTTTGAACCACATTAAGGAGCTACTTTATAGGAGTACAGGGAAAGAAAACAAGCTTTGAGTTCCTGTGTTGATAAATACAATACAGTTATAGAGGCCGATGTTGCAGTAGCATTCGATGCTTTAGATAAAGGTGACTACAAATTTGTTGAACAATACATGAATGAGGCTGATTCATGTGAAAAAGATTTTTCGAGAAGTTCACCTTTGACACGTGTGAACAAAGACATGCACGATGTTGCTGCTATAGCTTCAGCAATTGTAAGGGTGCTTATGGACAGTTGATGATTATTATTTTTAGGCAAAGAATATTATTGAAGTTAACATGGTAATAAGACAAATTAATTTAATGTTTGTCTATTTCTACTTATTCTGAATTATACTCTTGAAAGTTTATAAGATTATGGAACTAAGTAACCTAGAGGAGGTGAATAGGTTATTTTTAATTTTTATCAATTTATAACTTAATAACCTAAACAAAACAATCGGACATGCAATCGCGTGTAAGAATAAAATACGGAAATAAAATAACAACACACGATATTTTTAGGTGGAAACAACCTAGGCCACAACTATGACCTAAGAAGAAAACCACTGATCTACCGGACCACCTAACTTTTCACTATGAAAATCAAATGTTCAAGTACAAACTCGGTCTTATGCTACCCTTCCTAGGATACTGCCCCAATGTACTTTACTTACGAGCCCCTGCTCTGTTTTCATCGTTTCCAATATTAGCGTGAGCGGTTTCCAGACTAACGTTCCAATAAGCTTCCCGCCAATCAGATACGTTCTCGAATTAACTGCAAAATTGTTAGCACAAAAAACACAAGTACCCATGTGTTCTAGAACGAATTTAATAATGAATAATTCTATCTAGATGATTCAAAATATATGTTACTTAAATCAAATCAACTAGTAAATCCTATAGCAAAAAGATCAAGCACAATTTCAATAAAAATAACTTCTTTAAAAATTAATATTTAAATCAAATAACTATGATATGATAAAAACAATTATTTGAGCTAACAATTTAAGAACAAAAATAAAGAAGCTATAGAAACATATTATCAAAATATCATAAAATAATTGGGCTTATTAATTAATCAAACATAACCACAAATATTTGATAGATTAATTAAATAAAGAAGTCTAAAGAATTATGATCTTATATTTGTAAAACAAGATATAGAAATTAAGAAGATTAGAATAATACTCTTGTGTGGTTAATTGAAACAATGAGCAATGAGTTTTATTTATAGGAAAAATTAAAACTCTTAATCCTATGTAATTGATAAATATCTTTTTTATTACAAATAGGATTAGTAATACTCATTAATTAAGAAAATTCTTATATGATTGATAAATATCTTTTCTATTTCAAATAGGATTAGTAATACTTACTAATTAAGAAAACTCCTATTTAAAATAGATTTCTTTTAAAATAGATTTTATGCTATCTTTTATGTTAAAGATTTCAACTATAATTTAGAGTATATCTTATCTCGTATCTTTTAAAAATAGATTTTATGTTATCTTTTATGCTAAAGATTTCAACTATAATTTAGAGTATATCTTATCTAATATCTTTTAGCATATATTATTTTAGAGTATATCTTATCTAATATTTTTTAGCATATCTTATTCCATATTTTAGCACTAAAAATAATTTCAGATTTATAAGCATGTGTTATTAAATACATAAATATAATCCTATGTGTCGTAGTTATCAAAGATATACCTGAAGTACAATTATCTGAAACTCGAGCATTTGTTTGACTTTTCTTGATAGACTTGATAGCAGATCTAAAAATAAATTTACAGATAAATATTTTGTCCATGAAAATAATCAACACTCATTCATAGTCCTTACAACTCTAAATAAAGAAGTTACATACAGGTGCTAGGAAGAAAAAAGAAGTCATATATGAGATATTTGATTATATAGGTTAGGCATATGAACATCTTTTGAAACTTGTAGAAACGCTTCCGACAGCCAAAAAAAAAAAGTTTCTAATCCAAACACAATTGTCCACAAGTGACTCAAAAACACATTTTGTGTTTCCTGAAAGTGCTTTCTTTAGAATACACTCTTGACTGAACCCACTTTTAGAGGAAGCACAAGCATATATACCATGCTCTATTGTTACAAAAAATAATTATATATACTACTTATCAGAAGGTGAATAAATTTATGGTACTGTTGTATATACATAAGCATTATCAATAAAAACGTAAGCATGCACTTAGCTAAATGGAAGAGTATAAAACAAGAAGCCAACTCACTTATGAACTACTACCCAATATGTTTTTGAGTTTAAATCTACAGTCAGATCTTCCAAATATAAAACAAACATTTAGGAGAAGAAGACTGGAAAAAAGAATAATTTGAGAGCTTAACAGCAAGGGCTTCTCCTAATCATTTAGACAATTTTTAATTCAAGCTCTCACTCAGTACCTGTTGTCTTTTTCTGTTTGCTGTTTTTTTGCTTAGTTGTCCGTTTATTACAGCTAAAAACTAACAAAAGGGTATTAAGCATATCTTACTTTTTATGTTTTCACATGAATCTTGAGATCCAAATTAATTTCAATTTCCCAGAATAAAAAAATGAACACCAAAAGGGTACTTTCTAAAGGGTGATTAGAAACAGACAAAAATAATCTAACTCGTGAAGTGTGAATGAAAGTGTTTTGAGAATTGTAAAAACATGATTTCCGAAACCACTCATATAATTGAGAAATTATTTAAAAGTGTGTCAAACCTTAAGGGGAGAGACATGTGAATAAATAGGCTAGCTATAGAATTGCCACAAACTCTCACTTTCTTGACAAAAACAGAAGCCTAAGTGCCTAACCTCCACAAAAAGCTGGTGGACACCTAGAAAACCTTCACTATAAGTATCCTTCTTAAAATCTCTGTCTCCATAAAAAATGAGGAACCCAATTTCTCTATCACATATATTTCTATTTAACATTGCCCTAATCTCCTTACTTCAATTGATTCAATGTACTGTCTCTCCTCTAGCTCAAGACAGTGATTTGATAATAAATACCTGCAAGAAAACACCCCATTATGATCTCTGTGTCTCTTCACTTGAGTCAAACTCAGAAAGTTCTAATTCTGATCTCAGAGGACTAGCAAAGATTATGGTAAACATCGTTTTAGCAAATACAAGTGCCACTTTGGATTTTATTCAAACACTACTCAGGCAAGAACCAAATCCAGAATTAGAGCGTTCTTTAGCTTATTGTGCTGAACTCTACATACCAGTTGTGAAATATAGTCTTCCACAAGCAATTGAAGCTCTAATTGGTGGTCATTTCGGGTTTGCCAACTATGGAGTTTCGGATGTTCTAAAGGAAGCTACTGACTGTGAGAAGAAATTTTCAGGTTCAACCGAATCACCCTTGGCTGATAGGAACAATCTTGTTAAGGAGCTTTCAGAGGTGGCTACATCAATTCTTAATATGTTACTAAAAAGTTTATTCTTTTAACGCCTTTTTCTTCAAAACCATGTACTTGTACTGTTCTTCTTCTACGGCCTTTCAGAACTTTTTTTTTTTTTTTTGAGCTATTGTATAATTTTGTGTGAGTGTTGTGTTAGCGTTCATATTTCGTGTGTATCGTATTTTTGTTTACTTAATAAAAAATTATATAATTTTTTATTTACAAATTATTTAGGATGATTTTATTTACCGAACAAAATTTATTAATGTTAAAAGTTCAAAACAATGTTTTTATTTTCAAAATTCTAAAATTTAATGAAGTAAAATATTTAGTTATTTTAATAATAATATTTTATCATCTGAAAATATCAATTTACACTTATTTATATATGAATTTTCAATTTATAAAACAGCCAGACTTGTCCGTATCAGCAGAGGGAGTAATTTTCGACATTCTTGACATGCTATTTTCTTTGGAAAATATTATGTGTCTTGAATTCGAATATAATATAAATAATATAATATTGTGTTGTTGATAATATTATTAAATTATATTAAATAAAAAATTATTAGGTAAATATTCATAAGTGTTAATTTTGTTTTGTTTACTAATTTTGCTACTTGTAAATAAAGTTATATTTGATTATTGGATGGATGGTATTGAATAGATTAAATATAATTATTTTGTATAATATTTAGTCATAATTTTTATAATATAGTTAGATAAATTGATGATATATATTTAGTAAAATAATTTATATTTAAAATAATATTTATTTTATGAGGAAATGTTATAAAAGTATCTTAAATTATGTAATGTATGTCATTTACTTTATGAGATTAAAAATTGGGTCATTTAGTGTCTTAATTTTATAAAAATTAGATAATTATAGATAAATTATATTATTTTAATGATTTTATTAAAATATTATCATTTTTTTATTAATTGATTAAACTTGATTAAAACATGATTCTTTAACAATGATAAAATTACAATTAATATGAAAAAATTTACAAAATATTTATTTTATATTTGTTAAATTTCACTTTTATTCTTATTAAATATTTGTATTTTAATCAAATTATAATCACTTGATAAAAAAATAATAATATTTTAATAAAAATCATTAAAATAATATAATTTTTTTATTATTAATTAAGAGATTAAATGATATCGTTTTTAATCTAAGAGATTAAATAATATAAATATCTAATTAAGAGATGTATGTGGTATTCACCTTTTATTTATTTTATATAATTTTTTTATCTATTAAAATAATTTTATTATAAAAATAAAAATAATAATTTAAGATTAAAGAAAAAACAAGATATAGAATTATAATATCAGAATTAAAAATATAAAATACGACTTAAACCTATATTCATTAATATTATTAAATTTTTATATTATCTTATATTTTAGATTATAATATTAATTTATAGCCATACATACAATTATACAAAAATTATCTTTAATGTTAGTTTCTGCTTTGCGTTAGGAATATATTACTTAATTTAGTCACGTATAATTTTTTATGCAGTAATTATTAATTATTTAAATAAAAAGTTGAATATTTATTTTTAAAATATTATCATAAATTTAATTCAATAATATTTTAATATTATAGTTTATTTTGTTTTTCAATTTACTTTTAAAAAATTTTATGAATGACATTTGAATCTGGATTACTAAAATAAGGCTGAAAAAACAACTATTCTTTTTCTGAAAATTTTAACTTTTTAATAAATAATGCAGGTGAATAATGATGTTGTATAAACATCATCTGCACGTAGCTTGGAAACAAGCCATCAAATTAAATGGAAAAGTCAAGATAGTGATAGATATGATATACGTGTAAAGCAGTTACAGGCAGGTCTTTTCTGTCTATATTCATGAAGAAAAAGTGTATTTATAATGTGTTATTATCCTGAATGGCGGGTTCGGTTATCCAAATCAACCGTTAAGTTTTTAACCGATAAATTTTAAAAACGAAAATAATTTTGGATAAAAATCGAATATAAAACAACGGTTACAGTTATGTTAAAAATCGTCTGTACTCAAAATTAATTATATTTAATTAATTAAATTATATATTAAATTATAAATAAAAAATTAATTATATATATTTAATAAATTAAATTATATATATTTTTTGGGTTTTTTTCGGAGATTTTTTCATAACCACCCCGAACCGTTACCTACGGGTAAAAAATCGTAACGATTTTCGGGCAGTTTTGAGTATAAGTTTTATAATTCGATTCGGGAACGGTTATATCAAAAATCGTCCTCGTGCTCATTCTTGGTTATTATCGCACGCAATTGATTATTATTTAAAAAAAATTATTATTTTACTTGATAATTTTTTATTATATTAACTAGGGGTGTCCATAAACCGGTCTAGATTTAAACAAATCGAAAAATTAGATCAAATAGTAGTTCAGTCTAATTTATATTAATTTTTAAATCGATCGAACTAGATTAGACTGATTTAATAATATATTAAAATTTTCATATTATCTCTCATTAAACGTGTCCAAAAATCGAACCAAATCAGAAATCGAATCAGATCGAACAGTTTTATAAATCAAACAGTCTAATCTGATTTGTATTAATTAAAACTGTTTTAAACGATCCAATCTGATTAATTTTTTTTTCCTTAAACCGAACCGGTAGACACTCTTAATATCAACTATAGTTATAATATTTATTCATGAAAAGAAATAGTATGGTTCAAGTATATGGTAGTATGTGATGTAATCGAATAAAAATTATTAAAATTATTAAATTTTAAATAAATATAATTATTTTGAGATAAGGATTATTTTTGTCATTTCTACGGATTCCTGTGTATGATAACATTTTTTGTGATGGGACCGAATAGAAGCTATTAAAGTTTAGTTGATACCTGGGACCATTTCTTTCTTTTCTTCTTCTTCTTCTCTTTCTTTTTTTTTATATTATTTATGCCGACTTAAATTGCATGGTCCACATGGATTGGGGATAATTTAGATGGAAATTTAGCTACGAGTATAATTATTTCGTTGGATAATAATTATACACATTGAATCTTAATAATTATATATCTTTGTATTGAATTTATAAAAGTAACCTCGTACGTACTCATTTATAATTTATCATTCTTATAATTTTTAACAATCTAAATATTTGATATCTAATGGTATAATGTCTTCCTTGCGATGAGGTTTTTATTATTTGAAAAAAAAAAAAAAAAAATTTGCTTGGTCTACTATGTATAGAACACAATTTTAGACTTACGTACCAGTCTCTTTGCATCCTAATAATTAATATGTATATACACATATATTATGAAGGATAATAATTTATATAATAAAATTAAATTCAAATTATAAACTTAATTTGAATATAAATTAAATTAAATTTAAATCAAATTTAAGTTAACTCAAATAAAAATTAAATTAAAAATAATATAATTTTGTAATATATATTTAAAATATAATGAATTATATTATGTCTTGAAATTAATAAAATCTAAAATATAATATATATTATTTTAAATTTAAATATTTGAATGATAAATGTTAACCACAAAACAAACACAAAAATAACCGAATACAATAAAAAACAAATAAGACATAATAAATTTAAGGATGGTTTGGTAAATTATCTAATTAACACACAAAATCATAATTTTACTAATTTTTTTTCGAAACAGAGAGCAATTTTCTCAATAACTCAATTACACTCTATATTTTAATAATATTATTAAAAATCAAAATGATACTGATATCTAAATTCCTAATATACCCAAAAGTCTCACATATACATGCCCAAAATAAATAACCTAAAAATATGATTATTGTTCTTTACTTTTTGGCTACCTATTCTCCCATACACAGACATAGAAGATATAAAACAATATCTCTTCTCTACTTGGGTGTTTCCTCTCACACACTAGACTACATCTACACAACTCTTCGGTTGGTGAATATATAAAGCATAATAATAACTTTTGTCTTCCACTTCACATAAACACATAAAACATTAATAAATAATTTATCTCATCAGTTTTTTAGTTAATTAATATTAATCAAGTTAGAACTTGAACAGCCCATAAAGAACGTTTCAATTTAACAATAACAATGTTAGTCTTTACTCAAAAGCTACCAATAAGAAGTAAAATATCATGGCATGTTCATACATACACTCATCATATCTCATTTACCGATAGAATATACCTATCACTTTATTTTCAACATAAATTTATTTGAATTTGCTCTATCTTGAGAGTAATCTGATACGAGCCTAATTAGCTCGAGCTCCTTGACGCAATACATAGGCACAAGACGTCAAGGGAGGGGACCACAAACGATAAAATTTGTAGGTGATACACACGACCAACCAGCAAGCGCAAGCAACACCAAAAGAAGAACCATTAATCAGGTCGTGCACAGGTACGATAATTCTGTTAAGAAATGTCAGAAATTAATTAATGTAAGGCTATATATAGTCATAGTATTTGAAGAAGCGAAAACAAGAAATAATATACAATTTATCTCTCTTTCTCAGTTTCTCTCTTCCCTTTACCTCTCTGAAATTTCTTCACGTATCAATGGTATCAAAGCCAATTCCAGCCATGGACAATCGAAACCGATCCAACATAGAGACTTCGGATGAGGAATCTGACACCTTCGATCGAATAAACGCCATCTTACAATTGGTGTTGATCGAGCTGTGAGCTTTTCGTGCCACTCATAGCTCACCATTGGCTCCCTATCTTGGCAATCAGAGGAGTAGATTGTCGAGAACCTTCGAGAAATGGGAAGCTCCACCTATTGGTTCCTTCGCCTCAAAGACTTGCTTGACAGTCATGGGATACGTGAGGTTAGACTCAATAAATCCCCAATTATGTAAGAATCAATCCCCTAGGGTACTTAAGGACGAGAAGGCGACTTATACAGACACCAAAGTGAAGTCTCGCGAGCCTTCCTTGCTTGGGCTTGAAATTGGGCCATTTTCTGGCCATGTAGTCCCTATAACCAACAACCACGCACCAGCTTTACCCAACCAAACCTAATCTAAACTCGAAGAAAACAAAGAAGAGGGTGACTAGGGTTTGCCTAAATTCACTCATTCTGAACTCAAAGAAAACGAAGAAGAAAATGAAGACCACATCGGGCTTCAAGAGAATGAGAAAGATGATGACTACCCTCCAACAGAAACTCCCTCTATGTTCCTAATGCACCAACCATTTGTTCAGTCACAGAAAGGGGTTTCCTTATCACTTTATTTTCAACATAAAATAATTTGATTTGAATTTGCTCCATCTTGAGAGTAATCTGATACGAGCCTAATTGGCTCGAGCTCCTTGGCATAGCATATAGGCACAAGACGTCAAGGGATGAGACCACAAACAACACAATTTGTAGGTGACATACACGACTAGTCAGCAAGTGCAGTCAACAGCAAAAGAAGGACCATCAATCAGGTCGTGCAGAGGCATGGTGATTCTATTAAGAAATGTTAGAAATTAGTTAATGTAAGGCTATATATAGCCATGGTATTTGAAGAAACGAGAACAATAAATAATATACAATTTACCTATCTTTCTCAATTTTTCTCTTCTTCCTATCTTTTTGAAATTTCTCCATGTATCATAATCCTTTAACATTATATTTTTATTATCAAAAACGATAAACTCTTCATTAAACTTGAATCATTTTTCTTAAGTCACATTGTGATCATGAGTGCAAGATTTCAAGTTTAACATTGAACCAATATTCACCTTACCCTTAATGGTCACTGTAGCTCCACCTTAAACAAGATTCACATTCATCTTATATAAATTTTACTTTTTTGTTACTTTCATTATGACTATAGAACTTTTACTCAACTCTATAGACTCATTCTTTACTGAAAATCCATAGTTATAAGAATCCAATTTTCTCAATGAAATCAAGTTTTTTCTCAAACTTAGAATAAATCTTGGATCACCAATTATTTGAATAGCTCTATCATACATCTTCATCTTGATAGTGCATTTTCCAATGAACTTACTCCTAGCCATGATAACATCGCCATCATTACAAGGATTGTAACTATCAAATAATTCATTGGTTGCACACATATGGAAACAAATGCAAAAACAAAAATTCAACGAGCCTTTAATTGTAGTCACACATATGAGATTAGAATCAGAATCATAAATTTTAGTGATATTTATCACTTTTTTACCTTTCCTTTTCTTTGTATCAAGACTTTTTATATCTTCTAGTATGTATTTATAAAATCTAATGATGTGTCTTTTTATGACAATAAAAGCACTCAATATCATCTTTTGAATGAGACATGAAACGATTGTCTCTACTATAATCTCTTCCTTTAGGCATATATCTTCCTTTATTTGATGAACTTGTTCTTAAATCTTCTCTAGTAGCAAGAGCATTTCTACCTGAAGAAAGTGTAGATTGAATTACATTAGTAGTTTCTAAAAGTGATAAGTGATGTTGACATCTCAATCAACGTAGTATTCCAAGTAATGTTGTTATCAATGTATCATATGATTATGGTAATAAGCATAACAAAATCATCACTTGATTTTCATCATATATTTTCACATGAACACTTAAAAGTTTAGAAATATATCTATTGAAGTTGTAATATCATCATCTTCTTCTATTCTCAGGACATATAACTATTTTTAAGTATATTCTATTTGTAATAGGCATTAACGTATACAAATTTTTCAATTTTTATACAACTTTGATAAAAAAGTCTCATTCAACACATTATATTTACTTCATAAACCAAACTCAAGCAAATAGTACTCATTGTCTTTGTTTTCATTTCTTCCCAATAATCTTCCTTTGTGTATTCTGGCTTCGATCTCTTTAATGCTTTTAAGAAGATCTTGTTGCACCAGTGTATCATTCACATTATTTTATCAAATGTTAAAATTAATTTTTTTATCAAATTTTTATCTCTCAAACTTTGTTGTTGTCATGTTTCTTAATTCAAGATCTTTAATCTTTGGCTCTAATATCACTTATATAATTTGTTGGACACAACGAAAGCACAAAAATAACCAAATGTAACAAAAATAAGTAAAATATAAGAAATTTAATAATGGTTTAACAAATTGCCTAATATATACACAAAATCACACTTTTCATTAATATTAATTTTTTAAAAACAGAGTATTTTTTTAATAACCCAATTACACCCTATATCTTAATAATAATACTAGTAACGAAAAATGACGTTCAAACATAAATTCCTAGTATACCAAAAGTCTCTATACACATACCCAAAATAAAAAATCTAAAAATACCCTTATTGTTTTTTACTTTTTGGTTGCATATTCTCTCTTACACATACACAAAAGGAATAAAGCAATATCTCTTCTCTTCCGGGGTATTTACTCTCACATACTATGCTACACATCTACACAACTCTGCAGTTGGCGAATATATAAAGTATAAGAATGACTTTTGTCTTCCACTTCACATAAATGCATGAAACACTAATAAATGATTTAGCTCATCAGTGTCATAGTTAATTAATTAATATCAAGCTAGATCTTGAATAGCCCACAACCAACGTTTCAACTTCCCATATTTTTTTTAAAATTTAGGTTTTGAGGCACTATTCCTAACATGTCTCCAATTTTTTTATTTCATATAATTATATTTTTACAAATAAGTTCTAATATTATTAAAAATATTTCTTAATTTATAAAAAATTTAATTAACTAAAAAAATATACAATTAAAAATTCGAGTTAGTTTATATCAAAGAGAAATAAAAATGTAAAACTCACATCTTCAATAGATAATTCATGACAACAAAATTAAGCATTTAGATTCAAAAGCCAAAAATATAAAATAAGATGAATTATTAAAATATGGGTAAAATAATAATTTTCTATCATAATAAACAAGGATTTCTTATTCTATAAAAAGAATCATCATTTTTATTAATTAGGCATAGTTCCAAAAAGGGCAATTTTTTAACTCTAAAAAATTATTCACTTATCATTTATATATCTAGAAATTATGAGTGATTCGGAATCTCTTAAAAATTCTTAATTGTCTTTAAGAATTATAATAATTATTAATATTATGAATAAAATAAAATATAATTACTCTTTTTTAATTTTCTTATAAGTCTAATTTGGACACCGCATTATGTATGAATGCAAAGGTTTCGCTATTATCAAGAAGTTATTAAGGTTTTAGCAAATTAAGACATATTAAGTGAAATAAAAGAAGACGAACATCAGAAGTGAATATCGTAATAGACCTATTAAATTCATGTATGATAGTTATAATTTTAAGCCAATTAAGAATCTTGAATGATTAAATATTTTTTCATAATATTTATAAAATTAATAAATAAGAAAATGAAAACAAACAAACTAAACACAAGTATGTACGAGAATAAACATAAAGAAAATATAAAATTAAAACAATATTTTAATAAAAAAAAATTAAAAATTTATCTTTAAATAATAGTATGTAAGAAAGAACAAATAACTTTATCTTTAAATAATAATATACAAGAAACAACGATTAATCTTGTAAAATAATTAGCTTTAATTTAGTATCATAATCATAGAAAGAAAAAATATATCATTGATAAAAAATTAATGTCGTTAATTAGTCAGAGACATAAATAAAAATATGTTAAATGTTAGAAATATTAATGATATTTTTATTTTTAGAAATAATCATTTTAGATTAAATTGTACCATTTTTAAAAGAAAAATACTTCTAATATATATCTAATAAATACAATACTTTTGTATACTATTTCTAAATGTAAAGTATCCTACCTTGTCCATATAGTATCAAATTAATCAAATACTGTTTAGCTGAAAAATGGAGCCAATTGTTATTTTTAAAGTACTAAACATTTTTGTCAGAGTATAATTTTTATTCTGATAAATAATTATTTTTTAAAAAATAAAAAACTTTGCTTTAACGGTAATATTTATTGCTCCAGTACATGACTAACTAAAATAAATCAAATACTGCATTGTAATCATCGTTTTAGATTTCAGTTTACCTGGCTTATTTATTTGTCTTGAGATTATGAAATAATAATCTGCATTTTCAAACGTGAAAATATCATTATACTCCTTAAGTATCTTTTTTTTCCTTACGAATGTTATTAACGTTTGAAAATATGTTTTTGATGATTAATTTAATTAAATCTAAATTATATTTAAATTAAAAAATCTGAATCAAATTAAATTTGATTCAAATTCGAAACAATTCAAATAACAAAAATATAATTGAATTGAGTTTGAGTCCACTCGTAATTAAAACTAAATTAAAAATATTTTGATTTTTTTATATTTATGGCTTGAAAGTGATTATTATGAAATGTAATATATATTATTTTAAATTTTAATATTTAAATGATGATGTAATAAATTATTATTAATATGTGTTTTCTTGTGAAATACTAATTTTTGCACATTATTTCCATCATTTTTATAGTTTTATGTAACTATGTTTGTATTAATAAATTTTAATATCATTAAAAATATTTTAATTTATAAAATAAAATTAATTAATTATAAAAACTTACGATTAACAATTTTGACTAATTTAAGTAAGTTTGAATCAACCTATTTATGAGATTTAGATTCGTATTCATCTTTACATGTTTGAATTAATTCATAAATATTATTTTTTTAAATTTATTTTTAATTATTTATATTTTTATAAATTAATTTAATTTATTAATTTAACTATAAATATTATAACTATAAATATTATAATTATTTTTATAATTACATCTTGAAATATATTTCTTTAAATTTAATTAAAATTAGGTCATAATTATTTATAGATAATTAAAAACATAACAATTTTAATGCATGAGATTTAGAATAAATATAAAATAACAATTTCATTTATTATAGTTTTTTTAATTGATAAGTATGTATGTATTTTTTTAATTTAATGTGTTTTTAGGCTTTATATTATTAAAATAAATTAAAATTTTAATATTATTATTTTTACAATGATAAAGTTATAGAGATAGAGATGTTTTATAATAGAGAAATATTAATAATATAAATTTATATTATAATTTATTTTTCTATTGTATTGAATCGTATCTCAAAATTATTTTATTTTAAAATAATTTTAAAATAATTTTTAAGATAATACTGTTATATTACGATATAAAATATATAATTATAAAAATATGTATAAATTTATATAATATAATTTCTCAATAGTTACAATAAGGGATTTAGCAAATATTCAAGCATTTAATTTTTATTTTAAAAAAAAAAAGAGAAAGAAATTATTCAAACATTTCATGATTATTTATTTATTTATTTATTTTTTGAATATTGCATGATTGTTGACCATAACAAATTATAAAACAGTTTCCAAATAAAGATCTTGAAATCGATAAACATGATGTCTTAAACAGATGGTCATGGTCAATGACATTTGTCCTCACCCACTCTTTACAGCTTGATTCTTTTATCTTAAATCGTATTTTAGTTAATATATCATTTAAAATATTGCATCTAATAAAAAATTCTTAAAAACTAGGATGGATTTTCCACGTAGCATGTAATAGACATTAAAATATGATTTTAAATCTCATAAAACTTTACTTATACTTCAATAAATACTAATTACACCTAATTTTACCCTCAAATTTGGTATGCGCTACACTTCAATATTAATTGGAAAAAGTATATCTATATTTTATCAAAAAATTTACTTAAAGAACATATTTTAAAAAGATTTCCATATAATACATATGATATAAAAAACTCATATTTTTACAAAAAAAAAATCAATTTAATTCTTCTAAACAAAATAAATACTGAGGGGTTAAAATGAAAATTTGATACCTTCTTCTTCCTTTCCCTGTCTAGTCACCGCATCACCCCATTTCAAACCGATCATCGCTCACGAGACTTAACATTATCTGCACAGCTTTGATCGTAAACTAGTCCCAACAGACTTAACGCAACGCCATTTCAAAACATTTTGTAATTCACTTATTCTCTTTCCACTTCTGCGTCTATTATCCTTCAGGCACAAACTTTTTAACATGACTATTAGTCATTCCTTCATTATAGGTTTTTTTTTAAGGTTTTCAAGTTATCATTCATAATGGAGGAGCGGTGATAGGGAAAGGAAAAATAAGGTGACAAGTTCCTATTTTATCCTTGTCTAAAAAATTCCACAATACTTATTTTGCCCATTAGTGTATAAAAGGACTAAAGTGAAACTTTTATAAAAATATAGGCATTAAATATGAGCCTTTTTCATATCATGGGTATTAAAAGAGAACTTTTTTACAATATGATCAATAAATAGAGCTTTTGATGAAACATGAGTGCTAGAAAAGTACCAAATCACAATCCATCAACTGATAGCAAAACAAGGACAGACATGGATTAGTAGCTAGAATTTACTTGTTCAAAATTTCATGAAGCTAAAACCACCAAAACAATTGCCCATAACTCCTTACCATTATTAGATCAGGTCAGTTACCGAGAATTGCAACTTACCTGTATACATTTGGTATCTGGTATCCTCTAGGCAACATACTTATGAAAATTCATCACAGGTAAATCTAACTAACCCCGGTTTTCGATTAATATACACGAAGGGGATAATTTGCACGCAGAAATTGGTACAAACTATACAAAAACTGCAAGTAAAAATAGCTCACGTCACAACATCAAGGGCGTCCACTGTCTTGGATGCTTAATCTTCAGCAGACTAAGCAATTACATTCTCATTATGAGTGACGCTACATTTTATCCAGCAAATCTTGCCCGCTTCTCCTGCAAATCTGATCCAGCGACTTGCTCTACAATACTGAAAGTTCAAGAGGGTAGTATTATTTACTACTATGCAGCCAAAATGTAATATTTCTAGAAATATATGAATAATCATAAACCATACAACCATGATAGATTGGCAGCTAAAATGAACAACATACTTGGGAGACTCGGAACCGGGTCCGTTTGAGATGGTTGATGGATTTGGAAATTGGACTGAGATCAAACCAAACTCTGTTGCTCCTGCTGACACAGGAGAACCTTGGAAACTAACATTATTGGTACTTTTGGATGAAATACCTACAATAGAAATGCTCGATTTGTGAATATGAAGTAAAACCAATGTGAACATGAAATAGACCAAATGAAACAACTATATGGCAACTAAAAAAATACAATGTGGGGTGTGCAACACTAGAGGTCCTTCTATTTTAAGAAAAAATACACTTTAATCCTGATATTATTGGATTGGGCACTTCTAACCCCATCATGAGCACTTCTAGTCCCTAGTTATATAAATATAAGTACTTGTAGTTCCTCAATTATTAAAAACTGGGCACATCTAGTTCAAATAAAGGGACTAGAAGGAACCAATTTTAGGACTAAGTTCATATTTTTCATAATAATGAGACTAGAAGTGTCAAACCCAACAATATCACGGCTAAAGTGCATTTTTAAGCAAAATTTCAATACTAATTTTGCACTTTTCCAGTGTTTGTTGTCATAAACAACTCTGTAAAAGTACATAGAGGAGACAAAATCAAAAAGGGTGAGCAACACGAATGGTCCCATTTTTCTTAAAAAATGCACTCTACTCCCGTAATTTTTGGGTTTATAGTTAGATACTATAAGTCCTATTATTATGAAAAGTGATTACTTCCTGTCCCATAATTAGTCCAAAAAAATGCACTTATAGTCCCATCAGTGGAACAATTTTTACGCTGAAGTGCCCAATTTTCATAAAAATGGGATTAGAAGTGTCAAAGCCATAAGTTATAGGAATAAAAGTGTAATTTTACACATAGTAACAAGACTACTAAAACCTTTTTCCCAAATCAAAACCATTTACCACTAATATTCTAGCCAATCAAATTGTTCATATCAAACTACTGTATAAACATAATGTTGATACAATAGCTCCTATCATAATTTCTCCAATTTTGATTCTTGAGATGAATGCAGAAGAGAAAAAGAAATCAATATCAGAGGCTTGTAACAATTAAACCCACGTCGTTTGACATAATAAACTTTTGGCACTTTTAAAAGGAAAAGAAGAAACTAAAACTTATGTTTAGGTGAAATTTTTTACCAAACAATATTGGGGGCAGGGGAAAGTGAGTTCCCTGAAAAAAGGCCAGACCTTTACCACTAGCACTCTGCTAGAGAGCAGTTGGCATAAACTGGCAGTGATCGCAACTGAAGAAATTAAACAAAACAACTTAAATGATGCAAGCTAAATGTGATGAAAAGCTATTCTATAAAATTTGATTCCAAAAATGGGCTGAAATCTCTACAACAATAACTAAACAGATTGGGAAAGGATATGATTAGCGAAAGCCAAAGTTAAGCAAAGTTCTACAAAAATACTATCAGTAGGATGATACGTCTCTAAGAGGAAAGTAGACTTAAGGTGGAAATAAGAACTATTACCTTGAAAGATTATCACAAGAAAGAAAATAACGGTGAACACCATAGCGAACATGTTACTATTGGACGATGATGTCTTTGCAGCTTTCATCTTCTTCCAGGCTTTGATACGTTCAACCCTAGCCCGCTTCAACACGGCAAGCTCTGAAATTTCTCTAATTAGCTTCTGGTCAGCTGCATCCAATGATGGACCTCTGGGAGGTCTAGGTGGTTTAGGAGGCTTTTTATTGCTTGTCTTTTTTCGTTTCTCCTTCCTTGATGTCTTCTCTGCATGATCTACAGATTCTTTTCCCTCTAGCATATTGCATGTAACTACCTTGATATTCTCAGGAGAAACAAACCCATTTGTGTTGTATACTTCACCAGAACTCTGTCTACCATCGGTCTTAGGTAAACCATCAGCAAAACTGTCACAAAACTTACCCATCAATGTCTTTCCCTGTCTTTTAGAACCTGAAACAGGCGTATTGCTTAAATCCTCATCAAAAACTACCAGCCCACTTTCAATATCAACTTCAGGCCCTTTATCTCTTGAACTAGTATGATCCATTACAAACACATAAAACCAATTTGTTTATTAACCTGCTAGTCTCGCTCCAAATGATCAAAGCCTCAAAATTTCGGTGGAAGCACAAAAAGCTTCAATCTTTGAAGTCAACCCATAACATGAAACTGCTCACTTGAAGATGTATTAATAGTTAAGGTGACAACTGACTACAAACATATATAGCTTCATCAACTAATAACACTTTCCAGTTTAACTTGCAATTAAGCCTAGACACCTCCCCACTGAAACCTGTATCTTGTTTTACACGAATTGCACTCTTTCCTATCAATAGTCAACCATTAAACAATTATTTTCCCCTTCAAGAGAACCCTGTACTCATTAACACAACACAACCATATAAAAACACTAATCAAATTTCCATAAACTTACCCCCTAAAAAAGAGAAATTAATTGCATTATGCACGAAAATACTTACAACTATAAATAACATTTTCACACAAATAAGAAACCAACCTCACAAATGAAAGGGACAAATCAGTAACGCAGCTTCCACATTAAACACTCGGATTCAAAAAATTTTCTTTCAAAAATTAAGAACAAGTTAAAACATCGTGAAAACAAATCTATTAAAGCCGAGGCAAGGTCAATTTTTAATACATTTTTCGAGAGAAAGTTGACAAAGAAAAAATTACGGAAAATTATATATCGAGACAACCCAGAAATTTATATTTAATGAATTAAATAATTCAATTAAAAGGAAGAAAAAAACGCGTAAGATCCCTAATGCAAATATACTTTAAAATGTATCAGAAGGAAACCATCCTTGTAAAACACCAAAAATAAAATTTAATTGAAAATGTGAATTGAAAATCCCAAAAACATAAAGGTAAATACCTTGAAGAGAAAGCGAAGCAACCCCAGATCCGATGCGGACAGTGGTATACAGCGAAACACACCGTCAAAAATGGGGGCAAAGAGTTTTCCTTTTAATTTAATTTTTTTCTTTTTCGGGAAACAAAAGAAGAGAGATATAAGAGAAGTCCAGAGCGGACACGAGGAGTTCAGAGGTATTAGCACCGGTAAGGAAAGCGCTGCATTTTTAAGAACAAGTCTCTGTTTTTTTTTTTTTTAAATATATATTTTATTATTATTTTAAAATGTAATAAAGAGCATATGCTTATCAGCGGAATTTGGGAACGTGATATTCTAGTTTATTGTAAATTCTTAGTAATTCACCGACACTTGGCTGTTAGTTTATTGTGAATTCTTAGTAATTCACCGACACTTGGCTGTTAGTTTATTGTGAATTCTTAGTAATTCACCGACACTTGGCTGTTTTACTTTAAGATAAATGTTTTTGAAGGAATTATCCATTCTTTTTATAATATAATATAGGATGATATAATATTTTAATCTAATAAAATTTAAAATTAATATAATTTATTTTAAAAAATAAATTCTAAGAAAAAAAACCTGATTATTAATAAATATATAATTAATTTTATATTATTGAACATTAAAATCATTTATTTTAATTAAAATTATTATATTTATAAATTTATGATGATGAAATTTTTTATTTCTATTTATAAAGTAGGTTTTTATAATTTTTTATTTATTAATATTAAATAATTAAAGAATCAACCATAAATAAATAAATTATTATAAATTTATGATATAAATAATTTTTTTTAATTCAGTTGAAATACAAACTATAATTAAATTTATAACGTGTATCTGTTGCTACGGTGCTATAATTAGTTTTTATTTTTTATTTTTACGCTTTGACACCTTCCTATTGTTTGCCGATTTCTTGCTTTGTTAGTTACTGTTTCAGTCAAATTTTATTTTATTTTATTTAGTCATAGTATTGTATGCGTCACAAATAATAACATACGTGTAGATATATTTTTCAATTTTTTTTATATAATTATTGATAAATAAATTTTTAAATATAATATTTATAAAATTATAGATAAATTATACACATAAAATAAAATTTATATTTATATAAATTTTAAGTTTTTAAGCTTTTAAAATTTAATATATCAAAAATATTAATTATTTAAATATATTTTTATTTAAATAAGATACATATAATATATATTTTTTTATTAAAAAACATGTTTTAGATTAGGTTTGGGGCATTTGTTTTAAATGGTATTAAAAACACAAGAATGTACTTATAAGTTTATGGTGATTTAACAGGATTAAACAAGAAAATTTTAAATATAATATTTATAAAATTATAAATAAATTATATATATAAAATAAAATTATATATTTTTATATTTTAATTTTTAAATTTTTATCACTTAAAAACATATTAAAAATTTAATAATTTGTTCATATTTATACTCAAAATGATATACATATATATAATTTTTTCGTTAAAAAAATCATTAATTATTGAAAATTAAATAATAATATTTTTTATTACTTATATAATGTTTTTTTCGAATATAAATATTAAATATACTCATGTTTATAATTGAGTATTTTCGAAAAGTATCGGATTGTTTCTAATAAATATTTCTTTTTTAATAAATTTGCATGTTTTGATAAATCAAACAGGTATTTTAGACTTTTAAGAATTCAGTTGGTAAATAATTTGCCTTGATTTAGTTATTAAATGTGACTTGTCAATATAGAGTTAATTGAGTCATATTTGAGTTAGGGTTCATAATTAGGTCTCTTAAATTTGTGATCGATTTTATATGCGGATTAACAAAATTCCACTCCAAATCGCCAACAGAATAACAATTTAAGAGGTTTATATATACTTAGTTTTACGTTAAGATAATAAAAATGGTAGATTATTTATAAAAAATTGATGTTTTATTTTCAAAAATAATTTTAATTGATTCGATTTAGTATAAAAATTGTTATTATATTTTATTTTATATATACATATAATATAATTAAGTAAAAATATATACATTTTTAATATTAAAGGTATAATAATAACTTAAATAATGACATTAAATTTTATTTATTATTAAATATTTTTATTTTATTTAAAAATATGTATTAAATAATGATAAATTAAAAATTAATATAATAAATAATATTTTAAAATTAAATATATTTTTTAAAAATAAAAAATATTATTAAATCGTGATGAAATTGATGTCATTTCATAATCGATTATTATTCTCTAAATTTATTTAAAATAATTATAACCGTGTTAGAAATAATTATGATTATTAGTATCAAAGTGTTAATAATCAAAGTATAAGTTTTAGTTGAAGTAATTAATCATTTAAAGATTAATTGTGGAGAGAAGAGGACATGTGTAAGTAATTAATATAAATGTATATACATACTACTAGTTAGTTAGTTTCCAAATACATCTGTATCGGAATGGAAATATAGTGTCTCTTACTAGTTAGTTTCCAAATACATTCATCTTAATTAATATATAACAAACATAGTACTGCAATAGGCTAGGATAGGCTAGGCCAAGATAAAATGATAACAAACAACCCCACGAGCACACAAATGTAGAAGATCTGAATAATTAATTATCATATTACCCACCTAGCTGTCTAGCTAGCTGGATCAATTTGATGTTTCATGCAAATAATTCAGTTTATGTTTCCTTCTTTTAATGTGACAAAACTGATATATTTTCTTTATTTGTATCCCCCTCTCGCAAATATAAGAAGAAAAAAACTATACTATTTTAAGGCTTAAATATGCTCTCTTTTTTTTTTATATATATATCTTCCTAACGTTTTTGAAGCCAAAGTAAAAATGTCTTCCATGTTGTTTAACTTGTTATAAAAATACTCTTAATTAATAATTTTACTTGTGTTATATTTTTATGATTTGTATCGTTATTATTAAAAATATAACAAATAAACGACATATTAAAATATTAATTTTATAATAAAAATGAATAAAATAACATAAATCTTATACATAATTAAATATTAAGAATATTTTTTACGTTGAGAACATTTTTTTATTATCAATTTTATACATTAAGAACATAAAACATATTTAAGAATAAATTAATGTTATTCTAACAAAATTTATTATTTATAATGAGATGAATAATAAGAACTAGAATTATGTTAGGACATGTTAAACTATTATAAAGATTTAAAATTTATATTTTATTATTTATCCTGCTTTATTAATTTAGTGTAATTGTGATATATAACATATTTAATACAATATATTATAAGATTTTGATAATAAATTATAAAATCTATTAATTTAAATTTTAATACAATATAAATGTATTTTATATTTCTAAATTAAATTTCAATCGATGATAATTTTGAAATCGATATGATCTCATTATTGTAAATAGTTTTCTTGATTTATGTGGATTCATTATATTATTTCCTTACACCTAAACCTAAAGGAATGTTTGTTACATTGTATAAAAAAATTGTAACTATATAATTTTATACAGTTATACATTTAGTTAAAAAATTACATTATATTGTACACAATAAAATTTACATGGTTATACATAAATTTTGTCCCATCGGAAGAAGAGTGCAGTCATGTGAGTTTAAATCACATTAGATATTTATCTTAATTTATCTAAATTTTTAATTATAATATTATGTTTTAATTTTTCTTAAATTAAAAATATAAAAATAAATTTTATAATGTAACTATTTTGATATATAAAAAAATATAAACAAATTACATATAATTTTAAATATAAAAATATTTATTATCAATTTTATTCGATTTTATTATACATGTAATTAAATACTGTAAAATTAATTATAATATAATTTATTATATTTATATTTAATATATTATACAAAATATGTCGTAAGTGTATTCCCATAAATCTTGTTTCTTAAGTTCATTGCAGTTTACACGGGTGCTTCTCCCACGGTGAAACGCTCCCCTATAATTAAAACCCTTTGTGTTTTTTATGGGTTCATATCTCACTTTATCCTAGAGGCTTATAGAGATATGGCATTTTAAAATACTTACCTTAATTTGTTTTACTTTTTTTTTTAAATAATATTATATGTATTAAATAATTGTGTCTATTAATTAACAACTTATTATTAAATAATATATTAAATATGAGACTATTTATCGATAATAATTAGTTACATCTTAACATATAAATTGATATATGTATTAATTTTGATAAAATAATATTATTCTTTATTTTTAAGGAATGTGATGGTAAATATCCTATATTTATTCAAAAAGTGACACTTATATTTAGTATTTTTTTTTATAATAGTATATTCTCGTTGTTATGAAAAAGTGATTACATAAAAATAAATAACTATTTTTTATATGTTTTTATTTTTTTTTCTATTTTTATTTTATTTTTTTAATTCTTTCATTTACAGTTTATTTAAGTTCTAACAGTCTTTATTTAATGTAATTAAAAAAATAAAAAATTACTTTTGTACTTACATAAAGTCACTTTTTCATAAATATATGTCAATTTTTTTTATAATAATAAGATTAAATTATTACAAAAAAAAAATATAATTTAAGTGTCATTTTTACAACAAATAAAGGACTTTGAGTATATTTACATATATTTTTCACTTATTTTTAAACTTGCATGTGTTTTTTTTTCTTTTTAAAATTTTTAAAATACAATTTTGTACTTTAAAAAAATGAAAGATAATGTCAAATATTTTACCAAATCAATATTTTATTAATTCTCTTAATGATATAAATGAGAATAACATTATATGCCTAAGCTATTGTATATATTAAATGATGTGTTAGAGTTTGATTGAATGTTGAATTAAGAAGGTGAGAGGTTTGAGTATTATGATATTACTTATTACTAGAATATTCATTTATATTATGAAATATTAACCAATATATGTATCAAATTATGATAGAAATCATTTTTGTATAATTATAAATGAGTTTTAAAAATAAAAATAAAAAATTTGAAAGAAAATCTCACTTGAAGTCTATATTGTATATAAATAATTTTTTTATTTAAGAAAAGATCTAACAAATAAGTTTCAAAATAAGTATATATAACAACATATTTGTCATAAATAAGCAGTCAAATTCTAGTTTATAGTATAGATAAAGATAATAATATAGTATATATATTAAAGATAATAGAAAAGAATGTTAAATTATTTTATTAATCTCTAAATTTTGAATAAATTTATACAAAAAATTTTAAAATTTTAAAATTTTAAATTCAATAATTTACTCTCAAATTTTAAATTTTTTACATATAAATCCTTAAATTTTTAATTAGTTCCCAAATTTAAAAATTTACAAATAAATTTTAAATTAACTACTAAAATACATATCTTTGAATCAAAATTCTAAGACTTGTATATAAAATTAAAAAAATTTAAAAAATAACTCGTATGTTTTAAAAATTTGATGACTCATACATCAAGTTTTACAAATTAAAGAATCAAATCGTATGTTTTCATAATTTGAAAATCTGTGTAAATTTAATTAAAATTTAAAGACTAATAATATACTTTAACCTATAAAGAAGAATAGACAAAAACCAAAATGTTAATAGAAATTAGAAAATATATGAGTAAGAAAAATATTCTTAAAAAAAGAGAAAATAACTTAAATGATCTTCAAACTATTGAAAGAGTACAACTTAGTAACTTAATGATTTATTTAATTTAAATATTACATAATTTTATTAAAGCTTCGAACAAATAAAAATAAATAAAATGACATAATTTGTTCAAGTACATATATGAATTATTGAAGGGAAAAAAATGAAATATAAAAAATTAAAAAAATCCTTAGATTATGACGAACATCTCCGCTTTTGATCATATACCCATTTCCTTCCGGCCCTATTATGTTCGAATTCTAACCTTACTAAACACATATTCCAATTATGATATTTTGAACTATTTTAGACTTATTTAAAAAAATTATTAAATTGTTTTACTTATAATATCACTGAGCTAAAAAGTCACTGTATTAAATCATACATTTTTTAAAGTTACATGATATATTATGCATCAATCCCTTTAAAAAACCAAATTAACTTCTTCTACATGTTCATTTTTTAGTTTGCCCAAAAGTTTAAAGAAATTGTCAAATAAATATGGTAATCACCTAACCAAAAGCAACTTTGTATATATTAGTTAAAAATACGTTGTTTGTACCTGATTTATTTTACTTCTTTTAGATTTCTATTTGATTAATTCTTACAACTTTTTTAAAATAAAACATACAACTTAAATTTCTTAATATCTTAATTGTGAAAATAATATTTATTGAGATCAAAGTTTTTAAATCAATTAAAGAAAATTATTTAAAAATACACTTCTTACTTATTACCTAAGACATATTTTTTTATTTAAAGTACACTCCTTAACCTTACTTGATTTTTTATTTAAGGTGTTTAACCTTTTTTTTTTTTTTTTTACCAAAATTTTAAGCAAAATATAAAGGGTGTTATATGTCTTATGTTAAAAAATAAAGATTATTTTTATCAAAAACTATATATATATATATATATAGATTGTTAAATATATTATAAATAAGTTAGTGTTAAGTGTAAAGGGTTACACATGTTATTGTAGATTGGATGTTGGGTAGTATAAGTATAGTATCTCTGCTATTGCATAGAATGTGAATGACTACTTTTGTAAAAGAAATTCAATTATTGTTCAGAGCTTTTCTTACATCACTCACGTTTTGCATGGCATCAGAGCCCTGCATTGATCATCTTTGAATTTTTGTTAATGAAAGATAACACACCATTGAGTAGAATAAATTCCAATCATTCTGACACTTGTGTAGTTACTGGTATACTAGCTCCAACAATACCACCAGGTTTTGACGTAGCCTTACCTAAATTTTCTTCGGTGATGTCTACACCTTCTATTAGTCTAGCTTTTTCTCTGAAATGATATAATTAACTAATTACCTGTTATGTCATGAGCAGCTAGAGAGTATTGTTATTGCTTATGGACTTGAAGACTACTTGTTTGGTCTTAAACCAACTCCTGCACAATATGTTCATAGGATGGTTGGTATATCATATATGAACGAAACAAATCTATTTATTATTAAAATTGATCAAAATATGTATTAATAATTTATATATAAATATTTAATGTGTTTTGGATAAAAACGAAGATAAAAAATATATCAAAATAAAAATAAAGATAATCCAAGAATACTAATTCACAAATATAAATACGCAAAAATAAAGATATTATAGTAATTTCTTTTTAAATAGTAAATTCTCTCTAATAGTGTTAGTAGATCTAGATAATAAAAAACTAATATTATCAAGTAAAATAAAAAGCAAGGAACAAACTGTAATTTTTATACAAAATTAATTAATAGAAAAGTAAGAGTAAATGTTTAAGAAAGAAGTATAAATATAATTTAACACTAATTGACTTCTTTCAGCAAGCATTCTCCACGTCTTGAAATTTTTTCTAAATAAAAACTTTAAGTTTTTTTTTTTAAATTTAATTTATTGAAGTCGAACCAACATATTTTAAATTGTTCATTTTTTCCTTTTATTAGGATGAATTGATTCCAAAAATTTTAAAATCAACTAAAGTTAGATCGGTTATACTGAAAATATTATAGTAAATCAATCCAACCTACTAACAATATTATAATTTTATTAATAAAAACTAAAAGTATTGACACTTATTTCAATGTGGATGAGTGACTCATTGAATAGAGCTATAGCATATAAATATATACATATAAGTTAATTATTTAATCACATAACAATGACTTAAATTAAGCAATTTTTTTTAATATATTGCAGGATGGTGATTGAACTAGGAAACTCTCTCAAATAAATATCTAGTCTTTATCTCCCATACTAGATGGTGTCTGACAAAAGTTATATTAATATGAGCCTCAATGTTATAAAAAAAACACCTTTACCAGTCAGCTATTAAGTGATGTCGAAAACTTATAAGATATTTAAATTAAATACTTTTTTATGCATATAAAAGGCATATATAACTACAATATATGAGGTTGAATTATCATGAAAAATAAAAGATATGGTAGGTCATAAACTTAATCATTATTTTATTTATTTAAAAAATGATATTCTAAACATAAAATTCAATAAAATAATCTTTCATTATTAAAAACAAAAATTAAAATAAAATTGACTATCTAAAAAACACAAAAATCAATATCCTCAATCGTATCTAAACCAATGCAAAGGAATCAACTTGCAATGAATTAAAACCATTCATTAAAGCATATCGATTCTTAATTTTTAAGAATCAACTTGATTCGTTTTATTGAGTATATGCACACCCATAGGTATAAGTGGTAGAAACTAGGGAATTCCATTTCAATTTTGATATATCATGATGTGCCATCTAACTATGATAGTGATCTTTAGTAAGAGAAAGCACAGGCCGGCAACAGCACATGAATGAGCAGACGCTTTTCAACAGGTCTATTTCACGGAAGTCAAAATCTGCGTGATGCTTTGCACATCTTTAACTTGGGTCCTACACCCCAGAGAGCTTATGGATGCAAACCCACGCGGGCTTGTGACTCAACAACAAACGTGCCTTGTTCATATGGTAGGCAACCCTCTAAATAGCAGGTGGGCACAAACCCCATTTAAATAATATGAAAACACTTATCCATTCAAGTTGAGATAATCACTGTTAAATGTCACAACATTAATCAGGGTCCCACACTTCTAGTTTAGGAAAATGTCTGATAACACAACTTTTGGAAACATGCTATGTATCGTAATTTTAGTACGACTTTTAATTTGCATAAATGTTTTATTTGAATAAATATGATAGATTAGTGGCACAATGCACATACATATAAATATAACCGTTAATGTCATCTAACATTTTGGATGAGAAGTTTAATCTTAGTCTTACAATCTACCAGTGAGATGAATTAAGATGTACTAACAGACACGTAGTGGCCACCAAATCTCAATACAGGTTCATGAATCATGACCGGCTTGCATTACCCTTTTGTAATAAAGTGACCTAGTGAGCTTCTCTTGAAAATTTACAGATTTTTCTTGATGAAACAAAAACAAAGAGTTGCTTCAACTGCTAACCAGAGAAAAGATTAGCCAAAAATATTCTCAAGAGCATTTGTGAAAGATGAAATATGAACACGAACAATTCTCACGGGATTATAAGATGACATAGGATAATTTATTCGCTTAGATGAAGAATTCCCATGTTTTATTGGCATAAACTTAAAAAAAGCTAAAATTTAAAAATGGCTGCACCACTTGATGGCTTGGAAGCAAAAACATAAAGGCCTAGATCATTCTTGTTGATGATCCCCTTGTCAATCCTAGACTGGTAGAAGCTTTCCTAATGCATATTAAAAGGCAAAACAATTACTATTTTCTACAACTCATATGTTACAAAAATGAAGAGAAAGCTTCTCAAAAAGGATATTAAAAGACTTACCTTTAAGTTTAATATAAACTGTGGGACAATGTTCTCCTTTACCAGAGCTACTGCACAGCCTCCCCATCCAGCTCCCGTGAGCCTAGCTCCAAGAGCACCATTATCGCTACACACTTTTACAAGTTCTTCTAACTCTGGGCAACTGGTAATATGAGCAACGAAAACATATTATAGTCCGTTATACAGCAAAAATAGTGAGACTCAAAGAAATTATGATCAAATCATTGTTTTCGAGGTATGAGGAAAACAAGAATAGCACATGGTCACGACATGGTACGATCATTATTTCATTTGATTATTTGGATTACCAAGTGTCCAGTCATATAGAGTGGTCTCATTCAGTTATCATTCAACTAATTTAGGGAAGGGGTTCAATCAAATTCATTGATAACAGCAACCAACATAATTCCACTTGTAATATTATGAAACCCTAACAGAAAACCTTGCCAAAACGCAACAGTCAAGATTGACCAGTTTCAGTAACCGTCGCCTTATGATTCATATATATGTTTTTCAGATAATTTTCCAGTGACTCGGGGAAGATTGGTCCAAAGTCTTGTAGATGATTCCTTCACAAAATGAACCCAATATTTTGAGCTACTTATTGATAACAGCACCTTGAGGAATTTCCATAAGTAAAGGTACATAGTTTAGAAAATTTACTCTGAGCATCCAAATCAAAAAGTAGGACATTTATACCTGCACTCGTATAAAACACTACAGCTACGGTGACTCTCATTCATAAGATCACCAAGCTTCTTTAGCATGTCCTCCTCACTGCAAGAAAATTGGAAGGTTAAGAGTAGATTTAATTCCTACCTCTAATGGAATATAAATGCCTAAAAGAAGGTTTATCTATCCATTTGATCCCTAACCTATTTATAATATTACAATTTGGTTTATACTTTTTAGTTCATACAATTTAGTTCTTAACGTTTTTAAATTTGACAAATTTAGTCCAAAATTTCAATTTTCATTAAATTGATTTAACGATATTATAATGAATTATGATGAAACTTGACTTTTTATTTCATTTAGTTCCAAAACTATTTTAAAAAGCATCAACCTTTTTTTAATTACGTGATTGTTAAGTATAATGCCAATAAATCAATTTGACATAAATTGAAAATTTTGACTAAATTTATTAAATTTAAAAACATTAATGACTAAGCATAATTTGGTCCCTAATCTATAACAATATTTATAATTTGATCCTCAACCTTTTAATTATATGATTGTTAAGTATAATGCCAATAAATCAAATTGATATAAATTGAAATTTTTGACTAAATTTATTAAATTTAGAAACATTAATGACTAAATTATGTAAATTAGAAGATTAGGGACCAAATTTTAATAATTTATAAAGTTCAAGGACCAAATGTATAGATAAGCCAAAAAAGAAAGAAAAAAGCAACAAAGGAAATGATAGTAATGATTTTTTTCTCTTACATGATAATAATGATGAACTAGCCAACAATAATATATCTAGCAGAAATGCTGATGGTTACAACTGATATACAAACTCTCAATGTCGAAATCAACCAAGTTTCAGATTTTGATATTTCTCCTACTATATATTTTGGGACTCTCAAAAATCTAAGAATGTTTTGCATGTTTGAAGTATTAAGGGTTTTGACAGCCATCTGGACTTTAAAAAATGTAAAGATCTGAATCCTAAACGATTGGAAAGAAAAATGTATAACACACCTTAAGTTTGAATACACAGTGTCCTTGAAAGTATGCACCCGCTTGGCTTCAGAGTACACATGAGCAGCTCGCTGGTAAGCAATGAAGCAACTAGTAGTGATTAGATTTGCACAACTATTAAATCAAATGCCAGATGTGAAATTGTTAGAGATAACTAGAAGAAAGAAAGAACGAAAGGAAGAGAAAAGCGGAGGAAGGGAGGGAGGGGGCACGCAAGGCAAACAAAGGAGGAAAAAAGTTCTAGACTCACCAAGGCACCAAAACAAGAGCAAGACAATTAGATAAAATCATCATTATGTCAACAAATTCAACTTTCAAAATGACATTTTAGGTTCTGAAAGGAAATAGCAAGGAATACATAGCAACTCCCTATCATATCCACATGCAAGAGTGAGCAAGCATATTTCAAAAACCAGGGTTGAAAATTGTAAAGCACCTGATGTAACTTGTAGTGCTTTGCAGCTTTTAACACATCCAAAGAAGTTGGAGAATTTGCAAATATTGATGTCAGTTTATCCTCTGAGATCTTCTCAATTTCTTCAGCTGTGTACGGATCCTCCTTCAAGTATTCCTTAACAAATATATAAGACAAAATGGATAAGCGAGCAATATATACCTACATAAACTATATAACCAAACCATAACATTCTTAAGAAAATTTACAGAATACTACCTTGACAGCCAGGACAGGATCTGAAGAGCCACGACTACCAGCAAATGACACACATAATCCTTCAACATCAGAAAGCGTTTTGACTTTTGATATTGCCTCTTGAGGTTTCATCCCCAGCTTTATACCAAGTACAATCTGAATTTTTTTAACAAAACAGCATTGTTAACATACCCTCAAGATGAAATTTGATACTTTAGTCCCAGTCCCAGATAAGATAAAAAAGAGACTCAGTTTCTTATCCTATTGGCAGAGTCGTACTATATATATATATAAAGAATAAGCATATTATATAAGAATAAGCAGTTTCTTATCCTAACAAGCATATTATATATATATATATAGTACACAACGTTCAAATCTGCATAAAAAAAAAGGATTTGTGACTCTCCCAAAGCTCAAGAAGCAAGCTTTGAATCCTAAACCCTAATTTGCCTCTACCTTCCCGGTTCCCATTAGCTTCCAGATATTTGCATACAAATACAAGCATTTTATTAATCATCACTATACTCTTTATTTAAAGTTGCATCATTAACCTCACCATTTACTTTTTTTGTCAGACAATTAACCCAATGATACTAATATTACGAACCAAATGCCAGGAATTTACTAAATGCAAATATATCAATCAATTCATTCCTACAAGGAACACTGTATAATAATTTATAAAACTTACAGCAGCCAGCCGACATTCAACAACTCTGTTATTGTAATTTATAGCCGCAGTTACTGCTTTCTGAGACTCTGCCAAAGAATGGGCAATAACAAAAGATCCACCAGCTGGCAGTTGTACATCAGTTGCACGAATAGGATTGAAATCAATAAGCTCTGCAAACCCAGCCTTCGCCATGATAGAAATTGCCTGTAAGTGAAGCAATATTAGGACTTACCATTGCATTTAAATATTATGATCCAGTGACCTTATATGGATCATTACAGAAATAACAAGAAACTAGATTTCTGTTAAAAGAGGTAATGAATCATTGAAAATAATACCACAGGGTCTTCTATTAAATCAAGTTAACTAGAGTTTCACTCCATAGAAGTAGCAAAGTAGAAGCGCATTCAGTAACAAAGCTTAGATGTCATGACAAGGTCAATTTTAAACTTTTATTTAAACTAATCCCATGTTTGATTGACTGGAATGGAATGAAATCAAAATTGATTCCTTCCAATTTTATGTTTGGTTGAGCTGAAAAGTAGAAATAGAATGAAATCTATTCCTTAAAAAAAAAGAATCATAATTCCTTCTCCTCCTTAAGGAATCATGATTCCATTCTCATCTCAATTTTTTTTTTCCAATTTTACCCCAACCCTAACTATAACCCTAAGACCTAAATTCTAAACCATGAACCCCAAAACCCTAAACTATATTCAGAAAAATAATAATTTTAACCCTATATCTTAACCCACAAATATAATCCTAAACAACAAATCTCAAATCCCAAAACCCTAAATCTTATTTAAAAAAATAATAATTTTAACCCTAAACATTAACCCACAAATATAATCCTAAACCTTAAACTCTAAACCCTAAATACCAAACCCCAAATTCCTAAATCTTAAATCCTAAATCTCAAACCTCAAAACCTTAAACCCTATTTAAAAAATAATAATTTTAATAATATATTTTATTTTTAAGTAATAATTATTTAGAAAAATAATGATTTCAATAATGTATTTTGCCTGAAGAAAAAATAATAATTAAATGATATTATTTAAACTTTACTGAATATATGGGTATTAAGGTAATATACAATGTTTTTCATTCTATTCCAGTTGTAAACCAAACACTGTAATATTAATTCTTTCTTTGATTCCAGTGATCAAACCAAACAAAACTGTTTCCTTTCCATTTCATTCTCATTCCATTATGTGAATCAAACGCCACCTAAAGATTAGCACTACGGAAAATTATTGAAGAAATTGATCCACCAAATAAAAGCAGTGAAAGGAGCATTGCAATATAGTCACACTTGATACATCAATAGTCAACACAAAACACTGATTGGAGGCGAGTGGAATATGATATAAATAAATAAAATTATGAGAATACCACTAGTAAGGTATGTTATAGCAGCCCAGATGCCACCAAAAACTAACTATTTATGCAAAAATAATAGTTTTGGACAATAAACAAGTACGTATAACCTGATCCATTCCACCAGACTGTGTTCCAATATGCCGTTCACATTCACAAGTGAGTTGGGCGAGTTCTTTCTGTTTAATAAAGAAATAATGTCAGCAACTTAAATGTTAACAGGAAGTAAAGCCGCCCATAATCCGGGGCTAAAATAACATCCACCTTTGGATAATTCACACCAAAAGCAGCCATGATAGCAATAGTGGAGGAACAAACAAATGCTGCAGAGCTTGATAATCCAGACCCTATATAAAAAGTAAGCAATCAATAATTGTCTGGATATTACTTCAGCATATAAAAAAATAACCTACAATTAGATATTTGGAAGAGATGGTTCTTTTTTAATATGCACCTGTAGGAACAGTTCCATCAACAACAATGTCAAGTCCAACTGGTCCACCAGCATTCACTCCTTTTGATTTAGCATATTCATGGTAACCTTTGTACCTGAAATCACCAGAGCATCAGTTTCTACATTCCATAGTGGAAGGGAGTCAAAGAGCTCACACTCTACTTCATTATGAAGTATAATTAATGTGAAAAGATAGAGGCAAAATAGTTCAGTTGTTATGATACAGAAAACGAGCACTAGAGGCAGTACACGAAGATATACAATCAAATAATAAATAGTTCAGTTGTTATGATACAGAAAACGAGCGCTAGAGGCAGTACACGAAGATATACAATCAAATAATATTTTCATTGAAAGTTCTTGTTTATTATGTAGTATAAAACTTCCATCGTAAAGGACAAAAGAAAAAAAAATGGATCATAACTATCTTATCAAAGACTCAAAGTAATAAGATATGCCTCTTTTAAATCTTACCCGCAAATGAAATAGTGACCCCATTTGTGATTCTTTAAATCAACTTCCTGCACAGGGAATAAGATCAAATAGTAGAAATCAAAATAAGTTAATTTCATTTTTACCCAAAAAAGAATGTATTAATTTACTTGCTGTCATAAACATAATCTTTATACATGCACATCATCAGTATCTCAAAATCAACACGTACGGATAAGAGAAAGGCCAAACAGTATTCCTCTTCTTTTTTGGTTTCGGGAATTTCAGACAACAATATAAATCTTTTAAAAAGACAACGATTATTATAATTTACATGAAAGGATACGATGTGTACTTTTTTAACGAATATGATCCAAGCAAACCCAAAGTAGAACGATAATCAGATAAATGACCAGCTTTTACATGCAAAAACATGTCACACCCACATCTAAACATGCCAAAAAAACAAATACGTAGAAAATACACGTTTTACACATACCTGATCGGGGTCAGCAGAATAAGTACACATTTGGTACTTCTCGTCATTGACATTTGCAATTCTCAAAAGCTTCTCGGCATCTCCTGCTTCGCGTTTCCGAATCGCAACAATAGTGTCTTGCCTAATCGCCATAGGCAACACAGAGTAACCCTCATAATCAATGTGTTCTCCGATTAAATTCACTCTTCCTGTAGTCATATCATACTCACCAATCATCCACCATTCAATATAGTTCATTCACAGTCAAATTCAACCAAAATTTAAATCAATAAAAACATACAGACACATATAGAAACATTGTATATACACATCTAAACGGAAAAATATAGAATTATATATACAGGACAAGATTGACCTGGAGAGCGAGCGAACACTTCAGGAGGGTGACCAAAGACCTCTTGAAACTTAGACTTCAACTTGTCGAATCGAAGCTGAGCTTCTTCGAGTTGAGATCCTTGACCGTACACAGGCTCTAGGTTTGAGTATATTGGGATCGGAAGCTCTTCGTGTTTCGCCATTCTCAACAATCTCACAGTTTCTCAGATTTCTCTTCAACTCCGAACTCTAAGCTTTGGCAGTTATTCATTCCTCTCTTTATACTAGCAAATTATGCACGTGAGTGTATACATTTTCTAAAAAATAAATAGAATTAATAAATTAAAATTAAAGAAATAATATTATATGTTTATTTTTAAGATAAATAGAGTAAACTTAAATAAAGGGTAATTTTATCCCAGCTAAATAAATTTAATACGTACATTTTAAAAGGTCCATTTGTCGCATTTGAGTTTAGGTAATTGTTATCTTTATAATTTAAAACTATAATTTATATTATATTTTATGTTCAAAAAAACATATTTTATGTATTATAAATTAATTTTTTAATTAAAATATATATAATTGAAAATGTATTAAATTAGTAGTATAATTATCTAATCATTAAAATTGAGAATAATTTTGAATATATTATATAATATTCATCTTTAATATCTTCATGTGACTATTATAGAAAACTTTTTTATTCTTCCCATATCGATCTAACAAAGAAAAAATACAAAATACAAAATGTCACTGTTTTTTTCATTATATATTACAAAAAATTAATGTGTATTCTTTATGTATATATACTAATGGTTTATTTTTTATTTTATAGAATTCACAAGCATTTGTTCTTTTACTTTGAAGAGAAAACCATCAATGATTCTAGGATAATGCATGATTATGTCCTTTTATTAATATAATCGTTTAGTTTTATACCTCTTGTTTTCTTCTTAAAAATCAAATCTTTAAATACTAATAAAAAAATTTGTTAATTAATAAAAAAAATTCATATATTGAGAAAATAGTTTTTTAATTATATTAACTAGTTAGAATGATTAATAATATAAAAGATAGCCAAAATCCACAACATAATAAGTTACAGAAATAATTATTTATTATTAATGAGCAAATGACATTTATATTATCAATTACACTAAAACTAATTTTGAATTAACATATATAATACTATATATTTTAAGAATCTGCTTACCTATATTATATATATATATATATAATTAATTAATTTAGAGTAATATTTCATACATACTTCATGAATAATAAATAATTTAGGATGAATTTTTTTAATATTTTAAGTTTAATGTTTAATGAAGTAAAAGTCCAAATTAGAGTGATAAGGGAATTGATATATATATATATATATATATATATATATATATATATATATATATATATATATATATATATATATATATTAAGTTTAGTTATTTTAAATGTAACATTTGTTTTATTTCCTCTTTAATAGTGTTATTACAATTATATTTAAAATATTTTATATTTATTTGGAATAATTTATGTTTTATAAATTTTAAGTAACAATTTATTTTATAAAAGATGATATTATTTTATTTTATTGCTATTTATTGTAAGTAATCATTGACATATTAGATAAAAAAAAAAAAACTATTGATACTCACCACTACCTTTTAACCTTCGTATGTTTTTAAGAAAATCCATAATTTAAATCCCATCTCATAAAAACTCATGCTATATTGAACTAATATTAATTTATATATTGATAATTTTGTAAAAATATATATAATTTGTTTTTTTTAATTTCCAGATTAACAAATGATAGGAGTCAAATTATTGCATTTTTGTTATGATTTAAAGGTTGATATTTGTGTGAAAATTACGTTTTATTTTATTATTTAATCCACAAATGTCATTTCACGGGTATTTCGTGTTTAAAGTGCAATTGCAGGTAAAATCATAATTATGGAGAAGTTTGGGACAAATTTCAATGACCGGAATTGAGTGCAAATAAAAAGAAAACAAAATTTCAAAATTTGGAAGTTCGTCACGTAGAATATTCCCACGGCGAAACCTTCGAGAAAATGTTGAAAATCATGCAGGAGCACGGATTTTGGCAAAACAATCTCGCCACGGCCAAGTACATCTCGCCGGCCAAATACATCTCGCCACAGTGCATCTCACGGCCACAATAATCCCGCCACGGTGAGATTTAGCGGAACCGAATCGTAAGTTTTCCGAGAAATCTCGCCCGCGGTGAGAATAACTTCACAGCCTGCGAGCTTCGTTCGAAAACACTTTTTTATGCTGTTTTGTTCCAAAATTGAGCTCCAAAGCCCTAGATCTATATATAAATTATAATGCAGAATGAGGCTTCAGAAGAGAGGGGAATTCAAAGACATTTTTGGAGGAGAGAAAGAAATTTTGGAGAAACTTGAAGGATCTTCACCATTGATGCTACCAAGTCTTCATCTTCTAGAGTTTTTCATCTCTTTTCCTTAGCTTTTATACTCTGCAATTTATTCAGTTTTATTATTAATGGATTCAATTGAAATAATGGTTGTTCGTATTTCCGTTATGAACTAATTCATTTTTGCTAAGGCTATGATGTAGTTAAATCATGGAAATCTGATTTCTTTGGTTATTGTTATATAAATTCATTGTTTTCAAGTTGAGTATTTATTTCCATGCTTAATGCTTTTAAATTTCTGATCAAGATTTAGATGATTTGTTGCATTATATTGAGACCGAGATGAGATGTGTAATGAATGCTTCTTGTGATAAATATCGTATGTTGAATGCGAGTTTGACACCTAATGCATGATGTATGTGGTTATTCCAGAAATTCCATAAATCGTAATGTGCTTATTTGTGATTAAATCTTCATAGAAATATAGTTGGTTTTCATAGATAAGTAATTCTAATATAACTTGAGAAAGAGTATTAGATAAGTTTGGGTTTTTCAACCATCACTTTTAGCTTTGATTCTCATATAACATGACTTGAAATCGGATTGAATTGATCTAGCGAAATCAAATGCCTTAGCGTTTTTAATCATTAGTGAACAACATTTAATTTTGTTATTTGCGTTTAGTTTTATGTTAATTTTCTTTTTAAACAATTTCAACAATTCAGTTTTCAAATAAAATTAGGGTTAGTCAATTTCGGTACTTAGTAACACCATTTCTTGTGGGTTCGATATCTGTACTTTTGTACACTTTATTACTTGAACGATTCGTACACTTGCGAAAATAAGCATAAAGTTTTTGGCGCCGTTGCCGGGGAATGGTTTGATTTTATTAATATCGATACTACCTAATCTTAGTTTTAATTTGAAGTTAATTTGCTTTATCTTTCTTTCATTTTTAATTTTGTTTATTTTGCTGTTTTATTTTATTTATCAAAAAAAAAAAGTAAGTAAGTAACTTTGTGTTGTTTTTGTTAGTTGATTTTCTGGTTGTAGGATTTTTGTATGAGACGTACAAGAAGCCTTAACCTTCTTCCATTTGATCCGGAGATGATAGAACATATAGGCATCTAAACCGAGAGAGAAGACGTTCAACGTCAGCTCCTAATAGACAATTAGCCATGGATCCACCATTTGTTAAGGGAGGTGGAAATCGTAGAGCTTTGAGGGATTATCTTTACTAATGTTCTTTGGAACTATTTCGGGTATAAGGAGGCCAGCTATTCAAGCCAATAACTTTGAGATAAAATCATCCTTTATCCAAATGGTTCAATCAAATCAGTTTGAGGGAATGTCAAAGGATGATCCGAATGCACATATTGCTTACTTTCTGGAGGTGTGTGATCTTTACAAGATAAATGGTGTGTTCGAAGATGCTGTAAGATTGAGGGTTTTTCCTTTTTCACTTCGAGATAAAGCCAAGGAGTGGCTAAACTCATTACCACCGGGATCAATTACAACATGGAATGAATTGGTTCAGAAATTCTTGTCCAAGTTCTTTCCTCCTGCTAAGACGGCAAAATTGAGGAAATAAATCACATCTTTTACACAGTATGACCAAGAATCATTGTATGAATCTTGGGAAAGATTCAAAGAAATGTTGAGGAAGTGCCCACATCATGGTATACCAATTTGGCTACAAGTCTCTACATTTTATAATGGGTTGGTTTCAAACTATCGTGCAATGACTGATCTTTGATTGGAGGATCTTTGATGGGAAAAACAGGAGGATGCTCATGAGTTGTTAGAGGTTATGGCGTAAAACAACAATTAGTGGCATTCAGAAGCGGGTAATTGCAAAAAGACCAGCGGTAGTGCATGAAATTGATTCGGTGAATGCATTGTCGGCTCAAGTTTGTTCTTTCAAGAAAGATGGATTCTTTGTCCTCCAAATTTGAATCCAAACCAATCTGCACAATGTGATTTATGTGGTGGAAATCATGCTAGCATCGAGTGCCAAGTTGGAAATCCATTTGCTTCACCAAATGCTGAGCAAGCAAATTATGTTTCAAATTTCCAAAAACCTCAACATAACCTATACTCGAACACCTACAATCCAGGTTGGAGAAATCATCCAAATTTGTCATGAGAAAATAACCAAGGGGGATTCAAACCATCATCTTCCTACCAACCCCGGAGAAAAACAAACAAATTTGGAAGAAATTTTGGGAAAGTTCATTGAGGAGACAAGAGCAAATTTCAGAAATCAAGAGGCAATCAACAGGGACATCCAAAACCAACTGGGGCAGCTTTCAAAGCAGATTGCAGAAACGTCTCAAGGATCACTACCTAGTGACACAATAAATCCCACAGAGCATGCAAAGGCTATCACATTGAGAAGTGGAAAAGAACTTGAGAATCAGAAGAAATCGAAGAAATCGAAGAAAAAAATGGAAGAATCTAAAGAAAAGCCATCAAGATCCCAAGATATTCAACCTTCCCCATATGCAAAATATGAGCCTCCTATCCCATATCCTCAAAGATTGAATAAGAAAAAGCTTGATAATCAATTTGATAAATTTCTGGATATTTTTAAGAAATTGCATATTAACATTCCTTTTGCAGAGATGTTGGAACAAATGCCCAAATATGCAAAATTCATGAAGGAAATCCTATCAAAGAAGAGGAGGCTAGAGATAATGAAACTATCATGCTAAATGAGGAGGTGCAAAGGTGCTTCTTCAAAGAAAACTCGCCACGTAAATTGAAAGACCCAGGGAGTTTTACTATACCTTGTACTATAGGAAGTTGCAATTTTTGTAAAGTCCTATGTGATTTGGTGAGCAAGCATTAATTTGATGCCACTTTCTGCTTTCGTGAAACTAGGCCTGGGAGAAGTGAAGCCCATTTCAATATCTTTACAATTAGCGATCGATCGGAAATATCCTCTGTGGGTAATTGAGGATGTTTTAATTAAAGCTCAAAGTTTATTTTCCCCGTATATTTCGTGGTGCTTGACATGGAGGAAGATAGAGAGATACCATGATATCGTGGGGAGACCGCTCTCGTAACCTGAAGAACATTGATTGATGTTCAACAAGGAAAGCTCATTCTACTAAAGTGCAAGATGAACAAGTAACTTTTGATGTTTTTGAAGAAATAAAATCTCCAAGTGATGTACATTCTTGTTTTCAAATTAACACTCTTGACGGGTTAATCTCGGAAACTTTTGAGGAGAGAACTCCATTGCTACCACTAGAAGCTTGCCTTGTGAAATCTGCAACAATTAAGGAGGAAGATAAGGGGATGAGACAATGTTCCGAATTACTGGCAACACCTAATGAATATTTATGCAGTGATGGAACATTTAAGGAGTTAGGAACAAATGAAACTCCAACCTCAGTGGTAAAGAATGGAGCCAACAAGATTGAGCTAAACCCAATGCCATCCCATCTAAAAAAAAAAAAAAATTTTACGTTCACCACCGGGCAGTCATCACCGGCCATGAAAGGAGATCTCTCTTCTCTTTCTTACATTGAGAACAATGTAAGGTTTGGTCAAAGTATGTAAACGGTAAATCTTTTCTCCCCTTCATTTTTAGTAGTTTTGTTTGTGTGTTTAGTTGTGTTTAATTTTGATTTTCCATTTATTTTTTTGCATTTTGATTTAATTTATTTTATTTTATTTTATTTCTTTATTGTCTTATTTTATTATTATTATTATTATTTTATTTGCATTTTACTTGTTTTAATTTGCACGTTGATGATAATAATGTGATTGTGATAACAAGTAGCTGTTAGAAGACATTAAATTTTGCTTTGGTTTAAAGAGAATTTCAAATGTTGATTTTACCTACTGGCGACTCTTTTGGTACGTGGTATGATTTGGTTGATTAGTCTAAATGCTTAGAGAAGTCTTATGTGTGAATTTTGCATGGACATTTTTGTGATTTTAACAAACTCTAGAACTCATTTGAAAACCTCTTGAGGCGAAATAATTTGGAATTGCACTATCGTAGGATATGACGTAGGCCATTTTTGGATCGATTGCCATTTTAAGCCTACCTTGTTATCTTTATATCACTAGTTACCTCTTTGAGCCTATTTAAATGTATTGTTAGCCTTACTTTTCTTTCTTTTTGCCTTCTATAACCTACCTTTTATGGAGCCAAAAATATATATATATATATATATATATAATTCCTACCTTATTTGTTAAGAGCACTTAATTTTGAACACAAACTTTGCAAGAGCAATTGGAGAAATCTTCCACATATATTGGAAGAAATTGGTTGGGGGTTATGTCCTTTCAAGAACAATTAGAGTAAGGGTGATGGAAAAAAAAATTCATATATATTGGAAGAAAGTAGTTGGCTTTTCAAAGAGCAATTGAGTAAGAAAAAAAGAGAAGAAGAAAAAGAAGAAGAAGAAAGCCTTCACATTCTAGTAAATAAAAGAGTGTTAGTGATGGATGTACTAAGGTGAAAGATTGAGGAAGAACTTTGTTTATCTGTGGAAAAATGGGTGATGATCGGAATAAACAATTTGGGTTAAATGGTGTTATTCTTTTACTTAATTGGTTGTGTTTAATCTAATAAGTGCCCTTATTTGTATTTTGACACTTCCCGTTCTTTCTTAACCAAATACCTAAGCCTAACATTACAAGCCTCATAAAGTCCTATTGATCCAAAGTGGTGTATTTTCCTTCATTAGTGGGAGAGAGGTTTGAAAAGTGAGCCTACGGAGTTCGAGATTTCATCTTTTTGTTTGTGGATGTTATGCATAATATTATCCGGGGCGTATGACTATTGGTTTCAAGTGGTTTGATGGATGTTTAAGAGTCAATAATAAAAGTGAAATTGGCATTTGAGATTTCTTAAAGCTTAGGTGACATTTAATTATTCTATATGTTGGGTGTTATTTACAATTTTTGAGACACTTGTGCAAATTATTTGTTATGTGATTTTATTGTTTTAAGTTAGGATATTTATAGGTAAGATGTTTCAAGTGTCATCACCGGAAGCCCTCACGAGACTACAACTCGTCCTACTAGGGCCGCCTAGGGGTTTCAAGGCTTATTACATACGCTTAATGTAATGTTGTAAATAGAATAAATTTCCTTTGAATTTTTCTTTTAATGTCTCCTTTGAAATTATTCATAGATCGCTCTTCTTGTTTCTTGCTAGAGACTAGCAAGAAGTTCGGTCATTGTTGATAGGAGTCAAATTATTGCATTTTTGTTATGATTTAAAGGTTGATATTTGTGTGAAAATTGCGTTTTTTTTATTATTTAATCCACAAATGTCATTTCACGGTATTTCGTGTTTAAAGTGCAATTGCGTAAAATCATAATTACGAGAAGTTTGGGACAAATTTCAATGACCGATTGAGTGCAAATAAAAAGAAAACAAAATTTCAAAATTTAAGTTCGCCACGGCGAGAATATTCTCGCCGGCATTAAACCTTACCGAGAAAATGTTGAAAATCATGCGCAGGAGCACGGATTTTGGCAAACAATCTTTCGCCGGCCAAGTACATTCACGGCCACATATCTGGCCGCCGCATTGCGTATCTCGCCGCCGGCCACAATAATCTGCCGCCGTAGATTTAGCGGAACCGAATCGTAAGTTTTTTCAGAATCTCGCCACAAGCGAGAATAACTCTACCGCCACGCGAAGTTTCGTCGAAAACACTTTTTTATGTCGCTTTTTGTTCCAAAATTGCCCTCCAAAACCCTAGATCTATATATACATTATGATGGAGAAGGAGGGGACAAAGAGAGAGGAATTCAAAGACATTTTTGGAGGAGAGAAAGAAATTTTGGGAGAAACTCTAAGGATCTTCACCATTGATGCTACCAAGTCTTCATCTTCTAGAGTTTTTCATCTCTTCTCCTTAGCTTTTATACTGCAATTTATTCAGCTTATTATTAATGGATTCAATTGAAATAATGGTTGTTCGTATTTCGTTTATGAACTAATTGCTTTTGCTAAGGCTATGATGTAGTTAAATCATGGAAATTGATTTCTTTGGTTATTGTTATATGAATTCATTGTTTTCAAGTTGAGTATTTATTTCCATGCTTAATGCTTTTAAATTTCGATCAAGATTTAGATGATTTGTTGCATTATATTGAGATCGAGAGGAGATGTGTAATGAATGCTTCTTGTGATAAATATCGTATGTTGAATGCTAGTTTGACACCTAATGCATGATGTATGTGGGTTATTCCGCAATTTCATAAATCGTAATGTGCTTATTTGTGATTAAATCTTCATAGAAATATAGTTGGTTTTCATAGATAAGTAATTCTAATATAACTTGAGAAAGAGTATTAGATAAGTTTGGGTTTTTCAACCATCACTTTTAGCTTTGATTCTCATATAACATGACTTGAAATCGGATTGAATTGATTTAGCGAAATCAAATGCCTTAGCGTTTTTAATCATTAGTGAACAACATTTAATTTTGTTATTTGCGTTTAGTTTTATGTTAATTTTCTTTTTAAACAATTTCAACAATTCAGTTTTCAAATAAAATTAAGGTTAATCAATTTCGGTACTTAGTAACGTCATTCCTTGTGGTTCGATATCCGTACTTTTGTACACTTTATTACTTGAATGATTCGTACACTTGCAAAAATAAGCATCAATAAACATAATAGGAAAAAATATTCTTAGGAAATCAGAAAAATAATTAAGTGAAAAATATTTATATTAATCTTAAAACTTATTGAATTAGTACAAATGTTTTACAAAAATTAATATTAAAATTCACTCTTACAAGGATATCAATAGCCCCGTTACAAAATTATTAACAATATGATACATAACTTTCCCATTATTTTTATATCTCTTCAAATTTTTGTTATAAAAAAATCTCTTCATGCTAGCTTAACAGTAATACCTTTTTTTTTCCTTTTTTTTTAAATTAATCACAAGAATAAAATTATCAAACTCTAAAATTAATTCATCTAATAATGAAACATCGACTATTTAATCAAGACTATGGGTATTTAATACTATGAGTATTTAAAATTTAACCAATTCCTATAATTTAAACTAACTTAAATCATATTAATTGATTTTCACATTGTCATTGTATGATTGAGTTTGTGAATGCAAAACCAAACCCTAAATGAAATCAATTCTTAACGTTAAAATATATATTCTTTATTTTTTTTATTTTTAATATAATCATTTTATTAAAAAAAATAATAAAAATAATAATTTTATAAGTTTGTTTAAAACCTATCTAATATCTATTTTCAATTTCATATAAACACATACAAATTTTGTTATTATTTATTTAATCACATGTTTATTGTTTATATTAATCATTTATGTTTAAATTTATACAAAATTAAATAGTAAATTTTTTCTACTATTTATAATATAATTTAAAATTACAAAATACATCTTTAATTATTTATTGTTTGCAAAAAAAAATCTATTTAAACTCTTAATTTTTATCGATCATGAAAACATAAATTTAATATAATAATTATTTAATTATCAAAAATAAATATTTTAAAAATAACGAATATAAAAAAAATAAAACACAGGTTTCATTCCACTCAATTCAATTAAAATTTTTTAATTTAAATTAATTTTATAAATTTTAATGAATAAAATCTATTTTTATTTTTTTTAAAATCGAATTTATTAACTCGATTTTATTTGCATGCCCCATAAACAATCGACCAGTTGTCAGCCATATATCCACTCAATTTTGATAAACTGTATGATTAATATGAGTGTAATGTTGTTATTATGCTATCAATGTAGCTAAACAAGGCCATGAGTCATGTTGTTTGGGTTACAACCCAGAGAGAGAAAGAGGGAGAGAGAGAGAGAGGGAGAGAGAGAAAGATAACAAGTTGTTTGGACTATTTGCACGTAACAAATAGAAGGTCATCACTTCATCTATATCTTATAATATATTAATATGCATGAATTAATCTACAAAAGTTTGATAATAATTAATATAATTGAATCCCAACTTTTACATTCTCATTTGAAAAAATCAGTTTAATTTTTTAATTTAACTTTTGTATAATGACTACATATGCAACAACAACATATGGGATTTAGACTCACCAAGACTTGTAATGATTAAAAGAATCATGGGAACACTAAATCAAATGATGTAGTGAATGGATTTAGAAGTCTACACATTTTGACATCGCCTTTACCAAAATATGACTGAAAACATCTTGAATTATTTATGGACTATTGAGAAGACAAGCGGTACTGGGATTAATATATATGAGTAGAAAATTATTTATAAATAAGTATATCTAAGATTTTTGAGAAATTAAAAAAAAACATTCTTAAAATTTATAATAATAAAATTAACATATTATTAATATTTAACCTAATTTAATAAGATGATATTTAATATTAAATAAATATAAAATTAAAAATTAAAACAAATTTTAACCGATAAAATTTAACACAATCTCATAGTGTAATAGTAATTATTGCTGCTACTTGAGATTAACATTGTAGGTAATTATTGCTGCCATTTTGTTGGTAATAAATGATGAGTAGTTTAGTCATTAATTTTTCAAGTTTTAAATGAGTTAATTATAGGATTATCCATTCATTAAAATAAGGGGTATTTTAGAGTTTTCATTGCTCGAGGCCAAATAAACTTTTTTATTATAGATTTATAATTTAATATGAGTTACATAGTAAGTTTTTAATTATATCAAGAATTTTAATTTGTTGTTTTTGTAGTAGTTTAGATTTTACTCTAAAATGGGACAATATAAGGCAAAATATTTATTTTATTTTATTTTTTCTCGTATTTCTTTAACTGTTATTAAGATATCATTTTTATAGGTTATCTTTATGATTATAAAATTAATAAAAAATAAAATCAAAATAAAAAATTTAAAATTTTATCTATGTTGTTACTTTTTCATAATTAAAGAAAAAAACTAATATATTAAAAAAATTAAGAAATGTAACTTCCATGACTTTTATATATATACATTGAGACTAGTCCGATTTGTAGAGAGAAACTAGAGAGAAGTCAGAGAGTTTTTTAAAATGTGTGGATTTCTTATGAGGTAAGCATTATTTGTACACGTGTCACTTACATAGAAAGTACATGTCACAGCGTGTTAGAGAGATACAAGAGTAAAAGAAAATACATTCAAAGCTTGAAGTCGATTACACCATGTCTTGACCTAAAGGTTGACCTTCTAACACCAAAGGTCTTGTGTGTAGGCAGATACATACTATTGATGTCATTGTGGGTGCAAGTATAAGTAAGTTCTCTTGGGATGATTCGTCTGATGGCTTAGGCTATCAACTAGATTGGGCTAATAAATGGATCGGGATCCGGGTCGATCTATATATCTAAATAACTAGTCTTTCTACTCTTTCTACTCAGGTCTTGAACAGAGATGAAAAAATAATACCCGAATAATGGATTTGAACTGTTTGGTTCCCCTAATAAATGTTGTCAAATGTTTGATGAGAGAAATGTAGGCCTCTATAGGCTTTTCCTCATTTCATCATTTATTGCATATAAGACAAAAATTAAAAGAAAAAAATGTTTTATCGCTTCAGCTCAAGCCATATAAATTTTCAGTTCAATAGTAAGCAATCAACTCAGCATATAACTTACTTGCTCGGGTTTTAGGAAAAAAACTCTTCGAGTCTAATAGTTTTCTACTTTTTTTAGGTATATTTAAAGAATCATTCTCCTTTTTATTTCAATAAAATTTCTTGTATAACCTATCTTCCACTTTAAATAGAAGTCTTATAAACTTTGTAAGTTCTTATTTTTTCTTTTATAGTTTTAAATTTTGTAATTTTATATTAATATTTAATAGAAGTTTATATGACCGATTAATCTGACTCTTTTCAATATATTATGCATGTCTCTTTAATCATGTATTTATTCTTTCCACTCCCCTAATCCTTGTTTTCACAACTTATGGCATATATATATTTTTCTTTTATAGTTTTAAATTTTGTAATTTTATATTAATATTCAATAGAAGTTTATATGGTTGACTAAGCCGACTCTTTTCAATATATTATGCTTATCTCTTTAATCATGTATTTATTCTCTCCATTCCCCTAATCCTTGTTTCAGCAACTTATGGTATATATATTTTTTCTTTTATAGTTTTAAATTTTGTAATCTTATATTAATATTTAATAAAAGTTTATATGGTCGACTAAGTCGACTCTTTTGAATATATTATGTTTTTCTTTTTAATCATGTATTTATTCTTTCCAATCCCCTAATCCTTGTTTTCGCAACTTATGGTATATATATTTTTTCTTTTATAGTTTTAAATTTTGTAATTTTATATTAATATTTAATAGAAGTTTATATGGTTGACTAAGCCGACTTTTTTCAATATATTATGTTTGTCTCTTTAATCATGTATTTATTCTCTTCACTCCTTTGATCCTTGTTTCCGCAACTTATGATATATATATTTTTTCTTTTATAGTTTTAAATTTTGTAATTTTATATTAATATTTAATAGAAGTTTATATGGGTGACTAAGCCGACTCTTTTCAATATATTATGTTTGTCTCTTTAATCATGTATTTACTCTCTCCACTCTCCTGATCTTTGTTTCCGCAACTTATGGTATATATATTTTTTCTTTTATAGTTTTAAATTTTATAATTTTATATTAATATTTAATAAAAGTTTATATGGCCGACTAAGCCATTTCTTTTCAATATATTATGCTTGTCTCTTTAATCATGTATTTATTCTCTCAACTCCCTTAATCCTTGTTTTCGCAACTTATGGTATATATATATTTTCTTTTATAGTTTTAAATTTTGTAATTTGATATTAATATTTAATAGAAGTTTATATGGCCGATTAAGATGACTGTTTTCAAAATATTATGCTTGTCTATTTAATCATGTATTTATTCTCTCCACTCCCCTAATCCTTGTTTCCGCAACTTATGTGTATATATATATATATTTGTTGAAACAAGTACGTGAAAACAATGTAGAAACAATATTATTGATAATCTAAAATGAACTGTTTGGGTTGAGTTGCGGACTAGGTCGTTCTCTTTAAGATGTTTCATGTCTCTACCCAAAATTGTGAAAGCAAACACAACCCCGTCGTCCCCAGGATAAAGAAGCCCATAAGCTTTGTTGTCTGTCTCAAAATTTTATTGCATTGATGAAAACCAGAATATTATACTTATAAAATTTCGTTGCTCGGAAAACTCAAAACAATTTAGGATATTTTTTTTTCTTTATGAGAGCTTTTTCTTAGTAAGAGATGTTTGCAAATTGTTTGTGATGAAACTAAGAGCTAAGGCTCTCTATTTATAGGTTTGAGAAAACGTGTGGCCATTATGACAATAACGGTCATTTCTGAGTAAAGAAAAGTAACGATCATTTTCAGAGTAAAGAAAAATAACGATTATTTTCTGAGTAAAGAAGAATAATAACCATTTAATGGATATTTCTGAGTAAAGAAAAAATAACGACTATTTTCTGAGTAAAGAAAAATAACGGCAATTTTCTAAGTAAAGAAAATAATAGCTATTTTCTGAGTAAAAAGGTAACGACCATTTTCTGAGTGCAAAAGTATTTTAAATTTTTTTCCAAAAAATAAAATGTCACCTCACCTCACACACGCACACGTACTCGAACTCGGACCATTTTCCCAGTATAGTGAATGCTCTAGTAAATTTTGCCTAAGACATTTTCATAAGAAATGGCCACATTTCCACATTCACATAGGTGAGTCTATCAAGAACACTCATGTAGCTATATACTCCACTCTATGTAGAGTATAGAACTCATTAAGAGTTTAATAATTAACTCATCATTTTCTATCACTTTAGGACTTCAAGCTTCTAACAATATAAAATGAGACTTCAAAATAGCATGATTCTTCTCATATCACTTCATGACTTGTTATTGCCCATTAAACTTATTTCTTGGGATATCTAGTCTATAATTTGGGTTACCATCATGAATGACTCTTCATTCTAAGGGCATCATTCTCATTTCTTTTGAGGTTTTGAAAGTCTTATCTCTCGGTAATCCTTTCGTCAAAGGATCAGCCAAATTTTCATTAGAACATATATGATCCATTCTTACAGCTCCTGTAGAGAGAAATTCTTTAACAATACTATGCTTACGATGTATTTGTTGTCTCTTTCCATTGTAGTAACAGTTCTAAATCTTTGCAATAGCCATGATACTATCGCAGTTGATCAGGACAGCTGGTATCAGTCTTTCCCATAAAGGGATCTCAACTAACAGACTTCTTAACCAGTCTGCTTCTTCACTAGCAGTAACTAGTGCTATCATTTTAAACTCCATTGTAGATTGAGCCAATATTGTCTATTTATTAGACTTCCAAGAAATGACTCCATCAGCTATGCTAAATATATAGTCGCTAGTTGCTTTGAAGTTTTCTGATAAAGTGTTCCAATTAGCATTGTTGTATCCTTCTAGAACAATGTGAAACTTTTTATAATGTAATCCAAGGTTCATATTTCTCTTAAGGTATCTCATAACCCTTTTAATAGCATTCTAATGCTCTATACTAGGTCTACTAGTAAACCTACATAGTAGTCCCACAACATAAGCTATGTATGGTCTAGTGTAGTCAGTAGCATAACGTAAGCTACCAATAATGCTTGCAAACTTAGTTTGTTTAACACTATCTCCGATGTTCTTGAAAAACTTTACATTAGGATTATAAGAATACATGCAGGTTTGCAATTAAAGTAATTATATTTCTTTAAGATCTTCTCAATGTAATGAGATTGATCTAGAGAAATTTCCTTTTCAGACCTAGTAATCTTTATACGAAGGATTATACTCGCTTTTCCTAGATATTTCACATCAAAGTTAGCACCTAACAAAGTTTTCACATTATTCACAACATGAATATTTGATCCAAAAATAAGCATGTCATTCACATATAAACATATAATAGTGCAAATGTTATTTTCTAATTTATAATAAATTCATTTGTGACTTTCATTTATTTTGAATCTATGTGAGATAACTAGATTATCAAAATTTTCATGTCATTGCTTAGGTACTTGTTTTAGACCATAAAAAAATTTATCTAGGTTACCAACTTTATTTTCTTGACCTGGGACAACAAAACCTTCAGGTTGGTCTATATAAATTTCTTCTTCTAGGTCATAATTTAAGAAAATAGTTTTGACATCCATTGGGTGCACTACTAAATCATGGATAGTAGCAAGAGAGAAAAGTACACATATGGAAGTTATTCGTGTGACTCATGAAAAAGTATCAAAGAAATCTACATTTTCTTTTTGCTTATATCCTTTGACTACAATACGAACTTTGTATTTTTCAATAGTACCATCGGGTTTTAATTTCTTCTTTAGTATCCATTTGCATCCTATGGTTTTGTAACAAGGAGGTAAGTCAACTAAATGCCGAGTTCTATTATACTCAAGAGAGTCCATTTCATCCTTTTTGGCTTCTTATCATAAGTTGACATCTAAAGAAAATAATTCTTCTTTAAGAGTTTGAGGATCTTCCTATAAGGTATAAGCATAAAAATCAAACCCAAAATCCTTAAGGGTTCAAACTCGTTTACTTCTCTTGATTTCAGTTTTTAATTCCTCATTTTGTTCACTAGTTCTAGTTATGGGTAAACTACTAGAAAACGAGCCCCCATTATTTTTTAATTTAAAGGAAAACCTATGTTTATAGAAGTTAGCATCATTTGATTCTATAACTACATGATCATTTAAGTCATAAAATTTATAAGTTTTACTATTCATAGCATATCCCATGAATACACATAACAAGTTTATTTCTTTTAGGATCAATGATCCTAACATGGGCTAAACAACCCCAAGTTTTAAAATAAGTTAAGTTAGGTTTCTTATTTTTCAAAATTTCATATGAAAAAAATTTACTAGTAGATTTAGGCACTCTATTTAGCACATAGCAAACAATTAATAAAATTTCTCCCCACCAATGTGAAGCAGCACCAGAGTTTAATAAAATTGTAACAACTAATTCAATAAAATTTCTATTTTTTCTTTTAGCTTTGCCATTCATTTCAGGAGAATAAGGTCAGGTTTTTCATAAATGATTCCATATGTTTTATAAAAACCATTGAAAATGTTGGAATCATATTCAGTGCCTCTATCACTTTGAAACATTTTAATTTTTCTGTTAAGTTGATTTTCAATTTCAGTCATAAATATTTTAAACATGTCAAACTCTTCACTTTTATTTTTCATTAGATATACATAAGTGTAATCTGAACAGTCATCTATAAAAGTTATAAAATATCGCTTTCCATTTCTTGTTAAATTTCCATCAAGTTCACATATGTCAGAGTGTATTAATTCTAAAGGTTCAGATTCTCTAATTACTGACTTATGTGAGGTTTTGGTTATTTTAGCTTGACTACAAAAGTCATATTTTTCAAAATTATTCAAAGATAGTTTTGGAATTAGTTCTAAGGTACTCATGTTCTTGATTATGCATTTTTTAACATGACAAATTCTAGCATGCTAAATATTAAAACAGCTCAACATATAAACAGAAGAAGATGTTTTATTAATTTCAATGGTTAATTTAAACATGCCATCAGTGGCGTACCCTTTCCCAAAAAATATATTATTTTTAGTTATTGTGTATAAATCAGCCCCTATAGTTTGAGTAAACTCAGCTTTGTTAAGAAGATATCCCGAAACTAAATTCTTTCTCATATCTAGAGTATGTAGGACATCCTTCAAGATGACAGTCTTTCCAGAGGTAAACTTCAATTCCACCTCACTAGTACCAACAACTTTAGTGGAGTGGGAGTCACCCAACAACACTTTCTTATCCTCAAACTCAGAATAGGACTTGAACATGTCTCGATCATAGTAAACATGGAGAGAAGCACCAATGTCTACATACCTCCCCTCAGATCCACCAACAAAATTGATTTTAGGTATCATAGCAATAAGTTGATCTTTTGTAAGGTTCGCCTATGGGGCAGGATGATTACTGTTCTAGTAGTTCCTGGCCAAGTGGTCAAATCTGTTACAACTATAACACATGAATGTGTTATTTCTTAAGGGGGTTGAGGTCCATTCTAGGGAGGATAGTTTCTGTTTCTATTTTGGTGGTTGTAATTTTGGTTATTATTGTGATTCTGAATTTTCATATTTCTTCCTTTAGGTTTCAGAACTGTAGAGGAGGATTTCTTATTGGTATTGTTGCTTGAGACCTTGAGTACTTTATCTCTTTGATCTTGCTTTCGGGCTTCTTCTTCTATTCTTGGATGGGTTATAATACTTTCTAAAGATAATTACTTAGTTTTTATGTCTAAGTGCACTATTAAAATCTTTCCAAGTAGGGAGTAATTTATTTATAATAATAGCTACTTAAAATTGTTCATCTAAAGTCATACCTTCAGAAGTTATCTCATGTGCTATCTTCTGCAGTTTGTGTGATTGAGCTTCCACAGATTTTCCATAAATCATTTGGTACTTCATATATCTACTAACAACATACTTCTTACTTCCATCTTCCTCAGTGTCATACTTCTTTTGAAGAGCATTCCAAATTTTCTTAGCAGACTTATCAGATTATAATAATCATACAAGTCATCAGCTAATCCATTAAGAATAAATTTTTTGCATAGAAAATCATTTTCCATCCAAGTGTCTAAATCCTTAGTTGTAGCTTTAGTAGGAAGATTAGACAGTGTTGGTTTTTTAGTAGTAATAGCAAAATCGACCTTTTTCATGGTTAAGAAAAATAACATTTTTGTCTCCATTTTAAAGTGTAGTCCCTTAAAACGGAATGGTTTGTTGAGATCAGCAGTTGACATTTCAGTAGACATGGTAGATAGAAAATCATCTTAAAATTGTTGAAACAAGTACGTGAAAACAATGTAGGAACAATATTACCGATAATCTAAAATGAACTGTTTGGGTTGAGTCGCGGACTAGATTACTCTCTTTAAGACGTTTCGCGACTCTGCCTAAAATTGTGCAAGCAAACACAGGCCCATCATACCTAGGATAAAACAACCCAGAATATTTGTTGTTTGTCTCGGAACTTCACTGCACTGATGAAGACTGAAATGCTACACCTATAAAATTTCGTTGCTAGGAAAACTCAAAACAATTTAGGATCTTTTTCTTTTTCTTCCTGAGAGCTTTTTCTTAGTAAGAGATGTTTACAAATTGTTTGTGATGAAACTGAGAGCCGAGGTCCTCTATTTATAGGTTTGAAAAAATGTGTAGCCAATATGACAATAATGGTCATGTCTGAGTAAAGAAAAGTAACGATCATTTTTAGAGTAAAGAAAAATAACAGTCATTTTTTGAGTAAAGTAGAATAACGATCATTTAACGGATATTTTTGAGTAAATTGGTTACCCCTTAGGGCCCAAACCCAATAACCAATTCTTTTCTATTTATACATCTCCAAAGTGATGTAAAATAGCAATGTGGAACAAGCCAAAAAATTAGCATAATTTGTTTTATAAAAAATCACTTTTTTCCAACAATATTAGATTTTGTTTTGAAGTAAACTAATTAATTCAATGCCGGGTTTAAATTATATGAAGTTTTGGATAAGTTGTGTAAAAACTTTAAAAAACATTTAGGATAAATTGTGTTGATGTTCTTTCTTATCTAGAATTCTAATATTGATTAATTTATAATTATGTTATATATATAAATCAAAACACATTTTAGCTAATTTTAGAATTCTAATATTGATTAATTTATAATTATGTTATATATATAAATCAAAACACATTTTAACTAATTTTAGAAAAAAATATATTTTTATTTTAAATAATGACATATATTATTATTTATATTTTACATTAAATTTTAAAAAAATTAATATAAGACTTATAATATTAAAAATAATTATTTTTTCTATCGATATCTTATCTTTATGGTTTTTTTCTTAAAATTATTAGAAAAAAAGCATGTATATGTTAAAAATAATATTAAAATTATAGGATCATAATTAACTATGTTTATTGTATTCATTTTTGATAGATATATATGCTTTTGTCAATAAATTTTTATAATAATAAATTTTTAATTAACTAAAAAAATTAATTAATTGTCATTGTATTAAATATATTCTAAAAATTAAACAAAAATACAAAATTAAAAAGTATAACAATTTACCTACAAACACATATCTTTTAAATAGTAGTATTAAAAGATATGCAATTCCAATTTTCTTTTTTGCTCTAAACTAGTGAAAAATAGCAACTTTCGTTTATATAATCCAATATCAAAAAAGAAAACAAAAATTTCTCATAAAAACTACTTCATTATTAAAGAAAAGAGAGAAAAAAAGGTATAGGAAAAATAACATAGCATATATAGTCTTTGTCATCTGTCAAACAAACAATGGATATCACGATCCAAAGAAAAGAAGAAAAAGAATATTACTAATAATTACTGTCTAACTATGGCATCAAAAATGTTAAAGAGATTAAATTTGTGATATTATAATTGAGATAATGTACAGAGTGTTTAAATATATTGATTAAATATGTTAAATATATTGATTAAATCTGTTAAATATATAATTGTTTGTTTATTAATAATATGTATGGGCTCTTCGACTACTAATGTGTATTTGTGTAATGTTTGCATAAAGTTTTTTCATGCTGCGAATAAGATCGAGGGACAAAATGATTATTTTACATAGATGTATATATACTCTCTATTAGGGTTTTTTTTCAAGTGACTCTATTGATTTCCTTTGTTTCTCTTCTCCTCGGTGCCATTTTATCTCTTCCTCTACTCCTTCTCTTTCTTTGTTTTTATGGTTATTTTATGTGTATCTTGAGTGATTTTGTGGAAGTTTACAATATTGAATGTTAGGTTTTTGATCATTTGAATGTGTTAGATTTTACCTCTTGTAAATTCATCTTCTTTTTTTCTCTGTACAAACTCATAATTCATAATGGATACGTTTTACCTTTTTTCAATAGATTAGGCCATGTACTTAGAGGGTGAACTACTTAAATATGATGTTATTTTGATTCTTGCTATTTTATGTTCTTTTACCTTTATTGTTTATTCAATAATGCACTGAATAGGTATTATGGATGAGTTATGGTAAAATATTGAGTGTTTTTCGTTATAAAACGGTATCAAATTAAGGTATTTGTTATGTTTGGCCTTCGACTAGTCATCAAAGTGTATCAAACTCACAAGGTCCTTATATTTGTTCCTAGGTTAAGTTCTTGAATGGTCCTTATATTTGTTCCTAGTTTAAGTTCTTGAGTGATTTATTGACCTTAGAGTTCTCGGACTCCTTTCAAAGAATTTGACGCTTAAATTTCCATGACCAAAACAAGGTGTTTTCTCAATCATTTTTCCTCTATTTGTTTATTCCATTTTATTATTATTTTCTATGAGAACATCGTACAAGGCAACATTGTTTGATAGCGCAGGTGACTATGTCTTAAGGAAACATAAGATGAAGGAATTCTTGGTTTAATAAAAAGTGCATGTTACTATCGACTCTCATGATTTGCTTGAATAAGCCTTTGAGGTTGATAAGAAAAAGATTGAAAAAATGCGCATGTCTTCATACTGCTGAATCTCTCTGATAAAATTCTCATGAAAGTTTATTAGGAAATTACATCTAACAAAGTATTCTCTAAACTTGATTTCCTTTATCTTGAGAAATCTTTATCTATTAAAATTCACCTTAAACATTATTTTTAATCTTTTAAAATAGATTAATTTTTGGATCTTGAATGGAACCTTGATGATTTTAAAAGATTAACAACTTAATTAGATGACATCGAACATAAAGTTGAAGATGAGACTTAAGTTATTATTTTTAATTTCCTGCTTGATAAGTATAAAGATGAAAAATTAGGTATAATGTATGTGAGAGAATTTAATACTTGATCTTGTGGTTTCTAATCTTAAGTCTAAATACATAGAAATAAAAGACAATAATGGTTTTAAGTGATAGGCTTTATGTTAGGGGTTGGACAGAGAAAAAAGATAAGAGTTCTAAGAGCAAGTATAAGAATAAGTTAAAATCAAGATCAAAGAAACATGACAGGTGTTACTTTTGTAAGAAAAAAGGTCACTATAGGCATGGGTCATTTTATGAAAGCTAAAAAGTTTTAAAAAACTAGAGTCTGATACTAATAATGAATCAAACCCTGTCTTAGCTAGTTATGAGAATTTTGAAGTGCTAATAGTGAGCTCCAACAAATCAGAGACAAATTGGGTCTTAGATTCAAGTTGTTCCTTTCATGACATCCTTTAGGCACTAGCTTAGTGATATAAAATAAGTTTATGGTTGTATAGTACTTCTAAGAGATGATTATGAGTATCACATTAAGAGTATAGGCTCAGTTAAACTATCCTTAGTAGACAGAATAGTTAATGCCTTAAAATGATGTTAGACTTGTCCCTAAACTTAAGAGAAATTTTATATCACTAGGTACCCTAGATGCCATTGGTTACATTATTAAGATACATAATGGAGTTACGAGGGTCATGAAGGGTTCTCTAGTTTCTCTTAGGGCTATTAGAGTTAATGACTTAAAACTTATAATCACGAAAATAATAAAAATTTTGTCTACTTTATATATTTTCACCATTAAAAAAAATTTGGCACATAATTTATTTTGAAAGAAGTTTAGTTACGACCAAATAGACCCTATTCTATGTTTAACACCATCTAATTTGACCATATTAAATGTTATTATAGTGTTATTTTTGTTGTTATAAGTTTTAAGGATGTTATTTTTTAAAATTTCCTAATTATTTTAAGCAAAAACACATATTAAGTTTAATCCAATTGTGTCTATCGTACTCGTATAAGATTAAATTCATAGATAATAAAATATTAATTAAATAAGTTGATACATGTTATTTGGTTATATTTAACTTATTTATTAAATAAAGTTTTGTTATTAATATCATGATAAATTACACATGTTTATATAATATTTGAATTATATTACTCATAAAATTATTATAATTTCATATTTATTCTTCACTAAACTTATAAATTAACTATTTGTTTTATGAATATTCCTACAAAATATTGATGTGAACCCGTGAACATGATCCTTAAAACCCAAAAATGCGAATTGGTTTGAGAACTCCAAGAGATGAGGTCAAAGACCCAACGACAAATTGAAATAGATCACAAAAAACTGATACCTAAATTATAGCATTCAACTAATTCTATGGATATTACTCACCAAAAATTCAATGATGATAGGATGCTATAAGGTTTGAAAAATCCTTTGATAAGTCAGTTTATAAAGAAACAAAGAGGAAAAATCTCTTAACTTTGATATAAATTAAATGTATTATAAATCTGAATCGCATGTTTAACGAACGACTATAGCTATTTAAAGCAACAAAATAAAGTGTAAACCCTAATAAAAAGAAAACCATTATCCTAATAAAAGATCAATAATAAAAGATAAAAGATAATCACATTTTGGTCAGATCAAACACATGGAATACGAGTTTAAGTATGTGTGTCACAATGCACCTTATATCATGCTACGTTACAATTTGGAAATTGGAAAACAAATTATATCCTAAGAGATACTTACCATGAGAGATAATTATTCATGGTGCGGCACGACACAATTACTTAAGATTTCAAATCCACTCGAAACCCCAGTTGTGGCAAGCTATAACTCATGTTGTGACGCATTTTCAATTTCCAAAATTAACACTCTTATTTCTTGGACTGGCTCTTGGCACAAGTTGTACTTTTTGGGGCACTTTTTGGCCTTGAATCAACTCTTGAGTTGGCATGTTTAGTGTTTCCTTGAACAATTTGGTTTTGGAGTTCATAGTTGGCCCATTGGGCATTGAGGCAGTCCTAGATTCGCATCATTCCTCTTTCTTTCAAAAGACATTAACCTCGAATTCAAACCTTCGTCGTGGGGTAAGTTTTGAAGGTTATTTATTTGAACCTCATCATAATAGTCCTACGAGAAAGAAAAATTAGTAAATAAGTACTCTTTCAATCTTTTTCTCCCCTTATTCTTTTTATTCACTCTGTCACCTAACTCATTTTCTTGTTTTTTTCTCAAGAGTCTTTTTCCACTCCTTTCTTCCTCACTTTTTTTCTTTTACTTCCTCCTTTTCTTTTTCACTCTCATACAATCTTCATAAACCTTTTTTGGGATAAGGGGTACAAGAATAATTTGTTTTCTATCTTTGATAAATATGTACATATTCCTAAACCTATCATGTGACACCTTCTTATCATATTGCCATGACCTACCTAATAAGATATACCCAGCTTGAATTGGTACCACACGACATAACATTTCATCTTTATACTTATCCATGGAAAAATAAATTAGTACTTGACTATCCAACATCACCTTCCCTTTATCATTCAACCACAACCATTTGTAAGGTTTAAAGAGTTTCAACATGGTTAACACTTTCTTTTTAACTAGGGTAATACTAGCTAAATTAGTGCAACTTTCTCCCATTAATAATTACATTAGAAACCTTATTGCTCACATGACACCTGGTATGAAAAATATTTTTTCTTTGTTGTTCTGTATCATATTCTTTAATTTGAGTACTTAATGCTCGCCTTAACACAAGTGACTAGCCTTCCATGATAGCTATATCCTCATCAATTGTTCGCTCTAATTGTGACATCTCTTCATCTTCACTCTCACCATCTGTTTGCACCTCCCCACTCACTTTTGTTATCATTTTTCTCTTGTATGGACATTGAGATATGACGTGACCCTTACCAAGACAACGAAAGCAATGATTATCATGATTATAAGTTGGGATTTTAGCTTTACCTTTTTCCTTACTGATATCCACCTCTTTAGCTTTGATTTGTTTAGATTTTAGCTTGGGACTTTTTCCCACTTCTTTTCTCCAACTAGGTTTCCAAGGTGTAGCAAAGTTTGACTCTTGTGGTAGTGATAAGATACTTCTCCTTTTAAATTGCCTCTCCAGTTTTATTTCTATATGGACTGTCCTTTAGCTCTACATAGTGATAAAGCTCTACTACGTTGACAATCTCTTGGTTTAATCCACTTAAAAATCGAGCCATTGTGGCTTCTCAATCCTCTTCTATATTAGCCCTTACTATTTCCACCTCCATATTTTTATAGTAATCATCTATCATTTTGGACCCTTGATTAAGCCTCTATAATTTTTGGTGCAATTGCCTATAGTAGTAACTAGGGACGAACCTCACATGATAACCTTCATGTCTTCCCAAGTGTTAATCGGTCTCGCATAGTTTCTCCTCATACTAATTACTAATTGATCCTATTAGTTTAGTGCATAATAAGTAAACTCAATAATGATGAGTTTTATCCTTTTATCTTTGGAATATTTGTGGCACTCGAAGATGTATTCCACTTTCTTTTTCCATTCTAGGTATAATTATTGGTCATTCTTCCCTTGAAATAGTGGCATCTTCATTTTGATGCTTCCTAAATTCTGATTAACCCAATCATATAGCCTAGACGGTGGTCTGCATATGCCTCATCTTCCATTTATGCATCCTTTATTTCCATACCTACCTCTAATGGGTATCCTATTTCTTTCTTCCTCAAAGTCTCCAATATCTTCCCAATTACCATCTTCAGGATCTTCCTTTGCATGAGCATGTATATCTAGCCCTCTAACATTTGGAACTCCTTATTACAAGATGGTTATTGTAGCCTCTTGACTTCCCATCATCTCATTCATATTTATCATTACTATATTCATGCTATCAAATGATTGTCGTAAATCCCACAACGTGAAATCTTGTCTTCCTTTTGGAATGTTCGATTTGTTCTTGATTGACATTGTGTAATAACTAGCATAAGAACATATAAGAATTTTTTTCCCTCTTTTTCTTTTGACTCAATAATGGACAGCAAGAGTACTTTTTTTAACTTAAGAATGGACAATAATAATACAATTGTATTAATTTCTCAAGAAATTAGGTTAAGAGTAGTGAAATAAAAAATTAATGTAGAAATCTAGGAACAAGATTTTGAAATTTTTTTATTATATCAAAAATATTTGTTTCTTGTATTTAGATCTTTGTCTCTTTAATTGTTTTTTATCAAATCTTTATTTTTTTTTGTAGATATGTTCTTCTTTTCTTTTTTCAATATTTTAGATCTTTTTTTTTTATAGATTATTCAACAACCAAGAAAACAAATCTAAAACTAACTAAAAATGGAAGGATGAAAATTGATACAAAAATTTTAGAAAAATTCAAGAAAAAGAAAATAAAGAGCAAAAATAAAATATTGGAATTTGAAATTAGAACCTAAGCTCTGATATGAAATGACGTGAATCCGTAAATACGATTCTTAAAACCCACAAATGTGAATTAGTTTTAGAACTCCAAATGATACATCGAAAGACCCAAAGATAAATTGAAATAGATCCCAGAAAGCTAATAATAAGATTATAACACACACCTTAAATTTATGAATATTACTCAGCAAAGATTCAATAATGATAGGACGCCATAAGGTTTACATATCTCTCCATAAGTCATTTTGTAAAGGAACAAAAGAGCAAAAATCTCTCAACTTTGATATAAATCAAATGTCTATAAATCTAAATTGCATGTTTAAACTATTTAAAGCAACAAAATAAAGTGTAAACCCTAATAAAAAGATAATCACAATCCTGGTAAAAGATATCAATAGTAAAATATAACAATAATAAAAGATAAAAGATAACCAAATTTTGGTGAGATCAAATGCGTGAAATACAAGTTTAAGTACACATGTTATGACGCATGTTATATCATGTCATGACGCGGTCTGAAAACTGAAAAAAAAATTGTATTCCAATAAACTCTTATCGCAACGAGCAAAAATTCATGCCATAACCCGATATAATAATTTAGGACTTCAAATTCACCCAAGAGCCCTTTGTCACGGTGGGCTATAACTCATGACACGGTGCACTTTCAATTTATAAAATTAATACTCATATCTTGAACTAGCCCTTGGTACGAGTTGTGCTCTTTTCAGACACTTTTTGTCCTTGAATCAATTCTTGAGTTAGTTCATTTAGTGCTTCCTTAAATGGCTTGGTTCTAAAATTTGTAGTTGACCCACTAGAATGTTGAGCCGGTCTTAGATTCACATTATCCTTACAAAAAAATTTAACATCAATTTTCATCTTGTTATAATAAAAGCAGGAGAATTTCTTGAGACATCTTGAATTCTACTACGAAACATCCCACTAATTAAGTTTCAATTTACATATCATTTAAAAATGAAATGAAAACAATACCGCTCTTTTTCTTACTCTACAAAAGCCAAACATCCACATCCATTCATATCCTTATTCGTCCACCACAAACTAATGAGTCACAATAAACCATCCATCCATCATGAAAGTTCCACAACGAAAGACACATTTTCAAACCAGAGAGCCACCATTTCATGTAGGTATTGTTTGAATCATTTGCTCGTAATGGTTTAATGTTTAGGGTTAAGTGATGTTATGAAATTTTGATTATTTATGAGATGTATACAACTAATATGGATTAAAGTTATAGAATAGATAGTATAGATTTAAAGGTTTTTGATAGTAAAAATTATAGAGGGAAAGAAGTTGAGATTGTTCAGGCTCAGTAGGAGGTACTGAACATCCCAAATATATTTGGTTAGGGATACCAAACATACTTGGATGGTTCAGGTGGCCCTATTGAACGTCCTTTTTGTTGGTTTTGAGGGTAGATGTCGAGCACAGTTGTTAGGTTCAGTTAGGGGTACCGAACTTAACTAGTTTGTACGGTAACCCCTATCGAACCTCCATAAGAATATTTTTTAATCAGTTGATAAATACAATTAAGAGATAAATTATAATCATTTTTATTTGTACATTATGATTCAATGACAACTAGTTTTGTTTTTGAATCATAGTGTACAATTCAAATGAAGACATTCAACCGAGCTTTTTTTACCATGTATATATGTTTATTGTGGTTTTAGATTTATTGTTTCAAATATCTAATAATTTGAGTTGTTCTTACTTTAGGTATGAGTAAACAACCAAAAATATCTTTTCATAGAAAAAGAAATAAAGAAATGTATTAAGCTAAATGACTCACTTATAGGGAGAGAAAACCAAGACAAAGAGGGAGCTTTCAAATGTGCCTATAGAAATGGTAGGTGTTCATTATGATATTAATATGGAGATGGAACATGAAGATGAGGTTTGACCTCATAAAGAAGAGATGCAACTTGATGTTGGTATAGACGCAAGAACAAGAGAGTCATCCTTATTTTTTATTATTCCACAAAATTTATCTATGCTAAAGAGTTTCAAAACTCACATAGTAAAAAAGATATGGTCAATTATTTAATAATTTTGATATCGTATTTAATTTTTGATATTTATATATTAGGATTATTGAGACGTGTTGAGACTTAGAGCTCATTCTGGAGGATAAATTTGGTAGGATCTCATTCAACTTCAAATTCAACAGTTTGTGACCACGTACATAAATCTAAGCTTGCACCATTGTGTTATACCTTTAGTGTTAGCATTTGTCGAGAGATGGCATCCTAAGACTAACATATTTCATATGTCTTTTGGTGAGATTGCAATTATCTTGCATGATGTACATGAATTGTTAGGACTTTATATTACTAGGAATGCCTGCACTGGAATTATATTAAATAGAAGTGATGTTATTTCAATTCTAATGGATAGCTTGTGTATTAGTATGGACATTGCAAAAAACCAACTGAGTGTAAAAGGCTTGTATGTGAAATTAAGCTGACTAAGAAGTTTGTACATGGATGTGGGTGAGACATACTGATCATACTGCTAGGGTATTTTTGTTACACTTATTATGATGTACATTGTTTATTGACAAAATTGGAAACTATTTACCAGTTTCATAGTTGACATTATTAGTAGAATTAGATATGGTATACCAATATGCATGGGATGCAACACCATTAGCTTATTTATATCGAAAATTACGAACAACTAATCGATATGATGCAAAATAAATTTATAAATATCTAACATTATTACAAGCATGGATTTATGAGCATTTTCCTATATGTGCCCAATCTTATAACCCAAAATACACAAAACAACTTCCTATAGAGTTAGTAAAGCGATAGATGATCTTACATTTTTTATGTATGTTCACTATCCTTATATCTAATATTTCAATTTTAACAAGTTATGGTTTATACTAAGACATTAATGCTTATTTATCATTTTTAGGTCATTTGGGATCCTTATGACATTAAGTTTTTAGAGATAAAATTTTTCCATGGATGCATTTTTTTTCTATAAGTGATAAAGCCATATCATATTATTTTGAAAACTCTTAGAAAGGGATTGAAAGAGGAAAAGAGCAACCTTCGAGAAAATTGTATAAGACAATGAAGAAGATGAAACGAGTATTACAAGGATGTGTCAATGCTAATGCAACAAATGCATCTCAACCATCGTCAAGCCATATAAATAACTAGATCTTATTAAAATGTAATTGATTGAACATGTAATTATTTTTGGATTTTAAGACTTGTACTATACATGTATCAGATTTACATCAGTTTCTTTTTGTTTTGTTAATTAAATTCATGACTTGCATATGAAATGCTAAGATATTAGTCATGTCTAATACAAAGGAACAAGAGTTATCTCAAAAGAACATTGAAGTACACAATTAACATAAATAACAATGTACATCTAACTATTCTATCCTAAACGGAGCTAACCATCACAATCTAAATCAAATACAATTTTTGGATGTGTCCTTGTATTACTTGAAGATGCTTGTAATAAATTGTAAACTTCAATTTGATTTGCACAAAGTATACTCAAACTATTTACACATGATTTATGAAATGCATGCCAAGTTAAGTGTATAGGTGGCAGTGGAGCTCATGATTGCAAATCTACGTACGTTGTCAGAGAATAATTAAATTGATATATTAACAATAATTATACAAATCAAAAATAAATAGTCCCACTCTAATGGGTTTGTCTTACTTGTACAAAATGATTTCCATCGACAAAACAAATATCACATATCTTATGCTTAGTAGGCACCTCAAACCAAAGAGGGAGAAAAGTCCATGATCCGTGTAAATTGAATGTGGTAACCACTATGTTTTATGTAAAAGATATGATATGTCCTATGTCCAATAATATAAGTGTAATATTCATGATGATTTTGTAACTCATTTGGCATGTCAACCCTAACTTGAGGCCATGCTTCCTCACCCAATCCAAGTCCAATAGTCAATGCTCTAAACCAATAATTACTATCACCCAATACATCATTAAAATTCCTTACATATGGTTCAAATCCAATGGGCATTTGACTTAAGTATTTGTTAGTACATTTTTAGAAATATACCATCTACAAAGATAGTGAATAGATGCAAAAAATACTTCTATGATTGTATTCATAAGAGTTTTCTCTCTATCAGTTATAATAACACTAGACGTAATATTTTCATTCATCAAAGATTTTAATTTCTCCAATACCCAATGATAATTATCCTTCTTTTCAAATTATAAATATGCACACATAATGAAAAATATCATATTTGTAAATGTAACCCCAACAATCTTGAGAAGTAATAATTTGTACTTGTTAATCTTGTAGGTACAATCCATGATAATCACATAAGGAAAAGCCCTTAACAAATAAATGGATATTGAATGAACAAAAAACAAGTTCGTAATAACCTCATCAATATCATTGCTTCTATGCCACTATATAATTGTGAAGAACCAACAAATACATCAAATGTTTGAAAATTGACCTTTTATCTTGTTCTTTAAGTCTGCATTGTAGATATGTTTCATTGTACTACAATTTTGTTTATTATGTTGTTTCATCCTATACAAAATATGTTTAGATTTTACGTTACACTTTATAATATCAACTAGCAAGTTCATCTCTTCGTTAGTGAGTTTTCGTACGATGACTTTCAAGATATCCTGCTAATCAATAATTATGTATACCACAACTAAGAGTCAACTTTCAATTAAAACTATTTTCTATCATTCATCCTTTTAAAGAAAATGAACAATTACATTTTCTTGATTTGATTTGCTTATCATTTCTTTTTTATCCTTCGAGTCTTTTGATTTTACTTTAAACAATATACACTACTTCTTTCACATACAAAATCAATCTTACGTTTCTTACCATCTGAATCTGTATCAGAACAAATTTTAATTTTTTTTATTTAGTTCGATAGGGTGTATAGAACACTTATGATATGTTCAATAATGGATATCAAACCTTTCAGTAATGTTTGATACAATCTTACCAAACCACTACGCGATTTGCAAAAACCAAAATTAACCAAATACCTAATCAAACTAATTTGTGGCTCGATTTTCTTGAAGTTTTTCTTTACTTTTCAGATATTTGATATATATATATCTTTCATTTTTAATATTTTTAATATTTTGAGTATTAAAATATTTGGATTAGTATATGATTGATAGTAAAAACAGAAATAGAGATGAATGAGTGGGATGTAGACGGTAAGAGTGATATAGAAAGATAGAAGAAAGAGTTAATGAGATGTAAACAGTGTGTTCTAATTTTTTAAGTCTTTAAAGGCAAATTTGTCCTTTTAATAAGATAAAAATGATTTTTTTTAAGTTTATAATTAACGGGATATCTCATAATAAAAATCGAAATGTCTTAAAAATTTCCCTAAAAACAACCTAAAAATTTATATGTAAATACTTATTTTTTTCTTTTATTTTATAAAATAAAAAAATTTCTTAACAATAACAATTATTATTCTAAAATTAACATTATTATATATTTATTAAATTTAAATTAACATGAATAACTCATAACTGACACTACTATATAATTATCAAATCATGAAAGGTATATTCACAGGTGAAAAAAAAATAGTACATCTTAAAAGGGATGACCATCAACAGCAGCAAAAAGAGCAAGTGTACATACAGTTGTATGCCAATATCTATATGATCATCAGTCCTGTCACTTAAGTAGTTAGTCCAAACTGAGTCTCCAACAGTTTTCTTCCAACTATTACAAAGGCAAAGAAACATCACTTAAAAGAGAACCTGGCAACCTCTTCATCTTCCTCATCATTTATAGCATCTTCATCTTCAGTATCAAGCTCATAATCGTCATCTTCTTCGTACTCTTCCATCTCATCCTTGTCTATCTCTTCTTCATCCATCATGTCTTTATTCTCTCTCTTGTCCTTTAAGCCAGTGCTCAAAACCACATTTCCTCCACCAGATTTCTCCATATCCTTCCTCAAACTTTCCATGTTCTCCTTCCTGCGTTTTTCTTCCAACCGTTGCTTTTCTGCCCGTCTATTGTCAAGATCAACCCTAACAAATGTCAGCACCAGCAACGTTAGAAACTTGACAATAGTATTTAATCAACAGTACAACCAGAATATAAGCATAACGTGGCTTAAAGGAATACTTATAGTTTTCCAAGTACTCCTCAGCACTTGATTCAATGGCCTTAAAGAATGCGTCCATTCCAGCACCAGTAATTGCAGAAACTCCAACTGATTTTAAATTCTTGTAGAACTCATCCAGCACAAGTGCCAGACTCTGAGTTAAAGTTGATGAGTAAGAATGATCCGAGCTTGCTGCTTCTTGAAAAGCCTCAAAGTCTTCCATCCACTGCATGCACGGTTTCAAAATGAAAATAAAATGATAATGAAGATGCTGACATTACATATTCATATTAAACACATGAAGCTGGAAAAAGAAAGTAAATTGAATCCAAGAGTAGATAGTGCCAATATTTATTACATTTAAATAATTAACATGAGATTAATATTATTACTACATTATTATTCAAGTATGCTTATCAAACCAACATTCCAAGATCGTGGTTCAATCTCATTGATGCACTGAGCCTTTAAGAGTTAACACTAATCTTGTCAGAGGAAAAGATTTATTTCTGTTTTTTTTCATCAATAATTTGCTCGCTGGTCAAAAAGCACAAGTCACACAAACACTTATAAGAGGTTGTCTAACTTCCATATTAATTGTACCTCCAAAGCAAATTGATGCTGAGCAACATCAATCTTGTTAAATGTCAGAACAAGAGGCAGCCGTGTCTTGTAGAGGATACTACAAGCATAAAGCATATTGCTCATGAAAGTCATTGGGGCAGATGAACGGGGTGTATCGACGACATATGCAATCACGGTAGGAAACGTTGAGGCAAAAGCTTCTGTAATGATAGAACCAGAGGCAGACCAGGTGAATATCTCAATTTGACCAGGAGTATCAACAAGAACATAATCAAGCTGGTCTGCTCGTCCCTCAATTAATGAAACAACCTGCATTTGGACATAATAAAAAGACTTAGTAACAACAGAAGAAGGAAAGACACAAACACAGACAATGCAATTCTCACAAAGGGTGTAATTTCTAGAAGAAAGAAACTCATCCTATTACTCCTGCAAATTAGTACAAAAAACTGCCATGCCCCTTAATTAAATAGTCATCCAGATCAAATAAAAATCTGAAGTCAGAGCTAAAAATTAAAGAAAATTTCCACGCATTGATAGGTAAAATACCTTCAACTTAAAAAAATGCAATACTTGTAGAAAATTTCCACATCTAAACTTTACCTCATCAAACTTTGTTGCAAATAAGTTAAGTGATGTTAGAATTGCTCCATTAGGCCCAAGATTGTATTGCTTCATAACTTCCTTGTACCGAACAGTATCTCTTATATCAATATTCACAGCAAATGGAAGGGTCCTCACAGCAGGGTCAAGATTCACAAAATAACCACGTATATTTGAAGCTTGTGTGTGACAGACCAAGCGTTGAAGAAATGTTGTTTTTCCACTCCCTAATTAGACAAAAAAAAAAACAGTTTTTTCCTTTAACTATTCCACTTCATGATTACACACAAGGAAAAAAAACAGATCCTTGAATTACTAAGCAAATACGAGTCCAAAACCAATTTTCAAAATCAAATAATTATTTCCAGCAAAGAATTTAAACAAATGAAATTACCTGCCATTCCAACAACAATAATAATTACTGGTTTTCTTTTAAAGTTGGTTGTTGAAGAAGATGCTTCCTGAATATGCAGTTTCTCCATAGAGTCAGTAAGCTCCTCATTTCCTTTACCCTTTGCCTTCAAAGGAATTCAAACACCCAAAATCAATGAGACAGTCAGTAATGGAGGAACCAATTGCGACCAAATCCAAATTTGAATGTGTTCAAGTTCCAAAAACTTGATCATACATTGTATTAGAACAATGAACAATACAATGTGGCAAAAAAACTGATGTATAGCATATGACAGTAGTTATTATTCAAGCCAATAAAAGTGAAGATCGAAATTCATGAAAATAAAGTTCCAGAACATTATCTCAACGTAATCCTATTATTCTCATCTCCGTGTCTTCTATTTTCTTAGGAAACAAACAGATACGGCACAAGGCGCAAGAAAGAGAAAGAGAAAGTAAAGTACTACTTCTACCTGAGAGCTGGAAGAATCACCAGAAGCATCTATTGGCATTGAAACACCGCTCTCTGTTGATTTTATATCAGAATCAACTTCCATTTTCCCGGAAAACTACAATAAGAACTTTTGATTACAATATAACAAGAAGAAGGTTTAAGTGCATAACATAATCCTTCGTTGGCTAACATAAATTTAATATCTGTAACATTTTGAATATACGTTTATTGTATGTTCCTTAACGTTTATTTGATAATATTAATACTTTTTTTATATTTATATAAAAAATTTAAACCCAAACTATGTGTTGCATAAAAAATTTGAACATAACCATAGGTTAAATAATTAGGTTATCTACAAAACAGAAGGCCAGAAAAAGCCTTATTTGTTTTACCAACTAATAGAACAAGTAGGGGCGGCTCAAGAGTTTGTGAGGCCCTTGAAATGTATTGAAAAGTTGAGAATAACACATTTGAATGATTGAAAAGGTCATAAATCATCATATCAGATCATTAAACTAGATAATGTCACAGTACAATATATACAAGGTCGGCAATTCTAAGCATAAAGAATAAAAATGAAACCAATAAATCAAGATGACATAGAGATTACCTATTACAAACTAAAACCAAACCAAGCAGAACGCTTCACGGGAAAGAGAGTGGGAGAGGTGGAGAGTGGACTGTGGAGAGTATTGGCCGGCGGCAATAGAGTTTGAGGATTCTTGACTGCCAGCGTTGGTATGGAAAAAGGGAGAGCGAAATTAGGGTATGTGGAATCGAATATAACACAGGGACTTTTTCGGTTTTGTTTTTAATGTGATATTTCATTTATTACGTCAAGGCTCACAAAATTTTTTATTTTTATTTTTAAAAAAATTTCCTCAATTTTTTACTTTAATTTTTATACCATTTAATATATATATATATAATTAAGTGTATTAACTTACAAAATGTACTTAAAAGATGACATATAATAATAACTACTATTCATTATATTATATTATGTTTAGTTATTACATTGGTGCTTTAATAGGGTATAAAATCTAAAATATATGTAAAGATATTGCATAGTCTTGTTAATTATATTATTATGTTTGATTTGTGTCTTCGTAGTAATTCCTTGATATTAAATCAAGGGGTATGTGAAGTATTTATAATTAAAGGGTACGTGAAGTCCTTAGAATATTATACTTACAATATTATTAAGTATAGTTATTATATTTGTACAGAATTAATTGGTATCTATAATCAAAGGGTACGTAAAGTATTTATAGCATAGAAGTTTTATTTGTTCTACATCTATGGGATATGACTACTAAGTTGATAAGTCCCGATAATGAGGTAGTAAATCCACGTTATGCGATTAGATAAATGGATAGAAAGATGGATAAAATTATATGACGAAAACATGAGTATTAGTTTCTATAAAGCTTCAATTCGTTTTAGATCGATAAAACGATCAGAGTATATACAGACCACTAATTAGACTGAATTATATAGTAATAGATTATAACCTATGAATTTTCAACCTATTTATGGTCAGTAAAACGATTAAAGTCAGTACGAACTATTAGTTGAATAAATTAATATAATTCTCACACAATAAGATTTAGTATGAATTCTTTCAACCCAATAGTTTGGTAAAACAAGCAAAGTATAAGTATGAACCATTAGTTGAATGAAACTATATAGTTCTTACAAAATGAGTCCTATTACTTATGAATTCCTTCAATCCAATAGATCATTAAAACAATTAAAATACAAGTGAATATAATTAAATGAAAATTCGAACAATATAAATGATGAATTCTATCTTCTGTAGAATTACTTCATATTTTTTCTTGATTTTTGCTATCAAAAGTTACAATTAAGTATCTTGATAGTTGATTGAAGAAAGTAGTATTAAAGATTAAGAATTCATTATTAAAACTAAGGATATTATATTGATGGTTAGTTTATAACATAATTTTACAAGTTTAAATTTTAGTTTTAAAAATATAAAATTATGGTTTTTACTTGAACTTCTTCGTTTTCTTCTTTAACTTCTTTTGATAATAATTTCTCAAATTCTATTTCTTTCTTTTTTCTGTAGATTTTTTTTCTTATTATCAAAACAATGAATCAGTTTATGCTTCTTTGCAAAACAACGAAAGAGATAACCAACTCTTTTTCGAATAAAATCATTTTGATCCTCAAAACTTCTCTTTGGAAGAAACTTAAAACTCTTTTGAATACCAAAAATCTTTAAAAAAAATTGGTAACACAAAAGCTTATATTAAAAACCATAAATCTCCTAAAAATGATTATTTTGTCAAAAGCATAGAAAGAGACCGAAACCTCCATTCTAGCAAAACTCTATTAACTAAAGAACATCGTCAAATCATAGTTAGGTATACTTCTACTACTTTTTATCATATTTTTTTAACAATATATATTTTTAATATGTATATGTTAATCCATTCATTTTGAACATATATTTTCCTAAACATTATATGCAGTTACTGGGTGAAGTTAGAGATTATTTTTGAAACCAATTGGATAAATATTATTTAAAATAAACAGTTAACAATTTTAGTTTATTCTTTTAACTATTTAATAGTATATGTATATTATGTTCAAATAAATTTTTTTAAAGAATTAATATTTGAGAAATTAAAAAAATTATAATTTATAATAAAAAAATAGTATCATAATAATATTGAATAGATTTAATTGGAATGTTTCAACATTCAACGAGTATAAATAATTATAGTTTAGTTTAAACAGTATAAATAACACTTATATTTTTTAAAAAATATAACATTTTCCTAGAGTTTATCATTATTAGCAATTGGGTAGCTTAATTTTTTTTCTTTCAAAATTTAACTTATTAAATTACAATTATTTGATAACATTACATAACAATGTTTTATTTCATAAATTTAATTATATGGAAATATAATGAAAAATTCAAGTTATATTATAAAATAATTGTTTCTTAAACATATATTGGAGTTTTTCTCTACCCAAATTAAGATATGAAGTTTTATAATATTAGTAAATGTAATGTTATAAAAGGTTTTGATGCGGTGCATGGTCGGTAATGTCCATGTGACCTGATATGGCCTCGAACCTAGGTTAAGTGTGATGGTCCTGGATAAAGGGATTGTTGGCGCCTCTATTGATAGCTTAAGCTTTTGGTAGGAATGGTTAGCTACTGTTCCTAAGTTAAATTATGAGAATAATTGAGTCAAACAAATCCCAAGTGGACCAATCACAAGATCAAGGAGGACACAACTTGAAGAGGCTTTAAATGGGCTCATTCAAAAGGTCATGCATAACCAAATGACCCAAAATGAGAGTGCAAGGATTGAGACAAACCTAGGATGAAAATTAGAGCAAAATTTGCAAAAGAAAACTAAGGCACATTGTTATGTCATTTGAACTAATTTTGGGCAGCTTTCTTTTCAGCCCTTGGATGAAAAAAAATGTTAATATGTAATATTTTATTGGGATTCTTTTGTTCTCAACTACTCTAATTTCGCTCCACATTTTTCTCCATATTTCGCTCCATATTTTACTCCACATTTTGCTCCATTTTTGTTGTGCCATTTGGACTGATTTTAGGTAGTTTTCTTTTCAGCCCTTGGATGAAATCAATGGTTAAGATGTAATATTTTCATAGGATTCCTTTGTAGTCAGTTGCCCCATTTTCTCCATGTTTTCTACTAACTTTTGTACTTTTTGGCTGTTTTTATTTTCAACTCTTGGATGAGATCAAGGGCTATAATGTAGTAGAGTTTAGGGTTTATTTATATCCTATATATATTTAAGATCAACTCAACTGCTGAATTTTTTTCCTCACATTTTTGAAAGAAATTTGATTTTTCAAATCATTTAAGAGCTCATTCATGTTCTTGGTTCCTCTTTAAGAAACTTATCTATGGATTGTCAACCTTTGTGGTGTTTTCTTTAGCATTCAAGAATTTGTGGTGAGTAATATCCATACTTGTTAGGGTGTTATTTATGCTAGATTTATCAAGGAAATAGCAACTCCTTGTGGCGTCTTTCCCCTCAGATAAATAGTGAGTAATATCCATTGATTTGTGGAGAAACTTTTTGCTATATAATCTAAAAATTAGGTAGGTCCTAACCCCTTGGTTTATATCATTTGGTATCAGAGTTTTAGGTGCTAATTTTCATAGTCATATCCTTTATATTTGTTCTTGTTTTTGTGTTCTTGTTTTATTTTTGATACATAGAGAAAAAAAGAAAAAAAATCCTTATGTTGTGTTCTTACTGAAATTTATTTTCCAAACCCTAAAAATATTGTTCTTCTTTGTTTCCACGTTTTTTTTTTGCATTTTCCTTGCAAATTCTATTGTGTCCAAAAAAATTCAACAGTAACCTTGCATATCTTATTGTTTCTGAAGCTATTCTGCATTTTCCTTGCATATATTGTTGTTTCTAAAACTATTCTACATTTTCCTTATAAAATCTGATATTTCTGAAACTATTCTACAATATATGATATTTTTGCAGTTTTAGGTTGTTTTTTGGTATTTTTGTGGTAGTTCCTGCAAAAATTTCATTTCCCTTTTTTGTCATAATTTATGTGTTATTTTACGTATCTTAAAAATTCCTCAAACTCATATTGAAGGTGTTGTATTGATTTACTCTTGAGTTATTATCATATTTGTTCCAAAACAAAAACAAAAAAAGAGTGGTTAGAATTTATTCAAAAAAGAAAGACAAAGAAAAAAGGCCAAATTACATATGCTAATTTCTAGTGAGTATTTGAACCATAGTTCCAAGAACTTTACCCTATTATTATAAATTCCTAATTTTTTGTTGAGTTCTTTGAGGAAATTGTTGTTCTTTCAATATTGTTAATCTTTTAACTTCCCTTGTGCTTAATTATTCTATTCTAGGATCCTAAACACTTTGAGTTAGTTTTCTTTGTGCTTTAACAAGTGGGATATTGTGAACAACCTTTTTGGGTGTTTGATAATTCTACAAATTGTTTAGAATTCTTGGATTTGGTTGCTTTGATTAGGAACTAAGAGGGTTTGAGCAATTAATCCAAGTGCTAAACACGTGAGGTATTGAATGAGTTTACACGATCAATTTCTTTGTAGTTAGCTACCCTATTTTTCTCCATGTTTTGGTCCATGTTTTCTGTTAACTTTTGTGCTTTTTGGTTGTTTTTATTTTCAACACTTGGATGAGATTAAGAGCTATGATATAGTAGAGTTTAGGTTTTATTTGTATCCTATAAATATTTAAGAGCAGCTCAACTACTGAATTTTTTTCACATTTTTGAATGAAATTTGATTTTTCAGATCATTTGAGAGCTCATTCATGTTCTTGGTTCCTCTTTAAGAAACTTATCAATGGATTGGAAACATTTGTGGCATTGTTTAGCATCCAATCATTTGTGGTGAGTAATATCCATACTTGTAAGGGTGTCATTTATGCTAGACTTATCAAGGAAATACCAGTTTCTTGTGGCGTCTTTCCCCTCAAATAAATGGTGAGTAATATCCATTGATTTGTGGAGAAACCCTTTGCTATATAATCTAAAAATTAGCTAGGTCCTAACCCTTGGTTCATATAAGGTTTCGTACAATATTAAAATGAATGTGAAGAGAAAAGAAAAGATATAATACAAGAGAAAAGAAGAGAGAGAGAAAGAAATAAGCTTTAAAGAAAAACATGGAAAAAATCTCGTAAATTTAGTTGCTAGAAAAATTGTTATGTTCTTAAAAATTGATATCAAAGCCTTGATAGTAGATTACGATCTAAAGACAATGATAATCGAGTAAGAGTGATGGAAGCAGACGAAGGAAATGTGAAACTTGAAAATTTTGATGATGTAGATTTTGGATCTTGAAAAATGTAGACAAAGGATTTTTTTGTATCAAAAGAATATGTACCAATCTCTCTTAGGAAAAAAAGTGATGAGAAATTAAGAATGAAGAATGGGCTATTCTCGATTGACATGCCTTCAGAGTAATCTAATTGATGTTACCACACAATGTTGCTTTCAATATAGTAAAGAAGACACGACAAGTCTTATGGCAACTCTATACAGTATGTAGGAGAAGCCATCAATCTTAGATAAGGTACATCTTATGAGGTGGTTGTTTAATTTGCAGATTACAAAATGTGTAACAATGGCTCAACATCAAAATAAACTCAATACAATCAAAACTCAAACCCAATTGAGTTCAGTGAAAATTGAATTTGATGGCAATGTTCAAGCCTTAATTCTTTTATCATTTTTACTCGATAGTTGGAATGCTATATTCATAAAAGTGAGTAGCTCAATAGGAAGTAATAAGTTAAATTTTGATGATGTACATGATCTAGTCCTTAGTGAAGAAATTTGATAGAGATAGTCAAGTGAAGCATCGACTTATTTAGTTTTACATACAAAGTCTCGAAAAAGAACTAGAGGAAATAGATGTTGTAGATCAAGTTATCATAGCCGATCAAAGGATAGAAGGCATAAATCTAGACATCCCAACAATTCCTATAACTTTAGGACTATCAAGTATTGGAATTGTACAAAGGCTAAACACCACAAAAATCAATGCAATAGATAGAAGAATCAAGTGATGAAGGTAGAAGTAAATATTTTTTCCACCTTGTGAGGAGATAATGCATTTATATACCTTGGAAATGATTAACCTTATGATATTGTTGGTAAAGGTACAATTAAGATTAAGTTGAATAGGTATGTATGTGAGTGGAAGGATGTTAGAAATATTCCTAACATGGTAATGAACTTGATATCAGTAGGGAAATTGGCTATTAAAAGCTATACCATAACTTTCCATGATGATGATTGGAAGATTTCAAAAGGTGCAATGATGATTGTACGTGGCAAGAAGAGTGGTACTCTTTATATGACAATAGAAGTATAAGTGTATTGTTCAATTGTATTTGCAACATACAATTAAAATCTGAACTTATGGCGCTAGATACTTAGGCATATTAGTGAAAAGGGAATAAATACTACTCATTCCAAGGGAAAACTACCTAGTCTTCAGTCAGTTGAAATTGACATGTGTGAAGACTGCATACTAGGAGAGTAGAAAAAAGTTAGCTTTTGAGCAAGTTTTAAAGTACTAAAGAAATAGAGGTCAAAGCTTATTTACACCGATGTTTGTGGACTAACAACTGTCTCATCCCTTGGTGGTAAACACTACTTTGTAACTTTCATCGATGATCATTCTTAAAAGGAATGAGTTTACTTTTTAAAGCATAAATTTGATGTGTTTGAGGTTTTCAAAATATGGAAAGTCGTGAATGTGAATGGGACAGGTTTGAAGATAAAAAAAGCTTAGAACTAATAATGGTGGTGATATGAAAACACTAGATTCAAGATATTTTTCTATAAGTATGGGATCAGAATGGAAAGAATCATGGTAGGAACACTTCAATACAATAGTGTAGCTAAGCATATGAATCACATAATGATTGAGAGCTAGAAGCATATGCATGCAATTGGGCTAACGAAAGTAGTTCTGGCTATAAGCAATTAACATATTAGCTTACTTGATCAACCAAGTCCTACCAATTCCATTAGAACATAGAATACCAGAGAAGCTATAGAGTATAAAAGAGGTAAAGCTCTCACATCTAAAAATTTATAATTGTATAACATATATGCATATTAGTGATCAAGGTATAAATAAGCTTAATCCCAAATCCAAGAAGTGTACCTTCATTAGCTATGAAGATGATAAGTTTGGCTACTACCTTTGGGATGACGACAACAAAAAGATGATATGTAATAGAGGTGTGATCTTTAGAAAAGGTGTGATGTATAAGGACAAACATTCTACAAGTGCTAGCTACTCAAAACATAGTAGGCTAGTGTATTAATGAGTGTATCGGGTAAAAGAGAAGAATAATGGCTCCAATAGATACAAAGTTTGATTAATTGTCAGAGGATTCTAGTAGAAGGAAGGAGTGGATTACACCAACATTTTTTCTCCAATTATGACACTCAATACTATTAGATCAATATTGAGTATAGTTCTCAATAAAGACCTTCATCTCGAACAATTAGCTGTGAAGACTACATTTTTACACAAAGACTTAGAATAAGTGATATATATGTATCAGCTAGAAGGTTTCTATGATATTAGAAAGGAAACATGGTGCGTAAATTGAAAAAGAGCTTTTATAGCCTAAAACAAGCTCCAAGACAATGGTTCAAAAAATTGATGGTTTTTTTCATGAGAAATGTTTCCAAAAGTGAAACGCTGACCATGGTTGCTACTTCAAGATATTTGAGTCTATTTATGTCATGTTACTAATTATGCCGATGACATGTTAGTGGCAGGTTCAAATATGGAAGATATCAAAAGATTGAAGCAACAATCATTAAAGAAATTTGACATGAAAGATTTGGGTCCAACAAAGAATAATCTTAGGATGCAAATCACTAGAGATAAGAAAATAGGGACTTTGTAATTATCTCAGGAAGAGTAAATTAGACGTGTTTTGTAGAGATTCAATGTAGGCTATGCCAAGAACGTTACACATCCTTTGTCAATCACTTTTGTCTATCCAAGGATCAATGTCCCTAGACGAAGGAAGTGAAAAGCTTTATGACTAAGGTTCCTTACATCTCAATCATTGGAAATTTGATATATGCAATGGTCTATATGAGACCAAACATTGGTCATGTAGTTGGAGTTGTTAGCAGGTTCATGTCAAATCTAGAAAAGACTCACTGAAAGTAGTGAATTGGATCTTGAGGTATCTTCAAGGGACTATAGAGAAGTGTTTGTACTTTACTAAGGGAGTGTTAAAAGTACAAGGGTACATTAATGCAGACTTTGTAGGAGAAATTGATCACCGAAGAAGCATCATTTGTTATGTGTTTGTTGTGGATACTACAGTTATTGATTGGATGTCACAGATACAAAAGATTGTTGTATTATCCATTATAGATGTTAAATAAATAGTAGTGAAAAAAACAATAAAGAGATGATATGGCTTCGAGGATTGCTAATTAAGTTGGGATTCAAATATGAACAAAAGTTTTTGTATTGTGATAGTCAAATTGTGATATAATTGGTAAAAAAATCAGCATGTCACTCTAGAACGAAGAATATTGGACTTCATTATGAATTCATCATATCTTTATTAGAACATTGAGTGTTAAAACTTGAGAAGATCCATGGTATCAAGAATCTAGCAAACATGTTAGCAAAAATGATGACTATCGACAAATTGAAGTTGTGTTTAACTTTATTGACCTTATAAGAGTGACAAGACCTAGAAAAAGTAACTATATTGATTAAGATGTGAAGATAGATCAAAATCAATTTTCAAATAGGTGATTGTTAATTAATTAGATAAACATTGGTTAATTAGTGAAATCGATCACAAACCAAAGAAAAAAAATAGCAGAGCAAAAATAAAAAAAATGTGTATGAGAGTTTTTTCTATGCAAATTAAGGTATAAGGTTTTATAATATTAATAAATCTAATATTATAAAAGGTTTTGTACAATATTGAAATGAAAATGTGATAAGAGAAGAAAAGAGAAGAGAGAAAAGAAAAGAAAATAAGCTTTAAAGAAAATGCTAAAAAAAGCTCTTACTTTTTTTGATTATGAATTTTATAATTTCTTTCCTTTATTGAAATAATTATAGATTTTTTTTTGTTTTTTTATCTACATTTATTTCATATTATGCTAAAGTTGTTTTGACTAGACGGTCATATCAAGTCCTAAGACATATCCCTTTGTGTCCATTTACTTTTGAGTTTCCTTGGAAATAATTTGAGTCTTGATTTATTTAATAATATTTTATGTTCTGGCTCGCAAATGCGGTGCTCAATTCTCTTCTTTGGTCATATTTTTGTTTTTCTTTTTAACTTTTTGGTATTCTTATAAGCATCTCATCGTAACTCATCCAATTTATATATTTCTAGCATCTTTTTCACCTCTCTATTAGACTCTTTCACTTTCATACTTGACTGGGAATGGGAGGGTAAACGTGTGGGGTCTAAACTTAGTGACTCTTTAATTTATGGTTTGAGCTTAGATCCTATCTCAAAATTTTCCATTATCGCCTTTGATATACACATGAGAGGCACATCCTCCAAAAAGTTCACACAATCCACAATATCAACCTTTGATTCCATATTTTCAAAGTTAAAACAAGTTGAGTTGTTTTTTGGTGAGTTTATATCCTTGTTCATAGAATCATGTGTTAAAGTTGTAAGTGTGGTCGAATCAATATATTTTTTTAGTTGTACCTACATTCAGTAACATTTATCCTTAAGTATTCATTAGCACTATCAATGTCAAGGGGTTCAGATGCTTTAATAATTTTAAACATTACTTGTTCATCTTGCACTCTCATTATAAGTTCACCTTTTTATACATCAATGATTACTCTTCCAATTGCTAAGAATGGACTACCAAGTATAATAGGAATGTCATTGTTCTTCTCCATGTCTAGCACAATAAAGTCTGTCAAAAAGATGGATTTGTCTACTTTTACTAGCACATCTTCTACCAAACCTTGAGATCTCTTAATTGATCTATCTATCATTTGTAATGTTACTAAAGTGAGTTTGTCTTTACTAACTCCCTATCTCTTAAAGATTGATAATGACATAAGGTTAATGTTAGAGCCCAAGTCACATAGTGCTTTGCCAAAATGAATGTTCCCAATAGTGCAAGGGATGCCAAAACTACTTGGATCTTTCAGTTTTTGTGGTAGTTTTCTGTCTAGGATGGCACTACCATCTTTAGTCAAAGTTATTGTTTCATGATCTCCAAGCCTCCTTTTCTTTAATAGTATATCTTTTATGAATTTGGCATAAGACGACATTTGTTCAAGTGCCTATACAAATGGTATGTTTATGTGCATTTTCTTGAAGACATCAAGAAATTTTGAAAACTACGTATCTAAATTTTTCTTTTGCAATCTTTGAGGGAAAGGAATAGTGGATTTGTAAAGGTTTTCCTTTTTTGGTTGAATTATTTCCTTTCTATTAATCTCTTTATCCATTAATTCCTCCCCATCCTTTTTATTTTTCAGTTCATCCTTATCCTTTTTAGTCTCATAGTCCTCCTTATCCTTTTGAGTCTCATCTTCCTCTAGAGTTTTACCACTCTTCAAGGCTATGGCGCTACATTGGTCCTTACCTTCTCTTTGTGGGTTTACAATTGTGTCACTTGGAAGGTTACCTTAAGGCCTTTGACTTATAGCCTGAGCAAGTTTTCGCATTTGGTTCTCCAAATTCCGAATTGAAGCCTCTTAAGTTGACATTTTTGCATTAAATGATTGGATGAAGCCTTTCATCATCCCCATTAAGGCATTTGTATTGTCCTCAATAGGTGGCTTCTTTTCTTGGGCTTGTGATTGTTGTGGTTGTTGAAAACCACGTGGTGGAAATGATTAATGGTTTAATTGATTACCACATTGACTATTGTTATTACTCCAAGAGAAATTTGGATGTTGTCTCCATCCTGAGTTATATGTGTTTGAGTATGAATTAGTGTTTCGATTCACATTACCCACATAGCATACAAATTCAAGATTATTTGGACAATTATCAAACAAATAAGCTCCTCCAAAAAACACACACGACACTTCTGAATCTTAGACCTGGTTATTACTCATTAGTAAGTTTTGAGCCTTCAAAATATTAACCAAAGATGACATTTCAGTTGTAAGTGATGTGATATCATTTACCTCATGTACTTCAGCTACTCTTCTTGTAGTTGTCATTCTTTCCATTGGACATTGATAATTATTGCTAGCCATTTTCTCAAGTAAATCATAAGCTTGATTGTAAGATCTGGCTAGCAAAGTTCCATTGGCAGATGCATCAACAATAGCTCTTGTTTGAGCATTAAGACTATTGTAAAAAGTATTCATTTGAATCCAAGAAGGAATACCATGATGAAAACACTTCCTTAGCAATTCCTTGAATCTTTCCCATGTTTCATATAAAGATTCTCCTTCGTATTGTTGGTAGGAAGTAATGTCATTCCTAAGCTTGGCATTCTTTGTTGGTGGGAAGTATTTTATCAAGAATTTCTCTGCCAAGCCATTCAAAGTTGTAATGGAATTAGGTGACAAAGAGTTTATCAAAGCTCGAGCACGATCTCATAAAGAGTAAGGGAACAATCTAAGCCTAATTGCCTCCTCGGTTATACCACTAAACTTAAATGAATTTATAACTTCAATAAATAATATGAGATGAAGATGAGAATCCTCTGTTGATAATCTGCTGAATTGTCTAACAGTTTGTAGCATTTGAAGCATCGTTGACTTTACATTAAACGGATTAGCTTGAATATTTGGCCTTATAATACTTGGATTCAACCCTTCCAATGAAGGTTTTACATATTTATTCATAGCTCTATCCATATCATCCATCAAAAGAATATGATTGTTCAGGTTTAGCTCATTATTATTTATTTATAATGGATTAGCCATTTCTTCCTTTCAGGTGACAACTTGTTTTTTTTCTTTATTGACCTTAAAGTACACTTAATTTTGAGATCTAAAGGCAAGTTTCTCCCTCACGAACTTTGCTTATGCAATAGACTCAACTATGTTTCTACAAGTACTATAGGAGATGTATCTAAATAAAAACTAAATAAAAATAAAAATTTAAAACAAATAAATAAAGAAAATAAATTAACTAAAATAAATAAATAAGTTAGCAAAAAATAAGTAACTTAAAATTAAAATTAAAGAAAAATAAATAAATAAAATAAGAATAAAAAATTAATTTCTAATATTTATAATCCCCGGTAATGGTGCCAAAAACTTCATCACCATACACAAAGTGTGTACAATGAATATGCAAGTATATGTATTACAACAAGTAATATAATGATAAGAAAAGATTATTCTCATGAATATTATTTTATTATAAACTAATTTTTAAAACTAAAAAAATAAAAATCAATTTTTTTGTATTTTTATATTTTAAGTAAAATTAAAATAGCTAAAAGTAAATAGTAATAATTAATTAAATTAGATTTGGTAACCAATAAGATATATGAGAAAATATCTAGGAATATTTAATCCCCTAATTTTATAAACATGTGAATTATTAAAATTCCCACAATATAATTATCAAATAATTACATAATTAATTGAATCTAACCTAGGATGTATTCATCTCCCAAGTAAACTACACACCATATATTAATTAATTTAATCACACTCTTATATCAATTAAATTGCATATTACTCATTAAGTTCATCAATTATGGATCATATACATAAGAATTATATATCTCTACCTAGAAACTATGTATGTTATTTAATCAAGACAAATAATTAAATAATTCTCTCAAATCTATTTAATTATCTCTATAGATAAATTATTGACCAAACAATTAATAGTATAAAAATTAGATTAAATAATATAATTAAATTAAAATTATAATTGAGATAAAATATTAGATCATCACATGGTGAAATTTTGGTTCATAAGATCCTTAGATTAATAAATTAACTAGACATAATTTTGTTCATAAAGCTCATATTTTTTTATAAAGAAAGACATAAAAATTGATAAATAAAATAGTAGAAGAAAAAATACAATCAATCTCTTGAATTGTAGTGCTAATTTTCTCTTGAATCTCTACCAAAATTGTATCCCCTCTTAAATATTTTTGTATTTTTCTCTCTTTTTAGCTCCAAAAACTGAACAAAATTACGCAAATGGCGGCTCATTAGGGTTTATAGGGTGATTAAGGGCTTAAATATAGTTCAGGTGCAATCTGAACTGTTAAATCAGTTTCAGAACAAGGGTTGAGATCAAAACAAGTAAAATGAATAATGCCAACCAATCACAGTGGGACACGTGGCACACAAAATTTACTAGGTGAATTAGAGTGCGATGCATGGTAGGAAAGACCGGTCCGAGTCAGCACCATACGGCGTAACATGATTCATGGTAACAAATGACGTGGTATACAAATAGAACGGCTGGACGAGTAGAGTGGTGACACGTGGCGTGTAGGTTTGACTACGCTTCGAACTCAGATTAAATGTCATGTCGACATATGGCATAAGGTTCGTTGCTCCTCACAAGCGATAATTTATGATCCGTTGTCCCTACTTACATGGCATCCACGTGGCTTGCCTAGCCAACTCCTCTACTTACTTGGCAGGGCATATGGCAGCTTTTAATTAATCTTGCGTTAAAAATTCATAAAAATCCATAAAATTCCAAAATAATCCCAAAAATTTTAATAAATTATATTTTCATCCATTTTTTACTAAAAAGTTTATATTTTAATATTTTTAGCCCTAAAAATACTATTTATTGAATAAAACAAGTAAATATTAAGTAAAAAAGTGCATTAATGACTATACTTTTATAGAGTCATCACTAACACCTCAGACTTAGAGTGTACTTGTCTAAGTTGGGTGTTTATTGGGATAACTATACTATAGACCTCAGAATATGGCATAGCTTTCTTGCCACCACTATGAGTGCAAAAACTATTTTTTCAATTTGTGAGTGTTTCTATTCCGTATCATGGAAGGACTTGCTCATATAGTAGATAGGCTTTTGGACACTACTGTCGTCTTTTACAAAGGTTTCATTGACTATCATTTCTAAGGCTGCCAAGTACAAAGTTAGAGTGTGACCTAGCTGAGGGCTAACTAATAATTGTGGGTTACTCAAGTATTCTTTTAATTTTTTGAATGCTTTCTCACAATTTCCATCCCATGAGAAATTAGATTTTCCACGTAATATTTTGAAAAATGGTACACACTTTCTAGTTGCATGTGCGATGAAACGGTTTAAGGAAACCACTCTTCCCGCTAATCTCTAAACTTCTTTGATAATCCGTTAGGGTGGAATTTATATTAGTGTCTTTATTTTTTCGGGGTTGGCTTCAATGCCTCTTTGGTTGACCATGAACCCTATGAACTTACCTGAGTCCACTCCAAATACACACTTGTTTAGATTCACTTTCGTCCCTTATTTTTAAAAGATGTCAAAGGTCTCACTTAGATGAATGATGTGCCCTTTGATGTGTTTTCTTTTGATAAGGTCTGTAAACATTTTATTCACTAATCTTTGGTATTGGCCTTGACATTCTTTAGGTCAAAAGGCATGACCTTGTAGTGAAATATCCCTTGATTAGTCATGAAACATTTTTTTCTTCAATAAGATCATACATGCATATGAATTTGAAATTACTTAGAGTATGTATCCATAAAGGATAGAACAACATGTCCTACCATAGCATCCACAAGCTAGTCAATAATGGGTAATGAGAAACTCTCTTTTGAATAGGTCTTATTCAAGTTGGTGAAATCCACACACATGTGCCACTACCCATTGGCTTTTTTGACTAGGACAACATTAACTAACCAATCAAGATCATACACTTCTATTATGTACCTAGATTTCAAGAGTTTATTTACCTCCATCTTAATGGCAGAATACCTTTCATGATTATAGAATCTTTTTTTCCTAATAGGTTTTAACTTTGGATCTACATTAAGGTGGTGTATGAGGACACTCGATTCAATGTCGTGCATGTTTTCATGGGACTATGTAAACATGTCCCTATTTTGTATAAGGAACAAGTCCAAGGCCTTTTACTCTTCCAATGGTAATGATGCATCTATATAGATGGTTTTATGTGGCTTAGAATCTGATAGGATCAAGAGACGTGTTTGTTCACTGGTTCAGATGTAGGAACGTACCATTACTGAGGGTTAAGTTCATAGTCTAGAAAGATGGGAGATGGAAAACAATATGTGGGCCATGATTGGGACTCATCATCTGTGGCCCATGGAAGGTCAATTGGAAAGGCTTGGGTGGCATTATTATGCTCAGTCATCCATTGTGTGTCCGACACATTTTGTACAACCACTCCTTAGGTGGTAGTGGATGGTCCATGTTTGACTATATCTTGGCTGATGATGATGTGATAGGTGTACTTGTCAAGTGACCCTATTAGTGGGGCCAAAAAATAGTGTGAACCATTTTTCTATGCCCTTTGTCAGGGATGGAGTCTTGGTTCTAGGAAGTTGTTTGGTCATTTTCTTGGATGAATAGAAAATGTGGCTTTTTAGATACCGTACAAAATGAACTTCTTCTAGAGTAGTTTCTATCTAAACTTTTAGGTTATTTTCTTCAAAGACTACATAATTTAGAACATGAGAGAATACTCTAAAATCTTTTTCTCTCTAGTTGTGATTCAACTAGTAGAGCACAATCTTTTCCACATACGGCATCAGATGTTGATATCGATTTTAGTCAACACTTATGATTGGATGTACCTCTCCTTCCTGTGGACTTGATAATATAGAACACATCGTTAAGACTTTGGACCACCACTAGGTATGACGGTCTTTGGTGCTCTGATGCTTAAGTAAGTTTAGGTAGTGAGAAGAAGGAAGAAACTAGTGTATTTTCTTGTAATGCAGAGAGATACATAGAGATATTTAGGTAAAAAATATAGATTTAAATATTTAAAGTTATGTTTAATGGTGAGTTATGATGAATATATATAAGAGAAAATATATTTTATGATGACCCTTACCTGTAGTGATAAACTTATATTAATGCAAATTTTATCTGCTTGATTATCTTGTTATAAGATAATTAAGTGATTAAATATTGATCATTTATCCTATTAGATATTTATCTTATATTGATGCTTATATGTTGACTCAACATTGACTAAGCTAGCCTATGAGTCATTTGCTGAGTGGAACTTCTTATATCGCATTACATAGCGTGAACTATTTTATACCCAACATCAATCCCAAAACTTGCTAGGCTTGGATACATGAGCTAAGAGATCTATTTTACATCTAATAGTTGGTATGGGAACTTCCGCAACTAACTTCATGGACATAAATTTTTTCCTTTAGTTTTTACAAATATTCCAATCACATCTAAATCTTTTTTATCCCAAAAAAATTGCATCTAAAGTATTGAGTGTTAAATGTTGGCCCAAAACATTCAGCTAAAAACACATATATCACTTAAACCCTCAGCCTTATTTAACTAATATATATATTGTTATATATGTTGTTCCTGTTAAGTGTAGAGAGAGTGTGCTGAACAGAGAAGAAACAAACAGAGAGGAGATAGAGAAGCCGCCAGAGAAGAACAGAACAGAGAAGAAGCTGTGCCCAGCTCTCTTCGTTTTCCTCCATCTGTTTCCATTTGCATCCATTTTCCTCTATCAATTGTCTGTCTACAAGCTTTGTTGTCGCCTCCTAGCTCTTCCTCGTGTATTGTTGCAATTTGAAGCAGAAGGTACTGATATTATTTGTATGGTAATATTTGATTAAATAGCAAGTTTGTTAATTTATCTTGTTATAGATTACTAGTAAATTAGAGAGAGTTATTTTCTGAATATATTTGAGTTTTTGGTATATTTTGTGAAATTCAGTGAATATTAGTATTTGTATTTTTATTTGATTATTAATGAATTTTTCCTGGATGTGCCATTACCAATGGATTAGACTTTTCACATTAAAAAGTTGAATAACTTGAATCATTGTATACCATTTATTTTTCTCATTGTTTATTATTTTATTGTTACTCATAATTATATATTTATGCAACCAATCAGAATTTCACTTCTGTTAGTACTAATTTATAACATTGAGTTTTACATGGGTGATTAGTGTTATTTCTAAGCTTTTTGCATCAATTCCATGAAGTTTGAAGTTTCATGTTTGTTTCATTCAATTCTTTCAATTATTCAACATGTTGTCATGACTTTTGTTTAGGGTTTGTTTCCTGAACGTGGGTTTTTCAGTAGCATTCAAATTGACAACTGAAATGATTAGGATCAATTGGATTGTAGGACCTCGAAATTTCATTGTGATTCAATTGTCAATAAAGCACCCCTTTATTGCTATGATATTTTTCCACTCTGTTGTTGTTTGCCGAAGTTTTATTTTTTTGATTTTGTTCTTTCTTCTTTTTCTGTTTTTGTTATTATGTTCGTTGTTTTACTGTTTTTCTTCTTTAAATGGGATTTTTTGTTAGTTGATGAAAGGAAATAAAATACCAATTTATTATCTGATTGATTTTTCATATAATTTGAATTTTAATATATGATTATTTTTTTACATGATTTAGTTTTGATGATTTGAAATTAAAAATAATTGATACATTTAGCTCACACTGTCTTCACATGCAAAGAGGTTTGACTTTATGGTGTTAATTGTTACATTATTTGTCAATAATTTTAGCGATTCCAAGACTAAAGTCTGATTTTTGTATCTGTTTCTGCTGTCTCAGTGGCCTGGGTTTCCCTGCTAAAACAGGATCCGCAGATGTACCTGCATCCATAACTGCTGTTGTGACAACTCAGAATGCTGGTCCTGGCAAATGAAATTGGACAGAGCACACAACCCCTGATGGATTCAAGTATTATTATAATCGTGTGACAGGTAAAAGCAAGGTGTGAAACTTGTCCCTTGGTTGACATGCTATGGGCTTCCTCCCCTCCAATTTGTGTATCTAATGTTTGAATGAATGAATCTGCAGTGGGAGAAACATGAGGAGGTTGTGTTACACCAGTAACAGCAGCAGCAAAAGGCCCAGTCATTTCCTCAACTTAGATGCCCAGCAAGTTTCAAATATGCAAAAGGTGCAGCTTCAAACAAACACAGTTTCAAAGCTAAACTGGCAGCACATGTTGTAAATAATATATCATATTAATTAAAAATAATATTATAGTAGAGTTTATAAAAATTATAATTATTTTTATTTATTAAGTTAATTTTTCAAAATTAAAAAATTTATATTTTTATGAACTTTAATATTATATCAAAACTTTATTTGATCGGATAAAAAAAAAACTTTGGACCTCCGTTAAAAAATAAAAATAAAATGGGTTTTGCAAAATAAAAAAAGAAAAATAAGAGTAAAGTAAATAGAATATAATATAATAAAATAAAATAAGTTAAAAAAATAAAATGATTGGTTTTACTAGAGATAAAAATCTAAATTTTGAGAAAAAATATTGAAAATAATGTCATATATTAATTAAAGAAATAATATGTTAAAATTTATAAAGATTATGAATGGGTTTTGCAAAATAAAAAAAACAAAGTAAAGTAAATAAAATAGAATATAACAAAATAAGTTAAAAAAACATAATAATTGATTTTATAAGAGATAAAAATCCAAACTTTGAGGAAGAATATCGGAAGTAATGTAATAATACGTTAAAGTTAGAGTTAACCTTTTGAAATTAGAAAATCCATGATTCTTAAAAGAGCTTTCTCACGTAGGCTTCTAAAGTTTCAATACCAGTCTTGAGGAATAAAATTGGTCACGAGAATGTTCAGGTAACAATAACTTGGCCATAAACTTATCAATGGGTATTGATGATGCCTTAGTATGGAGCTAAGCAGAACCTATTATAATTCCAGAGAATATTGTTGTAGAATTGATACACTGTAAATAAGAAGCTTTTCATAATATTTATTAAAGTCATGCTTCTATGTTTTTATAACTGATCCTTTTTCCTCAGGCGCATGTCCATACACAATTAAAGGGGGCAAGCGGCTTCGTCATTGATCCTTCACGCATCCAACAGGTTTTTAGTGTAAGCAATTTGATGTGCTCAGTTCATTCTTTCTGAAGAAGTCCCCTCCAAAGCACACAAGAAAAAATCAAAAATTCTTTTTGATCTCATGGTGTTCATATGCTTCTCAGGAGTGGATGTGGAAGAAATATCCAACAGCTTCTCAGAAGTGGATGTGGAGCCAAGTAAGAACAACACATGATTTTTTACTCCTTCCTGGCGATTGCAACAACCTTGCTGTCATTCAAAATCATTGCCTGTTCCCTTGATGTATTTGCAACGTTTTAATAGAAAACTGTTTTTTTGCTTTGTTGGGCCAAAGTTGAAGCTTTGGTCAGTGCTAGTGCTGCTATTAAATTGTTCAGATGGCCACGTTTAGTGTATCAAGTTTTCAGGAAGATGGTCCCTTTGTTATCATCCTTGCAATGCACCAATTTTTAATTGCATTTTATTCCCCTTTCAACTTGCTGAAATGGGAAATGTTATGATTTACAGGAGCATGAAGTATATCTAACTTTGAGATATTACATGGGCCAAAGAATCGCTGCTCAGTGATGATCGGACAAGAGAATCGATGAAACGCTTACTTCAACGGAAGAGCCAGCCAAATCTCTCAAGTCTTGTGTGTTTATTTCTTAATAATGAGGTTCTATCATCTCACAATTACTGGCTCCTTCATTCATGCATCTGTGCCATTAGCATATCGAGCAATGTATTTCCATTATTATAGTGATATAGTACCATACATCATGTGTAGCATAAAATCCATTAGTATTAAATATCTAACTTAACCTAGCTTGTCATGCTTAGTTATTTTCCTCACCTAAGTAAAGATAACAAAGGATTTGGGTTCACTTTTTCTTACTAGACAAACAACACCATAGAAGGTATAAAGTTACATCTCGTCTTTATCATTGACATTGTGATAAGGGCTGCTTAGGTTATTATAATCAATCTAGTTAACAGATCTACAATTCATTCGAATCTCCCCAGTTGTGCCTGTTAGAGCTCCTAAGCTTCCCATTTTCAGCATGGAATTCTTGAAATCCTCAAAGAAACCAAATGGATCCTCTGCATATAATTCCACAAGTTCTCGAGTTTGAACATCTTCATTCATTAGAACTTGGTCTGAAGGAAGCAATCCCTCTCCAGAAAGAAGGTTGACAAAGTATTGGTTGTCGAATGTAGCTGGGGTTACCAGGTCGAGATCTGCTAGCGTTGTGCTGCTATCAGATCCTGAGCAAAGTTGCTGTAAGGATTCAAAATACTCTTGTGGTGTAGTTGGGCCCATAGGGTTGCTGTTGCTAACTGTACCTTGTAGACGAGCAACAAAGCTTGGGCATCTAGCCTTTCCAAGTGTGTGAGCTCCTATCAAAATGATAAATTTTACTTTAATAGACATGCCATCTTTCCTTCAGTTTTTAAAGAATGAAAATCAAAAAGGTTAGTGAGATAGATACCAGAGAGAGCAACCATGTCTTTGAGATCAAGACCTACATTTTGAAACTTGGAAACCAGTGTAGCTACTGTAGAATTTGGGCCTGGGATGTTGTTATTTGCTGCTGTTTTGCTAGCAGTAAAGCTGTCTCTCCTTCCAAGTTGAACATCCCAAACCGGTCCACCAGACTGCCATTTAGGAAGGGTTACCAAATAATCAAAACCTATTTCGGTAGTGAACTTATATTTAGGGGAAACTTCGAGTTTAAAATCGAGTTTTGCAAAAATTCACAAAGCCGTTTGAATCATGCCTATTTAGCAATCAAGATTTTCCAAATCGATTACACATATGTAACTCATTCTTATATTAAGTGATTATCATTTAGTTTATCATTATATCATATTACTTGGGGGAAAATATGATTGATCATACTCATTGTTTGGGGAGTTTAGTTATTGACAATGACGATATATCAGTTATATAATTTATCTTAAACCTTGCTTTGAGAGCATGTTTAACAAAATCTCAAACTTGAAGGTTAGTGTATTAAGTTTCTCCATGGATTTGAAAGAGCAGAGTATTATGGAGATCGATCTTTATGTTTTAGGACAGACCAGAACTACAGAGTCTCTTGCAACAGTTGCTAGAATGTCAGCACAAGACACTGTTTGAGGGCAAACCGATTCGAGGTCGGATTTTATCGCATCAATCACTTCAAAACCTCTTAAAGAATTCAAGTTTGGTGCTGCTGTTTTTTCACCAACGAAGTTTGCATTGTCATCTAACAGAACTGACGCATCACAACCCTGCAAAACTCAAATTTATTTTACTCATTATTAATTGCCATTATATATATAGTACAAAAGTGGTGAAAACATATAATAAAGAGAAAGTAATTAGGCATAAAATGACATGCATTAACAAAGCAGTCATGGAAATGAAGCCGAAGTAGTGAGGCTGCCATTCTTGAGTCTTCCATGACTGCTTGTTCAACCCAAGTGAAAATTATGGCTTCTGCTTCTGGACAGGTGTCTTTGTAACTGTCAAACCCAAGAAGGCAAGTTGGGTCATCAATATCCCCATATGAATCACTTGAGATTTTGGGAATGTTTGGAAATAAGACAAGAAGATTTAGCAGTAGCAACATAAGAGAGACATTTAATGCCATTTGTTGGGAGTGAAGTAGAAGGTATTGTTTGGGTATTCAATGTTTGCTTTATATAGTGGTTTCTACTTTCTCACTTAAGAAAATGGCAACTTGGTCACAGAAGGTTGGTTTAGAGAGAGGTTTCGTCATGTACTAAAATGGTGGTTAAGGAGACTCAGTCAAGCTTTGGAATGGTTCAGCATTATGAGGAGCATAAGCAAATACCTAATGGCATGTGAGAGAGAGAAAGAGTGGGAAGGTTTCATGAACTAAAATGGTGATTATGGAGACAGTTGAACCTTGGAAAAGTTCAGTATTATGACGAGCATAAGGATACAGTTTGTAATACAATGGAAACAGCAGTTAAAAAAGAGAGTCTAAAAATACTTACTTTTTAAGGGAGATGAAGAACGATAATATTTTGAACCTCACCACAATTCTAAAAATATGATCTTAATCCTTCAAATAGGGGTGCATATATCATTTTTTTTTTATAGAATGTGCATTAAAGCTATAACTTAAAAATAAAGAATATAAAGGAAATAAATTAAAAGATATTTCACTTATTTTAAATAAAGATTAAAAATATTACGTAAATTATTTCGTTTAAATATAACGAGAGTAATACATATTTTATAAATTGAAGATTGTTTTAATCATTTTAAACAAATAAATATTAAAAATTAAGTGATATCGTTCTCTTTTAATCTCATTCTTTGGTGTACATTTTTTACTTTTATTTCGATTTCTCAATCATACCTAAAATTTAGAAAGATATGAACAATAATATAAAAAGGATTTTTCAAAATGATACAAAATACTCCTTAAAATAGTGACAATATGACTGGTACATGAAACAAACGGTTAGATTTAAGAAAAAATTATTACTTTTGGCCCTATAAGTGTTTCTTTTTAGTAAGTAGAGAATTAAGCTTACATGAAATATAAATATATAATTAAACGATCTACTTGCAATCAAAACAGAACCTTAGGATTCAATTGCGTTACAAATATTAAATAACGGAGGAAGAATATAAAGTGTGCATGTTATTTTTACGCTTAACTTAATTTAAAGTGGCATACTAAATTGGTTTTCATAGAAAAAAATTATTTATAATAAAATAATTAAGAAAAAATTAGAAAAAATAACAAAAATAATATTTTTAAAACTTGTAATCACAAAAATAATACTCTTTATAAAAAAATTATATATTTTTACTATTAAAAAAATCTAACACATTTTACATTAAATGTAGTTCAAAATTAAAATATTGTCATTTAAAACAATTCAATGTTAGCAGTCGTCTAATTCGATACCATTTAATATTATTAAGATATTATTTTTACTGTTATAAGTTTTAGGATAATTTTTTATAATTTTTCAAAAAATTATTATATAATTTTTTTATTTAAATGTTGGTGATCTTAGAGAAAAAAAAACCTTACACTCTATCTTTATCATTGTCCATCATGATAATTTTAAGGGTGAATATCAAAACTAATCACTTTATACGTACAAAAATATTTATTTAGAATTCATTTTTATTACTTTTGTTTATAAATTTTTTACTAAGAAAGAATATTTGATATTTTTAAATATATTTTTTATTATTAATATTCCTTAATCAAAGTTTTTAGCTAACTCTTTTTTATAAGAAAAATTACTAAACACAATTTTTCATGAAAAAATAATTAAATTATACACTTTATTAAGTAAAGTATTAAACATTAAAAGGACTTTCATGTGTTTTCCTCTTTAAATTGATGTAAGAAGGGTGACTATAAATAAAACTAGTTTTTTTTATACATCTGAATTCACGTGTTCAAATATATTTCATATTATTAAGCATGATAATTGAAACTAAAAGGCATGTTTTAGGTTAAACTACTTGTGTTTATGTTAAAACTCAGTACCACAAAACCCGTCTATTTTGATTTTTTTTCCTCTTATAGCCCAAAAAACGGCCATAGTTTTTATGCAATTTTTTAATGCCAAGTTATTTTAAAAGTAAAAACATATTTTGTGATTTAAAAAAAAAACTACTTAAAAATGCACATAATTCACACTTTTGTCAAGAAGGAAAAACAAATTTTGGACCTTGAAAGTGTTGACGTGTGTTAGTGGAGCAAGAAAATGGTAAACAACAATGCATTAGTATGACAGATAACAATATTTAGGTTTTTTCTTTTCATTTCTTAGTATACAAATACAATCACTCTTGTACAGAAAACGAGATCAAAAATATATGAATTATATCGATAATTAATAAAAACTATAATATTTATCGTGGTATCAAAGCAAGTTATTGTTGCCTAATGGAACAAGATAGCTACATGTTAAGTTGTTTTCTATTCTTCTCGACACCGATTGATTTGGTATGCTAGTTTGGCCGATCTGGTGTGGTTGATCTGGGGTGGCCCTTCTGGTTTACTCGTTGGAGCCATCATAGTCTCTATGTTCTAGTTCTGTCTACCATAGCTAGTTGGGTCCAATGCCGATTTCTTGTTGGGGCCATTGCAATCTCTAAGTTCTAGTCCTATCCGCCGTAGTTGTTGGGTCCAACGCGGCTCACTCGTTGGATTCGTACCATTCTAGCTGTCGTTGTGGGTCAATCTCATAATCCATCGAAAATACCTATTTTCTAGAGAAAATCGTCATTTTCGAAAAGAAATAGAATGTGACTCGAACTTTCAGGCTAGAGTTCTTATGTGTTCTCTATATGTCTCTCTCCAAAAGAGAAGGAAAAACTTGAAACACAACGATAAACGACGTTGAGGTCGCATTTTTGTATCTGCATGTGAGGTCACAGATTGTTTATCTGTGTTCATTTGGCTGGTGTACGGACTCTCACAATGTTTTATTGTGGTTGTTTGACTGGAGCCACACCATTCTAGTCGCCGTCGTGGGCAGTCGTACCGTTCTTCTGTCTCGAAGAAACGTGGAACACAGTAGAAGAAAAGTATCGTTCCATAGTGAAGTGAGGGCTGTGCGAATAGAGAAAACGAATTAGGGTTACAATGTTCTGTATATATTTGGTTGGTGTACGAAGGAAAAAAAGGAAAAAAAATTGATAGATTTCATGGCAGAATCTAGAGATTTAACCACTAATTTCATATTGAACGATTTGACTACAAAAATGACTAAAGTTTTAACTAGAACTCAGACTGTCTCACAACTTACGCTAACTAAAGCGTCGAATACTCCCATTAGTATCAAGTTGGGAGGATCTGATGAGTGCCCAAAAAGCACTAAAATAACCATGATTTTATGTACATTAATTGATTAAAAATACATATATTTATATGTTTTATCATATATTTATATAAATTTGTCTTTTTCGGAATCACGGGTATTTTTATTGTTTTTCAGGTATTTTGGCTTAAAAACGCAATTTAAAGACTCAAAGAGGAATACTTGAAGCAATACATCACAAATATATTAATAAATAAGTGGGAAAAGGTCAACAAACATGGAAAAATTGGACAAAATGGGTCGAAAAGGTCAAAAATGTCAAAAAATAATCGCGCCCACTGCCACAGAATGTACGCCCGCTGCGCCAAGGCTGCCGCTCGCCCATCCGTGCGCGCTTTATCGCGTCGGCACTGTTCACGCGCGCCGTGCCGCGCGCAGCCGCCAGCCCCCTCAGCGCCCAACGCCTTTTTCGCCCCATTTTTCACGTGCACCGCCTTTGACGTCATGTTGACGTCATTAATGACATCAGCAATTCCAATACGCGTTTTTACATTTTTTTAATATTTTTTAACATTTTTTTACTCATTTTTTTCTCTCCATCCTCACCTATAAATACCCCCCTTCCCTTCACTTCAAACACACCTTCAAAACACACTTCTCTCTTCTTTCTTTCTCTCTTTTCTTAGATTTTTAGGTTTTTTTAGTTTTTCTTAGTTTTTAGCTTTTTTTAGTTAATTTCTCTTAGTTTTAGAGTTCTTCCCTTTTTGGGAAGAACTAGTTATGTTTTTGTAATATATTAGCTTTTGATTCAATAAATGGGAGTGCAAATTCCGCTTGGAGGTTTTCCAGCAACGGGAATAACATCGAAGTTCTGTAAGGATTTTATTTTCTTTACGCTATTTTTTATGCTTTATTCTTACATGTTATATTTAATTTGTCTGTGATTAAATTTAACTTTGTCATTGCTTATAAACATGATGTAATAATAACGTTGTTATGCTTGTAAATATTAAATAGGTAAAAATCTCTAAAATGAATTGATTTTATTTTTATTCAAGATTTTATATTAAGAATGTTAGAGAGAAATATATTATTTTTCATTACAAACTTAAACTAAATTAGATTTTAAGGTTTAGTTATCCTATTTAATTTAGAGTAGTGCTTTTTTATTTGTTGGTACAATCGCCCTGTAGTTAGAGTAAAGCTCTATTTGAAAAGTTTTTATAAGAATTATTATCTGAAAATGTATTGACAAGATGTTTTCAATAGTGCTTTTAAAACTTGAAAGTTAGTACTCGGATAACTAAACTCTTAGGTTTAATTTGGACACCTTGAATAGAGTTTAAATCGTCTAACCCACCAAAGGTGGCATTTAAATGGTTCATTTTCAATCTCTTAGAAAAAGGAATTAATTTAATTAACCAAATTAGTTATCAACCCCACCCATAGGTGTTAATTGATTTGTTTAGTTAACAAAGAATATCTAACCCACCAAAGGTGGTATTCATATAAAAAAGAGAGAATCAATAAATATCAATTCATATCTTTAATAACCTAATTAATATGAGCAAGCATAATTAACTTAATTATTATATCCATAAATACTCCACCATTATAAATGATAAAATTTACATAAATGTTTATTGAATCTATGTTTATTTTTATGTAAGTAGATTAAAAACACAAAAACCAAAATATCGTGACAGGATGTTTAGGATTTAATTTCGTTTTTAAAAGTTTGAATAATAAATTAAAAACCACATACATTCCTTCCTTAGATCGACCTTGGGAGTATACTTATCATTTTCTACGAAATGATTCGTGCACTTGCGAGAGTTTTATAAATAGATAAAACTAAAGTAACGGGCAGGATCGGCGATGTCGGTTCTGTCCCTATCAGGATCCAATTATGCCTTGTGGTCCCAGGTGGTGGAGATGTATATCTCTAGCAAAGACAAACTGGGATATATTAATGGGGATTTTCCTCAACCTGCCGAAACTGAGCCCTCATACAGGAGATGGCGCATTAAAAATGTCATTGTCAAGGGATGGTTGATCAATTCAATGGATCCCTCCTTGATTGCAAATTGTATTTGATTCTCAACTGCAAAACAGGTTTGGGATTCTACTACTACAACCTACTTTGATGGGACAGACACGTCTTAAGTGTATGATCTTCATCGTCGAGTTACTCGTATAAAGCAGGCGAGTAGATCCATTGAAAAATACTACAATGACCTTCAAGAGTTGTGGCGAGAAATTTATTTCTGTCGTCCTAACCCAATGGAGTGTGTAACTAACATACAAAAATACAACTCCATCGTATAGGAAGATCGAGTTTATACCTTTCTCGATGGACTTGATGACAGACTAGATAAAATCGAAGTGATATGCTTCAAATCAAACCATTCTCTACGATGGAATAGGCCTATGGATTCATCCGTAGGGAAGAGGTCAGATAGACCGTGATGATCACAGTTATAGATAAGACTCCCAGAGCAGTTATGACTTTCAAAGGGATGAAGGGACACCATAATTCGATGCTACCAAAACCAGGAATTCTTTCTTTGGGTAGCAAGAAATCCACGAGAAATCCACCTTCTGTTGACATAAAATGTGCCTATTACGGAAACTCCAAACACACCTGTGAAAACTGCTTCAAACTATATGGGTATATAGATTGGTGGAATGATCTTCAAGCACGGAAGAAATGGGAAACCACTGTGAAAGTTTATAAATTATGGACCTAATAAACCTAGAAGAGATGAATACATTATTTTTAATTTTTACTAATTTATAATTTAATAACCTAAACAAAGCAGTCAGGCATGAAATCGTGTGTAAAAGTAAGTGTAGAAATAAAATAATAACACACGATATTTTTAGGTGGAAACAACCTAGGCCACAACCATGGCCTAAGAGGAAAACCACTGGTCCATCGGACCACCTAACTTTCCACTATGAAAATCAAATGTTTAAGTACAAACTCGGTCTTATGCTACCCTCCCTAGGATACTGCCCCAATGTACTTTACTTACGAGCCCTTGCTCTGTTTTCATAGTTTCCAATATTAGCGTGAACGGTTTCCAGACCAACATTCCAATAAGCTCCCTGCAAATCAGATCGTTCACAAATCAACTGCAAAATAGTTAGCACAAAAACACAAGTGCCCGTGTGTGTTCTAGAACGGATTTAACAATGAATAATCCTAACTAGATGATTCAAAATATATGTCATTTAAATCAAATCAACTAGAAAATTCTAGAGCAAAAAGATTAAGCATAGATCCAACAAAAAATAACTTCTTTGAAATTTAATCGTCAAATCAAATAATTAATAAATACCTTCAATATGATATCAATTTTCTTTACACCTCAATTACTTTTATTCTCAAATAATATTATTTAAATCGTCTCATTTAAATATATATATATATATATATATATATATATATATATATTAAAAAAACTTTATTCATATCAAAAGCATACCATTTATATATATATATATATATATATTAGTATTTATACCATTCTTATATATATATATATATATATATTAGTATTTCGACATTCATCAGCTCCAGTGCTTCTTTGATTTTCTTTTCTTATTTCTCTAATTTTATATAGTATTAGGGTTAAAATATATTTTGGGCTTAATTTTTCAAAGTCCATCAAAAAAACTTAATATTATAAAAAAATTATTTTTTAAAACATATCTAAAAAATAATTTCATAAATTGATTTAAGTTTAAATATTTTAACACCAAAAATAATTTTAGATTTATAAACATGTTTTATTAAATACATGAATGCAATTCTATGTGTTGTAGTTATCAAAGATATACCTGAAGTATAATTATTTGGAACTCGAACATTTGTTTGGATTTTCTTGATAAACTTTATAGTAGGCCTAAAAATAAATTTACAGATAAATATTTTGTCCACGAAAATAACCAACACTCATAGTCCTTACACACTGAAAGAGCTGGTGTGGCTACCAATAATGCATCATTATCCCTTATTCCTCAGGCCAAATCTTCCCAGGATCTAGGTACTTCAAGTAAAGCATTTCACATCTCTACTCGTAGTGATAATGAGGATTGGATTCTCAACTCTAGAGCTACAAATCATATGACATTTGACCCAAAAGATCTCTCTAATACAACCCAGCGGAGACAGAGTTGTGTGGCCAATGCCAATATGGTCACTTATCTAGTTACAGGGGCTGGAACAATGAATTTATCTCATTCATTATCATTATCTAATACATTACTTGTACCCTCTCTTTCAAATAGACTAATGTTTGTAAGTCACTTCAGATCTTAACTGTTTGGTACTAATGTATTCTACCTTTTTTCTTCTATAGGATATTCTCACCAAGGATATCATTGGGTGTGATACTAAGAGAGAAGGTTTATATTATGTGGATAACCTCAATTCAAGAAGAGCCAATCACATGTAACACACGGTTAGTAACAAGGAGCAACAGATTTGGTTATGTCATCGTCGATTTAGGGATCCATCATTTGGGTATTTAAGGCACTTACTACCTAGTTTAGTTTCAAATGTCACACACTTAGATTTCAAATGTGATACTTGTATCTTAGCAAAAAGTCATAGGGCGTCTTATCCTATGAGCATGCATAAAAGTATGAGTCTGTTTGCTTTAGTACATTCTGATGTTTGAGGACCTTCTCCGGTCACTACGTTGTTAGGTCATCGTTGGTTTGTAATTTTTGTTGATGATTGTACACGAATGACATGGATTTACCTTCTCAAACATAAAGATGAAGTATTTTCTACGTTTCACTCGTTTCACTTGTTTCACACCATGATTCAGACACAATTTTCTGAAAAAATTAAGATCCTTAGGTTTGATAATGGAAGGGAGTATGTTAATCAACAATTTAGGACATACTTGGATGACTATGGTATTCTCCATGAAACCTCATGTTCACAAACCCCACAACAGAATGGGACTACAGAGAGGAAGAATATGTATATTTTAGAAACTACCCGAGCCTTACTAATCAGTGCACATATGCCTAGTAGATACTAGAGTGATGCTGTTACTACAGCTATGTATCTACTGAATCGTATGCCCACAAAACCTTACAATTTTAGACTCCATTAAAGGTGTTATCTGATCATGTTTCCTTGCCTACTATTTTGATGCTTCTGCCCCAAATTTTTGGATGTGTTGTTTTTATCCACCTTCACAAAAATCAACGAACTAAATTGGATCCATGTGTTGTCCGATGTGTATTCTTAGGATATGACGTACAAAAAAAGGGATACCGATTCTACGATCCGATTACTAAAAGAACCTATATTACCATGGATGTCACTTTCCTAGAATCTAAATGTTTTTTCCCATCACCAATATCCAATTACCCTCTTTAGGGGGAGAGTTATGGTGAATAACGAAATTGGCTTGATGTTGACATGTTAGACATTAGTAACAATCCGGTATGGACTAAAATAATCACCTCGAGCATGGTTTGGAAATTGAGTTCAACAATGAGAAAATATGGGTTTCAACAAAGCAACTCTGACCATACTCCTTTCCTAAAACATCGACTGGGAAAAATACAGCCCTTATAGTCTATATAGACGACATGATCATTACAGGGGATGATAAAGAAGAAATTTCTAGGCTTCAAGAATGACTATCAAATGAGTTTGAAATGAAGAACTTAGGAGGGCTCAAATACTTCTTAGGCATTGAGGTAATAGGATCAAAACAAGGCATATTTCTTTCCCAAAGGAAATATACTCTAGACCTACTGGCAGAGGTAGAATTACTAGATTGCATACCTGTCGATATTCCAATGGTCCAAAATCATAAACTTGGAGAATATATGAACCAAGTACCGGCAGATAAATAGAGATATCAATGGTTGGTGGGTAAACTCATATATTTATCTCATACTCGACCTGATATTTCTTATGTTGTGAGTGTCATGAGTCAGTTCATGCATTGCCCAAGTGAAGACTATATGGATACTATCATGCGAATACTTCATTATTTAAAATCCTCCCCTAGAAAAGGACTTACGTTTTTAAAGAATGGTCAATTGGAAGTCATTGGATATACAGATTCCGAATGGGCAGGGAATATCAAGGATAAGAAATCTACTGCTAGGTACTTTACTTTTGTGAGGGGAAATCTTGTTACATGGAGGAGCAAGAAACAAAAGGTAGTTTCCTTGTCTAGCATTAAAGCTGAATTCCGAGGAATGATCAAAAAAATATGTGAGCTCATTTGGTTGAAAAAACTTCTAATTGAGATTGGTGTTGCTCCTAACTATGAAATAAACTTATTTTGTGACAACAAGGCAGCCATTGTCCTCTCCCATAATCCATTTCAACATGATCGCACGAAACACGTTAAAGTGGATTGAAACTTCATCAAACAGAATCTTGAAGAAAAAATTATTCAACTTCCATTTGTTAAATCAGAAGATCAATTGATTGATATACCCACAAAATCTGTGTCTGTAAACTTTTACAACTCATTTGACAAGTTAAACATAAAGGACATATATGCACCAACTTGAGGGGAAATGTTGACGTGTGTTAGTGAAGCAGGAAAATGGCAGACAACAATATGACATACAACAATGTTTAAATTTTTTTCTTTTTGTTTTTTAGTATACAAATACAATCACTCTTGTACAAAAAATGAGATAAAAAATATAAAAAATATATTAATAATTAACAGAAACTACAATATTTATCAGAAAGTGCTTATGGAAAAAATTTATTTGATTCAAAAGAATATTTTTTTTCCTATGAAAAAATCTTTTACAAGGCCAGAAAACAAAAGTAAATAAACCCTTAATCTCTTACTTATCAAATAGTGTATTGTTAACTCTGCATTTTTGGATTTTCAAAGATAATAAAAAACCTAAAATTTATCCTTTGATAAATGAAGGACTTAATTACCCATAGTAGGTTTGTAGGAACATGTTCTTAAGTACAACTTATATTTTAATAAAACAATTAAATTTTCTTGTATACAACTTGTATTTTTACGGGTTTGAATTATACTTGAAAAGCTTTTGTGAATATATATGTAATTAAATCGTTTATTTATAAAAAATAACTATTAATCTAAATTATAATATCTATATTTATATTATTTAAAAAATTCTAGATCAGCGTTTATAAATTTTTTAAAAAAATTACCTAAAATTAGACGAATATCTATATTAATATTTTATAACATGATTGAATTATAAATAATGAAGTTTTAAAACTCAATAATTTTAATTATATATTTATAGTTATTATAACTTTATTAGGTTAATAATTAATATTTATATATTTATTTAAGATTATTTGTAACACCACTTTATCATAAGGCTACTAAGTGATGGACTATTTGGATAGTAAATAAATAAACAAATTTATTTAAATATATTTTGATTTGTAAAAAAAATAAAACAAATTACATAACCATAGTTTTATAATCTAATTCTTAGGAAAAATATATAAAATGAATGAAAAAAGCTAATTTTTATATTTATGTATATGTTAAAGAGCTTTCTTCTTGTTATTTCAATTTTCGTACAAAGGTATATAAATTATTTTTTTTCTATATAAAAGTATTTAAACTCATATTTTGTTTACATGTAATAAGTATTTAAACGTATGATTAAGTTATACAACAATTAATTAGTTTTAAATAAATGATGTATAAAATAATTATTTTATGTAATAAAAACTTAATCACACAAAAATTAATATATATATTTATCTAAAATTTATTATCTCATGAATTGTTTATCCTTCTTTATGCAAATATTTCCGATACAAAAAACACGTCATGTTATAGGCTTATTGAAATCAAAAGAAGATAAAAGAAAAAATAAAAGTAAAGGTAGCCGAAACGTGGATACATGTCATGTTATTCCATTTTGTGAATTTTTTTAGTATTTGAATGTTTTCCTTAGGAGCTAAAATCTAAAACATGAAAAATATGTGGTTGGTGCCATACTGGTACGATAATAGTAGGAGAAAAAATTATTTATTATTTTTAAAATAAATAATAATATGTTAATTAAGACTATAATAAGCAATGTGATTATAAAAATATTTTTTCTTCTAAAAAGTAAAATTTATTATTTTTTAGTGATTGTATTGTACGTATTTGGGCCTTATTAGATACTCTCCCAAACTATATAGTGGAAGGGGCCTCAATTTTAAAAGAGTTTTGGTAGTTTTGAGATAAATTTGTCTGGATCTCATCAAATAAGTTATAAAATAACCCTATAATATTCGAAATTTTGAATATATTTACATGATATTATCTCCTTTAATTAGAAGATAATTAGTACAAACAAGAGAGCATATTCTTTGAATATATTTTTAGGACGCATATTCCTTACCTATGTTTCATGCATAATCCTTTTTTAATTTTTTTGTCACTAAAAAAAATTTAATGAGTAATTAGCTTATCCATATTATCCCATATCATTATTTATGTAGTAAAACATTTCACTTACTTATTAAGATTTTTCTCTATGATTATATATAGACATGATATAAACACTATTAATCGATTGTGTATAAGATACTTGAAAGCGTATTTTGATGTATGCATCAATTTTGTTTTCGTTTTTGTAAACTATCTTTTTTTATTTTATTTTTAACTCATAAATAATTTATATTTAAAGTTGATTATGTATTTAAAAATAAAATTCATTTGAATACATCAATACATCAAAATTGGACTTTTACATTGGTTTTTTATCAACGTAAATCATATTTCGCATCAGTTCAAAAAACAATGTAAATAACATTTTTACAAATGTTTGTTTCGGTTTTTGAAAAACAACTTATATTTTTTGAGTTGATTTTTGAAAAATCAATGTATCTTTGTTAGTCAATTTTTACAATAAATTGAAGCAAATATTTGAATCGATTTTTTACAATAAATTAACACAAACAAAACAACAAAAAAATTAATTTTGATGTAATGCATGTTCAAGAATAATATACCCGACATGTCCAAAAACATTCGTAGATGTATAACATTATTTTCATTGTTACACTAGTTGCCTGTTGCCAAAATCGTTGTAGTTCCATCGATTTTTGTGTTTTTTAACACATGTAAAAGATGAAAAACATTTCTAACATTTACTCAAAAATAGTAAGTAGGGGTCAAAAATGAAATTACTCCTAAAAAATAATCATCTCATGCAATATTCACTTTTAAAGCATATAAGTTTTGGAGTTAAAAATAATTCCTTTCCAAGAATAACAATATAAGAACCTTAAATTACACTTTATAATTACAGTTGTGATAAGGCATTTTCGAGTGCATCAAAATATGATTTATATGACTGTAATACTAATTGATATGAATATGATATTATTACTCATAAAATAATTTAAACATTTTATAAGAGGAAAGGAAATCTACTTTAATGAATTTTTTTCCATAAAAGAAAGATTTGAACCAAGACTTCAATATCAATATTGCGTATATTAAGGGTATAATACATGACAAGATTATAAAATAAAAAGTAATTTATTTTGTTTAAATTTTTTATTTAGAATTCTACTTAAGTAATAACTTATTTTGTTTAAAGTTCTAATTTTTATGTATTACTAGAGTCCTACATAGAAACTTTTCTTTTTTATGTGTATTACTAGAGTTCTGCATAAAAACTTTATAAACTATTTTAGGGATTTTTCAACTATGAATAGCTAGGCCTTATTCTTTTATTCATAATATTTTAGGAATAGTTATTCTTTTTTTTTGTTTGGAAGTTGAAGTCCTCTTATCAATGAAATAGAGAAATATATTTAGGTTAGTTGTACTTTAAAGTTGCTAGAGTGCTCGTCTAAAAATAGATAACATAGTTAAGTTTGTCATTTTCTAGATTTGCTAAAGTACTTGTCTATATAATAGTTTTCTTATATTTATTTCATAACACAAATATAAGGATTTTTTACCAGAGAATGAGTCTAGCCAATTTAAACTTTGCTTATCTCTTTCTTATTTCCTAAGTACTTTCATATTATTTGTGCATTCGCACTTCCGTCTTGTGTCTAGGTGATATTAGAGCGAGTTTCATGTGAGTCCAATAGAACATAATAAAGATATTTCACGAAAAAAAAATTCAAGAATTTCTTCAAGAGGTTAATTAAGTTTTTAATAAAATGTTTGTATCATTGGCATTATTAAACAATAATATGAATCAAGCTTCTATTAAAAAAGATTATGAAAAAAATCAAATCAGGATCTTACTCGAGTGGAAAATATTATCACACACAACATTTGAGTCGTCAAAAAGGAGAATTCATCTAAAGCTTTAAAAGTGAAAGAGCAATATTTTGAAAACAAGGTTCCTGAAATAGTTTTGGTTAAAGACAAAAAAAATCATATTATTGAATCCATCAAACTTATGTTAGAGATTATACAAATTTAGAAGAAATAATTTCAAGAGAAAATATTTTTACAAAGTGAGTTAATCACAAATCTTAAAATTATTTCCATAAAAGAAGATTCAAATATCATATCACTTGCAGATGATCCTAAAGTTAAATAATCAAGTTTCTTCACTAATTTCAAATGTAATCAATTATTTGACATCACTAACAAATTATTTTCCAAAGCAACAAGAGTTGTTAAATCATCTTCAAGATACCGAGCCATATTTCATTATTCCAAAACTTGTTGGAAATATCAATTTTAAATATAAGCATATAAACAATATTTTCTTAATATTTTTCAAGAAAATAATATTAAGAAAATGGAACAATAAGAAAAGCCAATTTTGAAGATCAATGAATGCAACAGAACCAACATGACAAAAACAACATTACAAATAGTGGAGTAAAGCATATGTGATAGCCCACGAATTGGAGACCTTTTTTACCTGGTTCCACTATCTTCACAGTCAACCAAGGCACTTTTTGCAAAACCAGTGGACCTTAAGCTTAAGGCCTCCCTTCTCTATCCAAATCCATTGAACAAACTTCATCCAAGCATCAAGAATCACATAACAATTATTCACTGCTTGAGCACCAATTCTTAGTGTAATAAATAATAACACCAGTAACCAAAAATACACAGAACAGAAAGCAAACGGAATAGAGAATGGAGTAAGTAGAAAGATACTAACATTGGAATGAAAACAAGAAAGTAGTCAGACATGAACTTCAAACTTAGAGGTTCAAATCCTAATAGAGAATTAAATGCATTACAAAACATTCAAAAACTCTAAGGAAAATACGAGGAGGTAAAAATCACAATCATAATGAGACACAAGAAAGGAGTGAAAGAAACAATGATCAAAATCTAAGCCTTAGCAAGAGTTCCAAAGAGTTCAATCTCTTGGAAAGATAGTACACTAGCTGCACAATGATAAAAAATCTAAGAAAAAAGAAAATGCTAATAAGGATGTGATAGGGTAATTTCCAGAAGATAGGGGGAAGGAACGAACACAGAGAAGAGAGGTAAATTGTTATATATTTCTTGAAAGGAAACACAGAAATAACAGAAAACAACGAAAAAAGAGGTAGTAGGGAATCAATTGGTTTGTCGCGCCACTACGTGCGTGTCAGAGGATGAGAAGCCTCTTCTTAATGGCTTTGGTGGTCCTTCCTAACAAATTGGGGTGGTCCCCCTCATCTACCAAGCCTTGTCATGGTTTTGGGTTGAAGCCATATGCCTTAGTCTCTCATTTGCGTGCGAACGCGTGCATTTTGTATTTAGTGTGCGTAGCTTGATGCATTCAACACCTATCAACTCCTCCCCGCCTGAGAATCCTTGTCCACAAGAATACCACTGATAGGATAATTTCCAAAAGATAGAGGGGAAGGAACGAACACAAAGAAGAAAGGTAAATTGTTATATATTTCTTATATCATTTCAGAGGTTCCTCGGCTCTTTATATAGCCTAGCAGAACATAATTTCTTGAAGGTAAATACATAAATAACAGAAAACAATGGAAAGAGAGGTATCAGGGAATCAATTGGTTTGTCGTGCCACTACGTGCATGTCAAAGGTTGAGGAGCCTTCTTCTAACGGCTTTGGTGGTCCTTCCTAACGAATTGGGGTGGTCCCCCTTATCTACCAAGCATTTTCATGGCTTTGGGTTGAAGCCACATGCCTTAGTCTCTTCTCTACGCGTGAACGTGCGCACTCTATACTCAGCGCGCGTAGCTTGGCACGTTCAACACCTATCAACTCCTCCCTGCCTGAGAATCCTTGTCCACATGGATGAAGGCTGGATATGTCTTGGAGAACCTTCATTCATTCTCCCAAGTAGCATCCACTATATAGGCTCCAGCTTATTTCACGAGAATTTCTAATTTTGGTCGATAATTTCCCTTTTTGATCACTCTTCAATCCAAGATAGCTTCAGGCTGTGGAAGTATTGTGGAGTTATCTGAGATAGGAGGTAGCTGAGTGAGTGGTGGTGTGTAATACCTTAGGTTTTTTTTGAGCCAGCTAATATAAAAGACATTATGGATTTAAAAATCAGGGGGAAAGGATAGCTTGTAAGCCACTGGTCCAATTCGAGCTGTGATTTTGTAAGGGCCATAGAAACATAGAGCTAACTTCATGGAAGCTCTAAAAGCCACATATTTTTGTCTATATGGTTGAAGGTAAAGGTACACATAGTCCCCTACCGCAAAGGATACTTCTCTACGAGGTTGGTCAGTGTGACACTTCATGCGATTCTGAGCTTGTAGGAGATGATGGCATAGGTCACGCAAAATGAGATACCGATCACGTAAGCATTCATCTACCATTTGGACTTTGTAAGTACCTAGAATGTAGGCCAATAGGCGTGGAGGTGGGATGCCATAAACTACTTCAAAGGGTGTCACCTTTGTGGAGGAGTGTGTAGATGTATTATAACTATACTCTGTCCAGGGTATCCAGTCTATCCATTGGCTTGGATGCTCCCCAATGAAACAACGTAGATACTGTTCTAAGGTGCGATTGACCACTTTTATCTGACCATCAGTTTGAGGGTGATAGTTAGAACTCATATATAGCCTGGTATATTGTAGTTTGAATAAGGTTTTCTAGAAAGAACTGACAAATATCTTATCTCTATCACTTACTATTGAAGTAGGGATGCCATGCAAACGTACCACATTGGCTACAAAATCCTTGGCAACAGTTATTACAGTAAAAGGGTGTCACATTGCTATGGAGTAAGCATACTTGGTTAAACAATCGACCACCACCATAATCACAGTATGACCCTTTGATGGAGGCAACCCCTCAATGAAATCCATTGAGATCTCTGTCCAGCTCTTGGCAGGAATTGGTAGAGGTTGCAACAATCTAGCTGGTTTCATGTAATCATGCTTACACCTTTGACATGTGTCACACGAGCGTATGAACGCTTTCACTCCTTTCTGCATGTTGGGCCACTTGAAGTTTTGTTTGATGTAAGAGAGTGTTCTATGGAACCCGAAGTGGCCTCCTATTGGTGATGAGTGGAACTCAACTAGTATCTGAGGAATTAAGGAAGATTATAAATTGAGGTAAGCCTTGAACCACATCACATCACATTTATAGAAGTTGTGCGTCTCACTAGTGGAGACTCTGGCTTGGAGTTTCTCATAGAATGGATCTTGCTGGATTTCTTGTTGGAGAACAGGCTACCAAATGGCTTGGGGTTAAGAAATGGAGATCAATTGGAATTCCACCACTCTTGACAGGGAATCTGCTCCTTGATTTTTTGAGTCGTTCTTGTACTCAATCTGATAGTCATACCCGAGCAACTTAGGTAACCATCTTGCTTGAGCTGGGGTGGTGATCCTTTACTCTAGAAGGTACTTAAGGCTCTTCTGATCCGTGCGCACTATGAATGGTTTTCCCAACAGATAAAGGCGTTAGAACTTGATAGCCCTCACCACAGCTAACATTTTCTTCTCATAGGTTGACAAAGCTACAATTGACCATTTTAATGCAGCACTGAAGTAAGCCACTGGGCGATTTTCCTGAGTTAAAACTACTCTCAACCCTATGCCACTAGCATCATATTCAACCACAAAGCGTTGAGTGAAATCAAGTAACCTTAAGATAGGTGGGGAAGTCAGTGCTTCTTTCAATTATTGGAAGGCTTTGGTTGCAGCCTCATTCCACTGGTATCCTTCCTTTCCTAGTAGGGACTTAAGGGGTGTTGCTATTCCACCAAATTGCTTAATGAATTTCCTGTAGTATCCGACCAACCCTAGGAATCCTCTAACTTCTTTAGCTATGGTTGGTGTTGGCCATTCTACTATTGTACGGATTTTTGTAGGGTCCATAGAAACTCCTTGTTCAGATATCAGGTGGCCCAGGTGCTCTACCTACAACACCCCAAAGTGACACTTGGATGGTTTAGCAAAAAAACTGTTAGTTGTTAGCTATTAGCACCTGTAAGATAGTCTATAGATGTAGTGTATGGTCTTCCCACGATTGAGAATACACTAAAATTTCATCAAAGAAAACTAATATAAATTTACTGAGATAAGGCCTGAAGAGATCATTCGTTAAACTTTAGAAATGATTGAGGCATTGGTCAGGCCAAAAGGCATCACAAGGAATTCATAGTGGCCTTCATATGTTCTAAAGGCTATCTTTGGGACATTCTCCTCATGAACACTTATTTGGTGGTACCCTGATCATAGATCTAGTTTGGAATAGACCGTGGCCCTATGTAGCTCATCTATGACAAGTATAGGGTATTTATCTTTGACAATAATGAAATTTAGGGACCTATAGTCTACGCAAAACTTCCAAGCTCCATCTGTTTTTCTTACCAACAAAATTGGTGATGAAAAAGGGTTGTTGCTAGGTCTAATTAGGTTGAAGTGTAGGAGTTCCTGTACCATCTTTTCTATCTTAGTTTTCTGGTAGTAAGGGTAATGGTAGGGTCTCACATTTACTGGTCTCGTTCCTGGTTGTAGAGGAATACGGTGATCATGTAATCTTTTACGAGGGAGGTTGGTTAGAGGTTCAAACACTTGAGGAAACACAGCCAGTACTTTGTCTATCTCAAGGAAATAAGTTCTAATATATTCACTAGAGAGTTTATTGGGAAGTATCTAAAGGAACAACCCTATACCCTATAGATTGTGAGTTTCTTTACAAGTTAAGGCTACAATGTTTGTGTGCCTTAACCCTTGGAGTTTGTAAAAAATACCTTCCACCTTGAATTTGATGGTCAGTCTTTTATAGTCCATCTCAATGAGGCTTAGGGTCTCTAGCCATTGGACACCCAGAACCAATTGACAGGCTGCAACTGAAAAGGCATAGAAGTGTACAGTGATCTGATACCCTTAGATGGCGAGGGTAAGGTTACAACACTGTCCAACGCATTCAACCTTCTCACGATTGGCCACCATCAATTCTCGCTTTTTTTCCTTGGTGATGGCTAATCCATAATAGAGGGCCAGGGCTTGATCAATGAAGTTGTGAGTACTTCCTCCATCAATCAACACTAGTACTTTCTTATTTTTCAATTGTTCCATTAACCGTATGGTTTGAGGATGCTTAGCTCCTACTATAGCATGAAATGATACCTCAGGCATTACCTCGTGAGGTTCTTGTTCCAGTAGCTTTTCTTCAAGGTTACCTGTGAGATTTTGGTCAGATTCTTCTATCATAAACAGCTGTGGACGTGTACAGTAGTGGCCAGCTATGAATTTCTCATCACAGTAGTAACATAGTCCCTTATCTTGGTGCTCACGTGCTTCTTGGTTAGTGATGGGACGAAAAGTAGTTGGTGGAGTAGTTGGGGTTGAGTTTGGACGTTATTGGGTGATGGTCCTAGCACACCAACAACGGGGTTAGGTGAAGCTCTTGCTTCTACTGAGGTTGCTGGATAACGAGGACATTGAATGGTTTTCCTCTGAAGTAGATTCTTCTCTTCAATAAATCTTGCCACACCTATAGCATCAGCCAACATTCGTGGCTACTTAATTTTGACTTCGATTTTGATATCGTCTCCTAGCCCAGCGATGAAGTAGCCTACTAGAAATTCCTCTGGCAAGCCATCCACTATGTGGGAAAGTTTCTCAAATGATTTCTGGTAGGTAGCTACGCTTGAGGTGTGCTTGAGTCGAGTTAGAGCTTCTGAGGGATCCTCATAATCAATTGGTCCAAACCTTAATTGTATGGCGTGGGTGAACTCTTCCCAAGTGAACAGTCCATGAAACTTCGTGAGCCACATGTGCCACTATAAGGCAATACCATCCAAATGAAACGATGCCAATTGCACTCATTGTTCTGGTGTGGTGTAAGTGAACTCAAAATACTGCTCAGCTTTGTATATCCAGCTAGTGGGATCTTCACCAGCAAAGTTTGGAAATGAAATCTTAAAGTGGGAACGTGGTAGTTCATTAAGGTGTCGAGGGTGATGATGATTTAGATGTGGGTTGTCTTCCCTTGTGAACGGGTTATCCTCAGGGACGTTTCGAGAGGCATGAAGCTCCTGTAACTCGGTGAGTATTGCCTGTAAGGTAGCATCTACCTAGTTGAAGCCCGATTCATGCCAAGCCAAGGTTTCCATTACTTTGCTACGAAACTCAGTGTTGGATTTTTCCCTAATATCCATGGCTTTGATACCATTGATAGGGTAATTTTCAGAAAATAAGGGCAAGAACGAACATAGAGAAGAGAGGTAAATTGTTATATATATTTTATATCATTTCAAAGGTTCCTCGGCTCTCTATATAGCCTACCAGAACAAAATTTATTGAAGGGAAATACATAAATAACAAAAAACAATGGAAAGAGAGGTAGTAGGGAATCAATTGGTTTGTCGGGCCACTACATGGTGTTAGAGGTTGAGAAGCCTCCTCCTAATTTCTTTAGTGGTCCTTCCTAACGAATTGGGGTGGTCCCCCTCATCTATCGAGCCTTGTCATGGCTCTAGGTTAAAGCCACATGCCTTAGTCACTCCTTAGCGCACGTAGCTTGGCGTGTTCAACACCTATCAAGATGATGATAGTCTAGCAAAGACTTATTTACCTAAACCCTAGAATGGAGCTTCTAAAGAAAAATTGGTGATATTTAAGCAAAAGAGAACGAAGAGATGAGGAACCCTAGCAAAGAGAAATTGGGGAAAGACAAACAAGGATTGAAACACTAAACCTTATCAAAATTCAGATGATAGTGAACTAAGTAATGAGCTTGAATAATGATTGAGAAGAATAATGATTGAGCAGAACCAGATCATAAACAAACATTCACAAAGTTACAAAATTAGAAAAGAAATCAACTAAAATGGTGAAGGAAATAAGAGAAGCTTAAGGGAACTAGGGGAAAAAGGAGCTCGTTTTTGCTTTTTTTTTCCTCTCATTTTTTAATGCATTTTCAATAGTGGAAAATGGTTTAGTACATTTAACTTCATTTTGCAAGCACTCTTATTCTATAAACATCCTTTGCCACACATTACATGTGATAGATTGTTTAAATAAAGTGAAAATTATATGCTCACACTTTTATTTATTTATCAAAGTATATTTTTTTATATGCTCACTTTTTGTCTAATTTTTATAGCAATAGATGTAATCTAATTGTATAACTAACGGCTCACACTTTTACATTAATTCTATTTGATAAAGCTGTTGTGTGATTGCACAAAGATCTAATCATTATGTTATCGTTTGAATTTAAAAAGAAAAAAGAAATTGTATGCGAGATGTTATTAATTTTCATCTTTTATTATTTGCCCAAATCTTTAGTCGTTTTTAATATATATTTTCTTAAAATAACTACACTATTTACATAATGCTTAGCATCATTTTTTTTTAAAATTTAATTTCCTAATTAAAATTCCTCATCCGTAAGGTATATAAAATATCCGCCAAATTTGTACATAATTCAAGTGATACAATGAACACTGCACTAATCTTACAAATCAAGAGAAAAGTAGTATTTCCACACAAGATCTTATCCTCTTATCCAATATTTACTATTTGGATTTAAAAGGAATGCACATATATAAGTTGGCCAAGTCAATGGACACATTCTTCTCCTCTTTGTTAACTCTCTTTCTAACCTAACCGTCTTTTCTAGAGTTTTGCTTTTTGGAAGAAAAAGGTTTTCTTATTGTAGGAACTAGTCTCTTCAATAAAGTTGATTTTATTTATTAATAAATACAATTTATTTGTGTATTGTATTTACATTTTGATCCAATATTGTTTTCTTTCCACATAATTTATTTTATGTTTTTGTTTGATTTTTCTTTTTTATTTATTGAAGATTTAGATCAATATTTAATATTTTGTTTAGGAATTTTAAATCTTTATGATCTCAAGTCATGAATGAGAGTAATGTTAAAGATCTATCACATTATCAATTGAAAAAATCATATGTAAGGATATTGAAGAATTAGAAAAAAAAACTCAAAAAGAACACTTGAAATAAGTTTACTCTCTTAGGTACATTTTTGAAATATCAATAGTTTGATTTATTAATTCTTGATTTAAGTGTTCCTATGTTCTTTGAGTTAAGGGTACCTTTACCAAAAGGGGATGAAATAGATTGATTTTTTATTTATGCTACTTATTTTTTAACTTGCACCATTGATGAGAAAGTGGTTGTTTAATTCCAAGTTACTATACCCATTTCTCTTTTACACTCAAATTCATTACAAACCTCATCCCTATTTATTGATTCCCCTTCTTTATCAAAATTATTTTATTATTGTATATATATGATACTTAGTTTAATTGTTTAACGATTATTTTCAAAAACAAATTTGTTTATTTATGTTTATCCAATATATATTACTACTTATATTTTATAAAAAAAATCAATTTTTAAAATAGAAAGGCATATTATATTTTATTAAAAAATTCTTGTTTTATTAATGTAAAATATAATATTCTTAGTTTTTCAATATATAGAAGAAGAAGAAAAGAACTAATATTATAAGGATATTTTGGTAAAGTTACTATTTTTATTCTTTTACATTCTGATCTAGTATGTTTGCTTTTCACATAGCATGAATATATTTTCTGAATTTCAAAGAAGAGTTAGTAAACAATATCAAAGATAATCATATTATATATTTTGATTTCTTTTTACTCTAATAATTGACATTTTGATTTCGTTTGATTTTCACTCTAAATAATATACTCTCTCATATAAAAAAAAAGTTAATTCTTTAAATTTACTCATAGGTTAAAGTTACCAATAATTAACTCATGATAACGAGGCTCAATAAATATAAAATCCAACAAATATTCTAATATTAATATCAAAATGCAAGTTTTACGAAGGCTAGCTAGCTGGTCTTTTTGAATCTTTGGAACAAAACTAAGGAGCTTATATCTGTATATAACCAATTAAGATAAGAAAATATTTCAATCACTAAGGGTGGGTTTAGACTTGCCCAAGCTACCAATCAGAGACGGACAAAACCATGAATTTTACTTTATTAGGTCTAAATGTAGAATTTGTAGTTCTGTTGGCCACGTAAATTATTATAAGACAAATATAAACTGTTTTTAAAAGAAAAATCTGTGTATTAGATACAATCACAGTATGAAAATATTTAAGTACAATTACATCCCCATAACAACATGCATGATGTATCAGATTAAAAATTGCTACATTAATTATTATCCAAGCGATTACCTCAATGAGAGACATTTAAATGTAAGATCAAAAGTTTGACATAATGTTACATCATTTGTATTATAACAAAATGGGATATTTAGTGATGTTTTTTTCCTCAAGGTAGTGTCATAGAGACCACTTCATATCATATCTTTACGTTGTAATCTCATTCGAACTGAATTGCTATTAAAATTATAAATAAATACATACTTTATTTTATAATGTGTAATATTAAATATACTATAATTACATTAAATTATTATTTTAATTTAAAAATAAATATAAATGTTAAATCTCTATAATAATTTAATCACTATTTAAGCATACTTTTTGTTATTTTGATTTTCTTAATTGTGACTATAAATAATAAATTTTATTAAAGATATACTAATTTAATATTGAATTGTTGTGTATCATGTTTTTATATGATAATAATTCATAAATAAATTTTAACATCAATTCGACTTTATCCGATCTGAAGAAATCCATTATACTCAAATTTAAATTAGTTCGAATTAATTACATCATAAGATTGGATTCAAAATGAAAATTTTAAAACTTGATTCCGATCCAATCATATTTGGATCGATGAAAACATGCGATATTGATCCGTTGCTTCCTTAAGTACCAATAATATCTCCTTGAAATTTTCAAGGTGCATTCATATACCATGCCCCATACTCATATAAAAAGTTTTCCATTTAACCAACCCTATAATTTTTGAAACATATTATTATAAAAGAAAACTAATTATTGAGTGAGAATGTAATTTATTCAAACATGTACATACTCCTCGAAACTGAATTGTAATAATAAATTTTTTTTTTGTTTTTTGCTAATGGTTCAACTTCTTTGGCCGTAAGTGTATTAATGGCTTCTTGGATGAGTTATGTTGTATTATCCTTTATATCTGTTCAATTCTTACTAGGCCATGTTGCTTTTGTACCGATCATCATTATATAAATGAAATTAGTACCATATAGTTTGAAAAAAGAAATTGTAAATATTGTTTTGTATATAAATAACGTTTATGCATGAATGATGTAGAAATAATGCATGGCTATAAGTAGCATGAGCATTTATGAACGTCCCTCGCTGGCAACGCTGGCAAAGACAACGTAATATGGAGACGGACTTAAATTTGATAAATAGGTATGAAATTTTCAACATTGCTAGCTAAACCCAACCATCTCACAAAACCTAATCTTACACCATCCTCCTAATAATTAAGAATCAGACTCTACACTACAAATACCATTCTCCTATAACATATATATACATACTAAAAAATAACATTAAATATTTCTCAATTTAATAATTATTTTTAATTATAAAATTTAAAGTTTAGGTTATTATAATTATATTTTGTATATATATATATTGTTTATAATTTTATAAATATTATATATAAAATTTTACCAATTAAGAGTTGAGATAGAGTAATAAAAAATATATAAGAATTTGTAATATATTATATAATATTTTACACTTCCATGTATATCATTTATAAAGTCATTATATAATAATTGAGATTTAATAAAATAATTTTCTTTTTCTCCTCTCATATAAACAGTTATACATGAAATTATAAAATATTAAGTAATATATTATTTACAAGATTCTTATCTTATTTAAACTCAAATTAACTCAGGAAAAAATATTCATTTAAATTTAATAAAAAAATACAAAGTATAATTTTAAGTTATACCCATAGATAATATAAATATTGCAAAATTTTATTCAAAATTATTAATGTATAATTATATTTCACTAGAACAATAATATCCTACACCTTTGACTAGGGTTTCCCACCTTTAGTGACCCACGGTACTAGTATCAAATTCTCATGATTATTCTACATTTCCCCCTTTCCCATAAATGTAGCCCTAAAAGTTCAACTAGAAATAAAAGGCCAAAGCTATTGTTTTCACACGAATGAAGTTGGCTCAGTAAGAAAACCCTAACCAAGGTTATCGAGTAGCTATTTATACACATAGATTATATTAAGAAGAAAAACATTAAGAAATTAAGAAGATGTGAAGAAGAAGAAGAAGAATTTACAGAACAAAATTAATAAATAAGTCAGCTGTAAAATTAGAGCTAATTAATTCTTAAATACAAAGATAATAAAACAAATTAATTAATATATAAGAAACTAGATCAATCTGTCCAATAATCAACATGCCAAAAGGCTAGCAATAATACAAAGATATAATCTATGATGGAAATGGTGAAATGGGTTCGTCATTAATTAATTAGTTAGACATGAAAAAAAAATCATCACATACCCATAAACAGAGATTAAATTAATTAAACTCCAAAATATATATTCATTACCATTAACATTACTCTTCCTTGTTCTCATCTTTTCTCATCTGAGACGGCACAATATCTTGCAGAAGACCGTGATCTCTAAGCAAAGAAGCTGAAGATTGAAGATTATGACTATATCTTTCTTGAACAATATTTCCAGGAAGATTAATAAAGCCAGAGGAAATAATATTAATGTTATTTAAAGTAGAAGGGGACATATAATTAGGATGTTGATGGTGCTGATGATTTTGAATTTGTGGCAGACCAAATAAAGGCAATGATGCTCCTACAGCTGTAGCTACAGAGCCAAAGCCACGGTATTGAGCAGCAACAGATTCTGAATGCTGCAAAATTCCAAGACTACTAATCGATCGAGGTGTAATGGGACTTTGATGTGTGTGTTGTCCTTCATATGTTGTCACTACAATTGTTGGGTCCTCTGAAGATCTCTCCACTCTCTTTTTCACTCCACAACCTGCACTTGTGCACCTATAATAGCTCCTATATATTTATTAAAATAAATCCATATTAATTATTTATTTATATTGCTTGTCCCATAAGAAATAAAATTATTAAATTTTTATTTAATTTACAGAGTACTTTTAAAATCAGAGTTATACATAATTGATCATTTTATCTTTTGTGGGTTTTAATTGTTTGGCAGAAATGGATCAAATTAAAGAAATCATAAAATGATAAAATGGGTTTTGAGATTTCAATAGGTACCTTGGATAAGGACTATTTTTGACAGCTTTTTGGCCGTATTTACGCCATCTGTAACCATCATCTAGATGATCAACCTCACTCTTGGTCATGAACGCAAATCTCGGTTCTCTTTGCCTTTTTTGATTCTTCCTTTTTGGTTTCAACCTAATTTAATCAAACCCCAATATACCAACATACACACACACAAAAAAAAAACGTTTTTCATATGATCACTTCGAAATTAAAGAACAGAAAAGGAGACTACAACAACCCATTTGAATTATCTCTAATAATATGCTTAAACCATACACTAACACAAGCTACAAATATCATTTAAATCGTTTAGAATTACCCTTTACTAACATTATTACCATATTAGTACCGAAAAATACAACTTACTGTTTATGGGTTTTTTCCTGATTATCAATCTCAGTTTCTTCAGCGCCTTGTTGGGGTTTAGATTGCTCGTCATTTTGGGCAGCTAATTCGTTAGATGAAGAAGAAACAGAACCAGAAGAATTAGGGGTATTTGGAGTAGTACTATTAATACTGTTATTTAAAACCTCAGAGGTAGTTTCAGCTGGAATAGTGATGGATGAATGAGGAGAAGAAAGTGACTGTTGATGAATAGCCATGGAAATGGAAGGTTGAGAAACAATAGACGAAGTTAAATAAGGAAAATCAAATATGGCTGAAGAAGAAGAAGCAGATCCTCCATAAGAATAATTATAATCTTGAAACCCAAGCAGTTCTGTGAAGCCCAAAGAAGAAGAAGAAGAAAGTTTATCAATATCACATGATATGTCAAAAAAACTAGTCGGAATCTGATCGGAGAAAAGAGTGGAATTTGCCATGGAATTGTTAGGCTTTAGCTCTTCTGCTTTCTTGTCCATGAGATTTCTGCAATCAAAAAAGGTAGTACATATTCTCCATTTTGAGTACTTATTCTCCAAGAAGTTGTTTTATTACAAAGGGCTATAGCTCTGAACCAGTGAGAGAGAGAGAGAGAGAGTATGTAGAGAGAGAGATATATAGGTGATTTTTATTAGTTTTTATTTATTAATGTTTGAAAAGAGTCTTTTTTTATTTATTTATTTATTTATATTATTATTTTAAATATAATTTGTTTTTTTTTTCTTTTTTTGATGTATGTGAATGGGATTTTGGAGAACAGCTTGGAATGGCGACATTTCCACCTAAAGAATATAGATGTTACCGACAGGTGGAGGTAAACAAATGGGTACGGAGCATGTCGACGGCAGTCACGGCGCTGAGCATTTATTGCAAGGTGACCGACTTTTGTGGGACCTATTTACTGACACAATGCAATACGCGTAATTTTGAATAGTTTAACCGAAAACTAAACAATTTATTTATTTATTTATTTTCCCCTCTGAAGTAACAATTTATTAATGATTAAGACATATAATAACATAGAAGTCTTAATAATTAAATAGAAATAGGAATGATATTCCCAATCAAGTTATAAAATGCTCATTTTAACTAATATTATTTATAACTCCGTGAATTCAAGAGAATATAAATCATGTTAAATACAAAAGTTTTGCGTTTTTATTTAGACAATGAGCCCTTTTATACAAAATCATCATACTTGATAGCATCTATCATATTCTTGTTTTTTCTTTTAAAGTATTAGTTTTAAAATTGTTTTATTAAGTTGATTATAGTAAGAAATAAAGCATAAGCATCACATTTTTTAGCATAATTTTTGTTGTAAAATTTATTCCAATGCTCTAGGATCTAATCGATAATTTTTTTGAATGATAATAGCAATAATAAGATTGAAATATAGAAAAACATGATCAAAAATAAATTACATACTTGTAGATCTTATGATTTAATAGTAAAATTCATCTTTTAAAATTAATATATTGATGGGATTTGTATCCCGTTAAAGATACGTAGAATTACTCGTCATTAGTATTATAAATAAAAATAATATTTTTTTATTATAATAAAAAATAGTTATAATAATATTAAATCAAAATTATTATTTATTAATAATATTAACGCTCAATTAATAATTAATAATCCATTGTAAAGACTATATATCTTATTAATCATAACGAAGGGATCAGTAATCGATCAAAGTCATTCAAAGTCTAATTTTGACAAACACAAAGAAATATTCATTCTTAATACAAAGAAATCGTCGGTTTTTAAAAAATCAATTATCTTTTAATTATGAATAATTTATTAGATTTATCTTCCTTACTTAGGAGTTAAATGATGAGTTGGGTAAGCTTCCTAAGGATATGGCTTCTCCGGGGCGACTAAGGATACACCCAACCAAATGATCAATAAACGAGTCTCTTTTGGTACAATCTCCTCCGTTATTCTTGCGTACTTTCGTTTTACCTTTACAAGGGGATGTAATGAATAGAGATTTATTGCGAACAATCTTTTCTTCTTATCACTTCACTTCATTTGAAAGATTTGATCTCATTGAACCTCACCAAGCTAGGGTTAAAGGGGAAGGAAAGGATAGTAGTCTGAGAACAGCAATTGGAAAGGGCTCGTAGTGCCCCCTTCTCCCTTTTCCTCACACCTATTTGTTCTCTCATCCTTAGAGAGATGCGATATTTTTTTTTTGTATTTTTTAAGTAAAAGTTGAATAGAAAGGGTTATTCTGAAATATTGTCAAGGTAAATATACTATTTTTGTTCCCTTTTTGACGACTATTAAAGGACCTATGTGAATGTTTTGAAATAGAGATGTTCGCCTTTTGTAACTAGTAGACCTATGATATAGATTAATAGATGTTTTTACTCTTCTTCGAAAGTAAAATTTATTTATAATTAATCAGTTTTTCACGACACGGTTTCTCGTTTACTTGAATGTGTTTTTTTCTCTGTTTATGCGAGTTTGATCAATTTTTGACTCTCTTTAAGTTAATTTATTAATTATTAAATAAGTGTTATTATTATTAAATAAAATTTTATTAGTGAATTACTTTTGAACTTAATAATAAAAATGTACTAAACTTGTGTTGTATTTTTTATATGTTTACTAGCTAGAACCTACCTGATTTGTTGGGTCACAATTTTTAAAGATAGTATTGGTGTATTCACTGTTAGTTAAAGTAAATACTTAGTATTTACAATAAATTATGACACATTGATATAAATTTGTTTAATCATGAAAAAAATATATAAACGGAGCTTGTGTTTCAATTATAAGAGTAAATAATATTATTATTTTATGTTTTTTTACTAGTTTTAAAATACAAATACATCCTTTTTTTTATTCAAAAATAAAAAATGATTAAAATATTTGTGTTTTTTATTATGAAAATATTATTCGCAATACAATTTAATTTAAGACAATAATAAATATTTAAAAATTAATATATTATTCAATTATTCAATTTTATAAGAAAATAAATTATTCCATTTACTGGTTGAAAAAGAGAAGGTTAAAGGAGTCAAATGAAGATGAGTTTTTGTACGATATCAAAATCAAAATTAATGGATATAAATTTGAGAAATCACATCCAATAATGACTATTTGTTCAAAGTTTTAAAAATATTAAATTTAACAAATAATGTTTATAAATTAAAAATAATATGTTATGTTATTTAATATATTTAATTTTATTATTTTTCGTAAATATTTATATATAAATGTTTTATGTCTAAATATATATAAAATATTATATTTAATAAAATATAAATTTATATTTTTAAAAATTATTATCACTCCAAAATTAAAACTAAAATCAAAATTTTTAAATAAAAAATAATTAAATTAAAATTTACCTTCTAAATTCAGACGAATCAAGAATTTTGACATCTATTGACGGGGCCATAGCCTTTACGGAGCATACCACGTGGACTTGTTCGGCTGAAAATTGTGACATTTGTAATTTATTTGGTACTGTAAGCTAATTCCAGCTTTTATTTAATTTATCGGTAAGATTTTTTTTAATAATGTATCATATAAAATATTAATTAATAAAAAAATTAAGATATTTTAATTTATTTATTATTTTTTTTAAATAATAACCCGAAACTAATAATTAATTTTCAATATTTTTTTATAATAATATTTTCTTTATTTCATAATATATCATTCATTTTAGTTCAAAAGATTATTTACATATGAATTATATTTATTATCTATATAGATAAAAAAACTATTAAATTAATAAATAGTACAATAAAATTTTAAAAAATAAATTAAAAATAATTTATTAGTCATTATATTGTTATTTTTTTCCGATAAAAGAATTAATTATTAATAAAAAATAAATCAAATTACTCTAACTAACCTAACTAAATTCAAATTTTAATATTTTTTTCCTAAGTCTAAGATATAATAGAAATATTAGAGAATTTTTTTATTGATATAAAGTATTTATCCTCTATTTTTTAAAAAAATAACATTTATAATATCTCTTAAAACGTGTATATATAAAATAATATTTATTTGTCCAGCTCACCTAAATATTCTACATTGAACATTGGATAATTGAACTAAGCTCAAATGTATGTTGAATTCGATTGAGTTAAACATCGTTCAATATTAAATTTGGTTGAATTAAACATTGTTTAATTTTTCTTTATATAAAAATTGTGGATTTTATTTAATGTAATTTTCTATTGTTGTTTACTTTGCTAATTTTTTTAGCTTATGCTACGCATATTAACCTATGTGGTACCATATTGCATTTGTTGTAAATTGTATTTTGCAAAATCACTTATTAGCGGCCATTATTAATATTTTTTCCAAAAATTTGCAAAAATATTTGCTATAAACTTGATTTAGTATATTGATAATAAAATTAAAAAAAAAGTAGCTATATTACTAATCCTTATAACTTGCTATTATCCTGTATTTAACAATTATTTAAATATTTTAGATAATATAACTGAAATGGGTGGGAACCCTACTCATGCTAAAATCAGATAATGAAGGTTCCCAAGTATTTTACTGTTTATATACTAAGGGAATTTTAAATTTTGACGTAAAAGTAGTAAAAAAAGATGAATTATTTATTTATTTATTAATTAGTGCATAATAAAGATGATATCTTAGTTATGACAATAATAAAAAAGAGATGGGATAAGAGAAAGAAAAACATAACAACTTTTTAAATATTTTAACTTTTATTTATATAGATTTATTATTATTATTATTAATAATCCGGATCATTATATTAACTTAATTTAAAAGTAATGAATAAACTTTAGTGAAGGATGTCATGTTCATGATAAAAATAAAATTGGTCTATCATGTATCTAGAATATAAGTTCCTTTTCATCCATTCATATCTACCTAATTCAATTTATAATCATAACATTTGTGAAAACTTTTTCGAGAGTTGTTTGGGTCAATAACTTATAAGACTATTATACTTCATGGTGTTAATTAATGTTAATTAACTCCTGAGGAGGTAGACCCAAATTGATGATAAGGACCATTTATGAACATTTATGTCATATGTGTAGTTATTATTTGTAGAAATTATTTATTATTTTATGTAAATATATGATAATTTAGATTAATAAAATTTAAGATTAATTAATTTGAAAAAAAAATCTAATAAAAAATGAATAGAAAAAGTAATATGATTTAATAAGAAATATACAAAAATAATAAATAATAGCTTGTGTTATTTGTGAGTTTTACCTTAGAAATCTTTCATTAACAAATAAAAAAAAATTAGGATGCTAATGAGAAATTTCCGAGAGATAGAGAAACTTATTATAAACTAACATTTGAACTTTTTGAAGTTCAATTATAAAATTTCTCAAAAAACAAGACGTTCAATTATATAAGAAACTGAAGCTCTTAATTAAGTATATTTCAGGCTATAAAAAAAAAGTATATATTCAAAGTTTTTTAAAGATAAATAGTTTAAATTTGTAATTTAAAATATAAAATTGACAAATCTTAACACTATTTTATTAAGGGAGCATAGAGGTATATGTCCAATAGATTATTTCATTGATGCTATTTAGTTTTTATATTATGTTAAAAAATAGTTAATTATGAATGAATATATTATTTAAATAATTTTATATTAAAATAATATATTTTTTGATTAGGTAATTAAAATATGAATATAACATGAGCTTTTAATAAAGGAAAAAATTTTAATATGAAATTATTTATAAAAAATTAACAACAATAATATTTAAATATAAAATTATTTAAATATAATTTTTAATTTTTTTAAAATTAAAAAATTAATAAATATTAAAATAAAATAGTTATAATAAAAAATATTAAAACAAATATATTTTGAAAATATTTCATATAAATAATCATTTTATGTTGTTAAAGATTATTGTTTTAATCATTTTTAATCAATGAACATAAAACAAATATTTTAATAAAAAAATCATTAAAATAATATATATTTTTTTAATTAACCTATTTGAAAAATCAATTGATTAAATAATATAAATTTTAATATAAACAACCAAACAACACTAATGACCATATATAGAGAGTTATGTGATATTTTTCTTTATTACTAGTTTAACCACAAGTATATCCTAAAACGTTCTAACTAAAAGCAGAAAAACGAACTAGATACATAAATTTGAAAAAAGAAGAAGTTAAAATTATACATCATGATTCAATTATTCAAGATAAAATTTGATGAATTCTTTCTCAATTTTTTTAACATGAAAGGTCATATTTATAAATTATCTTGTAGTATAATAATATTTTTTTTAGGTACTCGAGAATGTAGATTCAAACTCTACCATTATATATATGTGTAAATATATGAATATGTAAATTTTATTTAAAAAAAAAAGGTGGTATATGTTAGAAATTACTTTGTAAAATCATTATAATATCTTATAAAAAATTTAAAAATTATTTCAATAGTATATGCTTTTTGTTGAGAATGTAAAAGTTATTTTTAAAAAAGTTATTTAAAAAAAGTGACATGTGTTATAAATTACTTTATAATCTCAAAACAAAAATCATTATAATATCTTAAGCTTTTAAAATTTATGGTTGCAATTTTTTTTTAAAAAATAGGTTATATACTTACTAAAAAAATTTATGAGTTCAATTATAGGTTATATACTATTATATATTACAATAAAATTATAAACATAATTGATTTATTATAATTTTATTTGATACAAGTTGATAAACTCAAGTATATTAGTCAATTTGTCACATTATTTAAAATATATCATAATTTTATAATATTTAAAATTTTATTGTTATAGATTATCTTTTGTTGTCATAAAAATGTTATTATTAAATTTAAATCATATATTTTAACAACATAAATATGATTTTAAATTTTTTTTGTTATAAGTGAGGTTCGAATATTAGACTTATCCTCTTTCTCAATTGTCAAGTTCCTATACTTTTAATAACTTAAATATGTTAAAAAAATATAGAATTTGAGTCTTAATTATTTAGTTATTAAGGGAGTTTATGTTGTATAAGAAAATTATATTAAATACATTTACGTAAAAAATATAAATATAATATTTAATTTTAAATATGAAAATGAGTTTATATGTCCTTATGCTCTTTTATCACAATTTTGGTTTATCGTCTATTTTGAAAAATTTCCTAAAAAAAGAGAAATTAAAAAATTATATATATAAATGGAAATTGAAGAGCGTACGAAGCAATTTTTGTCACGTGAGAACGGTGAGATCTGATTGGATAAACTGTGGGCACTCAGCTCATTGCTGACCAACGTCCAACGTCAGGAAACTTTTCTTAAATCTTAATGGCTGCCTTTTTTCCCGACAAGCCAGCGCCTAATTCCATCATTTAAATTAGATTTTTCTACCGTTTATTTTTAATTTTTTTATAAAAATATTCTTAATTTTAATTTATTATTTTTATATCGTTAAATTTTATAATTATTATTACACGTACATTGATTTCGTTTTCTATTCAATTTAAAAAATTAATAGTATTAAAGTAATAAAAAAAATTTAATATTATTTTTACTATATTTTGAAGCTTATTAGTATGAAAGTAAAAATCAAAATTTTATAATAATTTTCTAACAATCTTAAAATTCGGTAGTAAAAAAATCAATTCACTCGTTCAATTATTTACTCTCTTCATTGTGTATTGAATATAGAGATATAACTATTTTTTTAAGAAATTGTAAAAATAACACATCTAAATTTTACAACAACATAAATAATATCCTAATAATATTAAAGAGAATCCAATTATATGTCATTTAATATTGAACGAGTCTAAATGATCAGAGTTCAATTTAAAAGACATCAAATTAGACAATATTTAAAATAAAATAATGTGGTAGATTTTTCTTATAATAATACTCTAGTGCATAAAATGATCAAATTATTTAACATGGTTTTACTTTTAATTCTCTCAGTTAAAAAATATATATGTTCATTTTTATGCGATGTTAAAAAATATACATTTATTTATTTTATAAGAAAAATGAAACTCTATGTATAAAAGAGATTATTCCACGTAATTAAACCATAATAAGCTATCTAGTGTATAAATGATCCAATTATTTAGCATGATTTGACTTTTAACCCTTAAATAAAAAAAATATAAAGGGTATTATTTTATAGTTATAATTTTTTAAAGTGTTATTTTTATGTCTTTTCCTTTTTTTTTTGAAATGGTACCGAGTACCACATGATAATATATGTAAAAAATATATAAAAATTAAAATTTTAGATTTATATAATTATAATTATTTATTTAATATAATTAGTGTTGAATTTATATATATGTTATAATTTTATTTATATATGAAATGCTAAATTATTTAGTAAGAAGATAATAAGAGATTAAAAAATTATAAAATATTAACAAAAGTGTAAGGTTTATAAGTGTTATAGATATTAGTGAATAAAATATGTAAATGTAATTTTAGTTTATATGTAAGTTTTTCATGAATACTTTTCAAGCCGAAGAAACTATCGAGATCCAAACGAATACATATAAGGTATATCATTATTTTATGCACGTTAGATTTCATAGTTGACACATAGGAATATTTTACTCTTAGTTTACTCGATCGATCGAGACGTATCTGGATCAATTGAGATGATTAGATCGATCAAAAATCGATTTACTTTGTTAAAAAGGTTCTTATTTAATTTTTTTTTGAATTAGATTGATTAAGGTTTAATGATTTATGGATAGAGTACTAGATCGATTAAAAATTGATCTACGTATCTCGGGATTTATTTTTATTACATTAGATCGATAGAGGATTGGTTAGATTGATCGACTTTCTTGACTTGATCAAGCAGTCAGGATCTTATCTTTAACCTAATTATTTTTTGAACCAAACAATCCAATTACCATTTTGTTCTTATTATTTAATGCTTTATGAATTGTTTAATAGACATAATTGTAATTGGATTTTAACCTAGCATTAAGGTTTTAATATTTTGTATGTAAACAACCTAATATCTCTTATTTTCTTTAACCACAAAAGTATCAATCTTTTTATTTTAAGCTCTCTCTTTCAAATTGTTTTGCAAAAACAATATCATATTTTTTTAGGCTAATTTCTTTAATTAGTTATGATATTTTGATTAAATATTCATATAGCTTATTCTTTATTTTGTTGTTTAATTATTGGATCAAATAATTGTGTGTACATTATCATAATTATTTTGTTTGATTAATTATATTTAAAAAAGTTATTTTTATTGAACTTGTATTTAATCTACTTGTTTTAAGATTACTAGATGATTTAATATTAACTGATATATATTTGAATCTTCTAGTTATGGTTGTTTATTGTTTAATTCGCTCTAGAAAGCATATTGTATTTGTGTTATTGTGCTATCTTTTTAGGTACTAGTTAAACAGGTTTGATTGATCATATGACTCAAGTTATCAGAACGTTGGTCCGGATTTAAAAATCTTTCTTGTGAAGACTATAAAGGAAAGCATCGACTTGTAAGTAGATTACTTAGGGGCATTATCTTAAAGGGTAGTTTATGTCCTAGGCTTTGTAATTAGATTTTATTTTCATAGAGAATAGTTAGGTGGTCCGGTAAACCGGTGGTTTTCTTTTTAGGTCATTGGTGTGACCTTAGTTGTTTTCACTTAAAAATATCATGTATCAATTTCTATTTATGTATTATTTTATTTATATGTGATTGGATGTCTGACTGTCTATGAATTTTTAATTTAACATATTTTTATTAATTATCTATTCAGTCATTTAGTTAATTAGATCTACAACTAAAAAATCTCAATTAGTATCAGAGTGAGTTACTAGATATACTTAGTGTATGGTTAAGACCTTATTATGGATCATTTGAGAGTAGGTTTGTTTACAACTCGTGCTCCTTTATTTGATGGGTATAACTATCCAAGTTGGAAGGCTTGTATGAGAGCTTTCCTACGATTTATATATAAGAGCATTTGAAACTCTGTTATTTATGATTGGAACCACTTATGATTACCAAAGATAATGTAATTGTTCTACCTAGGAGAGATTGGACCACTAAAGATAAAACTGATAGTAACCGGAATCAGAAAAGTATTCATACTATCTTTAATGGTGTGCCTGCTAATGAGTTCCATCATATCTCTAATATTGATATAGTTAAGTATGCTTGGGATATTTTAGAGGTTGTCCATGAGGACATCATATAAGTTATGAAACTAAACTTCATATGCTTGGCACTCAATTTGAAAACCTTATGATGAAAGAGATGAGACCTTTTATGAATTTTATGTTAAACTATGTGATATTACTAACACTTCTACCAATCTTAGAGAGAAAATTGATGATTTTAAGATAGTTTGAAAGATTCTCTTCTCACTATCAGATAGGTTCCATACAAAGGTCATTTTCATTGACAATAGCAAAGATGTAGGCACCATCAAAATAGAGGAACTCATTTGCTCGCTTCAAACCTTTGAGATGAGCTTTTGAACACCTCCAAAGAATAAAAGTAATACTTTCGAAGCTGTCATGATAGATGATGGTAAGAATGACAATGACAAGGATGATGAAGAATTTAAACTCTTTGCCAAAAGACTCAAGAAACTCTTCAATCAAAATAATTCACAGAGTAACTAGCAACTAAATCGGTCAAGGGATTATAATCCAAGAGATCAAAAGGTAAGAAAACTAAACTCATTAGACCTAAATGTTTTGAATACAATGGGATTGATCATAATGCAACTAAGTTTGCTAAAAAAAAGAACTAGAAGGGTTTTTAATGCTACCATTATAGATTCAAAAAATGACAACGAGAATTCAAATAACTCAAAAAATTGTGGCACCAATTACTCGGCATTTACTATAACTGCTGGTGGACACTTCAATAAGTCTGACATTGATTCAGACTATGAGAAAAGTAATTCTAAATTTATACTTAATAAATTTATTGTAAATAATCTTGATGAATTGTTTATAGATTTAATTGGCAGTGAGAGACAAAAAAGATAATTTACTTGTAGAAGTAACTAAACTAAATGATAAAATTTAATCATTTGAAATAAATTACTCTTATAAAAAATAAAAATAAAACTGAATTATCTGAACGTGCTAATGTTTTGAATTCAAGTCTTGCAAATCTTAAACATGAAAAGTAGAATCTCATGTAGGAACTTAGAAAATAAAAGGAAGCCATAAAGAGATTGACCATTGGAGCTAAAAAGCTAAATAAATTTCTTGATTATGAAAAATCTTTTGAAAAGAAGAAAAGGCTAGGCTATGTGGATACGGATTTTATGGCATCATCTTAAAAAATAACTTAGCTTGTAAAATCTTCTAATTTGATAATAACGTGTGACCATTATGATAATAAAGGTTATGTCTAGGTGTAAAGAGTAACGACTATTTTATGAATAAAGAAGAATAATGGTCATTTAACAGATATTTCTCAGTAAAGAAAAAATAATGGCCATTTTTAGTAGAGAAAAATAACGGTCATTTTCTGAGTGGAAAAGTATTTTAAAAAAAAATTCCAAAAAAATAAAATGTTACCTCATGCACACGCACTCGGCTCGGCTCGCCTGGTTGGTCGGATGGACGACGACACGTGCATGTGTTATCACATTTGCCTAAATCCTCTCCCCTTCCACAAAAGTGGGTGCCCCTTGGGGCCCAAACCCAATAACTAATCATTTTCTATTTATACATCTTATAAGTGATGTAAAATAACAATATATGACAAAGCACAAATAGACATCATTTTTTTATATAAAAAAATCACTTACCCATTAAAAAATAAATAGCCAATGCTAAAATCATAAGCCAAAAATACATGGAAATATTTTATTATAGAAAAGAACCATTTATGAAGTAATAAAGCATATATTCAAGCTTACTAAATAGTTGAATATTAAAGATTTATCTCATAGGTATGAAAGAAGAGATCAAAGGCGTCAGCTCAAAGTAGGAACCGTCTAGAATGGGTCAATCAATCAGAAGTAGTAGGGTTTAAGTTGTTAACTCTCCATAAAGAAAGAAAATCCCAAGAAGCATCAAACATTTCCGATGAGATCCGACTCGCTTCTTAAAGGATGCATGTGTGGGCGTCGAACTTCATCTGGGTTCGAATCCTAATGAGAGGCCTTTTCATTAATCTTCTTTGTCTCCTGTCGTCCAGATCAAAAAACGGATTCTCGGCTCAGTAGCCTCCTTTCCGGCTAATCGCGAAAAGGAGCTGGCCCAGACTCCTACGGGAGGTAGCAGTGGGGAATTTTCCGATGTTTTTGTATTTGAACAAACTTCATTCAAGAGAAATTATTATCTAAAATCTTAATTTTAAAATTAAAAGTCATGTGCAATGATTAGAGGATTTTTTAAAAAAGGAATCAAGGTTTATTTTATTTATTAAATAAATGAAATATTATATAGTTGTGATTTGAACTTGCCTATGTTAGAAAATCTTGAATTAAAAATTAATTTAATTTTTAGTTTTTTTCTCTCACCCGTTTCAGTCTTTATTGTATTTTTTTTCTAATTTTTCTCTCTCATCTATTTCAGTCTTCTTCGATCGTTTCTTTCTTCTTTAATATATTTTTTAGTTTTTTTCTTTTTTTTCTCATCCGTTTCAATTTTCTTTAGTTACAATATTTTTCTTTATAAAAAGAATGTTGAGGAAGAAGAAGGGAGAAAATGAAAAAAAAAACATAGAAAGGAAAAAAAAGAGGAGATGAGAAAGAAGAGGAAAAGAAGAAAGAGAAAATGAAAGAGAAAAGAGATAAAGAAAAAGACATTATGGAAAGGTAAGAAATTTTTTTTTTTTTTTGTAAATTTTCTATTTAGAGTTAGGTTCCTCTAGAGTTCAAACATTTGGAGTTCGTGGAATAATAAACCGTGGTATAAGTTTATTACTTTTTAATCATTGTATCATAGAAAATAAGTTTCCATCAGTCTCTAACATCTACGATGAGCAAAAAAATTATCTTAATGATACCGTGTGATACACAGGTCTCGATCTTTTTACTCTATTTAAATTTTATATTTATAATATATATATTTGTATATTTTTAATCTTAATAAAATAATTTTATTCTTAGACTTATTTGTCTATGTATTATTTCCAACAATCTTAAGATAATTTTTTTTCCTCATCATTTAAACAAAAAAATACAAAAAAAATTTTAACAAATATTTTGGATCAAACAAATTATTCATAATTTATTATACTTTTCTATTCTACTATATATTCTACTATCATTATCATTCAATTTTTACATATTTTTATTATTTCCCTTCGTCATTTATTTTTGTTTTTGCTTCTATGTTTCTTTGTTATATTGCTTCTCTTTCATATCGTTTCTCTGTTTTATTTAGTCACTTAATATTTTAGAACAAATCATTGTTATAAATTTCAATAAGATTTTATAAAAAAAATTGTAAAAACTTGGTTTAAAATCTATTTAAAACTTGAAATAATTCTATGTATTGTTTTAATCATAAACAAAAAATTTCACACTTCTAAGTTTTTTTTTTCACACTTAAAATTATTTACTGAAAGTTTTTTCTTAATTCATCATTTATTATTTATTTATTTGTTTAAATTTCCATTCTCTTATTATTTTATTAGAATTTTTCTCTTGAAAATTAATATTTTTGTTTACTGTATAGACAATATAAATAACAACTTCTTGCTTACTATTTGTTTAGGTTTGATTTATTTTTGTTTATTAATAGTTTTAATCTTTTATTTATTCTTGCTATTATTATTTTCTCATACTACTTAATAGCTGTTCTTTTTGAATCAATTAGTAATATGAATATATTATTTTTTAATTTAAAACTTAATTTAGTGATTTAAAGCTTGTTATTATTTGTGCAATTCTTAACATAAAAGAAAAATAAAGATTATGGTATCAAAATTTACCACTCCATTGTCCCAAACTTAGAACCCAATTTTGAATATTATTGACCCTATTGTGGGTGGTTCTAATATGAACCAAATGATGAGGTCTATGGTTCATGAGATAACCTCAATGTTATCAATTTCTATTCCTATGAACCATGCTGTGGTAGAGAAATCAGAGAAATTTAATGGTTTAAACTTCAAGAAATGGAGGAGTAAGATGATATTCTATCTCACCACATTGAATTTGGCAAGGTTCTTGATTGAAGAAGCTCCTGATCAACTGGAGGGTGAACAAGATTTTAAGTTTGCTAGTGCTATTGAAGCATTGAAGCATTCTAATTTCTATGTCGGAACTATTTTCTAAATAGTCTAATCGATTCTTTGTACAATGAGTACAATAAGGAAAAGACGATTGAAGACTTATGAGAATCATTAGACCAGATGTATGAAATTGAAAATGTAGGTGCCAATAAATTTTTGGTTGGTTGCTTTCTTGATTATAAGATGGTAGATTCTAAATTTGTATGCAGTCAAGTACATGAAATCCAAGATATCATAATAGAGATGTATGGTGAAGGGATGATACTTAATGAAACCTTCCAAGTTACAACTATTATTGAAAAACTGTCCCTTTCGTAGATAGGGTTCAAAACTTACCTTAAGCACAAGCGAAGGGAAATGTCTTTGAAATACTTTTTAATAAAATTCAAAGTGGAAAAAGACAACAAGGCTTCTTCTAAAAGAGGGTATATCCTATCAGCACCCAATGCTAATGTGGAGGGACATGGTCAAAGTTCCAAGCACAATAAGAATAAGGTTAAGGATAAGTTGGGTAGATGGTCTAAATTGGGACCTAAATAAGCAACTTTTAAGAAGTCAAACTTTTGAGGGATTTGCTTTAATTGTCAGAGTATAGGTCATAAAGCTCGAAACTTCAAGTTTCCAAAAGGAAACAGTAACCGTGAGGTAAACATGGTTAATGACATAACTCATGATATATTTGGTATTAACTTGTATGCAGTCATTTTTGGGGTGAACTTGGTGGGATCAAACCCAAAAGAGTGGTGGATTGATACTGGTGTAATAAGGCACATATGCTCAGATAATGAGCTATTCACCACTTTTGAAACAGTTAAATATGAAGAAAAGCTTTCCATGGAAAATTCTACCACTTCAACCATTCAAGGGCAAGGCTAGGTCAAACTAAAAATGACCTCTAGGAAGGAGCTTACATTAAAAAATGTACTTTATGTGCCACACATTCGTAAGAATCTTGTTTCTAGCTCATTACTAAACAAGCATGACTTTCAGATAGTTTTTGAATTTGATAAGGTCATTGTGACAAAAAATGGGATGTTTGTAAGGAAGTTTTAAGCTCAATGTAATGACCGTAAAAGCTAAGAATATTAATAAGATTAATTCTTTTGCTTATTTGCTTGAGTCTTCTAACTTGTGGCATGGTAGACTAGGTCATGTTAATTATGATACATTGCGTAGACTAATCCATAGTGATTTGTGTGATTTGATATTTCTTGAAACAAGGGGTGGCAATAGGTATTTTATTACTTTTTTTGATGATAGCACAGAATATTGTTATGTGTATTTGCTTAAAAACAAAGATGAAGCTATAGAGAAATTTATACTTTATAAAACAAAAGTTGAAAATCAACTCAATAAAAAAATCAAGGTACTGTGCAATGATTATGGTGGTGAATATGAAGCACTATTTGGTGAATTCTGTGCACAACATGAAGTTATCCATGAAACCACAACGCCTTATTCACCTCAACAAAATAGAGTTGCTAAACGTAAGAATCGTACCTTAAAAGAAATGATGAATGCAATGCTATTAAGTTTTGGGTTGTCACAGAACTTGTGAAGAGAAGCTATTTGGTCAACTAACTACCTTTTACATAATGTACCCCAAAAAAAGACACATAAGACACTGTATAAATTATTTAAATAAAAGGGTACCTTCCTATAAATATTTACGAGTGTAGGGATGTCTTCAAAAGTGATTGTACTTATACCTAAGAAGGTGAAGATAGGTCCAAAAATAATAGATTACATCTTCATTGGATATACACATAATAGTAGTGCTTATCCATTTCTTATGAATAAGTCAAAGATCCTAGACATACATAAGAACACGATAATGGAATCAAGGAATGCATTGTTCTTTGAACATATATTTCTAGGTAAATCTCTAGGAGAATCAAGTTCGTCTAAACGAATATATGAGACTATAAATGAAGATAGTAAAAATAAAGAACCTGAACAAAATGTTGAGATTGAACTCATACGTAGTAAGAGGGCTAAGATAGAAATGTCTTATGTTCCATAATTTTTGACCTACTGGCTAGAAAGTGAACCTTAAACATATTAAAAGGTTGTGAATTATTCTGAATGTCCTCAATGAAAATAATCCATTAATAGTGAAATAGAGTCCATTATAGAAAATCACACTTGGGAACTAGTTGATTTACCTCAAAGTAGTAAAACATTAGGGTCCAAGTGGATTTTCATAAGAAAACGTAAATTAGATGGATCAATTGATAAATGCAAGACCAGGCTTGTAATTAAGGGATAAAAACAATGACATGACCTTGATTACTTTGGTACTTATTCTCCTGTGATGAGAATAGCATCAATAAGGATGATAATTACTATCTTCGCTATGCAAAATCTTGAAATACATTAAATGGATGTAAAGATAGTCTTTCAAAATGGAGAGTTAGATGAGGAAATATACATGGATCAACCCATGGGTTTTTCATGCTAGGGCAAGAGGATAAGGTCTATAAATTGGTGAAGTTTTTATATGGCTTGAAATAAGCACGAAAAAAGTGGCATGAAAATTTTGATAATATCACGAGGACAAATGACTTTAAAATCAACTATTGTGAGAAATAGGTATATGTCTAGGACAAAGAAGATGATTATATTATTTTGTGTCTTTACTTTGATGACATGCTAATTGTGGGTTGTAATGATTAAATGATCAAATATACTAAGTCTATGTTGAATTCAAGGTTTGCTATGAAAGACATGGGGCCTACCAATGTAATTATGGGAATTAACATATCAAGGATATCAAGCGATCTCATTCTAAGCCAATGTCATCATGTTGACAAAATACTTGAGAAATTCAACAAAGGGTGATTCTGAAATTGTGAGAACACCAGTAAATGTTAATCTACACCTATTTATGAATAAAAAGTGAGAGTATGTCTCGACTAGAATATACTAGAGTGATCAGAAGTCTTATGTACTTAATGAGTTGTACGAGAACAGACGTAGCTTACATTGTAAGCAAACTAAGTAGGTATACTAGTAATCCAGGATCTGATAATAGGAAAGGTATTACAAGACTACTTAGATACTTAAGATATACATGTATCTATGGACTATACTACACAAGATATATAGATGTATTAGAAGAATATAGTGATGCAAATTGGATATCTAACATGAAAGACTCAAAGTCTACTAGTGGATATATGTTCATATTGGGTGGTGCAGTTGTTTCATAGAAGTTCTCTAAACAGACGTGTATTGCTAGATCCATGATGGAATCCTCATTCATCACTTTGGATAAATGTGATGAAGAAGCCAAATGGCTACGCAATTTTTAGAGGATATTTCAAAATGGGTCAAACTTGTACTTGCAATATGCATCCATTGTGATAGTCAATCTGCTATTGACAGGGCACATAGCAATATGTATAATGGTAAGTCTCAATGTTACATCATAGACATAATACCATTAGAAAACTACTCTTAACTAGGGTTATCTCTATTGACTATATGAAGTCAAAAGATAACATAGTGAATCCTTTAACTAAAAGGCTAAATCAAGAGTTAGTTGATAAGTCATCGAAAGGAATGGGACAAAAGCCCATGAAGGATTTGCAAAGGAAACCCAACCTATTTGACTAGAGATCCCAAGATTCAGGTTCAAAGGGACAACCTAATTGTAAAGACTTAGTGAGATTACTGTGGGAGTTTAATCTCAAGTCCATTTCTATGATGAAAACAATGATACCTGTAAGATACAAGGTAAGTTAAGGCTTTTAATGATTCTTATGAAGAGAATACCAAGCGAAGTATATGGGTTAATCTTTGCGAATTACTCTTAAACATAAAAGATCACCTATGTGAGAGAGGAATGGGGTCGCTTCGAAAGAGAATTGTATAGGGCTCAATTATTTAGAGACTCTCATAGAACCAACCATATGTTTATGGCCAAAACGAACATAACAGTTAGAACTTAATTGTGTTAGGAAAGACTCTTGTGTGAAGTATGTCATCGCTTACATAAACAACAAAACAATTAAAGGACATCGCATCTACTGGTCAGTTAGTAAGGTAAATATAATTTCACAAAGGAAGGTTCAAAGGGTAACACCTACCTATCATATGTAGCTTTCAAACCGTTGAACTCTATTTTCGTGTAAAAGTTTGATTTATAATCTATGTTAATTTTTATTCATATGGGAGATTGTTAGAGAATTTTGAATTAAAAATTAATTTAATTTTTAGTTTCATTTCATTTAATTCTCAGTTTTTTTCTCTCATCGGTTTCAATCTTTAATGTATTTTTTCAAATTTTCTTTCTCTTATCCGTTTTAGTCTTCTTCAATCGTTTCTATATTCTTAATTTTTTTTCAATTTTTCTTTCTTTCTTTCTCTTATATGTGGATCTTCTTCAATTATAATATTTTTTTTATAAGCAGAGAAAAAACAAAGAAGAAAACAGAGAAAAAAAAAAGAAAAAACAGAGGAGATAAGAAAGAGAAAAAAAGGAAGAAAAAGAGAGAGAGAGAGTATGGGAAGGTAAGAAAAAAATAATTTTTTTTTGTGTATTTTCTATCTAGAGTTAGGTTTCTTAAATATAGTTTAGACATTTGAAAGTTCGTGGAATAATAAACTGTGGTGTAAGTTTATTATTATTTAATCGTTGTATTATGAGAGATAAGTTTCCATCGTTCTCTAACACTCACGATGAATGCAAAAATTATCTTAAGGACGCTATGTAATATAAATATCTCGATTTTTTTACTCTATTTAAATTTTATATTTATAACATATATATTTATATTTGTTTATTTTTAATTTTAATAAAATAATTTTATTTTTAAATTTGTTTGTCAATGTATTATTTTCAACAAGTTCATGGTGACAAAATATGGAGTAATATCATCTTAACGACAAGTAATTTAAATAATAGTCTTATGTTCATATTTAATGGTGAATTGTTATCAAACATTTTAAAATCTGTTCAAAATTTTTTGGATTTGCTTTAAAATAACATTATCGCCCTATCTTGATTTATTGAAGGGGTGGGAGATATTGGAATATATATTATACAAAGCGGAGAGTAAAGAAAATTTGTTATTTTTATCAGTATTTTTTAACAAGATTCGCATATAAAAAATATTAATTTTAGTGACATTTTATCAATTATCTCAATAATTTTTGTTATAAATTGTATCATGTTTAGTTTTTTTTTACTTAACTAATCAACTTTTTTATATTCTAATCGGTTAATTTATAAGATCAAACTAATATTTTTTATGTATTTGATTATTATTTTTTAAATTACTAAAAAAAAAATCATACTATGTAAATCTTTTGTTTCATCTTTTAAATTTTTCTTAAAACAATAAAAATAATTTTGTTAAAACTTGGAACCACAACATAATATATCTTATTTTTAACTCATATATTTTTATATTATACATTATTTCACGTTGAAGCCATCCAATTAAATATCATTTAAATTAAACTACAATCATTTAAAGACGTTCAGTATTGTGGTATCCAATTACATTACGTTCAATATTATTAAGATGTTATTTTTTTTATAAGTTTTAGGTTATAATTTTCCAAAAATTAAATAACATTATTTTATAAATTATATTAGATTAAAAACTTATCTATACATTTTTTTATTTACAAAAATAAAGCATCTTTAAATTATATAAAAAAAAATTCAAGCAACATACCGTATAAATTTACAAATAATAGCTAAATAAATATGTCTTCCATAATTCTAGTAACAAGAGTTGTAATTATTTTAACGAATTTTTGGGCTAATGATGACTTCAAAACTAATAGTGAAAGATAAATAAGTCTAGGATAATTATCTAATAATAAGAATTTAATTAATTATCTAAACTCTTTTGGCTAATGAAAAGTGAAAACTTATTGTAAGCATAATAACTCTAACAAAAATAAGTCTTGATTTTTAATAAACTTAATCGAGATGATTTTGTGCTATATATTAAGTTAACTTTTGTATATCTTCATTGTTATTAAATAAATTAACTAACATCCATGACAACATTTGTAGTTAAACTAAAATTTTGTGTAAAATTGTTGAAATACTTTAGAGTTATATTGACTATTATATATTAATAATATTATAAGATTTATCCATGTAAAAAATAAATCAAAAAATTATATTCCTAAATGTTGGTTATACTATATCAAGTTCATTCAAGTGAAAAAAAAAACATAAAATTTATCAAAGTGTTCCTGAATTAACTTTCTTTTTTAATAAATAGCTTTGAACCATTCGAAACAAGGTTTTTGTCCCATTTTTTCATTATTTATTATTTAGTAAAGCTGATTTTTATATAAATCATAGAATAAATAGATTAAAATATAATCAAAATTTAATTTATTATTTTTGTTAAATTTTACAAATATTATAAAAATATTATTAAATTTTTTTTTATTTTTATATTATTAAATTTTTTAAATAAAAAAAATAATACATGTCATTTTTTGTTAACTTTTGTTAATTAAATGACATAGATGACGTTTTTATAATATTTTATAAAATTTAATTTTATAAAGTAACCAAAAAAATTAGATAAACTATTTATTATAGCTCTAAATTTACAAATTGTATATATTCATGGATATCTTTTATATAAATGTTTTACATAGTTAAAAATAATAATTTTAAATTTATAATAAAAAAATAATAATTAATAATATTAAAAAATATTTAATTAAATATTTTTTAATATTAAATGTATTTAAGTTATGTTGTTAGTTTAATTTAAGATAAGATGTATGATTTTTTATATATTTTATAATCGTAAAAATATATAAATTATATTGTTGATTATTTTGCGATTAAAAATTTTAAAATTATTATTTTTGTTTTTTATATTTTCTATCCAAGTGGGACAAACACCAGCCAATTCGTGACTCCCACGTACTTCCACAGAACTCATCTCCATTGAAACGTTTGTAGATGCTTTCTGTCTCTACGTGTCTCTGCTGCCATTTCTCTCTCTCTGAACAATGTTTCAAAGCACATGCTCTTTTACGCGGTTTGTATATTCTACAGTTGCTTCTCATACACGCTATCTAGATTTTTGCGCCTTGTACACTTTTTGAGTGTAAATTACACACAAATTTTTTAAATTTTAAAATACATGATTAAATTTATACAAATTTTAAAAACTTTAAAACCTTATATTTTTAAAAACTATAATTTAATCTTCCTGTTTTTATAACTTTATAAAGAGGTTTTTAATATTTTAAATTATTTGACTAAGAAATCATATTTTTTAAATTTTATATATAAATTCAAAATTTTGAAACAAAAAAAATTGTACTATGAGTTTTTATCCTTTATTATATATATTTTTAATAATTTTAAAATTATTATAAATATTATCAACATTAACACCGTTATATTTGATATGATATAAAAAACTAATATTTTAAATATTTATGAGTTTTTATCTTATATCACATATATTCGCCATGTTTTCGAAGCATGACATATATTCTTAATACTAATATTATTATCTTTGATCTAATATTTTAGGTTTAATTTTAATTATATCTCAAAGTCTAAAAAGTTATTATTGAAATCATTCAATTTGTTCATATTTTGCTGAATTCTCTTCTTAAATGTAAAACTAATCTCTTCCCTAAACCTACCGGTTCATGCATTCTTTTATTGGCAATTATATTCTTAAATTGTGTAAGTGGTAAATACTATCAGAAGGACAAGAATTAATATGCGTTTTCTATGCACCCTTGCCAAAAACACAAGAGATGGTGATGTAAGGACAAAGGGTAATGTTGCTAAGAGCTCGTATATGCATCGTTGTCTTTGATTGGTAGTGTTGCCTCTTATTTACGTTATTGACTAAATATTAAATTTCTATGAAAATGATGATTTTTCATATGGGGTTTTGTTTTGGGTTCGGAGCCTCTAATGATCAAAATTCTCCACTGGCTGAGTAAGTTCTCAATATGGCATGTTAAGTTAGACATAATTAATTAATTAATTCTGTCAGAGCAGCTGAGCTATTAGGTAGTATAATTAGAAACAATATATAGATAACACTCATGTATAGCAATCACTGAATGCTTTCTGCTCTATCTCCATCTGGTTATTGCTTTCTAGTATGGTATCAGAGCTTTGATTGCTCAACTTGAGTTTTTTGAGAAGCTTGTTGATTCTGTAGTAATGGTGACACATCCTGTGATTGCAAATGTAAATAAGTCAGTCTCTCATGAACAAGAAGAAAGTTCAAAAAGATTTATTCAAGCTGCCATCAGTTATCCTAGCTCCAATTAATGTCGCAATTGGTTTAAACATAATAGAGGTAATTTCTTGATCTAGAAACAACAAATGTTAAGTTTGATTGCTGGTTATGGCTTAGAAGATTACGTAGTAGATGATATTAAGAAAATGCCTAATAAATTTCTTAATTCTAGTGCTATAAATCCAAATTATTCAGTTTGAAGTAGGGCAATACAGGGATCTATAATAGCAAATAGGGAGTCTACATTGGTAATGGTAATGTTCTTGATATTGCTGATACTAGTAGTACTATTCAGTCACTTCTTCTGCTTGTTTTGATCTAAATTAAGTAGTTCATGCATGCATCTAGAATTATCAATAATAATCTAGTATATGTTCAACATTTTTGTGTGGATAATGATGTATTCATTGAATTTCACTCAAATTTTTTCTATGCCAAGAACAATCATACGAAGAGGATTATTCATCAAGGCCTTACTAATTGTAGTTTGCTCAAGATTCTTGGAGATTCCTTAGGGAGTTCTAAGGCTTTGAAGTGTGTTGTTGCTGAAGCTCTAATTATTGAGAGTTCCCTTTGGCATGATAGATTGTGTCATGTGTCCATTCCAATTGTGAATAAAGTGCTTGCTTGCACATGTAATAAAGAATCCTAATGTTTTCATTATTTGTATATCTTCTTCAATTGCTAAGTCTCATAGATTTCCACTTCTATCTACCTGTGTTTCTGTTTCTCAACAATTTAGTGTATTTTGATATTTGGGGGACTGTTACAATTCTTAGTTGTAATACTAAATTTCATGTTCTTAGTATATATATAATTGTACTCATTTTCAATGGGTTTATTTTCTTAGTTGTGATACTAAATTTGATGTTTTTAGTAGACAATTCAGTTGTTATACTAAATTTCATGTTCTTAGTCACATAGATTGCCTAAGGTTTTGGTTGCAATTGCAGCTCCAATCTTTAAGGAACCTAAGTCATCTATTGAGCCATCTCAGGTAACTGAATGACAACAAACTATGAGAGTTAAGTACGAGGTTTTGATGTCTAATAAGACTTGGGAGTTAGTTGATTTTCCACTTGGAGGGAAAGTTATTAGTAGTTTAAAATAAAAACTATAAAGTTGATGGGATTCTGGATAAGTATAAAACATGCTTGGTTACACACGAGTATGCACAAATAGCTGGCTTACGTTACAATGAAACATATAGTCCAGTAATTAAGGCTATCATAGTTCATATTTTTCTTAGTCTTGTTTTGTTTGTTGGCTGGAAATTAAGGTAATTGGAAGTAAATAATATTTGTTTAAATGGTGATTTGAAGGAGCATGTTTTTATGCAACAACCACCTAGTTTTGTTGACTCCAATCATCCACGTAAGGTTTGTTTGATTTTTATTGTGTAAATTGTGGTATAATAATTTTGAGAAAAAAATATTAACTTTTTAAAATAATTTTGACATACAAAGCTATAATTAACTTGTGTATAAATATGTGATGTAAATATAAATGCATTCAAATTTCTCATCTATATAACTATTGAACTTATTCTAGTATTTTTTTTAAGAGTTGTTTTATATTGCTATGACATATACTCTAAGGTGAGCAATGGAAAGAAGTATGTTCAGAGTGTCTAATATAAATGTATAATCATTTATTTAAAAAATAATAAATAGATTTTTTATTATTAAACTTTGAGAATTATTATAAAAATTTTATCAAATTTTATTGTTACTCTTGTATTATTAAACTTCATAAATATTATATAAATATTATCAAATTTTTTATTATTATTTTCATATCATTAAACTTTACGAATGTAAAAATAATACCATCGATATACGTATAACTTGTTGTTAACTTAGTAAGAGGAAAAAGTTTGATAATAATTTTAAAGGTTTAATGAAATGGAAGTAACAAATCAAATTGTTATTTTTATTGCAACTTTTAATGATAGATGGTAGAAAAAATTATTTACTTAAAAACTATTTTGGTATTTTTGTTTTTAATTGCTAAATTTGTTTTTGGTGTTTTTTTTTAATAAGAATAGTTGACCACTTGTCCTCCAAGTTTAATTTGAACTAGACAGATGAATGGAAGCATAAAGAACTCTATGATTGATATGAGTAATTAAATTTTGAACCAGAACTCGACAGATGAATGGAAGCATAAAGAACTCTATGATTGAGATGAGTAATTAAATTTTGAACCAAAAAAATTGGTGCTAGCTAGCAAAAACAGAATATGTATGTCCTTTTCAAAGGGGTTCATCTAAATGGAAGTGAGAGACCCCATATACCTACTTTTGTTGTTTTTATATATAAAAAGTTCCATCAACATAATTAGAGAAGAAAAAAGAAAAAAAGTTCCATCAACATAATGTGATAGTCTAATGCTTCCAATGGAAGATAGTGAGACATTGAGAGCGGGAAACTAATTAAGAAGACGTTACAGATTGAATATTGGACTTCACATATGTATAATAGCTAGCGTGCTAAAAAATTATTATTCTTTTATCAGTCTAACACCTTTATTGATATGATATTGATTTTAATACAATGATCTTGGTTATTAGTATCAATTTTGCTTTGGGAACAGGTTTAGCACAAAAAAGCTACACAAAGTAAATTTATGAATTTTTTCCGAGAAGAGAAAATATATAATATATAAAACTTTTATAGGATATAATGGCAAATTAAACCTAATTATCTTTGTTATATTTGGTGTGTTTTTATTACATATAGTTAGGTGGAAAAATCATACTATGATTCTATTTAATTGATCCATTTAATCAATTCAACTTAATTTTTTTTTTAAATTTTATGAAATATATATTAATAACTCGATCTTTATTTATAAAAATTCACTAATATATTATTAATTTATATTAATTATTTTAATTTAAATATTAATTAATATATATAAGTTATTTACGATGTTATGCGTAAATCTATGAGCTCACTCCACCTAAAATAGATATGCATAAACAAATTTTCAAATTCTCTATATCCTTTCTCGTTCAAGTTCATTCATACAAAAATTAACTTAAGCATTGTAGTAGATATGACACCCCATAATCTCGTTCCTTTTGATGTATTTGTTAATGACTTGTATGATCGACATGACAAAAATATGGTGAACACAAAAATATGCTTCAATATCTGGTGTTATACGTGAAAAAGAAATAACAAAAAACTCAAAAATATTCATCATGTTCTTTAGGTTTTGTGTTTTTATTACATATAGTTAGGTGGAGTTAGCAGGAAAAATCATACTTGCTACTCTATTTAATTGATTCATGTTATTACTAGAAATTCAAATGATTATAATTAGCGTATAATTAACACTTAATTAATTCAACTTAAATCGAGAATAAATCGATAAATTTCTTAAATTTATAAAATATATATTAATAACTCAATCTTTAATTAACTAATACATTACTAATTTATATTAATTATTTAAATTTAAAAATTAATTAATATATATATAAGTTATTTACGATGCCATACGTAATCCTATAAACGGGCCCACTCCACTTAAAAAAGATACGCATAAACAAAATTTTAAATTCTCTAAATCCTCTCTCATTGAAGCTCATTCATACAAAAACTAACTTAAGCATCATAGTAGATATGACACCTCAGAGTCTCGTTCCTTTTGATGTATTTGTTAATGACTTGTAGGATCGACATGGTAAAAATACGATGAACACAAAAATATGCTTCAACATTTGATGTCATACGTGGGAAAGAAATAACACAAAACTCAAGAATATTCACCGTGTTCTTCAAGTTTTGTGTTTTGTTCCTCGCGTTCTTCATCCATATTTTCCTCTAAAGACCTATTTGATTCATTAAGTCATTAAAATGAATTCCCAACATGTTACTGACAACGTCCCACTTCCACAAGAAGTTAGGGATCTTATTGGTGCCCAGGACTAACCATCCACCCTCATTGTGCTTCTAGAGAATGGGAAAACTTAACAGGAGTCCAGTTATCTAGACTCTGTGTCGCAATCAACTAGCATCCAGATCATCGTTAGGAAACATACTCCTAATGAGAAACCCCTTAAAGCACCTAAGTAGGAACTGGATCCTAGGTTGGGCCATGCTATAGTCACCCAACCAACTAAGGAAACCAGACTTCTCATCTCATCAAAACAAGAGTTGGAGTTTCCCACGTAAGACTGCCAGGGTGATATGGCCATCCAAAACAAGCTTGGCCATCCTACCTTGGAAGATGCCACCTAGAATAGGCATCCAATTATCCATATAAAAGATTTACTCCAATATGTAGTATGACATGATAGCCAGCTAGCCAGGCCAGCCAAGTAAAGCAACTAGTAAGACAGAGTAGCCAGATGAAACATCCAAGTAAGTCCCAAACATAAGCCAACCTAGTTTACTAAACATCAGCTGGTATTAAGATTATACCACCCTAAAATGTCAAGATGCCAACCATCCTTAATAATGCCATCTATGTAGACATGTGCAATCTAAATATATTTTGTTAGCTTACCTTGAGGAACCACCCTAAGGCTAGATGATCGATTCAATAAGGATAGGATAGCCACACTAATGATGTCACTAATCATGCGATAGATATCTATAGCTATAGGTTAGAAAAACCTCAATCCAGGAAGTAAAAGATTCATATATAAAGGAATATTAGACGTTAGCAGGACATATTGTACCTCGAAGGGTTACATTGTTTAGAATGCTATCTCTAAGGTTATGCTTTCTAGTAGAGTTGAGCATCGGTTCAAAATCGACGATTTTAAGACAATCTAAATCCGATCTGATCCGAAGTAAATTATAAATTGTTCAATCCGAATTTGATCTGCTATAAATGCCAATCCGAACAAATCTGAATCCGAATCCGATCGGATAAGATCAAAATTTTAATTTACATAAATAAAATGAAAATTTACATAAATAACCAAAATTATGAATTATTCAATCTGATCTGATATAAATGTCAATTCGAACAAATTCAAATTTGATATAATTTCAACCTATAAAATGAAAATTACATAAAATCAAAGAAAAATTTAAAATAAAAATATTTTCCATACAAATTAAAAAGTAAGTGACAACATGATTGAAAACAGTTCAACAAAAATATTTAAAATAAAAAATTTAATATTAATTACATAATTTAACTCCAAATATCCATAGTGATAATTTAACTCCAAAAACTTCAATATCAATTACATAATTTAACTTCAATCTCCCTAATTAATAATAACACAAATTCCTTAAGATAATCATTCAAGGTTTAATTCACCAATACTATAAAAAACATCTGCATGATGAAAAATTAACAAGTTAAAAATATACCAAAGCAATCAATAAGCTAATAAACATAATAATATGTAAAAAACTTTAATTTTCACATAATATGATAACAAATAAATCTATATATATTCAAACTATATATTTGAAAGTTTTATGTCATATACCTGATTCTAGAGCCTCAATTTCATCAAGTGACTCTTGGATATTAATGATTGGAGAGGAACAAATCTAATTTTGAGTGCAAATCAAGGATTGCACAGTTTTAGAAGATAAGGAACTCCTGTATGGACTAATTGTACGACCACCAGTAGAGAATGCAGATTCAGATGCTACAATAGATACCGATATGACCAATATATCTCAAGCTATCAAAGAAAAAATCTTAAATCTTGAGGAATGAAAATTCGACCAATTTAAAACATCAAATTTCTCATCATCCATATCAACTAATGCTTCTTGCAAGTATTTTTCCACCTCAGATTTATTTTCCATAGTATGAACATCTTTTAAATGCTTTCTCTTACAAGAAGCATAAAGTTGAAATGCATCTGCTTCTAAACCAAAACCTTTTGTCCCCATTTGTAAAGGTTGAGAAGATTCTTCTGTACTTGATGGAAAATAAGCCTTACGATACTCCTTATACATATCTTCCAAAGTTTTTTTTCACCCTTTTTGAACTCATTGATGCCTCAATCTTATCCCTATTACACAATTCTAACAAACTTAGATGTAAAGAACACTCTTTATGCCTACGATCAAGTAAAACATACACAAATAACATCATATTCATATTAGCTACTCCTCCCCAATATTTGTCTAACTTTACCTTCATCTCACTAGCCATCTTCATCATAATGTAATCCTCACATTTACTCCACATATCAAGTTGATCATGAATAAAACAAATACGATGTAAGATGAAATTAGAAGTCACATACAAAGATCTAGAAAACATTAAAGTTTCTTGATAAAAAACTTTCAAAAATTGGACAAAATGTTTAGCATTATCCCAGTCAATTGTAGTCGGAGCTTGTTTAATTTAACCTTAACAAAACTCTTGATAGTACCCCAAATAAGTGATATTTAACCTTTCAAATGCCTTTTGAAAATACATTGCAAAATCCAACATCAAATAAGTTGAATTCCACCTTGTCGTACCATCTAAACAAACAAGTTTTTGAGTAGAGAGTTTTTCCATTTCAGTAGCACTCTTAAATTTTTGAAGTCTAATGGGTGATCCTCTCACTTATCTTACAACATCACGAATCCTATTTATTGATATGTTATACTCTTTTAAGCCCTTCTCAACAATTAAATTCAGAATATATGCACCATATCGCATATGCAAATGTTTTGATTCTAAATTGCATTACCCCAACCATTAACACATTTTTTCAAATAAGTAAGTGCAGTATCATTAGAACTTGCATTATCAACTATAATACAAAATATCCTATCAATGCCCCAATCTAACAAACATGCTTCAATAGCTCTACCAAGTGTATCACCTTTATGATTTAGAACTTGACAAAAGTTCAAGATTCTCTTTTGTAAATTCCAATCACTATTAATAAAATGAACAATTAAACACATATAACATAAATTCTAACAAGATGTCCATGTATCAGTAGTAAGACATATTCTTTTACTAGTTATATTCAACAACTCTTTTAGTTTTACTCTTTCAGTAACATATAAATTCAAGAAATCTCTTGCAATAGTCCACCGAGAAGAGATTTTAAACAAAGGTTGTAGCTCTTCAATAAACTCCTTAAATCCTTCACCTTCTATGATAATAAATGGAAATTCATCTTTTATTATCATCCTCACCAATTTTTCTCTACATCTTTCAACATTAAAAGTGTGAGGTAAAAGACTTCCTTCCTTATGGAAAGATAAAGTTTTTTGCTTCTTAAGAACTCTACTGAGAAACTTATCACATTCAATGGAAATGTGTGCAAGCAAATTTGACGTGCCAGATTTGCTTGACACATACTTATATTTTTTCTTAGAATATTTTCATATAACTTTGCGATGTTACCTGTTACCCTTCTAAGGTAAAATGAGCCCATACTTCACTACTAGATCTAGAGGAAACTTTTTTACCTTCTTCTTTAAAAGCAATGCAGAGGTCAGGAATTGGAGTACTTATAGAATGTTTCACTTTCATCTTTATTTACTTTCTCAACCACATAAAGTGTATCTTATCTTTATCTAAAACCATCTATATAGTTATAGAAAAAAAATATTAGACATTTGCAATAAATAATTGTGAAAATGTGCACATAGATGTGGGGTGATGTTGGACATGTTTGCTTTCATGTGATTTAAAATATGTATTGAATATTTATGTATAATACAACTAAAAATTTAATAATATGAATGAAAAGACATGCACCATTTATAAAACAAAGTTGCATGAAAAATAAAACAATGTTTTATGATATTGATTTTTGTAATTATTTAAATAACCATGATGTATTACAAATTTTTATTTAAATACTACTACAATGATATGCGTGAAAATAAAACAAAGTTGCTAATGCCAAGTGTTGAACCTTGTCCAAGAAGGAAAAAACTTTCAATGATGACATTTGTTCCACCAAGCCACATAAGATTTATATCATAAACATCAAGTTCTTTTAATTAACTAGAAACATAGGGTTAAATATATTGTATTTTTATCTATTTTTTTTGGTAAAATATTGCTTGATAACATATCTTTGAAGTGAATATAAAATATTCGTGTTTTGATGCTTCATTGTTCAATATTAATAGACCTCAATATTTTAAAAGTAGCGTGAAAATGTTAATAACTCAATTAAAGCATGAAAAACAACGTTTCTTGGGAAAAATACTGGACAAACCACCTTTGGCCATTTGCCGTGCCTAGATCTCAAAAAATTACATGGAATCAAAAAACAATTAGTCCAAAATGGACCTCCCAACACAAAGTTATGACCGTTCAAAGTTTTCCTATAATATCACCCAATTTTTGTACTACAATACCATCACATTTCCACTGAGACTCGTAATTTCATCTCATAACTCTTGAAAATTACTATAAGAATCATTATCCCTTAAAGAGGAAGGGGAAAAAACATATTAACATTCTTTGTTCTAATTCCTAGCAAAAAATATAGTACATCACACAATATGTTCTAGAGAGCTTTTTGCTGCAAAACAAACAAAAGTCATTGAACTCTAATACAAATATGGCATTAACCTCTAATCATAAAATAAATAATATTAACCCTTCAAGTGACATCATTTGATCAAAAATCCTGGCAAGCAGAACGATTCAGAGGAAACAAAGTGTGTATATATATACAAAAGAAAAGAAAATTAACACAATAATTGAAAATAAGAGTCTCATATATTGTTGATTTATGAAAAACATTATAAAAAAACTACTTTCACAAACAGAAAAGAACAACCCCTTATGCAGGTAAGGGTTTTTCATAAAAAGCATAAATAAAAAGACTGCAAGGAAATAAAGATACATCCCACCAGATGCAAAGGAAATAATCAAACAAACAACAAAATAACAACAGATCAAACATAAGCTATGATTTCATATGCTACTTATGGCCCACACAGGAAATCAAAATTCAGAAAAATAAAAAGTTCAAACAAATCTAACCTTCTTTTGAAGGATGATGAAGAACATCGAACAATGAAAAGATGATGAAGAACAACGAACATCGATAGGACGATGAAGAATAGCGAACAATGATAGAAAGATGAAGAACAACGAACAATGATAGGCGAACACCGAACAGTTAGTAGCAATAGGTGAACAACGACTAAAACCAGTGATATGGGTAGAGTTGAGTATGAGAGATTGAGAGAGATGGTTTCCACTAAAAAAAATTAATTCAGGTTTGATTTTGTTAAGAGATGGGCAATGGGTGATGTATATTAGGTTAGGTTTAAAATTTTAATTATAATACTATAATATATTATTAATTATTATATATATATTTTTAAATAATATATTAAATATATTGGATCAGATTGGATTATACAGATTTGAATATTTTTAATCCGAATCCGAGCGGATTGATAAAATCCAATCTAAATTCGATCCGGCTTCGGATCAAAACCACTCAATTTTTTCAAATTTGATCCAATTTTTTAGATATTTTGCTCACCCCTACTTTCTAGAATGCAACCTTATAGGATATGCAATCTAGGATGCCACCACCTAGGTTGTGCCAGACTTGATGGATTGCTACCTTTTGATATTCAAAAAATCCATCTTTTAAGTTGCATTTCCTAGCTTACCATCCTCTAAACTGTGGATCTAGGCCACACCTATTGATTATGGATCCAGGCCATACTTGATGAGATAGATACACTACTTTCCAATCAGTTTCCTTTAGAATCAATGCCCCAAAATAAGAAGTCTAGATCGTTTTTGTCCAGGCCGTGCCAAGTTAGAAACAAACTTCTTAAAGGCATAACAAACATGTGATGAAATATTATCTCTAGAGAACATTAGCTTAGTGTCCTCAGTACCCAAAGTTCTATAAAACTTGAGAATTCTCATACCCATTCATACATAGATACCCTCAAGAAAGGTATAACTTTGCATATCGAGACACTTGGAAAAGACTTCGATAGGAAAGATTGGAGTTTGAGTAGGTTCGTTTCGAGAACACATTGCTGCACTGAAAAGATGGAAGCACCAAGTGTCAAACCTTATCCTTAGATTTATGACTAATAGAACATTACTCATTATGACTGAAACTGATGGGATCAAATTGACTAGCCAACCAACCTTCACCCTCGCTCATCTCGTTAAGCATCGTCCTTAAATTTTCTAGATTTATAATTTGAGGTGATGCTACTATCATCCTGGGTAGCTAGGATTAAATTTTTCTAGCTCACCATCCATATCTTAAAATATCCTACAAAAATGGAAGTCCATAAACAAAAATGGAATCTAGAAACAAGTGCTTACTACAAACTGATTTCATACATCCTTGGTGTGGGGTGAGCCAACATCTTACCACTTACAAAGAATCTTGAGAGAAAGAACTCAAGAAGGTTGAAGAGAAACATCAACTTCAGTTATCACCTTCCAAGATACCATCTCCCACCTTTGGGGTTGGAAGCCATTTCAAAGCATAACTTACAGAAACTTCCACTTCAAGTTAGATGCACTCAAAAAGTCAGCATTAACTACCTAGAGCTACACAAGAAGAGCTAGCTTAAGTAGGGTTCAATAACTAGAGTTTATCTAGACTATCCAAAAGACATCTAGATAGATTGCAAAAAGTAAAGGGTATACCAGAAGTGTATTCAAAAAATTCATCTAGGGTCATTCTTAGGGAACTTGAAAAAGCCACATTGGCTGACTAGTTCTTTCTCTAAATCTAGAAAGTCAACTACCTCTTCTAGGCATGTTTCACCCAATTGGATGATTCAAAACGATGTAACCACCTTGGCACTTATGCACTAATTCTACTGTTCACATTCAAGTCTTCTGTTCCCCATCCAAAATAGGCAACATTAACTAGGAATCACAAAGCACCCATCTCAGGATAAGAATTTGTAAAAAGCGTTACTACTTAGAGTTTAGGTTCACAGAACTTGTAACCAAGATCTATTACAACTTTAGGCATGCACTACATTAGGAAGGACATACCTTCCATTATAACCATGCAACAACCATTACCTTATATAGGCTAGGTATAATGTGTCACTTGGTTATACATTGGATCAGAAGGTCACATCTTTTCATAAAATCATATAGCAATCACCACCTCTGAGGGCTTAGCACATATAATCACTTATCCACACATCAGAACATGAAAGAAACATCTTCGCTGGAACAATGTGATGGCATTCCTCTGAAAATGTACCTTACGTCATAAATATTGCACTTGAGAATAGTAAGACCTTCTACCTAGAGACAAGGCAGGTTGTGCCTTCCCAAACAATTGTATTAAGGGACAAAATTTTATGCAAAAACAAAGTACGCATATAATCTATTCAACATCCACAGTGACTATGGTCTAAGATCCAAGAAATGGTGTCAGTGTCTCAATGGAATAGGTCTTGTACAAAAAATAATATGTGCATGCAAACCTTTTGGTGCTCACAATGATATTGGTCTAAGATCTAGACATTGGCATGCTTTAGTTAACCTTAATCATCTTAATAGACTAGCTCATGTTTGAAAACAAAGTGAGGATACAACCCCTTTGGCATTAATAGTAATGAAAATCTTGGATCTAGACAATGGGACCAATGTCTAAATGAACTAAGTGTTGTGAGAAAAATTAAGAAGGAATATAATGCATTCAACATCCATAGCAACTGTGATCCAAGATTTAGACATTGGAAATTGGGTAAGCTTGTCGTAGGAAGAAGCAAGGTATTACCTCCTTCACACCCAAGGACTTACCCATTAGATATCAAGAACTCACATGAGACCAATCAAGGTCACAATACACTTCTAAAGATATGGAGCTTATGATTAGAGTACTCAATCACACAACTTATTTGACAAAAAATGATGGAAGTTACAAATTGGCATCCATAAAATACTCATTGTTTACCACGCTCAGAAAGTTTGGTAAGTATGAGGGTTGGAAGATAGTGTACTCTATAAAGTAGGGAAGTTCCTCATGACTAGACAATCCATACAGTTGGAAAATAAATTTAAGAAAAGAAAAATAGATTTTCAAAATTTATTTAGGAACTTAGGAACACACTAGGACACATAAAAAAATATTTACCTAAAAAAATGAATTTAGTTGAAAGACGACAAGTGTTATTGCTTGGAATTATTTGTGTTAAGAAAACTTCATCGCACTAGCAAAGTAAGACTGCTAGTTGTTAAACCCCCCACCATATAGGATCACAATCGATAGACTATCACTCGTCGTGACTATCATTGAAGAACCAACCTATTGATCTATTGATCAGCCATTACCATTAGGTGTTATTATAGATCGAGCAATCAACCATGAGATTAACCATCAATCCCTTGTACCATGGTATATCTTCCATCTTGTTGTACCCATACTCTATCCCATTCTTACCATCATTAATCTTACTTGGTACTGTCTAGAGATTTCTTGGGTCTACATCATAGGGTGATGCCATAGCCGTGTTGGGTAGCTTGGGCTGATTCCTTTTGGGTCAACCTCAAACTTTCAAAAATATTTGCAAAAAGGTTTAAGTCCACAATAAAGAAGATAAGTGCCATGTACCAACGAAAAATGTGTATTATTTTTGAAGTGCAATATCTAAGAAAAATTGTCAAGTTCTTATTATTCATTAAAGTAATGATACTTTTGGTGCTACAAAACATAAAGACCAAGTGATAACACTTTGGCCAACAAAGTAATTACTAGGTGAATGATAAACAAAAAGAAAGAAAATTATAAGTCCTATAAGAGTCACCTTCACCAGCATCCTCATATAGAACAACCAAGATGAGTATCACTCATACTATCTACTAGACCCCAATTATCGTTGGGGGCTCTATGGTATTCCCAACATCGATAGAATTCTAAGGCATTACTCTATATGTGCCTTACTCCCTCAATGTTTGACTTGTCCTTTGGAATGTAGCAGAGACGGAGATCTAGCTTGGGGTACTCGTATAAAACAATAAAATTCATATATTTGGGAATGGGCTATCAAGATTCATAGGTATAGACAAAGAAAGATGTAACCCTAATATGCAATCCTCTCAACAATGGCTAATCTCTAATAACTACGGTCTTATAGAGCTAGAGCAAATAGTTTTTCGACAAAGGTTTGCCTCTCGTTAGTGAACTTCACTCTCTTCTAATGCATTACATATGGAGATGACAAGAAAAATGTTAGCAAGATGAATTTTATATTGTCAAAAGGTCTAACATTGAACCATCCTCTAACTATAGATTATACATAGTATAGAGACCATAATTGTTACAGAGTTGTCTCTTTACCATGCTATCTCCATAGAACATAACATGACACTAACACTTTTTAGATATAAGGATGGAATTGTCTAGGAGATTCCCTCAACCTACAAACCAATTATCGCATCAACTGTGGGAATAAAAGCCTAAGTCTAGAAAAAAAACTTATCCATAAAAATAATGATCCCTTAGAAAGGGCCTATTAGGAATAATGCCATTACTAGGAAGAATCATTCCAATATTGTTATGAATATTTACCATTTCTCTCAATATGTCCACTAAGGGTTTGTTGGTAATTACTACTAAAGAATTAAATTTGTAACCAAGGTTGGGTTTAAAATCAGAATTTAGATCATCATAAAAAATACCTTCATTAAAAACATAACCAAAATAACTAGTAGGAATAACGAGACCATAATAGGGGAAAATTTAGACAGGAAATTGAGATCATCAATGGTGCAAAAGTCATCACCCATTGGATCTATCTATTCTTTATCAACTAGTCAGCTTCTCTATGTATCAGATGGTTGGTTGCGTATACACTTGACTGGACAATTGGGCTTACAAATGCCTAGTCAACTCCACTCCTTAGCGAATGGTTGGCTAGGTTATTGGGTGGCTGTTTAGTCCTATATCGAGATGGTTGGTTGGATAGCTGTTCTAACTAGTTGATCAACTTGACCCTATCAACTCGATGGGTCCATCTTTTCCCATCCTCCTTATAACAAACTAAACTAATCTAGTTCTCTACACCCATGCCTAGAACTGTCTACATTCTAATTGTCCAACCTTAGTTTTCACACAGTTTCATCATGGTGCCTAGGGTCTTATATATGGTTCCTCTCTAAGCACAAGGTTCCTAGGGAAAGATCTATCAAATCTATTGTAGCAAGATATGATGATATGAATGTTCTTCATGGTCTTAGTGTTCATGGAAGTATTCAAGTCTGTTTGAAGAGTGCTTGAAAAACACTAAATATTACATGATTTTATGCACTTTAAATGAAAAAAAATTATAATTGTATAATTTTATTATAATTTTAGCAAATCTATGTTTTTCAAAATTACAATTATGTTTTGTCATTTTTAGGTAGTTTTGGCTTTAAAATGATTTAATTAATAAACACATGAAGAATCATACCTAAAAGTAGTAAATTACAAACAATAAGAATACAAAGGATAACATACGTGAAGCCTTAAATATGAACCAATCAAGTTTATAAAGGGGTGAAGAGAAAGAGAATGGAAAACATACAATTTGATGTGCATCATGTCAAAGTTTAATGTGTACCGTGGTACGAGTGGTTCGGATCAAGATTACAGCACATATGAAATCATCGCATGTCACGGTGGTGGAAAATTGCATTCCCACGGCCTGGGACCATATGATCCATTTTTTTCTCATTATGTAGGATTTTCCAATCTTATAAATAGGACCCTTTCTCTTCATTTCAAATATCCCTTAGCTCTCTCTTCTCTCTTTCTATTAGATTTGATTTTCTTAGTTTCAAATTTCTTCTCTCAATTTTGAAAGTTAAATAAGTTTTAGTTTATGTAGTAGTTCTTTCAATTCAATAAACATATTGGAAATGCTTTTTGAAGTTTTCTAGATAACGAATTAGTGCTGAAATTATGTATTTGGAAGGATATACTTGAGGTATAAATTTTAAATGTATTTTTCTATTAAATTTAAGTTCTATTATGAATGCTATTTTTAATAAATATTATGATCATTTTTTTAATTATAAGCATGTCTAGCTGAAAATATATTGGAAAATTAGTAATGTTGTTATACTTGAAAAATATTAATGTAGATTAAATATTTTTGTAAAATAAAATGATATTTTTTATTCAAGAATTTTGTAAAAGTTGTTACAGAAAAATATATTAGCAAAATATTTTTCGTAATAAAACTTAAAATATGAAAGTTAGATTTAAGATTATATTATCTAGATTTGATTTATAGAAATGCTCTTTAGATGTTAGATGTGATTAATTGGATTTGATTTAGATTCTTGCTTTATTTCAAAGATTTTTGTAAGAATTCCTATTTGAAAATATATTGATGACATTTGTTTATAATAGATTTTAAAATCTGAAAGCTAATTCTTAGATACATCAATTCTAGATTAAACTTTTGACACCTTGATTGAGAGTCTAAATTATGTGCTCCACCTTAAATAGTAATTAGATGATTTACTATTTTCTTATTAATAAATCTTAATTTAATAATTAAACAATTGGTTTTCCTTACCTAAGATATTAATTAGTTATTTATTGACCAAGAATTTGGCTTCATCTGTTGAAATTTTCATACTAAAGAGGAATAATCAATAATATCAATTTATATCTTTAATAACATAATTTATATTAAAAAAGCATGATTAAATAATTAATCTATCTCATAAATTCTTCATTTAGTGTTAAATGTTATTTGCCTCATGTTTGTTGAATCTATTTTTAAATTTATGTTATTAGTTTGATATTTTCAAAACCAAAACTTTGTGAAAAATGTTTAAGTTTATTTTTCGTTTTTAAGAATTTATTGAATTATTTAAAATCACGTAATTTATCTTTTGACCATCCTTGAAAATATACTTATCATTTATCACAAAGTGATTTGTGCACTTGTGAGCTATTAATAAATATACAAAATTTATATATCAAGTTTTTGGTCTACTCTAAAGCTCTAACATTTGACTTTAAAGAATGAGATGGATAAAGTTGAGAGTGACCAGGTCTATATAAGGTTCTAGACTTAATCTCAACCTTCATTCAACTAGAAATCCAAGGGTCTAGATAGAAAGGAGATCTGGTTGAACGAGGCCAATAAAATATCATATTTTGGTTGTCAAATTTGACACCCTTGTTGACTTTTTCTCCCAAACTTTGATCAATCCAAACTTCCTAACTGGGATTCTCGTTGAGACACAAAAATAGGCATTGGGAATATTTTGACCCCAAGATCAACATGTACAAATAAAATCAAGATAACAAACTATATGTACAGTCCGGACCTCCCAAGGCCAGATGTCATTGTCCTCTTGTACCCAGGTGATCGGCTAGAACTCATACCTCTTTAGAGACGGCCTAGGATTCTAGGGGGCTTATTTTGGATGGAAAAATCACTTATTATGTGTGGTCCCATTTGATTGGTACACATCACCATTAAAAAGTCAAAGGGTACAATTAGCTCAATTTGAATATAGAAAAAATCGCTTATAATAAGTTTCTTGAATTTATGAAAATTCATTGATATATTAAATAATTTATATTGATTATTTAATATTTAAATACTATATGAATTTAAATGTTAATTAATACATATTAATTATTTATGATTATATCACTCGCTCATGCCTATAAATAGGCTCATTCCACCTCATTAAGGTACACATAAGTAAAGGCTAAAACTCTCCAAATCCTCTCTAATCTAAACTCATTTATACAGAAATTGACTTAAGCAACATAATCGATATGACAACCCAAGGTGTCATTCCTTATGATGAATTTGCTAGTGACTTGTAGAATTGACATGTCAAAGACAATGTGAACACAAAAAATTATTTCAACACATATATTACAAATACGTCAAAATTACGTTTGCAAAGGTATCTAAAAGGTTGGATAAAATTACATAAAAAGTGAAACTTTTGTGTTATTATAATAACATCAAAATATAACATGTTGTTGTTGAGTTTTGTCAACACTAGGTAGGAATATCATTTGTGAATATGCGAGATGAAACAAATCATAAGAACCTTGGACCACCATGGTGGATGGTGGCCTTTGGCCATTCGATGCTTAATTCTATAATAGGATGATGAAGTTAGAGGATATATAGGTCGCTATATGATTGAAAGAAAAAAAATAGTATTTAATTATGATTCTCTATTATGTGAAAAAGTTATATTTAAAGTTATGTATGATTGTGTACATATGTTAATATATATTGGGATAAAAGTTAAACTGATACATATATCTTATATATATAGATAGTCTTACTAAAGCATCATGTGCATTTGTTCGTAATTATCTATTTATCAAGATTATCATGTTGTCATGTGTATCCAATGACTCAATGCTTACTATCTAAGACCACTTTTTAACTACTACGTAGGATGTACTAAACTACACTTAACAACATATATTTGAGAATTTACATAAAGTATCTAAAGTATTCACTGTAATTTTTTCTGTATTCATAATCCGCTTGGTTTCTTATACACAACACTCATACATTTACGTTATCACTATCACAAATATATATGTGCAGAGTCTGAAATTTTAGTGTCAAATAGTGTAGTATGACAACCTAATGGGCCAATTAATCCATTTGAAAGAGATATGTTTATAGCCTTTGTACACAATAAAGTAGTTGACTTATCCTATTATGGTTCGATAAAAATAACATGTTAATTTTATTTCATTATTTGTATTATATTGATTTAATTAAATAATCATAATAAATCTTAATAAAATTCCATCTATCTCTTAGTTAGATTTTTTTTGGACATTAGCATGTTATCTACTATTTTAAGTTAGTACACAATAGGTCAGACCTAGCTTAGTGACAAGTAGCCACGTGGACACAAGTACAAGAGTTAATATATACTTTTTACTTTTGTACAAATTATATGTATGACCAATGATATAATAACATGGAGAACATATGATTCATTATATATACGATAGAGGGGGTATATCCACAAGACAAGGTTCTAACCTATTATTTCATTTGCATTTTCCTAGCTGGTTATACTAACAAGCAATTGGCACCCTATGTGGGACTCATGATTTTTAGTCTAATAATCTCCAATTTACCTGGATACACCTAGTTTTGGGATTTCAAGTAATTTCATATTAAAAGCCTTTGTGTGATAGAACTGCACTAAACACGATGGTTATTAAAGGGCCAATTATGTAAGTCGAGGGAGTCATTGATTCAATGGTAGCAGTCACTACAAAACCTATGATGGATAAGTTGAGATAGATGTTTGGTATTCTTGACAACATTGGAATCATTCTTCTCGAGTGTGATGTGATCCCTAATAATCCCATATCGACATAGACTACCATTTTTGTTTATCAAAATTTTTGCTGGTCTTAGGCTCCCACTCCCACCATTAATCTGTGAGTTTCTTTTTTGAGTAGGGGCTTCCCATGACAATTCCCTTCTAATTTCTGGAGAATTTTTCTATCTTGGCACATATTGTGCAAGGAATATGGTAGGGAGTTTACCTTGGCTGAGTTCTATTCTATGTACTATCTTCATTTTGTGAGTGGTGGATGGTTCGGCCATAGGCCATATGACAATCATAAATTTATTGAAGATTTTTTCAAGTCCAACAAGGGTCGGCATCTTTCATGGTTCGTTGAGAATGAAGCCTACTATGTTACATCTCCTGAATTTAAAGCTACACCCATAGACTTTGTAACTAGTGGTAAGCTATCCATGATGAACAAAAATTTGATTGTTAAATTTTGTATTTATAAAAAGCTCACAAGTGCACAAATTGCTTGTAACAAGCAATACATATACTTCCAAGGTTGGTCTAAAGAGAATCTAGGCCGCTTTATATAATTCAATAGAACTCTTAATCGCAACAAATAAAACTAATCATCCTATCACAATAGTTTGGATTTGGAAAAAATCTAAACTAATAACATAAAATTAAAGATAGAACTAGAATTCATTCAACAAATATTAGATAGATAAACAATTAACACTCAATAAAAAATTTATGAGATATATTAGTTAGTTAATCATACTTACTTAAATTAATTAGATTATTAAATATATAAATTAATATTATTGATTTTTTTTCTTTTTTGTAAGAAAATATCCTAAGGTGGGAATCAAATTCTTTGTTAATAAAATCAATTAATATCCTTGCCTTAGGATATTAATTGATTTTATTATCGCTGCTTAAGATGGAGCACATAACTTAGACTCTTATTGAAGGTGTGAAAATTAAAATCAGGAACCCAATTTTTAAATTTTATATCTATTATGAAAAATATATCGTAAATATATTTTTTTGTAATAAACTTTATAAAAATATTAAATGAAGAAATAAAATTAATTTATTTTATAAAAAACATTTACCTAAATTAATAATTCACAAATCTAATAACATAACTAATATCCCATAGAAATTTTCTGCTTGACATGCTCAAATTTAATAGATGATCGATAAATTAAAAATATCATTCAAAAATATACATAAAATTGAATCTATAAATAAGGAATAAAATTAAAATTTATACCTCAAATGTATTTTCACCCTATAGAACATTAGTACTATTCTATAATTTGAAAAACCTCCAAAAATATCTACCAAATTGTTTACTAAATCATTAACTTTTACATAAAACTAAAAAAACCTAAAAACTACAAAAAATTCTCAGATAGAATTTGTTTCTAAAAGAAAAACGATTCTTGATTAGTTGTAGTGTGTTTTGAGAAGAAAAGAGAAGCCTTATTTTTAGCTAAGGAAAGTTAAAGAAAAAGAAGAAAAATGTAGATCATGAGGGACCAATCACCATGCGCCCTAATCCAAATGTTTTCTTTGCCGTGGCCTATGTCACTTTTGGTAACTGTTAAATCGAATCCGACAAGGTTGCACTACAACCAATACTAATCTATGTTGCAGCCAACATTGAACTTCTTTTATTATTATTTCACCCCTTACAACTAGTGGGATTTATATGTAAGCTTTATATATTTATTATTTTATTCTTCTAAGCTGAAAATGAATGCTTTTAGGTATGAATCTTCAAGTGTTAATCATTTGAATTATTTTGAAGCCAAAAATAATTGAAAAACAATAAAACATAACCGTAATTCCGAAAACATAGAGTTAATTAAATAATGATAAAATTATGAAATTTCAAATATTTTATTAACATTAAGTGTCAATAAATCTCATAATATTAGTGCTTTTAAAGCACTCATCAGTCACTTTATTGTTTGATTTCTTCTACTAGTTTTCTTTCTCTTTAGTGCAATACATTAGAAGATAATCAAAGTTTTTGATGAGAGGTAGGAATTTATTGATCAATTATTTGATTACCTTGAAAGGAGTGAAGCTATAAGAGATTGCTCATTGTTGACAAAATTGCATACTTAGATATGTAGATTTCTTCATCTATTACAAAGATTCTTGATGGTCCTCCTCCCAAAGGTCAGTACTTTTAAGTCTCATCTTTTTTATTAGGTTGATGACTCCATATGCCTTAATTTTGTTTGTTGTTTTGGAGAGATAAAATCATAACATGCTTCTTCATAGAAAGGCCTAGCTAGCAACGCCTTTCAGTTCATGAGTTGGTTCCTAAAGAACAAGGGTCAGATAGAAAGTGGATGCCAAACTATCTCTTGCAAGTTGAGTTGACCATAGAGGCTAAGTGCATGATGAATCCTAGCATTCTCCTATAGCAAACAACTTTACCATGAAAGATAAGGCTTCACACATAAGTCCTTTTTGCATACCTTTTCCACATATTTTTCTTGAGTCCCCAATGGCTAGGAAGGTTGTGGTGACCAGACTTAAAGCTATGAGGTTGTTTAAGAATTCTAGGAGGATATAATTCATTATTGAGGAATTAATATCTGAGGCACAAGCTTGTTCTGATCTCTTGATAGAGATTGCTCATAATGTCATTATTGGGATAGATCGGGCCTTAGCTTCACTTGAGCAAGCCCATGGGGAAAGCCAGTAGGATTCTCATACATTGAAGAAAAAAACAAGCTTAGAAAGTTGTAGAAATGCTTTTAGGACTTCAAAGAAGGCTTATGTGTCTACAGAGAAATCTCTCAAGACTACTTGTGGTCAATTCTGGGGAGAGTTGGCTAGAAAGGACGTTCATGTAGAGGATCTAGGTGTTGAGATATATGCATTGACTTAACATCTTAATGTTGTAGTTGAAGAAGTAGTTGATTACTATATTTATTAAGAAGACTTCAAGACTATTGATGGAGTTGATTGGGCTCACGGTCTTGAGTCCATAAAGAGAAGGTTCAGGAAATTTTATCCAGAATTAGTTCTTCCCCTATAAAACTTTTCAAATTACACTAGTGTTGTAGATGAGTATGGTGAGCAAGATGATAGCTAAAATATTAAGAGGGGTGGGACCTCATCTAGAGTGGTAATATAGATTTCTGTTGATGTAGGGAAGGAGGTCCAACCCTAATCAGTTGGTAGGACACAAAGAATGGTAAAGGTGATGTCCATTACCATTTTCTATCAAATAAAGTTAGTAGGGATGACACCATAGAACTTAGGATTTAGGCTACATACTTTACTCTTTATTTTTTTTCTTTCAGCTAGAGTATCAGTACTTGGCTTTACTTTATAGCTCTAAAATCTTTTGAAATTTTGAATGAGATCAATACTTCACTTTGAACATTTTTTTTTGTATTCCACACCTTATTTTGCTTGTTGAATGTGGAACTCGTATATCCTTAGCAATTTCGTTATCCCATAGGATTCACCTAGCACTTTAGCAACTTTGGGGCCACACTTGATTGATTTTTTATGACCTTGGAAGATCACATTTGATATTGGTAGTTTAGGGCATGGAAATCTTGGTAGAATAGGGCACACACTTTAGTTGATACAAGACATCCAATAATTGGTTAGTGCGAGGCATGTAACTCTTGCATTAGGATAACACCTAACCATTTTTGTAAATTTTTTTGGAAGTTACAAGACTAAACTAAAGTGAGGCAATCCTAACTATCTAGGATGTAGTTAACATTAGCATCCAGTGCAGGTCTAGGATAATCTCAGACTATAGGATTAAGCACTAGCAATGCAAGATAGTCCCTAAACCACCATGCAACCAACATTGGGTGGCTGACTAAGTAGCTAGGTAGAACCGATCAGTTTCCATGAGTTTGAGTATGGCACATGAGGGAGACATGGGCTTATAGATAGGTATGACATGATTATCAATTGGTTGGATGGTCAGGAAATTGAGTGGGCTATTGGTGGTCAGGCTTTTGATAATTAGACTTCAATGCTTAGGCTATCTGTTGAGTCACATTGACTACAATCGTGGCAAGAAATTTCCAACCATTTATAGATCCAATTATGGTCCTTACTTGAAAATAAGAGGTTTGGAATCCCAATCTCCTAGCTTCTTGCTTAGAGGGTTTCTTAAGTACGGTAAGTAATTACCATTCACTGGACCCCCATTCTTATGAAGTTGTGGCCTTTACCTTTTCTTTGGAAGTTCTATGAAAGTTGTTGAATCCTTGAAAGGATTTTTTAGATGTGATAGTGGTCGTGCTCTACTTTATTTCCTAGCATACCTTTCCCATCCCCTATGTCTAGATTAGGGACCGTCGTCAGTATTGGTTTTGGGGAGTTTATGTCCTGGATCAATTTTGCACATATGACTAGATCCACTAAGGCAATGGTGTAGCAACATTACCTTGATTCTAGATTATAGTCGCTATGAGTGTTGGATAGGTCTTAAGCCCATTTTTGTTTCCACATAGGAAATGATCCATTAAGGTGATGGAATATAGTATCTTGATGTAGTACCATAATCCTCATAGGAATTAGATGGGTGCTTATCATGCCTCTATTTATGTGTAGGAAGCAATCATTGAGACAATGGTTTGATGGTAAGTAGGCCACTATCTTGATCTTGGATCAATATCATTGTGAGTATGGAATGCATATCGAACCCTACTTCCTTTCTTATTCAGCAAGTAATCTATTAAATAAGTAGTATCTAGTCATGAACTTAGATCACAATAATTATGGGTATGAAATGGATGTTTGAACCCTATTTCCTTTTTTCGTAGGATGTGATCCATTAGGACAATGGTCTTACATTCTTCTGGCACTACCTTGATCATGAAGTATGATTATTATGGATATAGAATGGCTTTTGAGCCATGTTTCCTTTCCTACATAAGAAGCAAACCATTGAGGTAGTGGTTGGCATAGGTGATCCTAGATTAATGTTGTTGTAGGTGTGGAATATGAATTGAGTCTTGTTTCCTTTCATGCATAAGAAGTAAACCATTAAGATAGTGGAAAGGGTGTGACCCTAATTCACTATCCTCCTAATACTCTATCCATTAAGACATTTGTTGGATGATGTTATGTGTCAAGCCTCAGAGGGCGATGATCATTACATGGTTTTACAGAAGGAGTGGCTTTCCTGACCTAGTCCCTGGAAAATCTAATTCCTATTACTGATCAAGTATAGCTACTAGGTTCAAGAGAAGAGTGTGATCACTCCCAAGCCATAATAGTGCACAACAGTGATCCTACCTTGGTGTAAAGAGAGGGTTGTTGTGGATAATTCTCATTATGATGTTATCACCTTTCAAGATGCCAAGGTTGTGATGGGCACTTGGAAAGCTGAGTTATAAAAGGTTACAGGAATGCCATTTCGGCTAGACTATTTATTTATTTATTATTAATCTTCTTTTTTTGGATATTGGTGTTTACTTGGCCAACTAGGACCACACCTAGCACTTTACTTAAAAATAAATTACAAGTGCAAAGAAATAAATAATTTTTGACTCAATCATATCTTCTACCTTGGTAGATCCCCATATTGTAGCAATCTTGTGCTAATTTTTGTTCTCCCAAGACAATCCCAATCCTGACCTTACCAGGTGATAAGTTATTGATAATACCCTAGCTTCATGTAGAAATGACCGTCCTAAGATGATGTTATAAGCTAAGAAGTAATAGACTACCAGGATGTTGATCATAATGGTTCTGATAGTACAACCCTTCCCAATAGTGATTGGAAGTTCCACCCTTCCACTTGGGATGTGAGGTTTTTTGGAGAAGCCATACAATGGAGTGTTGACTGGCTTTTGGGGATGTTATATCTTCCTCCACTTCCAAGAATCCTTGACCAAGATGTTTACTAAGCTCCCAGTATCTACCAATATTCAATAAATATTGCTATTGGTGATTTGTAAAGTTATGACTAGAAAATCATAGTGGGGATGCACTAATCTCGCTACTTCCTTCTCAACGAAGACCAAGTCTTCCTAAACCATTATGGGCTCCTCACCCTTGTAATGATTCTATATAATATGGAACATCTCTTGGGTAGCTACCAATCCTTTTCCATATGCCTTCCTAGCAGGGTTGGTATCACCACTTTTTGGGCCTCCCAAGATAATACGAACTCCATTCATAGATGAGGGCCTACAATCCCCTACTTAGTTACCAGGGGCTATAAGGGATGCATCAAGCCCAACTACCACAAAATCCTTCACTTAATCCTTTTGTATCTAGTGCTCAATTTCTCTTTGGAGATTCCAACAGTCATTTTTTATGGCGAAAGTCCCAGTGGAACTTATAATAAATATTCTGGCTCTTGTTGGATGGGTTATCGTTAATTTTTCTAGGGTGTTTGAATCCTAGACATGTATCAACACTCATTGGCTATATGAGAGTCTAGCTAGTCTTCAACCTGAATCTTTTTTTTTGGTTAAAGAAATCTTCCTATGACTTCTTTTCCTTCTCAGTTAGCTCCATTAGATGTGCTGAGGTCTTTGGTAGTCTTCTCTTCATAGAAAAGTAAGTCAGAAACTGTCTTACAAACTTCTAGAAGTTCCTAATCTTTCTTGGCTTCAGGGTTAATTACCAAACTATAGCCCTACCTACCAGTGTCATGGTAAATGCTCTATAGTTGATACATCATTTTTTTGTGTAGAGATTCACCCAATCTCATAACAGGACAAGGTTTCCATAGGGGTGAGAGGACCAATTATAAGTTACAATAAATGGTTGCTTGAACTTACCCCCTAGTGGAGTAGATAGTACCTCTGATGTGAAGATAGCCTTAGTGAAATATATGTAATCTAGATCCCATTTCTCCCCATCAAGTCTAAGATCCATCTTATGAAGCCGATATTCCAAGTCTTCTATTGGTGGGGTAGGAATAAGATGATCACCCACTCTTGGCACCACTTGTTTATTGTGGCCTCAATTCACATTGTCACCAAGGAAGCTTTCTTAGCCAGATTATGCATGGTGATTGGCCTTGAGTTGGTTCCTCAAGTTTCACATCTAATGCATAGGTGATCTAAATCCAGTTGGCTTTCACCAGCTCAATGAACGATGACTAAGGGTGTAAGGGATTAAGCATCATCTATATTCCTAACATTTGTACCTAGGTCATCCTAAATATAGAGACCTAATCTGCTGTGGACATGACACTTGGAATTGTTGTTGGCACTAGGCACATGATGATGTTCTTCTAGGCTACTGAGCCCTAATGGTCGTAGAGACCTTGAGTGACTCATTGAGGCACTAGGGTGTGCTTATGAGTTCATTTAGAGCTGCTTCAGTTACTCCATCATTATTTTCATATTTCCAAACCTTTGATCCATGGTTGTCTTCTTGGGTTTTGTACCCTTCTTATTTCTCTTAGTCTTTTTGGTGGTGATTGGTCGCTCAACTAGACCTTTCCCTGCTCTTCGTTCAGAGGGAATGGTAGAGAGTTTGGAGAATAATGACTAAGGGTGCAGGGGATTAAGCATCATCTCCATTCCCAACATTTGTACCCAGGTCATCCTAAATACAGAGATCCAATCTGATATGGGTAGGACACTTGGAATTATTATTGGCATGGGCACTTGATGCTATTCTTCTAGGCTACTGAGCCCTATCGTAGAGACCTTAAGTGACTCATTGAGGCACTAATGTGTGCTTTTGAGTTCATTTAGAGCTACTTCAGTTACTCTATCATTAATTCCATATTTTCCAACCTTTGATCCATGGTTGGCTTCTTAGGCTTTGTACCCTTCTTATTTCTCTTAGTCTTTTTGGTGGTGATTGGTTGCTCAACTAAACCTTTCCTTGCTCTTCATTCAGAGGGAGTGGTAGAGAATTTGGAGAACTTTCTTGGGAATAAATTATAGTAATTCAATGGATCAAACACATTGGTAGGAGAGAAATGAATGAAGAACATGATGAACAAAGTAAAGAACATGTAGAATGTTTTCGAATTTTCACTAGCTCAATTGATTGACCACCAAAATTATTTTCCATAGACAACATCAAATTTTGAAGCCATTTTATGTTAGGTCACATTCTCTTGACATGTGGACCTATAAATCACAAGAAAAAAATGTCAAAATGTACGACATTTATAAGATTCATATCCACTCCAATACTTAAGTCTGTTTCTGAGAGAAAAGTTAAGATCATAGAGAATTTAATAAGTTTGTGATATAATCTAATACATACCTTTTGCCCTTGTAACTCCAACATTTTGAAGTTTGAAAAATTGGAACTATTGTACATATGTAAATTAAACTTTCAATTCAAATAGGTATCCAATACCTACAAGGGGTGGATATGCCAACTCATGAAAGTTTTTTACGAGCTCTACTCTACCTTAACAAAGTAAGCCTCACAATATAAATTAAGCAAATAGCACGTCATAAAAACAATAAAAATAACATATTTAATTCAAAATATCCCAAAAAAATAACATATAAAAAGAATAATCTACAATAAACATACAAGTGATGGTGTGCCTCACATACTTCTGTCCAAGTTAGTAATATGTATTAAGATGGCAAACAGGACATATAATGTGAAACAAGAAAACATAATGGAAAAGTTATAAAAGATTTTCAATCACTTCACGACCTCCTACGTGAGAACATAGTTGATAAATGATTATTGTACTCTCACAATATGCGATCATACATAACAGATCATGTAATAAGATCAAATCACATAGGATCTAGCTTATATATGGCAACATCCTTAGGTTGCTTATATCAACTACTAAGTAGAAAGAAATTCACTATTTAAAGAGAATCAATAGTTCATAACCTAAGTACGATATAAAATAATACATCTTACAGTTAGAGCAACACACTTAACTGTGTCTAAGATGCCTCCATTAGCTATCAACACATCACTTGATCTAAGTAGATTAACACTTTTCCCAAAAAAACTACCACCACATGAAGTGATCAAATATTGATGGCTAAACCTTCAATTTCATATACGATGCAACCTTACAACACCCAACCAACACATGATGCACCAACACATAGGCTTCTTACCTATGCATGACGTTACAACCTCTCAACACCCAACCGACACATAATACACCATTGCATAGGCTCACCGTTTATGAGAACTATTGTATCGTTATATCTACTAGTCAACCCATGAGATACCACTATCCAATGATGCATTTTAACTACCTATGGAAACTATAGACTCTTGCAACTACTAGCTAACACACGACAACTCAATCTTGATAAGCTCTTTTAAATGACGTGGCACTTCACCAGCCAATGATGCATTTTAACTCTTAATGAAACATCACACAATCTCAATTTTTTTCCATTCAACCAAGTGTTTGAGAAATATAAGAGAGCATCATCTCGGATGTTCTATGTTCTACATATGTACACACTATTTTTGGACCAAACACTTAAAGGAAAATAGACTAAGAAAGGATTGAGAAATTTTGGTTCCAAATGAGTAGATATCTCCCCCACCCCAAAAAAATATTATGGCCAAATAAATAAGAAAAGGAAAGGGAAATTTATAGAGAAATTTAGCTTTTTAAACATTATCGACGAGTCTTCGCTAACCACATCAATGAGTGTAATAACCACCATAGTGAGGGCAATTGATGTTACAACGTGCCAACTACATCGCTAGCTACCTCGCTAACCACGTAAGTGAGTACCTTAGTAAGAACATTGAGGTCCTCTCGATGAGTTCCCCAAAAACCATATAGAAATGCATTTCATACACTTTCAAACACTGAATCCTCAACGAGGCAATACAACAATAAACAAACACCCAAAAATGTAAATTATATGCAATCTAAGATAGTGAGTGTGTGTGATAGGAAAACATGATACTGTGTTTTAAGTGATATTGACCTACCAATACACAACCTTATAAAGGACAAATAGAAACATCAAATAAAATACATACACTATATTTTTCACACGGAAATGTCCACACCAAAACAAAAAAAACTTACATATTTTCTTCTATAAAATAGATGAGATATCAAAGTCAAAAGATACAATAATAAGATATTTATTTTTGATTGATCAAGAATGTAGATAATTATAAACTTACATAGCGTAGTTCAGCCTTGTTACTAAACCAACCTTTTTTGCTTATCGTAGTTTCTTTGATAAAATAATTCTATATATATCATAACTTTTCTCATGTTTTTGTGCATACAAATAAAATAAAATACTATTCAAAATATTTTTTGTGCCTTCTTGATATTGATTGTATGATTTTGTCCTGTGTGATGATTCCATAACACTTTTGAACTATTTCCAGTATTTCATATGTAATTTCTCTAAAATATAAGACATTATAATATATTAATCTTTAGTCACACTCACAAAAAATATATTTTATTTTTATAAAATAGACTTTGTGAAAAATTTAAATCTTGTTATTTTGATTTTAACATTATAATATATGGAATTTCAGTGTTGCATATACTCAAATAGAATTTACATTTGTATATTTGCATGATGCACACACTACTGGAGGGTTGTGAGCATATAGTTGGCATATTTAGGTTGTGTGTGTGCATCGTGCTAAATTTTATGTTTGTGAGCATTTGTGGAAAACTTAGTAACATATTTTCATATAAAAGGTTACTTTTTTGGAGCTTCTTGAGATGCTTGTCGAGGAATCTCGTCAAGTGATCGGTGAGGGCTCAATGAGGTGGATATTGTCCTTGCTGAGGTGCTCGACTAGGGCCACAGAAGCTCAAGGATTTTCTATAAATAACCCCATATTTTTATTTTTTAAATTATTTATAAAATGTGGGGAAACTTTGGCAAGTTACAAACTCGAGTTTTTGGTTAAAATTGTTTTGTAACTTTCATATCTTTAGTATGTTGAGTGTGGTTCCATATTGTTGATATATGGAGGGATTTGTGATAAACTTGTTTTTGCATGGGGTTATAAAAATTTGAGTAACACCAAGACATAATTGTATCTAGGTTCATGGCATGGGATTTCTCTTACCTAAGGTTGTTATAACTATACTAAGAAGTAGGTGATTGTGTAACATCACATAATGGTGGAACTTCATAGGAGAGCCATATTCGCTTTGGATCGTAGTGGCTATGGAGATAGTAGTAGAGATAGCTTAGACACGGTTGAGCATGGTTCTCTACTTGATAGAGGTATTAGCATATATTTCTTAAGTTGTGAATTACTGATTTTCTTATTAGTAAATTGTTTGGTATCGAGCGGTTGTCTTAATCAACCAATGGATGTTACCATTTAGGTATGGATCCTATATAGGTTTATTATGTTATATTGTTGTGTTTGAATGATTGCATTTGTTTTTAATACAATCAGGATTATTTCCAAATATATTCCTACACAAAAGGATATGAATGTTAATTGAAAGCTTTTCTGGTCTTTACTAATGTCCTAATTATTACATGTTTTTTATGCCATTATATTATTTCCATGATTTCTATTGGTTGTTATTATCTTATGTGTTGTTGTACCTAAGTTGGCCTTTTCTTTCTTACCTTGTTGTTTGTTTATTTATTTACCATGTACCATTTTACTTTCCATTACATATGATAGATGGGTGTCCTAAGGTGCTAATATCATCTTCCTTTGGTTGTACACCAAGTGCTAAACATTTCAGTCGATATAAGAAAGGGTACTCCCATTTTGGGCTTAACCACTCCAGTGTTGATTCTTTTTTCCCTCTCACATTTATTTTCTACTTTAAAGCTAGAATAACTTTATATGAAAGATGAGTTGTTTGTAGACCTTCTCAATTCAATGGTTTGTATTATGCCTATTGGAGATCTCTTATGTATTCTTATTTGAGATCATATGACATTGATAGTTGGCACTTAATTGAAAATGAATGGAAGTTTCCATATCAAACTCTCAAAGACGGCAATGTGGAGCCAAAATCATTCAATGATTGGAATGAAGAAGAGCTTTATGCAAGTGAAAAAAACTACATAAGGTTGTATTCTATCCTAAAAGTAATGTCATCTAATGAAGCTGACTAATTATATGATTGCAAGGGTTCTAAAGATGCTTGTGATTATTTGGAATGAATGCACTAACATGATTTCTACAATATTGTGGATTATAGGTCTTCAAGTTCAAATTCTGGTCCTTTGGGTACTCAACATTAAATGGGGTGCTCAACATTAATGGATTTTTACTCCGAGGAAGTGTTTACTAAGTCAACTTATTAGGTCGATGTTGAAAGTGATGAAGAGTACTCTTTACAAGAAATTCATGATTAGATCTTGAAGCTAAAGAAAATGATTTTAAAGATTAACCACAGTCAAAAAGAGAAGGAAAAAGATCACTTGGATCTTTCAAGTCATGTATTGAATGTTAACCTTGAAGGAGATAAAATCATTAAAGACTTTAAGTTGATGTTGGATTCTCACATCAAATATTGCGTTTATTCTAGAAATAAGGAGAAGTATTTGACTTATAGCAGTGAACTTGAAAGGTTAATACAACATAAAAAATAAAAGAGATCGTCTATATCGATGGTGTTGTATACTTCGTTTGACAATGTAAAGGATCCCACTCAGTTGGAATATAGGGTGCTTATTCTCAAGAATTGAAAGGCTTATTTTGAATCCTTGCTATATAGCAGGGATATTGAGATTAATGATCTCAAAGGTAAAGCTAAGACTAAGATGAAAAAATTTAAACCCCTTGAATCTTACTTATTGGATAAAGCAAAGATGGTGTAATCCTTCTCAATTCTGCCGCAATAAATTGAAATGGAAATTAAAGAGACTATTTAGAAGTTTTCTCTTTTAGCTCAACATCTTGAAGAGATGTTAAAGATTGGAAAACCTCATGATAGTGTGAGAGGTATTAGATACATTGATGAGAACGTACTTTATCTCTTTGCCATCCCCAGTTTGTTCATTCAACAGATGTTCAAGTTGATTTGCATCAAGTATGCTCTTATAAATATTTAAGTGAAATTTATGAGTCACTATCCTCTCCTTCTAATGGTGATTCTTATGAATTTCTCTCCCTTACTCCATCTAAGAGTGGTGCTTCTCACGTTGATCAAGATATATTGTTTTATGTTGGAGATTTATTGAATCGATCTATTTATCTTACAAATAAGGCCTTGGTGTTGTAGAATGAGGTATTTTTTGTTTAGTAGAACTCAAGGTTTCTAGGAGTATTTCTTGTAGCTTGATTGATCACAACCGTAATGTTGTTCACTCCGTGTTGAAATATCAAGTGTTTGGGTGTTGCACTTTGAAGGCTCTATTAACTTTGGAAATGGTATCAAAGTGAAGATTTGTGATGGAGGAAACATTTATGCACTAGGGATCCCAGAACTTAAAAATGTCCTATTTGTTTATGGGATTAAAGTAAACCTTATAAGCATCCATCAAATTTGTGATGATAAATGTCTTTCTAATTTCACTCATAAATAGTGTATAATGTATTACAACTCTGTTAGGGTTATTGCCAAGGGCACCAGGTTAGGTGAAAGTTGTTATTGTGTTGGTTATTCTCCTTCTTCTTTGTAATAGAACCAACATAAGCACTGGAGAACTGTGGCATCAAAGACTCAACCATGTGAATTATAAGATGCTAACAAATTTCCAAATTCATGACTATTAGAGGGCTTCCAAAGATCACCACTCAATGAGATCATATTCATGATCCTTGTTAGTTGCAAAAGTCGAGTAAAAGCCAACATAAGAAGAATCAAAATCTATCCACATATAGATATTTGGATTTGTTGCACCTGGATTTTATGGGACCAATATAAACTGCTAGTATTGGAGGAAGAAATTATTTTATAATTATTATGGAAGACATCTCTAGATATACTTAGGTCTTGTTTGTTCGATAAAAATATGAAGCATTTGAAAGCATCAAACCTTATTTATTAAGTTGTATAATGATAAGAGTGAATCAATTGAAGGTATTATAAGGATAAGGAGTGACCATGATAAAGAGTTTGAGAGTAATGACCATGGTAAAGAGTTTGAGATGAGTGACCATGGTAAAGAGTTTGGAAATTCATATTTTTAATCCTAATGTGATGAACATGGAATCCAAAAAGAGTTTTATGCTTTAAAGACCCTTCAATAGAATAAAATTGTTGAAAAAAAGAGTAGTTCAAGAAATAGGTAGAGGTATGCTTGCTAGCAAGAATCTAGTTAGGTGTTTTGTAGAGAGGTTGAGTGCAACTTGTTTTAACTTGAATTGTTCCCTCCTCAAGCTTGGTACTATGTAGTCTTCATATGAACTATTTCATGTCAAAAGGTTAAACATCAAACATCTTTGAGAGTTTTAGAGCACTTGTTATATTCTCCAAAATAGAGAAAATTTGGATAGTTTGAAGTCAAGAGTGATCTGGGATACAGATGATTATGGAACTAAGATGGTTGAATTAGATGAAAATAATGTGTTTGAAAATTGGGGTACAAGTGAAGCAAATACATTTGATGGGGATGTATCAACATATGTCACTATTATTGATCCTCTTGAAGGTTCTAAAATTTTTCAAAGGCATCTAACTATTCATAAATGGCACAAAGTGCTCATTCTACGGACAACATCATTAATTATGTTAATGTAAGTGTGAAATTTATACATCAAGTCTAGGAATATTTGAATTAAATATGCTACACCTCCATTATTCTCCCTACGCATGTCAAAGAAACCATACAAAACGTACATTGGGTCAACTCATTGCAAAAAAGTGCTTACAAAATTTTAGAGAAATGACATTTGTTATTTTGCATTAAGACCGTCTAAAAACATGTAATTGGAACCTTGAGGTTATACAAGGATAAAAAAATATAGATAAAAATAGGGTTATTGCTAGAAAAAAGTACATGTTGGTCGCTAAGGATTTTACTTAGATACAGAGGATAGAATATGAAAAAACCTTTATACAAATGTCTTTCCTGAGTCTATTAGGTTGATTACTAGTTTTGACTTCTTACATAAGTTATAAGTTGTTCAAAATGGAAGTAAAGAGCATATTCCTTAATGGTGTGATCAAAGAATAAGTGTATGTTAAATAACTCAAAAGTTTTAAGGAAGCTTATTTTCGCAATCATGTGATGTTGTAAAGAAAAGCCTTATATGGCTTAAAACAAGTCCCATGTACATAGTATAAGCATCTTTCCAAATTTCTTCTCAATAATGGGTATTAGAGAGAAGGAAGAGATAAGATTCTATTTGTTCAAAGAGAAAAAAGAGAAGTTATGGTTGCTTAATTTCATGTGAATGAAATCATCTTTAAGTTGAGTGTCATTTTACGTTCACTATGCAAAATGTGGTTGAGTTGAGTGTCATTTTAGAGTTAAATATTTTTCCTAGGGTTCCAAGTGAAGAAATTGAAAAATGAAATATTTCTCACTAAATCCCAGTATACCAAGGAGCTAATTAAGAAGTTTGGCATGGATCAAGCTAAAAATACTTGTATTTAAATGAGTAATAGTGTGAAAATCCATCCAGACCTCTTAGAAAAAGATGTATAGTAGACATTATATAGGAGAATGATTGGAAATCCTTTTCACTTAACTAGTACTCGTTTCAATATCTCCTATAACTTTAGAGTTTGTGGAAGATTTAAAGCATACCCTAAAGAGTCACACATTACTGCAACAAAAAGGATTATCAAATATGTCAAAAGGAAATTAGAATTTGATATTCTCGTGACATGGAAACTGAGTTGGTTGTGCATTTTGATACTAATTGGGTCGAGTGTAATGACAACATAAAAAGTCCATATACTTTGCTAACTCTTTGATCTCTTAACATAGTAAGAAGTAGAGTTCTATGTTTCTATGAACAGTCAAGACATAATATATAATTATTGAGGTGTGCTACTTTTGACTTCTTTGGATGAAATAGATGCTGAGTGATTATGGAATCACAATCAAGGAGTTAACCTTGCTTTGACAAAACTTATGCCATCTATATTTCAAAAAAATCAAGTCCATCACTCATGAAGCAAAAACATCTATAAGGGTTTATGCAAGTGTTGGTGATATTCATAAAAAAAACATATAATTGTAATTTTAGTTTTTAAGTGTATCCTAGAAGAATATTTTCAAGCCGAAGCAACTACTAGGCCTCAACAATCACATCTGAGGAATACCTCGATTCCCATGCATGTTAGTTTACATATTAGACATATATGAACAATATGAAAATAGGCTACTCGATCGATCAAGTAGTGTCTAGATTGATCAATCTATATTACCTACTGTGTTAATTATTTATATGACTATATCAATGAGGAATTAATACTCAATCAATCAAGCACTAGATCAATCCATTTTTTTGGAAATTAATTAATTGATACACTAGATCGATCAAAAGGATAATCAATCCATTAAACTATAGACTCGATCAATCGAGCACTCGATTAGATCGATCGAACGATCGAGACTTTGATTTTAAGACCTATTTCTAATACAAATTGGATTGGCTTTTTATTATATTATCATTATTACTTAAAACTCATTTAATTGATTTTATAAAAAAGATGGTAATTTTTATTTGACCTAAAATGCTTCAAAATATTCTATAAACATAAACTTAAGCACACAATTGAATCTAATCACATGACATCTTAATTGAAATATTTTTATAAAGTTAATTTATTAAACATTTGTGGTTGTGTTTGATGGATTAATAAGCCTATAATAATTGAGATATTGCACTTTTAAACTAATTATTCTAGAGTTACTAGTTATTTTTGACTTATTTGATATACTATTTAAATCAACCAATTAGGGTTATTAATTATTGATTTTACTCTAGGACACACACACTTGCACTGGTGTTTATGAACTAAATTTTCAGGTGACAATGGTCTGGGTTCAATTAAATCGTGTGATTTGAGTTTTTTAGAACGTTGGTTCGAATCCAAATGCCTTTCTTGTAGAGACTATAATGAACATAATAGCTTATAAGTAGGTTACTTAGTGGCATTACCTGATTAGTAGTTTGAGTCATAGCCTTATAACTGGATACTTATTTTTCATAGTGGATATATAGGTGGTTTGATGTACCGAGGGTTTTCCTTTTAGGTCATTGGTATGACCTTGGTTGTTTTCACCCAAAAATATCGTGTTGATCTTTATTTTACGCATTACTTTATTTACACGTGATTATTTGCTTAGCTACTTACAAAATTTTAATTTGTCATACTTCTACTGATATTCCACTAATTAATCTATAACTAAATAAATAAACTTTCATTTGGAATCAGAGTAGGTTAGTAGATACATTTAGTGTAGCTAGAACCTTGTTATGGATCATTTAAGAAAGGGTTCTTCCACTACCCATGAATCTTACTTTCTTAGGTCTAATTACCCATATTGAAAGGCTCGTATGAGAGCCTGTATACTATCTTTAGATGAGAGTTTCTGAATTTTTTTACTTTATAGTTAGGAACACTTATAGTTATCAAAGATGATATAGTCACTTCTAAGCCTAGGAACAAATGGACTAATCAAGATAAAACTGCTAGCAACTAGAATCAAAAGGGTATTAATGCAATTTTTAGTGATGTGTCTGCTAATGAATTTCATTGTATTTCTTATGTTGATATTACTAAGCATGTTTGAGATATTTTAGAGGTTGCTTATGAGATATTACTATACAAGTTAAATGAACAAAACTTTGCATGCTTAGTAGTCAATTTGAAAATCTTAGGATGAAAGAAGATGAAACTTTCTCTAAAATTTATATTAGATTATGTGATATTACCAACACCTCTGCCAATCTTAAAGAGAAAATTGATGAATTAAGGATAGTTTTAATTATTCTCTACTCATTACCAGATCACTTCCATGCAAATGTCACTACTATTGACAAAAGTAAGGATGTGGACACTATAAAAATAGAGAAAATCATTGAATTACTCAAAATATTTGAGAATAGCTTTCAATAACCTCTAAAGAAAAAAGGTATCATTTTCAAAACTACTAACAATGACAATGGTGATGAAGAAGTGGTGGTCTTAACCTAAACATTGAACAAAATCCTCAATAAAAAGAATCCTAGAAACAAAGGGCAATCAAGCTATCAAAAGGATCGAAATATGAAAGAACTCAAATCTATGGGTTCTAATGTTGAATCTTGCACAAACTACTGATAGATAATCCAGTAAGTCTGGCATTAATTCAGATGATGAGAAAATTGATATTGAATTTCTACTTAACAAATTTAATGTCACTAGTATAGATGAAGTGTTCATAGATTATGTAAGATGCAAAAGGAAATTAGCTAAACTAAATGACTAATATAAATTCATTTAAATAAATTCCTCAATTATAAAAAATTGAACTGTCTGAACGTACTAATATTTTGAATTCAAGTCTTACTTTAAACAAGAAAACAAGAATTTTAAGCAGGAACTTGAATAATCAAAGGATGCTATAAAAAGGTTAACAATTTGGGGCTAAAAGGTTGAGGAAAGTTATGGATTATGGTAATCCAACTGGAGACAAGATAGGACTAAGTTATGAATACTAGCACACTATGTCATCTTCTTCATAATCAATTAAATTTGTCAAACCTTCAAAAATGTCCTCCCCATATGATACATATGTCATTGGTTATAAGGATTAGATCTCTGCTGTTCAACGTCAAAAATCATATCTACAATGCCTTCTAACCCTACTCCTCATTATACACAAAGAACAGTTAAACATGTGATTGAAAAATCTATTAAGTTTGTGCTTATTTGTCATCATTATGGTAGGAAATACCATATTAGGCCCAAGTATAGATTTTTGATAAATGCTCCTAAATGTAATAATATTTTCCATGCTTTATATAGTATGACTCACAACCATCATACATCTATACATGTTGAATCATATTCTAGGATGAATGGAAATTATGATAACATGTTCAAAAATCCTACTAGAAAACATTGAGTTGTTAGCTCAAAGAGGCAAGAAAACACATTTAATTCTAGGACTAATTATCATTATCCTACCATACATGTTTCATCTTCATTTAGGATAAATGAAAAATCTAAATTTTAGTCCAAGAATATGCCAATGACAACTAAGGTAGTTAATTTCTAGCCCAAAGATATAAAGAAACCAAAATTAAAGAAAACTTTGGTTAGAAAAGATTGTTTCTTTTCGATCACCTGACAATCATTTATTATTCATCTAGATACTTTTGTTTGAGTTCTTAATTAATCCTAGGTGAGCATATTTACTTTGTTTGTTTGTTTTATTTTTAATTATGTTTCTTTAGTTAAAAAAAAAGATAAAAATAAAAAAATGAAAAGGAGGGAAATAGATATGCTTTAACATTGACATGATCATTACATACTCTATTTATATATTTTTTTTACTATGCATTTACATATTTCTCACATTTAATGATCTATGTCAATATGAATAAATTCACACACTCATTGGACACATAATTATATCACTCTAAAAGTTCATAATTAATTATGTGAGATTTTAGGGCATGAAATAACCTAGACTATGAAAATTATGGTTGAACTCTGTCTTTCACTGTATAAAATGCTAGTATAGAGAGACACTTAGTTTTAAAGAAGGTTACCCACTGTGATGTTCGAAAGCTACTGTAGTGAATAAAGAGGGAAATTTTACAACTAGTAAAAATCATCATACTAGATATACTAGCTCATGCAAATTTCCTTTATAAAATAAAAATAATATGATAAAGGAAATAATTGTAAAAAATACAAAAATATTTTCATGAACAAAAAAGAAAAAGCCATAGATGGCTATACAAATAGAAAATAAATAACTAATTCCTCACACAAAAAAATATAGTAAACACAAGAGGGAATACAAAAATTAATTAAGTTCTCTCTTGGTAAGTAAAGTTTTATTATGAGCAAGTATGAATTCAACTGTAATTTTTCATGATAGGTGATACTATTTTCTTTAAATCTTTCATAATTGATCATAAAAGAACAAATTGGTATCTTATTATAGTTCAAACACATATTTTACTTTTTGTGATTATCGATATGTCACCATATGTGCTAGTATGTTTGTGTATCTTGTCTACATATATTTATATTATCTCGATAGTCACACTTTGAACAAAATTAATTTCATTTTTTGTATGTACTACTTTAGTCAAGGTTAGCTAAGTCTACTACTCAATATATATATATATATATCGATTTTTAAAAAAAATTATTTTATCTTAATTTATTTAGAGGAGTCATAGAACTAAGGGAGAGTTTGTTCATATTTTAGAAAACATATTATTTTTAACTCTCTTTCTTGATTGTTTTGAGCTATTTAGAATGTGTACTCCTCTTTTTAGTCATTAAATACACTACTTGCTTGCTCAATCTGTTATCAATGCTTCATGATTATATTGTTTATTCGTATGAAAAAAGGGGTAGAAAAGTTGTTATCAAATTTTTTGAATTAATTGAAACATCAAAAAAAGGAAATAGTTAATTTAGGGGTAGATTTTTATTTTTGAATTACTTTAAATTTTTTAGGATATTTAATATATGGGGAGTTGTTTTTAATTTCCATCATTTGTTTAATCCTTTTTTGAACATTCTTTGCTTTTCTATTATTAGACACACTGAACTATTATGAACAATTAGTCCTTCGGGACAAGTTGTTTGCCTGTTGATGTTTTTATTTTTCAATGCAAACATGAGCTATTGAGATTCAAGCGAAAATGGTCCCATCAGATCATAAGATAGTACCATTATGTAAAAATTTAATTCCCCTATGAGCATTATGTAGAGAGAGATTTTATCACACAAATATGAAAAATGAGAGATTGTAAGGTTTGAGTGTTGGCAATACTCATGAACAAAAAATATAAATGTAATTTTAGTTTCTAAATTTGTCTTAGAAAAATATTTTGAAGCCAAAGAAACTATCGAACATCAACAATCACAACTTAGGTATATCTCTATTCTCATGCACGTTAGTTTTCATATTAGATACATAGGAACAATATGAAAATTATGCTACTCAATAGATTGAGTAATGACTAGATCGATCGAACTATATTACCTATTGAACTAATTATTTATATGACTAGATTGATCAACGAATTAATACTCGATCAATCAAGCACTACATCAATTAATATTAATAAATTGATCCATTTTTTTGAGAATTAATTAATTGATACAATGGATCGATCGAGAGGATATTCAATCGATCAAACTTTGTACTCGATCCATCAAACACTTGATTAGATCGATCGAGCGATCGGGGCTTTGATTTTGAAACCTATTTCAAATAAGAATTGGATTGACTTTTTAATATATCATCCTTATTCCTTAAAACTCATTTAACTGATTTTATAGACAATATGGTATTTTTACTTTGACCTAAACTGCTTCAAAATATTCTATAAATATAAACCTAAGCACATAATTGAAACTAACCACAAAAGATCTTAATTATGCTTATTCTCTTCTTCTTTTATTCTTTCCCTTGTTTTGCTAAAACTATTGAAGTTGGATTTTTAATTAAATTAATTTATCAAACATTTGTGAGTGTGTTTGATGGATTCACAAGCCTATGATAGTAGAGATACTACATTTTTAAACTGATTGTTCTATAGCTAATATTTACTTCGATTTATCTGATATATTATTTAAACCAACTAATTAGGATTTTTAATTATTGAATCTACTCAATGACACACACTTTCACTTGTGTTTAGGTGCTAACGTTTTAGGTGATAGTGGTACGGGTTCGATTAACTCGTGTGACTAGATTTTGTGAGAATGCTAGTCCTAATCCAAACGCCTTTCTTGTAGAGACTATGATGAAAGCAACGACTTGTAAGTAGGTTACTTATGGGGCATTACCTAAGTGGGTAATTTGAATCTTAGCCATATAATTAGATACTTATTTTTCAGAATGGATAGTTAGGTAGTCTAATAGGTTAATGATTTTCCTCTTGGTTTATTGGCGTGACCTAGGTTACTTCCACCTAAAAATCTTGAGTGTTCATCTTCATTTTTTGCATTACTTTATTTATACTTGATTGCATGCTTGGCCTCTTACAAAATTTTAATTTTTCATATTTTCATTGATATTTTTCTTATTAAATCCATAACTAAATACAAAAAAACTTTCAACATTGACATACTACACCATTTCATTTGAGACATAGTGGAGTTTAATACTTTATCGTTGCAACATACCAACAGTGACCTTCAACTTACTGATTTTTTTACTTCACCATTAGATTCTCTCATATTTGAATATCTGAGGAAGGCTAGTGGTGAATACATCCCCCTTTGAAGTTACAGTACGTGTTCTTTAGGATATGTGCTTACTTGAAGTAACATGAGTGTTGTGTGTTATGTGTTGTGTTTGAGTTATGTTTGTTTTCCATAATTACTTATGTTACTGTTAGCATGTTGTGTTATTTTTTTATGTATTTTTCATGCTATGACTTATCTCCGCTGCTTGTATGAGTGTTTTGGATTATTACATTATGTATCTTTCTCTCCCTCATATAAAGGTATGTATATAGGATTTCATTGTATCATTTTTACATGACTTGTATACACTTAAGAGATGTGTAGTCTAAAGTCAAGAAGAGCTTTGTTTCCTTGTGGCATGTTTTGAGTGTGCTTAGCCTATTAATGTTTACTTGTATAGAGGTAACATGATAGTATTTGGGTGGACTATATATAGTTCTACATGATACATTCTAGTGTATATGTTTCTTTGTATGTGCAAGATATATATTGTAGTTGTAGACTTTGGAGCTTAGTTGGGGATGTGAGATCATAAATGCAATATAGAGTGGTGCACAAAAACTTGATCAGTGCAAAACTGCAAGTACACAGTATCGTAGTTTTATAATAAAGTGATAATAAGAGTATCGTCCTCAGGAATTGGTAACTTAATTTTGACAAATATCAAAATTATACTAATCTTAATTTAATCTAGAGAAGTCACTAAGGTTGTCGTAATGGGACTTTAAAATAAAATTCAATTTAAAGAAAATGCGCAAAATAAAAGAAAGATATTGTTCAAAGATCAAATTAATGGGAAAGAAAAATTCTAGGAAATCGATTTCACCTAATCCTTCACTATACTTTACTCATCTAGCTAATTGAATTTAATTCTCTCTGTTTGTTAGAAATTTTCAAAAAAACATCCAAAAGCCTCTTTCGATAGTCAATTAGAAATATTATTCTTCACTAATTTACATAAGAATATGCAAGTCTTTCGATCTCTATATTTACAAATGCCGAAATATTCCAAATCTATCCTATAATTAGCTCTTTCTATAGTAGATAACAAGACTAATTATCTAATTAATGGCCAGTTAATTAGAAACAATAAACTCATAATAAATAAGACAAACATGTAGAGAAATAATTCAAATTAACAAAGAAAATCAAGTATAGTTTGGAATTAAATTACATCTTTTTCCTAGAATAAAGAAAAATTAGTTCAAGCTAAAAGTTAAATTTAACATAAACAAATTCACCATAATTTTTCTGAGAGAAATTGAAAGGAAATAAATCGCAAAAAGAATCTGATTTTGCGTTTCTTTGTTCTATATTTTTCTTCTCTTCTACGTTCCCCTTTTCTATTTCCCTTCTATGCAGGTGGCGCTATTCTTCTCTTGTTTTCTTCTATTATGTTTATATATATATACCCTTAAAAACTCTCCAACTGCTTATATATATCTAAACCTCTGAACCTAAATCTACATTGTGTCTTTTATATATATATAAACATCGAGCAATCTCGTATATATATATATAACCTTGTGAAAATTTCATTTCTCTTTTCTCTATTATTTTTTTACTTCTTAATTTAAATTTGATATCAATAAATTTTCATTTAATTTGAGAATCCTTAAACGATATGTTTTTAAAATTTTGTATCTTCATTTTCTTAAAATCTGAAACAAAATTTAAATAATAATAATAAGTCTAAAAAAATAAAAATAAATAAAATTAGACTAAAGTTTTAATTTCAAAAATGATAAATTATGCCAAATTATGCAAGTCATTAAACACACCTAAACTTAGAACTTTGTTTGTCCTCAAACAAAAAGAAAATAAAAGAAATGACACCTATTAACAATATCAACTTGATCCCAAAGAGAACTATCATCACTTATCAAGCCATGATCTGAATTTAGATTTCATCGCTAATAACTTACTCTTTTTACATCAAAGATAGGAAGAAAATCAATCAAAAATTTAGCAATTTTTCAAGCAAGAGTGAAGCATTTACTTCAACCTAAAGCTAAGTCCTTGAGTGTGTGTGTAAAATAGTAAATTTAACTCCAAATCACCAATAAATTCAGATAAAAGTATTACAACTAAAATCAAAATAATTTTCTAAAAACTTAACTCTATAAGTCCAATTTCCAAAAATCCTCTCTACTAATGTAATAAAAAACGAAAATCAGTTATCAAAAGGTCTTCAATCAGGGTTGTAATGACAGGCCACAAGGTGAGGAATAAGAAAGAAATGGATGTGAAAAATCAAAGCAAATTGGGAAAATACTTGGTAGAAAAAAACAATAAAAAGAATATCCATAGGATTAACATCATAGTTATTTCTTGAAAATATGCTCATACTGATGACAATATTGTTGCTATACTTAATCAGTGTTGTACTTTTTTTCATATGGTTTCCTTGATACTTATAGTCTTTACTAATTTCAACCACTTTAGCCTTTTTTTCTATTCTTGCCTTTCACTTTCTCTTTTTTCTTTTTTTTCACATTTGATCAAATAGAGCAAACATAATGTGGATTATTTAATTTAAACTAGCTTTCTCTTAAAATGAAAATTTTCACCTAAGTATTTCCTCAAAATTTAAGGTAAATTCATGGTTTTTTAGGCTTAGAATGGGAATGGTTTTCGTAGTTAAAAGAACAATTAAAGGTTTATGTAAAATAAGGCTCAAAGGGTTTGACTATGGGAATATACCATCCAATAATGGTGTGATAATTAGGACTGTTAGGATAGTTGTTTGGTTCTGACAAAAAAATTACCTAGATCATTTATCTAATATTTGGTATCAATTAGGAATTCGCCTCAAGGATCTATCAACAGATTCTAGAGCAAAGCAAGATTACACTTCCCTAACCCAGAAAATTCGATCACTTCTCTTCATAGGCAAAACAAAATAAAGAAAAATTGACTATATGCTCAATTATTTTCAAGGACAAAGATTGAAATCAAAGTACTCATAATACTTTGCCTAATATAATAGCATATTTTTAATTTTTTTCTCAAAACCATCCTCAATCACAAATTTCAAAATCACAGTGAATTCAATCAAACTCAAATACATCCATGATAAGAGACTCCAACAACTCAAGACTATATGAGTCTACACCCATAAATTTAACTGAATAATGTTCTCATTATAATTCAAAAGTGAGACAGATAGAAGGAATGAAAGGAACTTCCCTGGTTTTATTATGCATCCACCTTATTTTTTAATTTTTAGCTCTTTATTCCTACAAAATAAACCAGCATCAAAATACAAATTATTCAAATAGATAATAAAAAATAAAATAAAATAAATTTTTATGGGCTGCCTCCCATAAGCGCTTGTTTTATAATCTACAGTCAGATTTTGCAATATTCATCAATTAGGATTTTGAAGAGGAATAAATGAACCCTCTCCACTTGTTGTCCATAATAGTGCTTCAATCTCTCACCATTAACTTTGAATATATTCTCTACCTTGTCCTTCAAGTCTATTGCTCCAAAAGTGGAAACTTTGTCAATTGTATAAGCACTATCCATATTGATCTTAACTTACCTGGGAAGAGTTTTAGTCGTGAATTGAAAAGAAAAACCTATTGTCTTGGAGCAAACTCAAGCCTAAGAATCTGTTTATCATGCCACTTTTTTGTCCGTACTTTGTAGATCTTTGCATTTTCATAAGCATTGTTCCAGAACTCATCCATCTCACTCAATTGAAGAAGTTTCTTTTCCCTTACTACCTTTAAATCAAAATTAAACTTCTTTATATCCCAACAAGCTTTATGTTTTAACTCAACAGGGAGATGACATGCTTTTCCAAACACTAATCGATAAGGTTACATCCCGATAGGTGTTTGAAAAATCTATACAGTATGCCCACAAAGCATCATCAAGAATCTTTGCCTAATCTTTTCTATTGGTGTTGACTATCTTCTCAAGGATATTCTTGATTTCTCGATTTGAAATTTCAACTAGGCCATTAGTTTGAGGATGGTAAGCAAGTGCTATCATGTGCTTCACACCATATTTAGAGAGAAGGTTATCAAACAATTTGTTACAAAAATGGGTCCCTTCATCACTAATAATAGCTCGTGGAGTGTCGAATCTTATGAATATGTTCTTAAGCATAAATTTGAGCACTACCTTTGCATTATTTGTTGTCAAAACAATTTTCTCCACCCACTTTGACACATAATCAACCTCTAAGATATTTTTTGATGGTAGCTCCTAACGTCTTGAAATATTTCCCATACGTTGGCACCAATCACAAGTCTTCACCAAAGTATAATTATCACGAAACATAGAGGACCAAAATAAAACACTTTGAAGTACCTTAGCTATTGTTTGTGTTAATCGAAAATGTCCTACATATGATAAGGAATGGAAATGATGGCGAATGGCTTGCACCTCCTCTTCAGGCACACATTTTTGGATGATTTGAATAGGACATATTTTGAAAAGTAAAGGCTCATCCCAAATATAATATTTCACATCATGCAAAAATTTCTTACATTGATAGTAAGTAAAATCTGGTAGCAATACCCTACAAGCTAGGTAGTTTAGAATATCAGCATAACAAGGAAGCTTAATCTCATATGCAAACAACTACTCATCAAGGAATGCTTCGTGGATCACTAAATCTACTTTTACTTCCTCTTACTCCAACCGAGAGAGATGGTCAGCAACTAAATTTTCACTTCCTTTCTTATCTCGAACTTCTCAATCAAATTCTTAAAGAAGAAGGACCCAATGAATCAATCTAGGCTTAGCATACTTATCGCCAAACAAATAACGAAAGGCTACATGATCAGTGAATACTATCACCTTTGTACCAATGATGTAAGATCAAAATTTGTCACAAACAAATACCACAACAATAATTTCCTTCTCAATAATTGTAAAATTCAATTGGGTTTTATTCAATGTCCAGATTGCATAGTATATGGCCCTAAACAGTTTGTCTCACTTTTTTTCTAATACTGTTCCAATTGCAAAGTCACTTGCATTACATATGACTTCAAAAGGTTGACTCTAATCAAGTACAGTCATTATGAGTGCTGAAATCAATATCTCCTTAATTATATTAAAGGCTTGTAAACAAACATCATCAAAGTCAAATTTAGAATTTTTTTCAAGAAGATTACATAAAGATTTAGAGAGTTTAGATAAAATCCTTTATAAATCTTCTATAAAATCCCGCATGTCCCATAAAGCTTCTAATTCCCTTCACATTCTTTGGAGGTGGTATTTTTTCATGGTTGCAATTTTAGTTTGATCAACCTCAATTCCTTTAGATGACACTCTATGGCCAAACACAATCCCTTATTGAACCATGAAATTACATTTCTCTTAGTTTAGGATAAGGTTTTTATCTTCACACCTCATCAATACAAGAGCTAAATTATGCAAACAATGATCAAAAGATGTTCCAAAAACCGAAAAGTCATCCATGAAAATTTGCATTATATCTTCCACCATATCAGAAAAGATGGCAATCATGCAACGTTGAAATATTGTTGAGGCATTGCATAATCCAAATGGCATCCTTCTAAAATAAAATTTTCTATAGGAGCACATGAATGTAATTTTCCCCTGATCTTTGAGGGTTATGAAAATCTGGTTATATCTTGAATTATCATCTAAGAAGCAATAATATGGATATCCAGCCAATCGATCTAACATTTGATCAATGAATGGAAGTGGAAAATAATCCTTCCTTGTTGCTTTATTCAACTTGTGGTAATCTATACATGCACTCCAACCCATGACTGTTCTTGTAGGAATAAGTTCATTGTTGTCATTTTTTACCACCATCATTCCACCCTTTTTTGGTATAACATACACTAGGCTTACTCATGAGATGTCTGAAATAGCATAAATAATTCCAGCATTGAAAAGCTTCAAAATTTTAGCTCTCACAACTTCCTTCGTTGTTGGATTTAATCTTTTTGAGGCTCAATTGATGGTTTGTAAGGTTCCTCCATTAGAATTTTGTGCGTGCAAATGGATAGACTTATACCTTTTATGTCAAATATAGTACATTCCAAGGATTTTCAATGCTCCATTAACACACGCAGCAATTTTTGTTCTTCTTCTTCTGGTGTAAGTGATGCCGTAACAATCATTGAAAAGGTGTAACTATCACCCAAGAATGCTTAGCAAAGATGCTCCGAAAATTACTTCAACTCTAGAGTTTGCTGCATTTTTCTATAGAGATTACAGATTTTGTCTTTGCTACCATTGGCTCTAGCCTCTACACCTCTTTGTTAAATGATGTTACCTACTGTAATGCTTCTAAGGAAAATACATAGTGGAGAAATTCTTCACTAAAAAAAGGTAAATAAAATTCACAAATATCAGAGTTATTGAAATAATAAGCATTAGATTAAATAGTGATACATCGTTCTAGGTGATCGGTCAATATATCTTCTTGAAAGGCTTCTACTTCGCATTTTTCAATGATATCTACTCGAAAGCAAGTGCTTGGATATTTTGGAAATCTCATGGTTTTGTAGATGTTGAACATAACCTCTTCCTTATTCACTCTCAATATTAACTCACCCTTTTGAACATCCATTAAAGCCTTCCTGTAGCCAAGAATGGTCGGCCAAGACTTAGTGGGAAATCTTGGTCTTCATCCATATCTAACACCATAAAATCAGTAGGAAAAATGAATTTATCCACCTTTACCAATACATCTTCTATGATTCCATGTGGATACTTGATGCATCATTCTGCTCGTTGTAAAGAAATTTTTGTTTGTTTCATCTCTCCAAGTCCCAATTTCCTATAAACAGACATTGGTATAAGATTAATGCTAGCACCAAGATCACATAAAACTATATCAAAAAATGAATTTCCAATAGTGCAAGGCAAAGTGAAACTTCTTAGATCTTTTAATTTTTAGGGTAATTTCTTTTGAAGAATGGCACTACATTCTTCAGAACGCTTTATTGTTTCAAAAACCTCCAACCTTCTTTTCTTGGACATGATGTCCTTCAAGAATTTGGAATAATTGGGCATTTTTTCCAAGGAATCTATAAAAGAAATATTTATGTGAATTTTCTTAAAGATATCCAAAATCTTAGAAAATTGCTTATCTAATTTTTGTTTTTGAAAGCGTTGAGGATAAGAAAGTGGAGTATAGAGAATAAGAGGATTTTCAGGAAATGAAATTGATATAGGCATGTCAGTCACTCTTAGTGTATCATCAACAATCTCTTCTTCTACTACTTTATGATTGATTTGGCTTGTTTTGAGCTGTAGGGGTGGACTCGATTTCCTTTGATGGTGACCTTTCAATTTCTCTTTCATTCTTAAGTGTAATGGCCTTGCATTATGCCTTTGGATTCACTTCTGTATTGCTAGGAAAATCTCCTCTTTGTTGAGAATTAATGGTTGTGTCTAGTTTCCCAATTTTCACTTCAAGATTTTTCATAGTGGCTCTCATATTGCTACAATGAGTCTTAATGTTATCTAACCGTGACTCACTTTTTTAAAACCTTTCTTTGGTCACCTAAACAAAGGAAACCATGGCATCCTCAAGTGACATCTTCTTCTCGCTTGGTTGACTATAAAACCATAGAGAAGGTTATAGCACATTCTTTGTGTTTTCATAAGAAACATTTTCATGATTTCGAAGCTCTAGATGGTAGTAAATTTGCATAGGATTACCACGATAGTTGTAGTTCTGATTGTTGATGTATTGAACCTGTTCTTGAACTGCTTCATTCATCAAAACTATCATACTCAAGTATGCAACATATTCTACACTTTGTGGTATTCTTTGGGTTGTCAAGGAAGAAATCTGATGATATAGAGAAGCTACTTGAGTTGAAAGGGCATCAAACTGCTCCAATTCATGAATCCCATCAAATTTGTTAACCATAGATCTTTTAGTTGGCCATTGATAGTTGTTTAAGGCCATTTATTCCAAAAGAGAAGTAGCACCCTCAACTATCTTTGACAACAAATTCCACCGAAAGTAGCATCAAATATGGTTCTAGTTTTCCCATTTAACACATCATAAAACATCTGAACTTGTAACCAATCTGGAAATCCATGTTGAGGGCAAACTAAATCATATTTTTATATCTTTCTTATACTTCATAGAGTGTCTCAAAATCATTTTGTCTGAATTGACCAATCTCACTCCTGAGTTGGGCTATTTTTGCAGGTGGAAAGAATTTAGCAAGAAACGTTTCTACCATGTCCTACTAACTAGTGATGCTTCCCGGTTATAGAGATTATAGCCAACCTCTATCCTTGTCCCTTATTGTAAAAGGAAAAAATCTTAGTCTAATGGTGTCTTCTGTAACACCATTCATCTTTACAGTGTCACATATCTTCAAAAACATCGTCAAATGAATATTGGGATCATCAAGTGGAGATCCATTAAATTCTACTTGTTACACCATGCTGATCAACCCAAATTTGAGCTCAAAATTATTGTCATTAATGGTCTGGCATCTTACACTTGAGTAATTTTCATTCACAATTGGCCTTACATAATCCTTCAAGGTGCATGGCGGTGCATTCTGTTCTCCTTCAACCATGGCTAGTACTTTCTTCTTTCTTCGTTATCTAAAGGTTCTTTCAATCTCCAACTCAAAAGGAATAATTTTTCGAGTTCTAGCATGGCGTATCCAACGTTAAAAACACACTTTGTATCGATATTGGCAAAAATATCAAAAAAATAAATCACCAATAACAATGCTAAAAACTTGATTGGTGAAAAATTGCAAGTGTATAATATCGTAGTTTTATAATAAAATGATAGGAAGAGTATCTTCCTCAGGGATTGGTAACTTACTTTTGAAAAATGCCAAAATTATACTAATCTCAAATTTATCTAGAGAAGTCACTAAGATTTTCGTAATTGGAATTTAAAATAAAATCAATTTAAAGAAAATGTGCAAAATAAAAGAAAGATATTGTTCAAAGAAATCGATTTCACCTAATCCCTCACTATGTTTTACTCATCTAGCTAATTAAATTTAATTCTCTCTGTTTGTTAGCAATCTCCAAAAACAAACATCCAAAAGCCTCTTTTGACAATCAATTAGAAATATTCTTGTTCATTAATTTACATAAGAGTATGCAATTTAATAAAGAAAAAAGCATTAAGACTAATGATTTTAAAACTACACAGGTTCATACAAGTCTTTCAATCTTTATATTTACCAATGCCAAAATTTATCAGATCTATCATATAATTCCCTATTTCGATAGTAAATCACAAAATTAAAATAATCTAATTAATGGCTCGTTAATTAGAAGCAATAAACTCAAAATAAATTAGACAAACATGTAGAGAAATAATTCAAACTAACATAGAAAATCAAGCATAGTTTAGAATTCAATTACATCATTTTCTAGAATAAAGAAAAATTAGTTCATACTAAAAATCAAATTTAACATAAATGAATTCACCATAATTTTTTGAGAGGAAATGAAAGAAAAGTGAATCGTAAAAAGAATCTGCTTTTGCGTTTCTCTGTTCCAAATTTGTATTCTCTTCTACGTTCCCCTTTTCTGTTTCTCTTCTATACTGGCAGTGCTATTCTTTTCTTATTTTCTTCAATTTTGTTTCTGTGATTTATATAAATTTATTTATATAAACCTCCTCTATTTTGCACACTCTATTCTTATGATTCCCTTCTTTGTTTCTCTTTTTTTTTCTTAGGCTTATATATATATATATAAACCTCCAAACCTAAAATTTTGGATCTTTAGTTTCTTCAAATCTGCAACAAAATTTAAATAATAATAATGAAGTCTAAAATTAATAAAAATTAATAAAATTAGACTAAAATTTTAATTTTAAAAGTGATAAATTATGCAAGTCATCAGTGATGCATCAGAAAGAAATGTGTTGACTCATGAAGATAAATGGATCATAAGAAGATGAATGGACTTAAGTTAGTTATGTTGTGGTGTGTGGTTGTTGCATTGGAGCTTATTCACTAGAATGAACTCCTCTAGGCCATCTTGCATGAATGTCATATGTAATAATGTTGTTGCTATATAGGTTGTGTAGTTTTCTACCACGAAAAGGAAAAGAAGAAGATTGTAAGTCCTATTGTTTTCGTGATGGCATTCGTTGTGTAAAACACAAAGTTTATGTTGTTTTACTAGTGTGTTGTCATCCATTATGTAAAGTCAATTGCTAGTAGTTTAGATTGCACACAATCACATAAAATTAATGCTTTATATTTTTGCATGATACATACACCATCAAGGAGTTAAGAGCATGTAGTTGAAATGTTTAGGTTCTGTATGTATATGAGACTCATTTTTGTGTTTGGGGGTATTTGTGAAAAACTTACTTGGAAAAGTTTGAAATAAAATGGCTGCTTTTTGGAACTCATCAAGGTGTTCGCTGAGGTACCTTACCAAATGGTCAGTGAGGGCTTAACAAGATAGTATAGTAGAAATTATGGTCATTATCTTTAATGTGATGGCTATTATCCTCACAAAGGTGCACAACAAGGGCTTATCAAGGTGGTTAACGAGGGCCATACAAGCTAAAAGTTCTTTTTATAAATAATATCCATTTGTATTATTATAATTAATTAGAAAATGTGAGGAAACTCTAGTAGTTTGGAAACTTTTGTATCAGAAATACACTAAGTAAGGTTTCATACTGTTGATACGTTAAGTGATTTGTGAAAAAATTGTTTTCAAGTGGATTGTTTAAAATAAGTCTAACACCAAGACATAGTTGTATTTATGTATATATGCATTAGATTTCCCTTGTTATCATTATATTGAGTCGTAGGTAATTGTACCACATCACTTAGTGGTAAGGCTCTAGAAGAGAGCTGATGACTCTATAAAAGTAGAATTATTAACGCACTTTATTGCTTAATATTTATTTTTTTATTTAATAAATAGTATTTGGGGCAAAAAATATTAAAATATAATTTTTTTTGTGAAAAGGGGAGAAAATATAATTTTTGACAGTTTTTTGGGATTGTTTTGGTATTTTATGAATTTTTAATGTAGAACCAATCAAAAGAAACCACTTTGCCTACCACGCAAGTAAAAGAGCTAACTAGGAAACCAAACTGGACGCCACATAAATAGAGACAACGAATCATAGACCATTGAGTGTGAGGAGTGACGCATCATATGCCACATGTCGACACGGCATTCAATTCGAGTTTAAACACGGTCAAACCTTCATGAGAGGTGCCACCACTCTATTCATCCAGTTATTCCACCCGTGCACTATCTCATCAATTATCACAAATCACATTGCTCTACGTGATGCTAACTCAACATGCATTGACATGGACAGGTCTCCCCTGCCCTGCGTCGCTCTATAATTCACCCTACAATTTCTACTTGCCATTTATCTGATTTTGATTGGCTAGTGTTGGAAAATTTCCTTTTTTCATCTGAGCCCTTGATCTTAAGCTAATCTGATAGTCCAAATTCCACCTCAGTTATATTTAAGCCTCTAATCACCCCATAAACCCTAATGAACCCTAATGAACCGCCATTAGCATAATTTTGATAAGTTTTTATATCTAAAAAGAGAGAAAAATATAGAAAAATTCAAAAGGAGATACAATTTTGGTACAGATTCAAGAGAAAATTAGTACTACAATTCAAGAAATTGATTGTATTTCTTCTTCTACTCTTTTCTTTATCAATATTTATGTTTTTCTTAATGAAAAATATGAGCTTTATGGATAAAATTATGTTTAGTTAATTTATTAATCTAAAGATCTAATGAACCCAATTTTTACCATGTGATGATCTAATATTTTACCCTAATTATAATTTTAATTTCATTTTATTATATAATCTAATTTTTATGCTATTAATTGTTTGGCCAACAATTTATCTATAGAGACAATTAAATAGATTTGAGAGAATTAATTAATTGTTTATCTTGATTAAATAACATGCATAGTTTCTAGGAAGAGATGTATGATTCTTATATATGTGATCCATAATTGATGAATTTAATAAATAGTATGCAATTTAATTGGCATGAGAATGTAATTAAATTAATTACTATATAGTGTGTAGTTTACTTGAGAGAGAAATATATTCTAAGTTAGATTCAATTGATCATATAATTAATTGATAATTATACTTAGGGGAATTTAGTTATTAACATATTTACAAGATTGGGTGATTAAGTATTCCTTGATATTTTCTCATATATTTTCTTAGTTACCAAATCTACATTAATTAATTATTTCTATTTATTTTTAGTTATTTTAATTTTACTTCCTTAAAATATAAAAACACAAAAAAAATTATTTTTATTTTTTTTAGTTTTAAAAATGATTTTCTAATAAAATAATCTCCGTGTGAACGATCTTTTCTTATTATTATATTACTTGTTGCAATATGTATATTTGTGTATTCATTGTACACATAAGAACTATTGTTGATGCATCTGCTAATAGAGCTTTGCTAGCCAAATCTTACAATCAAGCTTATGATTTACTTAAGAAAATGGCTAGCAATAATTATCAATGGCTAATGGACAAAATGACAGCCATAAGAAAAGTAGCGGAATGTATGAGTTAAATGATATCGCAACACTTACACCTCAAGTGTCATCTTTGGTTAATATTTTGAAGTCTCAAAACTCACCAGTAAGTATAAACCAGATTCAAGATTCAGAAGTGTCGTGTGTGTTTTATGGAGAAGCTCATTGTTTTTATAATTGAACAAATAATCTTGAATCCGTATGCTATGTAGGTAATATGAATCGAAACCATAATCTATACTCAAACACATATAACCCAAGATCGAGACAACATCCAAATTTCTCTTGGAATAACAACAATCAAGGTGGTAATCTATTCAACTGTCAATAATTTCTACCACCTAGTTTTCAACAACCACATCAATCACAAGCCTAAGAGAAGAAACCACCTATTGAGGACAATACAAATGCCTTAATGGGGATGATGAAAGACTTCATCCAATTATTTAGAGAAAAAGTGTCAACTCAAGAGGCTTCAATTCAAAATTTGTATAACCTAAAAGGGCAACTTGCTCAGGCTATAAGTCAAAGGCCTCAAGGTAACTTTCCAATTGACACAATTGTAAACCCACGAAGAGAAGGTAAGGACCAGTGCAATGCTATAGCCTTGAGGAGTGGTAAAATTTTGGAACAACATAAGACAGAAAAGGATGATGAGAAACAAGAAATTAACATGGATAAGAAGGAACAAATGGATAAATAGAGCATGAAAAGGAAATAATTCAGCCACTGAAAAACAACCTTTACAAACCCATTATTCCTTTCCCTTAAAGACTAAAAAAGCAAAAGTTAGATATATAGTTTTCAAAATTTCTTGATGTCCTCAAGAATCTGCACATAAACATACCATTTGCATAGGCATATAAACAAATGTCGTCTTATGCCAAATTCAAGAAAGATATACTATCAAAGAAAATGAGGCTAGGAGACCATGAAATAATAACCTTGATTGAAGGTTGTAATGCCATCCTTGATAGAAAACTACCATAAAAACTGAAAGATCCAGGTAGTTTTGACATCCCTTGCACTATTGGGAACATCCTTTTTGGAAAAGCACTATGTGATTTAGGTTCTAGCATTAACCTTATGACATTATCAATCTTCCAAAGATTGGGGGTTGGTAAAGCTAAACTCACTTCAGTAACATTGTAGATGGAAAACAAGTCAACTAAAAGATCATGTGGTGTGGTAGAAGATGTGCTAGTAAAAGTAAACAAATTCATCTTTGTGGTAGACTTCATTATTCTAGACATGGAAGAGGATCGTGATATTTATATCATACTTGGTCATCCTTTCTTAGATATTATTGATGAGCTAACCATTGATGTGTTTTATGACATGTGCCCTATTGATGCTTTAGAGTATGTGCTTGTTAATTTTGTGAACACACATACCAATGAATACCATAACACTCATGTAGGTGCATAAATTCATGTTGGTAGCTTAACAAAACTTGCTGAATCACCCTCACTTATGACTTTAACAATGATGCTATAAATAAGGACATGAACTCACTAGAAAATAACTCAACCTACTTTAATTTTAAAAAAAATCAAAGGTTGATATTGTGAACTGTGTGAATTTTTTGGAGGACACGCCTCTCATGTGTGTATCAAATGCATTTGTTGAATGTCTTGAAATAAGCTAACAATTGAAAACATCCATTGAAGAGCCATCCAAATTAGAGCTTAAACTTTTACCATCTCATCTTCATTATGCATTTTTGGGTGATAACGAAACACTTCCAGTCATAATCTCTATTAATATAAGTAAGGAGCAAGTACAACCACTATGAAGGTGCTAAGGAACTTCAAAAGGGCTATAGGTTATTCTATTTCCTACATCAAAGGCATAAGCTCATCTATATGCATGCACAAAATCTTGCTAAAGGATGGAGCTAAAAGTACCATAGATGCACAATGTCGCTTAAATCCCATTATGAAAGAGGTTGTGAAGAAGGAAATTATCAAGTGGCTAGACATGGGCATCATTTACCCAATATCAGATAGTGAATGGGTAAGTCCAGTTCAATGTGTCCCAAAGAAAGAAGGAATCACTGTGGTGGAAAATGAGTCCAATGAGTTAATATCTACTAGGACTATCACGGGATGGAGAGTATGTATGGATTTTCACAAAGTAAATAAAGCTACAAGGAAGGATCATTTTCCTTTTCCATTCATAGATCAAATGCTTAACCGATTAGTTGGGCATTCGTTCTTTTGCCTTCTAGATGGATACTTTGGTTATAACCAAATTGCTATGGCACCTGAAGACCAAGAAAAGACCATCTTCATAAGTCCTTATGGAACTTTTGCTTTTAGAAGAATGCCCTTTGGATTATGTAATGTACCTACTACATTTCAACGCTACATAATGGCCATTTTCTCATACATGAAGGATAAGCATCTAGAAATATTCATGGATGATTTTTTGATCTTTGGAAACTCATTTGAGGAATGTCTACACTATCTCTCCCTAGTGTTACAAAGATGTGAAGAAACAAATTTGGTTTCAAACTAGGAGAAATGTCATTTCATGGTATATAAAGGTATAATATTGGGCCATAAAATCTCAACTAATGGTATTGAAATGGATAAAGCTAAGATAGACATGATTGAGAAACTACCACCACCCACCAATGTACAAGAAGTAAGGAATTTACTTGGGCATGTAGGTTTTTATAGTAGATTCATAAAATATTTTTCTCAAATCTCCAAACCCTTGTGTAATCTTTTGGTAAAGGAAATGCCTTTCAAGTTTGATGATAAATGTTTAATAGCATTTCATGTGCTTAAAGAGATACTAGTGTCAGCACTAGTTATAGTCACACTGAATTGCAATAAGCCCTTTGAGTTGATGTGTGACACAAGTGATTTTTTCTATTGGAGCTGTTCTTGGATAGGGAAAATACAAAATGTTTCGTGCCATATACTATACAAGCAAGACACTAAATGAGGCTCAAATGAATTATGCTACTATAGAGAAAGAGCTCATTGCCATTGTATATGACTTGGAGAAATTCAGATTTTATTTGGTTGGCACCAAAGTGACTATCTACACGAATCATTCTACAATAAAGTATCTCATTATGAAGAAGGATTCCAAACCAAGATTGATAAGATGGGTGCTACTTATACAAGAATTTGACTTTGAAATTCGAGATAAAAAAAAGGAACAGAAAATCAGGTAGCAGACCATCTGTCTAGACTAGAGAGGGAAGCAAATATGGATGATAATATGGTGATTAGGGAATCTTTTCTAGATGAGCAACTATTTTTTGGAGCTCAAATATAAGTCCCATGGTATGGAGACATTGCAAATTTCCTCGCTGCTAACATTCTTCCATCGAACCTCACATGGAAACAAAAGAAGAAGTTCTTCCATGACATTAAACAGTATTTTTGGAATGACCCTTACCTCTATAAAGAATATGGTGATGGTATTTTAAGAAGGTGTGTCCTTAATGATGAAGTTGAAAGTGTTCTTTACCATTGCCATAGCTTAAACTATGGAGGTCACTTTAGGAGCAAAAAAATAGTAGCTAAGGTGCTTCAACCTGGTTATTTTTGGCCCACACCATTTAAAGATGCTTATAATTATGTAAAGATGTTTGATAGATGTCAAAGGATAAGTAATATTTCAAAAAGAGATGAGATGCCTCTAAATATTATACTTCAAATGGAATTGTTTGATGTTTGGGGCATTGACTTTATGGGACCATTCCCTCCATCCTTGGGTAACCAATACATACTTGTAGAAGTGGATTACATGTCAAAGTGGGTAGAATCCATTGCTGGAAACAAATGTGATGCAAAGTTGTCATGAAATTTCTGAAGATTTTTTTCACTAGGTTTGGAACTCCTACGATAATTATTAGCGATGGAGGTAGTCACTTTTGCAATAAAGTATTTAATTTCTTATTGTTTAAGTATGAGATTAAGCATAAATTTTCTACCCCTTACCATCCCTAAACAAGTGGGCAAGTAGAGGTATCCAATAAAGAAGTGAAAAGAATTTTGGAGAAAACTATGAACATCTCTAGGAAGGATTGGTCATCTAAGTTGGGTGATGCTTTATAGGCGTACAAAATTGCATTTAAAACACCAATTGGTACCACCCCATATAAGCTAGTTTATGGAAAGACTTGTCACTTACCATTAGAATTGGAGCACAAAGCATACTGGCATTGAAATAGTTGAATATATCCATAGATGTAGCTGGTGAGAAAAGAATGCTTCAAATAAATGAATTAGATGAATTATGGTGGAATGCTTATGAGAATTCCAAGCTTTACGAAGAAAAGACAAAATGATGGCATGACAAGAAAATTATGCACCATATTTTGAACTAGGTCAGAAAGTGTTACTGTTCAATTCAAGACTTAAATTGTTTCCGTGCAAATTAAAGAGTAGATGGTCATGTCCATTTATCATCATTAAGGTAACCAACCATAGATCCATTGAATTAGAAAAAAAAAAGATAAATGGTGATTTATGGTTAATGAGCACAAAGTGAAGCACTATTATGAAGATCAATTATCAAATGAAACATCTATGATAACCTTGGTGGATGCGCCTTAGGACTTGATATAATCGTCTAGTCAAGGACGTTAAACGTGATGCTGGTTGGAAGGCAACCCAACGTTATTTTACTTATAATTTCATTTTTTTATTGTGTAGGTGAATAAATGTGGAGAGCAATGGCGTAACAAGATCGAGCAATTTCAATGATAAATATGATATGCTAAGACTAAGGAAGTTTTCTTTCCTTTTACTTTTTCATATTTATATGTGTTGGGGAAGGGAATTTCATTCTCTGCTTTAGTATTTAGTATGCATTTTTCAATTTTTAGGGAATTTTTTTATGATGTTTTTAATCATGATTTGGGTAGAAATTAACAAATTTATGGAAACTAATTACATACATGCTTGATATGAAACATATGAACTCAATGATAAAAATTGGTTGTCATGACTAAGATAAGGAATGTAACATATTTGTTAAGATATTTACATTAATCATGTGATATGTTTGCTAGTTTTGATTAAATTGATTCAAATTTTTATGCACATGTTCATGATTGATTTTGGTGTGCTTATTGAGAGAAAATTTGTAGTGAGTTATGCGAGTTGATGAAATCTACCAGGATTTAGAATCTATTTGATCATCCCTTGAGGCAAAATCATAAATAATATTTAGCAAGAGAAATGATTTAGGCCTTATTTGGATTGATCGAGTCTTTCAAGCTAACCATTGTTAATATCTATAGTCATCCATTTAAGCCTAACAAAGAACCATTCATATCTTTAAGCCACATTTTATGCCTAACCAATAAGCATTATCTTTATCCTTACACCTTTAGCTTGTATGAAAAGAAAAAAAAATGCAATCATTTGTTATGTTATAGAGTAAGGTGAAATATAATGCACCCTAAAAAAAGAGAAAAAAAAAAGAATAAGCAAAACTCACAACACAATTATCCTTCTAAAGAAAAAGAAAATAGAATTGAAAATAAGTTTGGGAATGTTGTGAAGCTATAATAAAAAAAGAGAGAAAAGAGATGTGGAATAAAAAAATATGAAAAGAATGACAAGAGAGGGTGCACTAAAATATCAAGTTAAAGCTCAATTGCAGTTAAAAAGTACATGATGAATAAAAGGAAAGCTAAGGTGTAGAAAGAGCCTGAATGTCTTTATTAATCGACCCCCCACCTAAGCCTTACATTATAACCATGTAAATTCCTTATCAATCTTTAACTAAGTGCATATTTATATTAGTGGAGAGGAATGTGAAAAATAGACTTATGAGACTTGTTCTAAGATTGAATTGATTAGAAAACTCGTATAGGTTGATTTCATGAGTACATTAGATGATATCATGTGCAGCAGCACATACACGAATCAATTTTTCAAAAATCTTTCATATCCTTGTATTGATGGAAAGTTGGTTGATAAATATGTGAACCTTCTTATCATAGGATTGTACAACTTTTGAGAGGGATGGTTTTCATGAAATATGCATGTATTAATATATATATATATATATATGAATATACTACCCATGTTATTTTATTTAGTTATACTCGTCTTTACTTGAGGACAAGAAAAGAGTTAAGTTTTGGGGTGTGATAACTCTATAAAAGTAGAGTCATTAGCACATTTTTATACTTAATATTTACTTGTTTTATTCAATAAATAGTATTTTGGAGCTAAAAATATTAAAATATAAACTTTTTAGTGAAAATATAATTTTTATCATTTTTTGAGATTATTTTGAAATTTGTATGGATTTTTTATAAATTTTTAATGTAGGACCAATCAGAAGCTACCACGTGGCCTACCACGTAAGCATAAGAACTGGTTGGGCATGCCACGGGGATGCCACATAGGTAGGGATAATGAATCATACATCACCATATGTAAGGAGCGACGCACCATGTGCCACATGTTGGAATGGCATTCAATTCGAGTTTAAGCGTGATCAAACCTTCACGACATGTGTCACCACTCTACTTGTCCAGCCATTCCACCTGTGTGCCACGTCATCTATTATCACGAATCATATTGCAATGCATGGTGCTAACTCAACATGTGTTGACACGGACTCGCATGCCACGTGTTTGATTCTAATTGGCTAGGGTTAGAAATTTTCCTTTTTTCATCAGAGCCCTTGATCTGAAGCTGATTTAACAGTCCAAATTCCACCTGAGCTATATTTAAGCCTCTAATAACCCCACAAACCCTAATAAGATGCCATTAGCATAATTTTGATCAGTTTTTAGAGCTAAAAAAGAGAAAAATACCAAAACATTCAAAAGAAGATACAATTTTGGTAGAGATTTAAGAGAAAATTAATACTACAATTCAAGAGATTGATTTTATTTTTTCTTCTACTCTTTTCTTTATCAATTTTTATGTCTTTCTTTATGAAAAATATAAGTTTTATGGACAAAATTATGTCTAATTAATTTAATAATTTAGGGATCTTATGAACCCAATTTTCACCATGTGATGATATAATATTTTATCCCAATTATAATTTTAATTTCATTGTATTATTTAATCTAACTTTTATGCTATTAATTGTTTGGCCAACAATTTATCCATAGAGACAATTAAATAATTCTCCAATTAAATAGTTTTGAGAGAATTATTTAATTATTTGTCTTGATTAAATAACATATATAGTTTCAAGGCAGAGATGTATGATTCTTATATATGTGATCCATAATTGATGAATGTAATGAGTAGTATGCAATTTAATTGGCATGAGAATGTGATTAAATTAATTATTATATGGTGTGCAGTTTACTTGAGAGAGGAATACATGCTAAATTAGATTCAATTGATCATGTAATTAATTGATAATTATATTGAGAGAATTTTAGGTATTAACATGTTTAGAAATTTTGTTTTTTTAGGGAGGGTTAAGCATTACTAGATATTTTCTCATATATCTTCTTAGTTACCAAATATGATTTAATTAATTATTACTATTTACTTTTAGTTATTTTAATTTTGCTTCCTTAAAATATAAAAACACAAAAAAATGATTTTTTTTGTTTTAAAAATTAGTTTCTGATAAAATAATATCCGTGGGAAGAATTTTTTTTATCATTATATTACTTGTTACGATACATATACTTGCATATTCGTTACATACATAATTTGTGTGGCGATCAAGAGCCAAGTTTGCTTTAGATCAAACTTGCTATATAGACACCAATGGACACAACTTAGGTGCAATTAAGAGTGTTGTTCTAATTGGTAGAGGTAGTATCATATATTTCTTAGGTTGTGAACTATTTATTTACTTATTAGCAAATTACTTATTATTGAGTGATTGTGTTAAGTAACTCATAGGTGTTATTATATTGGTATAAATCCTATGTAGATTTACCAAGGGTAAGGCTCAAAGCCAAGTTTGCTTTAGATCAAAGTTGCTACGGGGATACCAATGGACATAACTTAGATGCATTTGAGAGTATTGTTTCAACTAATAGAAATATTATCATATATTTCTTAGGTTGTGAACTATTTATTTTTTATTAGTAAATTAATTGTTATCGAGTGATTGTTTTAAATAATCTATAAATGTTATCATATTAGTATATATCTTAGATGAATTTATCAAGTTATATTATTATATTTAGATGATCGCATCTATTATTAATACAATTAGAATTATTTATAAATATGTTAGTACATAGGAGTAATTATTTGTAATCGAAAAGTTTTTATTTTTTTATTATTTTTAATTATTATATGTTGTTTATGTCACGACTGACCTGATATCTTTGGCTTTTGATTATCTATTGTTGTATTTAAACTTATGTTTCTGTCATGTCTTGTATGTGAGTCTTAAAGGTTAATATCACATTTTTCTTATTTGTGCACCACATCCCAAATTTTCCAAAATAATTATCTCTTATTAATGGATATAACTATTAATAAAAAAACAAACTTTTAATATAAATATTAAACTACATTATATTAACTAAATTACAACGAGTTGAAAAAACAAACTAAATTACAACGCGAATTCCATAAGGATATTGAAGATGATCATGATGATACTATTTTAAATTATTGCGATGATAACGATGAATCCATGTTAATTGATGATGATTATGATGGTGATTAGAGATGCAATTTACTCTTAAATAGTAAAGTAACTCTTTTTGTTTTAATTGTCTTTTAGAAAATGTTTTATTGATGATAAGTAAAACATTAAATCTTTGCAAGATTTACTGATTTTATTTTATATTTGTATTATGAATATTAAAACATATTAATTATTAAAGAAATTACATTTTTTTAAATGTTTTATTTGATTAGTTTCTAGAAATTACTATTATTAACGATGTTCTTTTTCATGTTTTATTTAATAGTACTATGACTTTCTATATATATTAAGAAAAATTACGTTCTGTAATACATTATATTTGGAGACTTTGTTATATAAATTTGTCTTGTAACTAAAGTTTTTGCTAAAAATATATACTATTTTAAAATTTCATAACAAAAGTCTCCTTTAATTAAAATAAAGCAATCTTAAAACTTTTAATTATATATTACAAACGTTATGAAAAAAAGTATAACAAAACTACACATTTAAAGATAAATGTTACTTGATACTCAAGATCTTCTTTGAAATTTTACTTTTATCTCTAAAAATTATATTTCCATTCAGAAATTTTTTTTAAATCGTCACTAAATTGAAGTTTATTTATCATTAAATTTCATTTTGTTACTAAACGTATCTTTTAGGAATGATTCTCTTCATCTCTAAATAACATATTTTAAAAAATTATAAAAAATAATGCATATAAAATTTATAACATTAATAATATTGAACGAGATTTGATTAGACGATGTTTAATATTAAACGAATTTAAATATCTGTAATTTAATTTCAATGGTATCTAATTGGATGAAGTTCAGAATGAAATGATATGTTAAATTTTTTTGTAATAGTAAAAATATATAAAGTAGATATAAAAAATATTATTCATATAATTACAAGTTTTAAGGGTATTATTTTTATTATTTTTTCAAATATTTTTGTAAGTAAACCCTTTTCTTTATCACTAAAATAATGTTAAATAGTAAAAAAAGATTAATTAGTTGCTGATGACATTCTTTAGCAACGAAATAACTTATTTTTTAAAATTCTTCGAATCGTCACTAAAGTTTTGAAACCAAATTATTTTTGGATGTAAAATTTCCCTCCTCAATCTTTATTAAAATTGTAACTGATATGTTTTTTTAGATATAAATTATAATTTTATACCTAATAAATCATTTTGTGTGATGAAATATTTTTGTCCTCCATGACTCACTTTATATCTCTTAAATTCGTTGAGAGACCTTAGGTGAAAGATTGTACCTTTTGTCTCAAAATAGATTATTTAGTAAAAATAAGTTAATGACAAATTTCTCAGTACTGCAACCTTTGTTACTAAAAAACTATTTCCTGGTGGTGAAGGATGCTGTTTCCCACATTTAAATGCATGCGACACAAATCCAAGTTTTACTATGAAAAAGAGCATCAATGATTCATTAGTTTTTCAGAATGTATCATTTAGTTTTTCAGAATGATTCATTACTATGACAAATTTAGTGTATTAATTTTGAAAAATTGTCAATACATATCCAAATTATCAATTTTATGTTTACATTCATTTTTTCTTCTATTTTTTTAAAAAATATATTTTTAAATAGTATTTTAACAAATATACATTTTAAAACTTTCTTTTTAAAAAAATAAAAAAAATGTATTTTTTTTAAAAAACTAAAATTTGACTATTTAAATTATACTATCACTTTTTACAACTAGTAAACTAAACTCTCATTTTTTTAAAACTAATAAATTAAACTATTATAAAAAAAATGTTATTAGATTAAAGCACTCTAACTATCATTAATTTAAAACTATCCCAGCATTTATCTCTTAAAAAAATACATGAAATTTATATAAAATAAAAATGTATAATTTTGTATTAATTTTCTTGTATTCTTTCTTTTATGGAAAAACAATAAAATAAATAATATCAGACTTACGTACGGAACTAAAAATTCTAATGTATGGCCTATGGGTCAAATATATATCATATATATATATATATATAATAACACATATATTATTAATATTAGTTGCATTTTCATTTTTTAAGCTACCAACCCGCACGTTGATTCCCTCCTTCCTTGCATTGTTATTTGTAATTTGTCGAGAGAGTATAAAAACTTTAAAATGTTTCAACCATGTATTATTGTGTTTTTGGTAATTAAAAAAATTAAGAATAATTCACCTAATAATCTCACTAACATATAAAATAACATTTATCTTAAAAATAAGAAAAATTATATAAAATTATATTTTTAAAATTTATAAAAATAAAAATAATATCATTTAAATTTATAACTATAAAAATAAGAATTTGTTAATATTAAATTTAATAGAATTAAACGGTGTTTAATATTAAATACTTAAATGATCGAAAAAATTAATTTTAAATGAGTTGGTATAACTAAGAATGTCAATTTAATAAGATCTGATAACATAATACGAGGTCGATCTAAACATAAAATAACTCGAAATAATATTACACAACTTATTTTAATTTATTTATTAAATAGATTAAATATAACACAATAAATTAAAATTAACCTACTAAATAAATTTAATAAGTTATATTTGATTAAATAGATAAAATATTAACAAGACACAATACGTTTTTAATGAATTTAGGAAGTTATATTTGATTAAATAATGTATTTTATTGAATTTTTTTAATCAAAATTATAATAACTTAAAACTCAATGATTTACAAAATGACGTGATACAATAAAAATATTTTTATTATTAGATTCATCTGATATCACTAGTTTACTAGTTTATGAAATAGATTGATATGATTTAACAACCTAACCTATGGCTCACGTTAATTCATTGTTTTGTTGTCCGTGAGTTTGAAATTGATTGAAAACACACAACTTGTTTTTGTTAATATGTTTATAGAGATTCTTTTCTTTTCTTTTTTTGACGTAAATTAATGTTTATAAAGATCCTTTCTTTCTTTCTTCTTTTGTCTTGTCTCATCCATCATTATATCAAATATCATGCGATTGGCCTTTTCATTGTGAGCGATTCCTAGCATCCATAAAGTTTCTTCTATGGAACATAAAATTAATATATTCTGAAAAGTATTATTAGTTTTTTATTCTAATAGTTGAAAATTAAAAAATATATATTTTATCAATAACTTTTAATATAATACTAAAGTTAAAGATATTATATAATTTAAAAATTAATAATCTTAATTTTTGAATTATAAATATGTGACATGCATAATATATAAAACTAATACTTATAAAAAAATTATAAATGTATAAAATATTTTAGAAAAAAATATCCTTAGATTATTTACTTACGTTAAAAGTCATGTAATTTTTTTATAATAGTTTAATTTTATTGTTATGAAAAAATAATCATATAAAGATAAAAATAATTTTTTAATTATAATTAGATAGAGACTGTTATATTTTAAATAAATTATGAAAAAATAATTAAACAAAAATAGAAAAAATAGAAAAAATATATATATAAATATTAAAAAAAATTATCTTTATTTAATCATTTTTTTAAAATGTTATGATTAAACCGTTACAAAAAATAAATATATAATTTAAATATTATTTTTAAAATAAATATAAGAATTTTTATGATAAATTTCTCTAAATATATTGGTTTTCAACGACTTCTTTAAAAAAATGTTAACATACTTTTTCTTCTTCGTAATTAATTTTTTCTTAAAGGGGTTATTATTATTATTATTATTATTAATCAGGGATCAGAATTATTAGGATCCACCCGTTGCATAGTTGATTTTTCTAGAAGCTTTTGTATGAAAATTTTCGTATATCTTCAGTCACTTTATCCACAACACATGCATTAATGATAGTTATCAAAGTATATTTTAATTTTAAAAAATTTTAACGTGTGAGATTGATTTGAGAAAATTAAAGGAATTATATAGACTGAAATTTAATGTAACTGTAGGCAGAATGGCTCATATTATATAATCAATCAAAGTTAATACTTTATACGTACTATCAAATACAATGTGCAAGAACTTTTGCCTCTTTTTTTTAAATAGGTGAAAAAAATTAATTTAAAATAATTATAATTAATCATCATATAATATAATTAATTTAAATAACATGTAAATATTTTGAAAATACATAGAGTTTAATACAAAGCCATTTACTTTTTGTTGTCTATAATTTATGATATTTTATGTCTTTCAATTTTGCAACATTATTAACTCAAAAAATCAAAATTTATAAAACAAAAAATCTAAAATCAAAATCAATGATTAATAATCTTATACTTAAACATACATAATTAAAAAAATAACAATGATATTTAATAATATTTGTAACTTTAAAATTATAATCAAATTAAATGAAACTTCATTTCTCGTTAAAATACTTAAATTTTATATTAATAAAAACAACTATATTATAAAAAAAATTCAAACTAAAATTTATAAGATATTATTACATTAATATCATATTGCTTGTGGGTAAGATATATATCAATACTTTAACACATTCAATATACATAAAATTCAAAAATAGGAGAATAAATTGTGAAATATTAAAATATTTAAAATATTGGACGTATTATGAAATTATAGAAGCAAGTAGAAGAGTATTTTTTTAACTTTTATAATCACATTTTGTGAATTGAAATTTTTTTAATGAAACTAATTTAACACATATTTAAGATACTTTTCACTTTTTCTTTTAATTTTAAAATAATAAACAATTTTTATTGATGATATGAGTTTTGATTTTCGTTTTTTTAAATTTTTATTAAGAGAATTTATAAATTTTAAAACTATCTATATATTAAATGGTAATTATCAAATTCATTAATTCTTTAACATATAATTAATTATTTTATGAGTGGTTTGAGCTTTTTTTTTACTTTTTTACTTTCTCAACTAAAATATAATTAATATATAAGTCTATTATTTTTTCACTAAATATAATTTAGAAAATAATTTATAATTTAACACATATTTAATAGATTTTTAAATTTTTTTATTTTGTTTCATAATAATATAAAATTATTATAATGTTTATGAGTATTTTAATCTGTCATTTTAGATTTTCACTAAGAATTCATAAATTCTAAATTTATTTACATAAAATCAATTGTTTTATGAATTCTTTGGTTTTCTCTTTTAATTTCTCCACTAGAAGATCATTAATATATGAAATTAATTATTTCTACAATAAATATAATTAAAAAAATAAAATAAAATTGAACACATATTTATAAAACTTTAATTTTTTTTCTTTTAATTATGCAATAATAAGTAATTATTATAATAATCATGAATATTTTAATTTTTCTTTTAAAATTTTCGCTAAGAGAGAATTTATAAGTTTTAAATATATTCACGTATAATCAATTATTTTATGAGTCTTATGATTTTTTCTTTTAATTCCATTACTAAAAGATAACTAATATATATAATCAATTTATTTTACACAAAATATAATTTAAAAATTAAATTAAAATTTAACACATATTTAAGAAAAGTTGATTTATTGTTTTAATTTTATAATTATATATAATTATTATAATGTTCATGAGCCTTTTGATTTTTCTTTTTAAAATTTTCAGTAAGAAATAATTTATAAATTTTAAATTTATTTACATAGAATCAATTATTTTGAGTTTTTTAATTTATTTAATTTATTCATTTAAAGATAATTAATGTATATAATTATTTATTTTTATATTAAATATAATTTATAAAATAATATATTAAAACTAATTTATAATTAAACTAAATTATATATGAAAATACATTGATAATTAGATTACACCTAACTAATTAATTTTGAATATCCTTTATTCGAGGTAGGATAGTAATTTTCACATAATTCGTTCATTTATTATTATTATAACATAAGATATATATGTATATCTAACTCCCAAGTGCCTTCTTTGAGCAATGTTTTTTTATTTACTTCGTACATTTTGATGTTTAATAGCTAAGTAAGCGATAAGGTAATTAGGGAAGATGTATAAACATTCAAATATTAATTGTAGAAAGCTGGTTAAATTGTTTTTGAGTTAATTTTTTAGTTTATAGCACTAACTAGCTAGTTTTGGTCATTTAAGTAAAAATATGATGATTATATTAATTTGATAAAAAAAGGTCCATTTAATAACCATGTTAGATTTTTATAATAATTGGACCAAATTATATATTCTAATTTACCTCATGTTAAAAGGCATCTATTGCTCATGGTGGCTTGATATTAATTATAATTATATTTAAACTTTTTAATTAACTATTAGTAATCTAACTTTAATTTGATTGTTTAATTATTAAAGGCACACCTAGTTGCATATATATATATATATATATTGGATTAGTGATCTAATATATTCTATAATGTTTTATATTCTCTTATTTAAAGGGTTAAGATATAAAAAATTAATTTTTTTCAAATATATTTTATAAATATAAACCGTTAATATATATTTTTTATAAATATCAACCATTAATATATATATATATAAAGTTGTGTTAAAACAGAAGCAATAGAAATTTTATAAAAAATGAGTATATTAGTTTTATATAAGGTATTATATTTCTCTAATTTTTTAAAATAAATATTTTAATATTTTAATTTATAAATTAATTATTATTATTAAATCTATTATTATAATCATTTTTAATCCATCAAAAGTATTAAAATGAGTATTTATAGATCATAAATTTTATAAATAATAAAATTATAACTGTATAACTTAAAATTTATGGGATCAAAATTATCATTTGTATATAAATTAGATTATATTATGACAATTTTTCAAAATATTATAAGACATTTGATATTCGATATGATTCTGAATTTTCAATATAACAAGGTGAGTGTCATTACAAATAAAAAATGCCATATTGATGCACACACATGCACCCATTACATTATTACATAAAAGATTCAGAAGTGATCGGATCTTAAATGCTAAGAGGGAGCTCATGAATTTGAAACATTTCCTCCAAAGGATTACTCAAAATCCAAATTGATAATACATGCAATGAAAGCTTGAAACAAAAGGAATAATCTCATCCTAGTACTATTGAGCTTCCCATAATATTGATTTTTCTCCCCCAAGAAAATAATTTATAATATTTTGACAATCCCCTTCAATTCTTAACATTTTGTAGTCCCCTTGATTTAGCTAAAACCTTTGCTAAACCTATATTATTGATTTTCCTTCATCAACTGAATTAGATATAAGATTTTGCCCCCAAACTCCCAACACACATCCATACTAATCTCTAGCTAAAACACCTTTGCATCAACATTGAATGTTATGAATCCATCCAAAAGTTTGGTTCATTTTGTAATGCCTACAAGTTTGCATGGAGGATAAAGATTATTTTGTTTGAGAAGCCACTAGATAACCACACCATCAATCGTCCTTTTCTTGATGTTCAAATCTCTATCCATCATTTGAAAAATGTTAAAAAAAAGTTAACGCTTAGTAAGCAAAGACCATTAAGGGCAAGTGAACGAACATAATTTTTTTAATTAATATGTTATAATATTTTTTTGTAAGTAGTTTTAGTTGTTTTTATTGCATAAAAAATAATACTTTCGTTTTTATTAATTCATTTTATTTGATTTATTCTATATATTTTTTAAGGGCTTTGGTAATTGATGTCCTCACTTGAACAAATGCAATATTTTATTATTTAATTTTTTTTATACCATAATATTAAGGTTCATAAAAATTATATATATTATTTGATGTCCTTGCAATCCATCAATTTTTTAGTGCTTCCCTTGTAAGTAAATAAATCATCATGTAATATGCACGTGGCAATCATGTAATTGTTTATCTTTTATCATTATACATATATCATCTTTTGGTGTGTTATTTATTGTTTCAATTATTAGTTTCCGTTTTCTTTTTTCCAAGATAAGGCCTAAGGTGATATTAAGGGTGAACAATAGATCAAAATTGTCTATTTTTGACTGATGTGAATCTGATTCAAAAAGATTTGAAGATTTTCAATCTGAATCTGATCCAATGATATAATCAATTCGAATCTGAATATATCAAATTTTTTCAGATCAGATAAGAGAATATTGATATTAAAATTTATGTATGAATTATTGTTATATATAAAACACAACGTATACAAATTTAAATTTAAAATTTATATTTTTGTAATAAATATTATTATTTATAGTCACAACTAAAAAAAAGAATAAGAAATATGTTTGTACAATTATTAAATTATTATAAACATTTATATTTATTTTTAAGTTAAAATAATAATTTAATATAATTATGGCATGCATAATATTTAAATATAACATAATATAAAATAAAATATGGATTTATTTATAATTTAATAGTAATTCAGTCTGGATCGGATACAACAGATTATAAAATCTATCAATCCGAATCCAATCCAAATCTAAACGAATTGTATAATTTTTAATCTGAATTTGATTCATATATAAAATCTATCAACCAAATCCTATCCAAAATTGACGGATCGAATCAGATTTCTCAGTTTAAATAGATTTATTAGATTATTTGTTCACCCTTAAGTGATACTAATGCTATTGGTAACAATAGGTTATACTTTTTGAAACCTATTTCAATCATATAATCCTTTGTAGTATCATACTTAGGACATGCGTAATTGTGGACAAACCAAGTTACCACACACACATTGATAATTTCAAAAGGAACTATTGTCTCATGTGGTCATATAGAGAACCTCTCTACATACAATCATTCATTCATTTAATATTGGTAAGTTCATTGGACCCTCCTATATCTCTTCTCCTCTCAACCCTCAGGACATATGTAGACAAAAAATTTGAACCTTTTTGTTTCATACATTTATGATAATTTATCTTTATTTTATTACATGTATCTTATTTTATGATTTTAAGATGTGTTTAACATTTCAATGCTTGTGCATGACATGAACATTTCATAATAAGCATTTATGCATGATAATAACACATAATCACATAGCATATTATTAACATAAATTTAATGCAACAATATTGGAATTCACTTAACTTGATTATGCATACCTAGACTCTATAGTCAAAGAAGTATGCAAATAAAGCACTAAATCTTAAATTGGACTATTTAGAATTTAGTAAAAATGTATCGGCACTTAAGAGAGAATGCTTTGAAAAGATAGACGAACAAAAATTGGAATTGAGTGAAGAAAAAGGTTCATTTGCACCTATTTTTAATAAATTTTTCTATCCTTTATTAGTGGTGGTCAATGAGCCTCTTACGAGAAGGTCAATGAACAGGCCTTTTTTTCTTCTTTTCTTTTAACAGAAAAAGGAATATGTAATTTGTTTAAAAATTTTACTTGTGAGCCCCTGGTATCCTACCCATAAACTAAGCATATGTGCTCATTATAATATATGGATTCTTTCTCTAGGATAATTTTGATTAAGATGAGCATAGGTTTGTTGTTTGATTTTTGAGCTATTTTATAAACTGATCTTATCTTGATAATTTTGAAAAACTCAAAACATTAACCAACTTGTTATCAAACCAACCTTGAAGCCAACATATAAAATTTGTTTGAAAGAGGTTGGTTTGACGATTTTAGACCTATAATCATAACATAAGGCCTAATTAAGCATGACTCTAATGTAATACTTAATGATAAAATCAACCTTATATCTAAGTAAGGTCAATAATTCGTATATATTTATTAAGTGAAGAACAAACATAAGATAAAAACTTAACTTCAATATTGTTACTTTTTAGTCCTTACCAATAAGATTTCATTAGACTTGAAGGATCCAAGAGAGAGCATTAATTCCCTGGTGCTTAGGACAAAATTGTTAAATGATTCTCTTTAAAGTACTACAATAACTATATCCAGTGCATACAAAGCTCAGTCTATTATGATTAAATAATTAAATTCTAGCTACATACAAAGCTATAATATATACTCATATTATTATTTTTTATTTTTCTTTTATAAGAAACACATGAGTGAGATATGAGTAAGATATTGAGAGGAGTATGAGAGATGAGAGTGAGACTTAGGTCTAAAAATAAGTAAATTTTATATATAAGAATAATTAAAAAATATATTTAAAAAATTCACATGTACTAAAAGTAGAGGCTCGGTTAAACTTTAAAATGTTTTTTGGATTTTTGGACTTTTAATTTATTTGATAAAATTAATTTTGATATTTTTGTACCTATTTAGACAACTAACCTAAAAAAAATATAAGTTTATTTTGGATTTGGAGTCGGGTTGGTTGTTTGGTTATTTTAAAAAAACACCCACCCATAATTTTGATATTATCAATTATAGAGGTCTATGTACGTAGTAACTTTGGTTTATGTACGATGGATTGAGGTGTTAAATGAGTTGAGTTGAATTAATTTTTTTAGGTTAACTCATTTTACAACTCATAAATTGACTAATTTATAATTCTAAAAAAATAATATATATATATATATTTAAATATTTTTAGAAATAAAAATATTAGTATAAATATTACATTTCAATTATAATTTTGTAAAATAAAAAAAATATTTTTTAATTATGATTTTTTATATTTAAATTATTGTAATAATAAAAATATTATTATTAATAATGATATTTTATTTAAGAGATTGTATTCAATAAAAATTTAGAGAGATTTTAACAAATTTTAAATTTTAAAAAGTATACAGATTTTCAAAGATTCCAATATATACCTTATTAAACTATTAGAAACTATATATAAGTTTAAATAGATTATATAAATTTTTTAATAAATTTTTATGGATTTCTAATGACTTTTATAAAATTTAATATATTATAAAAAAATTATTATACTCATGTTTTCTCACTACACTCTTAATTATTTTATAATTTTTCAATGAAGTCTTCACTATTATAAAAAATATTCAATATGTTATTATATATTTTATTTAAAAATTTAATATAACCTTCGTCTTTTAAGAGTTTTAAAAAAATAAAATAAAGGTAAACTTGTATTAATTGAAAAAAGAAACGTGCCCAACTTAATTTAGAGTAAAAGTTATCATCGTGAGATTATTGGTCCCAAAAAAGTATTAAAAAAAATTATATTTAGGAAATTATTCATTTAAGGTAATTATGTGAATTATATATATAAAAACTTTTAGTTAATTATAAATCAATTTATGTTTTATAGATACTAGATTTTTTTGATAATTTTATGTGATATTATTAAAAAAATGGGTTGGGGATTTAGCTTTAGAATATAAAAGAAGAAGAAAAAATAGGCAGTCAAGAACGAGGAAAAAAGAAAAAATGAAAAAGAAAGAAAAATTTAAAAGAGTAAAAAAGGAAAAATATTTCGGAATGTCATGGAATAATATGATACTTAGAATTTATTTATATATAAAAAAATATTTAAAATTCTTAAAAGTTTATTAATAAGTAAAGATTTTAAAAGTCATTAAAATTTTAAATACACAATATTATTGTAAATTTTTAAAAAATAGTAATTGGACACACTTAATTTTGTATAGATTTTTACAAATTTTTAAAAAACTTTAAAAAATTTAAATGAATATAACTAAATTTTTTAAAATATTCAAAAATCTTAAATAAACATACCTTAATTTTTAAAAACTTTTAAAATCCATTAAAATATACTAAAATTTTATTTAAATATATCTTTATAAATGAAGTTCACAAGTTATCATGAATTAAGTAATCTTATTCATTTAAACTCATAAATTATGTACGTTAAATTTTTTCATGTTTATAAATTGATTAAATTAATATTAAATAAATTAAATTAGATTAAGATGTTTATTTTACCTTACAAATTATGAAGACTAAAAATTTATATTACAAATTTTATAATTTATATCCTGCCACCACCAAGTGTTATATATATATATAATTTCATTGGACATGATTGATTTAAACCAATGTAATTGTTATTTATATGTATCTAATTTTTTTCTTTTTTCAGCTAAATTATATGCATCTAATTAGGAAAGAAGAATTAGGACAACCACTTATTCTTTTGGTCTTTTTTGTTCATTGTTTAAGCATTACACTCAAAGATTTTCCTTTGATTTGTGAAAATTTAGTATTTTTTTTATGCAAAATTGTTTGTTGTCTTCTTCAAACAGGCTTTTAGACTTTTTACTTATCCTATAAGTCTCTGACATTAGTAATTGGTCTGGGCAGTCAACCCTGTGATTTTGACTAAATTATTCAAAGAAAAGTTACGCCATTCTAGACATCATAACTATAATAGCAATAATAATAATAATAATAATAATAATAATAATCTAGACATCACAACTACGTATAGCTTTGAACTCAACTTTCATATTTTTAATAAACAATACATCAATAATAATTTACTTTCTCTAATATCGAACAAAGTGTAACCAGAGTTCTCTGAATAAACTTCTCAAAATATATAGCCTTTAATTTATTTTTAAAAAATTAAAAATTAAAAATGACGAGATTTAGATGCATTCGAATATAAACGTTACAAATATAACTAAGTTAAGTTTGAAGATGCGTAAAACTTTTTTTTTAATCAATATGACTAACTTTTAGGATACAATAAGGCTCACTTATTGATTATGTATTTTTTAAATTTAAATTTAAGAAAATATTTTTTAATATAAAAAAAAATTATTAGATTAAATAATAATCTTATTAACTCATATTATCGATTAAAGTCAATTAATTACATCTAAAAATAAGATAAAAAAAAGTTATTATATAACTAATCGTAAGAAAAATTTTAAATTGATAAGTTTCTTTCCGTCCTATATCGACTAGTAGTTCGATAACAGTCTTATTTATAAGTTTAAATAATTTTTATTTCAATAAGATTTTAAGAGTTGGATTTGAGTTTCTAATACAAATTATTTTTAATATATCACCCGAATTTATATTTTTGTGTATATTAATCAAGTTATAATATTAACTCTATCTAGATTAAATTTAAAGAATATATGACATATCAATTTATATATATATATATATATATATATATATATATATATATATATATATATGTTTTGTGCAGCATGTTGGTAGTTGGTAGTCATTTGTAAATATTGTATTACTTGTAGTGTCGTGCATCCTTTTCTATTATTATCATACAATAATTGGAGGTACGGGAAATCCAGCATATGATTTTGTTTTCTAAAACTGCCACTTAATTAATGGTGTTTTTTTAAAGGTGCTTGTAATAAAGTAATTTTTAACTTAAAAAATCATTTTTCCAAAATAATTATTTTTTATTTAAAATATTAGTTTTTCATTATCTATTGTGTAATTTGATATTTATTAACTAAATATTAATTTAATCAATAATAAAATAAATGATGAAATTGTGATGAGTAGGCATGATTATAATTAGAGATATTAGAAAATAAAATTTTTATTGAATTTTTATAAAAAAAATACTTAAGTTAAAATTATGACTAAATTTTTTATTTTTAATTAAAAATTATTTTAATATATATATATATATTTTTATTAAAAATTATAAATATATATGTTTCATCAAAAAGAATATTTAAACAAACAATATAATCTAAGAATTAGTTCGGCCACTCACCTTTTCATTTTAATAATACTAAGATTTTACCATTTTCTGGGATTCTACATTAATAATACCATACACATAACTATTTATTTTCACTCTCATTGTATTTTACTACCAATTTTGTTATTACTTTGAGTTGTCGTGATGAAATCTACTTTTAAATTATATATTTAAATAACAAATATTATTTAATTAAAAAATATGATATGCATTTATTAAAGAAAACGAAGTAAGATAATTGAAAAATATATATAATTTTTTTTTTAGAATTATTCCGTGTAGAAAGTTATTGAAAGTTATAAAAAATAACATTAATAAAATCGTAATAATTAAAATACAATAGTTTAATATTAATTTAACGTTAAATAAATTTAAATAAGATAAGATAAGATAAGGGATGTATAATGAAATTGACGTGTAGGCTTAGTTTCCATTAAATTTCTAAATGATAGAAAATTCAATAAAATGTTAAATGGAGAATGTTTTCAATACGACGGAGAGAAAGACAATGAATCCCAGTGCGATTGAGAAAAATAAAGAAAAACCTAAAAATACAGATGAGCCTCAAGGATTTAAAGTCTATTTTATGAGATGTACCCAACTTCACATCACTATACTATATATTAAAATAATCTGTCTTTATTCTTGTTTTTATTTATTTAATCTAAGATATATATTTTTTAAAATAAAATTTTCAATATTATTTTTAAATTATATATAAAAAATAAATAATTAAAATTTAAAATAAACACAAAGCATCGTACTAAGAAAAACCAGATAATCAAATTAAAAAGATACATTATATCATTAGTTTTTAAACTTAAAATTATATTTATACTTAAAAGATTTTAAATTTTTAAATCATATAATTTAATTATCAAATTTTTAAAATTATTCTTAATTTTATTATTAAAATACATATTTATGAATCAAAAATTAAAAATTTATATAATTTATAAGTTTAGTAATCTATGTATTAAGTTTTAAAAACTTTAAAATAAAATTATATATTTTAAAATTTTAAAAATTAATATATATATTTAATTAAAATTTTAAAAGAATAGTAGAATTTACACCATAAAAAAAACAAATTTCTCAGTCAGAAACAACCAAACCCAACCCGTTGACTATTCATTCTAGAAGCTCCTCGAATGAAAACAATCGAGCGATGATTGCGGCAATTTGAAGCTACTCGCATATTTAATGCCTCCTTAGTTGTATTCAAACAGACTTTTGACCCCAAATTAAATTTTAAAATTATTTATATTTGAAATTTAAACTTTATTTAAGTTTTTGTGATAATAAATAATACCAAAATACTCGATGTTGAGTGTAATAACATATTTTCTAAATTTACAATTAAGGAAATTGGAAAAAAATAATTATTCAATTGAAAATTAAGGAAATTGGAAAAAAGAAAAATTGAAAAATTGAAAATAAATAATTTTTAATTCTATTTACTTAAATAATGTTTGAATTGATCAAAAAATAATAATAATGTTTGAATTAGAATAAAAATATTTTTTTTTACTTATTAATGATAATTATTTTTTAAAAAGTTAACTTTGGAAGATATGCTTTGTGTTTTATGCAGGAGTTTAATTGTAGATTTTTTTTATTTGAATCAATTTAATGAAAAATCAACAATTTTTTTTTAAAGAAATTCATTCAAAAAGAAGATTAAAAAATTTAATTATATAATCAATAACAAAGCATGAGTAATTTTTTTGAATAGTTACTTTATTAGCATGTTTATTTTATTTAATGCTTTTTGTTTACGTGATTACCACAAGAATTGTATTAAATATGATCAATCAAATTTATTAATTTCATAAACTTGGTTTCTATATTATTATGATTTTCAACAAATAAAATAACATATATATAAAGATTAAATCTAAACAAAAAATATGCATAAACAATAACAAAAACACACCAACAAATTGTACTAAAAATATCTATGCAAATAAACAATATAATAGATATAGATCTAGATAGGAAAATATCACAAATTGTGATTAATTTTATTTAATTAAAACTTATCAAGAGTGAGAGCCACTAGCTACCGTAGATCAAATCTAAAAAAGATTAAGATGAACATAAGAGAGAAAGCGACCAGAAACTTTTTTTTTATATACATATAGAAGTTGAGAAATGCTACAGATCTAGACTAAATATCATTTGAATTCAGTATCTAGATTACTAAGATCTGTGTTAATCCATAATTCTTTAAATGTTTATTTTATAAATATTAGAAATTCTCAACCCATAAATAAATAAATGAAACTTAATTATTAGAAATAATTTAATTATAATAAACATGTTATCAAAAAACGTTATCTTTAAATATAAAATGGATGTACGAGAGTGTAATTTAATCAAAATACTCAAATTACCTTTCTATAGTTTGTGAGGCTTATTTACCATATAACTTAGGATATATTAGTGCATATGAGAATATGTATATGATAAAGTTTAATCGTGGCACAACCTAGTTCCTTTAAAAAAAACAAAAAAAACTATACATGTACGTGAATAATCTACAAAATTGTGTAATATATTTTACAATATGTAAGTTTCTATTACAAAATTGTGTAATAAATTTTTTTTTTTTGGCTTTTGATAGGATGAAATTTGATCTCTCTTTAGATAGGTTGATTTCATATGCTTCTTTTTTTTTTTTTTGTTAGATTTAATAAAATTATCATAACTTGTGGTGTATTTTCATCTAATGTTTAATTTAAGTTAATTTTTTTCTTGAATAAACTTGTTCCAAATCTAGTTATAGATTTGCTAGGTTTTTTATTAAAGTTATTTCTGCATTTGAGTTTGAAGATATGAGTTAAATTAGATTAATTGAATACATAAAAATACTATTAAGATTAATTAGACAAACAAATAAAAGTTTCAATTATTGTCAAAGTTATTATCAGAACAGAAGGATGAATAATGATGCTTGTGCTTGATATGTTTGTTAATTTTTATTTATTTCAAACTTGTAATTGAATTTTTTGAAGTAATATGATTTCAATAAATTAATATAAAAAAAATTTAAAAATTTATATATTTTTTAAAAGTATTGTATTAATCATTCTATTAGTGTTAGATTTTATTAATTAAATTATTAAATCATCACTTATTTTAAAACATATAAAAATTATGTAGCGTAAATTTTTGATAAATTATAAAGGATATAATATGATATTAATGGTAAGTATTTTTAATAAAAAAAAGTAACATATTAATTATAATATATATATATATATAAATGATTTAAAGCAAAAGAATATTTTCTCGTTGCTTACGCATGATATGTCAAAATCAAATCAATTTTTTATTGAAAATGAAATGAAATGAAATGGCTTAAAGTAAAATATAATAAATTACAATCAGTTTTATATTATTCTTACCACAAAATCATATATATATATATTGCATAGCCGAAACGCGTATTGACGCAAATGGACAAATATACTTGAGAGAGAGAGAGAGAGAGAGGACAAATCAGTCTTGACTTGCGTGTACGTCTCTGAACAAATTTGTGGGCACCGAAGCTTGAGGCGTTCGCGTTAGGCTGTAAAAATATATCTCTCAAATTTAATATTAATTTTAAATAATATAATATTATGTTATAGGTAAATATATTTTGATTTACATAATTTATGTAATATTATATAAATTATAATTAATATGCTTTGACCGATTATGATTATCTATTTAAGTTGCATGCGTAAGATGTTTGTTACTTTAATACAAAATTGATATATTTTTTTAAATGTATCGAATCAAGTTACATGTTTCTATTAATTTAATTATATAATAATACATGTATCAAATTATATATATATATATATATATATATATATATATATATATTATTAATATTTGATTGATTTGAATATATTATTTAAATTTAAAATAAAATTTATAAATAGTCTTATTTTCAAAATAATTTTAAGAAATAATAAAAATAATATCTTAAAATTTATAATAATAACATATCAATAATATAAAATGAATTTTAATTTAATGATATTTAACATTAAATGGATTTAAATTATCATAATTTAATTTAAATTTTCAATTAGATAATATTCATGATAAAATAATGTGTTAATTTTTTTAATAATTAAAATATATAAATTAAAGATAAAAGATGATATTTTTATGATTATAAATTTTAAAAATATTTTTTTATTATTTTCTCAATAATTTTTTGTAATTACTAAATAAATTTTTCTATTCTTAGAATTCATAGAACATTAAATTATTATATGAAATATTTAATTAATATCAAAATAACGATTCCCAAATTTATTTGCAAAAATATTGAATCTTATTTAACAAATAACATTTTTCTTATTATCTTTTTCAAGTAACTATAACGAGGATATCTTTTCAATTGATTTATTGCTTTCCATTATTGATTTATCCCAACTAGTTAAAATTGTGAATTTTCATATTTTATATACCAATAATATAATCAAATAAATTATCTTAATTATAAAATAATTTAAATTAATAATATAGATGAGTTTAAAATTAATATGAAAAAACAAATATTACATAATCACATATTTATTATTATATTTAAATAATTTAATAATCATATATAATTGATTAGATTTATTGGTTAATATCATTGGTTTTTAACTTTGTAAAGAGTCGTATAGATTAAAATAAAGACATATTTGTACTTTATATTTTATTTTAATTTAAAAAAAAGCTAATAATCTTAGATAAAAAAAAAGAATTAGCTCAAGGAGTGTAATACGAGGGAGTGTATATTTCTAATATTATCTTATATTTAAATTTTTGTTTAGAACAAATTAAAAAAATTATCCACATGCTAAACAAAGTTGTTAAAGTTAAAGAATTTAATTAAATGCTTATCATATTTATTCTATATATATATATATATTTTTGTTTAAAGAGTTTTTATAATAATGGATATATAATCTATCTATTTATATATATACTACATATAAAGTTTAAATTATGTCTCGTAAATTTTTGAACAAAAGTGTCCATATATTTTTAAATAATGAGTACTATTGTACTTAATTATTTTATAATTTATTTTAAATTCTTATTTTTTTATCAATTAGTAATAAATTATTAGTAGGTAAAATATTGACAACTATTTAAATTATAATTATTTATCTTTTTTATATAATCATAAATATTAAAATATTGATTATTTTTTAAATTATAATTTTTATATATAAGGTTATTTATTTGAAGTAAGATAATTTTTTTAATTAGTTATATTAAATCTTATTTTTTATCAATTAATTAATAAATATTAGTGTGCTTTGTACATGAAATTGATTAGTTAATTCAAAAAATTTGTAATTTTTATTGAATTTATTTTTATAATTAATTTAAAAATTCAAGAAATTTTATTTTATTTTATTTTAAATATTTTAAAGAAATTAATCAAAAACGACAATTAAAATAAGTACAATAATTCAGGTGCAAGTCGCTTGTATTTAACTAATATTTATATATTTCTTTTATTTAATTTCATGTCCATAAATGTATTGTTAGGCAAAAAAAATTCTTAAAATAAATTAAATTTAAATATATATATATATATTAGATTAAATTATACTTCTATGATTCTAACTTATAATTTAAAATATGGTAGTAATAAATGTTAAAATTGAAATACATTGCTTAATATGTGATCAGAAGAATTTATAGTTGGATTATAATATAATAATTTATTTAGTAATGGGATATGTTTTTAATACACAATTTATTATAATATTATATTTTATCTATTGATATTTATAAGAAATATGAGATATATATATTTTTTAATTTTAATGATTAAAATATGATTATGTAAAGATTAGTTTGCTTTCTTAAAATAAAAGAAACATCATTGAATCTAAACAATCTCGTTTCCTCCACGACACCTAAGTAATGTTTATAGATGGAAATAAAGAAAAAAAATTAATTATTATATGTCATTGACTCTTTAATAATTTAACATACTTAATCTTGTTAGCTTTCAAGAACGTATGCGCCAAAATTAATTAACAAACATAAAATGAGAAAACAATAACACTAGTAAAATTTATAATTATAAAAAATATTAATTTTTTTAAACGTTATTTAATTATACGCTATTTAAATTAAACTATGATTATTTAGACTCGTTCAATGTTAAATATCATTTAATTAAATCTCATTCAATATTTATTAAAATAATCTTTTTATCGTTATAAATTTTAAAGGTATCATTTTTAATAATTAATTTTATAATTAAAAAAATTTACATACAAGTATTTATACCTTCAAATTCTTAAACTCTTAATTGAACACAAATGATTTATAGGTGAACGATGTAAATACAAAGAAGAGAATATAATAGTTTTTTTTAAGAGAATATTGGATATCGATGATTGAACTTCTAAATTTTTGAAGCTTATTTCCAAAAATGGTAAATATATCTAGAAATGAAATATGAACTCCGTGACTGAATATTAAATATTTTTGGGTAGTCAACCCTAAAAAATAATGTTCATGCCAACTTATAATTTAATGTTCATAAATGAATATTTTCTCATAAGTTGAAAAACGGAATGTTTGAAGAAGAAACAAAAATTATGTGAGATACTTGTAAAAAAGGGAGACTAGTAGTAGTTCACATGTCAAGAAGATTTGGTTCAACTATCATTTTCTAATAAATTGTGGTCCTTTGTTTTGTTTTTTTTTGTTTGTGCAGGTCATGAGCCAAGCTAAAGATCAACAAATTACATCCTGATTCAATAACATAAAGTCGACTTTTATATATATATATATATTGAAAACTTGATATTCAAATCTTAATTACGTGAATCGTGTTGGATATATAAAGAAATTAGACCTTAAAGATGGTTTTACCACAATCATATATAGCTAGATGATGTGTGTATGGAATCTTGACCTAAACTTTGAAGGTCCAAAGTCCAACCTTATAATAAATATTGTTCAAAAATGGTGATGGTGGTTCACGAGAAGTAGTAATTCTTAACTCTAATGGTTTGGCCCGCCCGCTATCAGAAAACTAATAATGTAGGGTCATTTCATTAATAAGATTATAAATTCATCAACTTTATATTATAAGAAAACGAAATCAAAATTTAAATTTCAAATCGTCCTGGAATACTTTCTTTTGACGAAGATTATGACACCATATTTTTTATATAGTTCTTCTCGATAAAATCAAATTTAAATTTAAAAATAAAAAAGTAAAAATGAATATTAAATAAGAAATATAATAGAAAATTAAACATTAAATACAGTTTTATCAAATGAGTTTTTTTTTGTACTGTTATATAATTTAGAAAATAGAAAGCAAAATTTGTATTGAAACGAGTTTTTCTTTTCTGTAAAAAAAATAAAAAATAAAAAGATAGCTGCAAGAACAAGAAAGACAAAACACGTTAAAAAACACACATTTGTTGATTAATATTTAGCACACAACATATTCTTAGATGACTTTTTTTCTTTTACTTTTCTTATTTTCCTAAGTCATATTGTATACAAAGTTAGGCTAAGTTAAGATTGTGAAATATCATAACAATCATGAGTTTTTCAAACTAAAATGCTAATTTAAGGGATAAAAATACTCATAATCTTAATAAATTTTCTTATATCGTTAAAAATAATGGGTGAAAACACTCACAATCCTTTTAATTTTATTATATCATTATATTTAATTAACGTGAACCAATTACTCTTATCATCATTTTAACATCATTATTTATTATTTTTTACAAATCTCATCATTTTATATTTTTAAACTTAATTTATTATATTATATTCTATTGAGTTATTTATCTCTTTTTTTTTCCTTTTTGGCAAGTCCCATTTCATTTTTATTTTGTTGTGATGTGAGATCTAAAGTTTTTGGTGCTACTTAAGAAGCTTTGATAGGGTGTGAAAGTTTAAAAGAATTATAAGTTTTTTAATATCAAAATATTAATCCAATGGATGAAAACACTAACAATTTTTATAAATTATATTATAACATTATGCTTTAATTAATGTAGGACAAGTATTTCTTAACAAAGATGTTGTTGCATCTAGATGTTATTCCTTATTTTAGAAGTATACTTTAAGAGTGAGTAAATAATCTAATCAATCTGTTTAAACTCAAAAATTTGATATGATCCATTAAATTAAAATCAAATCAAATTGATAAATTTTATGATCGGATTAGATTCGGATTGAAAATTATACAATTCGTTCGAATTTAGATCGAATTTAGATTGACAGATTTCATAATCCGTTGTATCTAATCCAAATCGAATTACTATTAAATTATAAATAAATAAGTATTTTATTTTATATTATGTTATATTTAAATATTATGCATACTATAATTAAATTATATTATTATTTTAACTTAAAAATAAGCATAAATATTTATAATAATTTAAAAATTCTAGAGACATATTTTTTATTATTTTGATCTTTTTAGTAGTTATTATAAAAATAATATTTATAAGAAAATTTAAATTTGTATATGTCGTGTTTTACATATGATAATAATTCATAAATAAATTTTAATATCAATATACCTCTATCTGATCCAAAAAATATGTTCTATTTGGATTCAAATAGATTTGGATTGATTATATCATCGGATTGGATTCAAATTAAAAATCTTCGTATCTATTCGAATCAAATTGAATTTAAATTAGTCAAAAACAAACAATTTCAATTCACTGTTCACTCCTAGTATAATTCCAACTAATCAAATCACTTGTTCTCTTATTGTTTTTCCTCTACAATTTTGTTTGTTTAGAGAAATTTGCTCTCTTTTTAGGTATGTTAATTTCATATTTTGTTTTTTGGTTAAGTTTAATAAAATTGTCACTTGTGGTGTATTTTTACCTAAATCTTAATTTCAATGAATTTTTTACCGTAGACTTGTTTTAATGCGATTTTAGGCATTTTTTTGGTTAGTTTTTGCATTTTTTTTATCTTATATTTTTTTTCATATATTTTCATTATTAAAAAAAACTTACAAATAACTTAATTTTGAATGCTATTTAATTATATATTAATTAAATTAAACTATAATTAAATACACACATTAAATGTTAAACGTCATCTAATTAAATCTTATTCAATATCATTAAAGTGCTATTTTTATTGTTATAAGTTTTTAAAGTATTATTTTTTGTAATTTTTTACATTTTCTTTTTGCTAAATATTTGAATTTCATAGTTCATAATCAATCCTTTTGTTTTGCTTTTTTTTTTCTTCTTTTTTTCAATAAACATAACTGAATGAGGAACTATATCATGCACTATTGGATTATTTTTATAACCAGTTAACTTGTGTATCTGCGACGCAATAATCACCTTACTTACAAACGTAACATTTCGTACACTTTATACATGAAAATTAAAGTGACTAAATAACTTGCGTATCCCACGAAAAAAGTAAAGAACACTAATATCGTCCGAAAAACACAAGTTAGGAGACCTGAATTTCTACTTTGTATTTTATATATATACATATATATACACTCTGTGGAGACTCGGACATTCACCATTAGATTTTATCACAGCCTGTTATGAGGCTTCATATCTGAGTTCATATTTGCATACAAATGAAGACTAGGAAAAAAAAAACCCGAAGTGCTCAGATGTCGAGAAAAATTCTAAAAGGAAAGATTCAACAAGATGAGGAATACACAAATGCAGAAGTCTAACATATAACCAAACCAACAGTGTTCATCCTCCATAGTCCAAACAGAGTAACCTTTATTGACCATTCGGCAAAATTGGGCACACACTACCATAGAGTCTACCTCAAGTTGCTGCCAATACTTTTGACTATTTCTATAACCTTTTAGACTATTAAATTTAAGGTTGATATTGCCACAACGTTTGAGGCAGAATTTCACACAATATTAAGGTATATCTTATAAAAATTATATATATCTCTACTCATTATATTAACTTTTTAAGATTAAAAACTTCATAATTCTTATAAATTTTAAAATGAAATCAAAGCTTAAGTGATTAGACTAAAAACCTTAGTCCTCCCATATTAAAAAAACAAAAAAAAATTGAAATGGACCTCAATAAGAAAAAAAGAACTAGTGTCACAATAGCATAGATAATAAAAAAATCTGTTAAAAATATGGAATGGACGAATTTTACAATGAACAAATACTTACACTTTGAAGGGATGTTAGAGATAAAATCCCATTAATTAAAGACAATATTAGGATATCCTTACAGAGGATTATGGCTTATGAGTTTCAATACTTAAACCTTTTAATATTAAAAAACTTATAATTTTTATGAACTTTAATTAATGAAACTTTATCCAATAATAAAAGCATTAAATTGTAATTAATCTGAGGATGTAACGGACAATTCACATGAACATTGTAGCAATAAAAAAAATTATCATGGGAAATGTCATTTAGTTCCCACAGAAAAAAACATGATATACTGATAAGGTCAGCATATACCATAATTTTCTCCCCCTCCTTAGACGCATATCCTCTAAAGGTTATTTATTGAATTATTTAATGATTCAACTCCTTGTCAAGCTGACAACAACATTTGACTGTTTGACGCAGTTCCCTCCTTAGTGACATCCTACCAACTTTGACGGAACAGAGTTAACACGATTATTAAGGTCTAGTGTTGGTGCCTAAAAAGCATGAACAACTCAGCTGTTAGTTCCTAACTCTGTTTATTTTCTTCAATTCAGCATAACCAATCACCTCTCCTTCAAAAATGGAATCATGTCTAATAATATTTTGAATTCTATCACACATCAACGTGTACCAATCATGTCATTTCTGACAAGTAATTGTTATATTATATCAGAAACCATCCAAAACTACAAACCTTTAAGGAGTGATTAGATTTCAATCAAGATCTATTGATTTTGTTGTATTTGTCCCTTGATTTGATCAAGTTTTTGCCGACACCCTTGTTACACATCCAACATTTGACGGACCCCAACTTACTCCACTAGATCACTAGCACAAAATTCAAAAATTTAAAGGACCCTGCTATAGTGTCAATTGTTGATTGAATGCAAAGTTAGTAATGTTGAATAATAAAGTAGTGAGATCACAACTAACAATGAGTCAATTAAGTTAGTTATGTGAATTGATGCATGCAATAGATGAAAAACATTTTTAAATTTAAAACCATATCCCATTTAGAGAATACACCACATTCCTTCTTCCAGATGGCTAACAAATGTGTGAATTACTCGACACAACACAAGACATATTAATCAAGCTAAAGTGCACTAATACTAAATTGTTAATGACCATTCTTACATTATCATGTATCAAAATTCAATCCAACTACGTTTTTTCCACTGTCGCGAATTAATGAACAGAAACTTCACCAGAAGCATCAGATATGAAATGAAAATGTAACATGAAAATCTAGAGCACACAGCGATAGAAAGATAATCGATTCACCTTAAACTTAACCTTTGACCATGTAGATCATGCTCTCAGCTGAAATTATCCTCTGCGACGTTTGAACTGAGAGGGACTTAAAAATTAGTTCATGAGTCGTTAACAGCAGAAGTAGATTGTTTTAGTCTTCGCTGATGAACATCCCAATTGTAAACCCGAGCAATTGTGACCTACATTGCAGTGTTCCAAGATTCAAACTTTCAGGAAACATTTTGTATTAGAAGATAAGAAATGGAAGACTTTGAAAAGTCCAGAATAAGGTATATCGGCAAGCATTGGAATGTTATGTTTTCAAAGCTATGCATAAGAATTGGATTGTCCAGTAACCTAATCCTTATGAATGTCATGTCACTCTTTGCGGATCATTTGACATCATATTGAAAGAAAGGATGCCCATACCGAAAGAGAAGTAAATAGCTTACATGCAATCTCATATATGCTTTGGATGGCACAAGGGAAAATACATAACCAAAGGTCAAAAGCCAAACGTTATTGAACCGCTTTTTTTTTATCTATTGCTATTACAGGTATTAAATGAGTTGAGTTGATCCCAACTTGTTTAGGTCTAATTTATTTAAATTTTATGTAAGTTGAATTCAGCTTAATTCACTTTTAAATAAATTAAACTGAATAGCTTATGAACTGAATTATTTATATTTTTGAAAAATAAAAAAACAAAAAATATATTTATAATTTTGTTTAAAAACAAAAATGTTAGTATAACTATTATATTTTGATTATATTTTTGTAAAAGAAGAAAATAATAAAAATGCATTTTTTAAAATGCGTTTTTCTATAATAACATTATAGTACTTATTTCTAGAGAAAACATTTTGTTAAATAAATTTGCAAGTTGTTTATGAGCTAGATGAACTAACTTATTTGAAGTCATGAGCTAAATCAGCTGGGCTTTTTTAGCTCATGAATTCATTAGATCAACCTTAAATGAGTTGAGTTCAACTCATTTAACATTATTAGTTGGTATTATAACAAGGATGTATGTAGAACGTGTTTCTAAAATCTGGCATGATTAGAACTTAAAAGAGAAGGAGAATATTACTTGGGATATTGTTACTTGATCCCTTAAGAATTGTAGATCAGCTACGAGGACTTCTAAACTGGCTCTGGCATTATCTAAATTCTTTTTTAAAAGAGCAGTTGCCTGCACAAGACAATTGACAAAATAACTTATGATGATTAATTCACATCTTAGAACGGGTTCACTATCTTCTTAGTACCAAAATTTTATTTTTGATACCTTTTTTATCTAGATTTTCGAGGTGGTACTATACCCCATTTAAAAAAAAGGTACCAATTTGATGTAATTTGTCATTTAATTGTGGATTTTTCACATGTGTAGTAATACATACGCGATATTCAGAGGACATTTTCAGATAATAAATTAATTAAACGATACTCAAAGGATATTTTGAGATAATCAATAAATTGATTATCTTAAAATACCTTTTGAATGTGGCACGTGTATTACAATACATGTGAAAAATCCCCGATTATATGAAAAATTGCATAAAATTAGTATATTCTTTTAAATAGGAGTACTATTATGATACCGCCTCAAAAATCTTGATAAAAAAGAGTACCAAAGGTAAAATCGTGGTACTATTAAGGTAGCAAACCTTGCTAAACAGTAGCCAAAAATGGCTAAAATACAAAGGATGTTTTGAACTTTTGATCCCTTAAAAAAATAATCATAATAACCTCTTCACAAGAATATTCCAACATGACATTTGCTCCTAGCCATAAACAAACAGACTCGGCATCCTCAATGCGAGCACGTGAATATATTCCTTCTGAGACTTCAAAATCGGCAACAAGAGCCTACATCCAGAAACAAATAAAAGGAAAACTAAGATACAAAACTTTGCAAACATCAAAATGAAACTAGACTTCAAAAGGTTTTTTGATAGGTAGAGCTTCCAAAATCCAGGTTCAACCAGAGATTATCAGAAAATGGAAAGTTGCAATTTGATGACCCATTGGTATCATTTATTAAGGCAAGGTTCCTGCCATTGTCTATATAGACACATTTCCTACCAATGCAAAATATAAGCATCTTGACAAGGTCATTTTGCAATGAAGTCAAAACATCTGACAGTACATGGGAGGTTTAAGTTGAACACATATTAAGACAACTGAATTATAAAACAATAACCATCCTTCAATTACTGCAGGTCTGATTACCGTAAGAATCATGGTAAGATAGTACCTGCTTACACTGTTTGACTCAGCATTGATTGCATCAAATGTATCGACATAGAACTAATAGTTATGGTGATTAGCTTTAATTTCGTTGGAGTATAAGAGTTTGTTTCTCAAGTAGAGTTTATAAGTACTATGGGCCTCACCATTCATCACTTGGATTAAACTTTTGGGATTAGGCTAGCCCATGGTGCTCATAACTCTACCAAACTCAATAGATTTATATGGCAGTTAAGTGCACCTACTTCAAATATAAAATATTGAATTATACAAATTGTGAATGTCTAGAAAAAGAAGCATAGACGAACCTCACAGGCATCCTTCTTATCCTGCAAAGTTGCAACCACATCTAAGCATTTCTCAATATCTGGAATCTTTGCCTGTAAACCACAAGGAAAAAAATGCTGCAGACTTAAATATCAACAAAAAAATTGAAGCATCATCATAACAACCTCAATGTAAAATGTGTTTTAAACTATTTAAGTATTATTCATGTATAAAATATGAACATGAATGAGGAAAGAACCGACTTCTACATCAAATGTATCTTATATGAGAAGTGAAAAAAACATGTCCAGGGTAAAATATCATGCTTAATTCAATTATCTGAATCAACGACGTTTTAGCTGGAACACTCAAGAAGCTCCATAAATATATATATATATTTCTGTAGACAATCTACAGAATACTTATATGCATAAATAAGCAAATTAGTTACATCTCATAGATTCAGTGAGTAATACATGATAAGGTTGAACACACTCACTAACTTCAATTAGCTGCAACAAGGTTGTGCTTTTACTTGAACTATTCATTTCATTTCTCAATGAATTTAAGTTGCAGGAGAAATGAAATTTCTCCTCAAAACCAAAATGGAACACTCAAGTCATTATGACATGAAAATTATCAAGGGTAAAAAGAAGAAGGAATGAACCCGGCAAAAGTAATGAATTCTTAAAGACCTGAAGATCCCTTTGTTGAGCAAGAAGTTTCATTTCAACTAACTTGTACTGCTGTAGCCTGGAAGCAATAAGTGCAATAATGTCAAGCAACGATTATAATTTAAAAATTAGTACAAATCTGTTTGCTTTCACAATTTTTATCATTTCATCTATCACAATTTGAAACAAACAATGGAAGATATCGATTTCTAAATGCAATTAGCCATGCTTGACTATTATATATACTAAACACACAAGAATAAATAAAGGAGGACAAAGTCCTGTATAGAATTATTGACTTCTATCCAAAATCAGACAGAGGAAGAAAGCGCAAAACTTCAGACACAACAAAATTCAATAATGGCATAGCATAGTAAGAATTAAGGAAGAGGTTTTACGATAAAATCGAAGGTTCATAAATACAGAGTACTCAAGCTAGCTTAACCTAGCAAGCTATCTAATTTAACAGGAAAATTATCAAAATTTCGATAGATTATAGACAAAAACATGAATCAAATGAATTTGCGACTCAATATATGACTTCAAAGTTCAAAAAAGCAACAACAAAAAATGAAAGAAGTGTACCATTTAAAATCGCAAACTTTGAAGAGTGACAATCAAAGTTAGACACAACAAGAATCACATTTAAAGAGTAAATTGATTAAAGGAAAGCATACCTTTCTTGGAGGAAAGCGAGAGTTGAGTTGACGTCGAGACCTAATTGTGTAAGATACTTCTGTACATCTTCTACAAACTGAGCTGATGGTATTCCTCTTCTCTCAGTAATTGACGATGAGGACGGAGAAGCCATTACTCTATTAGACCAAAGATCAAACAGTAAGAGTTCGTGTTTTGGTCAATTGCTATAGTTTCGTTGGGACTAGGAAGAGTTTGGGTTCGAACTACTTCGACTCTGATGCCCCCGATCTGGGCAAGGATGAGAGCTTCGATATGGTGACTGCTGAGGCCTGAAGGCAATAAGATGTTGTCGTTTCAGGCCACGGAGCCCTGCGAATTTAATGGGCTGAAATGATGTCTGAGGCCCATTTTAGGACTTATTGTAGCCATAGCGTTAATGAGGTAGAATAGATAACCATTTTTCATTAGATTGCCATACCGTGGGAATTCAATTTTACTATTTTGCCCTCAATTAAGTTGTTCCATTCAGATATTTTGTCTCTCTTATCTCTCCATACTCATCTCTCTCCAATTTTCTTATCGTTGTGACTATTATCCTCGATGTTTCAACTACTATCCTTATCGATATAATTAACAAGATAGTTGACAAAAAACTCAATAATTCAAAGATATTCTATAAATATCCTTTTATTTAAAAAAAATTATTTATAAAACATAAGAAAAATCTTATAGTTTAAAAACTCAAGATTTTCAATCTAAAGTTGTTTTCAAAATTCTATATCACTAATACTTTTAGTGGTTCTCACTATTATGGATATGTAGTATGGTTTGCAAAATTATTTTCGGATGGGTTAGTTAAAATTGGAATTAACACCAAGACGTAGTTTTCCTATAGGCATATGTGCACGAGATTATTCTTACCTTAGTTTTTCACAAATATTGATATTTCGTGTCACATCACATGGTGTTTAGGCTCTAGATGAGAGTCAAATATTTTTGATATCGGATCATAGTTATTGTGTAGACATTCGAGGAGGCAGCTTAGGCATAATTGAGCGTGATTCTCCAACTGTTAGAGGTATTAGCTAATATCATCTTTGGATTGTGAATTGTGGATTTGCTTTACATAGCGAATCACTTGCGGTCAAATGGTTTCCTTAAGTAATCCTTAGATGTTAGGATTTTATGTGGATTTATCATATTATATTACCTTATTTGCATGATCATATATTGTGTAAGTATAATCACGATCACAATCGAATTTTTTCATATATAAGAGGATCTGATTTTTATTAAAAATCATTTATTTCTTTATTACTTTTTGTCTATCAAATGTTATCTGTCTTTCTTTTATACTTATTGCATGCTATCTTCCTATATTGTCTTATGTCTATTGCATCTATCTATTTAAATCTTTATTTCTATTATCCTTATGAAATGTATGTTGATTATTAAACTTCTATTTCAATTTTTTAATATATCTGATTGTTTCTTTCTCCTTATATATTTGGTTGTATTTTTATTTGTTTACATGTTTCCAGTATTTGCGAGATTAGGATAAGATTTAAGGATTAGTATCTCCTTCTCTTGATTGTTCACTTAGTCTCGAACTTTTCTACTATGATAGCAATTATCCAACTATGATATTTTGAATGTTCGCTTTGTGTTGGTCATCAAACTCTTCCATTAGATGAGAGTTTTTCATTTATAATCTCTATATTTTGGTTTGAATATAACTAACCCCTTAATTATATTTATTGAGTATTATAAATTGATGATTTTATGAAAGTAGAGTCATTAGCACACTTTTTTATTTAATGTTTACTTTTTTATTCAATAAATAGTATTTTGGAGGATAAAAATATTAAAATATAAATTTTTTAATGAAAAAAGGAAAAAATATAATTTTTAAATTTTTTATGAATTTTTAATGCAAAGTCAATTAAGAGCTACCACATAAGCTAAGGAACTGACTCGGCAAGCCAGACGGACACAACGCAAGTAAGGACAATGAATCCTAGATCGTTGTGTGTGAGGAGTGACAAACTGCATGCCACGTGTGGACACAGTGTTCAATTCGAGTTCAGAGCAAAGTCAAACCTTCACATCACGTTTCGTCATGCGATTTCTCCCTACGTTCCACCCATGCGCCATGCCATCTATTATCGCGAATCACGTTGTGCCATATGGCGTTGACTCAAACTGGTCTCCCCTACAACGCGTAGCACTTTGATTCTTCTAGTGAATTCTATGTGCCATGTGTCACGCTATGGTTGGTTAACACTATAGATTTTTCTTGTTTTGATCTCAACGCTTGATCTGAAGCTGATCTGATGCTCTAGATCACACCTGAGCTATATTTAAGTCCCTAATCACCCCATAAACCTTAAGAAGCCATCATTAGCATAATTTTGGTTCGATTTTGGAGCTAAAAAGAGAGAAAAATATAAAAAAATTCAAGAAGGGATACAATTTTGGTGAAGATTTAAGAGTAGATTAACACTACAATTCAAGAGATTGATTATATTTTTTCTTCTACTCTTTTCTTTATCAATTTTTATGTCTTTCTTTATGAAAAATATGAGTTTTATGAACACAATTATGTGTAGTTAATTTATTAATCTAGGGATCTTATGAACCTAATTTTCACAATATTATTAAATAATATTTTACCTTAATTATAATTATAATTTAATTATATTATTTAATCGGATTTTTATGCTATTAATTGTGTAGCCAACAATTTATCTATAAAGACAATTAAATAGATTCGAGAGAATTATTTAATTGTTTGTCTTGATTAAATGATATGTATAGTTTCTAGGCAGAGATGTATGATTCTTATGTATGTAATCTATGATTAATGAACTTAATGAGTAGTATGCAATTTAATTGATATGAGAGTGTGATTACATTAATTATTATGTGATATGTAGTTTACTTGAGAGAGGAATACATGCAAGGTTAGATTCAATTGTTTATTTAATTAATTGATAATTATATTGGGAGAATTTTAACGATTTGTATGTTTAGAAAATTGGGGGATTAAGTATCCTAGATATTTTATCATATATCTTCTTAGTTATCAAATTTGATTTAATTAATTATTGTTATTTATTTTTAGTTATTTATTTTTAGTTATTTTAATTTTACTTTCTTAAAATATAAAAACATAAAAAAATTGATTTTTATTTTTAGTTTTAAAAATTCGTTTCTAATAAAGTAATCTCTGTGAGAATGATATTTTCATATCATTACATTACTTGTTGCAATACATATAATTATGTATTTATTGCACACACAATTTGTGTGACAATCATAAACCTTTTTTGAGTTCTAAATCTTATTACAAGGACCACTTCTTCTTCTAGGAGTCAATCCTTGGCTTGCCATGTAGTTTTCTTTCCATATAGAAAGTTACGGTTGCTACTAACCCAACTTAGCACTCATCTTAGGAAGGATGCTATATAAAATCTCAAGACCCCAATCCATTATTTGTAGGTCTTTACTAATTGTGGAAACAAAAGAAAATTTAACTTCTCTACTACACCTCAATATCTCAAATAAATAAAATAAAAGTTTTTTATAATTTTTTGATGTTTCCTAAGTATTGAATACCCCATTTATTTCTAGTATTGGAGTATAAAGATTTACTAAATCTTGATAATACTAAGTTGTTTTTACTTGAAGATAATTAATTTGACAAATAATTTCAAGATACGAATTGTAGATAAATCTCTTATTTTTTCAAAAGATCAATAATTATCTAATTTAAAGATTTATACAAAAAGATATATCAAAAATATTAACAAACATTAAAATGCAATAATTTATGATTTCAACTCATTTTTAGGCTTGAAATAATCAGATTTTGATATTATTTATAAAATAAAAAAATTATAAATAAATCTTTTATCCTTTAATATCAAGTCGAATCATATCATTTGGATATTAGAATCATAAGTTATGATCAAAATACAACATTTTGTCAATGAAATTTCGTGAAGTTGTTACTAAATTCAAAATTTGATTTTTTTTTATATTCTGTTATTGATTTTGTTTATCCTACGAGTCTAAAATAATTAAAATAAATATTTATTAAATTAATATAGATAATTAATAATTAAATTTTTTTTGAATCATAAATATTAATTAATTTATATATTTTAAATATGATTTTTTATGTTATTATGAATGAACAATGCAAACTATTTAAATTCTCAATAACTTTTCAAAAAACAAATATTTAACCATTTAATCCAACCTGTTTTCATGTATAACTTTTATTAATAGCAAAAATTCGTGTGTTCTACTTACTTTAATTTAATCATATTAAATTAATCTCATGCATTTCAACATGTTTTTTGTAAAATAATTTTACAAAATATTCACAACAATGTACCTATATGCATGGGATAACTATATCTCATATAAAACTTATGAGTAAGCATTTTTAATTTATATTACACAACATATGTATTTCAATGTTATTGTCATGTTAAGAACTATTTACACCCAATATAAAACATTCAAGACATTAAAAATAAGTATCACGTTATTTATGATTGGGTATCTTAATGCTTTTGGTGGACTAGAAGGTTTTCTCACAAGATGTGAAATCCATTCAATTTGATTACAGAAGTGAAGTTCTCTTGTTTAGAGATCCAAAGCTTGAATGATTGTGCATAATATGTAATATGATTATTGATGGTTATTCATATGCATCGTGAGTACTTAAAGAAAAGTTGCAATGAAGTAAAGGAGATTTAATGATCTCGATTATATAATGAATTAATTGTAGAGAATTGAGATGCACCTAATGATTATAAATATTGATTACTTATATAAATTATATTGGTAAAAAAATGATGTTAGAGAATTTTTTTTAGTATTTGATTTATTATGAAGTATCAACTTTGAGATTAATAAAATTTAATAAATGAGTTCATTAATGTTATTAAATATTGAATTCAAAGTTACATCGATCCCAAGTCTATTTCATAACAAACGACGTTGCTTCCTAAATAAATAGATAATTAATTATATTAAATATTGAAAATATATTTATTTATTAAGATATTTTATGATGATTATAAACGTTAAATAAATATGTAAGAGTAAAATGATATTTTGATATAGTTTAATTAATCAAATTATTAAGTAAATAATATTTTGTTGGACTAAATGTTTATTTTAATTAATTAAAATATTAAAAATTTAAATTTAAATATTTGTGAGACAAGAAAGAAATTTTAATAATTATGAAATTATATTTAATTTTGTATTAATTAATGAAGTGAAATTAAATTATTGCATATAATTAGGATGATGGCTCTACATTTGGCTTGAAAGAGAGCTAAAATAGTGAGAGCATGCAATTTAATTATGTGTAAGATTCTTAGAGATAATTTAAGGATTTTAATCTAAGTGAAAGGGAGACCATTTAAGTACACCATTTTTCTAGCACTCAATTGAGAAAATTTGATGAAAACAAAATTCAACCATAAATTCATAATGATTCAAGAAAGAGTTCTTGATAAAAAAAAATTATTGTTTTTAAACCATAGGCTTCACACATTAAGAGGTTCTAATTGAAAAACTATCTCTTTCTTACTTGCTTTCTTATTTGTTGGGAGTCAAGGCTTATAATACCGAATGTTCCATTATTTTATTATAATTAAATTATTAAAATAATAAATATGTTTATTTTTTTATTATAATTAAATTATTAATATCATGATATCCAGAAATATTTGATGTCTATCCTGAGCTGTTAAAAATTAAACAAAAAAAGAGTTTTAAAACCAACAGTTTAAACATAAGGACTGCGAAATAAACTGCATAGAAGAATGAAACTCAAACAGTGAAAACAATTCTTTTGGATAGAAACTCTAGGGGATCTATCAACTCATTAATAATGTTACGAGAATGTAACGTTTCTATGAAATAAGTGTTTATGGTTTGGTTTAGAGTTTAGGATTTAATATCAAAACTTTTAAAACAAGTATAATAATTGGGTCAATAAGGCTCGAAATTGGCTTGTTCCATCACGTTGGATCCTTTCAGCTCTTAGGATCAATCTCTCTGGGTTGATCAATCCGACCAGATTGATCCACCAACTTTAAATTGACATAACTTTCAATTTATATATCAGAATCACTCTAAATAAAATCCTATGTGATTCAATTTATTTTTACTTTAAAATATAGAGCTTTTGAGGCTTTAATATAATTATAGCACAACTTGAACATTTTAATCAAAGAATATCCATGATTGCCAAGTACTAATGTACCTCTCATAATTGAATCACACGCATAATTAAATAAACCTGAGATCACTTTGGTCATCTTTTCTTTCACCCAAATCTAAGCAGTTAGTATACTAATTCTCCTGTGGGTGGAGTTCTTCATCGGCATCAATTCCAACCCAGTGGATGAAAGCAAATAGAAATTCCCTGAAACTGATCTTCCCATTCCCATCCCAATCCATTTCTCCTACAAAAGAAAAGTTACTATAAGGACATGAGTTTTGTTGAGAATTGAAACTATATATACAAACAAATATTTATTAATGAAGCTCGAAAGAAACTATTACGTACTGAATCGATTCTTGGTGATGCGAGCAGGAGATCTCTCCCATGGAGAAGCTTCATTCAATGCCTTGATCATGTCTCTCTTATGCAGTTTACCGTCACCATTTTTGTCCAGAAAGAAGAACACTTCAATTATAGTATCAAAAGTTTCTTCAAGCTGTGGTGATGTCTAAAAAAATACTCGACATGGTATAGAAATTATAACCATAATAAGGAAGAGTAGTTGAATAAAGGTAGGGTTAAACTACACAAATAGTCACCAAAACTTTTCACATTTTACATTTTGATTCCCTTATTTTTGTTTCTTTTAATTTAATCCCTTTATGTTTTAATTTTCATATTTTGATCCCTTTCTTTTTTCCTTACAATTTAATTCATTTATTTGAAGTTGATATCAAATTTTGAATTAAAATTGTGAAAATCAAAAGTAAATGGACCAAAGTGTAAAAATGAAAAAATAAAGGGCCAAATCATAAGAAAAATAAAAATGATATCAATGTAAAATGTGTCAAACTTTAAGGAAAAACAACAAAATAGAACCCTTATAACTTATAACTACAATACCTTTTATTTCTACCTCATATATTTTCACTATTAAAAAAAAATTCATCATATAATTTCAATTGAATGTCGTCTAATTTAACGTCATTTAAATTGAACTACGATCATTTAGGTTCATTCAATATTAAACGTCGTCTAATTAAATTCCATTTAATATTGAACACAGTCTAATTAGACCCCATATTAAGATGTTATTTTTATTGTTATAAGTTTTAAGATTATTATTTTTATAATTTCTCATCTTCAATAACCATTTGTATGATTTAGGCTAAAGGTAAAGTTAATATTAAGTTTGGTATTTACAATATTAGAAGATGCAGGTTCCTTTAAGAGATAGATGAGGCAAAGAAGAACAATGAACTCATTGAATTGTATCCCTTCACTCCCATCTATGTCACATGAAAGAAAAAGATCTTCAATCTCCTCTTTTGTTAAATGGAGTTGCAACTTTTCTATGCATTTTTTCAGTTCATCACGGTCAATGCTTTCATTAGAATCCTCATCTGGGAGAGAGAGAGAGAGAGAGTGAGAAAGATAGTTACTTTCTACAAAACATCTGCAATTTAAAAATCAAAATAGTTAATGTATAGAGTCAAGCAAATTATGTGCTTACCATATTGTTCAAATACACCTCTAATGTGCTTCAGTTCCTCTTTGAACTGGGGGAACCTCAAAATTATACTGTTGATGGACTTGAAATTAGTATTCCCTCGTGAACCTCTTTTGATTTCAACTAGTTTTCTTTTAAGTTTCTCATCCAACCTTTTATATTTGTTTGTTGAACTACAATTGCAGAACATTGATCCTGGTAATTTGTTGGATAAATATTTCAGTGATTTATTTTCGAGAAAGAAATAAACAACTATCAACACAATTATTAGTAAGAAAAAAAGGTAAAATATATGCCACATATCACATATTTTACTCACACCAAGTTTTCTGAACGACACACTCCTCTCAAACTAATTGACTCTCTTTTAATAGACCTAACAAAATAATACAAGCATATTAGTTGGAGTACACACCAATTATTGATCCAGTTGTCCAAGTCATTTAGTTATAACTGTGAGCATTACTTGGCACCATATCACAAACACGCCACCTTGGTGCCAATTAGTTGATCCTTCTTGTCCATTATTTGCTTCCACTGCTCTTCCACCTTGCACCCTCCTTGATACCAAGTGGAACTTAGTTGTACTTACTACCTTGGTTGCCATATTAGCTGGGTTGTCATGGTGTGCACCTTCACTAGTGGCACCAACCCAATCTCAGTCACATCTCTGATGAAATGATATTTGACATTCACATGCATGGTTCTTTCATAATGTTGATGATTCTTTGACAAGTGGATTGCACTCATATAAGTATCTTGTGAGGGACCTTCTTCTGTCAAACCCCTAAGCCACAATGCTTCTTTAACAGCTTCAGTAGCAATTAAGTACTTAGCCTTAGTGGTTGACAATGCTATATACACTACTATATATTGAAGTAAAGCTTTCCAAATCATCAATCCTCTCCCAAACTTGAATAAGTACCTTGTGAGGGACCTTCTTCTGTCAAACACCTAAGCCACAATGCTTCTTTGACAGCTTCAGTAGCAATTAAGTACTTAGCCTTAGTGGTTGACAATGCTATATACGCTACTATATGTTGAAGTAAAGCTTTTCAAATCATCAATCCTCTCCTAAACTTGAATAAGTACCTTGTGAGGGCCTTCTTCTGTCGAGGTCTCCAGCATAATCTAAATCAATGAAGCCCACAATTAGTGGCTTAGGTTCCATTCCATCAAACAAGATGCCTTCAATTGTAGTTCCCTTCAAATATTTCAGTACCCATTTGACAACTTTATAGTGCATCTTTCTTAGGTTTCTCATGTATTTGCTTACAAGGCACGCACTATGTAGAGTAGGGTACCCTTTTAATCATCTCCAATTTGTTATAAGTTTTTTGGTGCATCATTCATAGAGAGCTTAAAGTGTTCAGCTAGAGGTGTACTTACAGATTTGGCAAAGCCATGCCAAATGTTTCAATTAGCTTATCCATACAAGGGGACTGAGACACAAGCACATTCTTCCTCCGTAAAATCCTAGGATCCTGCTTGCTGAAGGCCTATCGTTTCAAATTTAGCACTCAAGAGTTATTTCAATTGTCTTATTCTCTCTTTTCTCTTCTTAGTTACTAGCATGTCATCGATATACTATGTCTATGTATATTTTCTTATCAAGCTTTTCATGTAGGATAGCATTCTTCACATCTAGCTAGTCCATTTCTAAGTCCTCACTAGGCACAATGGATAAAAGTACTCTGATTGTAGTGTGTTTTACCGAAGGGGAAAATATTTCAATATAATCCCCCCCTTCTCTTTGCATGAAACCTTTAGTCACCCGTCTAGATTTGTACCTAGGAAGCTCTACCCAAGGTATATCCTCTTTCTTCTTATAGAGCCACCTGCATGCCACTACTTTTACACCAGCATGACTGGGTGCAAGAACCCATGACAATCTTAACAGCAGCAGCAAAGTGACTAGTGTAGAATATTAATCATAGCATTAACATTGGAAAATTGTTGATATATTAATGAAGTTACAAGAGGGTAGCAGCGACATTATTATAATAGCAAAGATGTCAAACCCAAAAAAAGCAAGTGCAGAGGCACCACTAGAAAAAGTGAAACAGTGACCCTGTAACGGTGCTGCTAATTATATTAACTAATTCTCATAGAAAGATACAGCAAATATTGCTTGATGGAGCTTTTAATAGCACTAAGAAGACCAAATATCTGGTAGTGGATAATAGTTATGTGTTAGGATCAAAAGTTTTACGAGAATGGTTTTAGTAGCTGCTCCAGTTCCAAACTAAAACAGGTAACTTACAAAATAGGGTTAAGTCATATATTCACAATTTAATATGAGTTAGTATATTTTTCGATCACTATTCCTTTTACTGTTCAAGATATTATTTTTGCCTCAATCTTTAGTTACACACAAACCACACATATCGTGTGGAAATTTCACACAATTGTAAGTGAAATTTCTGCACACCTAATAACATGTATTATTTTTCTTTTCATTCAAATATGTAAAAATTCTACCCATCTAACTCTGCATTGAGAAACGCTTTTATGAATTTTACCCAAGTTGGACCTAATTTCCCATTAAAATAAGGTTTGAGCTTGGCAAGAGTATCTTATGTTGATGATTATTCCAAAATGACTACATAAAAAGTGATATTTCATAATTAATTACCAAGAAGAATTTACTAAAGTGATCCATTATTGTTCTTATTAAAAGACAATTTTACCATCCCAATAATAAAATTGATTTTAAAATGCAAATTAATTTTCTTTTTTCTTTTTAGATTTTATTTATTTCCTCTCTATAAGTCCTGTCTTTTTAGTGTTGGCATTTCTGTGTGCAAACACAAAATATGTATTTTATTTTGTGTATTTGTCATCCTCTATGTTCGGTTGATTATTGAAAGTTCAATGTTTTACATATCACATAGATTACACTTTGTACGTTTTCATGATATACACACCACTTTGGAAGTTTAAGCATATAGTTGACATAATTAAGTTGTGTTTGGATTGTTGTTCTTCGAGTATTTTTGAAAAATTACTCAACATTTTTCAAAACTAAAAAATAAATTTTTATTGTCCTCATCGAGGTCTTAGCAAGGTGTCAACGAGCCTCAATGAGCTATCTAAGCTAACCAAAGTGCACCACATGGCTCGCAAGGTGGGACTTAGTGAGCCTAGTGAGGGTTCACTGAGGAGTCTTGGTGGTTATTATCCTCACCTAGTAGTCGACGAGGGCTTATTGCGATGTTACCAAGGATAATCGATGAGTACTCCAAAAGTTGAAGAATTTCCTATAAATATCTCATCTTTTTATTTACTTAAAATTTAGAAAAAATAAAAAATGGAGGAAACTCTTACACCATGAAGACTTGGGTTTTTGGGAATTGATTTTTCCTAGTTCTGTATAAGTGATATGTTAAGTGGATCAGTAACATTGATACATTGGATGGTTACGTATCTGTGATACGTTGGGTGATTTTATTAAAATACATTTTTAGGTTGGACTTAATTGAAATTAATTGAAATTAATTAAATACAAAGACAATTTGTATATAGGTTTCTTGTGCATTGGAGTTGCCATAACTTGGGTTCTTTCACTTATATGAGCAATGGTGATTATACTATATCATGTTGCGGTGGAGCTGTGGAGGAGAGCTAGATTTACTTGGATGATAGTTGTTAGCATATAGTAGTGAAAGAAACTTAGGCGCAGTTAAGACATGTTTTTCGACTAGTAGAGATATTTGTATTTATATTTCTATCAAGTTATATGTTACTGATTTACTTTTAGTGAATTGTTTATTGTCGATAATTGTCCTAGTAACTTGTGTTTGGGTTCAACTATAGAAAGGTTGGAGTTTCCCTTGAAAATGTTCACTGATGGGTCAAAGGTCCTAAATTTAATGGAAGAGGAAGACAGTAAAGAGAGTGACTTTTATGCCAAAGAGTGATTGGAACAGTAAATACATAAAATTTGTGATAGATAAATCCTTACCTATTTTAAACAAAAATTCAACTTCATCAAAAATTGATCTTTTATAAATATGCTCGACCCAATCAACTCTTTGTATTGCATCAACTTCATCAAAAATTGATTTTTTGTAAATATCACATAACTGACAAGAAACTTACATCGTTGACAATAATTCATAACTAATATTGTCAACCAAGTCCACTTAAATTGTATCTTCAATCTCACCTTCATTGAAAACTGAAAATTCTTTATCATAAATTGGTAATTTTGAGTCTTCAAAAATAAACATCTTTATTAATTTCTAGCTCATCAAATATGGGTGGTTTTGAAACATCAAAATACTCATATTTGATTTCTCTTTCACCTAAGAAAATATCCATTGACATTATTTTTCCAAAATATGATAAATAGGTATGAAACTATGAGAACTAATGTGAACAAGTCAAGAACTAGTAACAAGATGCTACAATAAGACAATATCGAAAGCATTCGAACCAGATGAACCAAACAAAGTTCAAGTGAACCAGACAAGATTAAACCAAAATCTAGCAAAAGCTTGTGATGGCGAGTGGAGGCGTGTTTCTCATAGATAGATGACGAGGCTTAAACTATTGGAAAGCCCAGATGATGGCAAGTCTATTGGTGGTCTTACTAATCGATAACAAGGCTTTGATCGACGAGATTTATGATAGGAGATTTTTACTGAATTGATAATGCATATTACAGTGGATTCTTATTGGTCAAACTCACATGCACCAAACGGTGTAATAAATGATAATAAAACAAAAAAAAAGAAAAGATTGGTTATTAAGCCAACAACGCAAGAAAAAATTGAGTACGTGCATTCTTTTATTGAAAAAAAAAGAAAACCAATTAAAAATTAGTTGGAAAAACGTGTAGAAGTAGGGCTTCTCCATCTATAAATAGAGCACCCCAATAGGTACTTTGTCTATTTTTGTTTTTTCATAAATCTAACTTATCGAGAATTTGTATAATTTCCCAACTAGTATCGGAGCATTTTGTGGTGATTTCTATCAATTTTCTGCAAGGACTATTCACGTGAATAGTAAAATTTGTCGACGATATTGGTTTGTCGACGAAGTTGTTCTAATACATGATGGTTCGTAGGAATAGTCAGAAATGATCTGAAGGAAGTCAGATTTGAGTGAGAGCAATGGTCGTAAATGAAGGAAAGGTGAAACTCGAGAAATTTGATGACACGATTTTGGATTTTGGAAAATGCAGATAGAGGATTATCTGTATCAAAGAAGTCTGTATCAACCTCTCTTAAGGAAGTAGCCAGAGGCTACGAAGGAAGAAGATTGGAATCTTTTAGACAGACAAATCCTCGGAGTTATTCGATTGACACTATCCCTCAATGTTGCTTTCAAAATAGCAAAGGAAAAGACCACAGAAAATCTTATGCTAACTCTCCAATATGTATGAGAAGCCATCGGCCTCCAACAAAGTGCACCTAATGAGGTGTTTGTTCAATTTGTGGATGACAGAAGGCGCAAAGGTAGCTCAACATCTCAATGAACTCAACACAGTCACAACCCAGTTGAGTTCAGTTGGAATTGAATTCGATGAAAAAGTACGAGCATTGATACTTTTGTCTTCTCTACCAGAAAGCTGGAATGCTAATATCACGACTGTGAATAGCTCATCAGGAAGCAATAAGTTGAAATTTGACGATATTTGTGATCTGGTTCTCAGTAAAAAGATCCGATGTAGTGAGTCGAGTGAATCTTCAACCTCTTCAGTTTTGCATATAGAGTCAAGGGGATGAAATTCAACTAGAGGGAATGGAGGTGGCAAAACAAACTATCGAGGTTGATCAAAGGATAAGAGGTCCAAATCCAAGAATCCCAATAATTCCCATAACTCGAAGACTGTCGAGTGTTGGAATTGTGGGAGAACGAGGAACTATAAAAATCAGTATAAGAGTGCACCAAAGACCAGGAAGTGAAGGCAGAGGCAAATGTTACTCCCACCTCAGTAGAAAATGATGCATTGATATGCTTTATGGAGAGTAAGGAAGAATCTTGGGTGTTAGACTCTAGAGCATCATTCCATGATACTTCATAGAAATAATTCTTCAAGAAATATATCCCCGAAAACCTTGGAAAGATATATCATAATAATGATCAACCGTGTGCTATTATTGGCAAAGGTGTAGTGAAGATTAAGTTGAACGAGTCTGTTTGGGAGTTGAAAGATGTTAGGCATATTCCCGACCTAAGAAAGAACTTAATCTGAGTAAGGCAGTTGGCTAATGAAGGCTACATTATGATCTTTCATGGTGATGACTGGAAGATTTCAAAGGGTGCAATGACGGTTGCTCGAGGCAAGAAGAGTGACACTCTTTACATAACAACAGGGGCACGTTGTTCGATTGCAATTGCAGCGAGACTAGGCCATATGAGTGAGAAGTGGATGAAGATTATGCACTCAAAGGGAAAACTTCTAGGTCTACAGTCAGCTTAGATAGACATGTGCGAAGATTGTATACTTGGAGCAAAAGAGAGTCAACTTTCAGATAAGTGGTAGAACCCCAAAGAAGGAAAGGCTAGAGCTCAATCACTCTAATGTTTGGGAACGAGCGACTGTCTCATCCATTGGTGGTAAACACTACTTCGTGACTTTCATCGATAATCACTCTGAGAAGGTATGGGTTTACTTTCTAAAGTATAAGTCTGAAGTGTTTGAGGCTTTCCGGAGATGGAAAGCTATGGTTGAAAATGAGACAGGTTTGAAGATCAAAAAGCTTAGAACCGACAATGGTGTGAATATGAAGACACCAGATTCAAAATTTTCTACTATGAGCACGGGATCAGAATGGAGAGAACTATGCCAGACATGCCTTAACATAATGGTGTAACTGAGCATATGAATCGAACGTTGATAGAAAGAGCTAGAAGCATTTGTATGCAGTTAGGTCTACCGAAATAGTTAACACGGTAGCTTGCTTGATCAACCGAGGCTCATCTGTTCCATTAGAGCACAGAATACCAGAGGAGATATGGAGCAAAAAAGAGGTAAAACTATCACATCCAAAAGTTTTCGGTTGTGTAGCATTTGTGCATATCAGTGATCAAGGTAAGAATACGCTTAATCCCAAATCTAAGAAATGCACCTTTATCGGCAATGGTGAGGATGAGTTTGGCTACAACATTGAAGATGACGAAAACAAGAAAGTGATTAGAGATGTGATTTTCAACGAAATGGTGATGTATAAGGATAGACATAAAATAGATGCTGACAACTCAGAGCAGAATGAGTCAGTATTTGCAGATGCAAATGATGTTCCAGATAATCCTATGACGGAACCAATTGTAACAAGTCCTCAGCCAGAGAAACTCATTGGATAGAGCAGTGCGCAACAATCTAACACATCACAACCTCCTACTCTAGCTCCTGTATTAAGAAAGTCTTATCGATCTCATGTGCCTAACAGGATATACATGACTATATGTTGCTGACTGATGGAGGGGAGTCTGAATGCTATGATGAAGCTTGTTAGACTCAAGATGCCAATAAGTGGGAGCTTGCCATGAAAGAAGAAATTAAATCTCTCATCTCCAAGCAAACATGGGAACTAGTTGAGTTACCCATAGGGAAAAAGACACTTCACAACAAATAGGTGTATCGGGTGAAAGAGGAGCGTGATGGTTCTAAGAGATACAAAACCCGACTAGTTGTCAAAGGACTTCAGTAGAAGCAAAAAGTTTACACTGACATTTTTGCTCCCGTTGTGAAGCTCAATACTATCAGATCAATGTTGAGTATAATAGCTATTAAAGATCTTCATCTTGAACAATTGGATGCGAAGACTGCATTCCTTCACGAAGACTTAAATGAGGATATATTACCAATCAAAAGGTTTCTCAGAAAAAGGGAAGAAGAACATGGTATATAGACTTAAAAAGAGTTTGTATGGCCTGAAACAAGCCCCGAGATAGTGGTACAGAAAGTTTGACAGCTTCATGCACAAGAAAGGTTTCTAGAAGTGCAACACCGACCACTGTTGCTACTTCAGGAGATATAGATCTAATTATATCATTTACTACTTTATGTTGATGATATGTTAGTAGCAGGTTTAGATATGGATGATATCAGAAGATTGAAGAAGCAATTGTCAAAGGAGTTTGACATGAAAGACTTGATCCAGCAAAGAAGATTCTTGGAATGCAAATCACAAGAGATAAGAAGAGAGGATCCTTACAGTTATCTCAGGAAGTGTACATCAACCATGTTTTGTAGAGATTCAACATGAGTGAGGCCAAGCCAATTAGCATACCCTTGGCCAGTCACTTTCACCTATCCAAGGATCAGTCCCTTTAGTAAAGGAGAGTTAAAAGTCCAAGGCTACATAGATGCAGACTTTAGAGGTGAAGTTGATCACTGAAGAAGCACCACCGATTATATATTTACTGTTGAGACTATAGCTATTAGTTGGATGTCATAGATACAGAAGGTGTCTAATAAAAGTAGTCACGTGAACAATTTCCTATTAAAAAGAAAAGCATAATGTGTGACAGTTTTGTCTTCTTTCAAAGTCCTTGAAAGCAATGCATCTTTTTCTTTCCCCTCTTCGCCTCATCCTCCTCCTTTTAAGATGTTATAAGGGGCATGGAAGACAATAGTAGCGTGACCAATCCTTTCTTCAAGTATTAGACTTATATCCCGTGTTAAGATTGGTGTCGCATCGTGTCGATACATAGACACGACACCATAGGGGAGTCCAGATAACACATCTTCTAAGCTTGACCGAGTAGTACCTAAACTTCTTTTTTTGACATATAGCTATTTAAACTTTTTAATTTTGGTAAGTAACTTGAGGTTTCATCTAAAATGTTAACCTTTTAGGTGGAGTAGTCAAGTCTTTGTGAACCCTTAAATCATCCCAAATCTAGATAATATGAAATTTTGTTCGCACGTTCCCAACAATCTCTCTCAGTCGAAGATGCACCTTATCTTCACATTTTATATTGTGGTTCAGTTCCTTTTGAGCCCATAGTGAGCCTTGATGGAGGCAACAATGAACCTACGGTTCACATAAATGGAGCTCATAACGAGTAACTCAAGTCACTATTAACCCATGAATCATTCTAAGTTTAAGCAATGTCAAACTTTGTTTCCTAATTTGACAAGTTTGGGTATAACAATTGAGTACCCATGTGTAAGCGAAAACAAGATCAAAATGTAGATACAATCTAATTACATGTAAATTGAGAAGCAATGAAGTTATAAATTGTATCCATCCCCAGTATATATGTTGAGTTAACCAGAACAAAAATACAATACAAGTAATTGAATATAATATGTACTCAGATTGAGTGTTACAAACATAACTATATAATTCAAGGATGTCAGGTAAGAGTAACTAGCTTGAATAACTTGAAAAGAAGACCCATCTACTAGCGATCAATTATAACACTGGCACACAATGGCATTCAATTGCAAGCAGTCCAGTAAATAACTATATAAGTATTGAAACTTAAAAGCAATTCAAACAACACCCATTTCTATTTCATGGTAAATCAATAAATGGGCTTTTAGTCAACAGCTTTTAAAGCAAAGCAAATAACAAAAAAATGAGAAGGAAAAAATAAAATAGCAAAGAATCGAGGACTCACCCAAAGAAACCTTCATTAGGAAATTATCTGAAAGTGAGGAAGCTAAAGCTGGTCATACAAAGTTAAGAAAAAGGTAAAACAATAGATGATATAATCAAAGAATTGGGAAAAATTGAGAAGCACCCTGGAAGGCAAAGAGAAAGACAAAAGACAAAAAAGAAAGAAGCAGCGTTAGTTATTGTCAAAGTGGAGATGCCATTATGGCTTTTGAAGACACGTATTGCTTCAAAATTACTCCAACTCCCTCCTTTCAAATATTCGTAACGGCACAATTCTTTTGACAGAATATACGGCACAATGTTTTCTTCGCCCTTCCATTACATTTTTTTTTTGTTTGCTTTTGTGAGCGTGTGTGTATTTTTTGTAATTATTATTTTTTTATTTACAAATTACTTGGTTTTACTTCAAAACCCTGTTTTTCTTTTTGTGGGGAAATATTTTTCTTTTTTGCAAAAATTGGTCATTTTCAAAAAAATTCGGTTTTTTGTTTATATAATAGTTGACCTAAAGAGTTTTTTTTTAGGGAAATTATTTTAAGAAAACTCATATATGCCGCTAGCTTAGTCTTTTGTTAAAGTCCTTACCCCATGTTTGGTTGGAGGGAATGAAATTGAATCAGAATTGATTCCTTTTATTTTATGTGTTTGGTTGGACGGAATAGAGGATGGAATGGAATCAGATTACTAAAAGAGAAGGAATCACAATTCTTTTTCCCCTCCTTGGTAATCATAATTCCATTCCCATCTAAATTTTTTTTTTCCAATTTTACTCTCACCTAAAATATAACCTTAAACTCAAATCCCAAATTCCAAAACCCTAAACCCTAAACCCAAAATTTCAAAACCCTAAATCCTAAATCAAAATCCTAAAACTCTAAACCCTAAACCCTAAATTCCTAAATCCCAAATCCCTAAACCCTAAACCTCAAATCCCTAAACCCTAAACCCTAAAACCTTAAACCTTAAAACATAAATCCCAAAACCCAAAACCCTAAAACATAAATCCCAAAACCCTAAACCCTAAACCCCAAATTCCAAATGCTAAAACCCTAAAACCCTAAAACCCTAAACCCCAAATCCCTAAATCCCTAAAGCCCAAATCCCCAAATCCCTAAACCTAAAATTCCTCAACCCTAAACCTTAAAACATAAAGCCTAGAACCCAAAATCCTAGAAGATAAATCCGAAAACGGTAAAGCCTAAAGTTTAAATTCCAAATCCTAAAACCCTAAACCCCAAATCCCCAAATCCTTAAACCCTAAACCCTAAACCTTAAAACATAAATCCCAAAACCCAAAACCCTAAAACATAAATCCCAAAACCCTAAACCCCAAATTCCAAATCCTAAAACACTAAACCCCAAATCCAAAATTCTAAAACCCTAAACCATTTTTAGAAAAATAATAATTTTAAGCCTAAACCTTAACCTACAAATATAACCCCAAATCCTAAATCCCACATCCCAAACCTCAAAACCCTAAACCCTATTTAGAAAAATAATAATTTTAATAATATATTTCTTTTTAATTAAGTAATAATTATTTAGAAAAATAATGATTTCAATAATGTATTTTGTGTGACGAAAAAATAGTAATTAAATGACATTATTTGAATGTCATTTACAGTTTTTTTCATTCCATTCCAGTGGCAAACCAAACACTATAATCCTAATTCCGAGCTTGATTCCAGTGGTCAAACCAAACAAAATTATTTCTTTTCCATTCCATTCCATTCCGATTTCGATTCTGATTCCATTCCACAAACCAAACGCCACCTTAGGGTTTTGGAGTAATAGTGGTTTTCGAAGCAATTTTCATTCAATCCTTGGTTTTGTTTTCAATTTTTTAACATAATATTTTTAATTAAAATATCTACTCAAAGATAACAAATTGATAACAACTTTATCGTATTACATTTCCTCAAATTTTTGAGTAACTCACAAGTTTAATTAAAATGTTCAAATTTATAACCTTCTCTATCTTTTGCAAGATTTCGCTAATTCCATCGTCATTTCTATTCTCAAAGTTAGGGTTTAGAAGATAGCTTATTTTCTTAACTCCCACTCCAATTCTCTCTACTATTAAGTTTTGGAGTAGATAAGATATTCTCTACACTTGGTAGAACTTTAGGATTCCCAAAACTACAATTTCTAATCCCAAATCTTAGTGATCAACACTTTGTTTATTACACCCTTATCATTACTTATTAACTAGCATGCTACTCTTACAATTATGATGGTTATATGGGACAATCTCAGAGCTGACGTTTCAGTTATTAAATTTAACTTCTCAATGCTTTAATCAGCCGCAATAAATGAAGAAGATTGACAATTCCATTTCCTCACAAAACACTACTTCTATAGGAAAAAGCTTGGATGATCATCTTTTCACGTACTTTTTCTGTAAGCATAAATTAATCGATCAAAATGTAGAATAAACAAACTAAAAGGATCGAAAACAAGTAAAGTAAGAATCTTACCTCCAATTATTGAAATTGTTCTTAAAGCTCTAAACCAGTTAAAATCGATTTTCTCTCTGTGTTAGGAACTTCTAAGCTCTTAACAACACTCAAATAAATGGTGTATTACACTGAAATTGTGTGTTGAGCTTAGGGACCATAACACCCCTTTTATAGTCGTGTTTCCCATCAAAGCATTGGCTTCCGTTACCTGCTTCAACCATAACCAACGAGCTCTTCAATGATAGAAACGTTTGGACCACTAAATGACCCATTAAAGAAAAACGAAAATGGAAATTGAAAATAGAGAACGAAAGGATCGGTTACATTCTCTCACTTGGTCCAAATGTTCAACTTAATCTCATCGATTATCTTTCTGAAGAAATAAACACATGAATCATGGAGATAGATTTTCAAAGAAAAAATATTGTTTTCCATGTATTACAATGTATTTAGTTTCTCAAGTATTACAATTTATGTGATAACAAAACTTAATGAATAAATCATATATTTATTCTTGGTTCTATACAAAATATAGTTTCTCAAATAAATTAAGGTGCATATGAATATGAGAAAATATCACAATATATAAGAGTTTCAGTAATAAATTGTATATATATCTTTACAAAATGGAACCAATTCTCATTTTCTCTACATGATCCTTAAATTTCAGTGGTGACATGCATTTAGTCAAAGGATCAACAATCATCAACTCAGTGCTAATGTGTTCAATGACCATTTTATTTTCCTTAATACGTTCTCTTATGGCCAAGTATTTAATGTCGATGTGCTTAATATGACTATCACTCTTATTATTCTTAGCCATAAAAACAGCAGCTAAGTTGTCACAGTACAATCTTAATGGCCTAGAAATAGAGTCAACTACTTTAAGCCCAAAAATGAAATTATTCAACCATACACCATGTGAGGTAGCCTTAAAACATGATACGAACTCGACCTCCATAGTGGAAGTAGCAGTCAAGAAGTGCTTCGCACTCCTCCAAGACATGACTCCATCGGCAAGCATGAAAATGTAACCAGAGGCTGATTTGGGTGAATCAATAAAGCCAAAGAAATCCTCTTTGGAGTAGCCAATTACTTCCAGATCGTTGGTTCATCTATACATTAGCATGTAGTCCTTGATTCCTTAAAGGTACCTTATCACTTTATTAGCAGCTCTCTAGTGGTCTAAACTTGGATTACTTTGATATCGTCCCAATATTCCAATAGCAAATACAATGTTAGGCCTTGTGCAAACCTGAGCACACATCAGGCTTCTAACATTAGAAGTATATGGAATGTTCTTCATTTGTTCTCCATTTGTTCTCTTTCAAAATCATTTCTTGGGAATTGGTCCAAATTGAACTTATCGCCCCTTCACAATGGGAATAACACTTGGTGAACAATCTTTCATTCAAAATCTCTCTAAAAATTTATCGATATAGGTTTCTTGAGATAAACCCAAGACACCTCAAAGTTTGTCTTTATAGATCTTAATGCCAATGACATAAGATGCCTCACTCATATCTTTCATACCAAAATTTTTAGAGAGGAATTGTTTCACCTCATGTAGCAAACCCGTATCATTGGTTGTAAGAAAAATCTCATCCACGTATAAAATCAGAAAACATATCTTACTTCCACTAACCTTTTGGTACATACATTGATCCGTGGGGTTTTCAATGAATCCAAATGAAGAAATTACTCTGTGGATTTATAATACCATTGGCGGGATACTTGTTTTAGTCCGTATATGGATTTATTAATCTTACAAACCAAATGATCACCATCACTAGAAAGAAATCATTCAGGTTGTTTCATATAAACCTATTCTTCTAGATCGAGAAAAGATGTTTTCACATCCATTTGTTGCATCTCAAGGTCAAAATGGGCTACTAATGCCAATATAATATGCAAGTAATCTTTCTTAGATATTGGGAGAAATTCTTTGTATAATCAATTCATTCTTTTTGAGTGAATCCCTTAGTAACTGATATGTTCTTGTATCTTTCAATATTGTCCAACAAGTCTTTCTGTGTCTTAAAGACCCATTTACATCCAATGGCTTTTGCACCATTAGGCAACTCAACAAGATTCCAAACTCCATTACTCTTCATAGAACTCATTTCATCCTTCATAACATTGTACCATAAGTCAGATTCTTTGCAACTCATGGCTTGTAAAAAGGATTCAAGATCATTCTCAACTCCAATGTTACAGTCAGATTCTTATAGATATACAACATAATCACTAGAAATTATTGATCTTTTAGTTCTAGTAGATCTACTTAATGTCACACCATCATCTTCTTGGGAAGTATGATGTTCAACTTATTGTTCAAAAGTTTTAGGAATCTCTTGAATAGTCTGATTTATTGGAATGTTGTTAACAACTTGTGGAATTTCAATGATTGATTTTTCAACACCAGCTTGTACTTGATGGGTGTTATGAACAACAATTAATCTATCTTCTGAAGTGGAAGGTTGAGACTCTAAATGATCAATATCAGAAACTATGTTTTGAATTTGATCACTCCTACTAATCAGGTCATACTTAAGAAACTTTGCATTTCTTAATTCTATAAACTTAGTGCCGTGAAATGGACAATAAAATCTATAGTACTTAGACCGTTCAACATATCCAATGAAATATCCACTAATGGTCCTTAGGTCTAGTTTCTTCTCTTAGGGATTATAAATACTCACTTTATATGGGCATCCCTAAATGCACATATGTCGTAAACTCAGTTTCCAACCTTTCTTTAATTCAAATGATGTCTTTGAGATAGCCTTGGTTGAAACTTGGTTTAATATATACATAGTTGTCTTTAAAGCTTCAGTCCACAAGAATTTAGGAAGATTGGAGTAGCTAAACATACTCCGTACCATGTCCAATAATGTTTGTTTTCTCCTTTATGCTACACCAATTTGGTCTGGTGAACCAGGCATAGTGTATTGGGCAACTATCCTATGCTCTTGAAGAAACTTAGCAAACAGACCTAGCGCTTGTCCATTCTTAGTATATCTACCACAATATTCACCACCTCTATCTGATCTCACGAGCTTTATTTTCTTTCCGCATTGCTTCTCTACTTAAGCCTTAATGATCTTGAAGGTATCTAATGCTTTGCTCTAATTATAAAGCATGTAGAGATACACATATCGAGAAAAATCATCAATAAAGGTGATAAAATATTTATGACCTTGCATGTCTATGTTTGGACAACATATATTAGTATGTATGATTTCTAATATGCTTAAAATCTTATTGGCACCTTTCTTTGACTTATTAATCTACTTTCCCTTAATACAGTTCACACATGTCTCAAAATTAGTAAAATCTAAAGTACTAAGTATCCTATCTTTCACTAATCTTTTAATTCTTTCTATAGAGATATGTCCTAATCTTCTATGCCATAATGTAGAAGAGTCATCGTCAATAATAAACCTTTTAGTGCAAGCTTGAACATGTATAGCGTTATGAGTAGCACTATTTTGTAAATTAATGCAGTAAAGACCATCAAACAAAATATAATTCCCAACACAATCAAATTTATTAAATAAATTAAAAATGTTTCTAAAAAGTTAAAGGAATAACCAGAAGGTACAAGTCTTGAAATTGAAATCAAGTTATTTTAGAGAAACTTGAAACATAAAAGGTCTTTCTAATTCTAAAACAAAACCATTATTTAAAATCAAACTGCATGTTTCTACAACCTCCGCATATGAGACCATCTTGTTACTGGATAAGATGTATTATCACTATCCACTGGCTTCCTTAGGTTTCACATACCCTGTAATGAGTGTGCAATGTGGATTGTAGATCCAAAATCAATCCATTAGGTGTTAATATTAACATTAACCATATTAGATTCATAATAAACAAACGAGGTTAGATTACCTTTTCCCTCAAGCCTTTTTTGGAATTTGATACATTTCTTCTTCACATATCCCTTCTTTTTACAAAAGAAACACCTAGCTTCTTTCTTAATATCAGCTTGAGGTGGAACTATCCCTTTCCCTTTATGTTTTTTTTGAGATTTTTCTTTCCCGTGTGTTATAGCCAACATTGCATTTTCACCAATCTTCATAACAAGCCTCTCTTCCTCTTGAACACACATGGTCATTAGTTCATTAATTGACCATTTATCTTTATATGTGTTGTATGAGATTTTAAATGCCCCGTACTGTTGTGGAAGAGTGTTCATGATATAGTGCACCAGGAATGATTTTGACATCTCAACCTCGAGATTCTTAAGTTGAGGTGCAAAGTCTCTTATTTGCATAATATGCTCATACACACCTTTCACACTCACTACTACAAAATGGACTATTAAAGTCAGTTCACGCATTGAACCGACTTTAAATTTTTAATTTCTTTTTTTACAAAATTTACTCATTTTCTATTATACTCAAATTAAAACATGTATTCGATCACTACATAATAGTAGAAAAAAACCAAAATCTGTTTAACAAATAGTTTAAATAATACAAATAATTGAAAAATAAAATATTAATTAATAGCAGAAAAATTACCATGATGTTGTCCTATGTTATTCAAGATCATCATATTCTTCTCCTGATATTATACTACAAAACCTACATATATAATACAAAAATTTATATACATAAATAATAACACATAATAGTAGAAAAAATATGAATAATAAGTGCATATGATTAATAGAAATATTTACAAGAGTAAATGAGGTGACAAAATGAAGGAAATGAAGAAAAAATGGTGTTTTGTAAGTGAGAAATGGGTATAAATGTTTTGAGTATTTTGCTCAAAAAAATAAGGGATCTAAAAGATAAGTTAGAGAGTAAGAAAACCCATGAATCGGTGCTAGAATTGGTGGTTGTAAGTGGCCGGAAAATGAGAAAGAGTGGAGGAGAAGTGGAGGAGATTTTGGGTTTTTGAGAGTTATGTAGCACTTGAAATAGTTTCTGTCTGGGAAGAAAGAAGAGAAAAGGAAATATTTACGTGTGTAGCGTCGATTCTACATGTCAATAGATGCTATCCATATAGTTCGTAGCGTCGATTTGACACGTCAACCGATGTTATGTTTAACGTCAGTTCTACACCAAACCGACTTTAAGGGTGCTTGCCAAAGCCTTATCTGAAGTGATGAACTAATCATCAATGGCTTTTAGTAGGTCCTGAACATTGTTATGCTGATCAATAGAACCATAAATATCAGTAGAGATCTTAGTCTTAATGAACATCACGCTAAGGCAATTAGATCGTTTCCATTGTTCATAAAGCGTTATATTCGCTGGAGTGCTGGTTTTAGTAATTTTAGGTGGTTTATTTTTCCTAATAACATAGTCAATATCCATTCATCCTAGATAAAGGAGAATTCTTTCCTTCCATACTTTATAAATATCCTCTTTCAATTCTTGAATGTCACAATGAATATTAGAGAAATTCACACGTTGTGAAACTACGATTAAATATTATGTACTTATTAAAATTTGAGACCTAAATTAAAATCATTATTTACCAACGTAAATCATGAAAAATATGAATCTAGTGACATAAAACTTGCACTTGGGCTAAAGTTCTAATTCAATTATATTTATCTTAACTTTACAATAAAACTATCAAATTATGTTCCCTTTCTTAATCCCTGTGGATAAATTAAAAAATATAATTTGATATTTTATCTTAATTAATCACACTAAATATAATAAAAAAAATTTGTCGGATAAGATTAATTATATCACATATGATTAATCACAATTAATATTTATTTTTCTAAATGTGATCCTAAATAAACCTTATTATAGTTTTAATTAATTAAAGATGTTGTGACTACTACTTAATTAATTAAACTATATGAATCACTTAAACATTAATTAAATATTTAGGCTCAATTATTACATAAAACCATAAGCAATATTAATTTAATTCTAAATGTACAAATATTATCTATCTTAAGATTGCATGTATAAATAAATGACAATAAATTATACAAGCAAAATTATTTGGAGAGAATTCTATGTATTATAGATTCTAGTGATTCTAGTGAGAAGTAGAAAATATTTATATATGAACAGATCCTATATTCTCCTAATTAAAAAGGTATATATATAGCACCTAGACAAGCGTGTAAGTTACAAGGGTAGGAGCTCAACAACCAGAATACATGATAAAATACATACAATAGAATTTATATTAACTAGGTTGCCACATGCGTTTACATAAATATGTCATTGTATACATAATGCTTGAGACTCTTAAATTGGTCAGCTAGGTTGCTAGTACGATGTTGGGGGGTTAAGGTCGTTCTATTGTGTAGAGCTTCAAATCATCATACCTTGATCTTCATCACCTCGCTATAAACTAGCGAGGTATCATAATTTGCTAAGTTATGTACTTTTGGGCTCACCAGGCCTTGATCTTTATCAGGTCTTCATCTTCATCACCTTGCTATATAGTAGTGAGGTATCATAATTAGCTAGGCTGCGTGCCTATTACATGTATAATACCAAACATTAACTCTTTTATTCCTTTGATTTTGAGAAGTCAAGGGAATAATACTTCGTTATTTGATTCTCATATAGTCAGGCCATTATGAATAATGATTTAGTGGATTTTTGAATGGATTACGACCTCGTCAAACAAAATACAAATTCCCCTAGTTATGGAGTTACTTATTAATTAAGAATTATATTCCCCTCATTAATTGTATTCACTGGGTAAACCTTTCAACTTCCCTATCCCCTTTATAAATAGTAGTGAAATTCACTTTTATCCTACCTATTTTAACTTAGTTAAATTTGATTTTAGAGAGTTTTAACCCGTTAATTACCTTGATATTACCCTATTCTGGGTTAGATCGTTAGCAAAACACTTGGTTGGAATTTCAGCTCGTTCATTTAACGAAATCAATTGGGAGTCAAGCCGTTATTATATCCTTAAATCAAGACTCAAATGACCTACATATAATTTAGGTAATTTCTTGATATTTATCTTATTTTCTATGTCTCATAAGGGAAAGAAGGTGGTTCATCCTCTTCCTCAGGAAGTCCCTACTAAGGACATGCCTTCGAGGGGGGATCCATCCAAAGAAATATTTCATTATTCAAGTTGTTTATCGAAGAGGTCGTTACAAACTAAATGACCTTTTGAAATTGTGAGGAGTAGTGATAACATGCCTATAACATGAGGGCCCATCAAGGAGAGCATTCTTGCTCTCCCCGTCTCTTATGGATCTCGAGCGATCTCTACATCATATTCATGGGGTCTTATGCCCATTATTAGGATCCTTGTGTCGGTGACCACAAAAGTTCCTCGCCTTAAAAAGAAATGGGAGAGTCAAGGTGAACCTGCTCATAGGACTAAGGATAAACATCAGACTGAAAAGATGCATATCATTTTAATAGCGAACGACTTGATAAAGATTAGGCAAAAGTACGATATCCCTGCTCGTGCAGGTATAATGCTGGTACCTCTTCATTTGTGTGATATCGATGATCCCGTACCAGGGTGGTTGTTGTCTCTTTTGGAGAACATAAAACGTGCAAGCATACACGGTCACAAGTAATAAAATTTGTAAGTAAAGTATCGTTCCCACGGAGATTTGTTACTATAGTTTGTTGAGTACTAAAATTGTTTCCCTCTGATTTTATCCAAAACAACCATTGATTTAGAAAAAAGAAGAAAAGAGTTTTAATAACAAAATAAAAGAAATCTAGGATTGCAGTTTTTCACCAAATTAATCCACTCTTATCATATTATTTTCTCTTGATTTATATTTTTTAGTACATTTAATTTGTCAACCGAAAACTTCTAATTTTATCCATACATCTCTTCCGAGCTCCGTATAGACACACCTCGTTAAATTAATTCACTATATTCCTATGAGAATTAAATTTACCAAGATTCATTAAGTTCTAAGTTATCAAATGGCCACACATACAATTAGGGTATATTCTTATCCTTCATCATACATGTCATTCTATCCATGAGCAATATACACAAAAATGCCTCTTCCAAGTTTATTTATGTGCCATGGATCAATTTGATAAAATTCGTAAATAATCAAAAAGCATTAAGCACAGATAGAATAAACAAATCGAACGTCTTATAAATCTTTCAACAATAATTAAAATAAAAGCTTCATAAATTTAGATCAAATGCAACACTAGAAAAATTAAATTACTTCATAAATTTAAAACAAAATTACAACAGATACAGAAAAATTCGATAAAGAAGAAAGGAAATTAAAACATCTCCTAGCGCAAATATTTGGCACACATAGAACACAACAGAAGCCAAAAATGGCCTCTGCGTGTTCCACATTCCAGCCCCTAACACCACAAAAATTCTAAACTCCCAAAAACTTTTCAACTCTATCATAATATCTCTTATTTATAGCTAAAAAATACATCTAAAATATTACAATATAATACACGCGTAACAGAGAGATATGGCAAAAATAATAAAATATTACGCGTGGGGCAAAATTGGTATCGAAAACGCGTTTAAATCTGAGTGGGAGAGAGCTGCGCGTTTCTGATTTTGTTTTCAATACACGCTGCCACGTGTCGCGATCTGATTCGCTGAAACAAATAGTGGGACACATGGCAGTACCTCATTTGTTGCAGGGAACGAGCGCACGATAGATTGTCGCACGGGATTGGGGCGCGCGAAACTTGGGGACAACGGTTGCAACGCGGGCTTGATCCTGCGCTTTTGCGCTCATCGTAACATGCCACGTGTCAAAATATAATGTGCTGGAAGGAAAAGTGGGACACCTGGCAGATTTTGATTCGCAGAAAAACCAGGCGCACGTGAATCGACCGCACGGGAAAAGAGGCATGCGAACATGTGGGACAGCTCGGGAACGCGTCAGACACGTGGGTCCCATCCTATAGGCCGGCCTGCGAGGCAGGTGGACCCCACCTGGGCACCGAGCCGCGTGATTGAGGAAACCCAACACCCACTCTCTTTGGTCGAGTTTGAAGAACACGCGGGTATCCTAACCGTTTATGCTTTGATCTGACGGTCCACATTGAAGCGTGGATGATGCCACGTGGATTCTTCTCTTTTGCGCAGAAAAATAACTTTTATTAATTGCATTTTGACCCACAAATGTAATTCCAATTATATTTTAAACTTTCTTTAATTACAATTAAGCCCTTTTCTAATTTAAATTATATTTTCAACTTTTATTAATTGCAATTAAACACTTTTTTATTTGAAATTATATTTTTGGGCATAAATTTGCAATTGAGTAAGTTTTCGATACAAATTATTTAATTTTCTTAAAATATATAAAAAACAGTAAATACTAATTTATTAAACTATAATTAACTAAAAATATGAAAAACATAGCAATAATAATTAATAAAATAGATGAAAATAACTAGATAAAATACAGTTATCAGTGGTAGGTAATGCATTTGTCGACCTTTAAAATCAGACTTCGCTGTCCCTTCCCTAGGTTGGTAGCTCGTGCTCTTAACACTTTTGATATAAACATTGACCAAGTAAATTCCAATGGGTAGAGAACTCTTATGTGTCTCTCTATGGTCGCTGGTGAACACGGGATAGACCTTACACATAACGAGCTTAGAAGTTTGTATTGTTTAAAGAAAAACGGCCTAGATAAGAGAAGTGGATATATATCTTGTTTTGTTGGCCATGAGATTCATCTTAAACTCCCCGATAGTAGTTCAAGCTAGAAAGACAAATATATTAACATTGCTCGGGATATTTGGGGTAGCAAGGTAGACCTTCATGTCCGTTACACTTGGAATCATCATTTTAGCACCACCTAACCTCGTGCAAGAAAATTGATGATCAAACTAGATCTAAGTGGAAAGGAAAAGATTATAAGGATTGAGTTACACAATACCTCGCATGAAAACTATCGAAACATTATGACTGTAGCTCGTCTGAAAAAGTCTGGGGTATGGAGGGAATACATAGATGAATATCAAGGTCTTCTTTTGTTTATGAGGTAATTTTTCAGTTCATGGTTTGCATCATTTTATTAATTTTTTAATTTCCTTGTACATGTATGGACTACTCGCACATTAACCTGGAGGATTTAATAGACGCTTTTGGTGTCCAGGACTTGGTTCCAACTTACTCTCGTTTGCAACCTATGTCACCTTCACCGACTCAAGATGACATTCCCCTCATGGAACCATTAGAGGTTTTTCCCACGATAAAGGTTGTTACACCTCAAGTTATATATGATAATCTAGGTTCTTCCTTTCCTCATAGACACAAGACCGTCAAGAAAAGGAAAGTTGATGAAGAATATACCCCAGTTATAGAAGCCATGGATATGGATAAATTCGAATTTGATGAAGTCATTTTAAAGATGTTGTGGTGTTGGACACCCTCATTACGTATTTCAGTGATAGGATATTTGGGCAAGCAGATCTCAAAAGGGATATGCTCTAAAATTTTGGCACTAACATCAAGAGGTCTTAAGTCAAAGCTGCCCGTAAGAGGGAGGAGGGATCAAATGTAGAACTAATAGCTGATTGCATAATCGAAGTAAATTTAACATTATTTATGCCCATGGTTAAGATAAATTACATTACTAACTTATGTATTATCACATGTGATGTGTTTGGCCAGAGAAGACGAGTTGTCCCTCAGGGGTTATAAACACGAGGTGCATACTAGTCACTTGCAAATTGAAAAGTATGAAAAGGATGCCAAGGAAAAAGGATGCTCTAATGGCAGAGTATGATGCCAAAATTCTAAAGGTGGAGGGTGATCTACTTGAAAAGACTAAGAAACTAAGAAAATCAAACAATTACTATTTTGAACAGGGGCAACAGGTTAAATTTTTTAAGCTGGTTGCTAAGGAGCCTGAGGATAAAACTCACACTTTGTAAGGCCAAATGTGTAAAATGTCAGACCAAGTGAACTCTCTTTCAACTTTGGTAGATACCTTGAAAGTAGAGTGCACAAAAGCTTACAAAAATGATGTGAGTTTTATGGTGAGCAATCTCAAAACTCAAGCCAAGAAGTTGGACCTCACTATGCCTTATTTTACCCTGAAGCAGGCTTTTCAGAGTAGGTGAATTAAGGCACCCCCTAATAACTCTATGTTTTAGAGTTATTTTGTCAATTTTATTAATTATAATTGCTATGTTATTACTGTTTTTTGTTAATTTTAAGTTCTTAAATTAATATTTATTATTAGTTTTTTAAGGAATATATTTTTAGAGAAAATTAAAGAATTTGAATTGAAAAAGACTTAATTGCAAATAATAAAAGTTGAAAATACAATTTGAATTAAAATAGGGCTTAATTGCAAATAACAAAAGTTAAAAATTTAATTTGAATTAATATAAAGGGCTTAAATGCAATTAACCAAACTTTGTTTTTCTGCGCAGATAAGGAGTACGACGCGTGGCATGCACCGTTAGATCAGAAAATCAATGGTGAGGATCAGGTGCGTGAGATGTAAGCGCTACACGGGCGATTGGGTGTGTTTCCAACTATGCACACTGTTCGACGTGCAAAGTGGGGTCCACTTGTTTGTGTAGTTTGGTGCGTAGAGTAGGGCCTACCTATCTATGCAGATGATTTTCCTAATACGTGCCTTTTTCACACACCGTCAGATCAAACTACGAACGACCCAGATCGTGCATGCTTTCCACGCTCCACACGAGTGGAATCCAACTGTTCCACACAACGCATATTCTGGTATTCTCTTATGACGCGGTTCATTGAAGTTTCGTACGCCCTCTCATCCCACCCAATACAAAGCTTCCACGTGTCCTATTAAAATTACAAATGAATTAGAGCTCGCCACGTGCCATGCGTATTGTGAAATTAAAAATCCCGAATCACCGGCTTGTTTTGCACATTTTGTCTCCATTTTTTACACACGTGTCTGAAGAATATTTTTATCTCCCATTTTTTGTACGCGTATCTGAAGAATATTTTTGATATATTTTTGAAGAGAGTAGAAGTTATAAATATGTGGTTATTATGATACAAGCAGGTGTGGAGGGGGGAACACGCAGAAGCCATTTTTGGCTTTTGTTGTGGTTCTGGTTAGGGAGAAAAATAGAGAACGCATAGATGAAATACTTCTAATTCTTTTTGTTGTTCTTCTTTCAATGTTCCTTAAATGTCTTAATATTTTCGTATTGTAATTTTAATATTTGCTATGAACTAATTTAATTGTTCTAGGGTTTTCATGTAACTTACATTATGAAGCTTGGATTAATTATTTTTGAATGATTTATGAGATGTTTAATTTTTTTATTCTATTTGTGCTTAATGCTTTTAATTGTTGGAAGATTAATCAATTGATCTGTGACACTTAAATAGACTCGGGAAAACATTTTTGTGTGTTGCTCGTGGATAGAATAACATATATATATATATATATATATATATATATATATATATATATATATATATATAAAGGATAGGAATATACCTTTATTGTACATGTAGCTATTTGAAAACTTTGAACTTAATGAATCTTGGTGAATTTAATTCTCATAGGAATATAGTGAATTATTTTAGCGAGATATGTCTATTTGTTATCGGAAGAGACATATGGATATATTAGGAGTTCTTGATTGACAAATTAAATGCGAGAACATAAATCAAGAGAAAATAATATGATTCAAGTGGATTAATTTGGTGAAACTACAATCCTAGAATTTTCTTATATATTGTTATCAAAAATAAATTTAGTTAACTCCATCCAAATTTTGATTGTTTGGATAAAATTAGATTGAAACAATTTTAGTACTTAAAAAATATTAGTAACAAATCTACGTGGCTCGTGGATAGAATAACATATATATGTATATAAGGGATAGGAATATACCTTTATTGTACATGTAGCTATTTGAAAACTTTGAACTTAATGAATCTTGGTGAATTTAATTCTCATAGGAATATAGTGAATTATTTTAGCGAGATGTGTCTATTTGTTATCGGAAGAGACATATGGATATATTAGGAGTTCTTGATTGACAAATTAAATGCGAGAACATAAATCAAGAGAAAATAATATGATTCAAGTGGATTAATTTGTTGAAATTACAATCCTAGAATTTTCTTATATATCGTTATCAAAAATAAATCTAGTTAACTCCATCCAAATTTTGATTTTTTGGATAAAATTAGATTGAAACAATTTTAGTACTTAAAAAATATTAGTAACAAATCTACGTGAGAACGATATCTTACTTATCATTTATTACTTGTGGCCGTGTATACTTGCACATTCATGTTCTCTTAAAGAGATAACACCCCCAACTAATACCCTATAACCTTCACCCCATAGTAATAAGGCCGCATATAGTAATCATCCTGAAGGTGTGGCTGAAGAAGCTACCCCCATTGAAGAGGCCTTGTTCTAATATTTTGTAATGTAGTGATAGAAAAATACATTTGTAAAGAATATTTTGGAATTTGAATTTGATTTCATTTCATTAAATGCAGTTTCATTTCTATTTAATACCTCCTCTCATTTTTGTTTGCATGATTTATATGATTATAAAATTTTAGCTATGAGTGTCTGAGGTCGTGCTTGATAATTAGAATTGATAACAACATCACGCTCGACCTGGAAAAATCCAAAATTTTGTCTAAGGCCGTAGGTATTTAAGGATGGATTATAGCAAAATGAATTTAGATGACTTGATTGAAATAGGATCATGTTTTTCTCACACTTCTGAGGTGGCGTCTTTAGTTACGAGAAAACTCCCCAATATAGGAAAATGACCTACTTCACCCACCCACAATGAGGAGGTGAACCAGATAAATTTGCATGCAACCCAAGTCATCCCTAATACAAGAAAATGAGCTACCTCTCCCTCTTAAAGCTTCCTCCCTTTTTCTTCAACTAATAGAAGATCCTCGCTTTTGAGATGATCATTATCTTCTTGTGCGATTCTCAACCCGAGAGTGGAATTTTGTATCTCAGGTGGTATAACTACTTTGGTGCCATAAACAAGGGAAAAAAGGAATCTCCCTTGTTGATACTCTAGGAGTAGTCCTTGTAGCCCAAAGAACGTCAGACAATTCATTCACCCATTTACTTTTGGATCCCTCCAAATGTTTCTGTAATATATTGATGAGCATTTTTTTAGATGATTTGGCTTGACCATTCACCTATGGTCTATAAGGGGTGGAATGGGACAACTTGATGCCCTTTTTATTGTATAAAAATATTAACCTTTAACCTGTGAATTGCCTACCATTATCAACGACTAATTTGCAAGGTAATCTATATCTACATATGATATTGTGCCATAAAATTTTCCATGTTCGTCTCTTGAATTCACGCTAAAGGTTCGACCTCTATCCATTTAGAAAGGTAATCAGTTACCATTATAAAGAATTTTATTTGGCCTATTGCGATGGGTAACATCCCAACAATATCCAATCCTCACTTTTGGAATAGCCATGGGCTGACAATGGATTTCAAATCATTAGTCGGTTGATGTGATATGTTAGCGTGCCTTTGGCATCTGTCACACTTTTTGATGTGAGATATGCAATTTTTGAGAAGGGTAAAAACACTAATAATAACCTTGTCAGATGATTCCCTATGAGAGAGTCCTTCCTCCAAAATGGGCTCCATATTGCCCGTCATGTAATTCGCCCAACACCATCTGGGCTTCCGAAGTAGGTGGACGTTTTAGCCATTCGCCGCCATAGTTCTTGTGATATAACACTCCTTGAATGATAGCATATATTTTTTCTTTCATTATGAGCTTACAAGCTAAGTCATTTTCCTCTAGAAGGGTGCCATTAATGAGGTATTCTAAATATAGGTTTAACCAAGAAATATGGGTTGTAAAGTTTACATCCGAATGAGTTTGGTCCTTCACTTCACCTTTCCAAATAATTGGACTTGATAAACTATATACTGGGGTCACTCTTTTTAGGTTTTAATTCATAGCATATGCTAACATGGTTAAGAAGTTAGCATAGGCATTTCCTTATCAAGGAATTCGTTTAATCTCAAAGGCTTTAAATACAGCCCCTTACTTTCTTCACTTCTCTCATATAAAGTTTCATCCTTTCCTCCTTAGCCTCAAAATCATCTTTCACTTGATTTAACACTAGCCATGAGTCGCTATGAATCAACACCCTTTTGGCTCCAAAGGTTATTAACTAGTGCATGGCTAAGAGTAATGCCTCGTATTCGGCCACATTGTTGGTTACCCAAAAAGTGATAGATAGATATTGTTCTATTAAACCCTCTATTGAGGTGAATATCATGATTCCAATCCCTATTCATCGCACGTTTCTTGCTCCATCAACATACATCTTCCATAGATACATCACAGAGGAAGGTGTTATCCCCATGGAAGTTTGCTCTACAACCGTGTGTACCGGTATACACTCATGTGTCCATTCAGCTATGAAATATGCAAGAGCGTGTCCCTTAATAGTCGACAAGGGCTTATAATGTATCTCAAATTTTCTTAACTCAATTTCTATTTGAAAGAGACTGTCAGACAAATATGGTTTACCTAAAATTTTCTTTAGGGGGTATGAAGTGAGAACCACTATTCTGTGGGCACCAAAATAGTGTCTGAGTTTATGTGCTGTCATTCTTATCGTGAAAGCTGCCTTATCCAATGGGGAATAATGTTGTTGCACTCTCGTCAAGGAGTGGCTCAAATAATACACCGGGTGTTACTTACCATCTTTATTGACTATCAATACTGCATTGACCGCTTTTTCCATGAAAGACATGTACATATACAATTCCTCGCCCATCATAAGATTAGCCAATAGAGGTGCCTTCCCTAAATAATCCTTAATAGATTGAAAGGCTTGTTTGCACTCACTATCCCAAACGTATTCCTTATTTTTCTTCAACAATCGAAAGAACAATAGACATTTTTCAGTGCATTTGGAGATTAAAAGACTTAGTATTGCTATGTGACTTTTCAATTGTTGTACATCCTTAAGGTAACTGGGGGATCTCATATTAACCAAAGCCAAAAAAAATTCATGGTTGGCCTCTATGCCCCTATATGATACTAAATACTTTAAGAATTTCCTTGAGGTGACTCCAAAGATACATTTTTTGGGTTGAGCTGCACCTTGTAATTCCTGATTATGGCAACCACTTCTTTAAGATCGGAAATATGATCTTTAGTGCACTTGGTTTTGACCATAATACCATCAACATATACCTCCATTTTTGGCCAATTTGGTCTTGGAACATTTTGTTCATCATTCTTTGATAAGTGGCACCCGCATTTTTCAAGCCGAAAGACATCTTTGTGTAGCAAAATGTTCCCTCTTCCATAATGAATGTTCTTTTCTCTTCATACCTGGGGTGTATTTGGATTTGATGGTAACCCAAATAAGCATCCATAAAACTCATCAACTCAAAACTAATAGTAGCATTTACTCATTGATCAATACTGGGTAATGGGAAACAATCCTTTGTGGTCACTCTATTCAAGTCAGTAAAATCAGCACACATCCGATGTTCACCTCCCAATTTATTTACCAATATCAAATTTGATAACCATGTTGGGTATATGACCTCACTAACCCAATCCACACTCTTCAACGAGTCAACTTTCCCTTTGATGATTTCGTTTTTGTCTCTAGTGAACTTCCGCTTTCTTTTCTGGATCATATTCTTGGTATGATCGAGGTATGATTCATGAGAAATGATACTCAGATCGATGTCGTGCATGTCCTTAGGCTTCCATGTGAAGAGGTCAACATTATTCTGAAAAAAATCAATAAGAGTGGATTTCAACATTGAGGGTAGTCTAGAATTGATCTTCATAGATTTATCGCCCCCAATTTCCCCTATGTTAATCACATCATAATTATCATGGCTTTCCATCATAATATGTCCCCCCATTCTTGGAATTTGTAACAACTCCTCACCCTGTCTTGCTCTCCTTTAATTTCCTTTACCCCGTTAACATCGGGTATTTGACAAGATGATGATATGTAAAAGGCACTTTTTTCATATTATGGATCCATGGGTGACCCAAAATTTTGTTGTAAGATGTGGGGGTGTTCAAAACCATAAAAATTGTTAGAATTATTACTCCTTCCATGGAGGCTGATAAGCGTATAATCCCTAATGACATTGTTACATTGTCGTTAAATCCAACTAACGACATTTGTTGTTCGGTAATATCCTTAGGGTTTATACCCATGTCTAATAAGGTGGATAAGTACAATAGATCTAAAGAACTACCATTGTCAACTAATATCCTGCATACTTCACAAAGGGTCATCTTGGGGTCATAGAACTTCTTGACCTTCAAAGGTGATGGGGTAAACATGCCCCTCTGGTATCAAACTATAGACCAATCAATATATGTCTCAAGCCTCTCGGGCATATCTCTTCCTAGAATTATTGGTATGGCCAGCCATCGTAGGTCCACCATATATAGTATGCACTATATGAACATCCCCTATAAGCTGGGTTAGAAGGCGTCCAGACTCTTTGGTTAGAGTGGTCACCCTTTTGATTTCCCTCTAAAGGATTCCTCATTCTATCAACAATATCCCGTAGATATCCCTCCGAGAATAAATGTTTGATCTCCTACTTAAGGTGTCGACAATCCCTGGTCCAATGTTATGTATCTTTATGGAACGTGCAATATTTGTTGGGGTTTCTAAGGGGAGCCTTAATGGTTGAAGGCCAATTGACATTGTTAAGGTTCTTCATTCGTTGCACCGCCTCTACCAAGGTAACTCATAGAGGTGGTTCTTTGAAAGGAGATAAGGCGGGGCTCCAAGTTCCAAAGTTTCCCTTTAGTGTAAACGTTGTTTTAAAATAAGGAAGATTCGAACGCTTGTCTCCAATAGGACTTTTATTCTCTTCTATCCTACTTGAGGTAGGTTTATTCATGTTTCTATTGACTGACCCTTTGTTGGATCTCATTTCACTTTCCATATTTAGAAATTTTTGGGTTTCTTCATAAACCATATCCAAAGATCGCGGAGTAGTTTTTGTCAATTCAATGAAGAGGCTAGTATCATGGTTGATTCCCTTTCAGAAAGCTTCAATATTTATGGAGTTAGGGCATTGATTAATTTCCATCTTTTCTGTTTTAAATCTCCTCATATATGCCTCAATTGTCTCGTCCTTCTCTTGGATTACTGAGAATAGGTGGTGAGACTCCTTTATGATAGGTTTGTTACAAGCATAATTTGTGACGAAAACCATGACCAGGGCGTCAAAACTAGTTATGCTTTTAGAAGGCAGCTCCATAAATCATTATTGTGCTGTGTCTTGAAGGGTGGTAGAAAATAAATTGCAATACATCGTTTCTCTCTTGTCTTCTGGGAGGCTCAGGACAACCATAGCCATCTTAAATTGGAGAACTTGCACCATTGGATCTTTCATCCTCTTATAGGAAGGACATTTAAGAGTATTGAATTTTGGAGGGGGTAACGTCGTTCAATGAAATTCGAAAAAGGTGACGTTGACAATTGGTTACAAACAATTTCTATGTCACTCCAGGGCCTTGGTTTTTCTTTCCTTTTAAGTTGATCATTCACTTTAGGCCACATATTTTCCTCCATATCTCTTAACTTTTTGTCCAGAACATCGCTTGAGTCATACTTAGGAGTTGGAAATAATGTTGGTTGGATTGTGTGCTCATGGGTTAGAGGATTCACCTTGGAGGTCCCCAGGATAAAATAGGGATCAGAAGCTATGTGTGGGTATTATTCTACAACCCCTATTTGTTGGTGGGGATCAGGAGCATGGGATGTATGTCCTCCTAGGTGGTTGACTTAATATTTGGGGGCTAGGTATGTAAAATGAATTCTCTATTTCCGAACACTCTTCCCGTTCCAATTAGGATCTCAGCTTATTATTATCTCTTTGACATCCTGTGAAAGCCTATTACAGTTCTTTTATTTGTCTTTGAAGACCTTTCATCATTGTATCTCTTTCAAGGGAAGCACTTTCTAAACTACAATTTAGCAAATCAATGGGGTGCTGCATCACTTGGGTAGGTCTAGTCGCATTGCGATGGGTTGGGATTTGCTGATTTCCACTGATTGAGGGAGTAGTCCCCAGGTCGTGATTTGGCAGCGACCTAATGGGCGAGGAGATATGTGCCTTATCATTAAGATCAAATTCTTAAGCAAGAGGGGAAAAATTATCAATTTGTTTGCTAGTTACTAGCGTGCAATCCATTTCGCAGGGTGTTGGTCCCCAATACAAAAATTAATTCTCTTAATGATATGATATCATGTCTCAGCTAACTATGGACTAGAAATATTTAAGTTTCCATAGATGGCGCCAATTGTTTGGAGAGAATTCTATGTATTAGGGATTCTAGTGATTCTAGTGAGAAGTAGAAAAGATTGATTTATGAATAGATCATGTATTCTCCTTATTAAAGAGGTATATATATAGCATCTAGCCAAGTGCATGAGTTACAAGGGTAGGAGCTCAGGGATCATAATACATGATAAAATACATAGAATACAATTTATATTAACTAGGTCACCATAGACGTTTACATAAATAGGTCATTGTCTATAGATTCCTTGAGACTCTTAAATTGGAACCTAGGTCGCTAGTATGGTATTGGGGGGTCGAGGTCGTTCTATGGTGTAGAGCTTCAAATCATCAGGCCTTGATCTCCATCACCTCGCTATAAAGTAGCGAGGTATCATAATTTGCCAAGCTGCGTACTTTCAAACTCACCATGCCTTGATCTTCATCTAGTCTTCATCTTTATCACCTCGCTATATAGTAGAGAGGTATCATAATTGGCTAGCCGTGTACCAGTTACATGTATAATACCAAAAAAAATAAAATATTATAAGTACAAATTACATTCATAAAGAGCTATTAACAATTAATTCCACTATGCATAAATTATTTAACCAAATTTCATATGTATAGTTTATACATACAAATACCAAAACAAATAATTTAAGCATAATGTTTTTAATCATAAATAAATTTTAATGTGCCAAAATTATTTAAATAAATGTCACATGTATAATAAATATTCTACACACGACAAACCTAACTTAAATAAATTAATCACATTAAAATTGTATTTTTAATTCAATAAATAAATAAAAAACATATTCTGAATATATATAAAACCTTTATTATAAAAAATAACACAAAAATCATTGTAGTTTAGTGGCCAGGGCCCTTGGATCTCACCCAAGAGACTTGGGTTTGAGTCACGGCAACAAATTTTTTTTCCTGACTTCATCTTCAACCTCTTATCGTATCTTGCGATTTCAATGACGAAATTCGTCTTTCTTTTTATCAAAATTCTCAGAATTGAATTTCCAAGTGATTTATGGTCTCAGTTTGAATCAAAAACGTTATTTTAAATAAAAAGTTAATTAATATATTCCAATGAATGTGAACAATAAATTGGAATGATTTTTTTTTATGTTTTTTCTTGTTTCAATTCATAGAATCATTAGAAAATCAATAATGAAATCATTTATAATTGCCAAATGCATCAAAACGAGCCTTTAAAAAAAATAATTTCAAGGTGTTCGATAAAATAGAGAAAACATATATCATTCTAAAATGATAAAGACATAGGTAATATGGGTTCTGATACCAAATGCAGAATAAACAAATTAAAAGGATCGAAAACAAGTAAATAAATAATCTTACCTCTAGCTATTGAAATTGTTCTTAAAACTCCAAACTGATCAAAACTGATTTACTCTGTATGTTAGGAACTTTTAAGTTCTTAACAACACTCAAATAGATGGTGTATTGCACTGAAATTGTGTGTTGAGCTTAGGGACCATAACACATCTTTTATAATCGTGCTTCCCATCAAAGCATTGGCATCTGTTACCAGTTTTAGCCATAATTGACGAGCTCTTCAATGATAGAAACGTTTGGATCACTAAATGATCCATTAGATAAAAACGTAAATAGAAATTGAAAATGAAGAAAGAACAGACCAGTTACATTTCCCTCACACTCAAAGTATCATGCCATCTCAACCTTGCTTCATTTATGACAAGGAAATAGGAGGCCTCATTGAACAAACAAGATAACTAAATGTGTTTATTTGAATTAGAACTGAATGAAGATCCTGAAGAGACTATCTTAGCTTCTTCACTAAAGATAGTAGGACGAGCTTTCTCTCGAGCGATGATAAAAAAAATCAAGTAGTTGATGCTTCAAACAAAGCTCGGGACCTAAAGGGAGATTTTTTTTGGTTTCTGTGATGGACCTACATAAGAATATCTTTTCCTTCTCCTTCACTCAGGAGGAAGACAAAGATTATGTATGAAAAAAAAGGATTTGACATGTCAACAAAGCTTTGTTAATCCTTAGAGAGTGGAACCACAACTTAACATTACAAGAGTTGGAATTTAATTCAGCTTGCTTCTAGATACAAGCCCATGGTATGCACTTTGTAGGTGTGAGACCCTATAATGCTGACAAAGTGACCCAAATAGCTTGGAAATTAGTACAAAAAGATGAAGAATAATAAGAGATGTATATATTAAAGCAATTAATACATGCATGCGTTTTTGTGAAGAAATTAATGTACATGAACCTTTAGCACAGGATTGTTTGATTCACCGCCATCATGCCAACTCTTCAAATGCCAACTTTGGGTAGAATTCAAGTATGAGAGACTACCTGACTTCTTTATTAAATGTGGACGACTCAATCATTTCATCGAGGAATGTTCTTTGGAAGCTGCTCTAACCTATAAAGTCAATAATGATATTTATTCCTCAATCTAGCTTTACTCAAACTGCACCTATCAATAAATTTTGTTTAATAAAACAATGATGAAGATAAGAAAACTACTTCACTGCTTGGTAACCTATGTCATCGAGTTAGAACTGAAAGAAACAGATTTAACCTCCCCCATAATCCCAACAGACAGGCCACATAAATAGGAAGTTTTAGTTCACATTTAATAACTTGAGACTTTCTTTGATTTGGCTTCACGAATACACAAACAAGTCCAAGAACTCCTTCAAATGACTCAAACTCTCGACATTATTCATTTTGCTTCCTACTATGAAGATTGGTATAGTGGACCTGGAAGTCAACTTGCGATGGAAAATGGTCTCTCAAGCAATTGGTCTGACTGTAGTTATTGACATGCAACGCAATCCTTCAAGATTAACCACAACAAAAAAATTTGAAGTTGCTGAACTAGCTCATAGATGGTCTGATTTCTTTGCTGATAATCACTAACTCATAGGTTTTTGGGTAGAATTTAAAAAAATAATAATATATGTTCATAAATTTAGAATTATTTTTTTTGTTAAAATATTTATTTAAATTTAAATTAATTTATAAATTATCAATTAGTAATTTCTTAAATGTATTTTAATATTTATAAGATGTCTTAAAATATTTTTTTTATATTATCAAGGTTTTTAATGTGTTTTAAATAATAAAGTTCAAAATAATTAAACTCAAATATTATTAGGCTAACATTATCACCTAGATATATAGATAGTATAAGAGCTAAATAGCAGGCGTGCGAAATAGTTTACGGGTAGAACCGACTTTAAATTTTAAATCAATCTTCCGTGTCAACCGACTTTAAATTTTAAATCGATTCTTCGTGTCAATCGAATTTAAATTTTAAATCGATCATTCGTGTCAACCGATTTTAAATTTTAAGTTAGTCATATGTGTCAACCGACTTAAAATACTATAACATTTTTTAGTCATATTTTGGTTATTTTCTGCTAGTCTTACTACATATTTTCGATCACAAAACAGCATAAAAAACCAAAATATGTTTAAAAGAGTTTTTAAATACATTTTATTAATTGAAAAATCAAATATTAATTAATTATTTAAGAACAAAATTTATAACAAAATATAATTTATATACAATACACATACACACATATATAACTTAATTACAATATCATTAAATATTACAAGATACCTATACTATTTAATATCATTAGATTCTTCTTCTAATTATTCTTGATTTTATAATTTCAAGCATGTGTTATGTCCATTCTTCTCATAAATAATCAAATATTTGCATATCATAACTCGACTTGCTTAAACAAAAAAACTATATGTATTTAAGAAAATTATGGGTTGATTGACTTGTACAACTGACGTTACATGTGGACTCGCATTGGTTGGCGTGTACAATCGATGCTACGTCCTACATGTAACATTGGTTTTCATATTAACTGATGCTATTTTTTTGCAATTTTTTAAGTTGGTTCATAAGCATACCAACTTAAACTATGTTATAATTCAGTTTTAAGAGAAAATCGAATTTAAATCATGACTTAAATATTCTTTATTATAGTAGTGTCATAAATGATTTGATTGGTGGGAAGCATATTAGAACATTGGTTTGGATATCGCTCACACCAATATTAGAAACTATGAAAATAAAGCAAGCTTGAAATGAGGAACAAGCGGAGTACTTACAGGTTTTGTCTGTTCATTCATATCAAAACGTTGTAGTACCTTATTCCAATATTGACTCTGGGTCAAACTAAGCTTCCCCTTCTTCCCGTCTCTACTTATCTCTATGCCGAGAATCTTCTCGGCTTCTTCCAGATCTTTCATCTTAAACTCCTAATTTAGTTGAGTCTTTAATTTCTCAATTTTTTTTGGATCTTCGATGCAATCAATATATCATCGAAGTACAATAGAAGATAGATGAAAGACTCATCTTGTATCTTGTGAAAATACACACAATGATCATGTGTGCTTCTAGTGTACTTCTACTGCAACATAAACTGATCAAATCATTTGTACCACTGCCTCAGAGATTTCTTCAATCCATACAATGATTTGTTTAGCTTACAAACTCAATTCTCTTTACTAGTAACATTAAACCCTTCTGGCTGAGACATATAGATTTTCTCTTCTAAGTTGCCGTGTAGAAACATAATTTTCACATCAAGTTAAACTAGTTCCAAATCCAACTGTGCTATCAAGGCCAACAAAATTCTAATGGAGGAATGTTTTACAACTAGAGAAAATACCTAATTATAATCGATTACTTCTTTCTAAGCGTAACCCTTAGCCACCAACCTTACCTTATAACGAATACCATCTTTGTTAGGAAATCCTTCTTTCTTTGTAAACACCCATTTGTAGTCAATTTCCTTCTTGCCCTTAGGTAGTTTTGTAAACTTCCATGTATTATTCTTCTAAAAGGACATAAGTTCTTCATCCATGGATTCCTTCCATCTTTCAACTTCAAGGCTTCTGATTGATTCTTTATATATGGAAGGAACATCATCATGCACAACTAAAAGTGCACAGGCTATCGTATTCTTAAACTGAGCAATTAGGTCTTCAAAATCTTTGTATTGAGCAAGCACTTTGACATTTTGTTATTATGGTCTATCAACTACAGTTTCTTCTTATTGTTGTAGAGGTTCTTGGGTTAAAACCTCTTTATCTTATTCATCTTCTATTAATGGAGGATCAACTTCTGTTTTATCTTTACTAACTGGATTAACAATTCAGCTTTCAAACTCCATCTGTTTCACAGTTTGCTCCACATGCTCCAAAGTGCCATCAATCTTCTCAGTTACCATGTTTAGCAAGGTAGATTCATCAAATGTAACATTTATGTTAAAGATTATCTTTTTCGTTTCAAGGTACCATAGTCGATATCCCTTTGAACCAGAAGGGATTCCCAATAAAATAACTTTCTTGGCTCTTAGATCCAACTTTGATTATGTTACATGGTAGTATGCAATAGAACCAAATACATGTAAGAAATTGTAATCTCTAGCAGGTTTTTCAAACCATTCCTCCATAGGCATTTTGCCTTCAAGAGTAGATGATGGTAGACGGTTCACGGGATGACATGTATATGTCACAACCTTAGCCCAATACTACTTTCCTAACCCATCATTTGACAACATACACCAAACCTTCTCCAGCAAAGTCCAGTTCATACATTCTATAACTCCGTTTTGTTGTGATGTTTTTCAAATAGTAAAGTGTCGCAATATCCCTTCTTCTTCACAAACTTTCATACATGGATCGTTTGTGTACTATGTGCCATTATCAGACCTTAGATGCTTGATCTTTTTACCAGTCTGAGTCTCGATCATCTTTTTCCACTTGAGAAAAATTCCCAACACTTCATCCTTCTTCTTCATGAGATACACTCAAACTCTTTTGGAGAAGTCATCAACAAAAGTCACATAATAATTTTTGTCATTTATGGATGTAGTTCTTGTTTGCCCTCATACATCACTATGGATGTAATCCAAAATTCTCTTTTGTATAGTAGTGCCAAAGCTTACTCTTTTATGCTTCCTTAATACACAATGCTCATAAAATTCCAACTTTCCGGTTCTCGCACCTTTTAATTGGTCTTGCTTTACCAGAATTTGTAAAGATTTTTCACCAACATGTCCCAAACGCATATGCCACAGCTTGATAGTTTCTAAATCTCTTTCTTCCTCTAAAACTGCTGTTGATGTTGTCCCAATAACCGTACTACCAAGGTAGTAGTACAAGTTATTCTTCCAAACACCTTTTATTGCCACAAGTACTTCAGAAGTAACCTTCAATGCCCCATTTTGTATGGTCACAGTGAAACCTTTTGATTCTAAGACTTCCACAGTAATGAGATTCTTCTTTATATTTGGAACATAATGAACATCCATCAAGACCCTGGTCGAACCATCTTGATTATTCAAATGAATTGTACTAATCCTTAAAACATTGCATGGATAATCATTACCCATGAAAAAATTCCACCGTCTAGCTCTTCAAAGTTAAAGAACCACTCTTTGTTAGGAGACATATGGAAGGTACATGTTGAATAAAAAATCCAATCACTAGGATAGGATTCTGTTGACGAACTAACCAATGCAAAATATGAATTTGAATTGCTTTAAGCTACACATGCATCAGACTGCATAGCTTTTCCTTTCTTCTACAGCTTTGGATAATTTTTCTTCCAATGGCCTTTTTCATGACAAAAGGCACATTCATCTTTACCAAGCCTTCCTTTTGATAGAGATCTACCTCTCCTTCCTTTTTGTTGTATTTATGGATGTTCTCTTACAAACAGTGTCTCAGCTACTTCATTCCTGCTTTCTTTTTTATCTTTATTTCTAATTTCATAACTATACAAAGCACTGCAAACTTCCTCAAAAGACACTTTATCCTTCCCAATGAGTAAGCTTGTAATAAGGTGATCAAACTCATTAAGAAAGGAAGCTAACAACATCAAGGCTAAATCTTCATCTTTAAAAGTTTCATCCATATTTAACAAATATGCTACTAATCAATTAAAAACAATAATGTGGTCGTTTATTGTAGTACCTGAAAAGTATTCAAAATGGAACAATTTCTTCTTTAAATAGAACCAATTTTGTTCGTTCTTCTTCATAAACTTGTTCTCTAACGCCTTCAATAACTTACTTGCAGATGTCTCCTTCATAAACGTGTATTTTTGTTCTCTTGAGAGATACTAACAGATTGTACCATATGCCAATCGATTGATATTTTTTCACTCGACTTCATCTGCTCCATCTGGTTTCTCTTCTTCAATGGCGATGTCTAGACCTTGTTGAAACAGAGCATCTAGAACTTCTCCATCTCGAACCTTGCATTCATAACCATTGTTCTGCATGACGTGGATGATTGGTCTTTGTTTGAAAGAAAATTTTCTTCCGCCATTTCCACAGATTACAACAATTAACAACTATATTCCAATAGCAAATAAATGGAATACAAACAAATGCCTAGGTAGAAACCTTCGACTTTGATACCAATTGTTGGAAAAATTGGATATATTTTTCCTATTCTAAGTAGTTATTATTCATTTATGATTTAAATGAATAGAACTCAAGTTAACCAGACAAAATAATGCTATTGGAAATATAATGCTAAAATAAACTAAATTAGATATTGAAGTAGAAATATTAAAATAGGAAAAATAAAAACGTAAGAAATTTAACGAAGTTTAGTATAAATGTTACTTAGGTCCTCGGACATCGTTGACCAATTTCATTATCTCTAAATGGAAGAACTCCAAAATTATAACTAATTGTACAAAATTAAATTAATCAATTATCTTTATCAAAGAGAAGAAAAATTACAAATTTTGAGATGTTTACAAATGGTGAAGGAGCATTTTATTTATATCCTAAAATACAACACACATCTTTATTCCTAATCAATGTGAGATTTGTTTCAATTTGATCACTAAATAGCTATACAACAAAAAAGAATATGATAAAGTAAAGAACTAAAGAGATGCTCAAGGAAGACACAAATATCTTTTTTGTTTTCGTTTGTCCTCGTTAAGTCTATTTTTCTCTTTAACACTTCATATATACAACTCATTTTAGTTTACTCATTCTTCTTTATGTTCAAATTATTACTTTATCTTTTTTATTTAGTTTAATATATATTTAGCTAAAATAAAAAAAATAAAAATTAATAAAATGTAAGACAAAAAGTTAAAAAATAGTAACTAAAATAATGAAAAGATTAAGTATTTAATAATACAAATTTGTATGTTACATAAAGGGTCAATGACCTTTGAACGCTTATTTTAATTGTCTTATTTAAAATATGTTGTTTCATATACCACCAAGTAATATTTAAAGATGTAAACAATTCTAGAATTGTTTTCTAATATTAAATGTTGTTTTTATTATATGCTGCTTTAAATATTTTTCCAATCATATACCGCATCACATGTTAATCTATAATTAATGCATAAATAGTTATATGAGATAATAATTTATTAGTGGATTTCAAAATATTTAAAGAAATTAAAAGAAAAATATATATAAAAAGTGGTTTAAGTTGATATTTCTCATTTATAATATTTTTCATATATGATCAATAATACATAAAGATGTAAAAAAAATTATTTATTATTAATATTATTGTTATTATGCACATAAAGTTATTTTTTTCACATATCATACCACATATTAATCGATAATTAGTACATATATAAAATAAACAATAGATGTACAAATCATTATATATAGAATACAAAAATATTTTTTCAATTGTTATGTGACTTATAATGACATTTATTGTTTACGGATTTTGAAATTGTGTGGGTATGATGTCAAAACATTTAAAGAAATTAAAAGAAAAAAATGGTAAAAAGAAAAAAATAATAAAAAAAGCAAACATTCAAGTTTCATTATATGTGCAACATTTTCTTTAAATATAATTACACTTCTACTTTATCAAATCAAGGACTAATAATAATAATAATAATAGTAGTAGTAGAAGAGACTTGTAAACTAATAAATAAGTACCATAATTCTTTTTAAGACAAAGTATTGATGTTCATTAAATGTGTATTGAAAGCAATTAGAGGACAAACCAAATACTACAAATTTTCAATCCAAACGATAAATGTCCCTTTATTTCACTGTATTGCACTTAAAATTAACAACACAAAGTTTGAGGCCTTAGCATACAACTGATACACATTATAAAACCTCAATCTCAAAATCAATGTGAAAACTCCTTGTAACTACGCTGTGGAACCTCTTTAATGATGGCACAAAGGAGATCAAAATAAAGAGAGAGTTGTGCTAAAGCAAAGAAGGTAACGGGGAAGCATGTTGCAACATACAATGGATATACTATTGGTCTAAGTTCTTCTTTAAGGACAAACACATGTCCAGTACAAAAAGAGACTAGCATGGAAGCTATAGATGCAAAGAGTGATGTTAAACCCAGTAAAAGCTTTCTTGGTAAGTCCTTTGCAAAATCTTTTTCTTGGTATCTAGAAGTAAGAATTGAAAGGAAAAAGACTAAAGCAGTTACTGAGAAGCAAAGTGCAATTATAGATGAAATCGCAAAGGCATTGAATGCAGGCTGTTCTTTCAGAGCTGGTTCACCAGTTTCTTCATTGATTCCACCAGGCACTGTTGCTGACGTTGCAAATGCTACTGCTGCAATAAGAGCTGCAACTAGAGAGCAGGACTCTGAGGTTTTTGTTAGCCATTCACTTCCATCTTTGACGAGCTTTTCGTGTGCCTTACTTAAAACCTGCTTTGGGGTCTTGTTCTCTTTGTTATATCGAGCAAAGAAGCGTGGTGGCATGGACTTCTTGACAAACTGCAGCGTTAAACCAAAGTTAATTCTATATATCAACCATTTATTTAAACAGATAAAAGTCACTTAACTTTCACCAAAAGTGCTTTTTAGTCTTTTTTTTCTTTAAGCAAGTGAAGTTAATTGGGTTCCACAAATTATAATAAAGGCACAACACAAGTCTACAAAAAGGACCATGCACTGTTTTTGGAAAAAACTCTACGTTAAAATTGCATTATCATTCATCCCCACTTCAAAATAAATTATGTTTCATAAGTATTTGTAGTTTTTATTTGATTTAATATTGGAATTTATATTTGATAATCAATACCAAAATAACACGTTTATAGAATTCGTATTGTACTAAATACAAATATAATTACTCATGGGTATGTAAAACCTAAGTAACTATACTAAATTAATGCAGTTTTACTAAAATGGAAAGGAGTATAAAGGCTAATGTTGAGCATATATTAGAGAGTTCATAGCATCGGAGATGTTGCATATTTTAGTATACTAAATATTAAGTATAAAGATAATAAATTAGAGATAACGAGTTATAACTAAATAATACGAGATTCATTTAAATTTATTGAAATCTTAGAGTTCAAGTCTTATTTACGAGTGTATGTATTTTTTTGGAAAAAAATTATATTTCATTCATTTAGTTAAAAAATACAAAAATAATTAAATTAAAAAAATTAAAAATACGTCAAATTATTTTACATTAAAAATAGTTTTGTTATAAAGAGAGAGTAGTCGATTCTTAATTTTCAAATATTACAAAAAATAAGTTGTGATTATTTCCTTTATAATGAATAGGTAGTATATACTTTAATGAATTCTACTTTCACAAATTTGATATATTAGTTACATTTTTTAAATTAGTCCACTTTATTCACGTTATTATTTTATTTTGAATGCTTTAATTATTTTTTACCAATTTGTTTTTCTATGATTTTTTTTCAAATACTTGTGTTGAATTAAAATAAAAGTAATGTGATTAAAATGTTCCAATTTAAACTAAAGTTATTAAAACATCCGATTTGTAAAACTAAAGTGATCTCAAGTATAATTTTCTTAAATAAATTACCTTTAAATTTTATTAGAAATAAATAAATGGATATTATAACCGCATGGATAAGCTCACACTAACCCGTCAATTTAGGATCCAATATGTGGACTAAAAATTAATAAATTTTTAACAAAATATTGACAAGAGCTCCCAACTTATAGACGCCGTTATTCCACACAGATTATATTGATTTCTTTCTTCATTTCTTATTGGGTAATGAGTATATTTTTTCAAAAATAATTTTTTTTTACTAATTTTGAATTCCATCTTAGTATGGTAATACATATTATCATATCAATAAATAATTTCTCAATAGTATGGTAGCTAAAAAGAAAGAATATATATATAGATAGATAGATACCTTGTACCATTTGATTTCCCATTGCATTTGGAGGGCACTGCCTGGAATAAGCCAAGGGCGGTAGTCGCTTAATTTTGCAGCCAAGTGAAGTGCACTGTTTCCATCATTATCCAGCTGTCTCAATGCAACTTCCTTGATAGTATTCTTACTATTTAGTAAAAGACTGTACACATGTGGTTGCCTATTCTCAATAGCTAAGAGCGCAACATTCTTGTTTTCAAAGTTCAAGTCTTGGATAGCTATTGGGAATTTTTCTAGTATTTTCTCTACCATTTCAGTCACTCCCATTTTTGCAGCAACTAATAAAGGTGTCTCTCCTTTTCCTTTTTTAGTTCCATCATTCCCACATCCTTTCACTATTCATAAACCCAAAAGATGGAATAATCAGCAGTTTATTTGTTAAAAATTAGAATGTCAACTAATGTAAAGGTATGTTTGTTTGTGATTTTATTTTTAAAAGTTACTTGAATCAAAAGTTGTTTCAAAAGAAGCTTTTGAAACAAACCACTTCTACCTAGGAACACCTTTCACTATTCACAAACCCAAAAGATGGAATAATCATCAATTTCTTTGTTAAAAACTAGAATGTCCACTGATGTAAAGGTACGTTTGTTTGTGGTTCTATTTTAAAATGTTACTTAAATCATAAGTTGTTTCAAAAGAAAGCTTTTGAAGCTTTTGAAACAAACCATCTCTACCTAGGAACAATTACATATACTTGTAAGTCCTGTTTACATAAAAGGGGAAGAAAATAAAAATGTTAGTTGAGAGCACATTTGACAAATGTATAAAATAAAAACAATATATATTTTGTGGCTAAAATTTGGTCAACTACGTGTCCAATTGCTCACCACATAAGGGATAGATAATGTTTTTTTTCTTAGAAAGACACCAAAGAAAATAAGCAAAGCAAAGTCAAAGGAACAATTTCCTTTGATAAAAATAATGTTGTGTGTTTAAGAGAGTGTAAAAGAATATTTTAGAAAAATATTTGACATATTTTTCTAAAAGATGAGTGACAAAATATGAGTTTGGGAAACACTTGTGTGTTACTATTTTAAGTTTATCTCAATTTATTGTATTACCTTTTACTTTGTACCCATTAATTTTATTTGTAGAAGAAATATTTTTCGGAATTTGCCACGTGAACGTAGCCTAAATTAAAGGGTGAATCATGTTAAATTGTTGGTGTTATTATTTTATTCTGCTAAATTTATTTTATTTTTACTCGTTGTGCCCCAATAACTTGTATCAAAATTGGTCTAATAAAATTCTTAGTATGCTCTGTGGTTGCAGCATAAACTGATCTGCCACATCAGAAAAGATTTTAATAGGTTCATGGCGTATTTATTTACAAAAAAAGAATCATAGCAAAACAAAATGTCAAGCAGAAGGTAGATGTTGAGAAATTTAATGGCAATAATAATTTCTCTTAATGGAAAAGGAGGATGAAAGATATTCTTATTCAAAATAATGTCCATAAGGTATTATTGAAAAAAAAAAGGTAGCAACAGTCACCGAGGAATAGTGGAAAGAGATAGATGGGATTACACCTAGTACAATCCGTCTAAATCTCTCAGACATTGTCTTGCAAAATATTGAATAAAAAAATTACAAGATTGTAAAATAAACAAGGGAGACTCTAAAAAACGTGTACATGTCAAAGAACCATGCCAATAAATTTTATTTGTGAAAAAAGCTATATCAGATGAGGAAGGAAGATAATGTGACTATGATGCAGCACATTAGCGATTTCAACAACAAGTTTTCTCACTTAGCAAGATTCAATGTGAGTTTCGGCTATGAAGAGAAAGTTGTGATGTCGTTGGCATCACTACCCTCATCATATAATCATCTCACAAAAACTATGACTTATGCAAAAGACAAGATGGAGTTTGAAGTTCTTGTAGAAGCCCTGTTGTTATATGAGAAACATAACAGGGAGAGAGATTCAAAAGAAAAATCCCTTATCACAGAGTCCAGAGGAAGGAGACAGAATAGAGAACAGAAACCTAGAGGCAAGAGCAAAGGAAAATCAAACAAATATGCTAATGTCGAATGCCATCATTATAAGAGGAAAAGTCAAATCAAGAAATTTTGCCCAATGTTCAAGAAGGAACAGGAAACGAATAAGGAAAAGTAGTGAAGAAAGATGATAGTAGTGATGATGAGCAAACAAATACCATAAACAAATTCAATATCGTTTATGATGAAGATTTTTTCAATCTTGCATCACACGAGACCAACTGGGTGATTATTAGTGGTGCTATATTCACGTTACATCACATAGAGAATTTTTCTCATCATACACACCTAGAAATTATGGTGTTGTTAGAATGGGAAATAAAGGCCTATCAAAGGTTTTTTGCAGATGAGATGTTTGCTTGGAAACAGAGAATAGAATCAGACTATTTCTAAAGTATGTCAGGCATATTCTAGATATATGCCTAATTTGATCTATGTACGCAAACTTGCAAATGAAGGATATTGTAGCTCTTTCATTTATGACAAATGGAAACTTACAAATGGCTCTTTAGTGGTGGTTAGAGGTAAGAAGCATACAACTTTATATATAATGCAAGAAAAGCTCTCTATCGACATAGTAAATGTCGTGGAGAAAGATAATGCAGCTAAATTATGGCATATGAGACTCAGTCATAAGGGTGAAAAAGGTATGACAAATCTAGCTAGGAAGAAGATACTACCCGGAATGGATGAAGTACATTTGAAAAAATGTATTGATTGTCTAGTAGGAAAGCAAAACATTGTTGCTTTCAAGAATTCCCATACTTCCGAAATGAATAATATTTTAGATCTGATTCATTCATATTTGTGTGGACCAATGCCAAAGTCACTTGCTGGTGCTCAATACTTTGTGACTTTCATTGATGATTATTCGAGGAAGATATGGGTATATCTTCTGAAGACAAAGGATCAAGTGCTAGATGTCTTCAAAGCATTTTTAATGCCTCAGTTGAGAGAAAGACTGGGAAGAAAATGAAGTGCATTCGGACAGACAATGGTGGAGAATACACAAGACCTTTTCATGCTTACTGTGAAAAGCATGGTATTCGGCATCAGATGAAACTTCAAAAGACACCGTAGTTGAATGGCTTAGTTGAAAGGATGAATAGAACTTTGATGGAGAGAGTTGTATGTCTACTCTCATATGCAAAGTTGCCTAAAACTTTCTGGGGTGAAGCCATACTCATAGTTGCACATGTGTTGAATCTTTCACCATGTACTTCTCTCAAGATGGATGTTCCAGATAAAGTGTGGTCAAGAAAGGATGTTTCCTAATATCATTTGTGGGTGTTTAGCTGTAAAGCATTTATTCATATCCTAAAGTATGAGAGATCCAAACTTGATGCCAAGACAAGGTAGTGTATTTTTATTGGCTATGGTTAAGATCAATTTGGCTATAGAGTTTATGATCCAATTGCAAAGAGACTTGTGAAGAGACATGATGCAGTATTTATTGAAGATAAGCCTACTGAAGATACTGTCAAAATGAAGAAGGATTTTCTTAATTTCAATGATGACTCATCAGATTTGGAATTAATTCCTCCAACATCAGTGCCAAGACAAGTTGGAGATAAAGACAAGGTTTATTCACCTGATGAAGATGAAGCTCCCATAGAAGTTTCTTTTGAAGACGAGGGAGATGATGATGTTCATTATCCAGCACCAACACCTATGGCTTCTCCTGTTCCACTAAGAAGAAGTGATAGACTGAGATGACCCTCTACCATATATCATGAAGATAAGTATATAAAATTCATTGATAGGGGAGAACCTAAGAGTAATGAAGAAGTCATGGATGAAAATTCAAACAAAAATGAATTGAAGCCATATAAGATGAGATGAAGTCCTTGCATGAGAACAAAACTTTTGAGCTGATGAAGTTTCCCAAAGGGAAGAGGGTTTTGAAAAATAAATGGTTGTTCAAGGTAAAGCATAAAGTACACAATTCCAGTCTATGATACAAAGCTAGACTAGTTGTCAAGGGATTTAACCAAAGAAAAGAAGTTGACTTTGATGAGATTTTCTCACAAGTTGTGAAAATGACATCCATCCATATTGTGATGTGGTTAGCAGCAATTCTTGACCTTGAGGTTAAGAAAATGGATGTCAAAACTACTTTCCTTTCCTACACGGTGACTTGGAAGAAGTGATATACATGGAGCAACTAGAGGATTTCAAGCAAAAGGGAAAAGAAGATTATGTTTGCAAATTGAAGAAAAGCCTTTGAGCCTTAAAACAGTCACTGAGACAATGGTACAAGAATTTTGAGTCTATTATGGAGGAGAAAGGATACAAAAAGATTACTTTAGACCATTGTGTTTTTGTGTAGAAATTCTCTGATGATGATTTCATGATTCTTTTACTCTATGTGGATGATATGTTAATTGTGGGCTAGAATATTTCCAGAATCAATAACTTGAAAAAGTAGTTGAGTAAGTATTTTTCCATGAAAGAATTGGGGCAAGCAAAGTAGATTCTTGGCATGAATATTATTAGAGACAGAGGCGCCAAGAAATTATAATTGTCACAATAGAAGTATATTGAGAAAGTACTTTAGAGATTTCATATGGACAAGGCTAAAATGATTAGTTGTTCTCTTGCTAATCACTTCAAGCTAAGTTCTAAGTAGAACCCTTTCACAGAAAAAAGAGAAAGAAGAGATGCAAAAGGTTCCATATGCTTTAGTAGTTGGAAGTCTGATGTATGCTATGGTTTGTACACGGCTAGATATCGCTCATTTAGTTAGAGTTGTGAGTAGATTCCTTTCAAATCTTGGAAAGGAACATTGGGCTATAGTGAAATGGATTTTCAGGTATCTTCGAGGTTCTTTCAAAATATGTCTATGTTTTGGAAATGAAAAACTTGTGTTAGTTGGATACACAAATGTAGATATGCTTGGCGATGTGGATTCTAGAAAATCCATTTCAAGTTACCTAATTACATTTGTAGGGGGAGTTGTGTCATGTCAATCAAAGTTACAAAAATGTGTTGCACTATCCACTACAGAAGCAAAATTTATAGCAGCAACAAAAGCATGTAAAGAGTTGTTATGGATGAAAAAGTTCTTGAAAGAACTTGGGTTGCAGCAAAACAGTTACCAGTTATTTTGTGATAGTCAGAGTGCTATCCACCTTGACAAGAATGCCTCCTTTTATTTGAGATAAAAAATATTGATGTGAGATATTACTGGATTAGGGATGTAATGGAGAAGAAGCTACATAGCTTGAGAAGATCCATACAGAGGAAAATAGATCAGACATGTTGACAACAATTCTTCCAAGATAGAATTTTGAATACTATCGTTTAGCTACTGGATTGGTGAAACCCTTCATGTAGTCAAGAAGGGGAGATTTGTAGGTCCTACCCATATGGAAGGGAAGAAAATAAAAATATTAGGTATAATCACATTTGACAAATGCATCAAATAATTTTTTTTGTGGCTAAAATTTGGCCAACTACGTGGCCAATTTCTGGCCACATAAGGGATAAGAAATTTTGCCTAAAAATAGGCAATGTTTTTTTACCTTAGAGAGACACACCAAAAAAGAGAAGAAAAGTAAAACCAAAGGAACAATTTCCTATAGGATATTTTCTAAAAGAGGGGTGATAAAATAGTGAGTTTGGGAAATATTTATCTGTTACTATTTTGAATTTATCTTAATTGTTTGTATTGTCTCACACTTTGTACCCATTAGTTTTATTAGTAGAAAAAATATTTTTTAAAGTTTATCCCATAGACGTAACTCAAATTAAAGGGTGAACCACGTTAAATTACCAATGTTATTATTTTACTCTATTGAATTTATTTTATTTTTACTTGTTGTGCCCAACAATACTGTCTTATAATACCTAAACAAACTATAACATCTCCAAAAGAGGAACAAAGAAAAGGAAAGTTGGATATCTATCTTTTTTAGTGATGGAGACTAAATTATCAACTTTTATTTCGAGACTAATGGTACAAGAGATGTTATTCATTATTCTATTCTAATGCAATCACATTGTTTGCTGTTTTAATCAAATATTAGATACTTGTATATTTTAACAAAATAATTGTGTTAATCTTACAATTCATTGTCATATAGTGCAATATCATCACTTCCTTCATTATTTTTTGAGATTTGAGAGATTATTAATGTAAATTACATATCAAAGTTATAAGGTATATAAGTATCGATTATTCTCGTAAATAAAACTTTTGTTTATAAACATATTTTTAAACTCGTTATCAAATTATCAAGTAAAATTGAATTTTTTTTTGAGTTTTTAATAATCATACTTTATTTACAATTACAAGATAAACCAAATGGATTAACCAGTATATAATCAGAGTAGGTAAATTAATTAACTTTTAATATTATCAAGGTTATTCGGCAATTACTCGTTACCACATATATGCACATCACATAACTAATCAATGCATAAGTGATAATATTAATTAATTTGTAATAATCACGGATTTAGATAAATTAGTTTTATTTTTATCATAGTTTTTTTCTCTTTAGGATGCTCTCATGATTGTTTTAATTCATCAAATGTGTTGTTTTAATTTATTAAATTAATTATCAAGATTTAAAGAAATTATTTTCATTAATCTTGGTCTACATCTTCTCTTATAGGTTTGTTAGAGATTTTCTTCTATTGATTTATTTATTGAATCTACTAACTTAGGATTTATTTGAAATCTATCTATAATACATATTAGAATTTGTGTTTTTGTGCTAATCTTTTACACGTTGTTGAGCGTGTCTAATTGGTAAGAAATCAACTAAAATATTGATTTGGCTACTATTCACGTTAATTTTAAAAATTATTAAAACCGAGTAGGAGATTCGTAAATTAAATATATTGAGACAATATTATAAGAAAGATAGCATAAAATTGAGTTTGTATTTGAACGTTTATATTTGTCGTTTGATTTTTATAATAGAAGGTTAGTTGTTTCAATAAACCGATAAATTTTCTCTTAGATAATAGTTTGTTTTCACCTAAAAATATCACGAATTATTTTTAATTTCTACATTTTATTATTTATATGTGATTAAATGTTAACTGTTTTGTTTAAGGTACAAAATTATAATTTGATAAAATTTAAAATAATTTATTCATTTCGTGTACAGTTATTTGGTCTTATTATAAAGTTTGAAAAGTGAAGTATTTCTGAAGTTCAAAGAAGATGATCAGTACCTTCCTCACTAGGGTTAGGAATCTCCTCAGACTTCTCCCCATCTTTGCTTGGTTTGAGTACTCCTTCGTTGGGTTCTTCATACTTGTGTAGCACTGTACGTTCAATCAATTTGTTCATAACCTGTTTAGCCCATACATGTCTCTCTTTCTTCTCTTTTATTTTTTTTATCCTCCAAACACCTATATAATAATACTCAAGAAAACATTGAAATTAATTAATGTACACTTAATACTTATTACTTGGTGTTCTAATTAGAATGAGACGGTGAAGTGTATAAAATTTTCAACCCTGACCAAAATTGACAATACTAACCAACTCCAAGAATTAACAGTATGATCTTCATCATAAACTTGAAAAGTCGAATAAAGGTGCTATAATTAGGTGGAAAAGATCGTGTTTTTCTTCCTTCCCCTTCTTTGTCTGATTCGTTTAGACCTGCAAAACAGAAAACATAACTGATGCATGTTAATATAAAAGAAATATGAAAAATAATAAAAATAACACTTTTAAAATTTGTAACCATAAAATAGTATTCTTTATATCTATATCATATATTTTCACTATTAATAATAAGTCTGACACATTATTCAATTTAAACATCGTTTAATTACATGCTATTTAAATTAAATTACAACTATTTATACTCATTAAATGTTAAACGATATTCAATTAAAACACATTTAATGTTATTAAGGTAATTTTTTTTAATTTTCTAACGACGTAATTACCCTTAGTAAATAAGAAAAGAATAGATAATGGAAATTTTAAATTCAGTCACTATTGTATAAAGTATAAGCATAAACAACTTACTAAATAGTCATTATTTATCAATAAACTTGAAACTAACACTATACTTTCTTTAGAAGTAGCATAGATTAATAATGCCATACTGAATGCATGCTCTATTGATCATTATCAGTATTTTCTTTTCTGTAACACTTTCATGTATGGTAGCATCGAAAGCTAGAATCATCCATGTTAGTTAATTGAGTATTATCTCAAATTATGAAGTTGAGAATTGCCACAATTTGAGGTAAATGTACTCCTTGCTGCAGATGATTCTTCTACGACATCGTTTGCAGAACATGATGCTCCTGGAGTGCCATCTACATTAATTAGCTCCTAGTTCTAAACAATTTTTGCTTTACTTCTCCTAATAGAATATCTTATAATCTCCATATTCCACAGGGATGGGGTGTTCGATGATATTACACTAGCTTATTACCTTCTTTTAAGGTTCTCTTTTGTTGGGTTCCTGGAGGATTCTCTTCATCACCTGCTGCTTTATCAGTATTATCTTTCTTTCTTCCCTTTAAGCACAAGGAAGCGAACCATTCCTTATTGTTCTGTGTTTTAGCTACAATATTTGGTTTGAAAAATTAGATTTAATATGCAAATAATATAATTGGACAGCTTAAATTATGTCATGACTTATATGTATCGTATTTTACTTAGGATGAATGATAGTAGGAGTATGTTAGCTTTGATAAAAGTGCAAAAATATATTAGTTTTTTTGGTAGGATATTACAAGTATATTAATTATTAAAAAATATACCAAAAGTTTAAAATTTTAAAAATATAAAAAATGGGACAAGTAAATACATATATGCGTACTTTTCTTAGTTATATATTTTTTAAATAAATTGTAACTTAAAAAAATATAAAACTAGATAGGGTTGAACACATTAAAATTAATTTAGGAATATAAAGCAATTCAAAAAATATGCACAATATTTTTTTGAGTTGTTATATATTTTTTAAATCAATTGTAACTCAAAAAAAAAAAAAAATTAGATAAGTTTAAATATATTAAAATTGATTTAAGAACACAAAACAATTAAAAAAATACGCACATGTGTATACACGTGCTCTATTTTTTATATTTTGTTTTAAGTTTTAGATTTATAATATATTTTTTCGTAATTAGTGGACTTATATTATCCTACAAAAAATTAATGACATTATATATATATATATATATATATATATATATATATATATATATATATATATATATATATATATATATATATATTTTATAATTAGTGTACTTCTATTACACTTCGTCTTTTTACTTCGTCCTTTTACTTACTTAACACTTGAAACATAACTCGAACTAGTCTCAAGAAATTCATGCATGTCTTATAGTTTTCTGGATAATTATGACTCTTATTCTTCTGAGCTATTTGATTTATATTTCCTTCCTTAATTTCCTCTTTGAGTTCTTCAACACTTATACCTGAGACACACATGTAAATTATAATGGGTACTTTTCACATTAAAGAACAAAAGAATTTAACTACAAAGGATGTTAAGAGTTAAGTAAAAGATGATGGGTTACAATATAGTCTCTTTGAAAGGCTAGGCCGAAATACAGTTCTCAAAGGATACGTACTAACTCTTGTGGAGTTAAAACAAATATAAATAAGAATAAACTAACAAAATTACCACTAAAATTTTATCTTTTGTTGAAATCTCCTGTTTAATTTTTAAACATAACAAATATATCATCAACTTCATCCAAGTGTTATATAGAAATATCTTTCCCATCATTTAAGTAACAAAATTTAAGGCGTTTTTATTACGTGAACCCAATGTGACCAATTTAAGTGGTAAATGTAAAAAAATCATGAAATTAAAGTTCAATGGTAATTTAAGTTTTGTTGGTAACGTGGAGTTCATTTGTCATAAAACGTTAATATTTGTTATTTAAATGAAGATAAAAGTATTTCTATAACATGTATTAAGAGATTGATTATACATTTATTTATTAGGAGGTTGATTATACATTATCACACTCAAAAATTAAGTGATAAATTTCAATAAACAGTAAAATTTTAATCATAGATTTATTAGCTTACTCTATAAAGAAAGATAAAAAACCATATATTTTGCATAGAATATCAATTTAAAAAGTCTCTCTCAAAGTTACAAATTTATGTACACGGATTTGCCATTAGTATACACATACATAGAAAAATAATAATGTTACAATTATTTTAAGGATCATCATAATTTTTAATTAAATCAATCATGTATAAATAACAAAATAAGTGAACCAAAAATATTGTTTTAATTATCCGTACAAAGACCTGTGGATCCATTGATTAACTAGCTTACTAAGTTAGCCCACTATTTTAATTAGTTCACATTTATTGTAGTTAGTTTTTTTTTTACTAAAGTCTAATTTTTTTATTAAATAAGTAAAAAATATATGGATGGATTCAAATATAGGTATAAAGGGGGAATGGAGAATCATACCATATAAAATACAAATTAGTATCAATATTGGTTAGTTGATGCAATACAAATTAATATCAATATACACGATGGTTAGTTGATGCAACACACAATCAGGATTTTAATAGAATTTTAAAACACTTAAAATTTTATATTTTAATGTTTCATTTTTATCGAAACTGTTATTAGATTATAATTTATACATGATGGTTAGTTGATGTAAGACACAATCATGATTTTATTAGAATTTTAAAACACTTAAAATTTTATATTTTTATTTTTATTGTTATTAGATTATGATTTATTATTGAATTATGATAAAATTTATTAGAGTTGGAGTTCTTATAAAATTATGATAATATTTTATTTTATAGATAAATAAGTTTATTTACGATTATATTTGTAGCGTTTTATTAATATTAATTATAATTATTAATTTTTGATAACTTTGTTATTGAATTATCCCCATTACGGTATAGAACATGTCAGTTGGTATAGTGTTTATGGAATTTTTTTTCTTAAACAAAATTGGATCATCTAATTTAAAGTATTTTGTTAGTATTTACATGAACATAGTACAACATTTATCACTATTATTTTTTCATGAAAACAATAATAATAAAAATTCTCTTTCCTGTTTTATGTGAAAATTGAAAAGGAAAAAAAATCTCAAAAACCTAGTTCACATTGGTTACCGCAATTTCAAACCTATTCTTGGGTTGTCCACACAATTTTCATAATTTTAGGAAAAATAATGTTAATGGATATTTTCTTGTCAAAAAAAGAAATCAAGAATGAGTGTTTTAAGGATTTAAAATTACCTACTCTCCCTAGTACACGACAATTTGAGGTCAAATGAATTTGGATAAATCCACGTTTTGAAAAATGATTGTTGTGATATCAAATATGTGATGCAATCTAGAAGTTGTATAGGGTTATAATAGCCAATAGATAGATAATTCTATTTTCTAGGGCTGAAAAATTATGTTTTCATTTTGTGATCCTTGGAAATATCATGGTTGATGATTTTGTACTTATATGCTTCTTCTACTATATAATGAGTTTTTTAAATTTATTTGATTGATGTCAATTTGTGTAAAAAAAACATTTATTTGACCACATTTTTTATTTACTAAGGATTTGGCTCATTAATGTTTTCAGAGTATAATTGTTGTATTGATTCAATGAGAACTCGAGAATCACTATTATGATATACTTACTCAGGGTTTGGCTCATATGGTTTGAGAGCATGGATTCTAGAAGGAATGAAAAAGGTTATTATTGTAAGTAAGTGGGAGCTCGGTGAGAGTTGTGGATCAAGTGCTAATTTTGTGTTTGGATTTAATTAAATCAATAATTAAAATTAACATGTATAATTTGAAATTAACATAATGAATGAGATGTACCAAGATATCGTGTTAATTATGTATACAAAGGCCTGTGACCCATCTCTTCCAAATGACTAACTGACATTAAATTAACCCAATACTCTTGTTCACATTTTGCGCTAAGAGAGATGTTAGTGTTTGAGGTAGAAAAGAAAGGGCTCATAGGGGTAAGTGTCTAATACAACTTCTGAAATTATATATATAATTAAATACGAAGAAGTATTATTTTATAACATGTCGTATTAGCTAGAGTAAATTGTTTAATTAATTAGCTTATGTAGTTCATGTATTTGGTTAAGCATGATATATATTTGTTTTGGTAACTGATGGTGCATGCATGCTTCTGAAATTAATTAACTACTAATTAGTATTTTTAGAGTTAGGAGTTCATACAATGGTATACGATACGATCATATAGCCCGAGTAGACTGCTACTCTTGAATGCATTAGGTTTACTTGCTAATACATGAAGTGGAGAATCGCCATCAACATTTCTGGAGTTGACAAGATCTGAGTAGTTATGTATAATCCAAAATGCCAAACCTGAAAAAGTAAAACTAATTAATACAAGCTTTAAACAAATTGATAGTATATATATATAGCGTGTTCTACATATTAAGTAAGACACTAGTTAAAAAAAAAGAGTAACCAAAGTATATTTTATAATAATAATAGATTTGAATAGTTACATCTTTTTAACGAAAATAAACTTTACGAATTATTTATACCCAAAAATAAATAAATAAATTGTGATATAGTTGCCTGAAACTAGCTAGCAGTGACACTTACTCAAGTATTCACCAGAAAGGGCAGCATGGAGGATAGTATCTCCGTTATTTCTCCGAATCGAATGGCTGTTTTCCTTGCAATGAGAATGGAGACAAAGGAAAGCCATTTCTTTTCCATGAAGGGCAGCCAAGAAGAGAGAGGTCTCACCCTCATTGTTTTTCAATGTGATAAGGTCGAGATTCTCTTTAGCCATTATTTCACACAATTCAACATTTCCTAGTGAAGCTGCTATGTGTAGAGGCGTGTTTCCTTTCTTATTCACAATATTAATTAGGCTATCTCTACCAATATTTTCTATCAATTTTACTGCTGTTTCTGTTTGCCCATTTGACACAGCTATATGTAAGGCAGTATCACCTAATTTAGTGAGCTTTTCCTGTTGAACTTGTTTGTTTTTGTTGCAACATGCCAAAACTTCATCCCAATTTCCTTGCATGACACTTGTGAACAGTTCACTAGTTTCTTTAGCCATAATAACTATGTTTCTTTCTCTGGGTAATCCCTTATGTTTTGAAATTCATGAAATGTTAATGGGGGAAAATGAATATCAATTGGTTTGTTTAAATAGCTGATAGCTAATAAAGTATTCCATTACTTTACACCAATATAGTATTCCAAACGTCATCCACTTCAATGACGTAATTTATAGACAATAAAGTATTCCATTACTTTACACCAACACCAATGTTACACCTAATTTTCAGAACACGGAATATTGTAAATATTTGGATACGTATATAGTGTTTGACATGCAAATATTTTTTTTTTAATTTTTCATATATAAATTTTTACCGATTGGAATATCAAGTACCCAAATTCATATACATATTATATAGTTTAGACACAATACTTTACGAAAAATAAATATTACATATTATATAGTTTAGATATGAATACTTTACGAAAAACAAATATTACATGTTAGATAGATTCATATTATTACTACTATATTGACAATTAAAAGTAAAAAAAAATACAAAAAAATAAGAGGTGGTGATCGAGTTACTGTGGTTGTTGCTTGAACAAAATAGAAAAGTTACTATGCTTAATGGTTATTTAGAAAATAAAAAGTTATTATGATTAGTGAGAGGAATCTATATGAAGTCCACCACAAGTTATAGGCTTTTAAAAAAGAATACAATAAGGTAAAGAACTACAGAGATGCTCCTGGAAGATGTCTTTTTTTGCTTTTGTCATCGTTATGTTTGAGGCATCGTGGGTGCTTAGAAAACGAAATGAACTTTTATTGATATTAAATATTTTAATATTTAAAAAATGTTATTTTTGGACTTAATATATATATATATATATATATATATATATAAAGCAGCTCATTGCGAATTCATTACTTATATTTTTTTATTTCTCTTTTCTCTTTTTATTCTTTATTTATGACTTTTACTAACAATTCAATATAATTACTATTTGTCTATTTTTCATCTTAATTTAATAATTTACATTTGCAAATCATTCTAATTTACTTTTTTTTCCTTCTATATAAATTAGTAATTTATACTTTTGATTTAGTTTAATAAATATTTGATTAAAAAACTATAAATTAGTTAATTGAGAGACAGAAAATTAAAAAATAGTAATCAAAATAATGAAAAGATTTAGTATTTAACAATACATATACTTTAAATTAATAATATTATTATATTTTATAAATATATTATAATAATAATTGACATAATAGTTTTTCAATATACACGTATGTATGCTAGATTATATTCATCAATAAAATTATATTATATCGTTTAAGGTTTATCTTAAACTTAAGAGATATAAATATTTTTTAAAATAAAATAATATTTATTTTAGTTTTTTATTTTTCTTTAAATAATAAAAAAATATTGATCAAATTGGCATATCATATTTGTAATATGATGTTCCTTATACAATCATATAATATTTAAAAATCTAAATAATTTTAGATTTTATTTGATATTATTATTGTTATCAACTTATACGCATAACTTCAACTATTTTTATGTCACATGTTAATATATAATTTGTACTTAAAATATTATACTAGATATTATTATCTATAGGTAATAATCTATTCCAATACTTTAAACCATTATTACACCTAATCTTTTAGCGCAAAGAATATTGTAAATATTTAGATACGTATACATGTTACATCATTTGGACATGAATACTTTACAAAATATAAATATTTCATGTTCGATAGTTTTATACTATTACTACTATATTGACACTAAAAAGTAAAATAAATAAATTACAAGAAATAAGAGGTGATCTAGTTACTATGGTTTATGCTCGAACAAAAATAGAAAAGTTACTATGGTTATGGTTATTTAAAAAAAATTACCATAATTAATTGTTATTTAGAAAAGAAAAAATTTATCATGGTTAGTGAGAGGCCCATTACTATAATACATATATTTGGTTTTAGTTTTTAATCGTGATCGTAGGTCAATGACCACGATTATAAGAATCGAGGCTTAAGTGAAAGAGACCATAGATAACAACCTATGACTTTGGTTATTACATAATCGAGGTCATAGAGTTTACCTATGAATTAAAATAAATTGAGAAAATTAAGAATCATTATATTAAACTTAAGAGAGATATTACATTAAGAGTTTAATAGATACACTAAAACATAATAAAACCTTAATATAACCAATTAAAGTGTTCCAAAATTATAAAAATATACATGAATTTTTTTTACTAATATAACTAATCAAATTGTCTATAATCTAAATCGATCTGAAAATATTTTACATGTCCCATTCTAATGTTTTTCTTCAAAATCTTCTTCCTTGACAACATTTATTATGTGTATTAATTTCCTCATAAAAAACAGCATCTAGTATGAGCATACCAACATCCAGATTCTATGAATATAATCTTGCATATACAACATCTAGAACACAAAAACCTCTCTACTTATTTTAATTTCAATTATAAGGCAGACATTATTTGGATTTTGGAAGTAGGTAAATAACAAGACAAAAATAAATAACAACCCCTTTATATTATATTACTAATTATCAAAAATCTCCCCAATAATACTATTAAGAATCCATTCACTAATATATTCATAATCACTGACTTGTATATATAAGAAAACCCATTTAATGTGGGTGTACCATACAATGAAAAAACATTTCTATATCAAATGTCTATGTTACAATCTATATCATCCAATATTAACGAGTTATCTACAATTTCATACTTATGTGTACTTGATCATTCTAATTCTGCATCACAAATATTCCTTTTTTTCCTTCCAGGGTTTACTACTTCAACAGTAAACACTTGTTTTAAGATTTTTCAAGGGAAGAAGTTATACACTGGAAACTGTAAAATGAGATGGTACTAGAGCTATAAGTGACAAAAGGCAAGAACAATTACAGTAATCAATAGAGTAACTGTACAAATCAAAGCGTACATTAAACATTAAATTTGGAAATAGTGAAGATAGGTAATAACTTACAAAATTTATAATAACTTTAGCAAAGACAATAAAAATAAAATCATAATCCATATACAAATTAATTTTATTATTACTTTTCCAAATACCAATCACGGATTATTCATGCATGATCTAAGAGGACATTGAAGAAAATAAGAGTTCAATAACATCAAATTTCCTTCTTTAACAATGATATTTTCTCTCTTAAGTCAAGTTATTTGTCAATAATGCTAAACATACTATAACAAAAGGTTTTTCTTTGACAAGCTTGTAATAGTATTTTACCTATTAAGGCAAGACACTGTCAAAAGAAAGTACTATAAATTCCCAAATGTTTAATGTGCAAAGGGATAGGAGTGTTAGAGATTGCTATAAAGCTCCTTAATTTAAGGAGAAAATTAAGGAGCAAAACATGGAGTAAAACATGGAGCAATTCATGGAGAAAAACAAGGAGCTTAATTTAAGGAGCAATTTAAGGAACCATTAATTTAAGGAGTAATTCAAGGAGTGAATTTTCCTATAAATAGATGTGTAATTATAATGAATTAATCATCCAAAGTGTTCATTCTAATTGGGAGAAAAGCTTAGAGAGAAAAGCTTTTGTGAGAGAAAATTGAGAGTAATTTTCTTGGGTGTAATTGGGTTGTGAGTTGTGAGTGTTGTAAACACCTTGTGTAATTTCTCCCCTTTCAGTAAAAACGATCTGTAGCAGGTCTGGAGACGTAAGCAAGATTGGTAGAACTCTGTTATCAAGTTGTGTGTTATTTTTATTCTTGATTTCTCATAAATCTGGCTTATCGAGAATTTGCGTAATTTCCCAACAACTGGTATCAGAGCTATTAGTGGTGATTCTTGTCAATTTTATGCAAGGTTACTATTTACGTGAATAGTAAAATTTTGTTGGTGATATTGGTTTGTCGACGGAGGTGTTCTAATACAAGGTGCTTTGCAAAAAATAGTCAGAAACAATCGAGAAGAAGTCAATTTTGAGTAGGAGCAATGGCCACAGATGAAGGAAATGTGAAACTTGAGAAATTCGATGGTACAGATTTCGGATTTTGGAAAATGTAGATAGGGGATTATTTGTATCAAAGAAATATGTATCAACCTCTCTCCGGGAAAAAGCCAGAGGCTATGAAGGAAGAAGATTAGAATCTTCTAGACAGACAAGCCCTTAGAGTTATTCGATTGACGCTATCCCGTAATATTGCTTTCAACATAGCAAAGGAAAAGACCACAACGGGTCTTATGGCAGCTCTCTCCAATATGTATGAGAAGCCATCATCCTCAAACAAAGTGCACTTGATGAGTCGTTTGTTCAATTTGCAGATGATGGAAGACGCATCGATAGCTCAACATCTCAATGAACTCAACATAGTCACAACCCAGTTGAGTTCAGTGAAAATTGAATTCGATGAATAAGTAAGAGCATTGATACTTTTGTCTTCTCTACCAGAAAGCTGGAATGCTACTATCACGGCTGTGAGTAGCTCGTCAGGAAGCAATAAGTTGAAATTTGACGATGTTCATGATTTGGTTCTTAATGAAGAGATCTGACGTAGAGAGTTAGGTGAATCGTTAACTTCTTTAGTTTTGTATACAGAGTCAAGAGGAAAAAATTCAACCAAAGGGAATGGACGTGGCAGAACAGACTACCGAGGTAGATCAAAGGACAGGAGGTCCAAATCCAGGAATCTTAATAATTCCCATAGCTCAAAGACTATCGAGTGTTGGAATTGTAGAAGAACCGAGCACTACAAAAATCAGTGCAAGAGTGCACCGAAGGACAAACAAGTAAAGGCAGAGGCAAATGTTACTTCCACCTCAGGAGGGGATGATGCACTGATATGCTCTTTGGAGAGCAAGGAAGAATCTTGGGTGTTAGACTATAGAACATCATTCCATGCTACTTCACAGAAAGAATTCTTCGAGAAATATGTCCTCGGAAACCTTGGAAAGGTATATCTTGGTGATGATCAACTATGTGCTATTATTGGTAAAGGTGTAGTGAAGATTAAGTTGAACAGGTCTGTTTGAGAGCTGAAGGATGTTAGGCATATTCCCGACCTTAGAAGGAGCTTAATCTCAGTAGGGCAGTTGGCCAGTGAAGGCTACACTACGATCTTCCATAGTGATGATTGGAAGATTTCAAAGGGTGCAATGATAGTTGCTCAAGGCAAGAAAAGTGGCATTCTTTACATGACAGTAGAGGCACATTGTTCAATCACAATTGCAGTAGGCAATGAAACACCAAATTTGTGGCACCAGAGACTAGGCCACATGAGTAAGAAGGGGATGAAGATTATGCACTCAAAAGGAAAACTTCCAAGTCTACAGTCTGTAGAGATGGACATGTGTGAAGATTGCATACTTGGAAAGCAAAAGAGAGTCAACTTTCAGACAAGTGGCAGAACCTCAAAGAAGGAAAGGCTAGAGCTTATTCACTCTGATGTTTGGGGACCAACGACTATCTCATCTATTGGTGGGAAACACTACTTTGTGGCTTTCATCAATGATCACTCTCGGAAGGTATGAGTTTAATTTCTAAAGCATAAGTCTAAAGTATTTGAGGCTTTCAAAAGATGGAAAGCTATGGTGGAAAATGAGACAGATTTAAAGATCAAAAAGCTCAGAACCGATAATGGTGGTAAATATGAAGACACTAGATTCAAAAATTTCTGCTATGAGCACGGGATCAGAATGGAAAGAATTGTGCCAGGCACGCCTCAACACAATGGTGTAGCCGAGCGTATGAACCGAACGTTGACAGAAAGATCCAAAAGCATTCGTATACAGTCAGGTCTACCGAAGCAGTTCTGGGCAGAAGTAGTCAACACGACAACTTACTTGATAAACTGAGGCACATTTGTTCCATTGGAGCATAGAATACCAGAGGAGGTATGGAGCGGAAAAGAGCTGAAACTATCACATCTAAAAGTTTTTGGCTATGTAGCATTTGTGCATAACAGTGATCAAGGCAGGAATAAGCTTGATCCCAAATCCAAGAAATGCACATTCATCGACTATGGTGAGGATGAGTTTGGCTACCGCATTTGGGATGATGCAAACAAGAAAGTTATCCATAGCTGAGATGTGATTTTCAACGAAACGGTGATGTATAAGGACATGCATAAAATAGATGCCAATGACTCAAAGCAGAATGAGTCAGTATTTACAGATGTAGATGATGTCCCAGATAGTTTCACAAAAATACCAATTGTAACAAGTCCTCATCTAGAGGAGCTTGTTGGACAGAGTAGTTGATGAGTGCTCAAAAAGCACTAAAATAACCATGATTTTATGCACATTAATTGATTAAAAATATATATATTTATATGTTTTATCATATATTTATATAAATTTGTCTTTTTCGGAATCACGGGTATTTTTATTGTTTTTCAGGTATTTTGGCTTAAAAACGCAATTTAAAGACTCAAAGAAGAATACTTGAAGCAATACATCACAAATAAATTAATAAATAAGTGGAAAAAGGTCAGCAAACATGGAAAAATTGGACAAAATGGGTCGAAAAAGGTCAAAAATGTCAAAAGCGAGAAAAAGCAGCCATGGCACGCTTGACCATCACTTCAAATCGCTGGTTACCCGACTCATGCCCAAAACTGCGCGCGGGTTACTGCATCGCGCTTTGCCAACGCCGGGTTCTGTTCCGCCTCAAATGTACGCCAACGCGCTTTGACCGTTTTTGACCCATTTTCCGCATGCGGCCCCGTCATCTTGGCGTCATTAATGACCTCAGCAGTCCAAAACACGTTTTTATTTTTTTTAATATTTTTTTTAACATTTTTTAATCATTTTTTTCTCTCCATCCTCACCTTTATAAATACCCCCTTGCATTCACTTGAAAAAACACCTTGAAAACACAGGTCTCTTTTCTTTCTTTCTCTCTTTTCTTAGATTTTTAGGTTTTTGTAGTTTTTCTTAGTTTGTAGTTAATTTCTCTTAGTTTTAGAGTTCTTTCCTTTTTGGGAAGAACTAGTTATGTTTTTTGTAATATATTAGCTTTTGATTCAATAAATGGGAGTGCAAATTCGCTTGGAGGTTTTCAAAAGAATAGCATAGCATCAAGTTGTAAGGATTTTATTTTCTTTCTGAGTTATTTTTTATGCTTTATTCTTACATGTTATATTTAATTTGTCTGTGATTAAATTTAACTTTCTTGGTCAGTTTATAAACATGATGTAATAATAACGTTGTTATGCTTGCGAAATATTAAATAGGTAAAAATCTCTAAAATGAATTGATTTTATTTTTATTCAAGATTTTATATTAAGAATGTTAGAGAGAAATATATTATTTTTCATTACAAACTTAAACACGAAAATTAGATTTTAAGGTTTAGTTATCGGTCGATTTAGAGTAGTGCTCTTTTATTTGATGGTACAATCGCCCAGAGTTAGAGTGAAGCTCTATTTCAAAAGTTTTATAAGAATTATTATCGAAAATGTATTGACAACATGTTTTCATTAGTGGTTTTAAAACTTGAAAGTTAGTACTCGGATAACTAAATTCTTAGGTTTAATTTGGACTTACCTTGAATAAAGTTTAAAGCGTAACCCCCACCAAAGGTGGCATTTAAATGGTTCATTTTCAATCTCTTAGAAAAAGAAATTAATTTAATTAACCAAATTAGTTATCAACCCCACCCATAGGTGTTAATTGATTTGTTTAGTTAACAAAGAATATCTAACCCCACCAAAGGTGGTATTCATATAAAAAGAGAGAATCAATAAATATCAATTCATATCTTTAATAACCTAAATAATATGAGCAAGCATAATTAACTTAGTTATTATATCCATAAATACTCCACTATTTTAAATGATAAAATTTGCATAAATATTTATTGAATCTTTGTTTATTTTTATGTTAATAGATTAAAAACACAAAACCCAAAATATCGTGACGGGATGTTTAGGATTTAATTTCGCTTTTTAAAAGTTTGAATAATAAATTAAAAACCACATACATTCCTTCCTTAGATCGACCTGGGAGTATACTTATCATTTTCTACTGAAAATGATTCGTGCACTTCTTGGAGAGTTTTACAAATATTAAAACCAAAGTAGCAGGCGAGGATCAGCGATGTCGATTCGCCTGATCAATTTTGGCCGTTCAGTGATGGTATCAAGTTTTTGTAGCGCCAAGATTCTTGGGAAGGAATAGCGTTTTTAAATTATTTATCAAAATTTTAAAAACCTTTTGTCTTGTAAATAATTGTGATTTTTTTTATTAAAAAATTAAAAAAATAAAAAATTTTGTTGTGTGTGAAAAGTAAAAAAAAAAAATTCAAATTTCAATTTAGTAATAAATAAAAAAAATATAGCATGAATAATAAAATAATTTTGCATTTTGAAATTTGAAGTAAAAAAAAAAAGTAAATAAATTTTAAATTAAATTAATAAATAAATAAGAATAAAAAAAAATAAAAAAATAAAAAAATAAAAAAAATAATAAAAATAATAAAAAAAATAAAAAAAAATAAAAAAATAAAAAAATAAAAAAAATAAAAAAAATAAAAAAAAATAAAAAAATAAAAAAATAAAAAAATAAAAAAACAAAAAAAAAAATCAAAAAATTGATTTTCAATTTTTTTTTTTATTTTTTTTTTGTTATTTTTCTTTTTCTTTTTTTTCTTTTACCTTTTTCAATTATTTTTTTCAATTTATTTTATTTTATTATTATTTTTTTTTTTTTTTTGCCTTAATTTTTATTTTTTATCTTTTTCTCTTTTTATTATTATTTTTTTTTTTTTTTTTCAAATTTTTTTAACTACTTTTTTTTAATTTTCGTTTAAGTTAATTAACTTATGTTTTTAGTAACTTAATTTACTAACTTAATTAATTTAATTTACTAACTTACTTAACTTAGATTTTCATTAACTTAATTAACTCACCTTTATCTTAACTTAATTAATATAAATTTTAACTTAACTTAACTTAATTAACTTAATTTTAATAGCATGAAAAGTAAAGATCTAAGGGAGTTCTGTCTAGGAGACTAGTTCTTGGAAGCCTTTGTGCCACTAGTACTACCTTTAACGTTCTTCTGTCTAGGAGGATGGTTTTAAGGAGCCTTTGCTCCCACCATTCTTTCACTGGGAGCACTCTTGGTTAATACTTGATTATGTTATTTTAACTTAAAAAATTAAAAAAAAAAAAATTTCGAAACTATCTCCAAAATTTTAAAAAGCTTTAATTACAATCTAAAGGAGTTAGTTGTTTTGTTTGTTCTAGGTACAATTGTGTTTTGATGCCTTAATTATTTGATTTGCACCTAGATGTGGGTTATCTAAAACCTCAAGCATGCCCTAGTTTTGGTACGTAAAAATTTGAAAATCAATAGGGCATGTTTGAAGCGGTATAGGTAGACAACATTGTCTTACTTGTAGGTTTGATTGACCAATGATGAGGGACATTGAGTTTACTTAAAAGCAATCCCAATTCGTCTTGCTAAGGCGTTAAACTAAGCGGTTGACGATGGGAGGCAACCCATCATTTTAGGTAATTTTTTTGTTATTTGTTTTAATTTTATTGTTTATTTTGGTTTAATTATATTTGAACAATTTTTAAATTATTAAAACTAAAAATATTTTTTGAGTTGTTAGAAGTTCACAGCAATCTGTCTGTATACACTTTAATGATGAATATGATGAATGCACTTGCATTTCTCCATTACTACTTACACATTCTCAAGAAATAGGTAATATTTCTTCTCTTTTCTCTTTATCTTTAATTTACAGTTGTTACATTGAGGACAATGTAAGTTCTAGGTTGGGGGTGGTGAAAAGTTACCATGCTTAATTAGAAAAGAAAAAAAAAAGATTTAACAATTTAAAAATTTAAAAATTAAAAAAAAAAAAAAAATTATTAATTTTTTCTTTTTTATGTTCACATCTTCATTTTTTGTGTTTAGTTTTATTTTTGTTTTGTGTGATTTAGTAATTTTGGAATTAAAAAAAAAAAAAAAAAGTTCTCCCAAAAATTTATCATTTCTTTAAATCAAATTTAAGTAAATAGTTAAGTCTTTTGTACTGTTAGATTAATTTTGGAAAACATATCATGAAATATTATGTAATTATTTTTGATAATTAGTTAATTTTTGTCATAACTAGTATTTCTTGATAAGATGTAGAAATTATATTAAACCCAAAATCGGTATTTATGAATTTGTTTTAGTGGAGACTACCTTTGTGAGATATAATTTGAGCCTAATTTCCTTTATTGAGTGAAATATATATTTTTTCTACTCCAAACACATTTCTTATTTCTTCAAATTCTTAGATGATCTCTATAGGCATTAATATTGAATGTATGAATTTTTTCTCATCTTAATAGAGTGTCGTATATTTTTTTATTATTATTTCTGCTTAGATTAAATGATTTGAGTAGAAATTGATAGTATATGCTTTTATCTCATTCATTGCATGGTATTCTGAAAAAAAAAAGAGACATATCTGGGGTTACCTAAACCAAGATCAAACAGAAAAGCCACAAAATTAACCACTCACCAAAATCCAAAAAAATGTACAATCTGTACATGGGTTGACTCTCTAAAATATACATATATTGAAAAAAAATTAGAGAGATAAAAAAAATATAGTATCATCTTCATACTATGACCCACATTCCCTACAAAGTTGTGAGTACAGGCTAATTACAAAAAAAAAAAAAAGATATAGGAAATAATTCCCTAAAAAGTCATTGCAATTTCTTCATTTGTAAAAAGCATATATCTTGAAATTCTTTCTTAATGAGTTTGATTTATGCATGAAAATAATTTTTATAAATGATATCTTTATAATTTATACATTCGATTCCTTTCATGAGATCAATATCAAAATAACACTTTGAGCCTTTATTCTTTATACATATGCGAACATATTAGTTCATTTCTATACATCAACTCTTTCGCATATAAATTAGTATGAGTGTTTGAACCCATAGGATTCAGTGCTTTGAGAGTATTGACTTGTGAGGAATAAGTCGGAATTCGTGATTTATGACCTTGAAATTGGGTGAAATTAAATTGATACATTTTTGATATGAAATATGAAAATGATTTCCCGACTAATTATTATAATAAATCATGATTGTTTAAAAAGATTAAAATAACTTATGCTTGAGATTTTAATTATGATCTTAAAGGAGATTAAAAATTATGAGACATTTTTGTGATATGTTGTTTTCTTTTATTCTTAAGCGTTAATTTTGATTTTGTTGTAATTTTAGTTTTTAAGTTGATTGTTGTTATTATTTCTTTTAATTTTTACATTTAGTTCAATGTTTGTGGGTATCATTAATTAAAACCTACACGAGACTGAGCTTCGTCCCTTAGGGCAACCTAGGGGTTTAAGGAAAAGGCTTGTTGCATAGGCTAAATGCAACGTGTCAATCCGCGAGTGATTTAGGATAGTTTAATTTTTAGTTTTATCGCTTATAACTTGCTAAGGGACTAGCAAGCGGTTGAGGGGTTGTGATGAGTGCTCAAAAGACTAAAATAACCATGATTTTATCTTACATTAATTGATTAAAAATATATATATTTATATGTTTTATCATATATTTATATAAATTTGTCTTTTTTCGAATCACGGGTATTTTTATTGTTTTTCGGGTATTTTGGCTTAAAAACATGATTTAAAGACTCAAAGAAGAATACTTGAAGCAATACATCACAAATAAATTAATAAATAAGTGGAAAAAGGTCAACAAACATGGAAAAATTGGACAAAATGGAGTCGAAAAGGTCAAAAATGTCAAAAAAGCGGCACGCGCGCTGCCCAGCCGCCGCGCCGGCACCAGCTCCGCCAAAACTGCGCGCGGGTTACTGTTCATGCGCGCAGCACTGCGCGCGGGTTACTGTTCACGCGCGCGCGCAGCGCCCAGCAGCCGCCCAGCCGCGCGCCCAACGCGTTTTTGACCCATTTTTCACGTGCAGCCGCCCCCATGACGTCATGCTGACGTCATTAATGACCTCAGCAGGTCCAAAACACGTTTTTTATTTTTTTTAATATTTTTTTTAACATTTTTTTAATCATTTTTTCTCTCCATCCTCACCTATAAATACCCCCCTTCCATTCACTTCAAAACACACCTTCAAAACACACTTCTCTCTTCTTTCTTTCTCTCTTTTCTTAGATTTTTAGGTTTTTTTAGTTTTTCTTAGTTTTTAGTTAATTTCTCTTAGTTTTAGAGTTCTTCCCTTTTTGGGAAGAACTAGTTATGTTTTTGTAATATATTAGCTTTTGATTCAATAAATGGGAGTGCAAATTCCGCTTGGAGGTTTTCGGCAAAGAATAGCATCGATAAAGTTCTGTAAGGATTTTATTTTTCTTTACGCTTATTTTTTATGCTTTATTCTTACATGTTATATTTAATTTATGCGTGATTAAATTTAACTTTCTTTGTTGTTTATAAACATAATGTAATAATAACGTTGTTATCCTTCCGAAATATTAAATAGGTAAAAATCTCTAAAATGAATTGATTTTATTTTTATTCAAGATTTTATATTAAGAATGTTAGAGAGAAATATATTATTTTTTCATTACAAACTTAAACTACGAAAAATTAGATTTTAAGGTTTAGTTATCGATCGATTTAGAGTAGTCTCTTTTATTTGATGGTACAATCGCCCGTGGATTAGAGTGAAGCTCTATTTCAAAAGTTTTTATAAGAATTATTATCTGAAAATGTATTGACAACATGTTTTGTTAGTGGTTTTAAAACTTGAAAGTTAGTACTCGGATAACTAAATTCTTAGGTTTAATTTGGACACCTTGAATAAAGTTTAAATCTAACCCCACCAAAGGTGGCATTTAAATGGTTCATTTTCAATCTCTTAGAAAAAGAAATTAATTTAATTAACCAAATTAGTTATCAACCCCACCCATAGGTGTTAATTGATTTGTTTAGTTAACAAAGAATATCTAACCCCACCAAAGGTGGTATTCATATAAAAAAGAGAGAATCAATAAATATCAATTCATATCTTTAATAACCTAAATAATATGAGCAAGCATAATTAACTTAGTTATTATATCCATAAATACTCCACTATTTTAAATGATAAAATTTGCATAAATATTTATTGAATCTTTGTTTATTTTTATGTTAATAGATTAAAAACACAAAACCCAAAATATCGTGACAGGATGTTTAGGATTTAATTTCGTTTTTAAAAGTTTGAATAATAAATTAAAAACCACATACATTCCTTCCTTAGATCGACCTTGGGAGTATACTTATCATTTTCTACGAAATGATTCGTGCACTTGCGAGAGTTTTACAAATATTAAAACCAAAGTAACGGGCAGGATCGGCGATGTCGGTTCTGCCCCTATCAGTAGTACACAACATTTTGACACACCACAACCTCTTACTTCAGCTCCTATATTGAGAAGGTCTTCTCGACCTCATGTGCCTAACATGAGATACATGAACTATATGTTACTGACTGATGGAGGGGAGCCTGAATTCTATGATGAATCTTGTCAGACTCGAGATTCCAACAAGTAGGAGCTTGTTATGAAAGAAGAAATGAAATCTCTCATCTCTAACCAGACATGGGAACTAGCTGAGTTACCTATGGGAAAAAAGGTACTTCACAACAAATGGGTGTATTGGGTGAAAGAGGAGCATGATGGTTCCAAGAGATACAAAGCCCGCCTAGTTGTTAAATGGTTTCAACAGAAGGAAGAAGTTGACTACACTGACATTTTTTGCTCTCATTGCGAAGCTCAATACTATCAGATCAGTATTGAGTATTGTAGCCATTGAAGATCTTCATCTTGAACAGTTGGATGTGAAGACTACATTCCTTCACGGAGATTTAGATGAAGAGATATACATGTACCAACCAGAAGGTTTCTTAGAAAGAGGGAAGAAGAACATGGTGTGCAAACTTAAGAAGAGTTTGTATGGCCTGAAACAAGCCCTGAGACAATGGTACAAAAAGTTTGACAGCTTCATGCACAAGGAAGGTTTCCAAAAGTGCAATGTCGACCACTGTTGCTACTTCAAGAGATATAGGTCCAGTTATATCATTTTACAACTTTATGTTGATGATATGTTAGTAGTAGGTTCAGAAATGGATGATATCAGAAGGTTGAAGCATCAATTGTCAAAGGAGTTTGACATGAAAGACTTGGGTCCAGCAAAGAAGATTCTTGGAATGCAAATCACAAGAAATAAGAAGAAAGGATCATTGTAGTTATCTCAAGTAGAGTACATCAATCGTGTTTTGCAAAGGTTCAACATGGGCGACGCCAAGCCAGTTAGCACACCCTTGGCCAGCCACTTTCGCCTATCCAAGGATCAGTCCCCTCAGACAAAGGAAGAAAAATAATTCATGGATAAGGTTCCTTATGCCTCAGCCATTGAAAGTTTGATGTACGCAATGGTCTGCATGAGACCAGAAATTGGCCATGCAGTGGGAGTTGTTAGCAGATTTATGTCAAACCCAGGGAAAACTCATTGGGAAGCAGTCAAGTGGATTTTGAGGTATCTACGAGACACCATAGAAAAGTGTTTGTACTTTAGTAAAGGAGAGTTAAAAGTACAAGGGTACGTAGACACAGACTTTGGAGGTGAAGTTGATCACCGAAAAAGCACCACCGGTTATATATTTACTGTTGGAACTACAGCTGTTAGTTGGATGTCACAAATACAAAAAATTGCCACTCTATCCACTACAGAGGCTGAGTATGTAGCAGTAACTGAAGCTAGTAAAGAGATGATATGGCTTCAAGGTTTGTTAACTGAGTTGGGATTCAAACAGGAGAAGAATGTTCTGCATAGTGATAGTCAAAGTGCAATACACTTGGCGAAGAATTTAGCATTTCATTCTAGAACCAAATATATTGGATTTCGTTATCACTTAATCAGATCTTTATTGGAAGATGATGGGTTAATACTAGAGAAGATTCAAGGAAGCAAAAATCCAACAGATATGTTAACAAAGGTGGTGACTATTGATAAACTGAAGTTGTGCTCAACTTCAGTTGGTTTGCTAGAGTAACAAGACTAGAAAAGCTGCTGCATTGATCGAGGTGTGAAGACAAATTGAAATTAGTCTTCAAGTGGGAGATTGTTAGAGATTGCTATAAAGCTCCTTAATTTAAGGAGCAAATTAAGGAGTAAAACATGGAGCAATTCATGGAGCAAAACAATGAACTTAATTCAAGGAGCAATTTAAGGAACCATTAATTTAAGGAGTAATTTAAGGAGTGAATTTTCCTATAAATAGATGTGTAATTGTAATGAATTAATCATCCAAAGTGTTCATTCTAATTGAGAGAAAAGCTTAAAGAGAAAAGCTTTTGTGAGAGAAAATTGAGAGTAATTTTCTTGGGTGTAATTGGGTTGTGAGTTGTGAGTGCTGTAAACACCTTGTGTAATTTTTCCCCTTTCATTAAAAAGGATCTGCAGCAGGTCCGGAGACGTAAGCAAGATTAGTCGAACTCCGTTATCAAGTTGTGTATTATTTTTATTCTTGTTTTCTCATAAATCTGACTTATTGGGAATTTGCGTAATTTCCCAACAAGGAGAAGATGTAATACATGCTTTGTGGTATTGTGAGGCTGCATGAGAGGTATGGAGGCTAACTGAATTTGTTAGTTTATTAATGATTGCCTATGTTATTTGCATATTTGTCAAATAGTGTTTTGCAAACCGTAAAAAAAATGAGGCACTTTTTTTTGGTTATTTAACTTGTACGATATGACATAATAGGAATGAAATAATGCATAAAAAGAAATTTAGTAAGAAGATACACATGGTGTTTATGTTGTTAACTGAGTGAAACTATTATAAGAACATTACATAATCTTTTACATAATTTGGTTACGAGTAATGAAGGAATTAGATAAAAAAAAAGGGGATAAATTAGGTCAGAACTTCGATGTATAATACAAAATTGTAGCAAACAAAAATGAACATCTCAGTCTAATACGGGAGTGGTTCGTCAAAGATTCCCAACTGTGGGTCCTCTGCATTTTGAATGGGAGTATAGTCGCTATTTCTATGGTCCACTGAATCAAACGAAAAAGATGTGTAAATCCAATGGAAAGATTTCTAATTAGCAAGAACCAAGTCAGAAATACATCTATTAGAAGCTTAGCAGAATGATAGTTTAATTAGTGAGCAGGTTCACAATTTTCCTTGATAGATACTAATAAGTTTTACTTATTAAAATGCAGAAGCAGCTAACAAATCCACCTATATTTCACAGAAAACATATATTGCATGCGAAAAGTGAAACTCAAGTCAAGAAAAGTTAAAAATATTACTTGCTTGCTACGCTAAACTTGACCTTACAGAGAACTTTTAGCTTTTATAATTCAAGAAATTGAAAATAACTCAAATATTTGGTATATTAGATCTCATATTGTGCAGCAATGTTGAGCTAACAAATTTACTTCACTGCTCAAGGTTAGGAAAAAGAATAGTAATGTGTAACAAAGAAAAATAATTTATTAACCCAAAATCTAAACACTAACCTGGTTGTTTCCATGGAAGCTGCTGGCCATGCCACCATCCATTGTCACACTGCTAGTTCCCAACATTTTCTCTTGCTGTAGGATATGGTTTAAACGTTGAGAGTGTTGACTAAAAAGTGGATGATGCACGTATTGATGATTGTTTTGCAATTGCTGCTGCTGCAACTAAAAAGTTGAGAATATATGCATGGCAGCATGAGCAGAAACTTTGAGAGGATTAAATATAGTCATCTTTTTCAACCTTAACTACAGAAAAAACACAGCACTCAATAACATGCCTATCTAGAACAAAAAGCACTGGATTAACACACCAAGTCCTTTAAGTAGAGCCAAAGCCTATATTGCTAGTACTAGCACCTCTATTCAAACCAGGAACAACCCCAACAGATCCCTAACATGAGTAGGCGTAAATATATTCAAGTTAGAATATAACCATTCACCAAAACTCAAATGCCTTCCCCCCAAAATTCAGTATTCAAACCACCGACAATCATAAACATTTTAGTATCATGAGTGAGTAGGAAAAATGATAGTAGAATCGTGGTAACCACTCATATCTAAAGTCAATATTAATTCAAAACATGTGCAAGATCCTCACTGTCATTATAGTAAATTTTACTAGAAGGACAATAGAAAAGAAAGTAGCGCTTACCTTGAAGCTAGTGAAGTCCTCTTAGAAACTGCATTTGACTTATGAAAGGCTCTCATTGCATCAAGAACATAACTATGGATAGTTTTATAAAAACAAAAGAAGCAATTAGATATATATGGCAGAATGGAAAACATGCTTAACATAACTCAGTTAGTTGTTCATGAACAAAGAAGGCATAGCTCAAGAAGAAAGCTCGAGACCAGAGATGACATACCTCATAGGGTTATGTAAGTGTCCAAAATTAGGGTTTTACTAAAGAACCCCATAAGCCTATTCTGGTACAACTTGTAACCTCCTTCATTTATCCCCATTTTTGTAACTTCTTCGGTAGCGTTTTTAATGAGTGCTTAAAAATCACTAAAATTATCATGATTTTATTTATTTTAATTGATTAAAAAGATTTATATTTATATAATTTTATTATATTTTTTATATAAATTTTTCTTTTGAGAATCACGGGTATTTTTATTGTGTTTTAGGTATTTTTTTCAAAAAAATACCTTAAAGACTCAAAGAAAAATACTAAAGGTAATACATCATAAATATATTGAGAAAATAAATGAGGAAAAGTCAAAAAGATAGAAAAATAGGACAAAATGGGTCAAAAAGGAAAAAATCGTACGTGTAGCACGCCACAGCATGCCGAGCATCGGCTGAACAACGTCAAAGTCTACGAGCATCGCCTAAACAACATCGAACTTGCACGCGCCGCTACACCCATCTGAGCGCATATACCCAAACCCACACTTGCGTCTGAGCGTACGCCATACTGCATGCGTCAATGCTTACATCAACGCCTCTCCTTTTTGCATCAACGATGATGTCAGTGTCTACCTATTACACTTTTTTTCATTTGTTTATCATTTTTCCCACTTTTATTTTACCCTTTTTCTCACCTATAAATATCCCATCTTCCCCATTACACAAATCACACCTCAAAAACATCTTCTTATCTCTTTCTTTCTCTATATTTCTTACTTTTTTTACTTTTAAGTTTTAATGTTCTTTTATTAGAACTATTTATGTTTTTGTAAATTTCTAACTTTTTGATTTAATAAACGAAAATGCAAATCTGTTTGAAGGTTTTCGAGAAATGGAATTAATATCAAGCTTCTTTAAGGATTTTTATTCTTTACAATTATTTTTATGCTTTATTTTTATATGTTATATTTAATTTGTCTATGATTAAATTTAACATGACTCGTTGTTTGTAAAAATGATATAACAATAACGTTGTTATTCTTGTGAAATATTAAATAGGTAAATATCTCTATAAAATGATTTGATTTTGTTTTTATTCAAGATTTAAAATTAAGAATGTTAGAGAGAAATATATTATTTTCATTACAAATTAAATTCGAAAATTAGATTTTAAGGTTTAGTTATCCGGTCTGATTTAGAGTAGTGTTATTTTATTTGTTAGTATAATCACCCGTTAGTTAAAGTGAAGCTCTATTTCAAAAGTTTTTATAAGAATTATTATTTGAAAATGTATTAACAATATGTTTTCAGTGATGGTTTTAAAATTAGAAAGTTAGTACTCGGATAATTAGATTCTTAGGTTTAATTTGTGCACCTTGAATAAAGTTTAAACTGTTTAACCCCACCAAATGTGGCATTTAAATGGTTCATTTTCGATCTCTTAGAAAAAAGGAATTAATTTAATTAATCGAATTGATTATTGATCTCATCCATAGGTGTTAATTGATTTGTTTAATTAACAAAAAATATCTAACCCCACCAAAGATGATATTCATATAAAAAAGAGAGGATCAATAAATATCAATTAATATCTTTAATAACCTAAATAATATGAGCAATCATAATTAATTTAGTTATTATATCCATAAATACTCCACTATTATAAATGATAAAATTTGCATAAATGTTTATTGAATCCATATATATGTTTATTTTTATGTTATTAGATTAGAAAACACACAAAACCCAAACTATCGTAACATGATGTTTATGATTTAATTTCGTTTTTAAAATTTTGAATAATAAATTAAAAACTGCATATATTCTTTTCTTAGATCGACCTTGAGAGTATACTTATCATTTTTTATGAAATGATTTGTGCACTTGCGAGAGTTTTATAAATATAAAACCAAAGTATTGATAGGATTGACGATCCCGATTTTACTCATCAAGTTTTTGGCAACGTTGCAAGAGAATGAATAACGTTTTTAAACTATTTATCAAATTTTTAAAAACTTTTTGTTCTGTAAATAATTGTTATTATTTTTTATTTATTTTATGTTTTAAAAAAACTATACAACTCGTGAATAGTAAAAAAATATTTTTAAAAAATTTAAAAATAAATAAATAAAAAAATATTTTATTTTATTTAATTATTTTATTGAAATAAATAAATAAATAAAAATAAAAAAAATATATATGAAAAAATATATTTAAAAAAAAACTAAAATAAAATAAAAAAATAAAAAAATATTTAAAAATAATAATTTAACTTTAATTTATTTTATAAAAAATTAATTTAAAAAAAATTTGAAAATTAATCATAGAAAATAATAATAATAATAATTGTGTAATAACATGAAAAATAAAGATCTAAGGTAGTTATGTTTATGAGAGTAGTTCTTGGAAACCGTTGTGCCACTAGTCTTTCCTGAGAACGTTGTTCTGTCTAGAATGATAGTTTTTAAGGAGACTTTGTTCTACCATTTTTTCCTAGGAACACTCTTGGTTAATACTAATTAGGTTATTTAACTCAGGGTTTAACTTGTTTGTTTAATGTTTTTGTATTAAATACTATGTAAATCTTCTCTAAATTTTTGTATGGTTATTTTATTATTTTTCTTTACAAATGTTTTAAATTTATGCTTTCAATAGTCTATGTATGGTATGAGATCCTTAGGAAACCCTCTTACACCATATATAGATAATATTCATAAATTTAAACAACTGTCCACAAGACTAGATTCTAACCATCAACTTATTTTTGAGCCAAACACAGAACCAAGCCTTCATCCTTTACCAGAACCAAGCCTTCATCCTTTACCAAAACCAAAAGAAATGGGAGAAAACTCATATGTTAAAGAAACCACCATGAAAGAGTTTGCAAGACCAATGATTGGTATGACAACAGCCGCTATCCGGTTGGGTGAGATTGCTTGGAATTATGAACTAAGAAATATTCATTTTTCTATACTTCCTTCCTTTTATGGGCTACCTAATAAAGATTCTCTTTCCTTCATTAGAGATTTCTATGCCATAGTCCAAACCTTCCCCCTCGGTATTCTAAACGAGGATCAACTTAGAATGAGATGTTTCCCCTACATCTTGAACGATAAGGCCAAAGTTTGGTTGATGTCACTCCCCCCAGGTTCTCTGATGACATGGGAGGACATTTACAACAAATTCATGGGAAAATTCTATTCCCACCAAAAAATATCAGAGCTTAAAGGAAATATTACTACTTTCTCTCTGATGGAAGGAGAACTATTCCATAAAGCTTGGGATAGGTTCAAAATGTTTCTCACTCAATGCCCCCATCACAACTTTCCCCTACAGTTGCAGAACCAATTATTTTACGATGGACTTACGCAGCAATGCCAGTTCATTGTCAACAACACTGCCAGAGGAGAAATGGGAGAAAAGACTACCTTAGAGACGTACAACCTCTTTGAGATATTATGTGCTAATTCCCAATAGAAAAGCTCACGAGTGAGAAAACTAGAGTTCATGAAATAGATTCCAGCAATGAAGTTCAACAACAGCTTGTTCAATTGACCAAGCAATTTGACCTTCTCACTATGCAAACCAACACCAACAATGAACATTATGGTTTGTGTAACAACATGAGACATGATACTAAAATGTGTCCATATCAAGGAGAAGCAACAACTAGACCTAAACAAGTTAATGTATTGGAAGCATATCAACAGAGATCAAGGTTCAACCCCAATTCAAATACCTACAATCCTATGTGGAGAAATCATCCCAACTTCTCCTGGAGGAAAAACAACACTTCTTTCGTCCAGAGCTCAAATCAGCCTGCCAGTAATTCCACCAGCCCATTCCCAGAACCATTACTATTAAATCAACCTTGGAGGACAACTTGAATTCTTTTATTTAAATTTGCAGAGATAACTAATCTAAAACCAATCAACGATTGGACTCTATGGAAGCTTCTATAAAAAAGGTGGAAGTTCAAGTGGAACAGTTAGTTGAGCATTTGTACAAACAAAGCAAAGACTAACGGCATGGTCAAATGGGATCAAATAAATTCAATGAAGAGTAGACATTTAGTTTGTCATTCTACAAGCTCCAAGCAATGTCTTACTAGAGGATGATAAATTTTAGTCCTACGTGGGAGGTCACCCATTATTGTATTTTCCTTTGTTTTAGTTCATTTTTTTTAAAGAATGTGTGTAATAAAATTCAAATGAAATAATAGAAATTCGTTTGTTTCAAAAATTGTGTTCATTCTTTAAATTTAGCATTAAAAAAAATTAACTTAGATTTTCTCTTAACTTAATTAATTTAGATTCACTTTAAAAAAAATAAAAACAAATTTAGGTTCCCTACATCTTTTTGCTTTAAACCTTTACATTTTGTCAAGTGAGAAATCTTTCTTAGAGAATTCTACTATTTTTTAGGAGCTAAATGTTGATAAACAAGAGGAGGAGGATTAATTTCAACTACAAATAGTCATGAAAGATGCTGAACATAGGCAGAAAATGATGAAAGACTATGCAATGTCAATCATTGGCAATGTAACTTCCGTCATACAATTACAAGAGGCTACAAGGAACTATGAATTGAAAAATATTCATTATTCTTTGTTGCCTTCCTTTTACGGTGCCCCTAATGAAGACCCTTTTGCATTTCATTCATGAATTCTATGTTATTGTCCAAACCTTTCCACTGTAGGCAATTAATAAAGATCAGCTTAGGATGAGATGCTTTCCTTACACCCTCAAGGATAAAGCTTGGTCATGCTTTATTACTCTACTATTGGGTTCTCTAACAACTTGGGAGGCAATTTATGAAAAGTTTATGGGTATCTTCTATTCCCATCAAAAGACTACCGATCTAAGGACGAAGATAGCAACATTTTCTCAAATAGATGAAAATCCCTTTCATAAAGCTTGGGAACGATTCAAACTCCTTTTCATTCAATGTCCTCGTCATAGCTTTCCATTAAAGCTACAAAACCAATTCTTTTATGATGGATTGACATTCTAGAGTCAATACATGGTTGATAATGTTGTTGGAGGTGCTATGGGAGAAAAGACCATGGAGGAAACCTATAATCTTTATGAGTTGTTAGGTTTTAATTCCTAACAAAGAAGTACTAGAAGGAGAATAGGAGTCAATGAAGTTGGCTTCAATAATGAGATGACCTTGCAGCTTGCTGAATTGACTAAGCAAGTGCAACTTCTCACTGCCTACCAAATGCCAAATCAAAAGGTGTGTGAAGTGTGTTTTTAAATTGGGCATGATGCTAATAGTTGTTTATATACTTGTGATTCTGGTGTCGATGCCATGGAGTAAGTCAAATCCTTTCAAAGGTATCATTTAAACACCTATAATCACCCTAACCATCATTTGACATAAAACAACCCTTACCTACCAAGTCAATCTTTTAAGCCAACCTTAGAGGATAGCTTGAAAGCTTTTATTCAAGTTAGTCGCAACAACCAATTGATGAATAATCAAAGATTGAACACCATAGAGGCTTCGATTAAAAGGATTGAATCTAAAGTTGGGCAACTATCTGAACAAATGCAAAAGAAAGAACCACGAAAGTTGCCGAGTTAACCAAAACAAGTGAAGGATGTAAGAACCCTTCAAAGTGGTACGGTAGTTAATACCAATTTACTTGAAATCTCTAAAGATCTACCTTGTAGTTCTGGTAACATAGAATGTGATATTCTAGTCTCGCAAAAAGGAGAGACAAGTGTTAAACTTAACAAGCCTTCTAAAAAACTCATTGGGGAGTCATCTAACATCCCCAAAATTCAAAAGACAACAAAACCATACCAGCTGCAAGTACCTTTTCCACACCAGTTGAAACAATCTAAACAAGATAAGTAATTCTATGATCTTTTTAATGTGCTTTCTAAAGTAAATATTACTTTACCATTATTAGAAGTGATCATGAATGTTCCCTCATATGCTAAGTTTTTCAAAGAATTGAACACTAAGAAAAGGAGGTATGAACTGAATGAGCGACTAGTAGTATCAGAAATTTCTAGTGTTGTACTTCAGCACAAACTACCCCCTAAGTTGAAAGACCCTAGAAGTTTTATCATAAACATAACTATAGGGGATAGGAAGGTCGTTAAAGTCATGCTTGATTTAGGTGCTAGTATAAATTTGATGCCCTACTCTATATCTGTACAATTCAATTTACGAGATTTAAAACCCACAACTATGTCCCTTTAACTTCAGATAAATCTCTTAAGTATCCAAAGGGAATAGTTTAGGATGTGCTAGTACAAGTAGAAAAACTGATAATACTCGTTGACTTTGTGGTTCTAGATATGCATGAAAATCCAACCTTGGATAGAGAGTACACAATACTGCTTGGTAGAGCATTTATGGAAACTACTAAGACTATTATTGATGTCCAAGATGGAAATTTGATAATGACAATCTTAGGAGAGACTATTCATTTTAAAGTTTTTAATTCTTCACCTTTTTCTTCTATTTCTACCATCGATGAAATATTCGATGTTGATTCTTTGGATAATATTGTCCAAAGCACCTTTTCCCGAGCTAGAATAGAAGACAAGTTTGAAACTATTTTTACACTTGAAGAGGTCGAAGAAGATTTAGATGAGGAAATTAAGGGGTACCTTGAATGACTAGACAATGATGAAGTAATGAAAAAATCCAATACACTTTTAAATCTACCCAGTTCTCCATCTAGTAAAGAGGCCGATCCACCTGAACTTGAACTCAAAGACTTACCTGAGCACTTAAAATATGTGTTTTTGGGAGAAGGAGAAACTTATCCAATGATAATTTCTTCAACCTTTACCAAAACCTAAGAAAAGGAACTTATAAAAATGCTTAAATAGTTTAAGAAAGCTATAGGTTGAAGTATCGAGGATATAAGAGACATTAGTCCTACGATGTGTATACATAAGATCAACTTGGAGGATGGTGCTAAACCCATACGATAGGCCCAAAGAAGACTAAACCTAAACATGCAAGAGGTAGTAAAGAAAGAAATTCTTAAATTGTTATAAAAAGGAATTATCTACCCTATTGCCGATAATAAGTGGGTTAGTCCAATGCATGTGGTACCTAAGAAATCTGGGATAACAGTTGTTAAAAATTACAAAAGTGAATTAGTGCCCACTAGAATAATCACTGGATGGAGAATGTCTATAGATTTCAGGAAACTGAATTTATATACTAAAAAGAATCACTTTCCTCTTCCATTCATTAATCAAATGTTGAAAAGATTAACTCGGTAGAAATTTTACTATTTTCTAGATGGATTGTTCAGATATTATCAAGTACCCATAGCACTAGAAGATTAGTAAAAGACCTTATTTACATGTCCTTTTGGGACATTTGCTTTTCGAAGAATGCCACTTGTGTTATGCAATGCCCTAACCACTTTCCAGAGATGCATGATGTCTATTTTCTCGGACATAGTGGAAAAATTCATTGAGATTTTCATGGACGACTTATTTGTATTTGGGAACTCATTTGATGATTGCTTACATAAATTGACTTTGTTTTAGAAAGATGTATTGAATGCAATCTAACCCTTAGTTGGGAGAAAAGTCATTTTATGGTTCAACAAGGGATAGTGTTAAGACATATAATTTCAAACAAGGGTATTGAAGTTGATAAGGAAAAAGTTGAATTGATTTCAAAACTACCTCCCCTACATCTGTGAAGGGGATAAGATATAAGTTAGGTAAATTGAGACAATATTATAAAGAAGATAGCATAAGATTGAGTTTGTATTTAGACATTTGATTTTTATAATAGAAAGTTAGTTGTTCCAATAGATTGGTAAATTTTCTCTTAGATAATACTTTATTTCCATCTAAAAATATTATGAATTATTTTTAATTCCCACATTTTACTATTTATATGTGATTAAATGTTGATTGTTTTGTTTACGTTACAAAATTATAATTTGATAAAATTTAAAATAATCTATTCAGTTCCTATACAGTTATTTGGTCTTCATATAAAGTGTGAAAAGTGAAGTATTTCTGAAGTTCAAAGAAGATGATCAGTACCTTCCTCACTAGGGCAAGGAATCTCCTTAGACTTCTCCCCATCTTTGCTTGGTTTGAGTACTCCTTCGTTGGGTTCTTCATACTTGTGTAGCATTGTACGTTCAACCAATTTGTTCATAACCTGTTTAGCCCATACATGTCTATCTAGAATACATACTGAAACTTGTGTTTTTATGCTAATCTTTTTATAGGTTGTTGAGCGTGTCTAATTGGTGAGAAATCAACTAAAATATTGGTCTAGATAGTACTCACATTAATTTTAGAAATTGTTAAAATAGAGTAGGAGACTCGTAAATTAAATATATTGAGACAATATTATAAGAAAGATATTATAAGATTGAGTTTGTACTTGGACGTTTGATTTTTATAATAAAAAATTAGTTGTTCTAATAGACCGATAAATTTTCTCTTATATAGTGGTTTGTTTTTACTTAAAAATATCATAAATTATTTTTAATTCCCACATTTTATTATTTATATGTGATTAAATGTTAACTGTTTTGTTTACGTTACAAAATTATAATTTGATAAAATTTAAAATAATTTATTCATTTCGTGTACAGTTATTTGGTCTTATTATAAAGTTTGAAAAGTGAAGTATTTCTGAAGTTCAAAGAAGATGATCAGTACCTTTCTCACTAGGGTTAGGAATCTCCTTAGACTTCTCCGCATCTTTTCTTGGTTTGAGTACTCCTTCGTTGGGTTCTTCATACTTGTGTAGCACTATACGTTCAACCAATTTGTTCATAACCTGTTTAGCCCATACATGTCTCTCTTTCTTCTCTTTTATTTTTTTATCCTCCAAACACCTAAATAATAATACTCAAGAAAACATTGAAATTAATTAATGTACTCTTCATACTTATTACTTGGTGTTCTAATTAGAATGAGAGGGTGAAGTGTATAAAATTTTAAACCCTGACCAAAATTGACAATACTAACCAACTCCAATAATTAAAAGTATGATCTTCATCATAAACTTGAAAAGTTGAATAAAGGTGCTATAATTAGGTGGAAAAGATCGTGTTTTTCTTCCTTCCCCTTGTTTGTTTGATTCATTTAGACCTACGAAATAGAAAACATAACTGATGCATATTAATATAAAAGAAATATGAAAAATAACAAAAATAACACCTTTAAAATTTGTAACCATAAAATAATATTGAGTAAAATTTAGAATACATAACTCTAAATTTACTAATATTAGATCTAAATAAGTAAACAAACTACTTGTATTATACACATTATAATAGCTTTCAAAGACAACTCACAAATTGAAGAGAAATACAAACACTCAAAGAGAAAGTTCTCAACTCACACTCAAACTAGGAATACAAAGACTTATTTTGTTTTTGATGGAATAATTAAACCAAATGCAAGGTAGGATATTTATAGTCCTCACTACAAAATCTACACCACACAAATATAAAACTAAGAAATAATTCTAGCAACACAAATATTATCTACACACTTCTCTTTTCTACAACTTTCAACCACCCTATTTATTCATCCTTCAACCACCATATTTATTCATCTTTCAACCATCCTATTTATTCAACATTCAACCACCATATTTATTTCTCTACATCCTTCAAGTACTTCATATTTTGGGTTGGTGTTGATTTTCAACACTCCCCCTCAACACCAACTCTCCATGAAGAAAATATTTCTTCACAATCATCTGTCACTTTGCATCTGATTTCCTCCAACTGTTAGATATGCCTTCTGATTCCACTTATTATTTTAACCTACTCTCCACTGCTTGTTTCCTGAGGCACTAACCCATGAAAGATGCACGATTTGCTTACCAATTACCGTTCTATTCAGACTCTCAATTGCATCCTTACCAAATTGACTAATTACTTGTTTTAGCACATCATCACTGACGTTTGGATCTAAACGATCAATTAACTCATCAAGTAGTTCAAATAAATTCCACTTGCTAGGTCCTCCACTTGCAACAATTTTAACCTTCTCACTCTTATAATTTTTCTTTATAGTATCAATTTGATTCTTACATTGAATATAAGTCTTAGGATTCTTTGAATAGTAGTCTCTACTATTCATAATTTCAGTAACCTCTTTCCAATGCTTTTGCTTGAGATTCCCTCTACTCGGTTCTAGATATCTTTCACCTCAAGCATCGATCAACATCGCCATTGCACCTTTACTCTAACAATTATCTATTCCACCTCCTCCATTGACATTCCTCGTTTGTTGTTGTTGCGGGATTGGTAGAGTTAGGGTTAGGATTAGGTTGTTCTTACTCGTTTGTTGTTTTGAAGGTGCCACTGATGCCACCATCAAAATTATCAGACAGTTCGACCTAGGAAATGACTCTGGAGATCTACGTTTTGGTGAAGGATACAATTGGATCTCATCGTCTTCCTCCCATGGAATCTCATACTCAATAACATCGTCCATTGTAACATCAAATCTTATGTTATCATAACCTAACCTCTATGTCGATCTATTTAATTTTCTATCACCATGAGACTTTGCAAAAGAGGTGCCTTGTTCACAATTGGAACCCCTATTACCCAGGTCTATCCGTTGGTTAGATGGAACACGACGCCCTTCTTCAAAGTGCTTCATGTTTGAATTTTTTATCCAAAGATCCATCATGTGGTTGTCACCAAGCTCTTTATCTCCATCTTTCCAGCAATATTTGTGCAAAAATGAATTGATGTCTATTTCCTCATCACACCACCGATCATGACTACTAGTTTTTATATCCAACAAGAATGGCCTGAACACATCCTTTTTCTTTTGAATATCATAAGCCTCCTCACTATTTCCTCATAACTTCATAATGTCTAAGCGATTTACAAATGAAGGATTTGAGCTATAAAGGTTTCCTACAGTTGTCTTTTTATCCCATTCAATAGGCAGATCATGATTTGTACTTTTCTCAGGAGTAGTGTTGCCAGTATTTTCCATAGTTACAACCGTGAAAGCTAATTCTTCTTCCTCTAAAGCGAATAATGCTTCAGCATCCCAACCATCTTTGCTATTCTCCTTAGAACTGGAAGTAGCTGTATTATTTTCAACATGTTTTTTCTTACTCCAACAATCTTTTACCATGTGACCCATCATCCTACAGTTGTAACATTCACCATCAAATTTTCTACTATTATTATGATTCTTCCAAGCTCCCCTTGGACAAAAGCCTTCCTTTCCTTGAGAAATTCTTTCTTTGTCTCCATCCTTGTTAGATCCACTACTATTGTACTACTTGAAATTACCTCTGCTTTTGCTGGTGTAAAGCACTTCTTCTTCACCCTTCACCGAGAATCCTCCCATTTGCTTAGCCATAGCTTCTTCACCAGCCAACAAATTCTCAAACTCAATAAGAGATGGTTGTGTTGGCCATCCTTGTATAGTAGTAACAAACCCTCGATATTTAGGTCTTAAACAATGAATAATTATTCTCTTTATCTTGGTTTCCCCAATAGGAGCTTTTGGATCTAAATCTGAAATTTCACAGCATAACGATTTTACATTGTAAAAGTATTGGAAAATCGTCATGTCACGTTGTGCCATTGATAGCAACTCGTTCTCGAAAAGTTGCAGTCTTGTATCATTCTTCTTTGAAAAGAGTGTAACAAAAGCATCTTATGCTTCCTTTGGTGTTTTAGCATCCCAAATGTCTTCCGCTGCTGATTGTGTAACTTCGTTACCACCAACAACCTCCCACAAATCTTGACCTTATAGGTAAGACTCCATACATGTTGCCCATGTGTTATAGTTTTTGTTATTGAGCTTCTTGATTCCTCCAACTACTTGAAGATCACCCATCGTGTCGGTAAGACTTCGAATATACCAAACAAACTTGACTAATAGACTTACAGAGTACCAAACTCCTCACGACTCAAGATAGCTCCCCTAAGAACGATCTCTGACCGTCCCGCTCTGATACCAATTGTTGAGTAAAATTTAGAATACATAAATCTAAATTTATTAATATTAGATCCAAACAAGTAAACAAACTACTTGTATTATACCCACTATAACACCTTTCAAAGGTAACTCACAAATTGAAGAGAAGTACAAACACTTAAAGAGAAAGCTCTCAACTCACACTCAAACTAAGTATATAAAGACTTATTTTGTTTTTGATGGAATAATTAAATCAAATTCAAGGTAGGCTATTTATAGTCTTCACCATAGAATCTACACCACACAAATATAAAACTAAGAAATAATTCTAGTCACACAAATATTATCTACACACTTCTCTTTTCTATAACTTTTAATCACCATATTTATTCATCTTTCAACCACCTTATTTGTTTATCCTATTTGGTATTAGCGATTTGCGATTGTGTTTACCAAAAAATGTTTTCAATGTTGGGTTAATTAAAATTAGATTAACACCTATGGCTTAGATTACATGCAAGGTTCATGTGTATGAATTTGTCATACCATTAGTATTTTACTGTGTCGACTGGTGGTGATTGTTCATATCACTTGATGGTGAGACTCTAGAGGAAAGTCAGATTCTTTGTGGATCAAAATTGATTCCAAGAAAACAATCGAGGATAGCATAGGCATAGTAAGGATAGATGTCTCGATTGATAGTGATATTTTTATTTATACTAATATCGAGATGTATATTATTAATTTACTATAGTAAATTTTCTGCTACTAAGTGGTGAATTGTTTGTTGTTAAGCGAGTGGTTGTCTTAAACAACCTAAAGATGTTGCCATATATAGATAGGATTTTTACATAAGTTTACTTATTAGATCCCTATATTTGTATGCTTGCCTGCGGTATTAATACAATCAAGGTTTGATCAAAATATTCTTACACATGTAGGAGAATTTGATTATGATTAGAAAACCTTTTTTCCTACTTATTGCTTGTGTTTCTTTTCTATTTTTCCATGCTTACTATCTATCGCTTTATGACATAAAATAAATTATTAGTTGTAAGTTTATCTATATTTATTGTGTGCTCCGTTGTTTATCTGTATGATTGTTTCTTTCATTCTATATTTACTATTTTTGTAGCACGTGAGTTTGGAGACAAGTACTATAGAGTTTGTATCCTTTTATTTTAGTTGTTTAGACTATCTCATTATTAATAATATTGTTATTATTAATATTATTATTGTTAATTTATAATTTACATATAAATAATTATACAAGATAAAATGAATAATGGATGCATAAATCTTCATATCTATAATACTAAAATTTTGTCAATTATCTTGTAACTTAATTATATATATTGTTTGTGAATTTTGAAATTGTGGTGAGATGTAAGAAAGGTACATAAATAAAATGAAAAATATGAAAAAATAAGGGTGTATAAAATATCCCTTCATTCAATCAATTTATAAAATTCATCTGCATTGGATGGAATGAAAATTTTCAAAATCCACGAGATATGAATTGGATTACATATTAACATTTTTAAATTCACATAATCCAATTCTATATATATTAAAATTAATAATTTTGATCTAAGAGTTTTTTTAATCAATTTAAATAATTTTACAACACTCATTCAAAACTTACACATTTCTATACTAATAATAATTAAATGAGTCTATTACTTTCATTTTTTTAATAATGTTTAGACATTTTAATGAATTAATTAATAATTCATATTTATTTTTCCATTTATATTTGTTACGTGACAAAATTATTTCTTCTTTCCTAAGTTAATTAATATTTATATTAGACAAGTATAATATATTATAATTTTAAGTTGTATGAATTTATAGTTTGTATAATTTGTTATGTGGTCATAAAAAATATCAAGTGGTTGTCTTAAATTTGTTGCAAAACTTAAATATTTAAATAATTTAAAATTTAAATTTTTTTAATCCTAATTAACATATAGTAAAAATTAAATTAAAATACTTATTTATTGAAAACACATGTTCTTTATACACGTGAATAATTCACTGAAAATGAAAGAAGAAATATATAATAATTAGTTATATAAGATTTTATTTATTTATGTAGAAGATTGAAAACTTCTTAAACTCAAAAAAGTGCAAATAATAAAGTGGAATAATGGGTCGAACATGTGAATGACATTTTATATTAGTTATGTATACTTAAACTTAAGAAAAATTATTAATTTTTAAGTTTTTTTGAATTTTATTAGCCGGATAATAATTAGTATTAATTATATCATCTTATTTAATAAATAAACCATATTTGTGTTTGATATTTATGCATGAGAGTTGTGACACAAAAAAATAATAGTTAAAAGTATATTATTTTAACATAAAAAAGTGTCACATTTTATTCATGTGATCTGTGTCATTTAATATTTAAATTGAGTTATGTAACTAAAATTAAAATAAAATTATATTCTAGAGAGCCTTTTCAATATCAAGTTGTATCGTGACTAATCCATTCAATAAAATGTTATGTGTTATTTTATATTATATTAAATATTATGCTAAATTGTGTTATCATAATAAACTAAAATATATACCTATATCTGTTTTTGTCAAACAACTTATTGCTAAAAGAGATAAAATTCATTTGGGTATGTAGAAGATACGGAGATTGAGTCACAATTATGAGTATAATTATTTAATTATTAAAAAATTTAGAGCTATATAAATGCCAAAATTAAATAACACTAAAAATGCTAAAACATATTACAAAATAAATCAAAAAAATAGCTATAATTAGTGGCTACAACATGTTAATTATATTTATGACAGAGATAGCTATTCTTCTATTTGGAGCTTCTCTCCAATAGTTTCATTTTACTTCTTTATATTAATTGATTCAAATAAAAACACATATTTTGTTGTTTTTCATTGATGAATTTATGATTTATATTCACGAGGTATAACATATATACAATAAAAAATAATATTAATTATTTTTTATTTGAAAAAAGAAAAGATGACGTATTATATCCATTGATACATAAATAACTAAATTATTCAACTGATTTCACTTTTAATCCTCATAGTAAAAAAATATGTTCATTTTCTTACAATGTTTAAAACAATATGTTCATTTAAATTGTAAGAAAAATGAACATATGTTTTTTTTTCCTAAGGGAGTTAAAAATGAAACTTTATGTATGAATGAGTTATTCCATACAATTAAACCTTATATGTATCTCATTTTAGCAAACTATTTTCAAATATTGAGTTTTTTCGATACATTGAGTGTTAAAAGCTTAAAATTTAAAATTTAAGAAGGGTGTAGTTTTATTTTATACATGTAATTTATTTATAATTTTCTAAATATAACACCTAAAGTTTTATTTGTAAAGAGTTGAGGTAGGACAAATGCCCCTCCTCATCCCAACATACATACACATCTATCTAGAGTTTTTTTTCTCATCTAGATATTTATCTATGATGATCTGTGTCACATTTGTACCTATGAAATTTATATTTTCTTATCAATCTAGATCTTTATTTAGATCCATAATGTCAAAATAATGTCAAAGATAGAGAATATTATAATATGGTATTAAGATTTCTTTTTCTGAAAAATGCTTATTGAAAGGACTATTATGAGTGTTGGTTATTTTCGTGAACAAAATATTTATCTGTAAATTTGTTTTTAAGCCTACTATCAAGTCTATCAAGAAAAGTCGAACAAATACTAGAGTTTCAAATAATTGTACTTCAAGTATATCTTTGATAACTATGACATATAGGATTACATTTATACATTTAATAACACATGCTTATAAATCTGAAATTATTTTTAGTGCTAAAATATGGAATAAGATATGCTAAAATATTAGATAAGATATACTCTAAATTATAGCTGGAATCTTTACCATAAAATATAGTATAAAATCTATTTTGAAAAGATATTAGATAAGATATACTTTAAATTATAACTGAAATCTTTAGCATAAAATCTATTTTAAATAGCAGTCTTCTTAATTAATGAGTATTACTATCCTATTTGTAATAGAAAAAATATTTATCAATCATATATGAGTTATCTTAATTAATGAGTATTACTAATTCTCTTTGTAATAGAAAAGATATTTATCAATTACATACAATTAATGATTTTAATTTTTCCTATAAATAAAACTCATTACTCATTGCTTCAATTAACCACACAAGAGCATTATTCTATTTTTTTTTTAATTTCTTTCTCTTGTTTTACAAATATAAGATCATAATTCTTTAGGATTCTTTATTTAGTTAATCTATCTAATATTGGTGGTTATGTTTGATTGATTAATAAGCCTAATTATTTTATGATATTTTAATAATATGTTCTTATGACTTTTTCTTTATTTTTGTTCTTAAATTGTTAGATCAAGTAATTATTTTTGTCATATCATAGTTATTTGATTTTATTATTAATCTTTAAAGAAGCTATTTTTATTGAACTTATGTTTGATCTTATGTTTGATCTTTTTGCTCTAGGATTTACTAGTTGATTTGATTTAAGTGACATATGTTTTGAATCATCTAGTTAAGATTATTCATTATTAAATCCATTCTAGAATACACACAGATACTTGTGTTTTTGTGCTAACCATTTGTAGTTAATTCGGAAACGTATCTGATTGGCGGGAAGCTTATTGGAACGTTGGTCTGGAAACTGCTCAGGCTAATATTGAAAACTATGAAAACAAAGCAGAAGCTCGTAAGTAAAGTACATTGGGGCAGTATCCTAAGGAGGGTAGCATAAGGCCGAGTTTGTATTTGAACATTTGATTTTCATAATAAAAAGTTAAGTTGTCCGGTTGATCGATGGTTTTCTTTTTAGGTCATGGTTGTGGCCTAGATTATTTCTACCTAAAAATATCGTGTGTTATTATTTTACTTCTACATCTTATTCTTACACACGATTGCATGTCTGACCGCTTTGTTTAGGTTATTAAGTTAAAAATTGATAAAAATTAAAAATAATCTATTCACCCATCTTTAAGTTAATTAGGTCCATATTTTATAAACTTTTACTTATTTTAATTATCTACTTATCTATAAAAAATAATAAATTATTGGAAAAATTCATGTCTTATTTAAAATATGTTGTTTTGCACGTACCACCAAATAATATTTAAAGATGTAAATAATTGTAGAATGTTTAATAAATATTAATGTTGTTTTTATTATATGCAACTTTAAATATTTTTCCATCATATATCGTTTCACTTGTTAATATATAATTAATGCATAAATAATTATATGAGATAATAATCTATTAGTGGATTTGAAAATATTTAAAGAAATTAAAAGAAAATGATATATAAAAAGTGGTTCAAATTGATAAGTCTCATTTATAATATGTTTCATATACGACCAATAATACATAAAGATGTAAAAAAATTTATTTATTATTATTATTATTATTATTATTATTATTATTATAGGCATAATATTATTTTTTTCACATATCATATCACATGTTAATTGATAATTAATATATATAGAATTATACTAGATAAAATAAATAATAGATGTACAAATCATTATATCTAGAATACAAAAATATTTTTTCAATAGTTATGTGACTTATAATGACATTTATTGTTGACAGATTTTGACATTGTGTGAGTATGATGTCAAAACATTTAAAGAAATTAAAAGAAAAAAATTAATAAAAAAAGCAAACATTCAAGTTTCATTATATGTTCAACAATTTCTTTAAATATAATTACACTTCTACTTTATCAAATCAAGGACCAATACTAATAATAATAATAATAATAAAAGAGACTTCTAAACTAATAAAAAAGTACCATAATTCTTTTTTTAAGACAAAGATATTGATGTTCATTAAATGTGTAATGAAAACAATCAGAGGACAAACCAAATACTAAAAATTTTCAATCCAATGTTCCTTTATTTCACTGTATTGCACTTAAAATTAACAACACAAAGTTTGTGGCCTTAGCATACAACTGATACACATTATAAAACCTCAATCTCAAATATCAATGTGAAAACTCCTTGTAACTACGCTGTGGAACCTCTTTAATGATGGCCCAAAGGAGATCAAAATAAAGAGAGAGTTGTGCTAAAGCAAAGAATGTAATGGGGAAGCATGTTGCAACATACAATGGATATACTATTGGTCTAAGTTCTTCTTTAAGGACAAACACATGTCCAGTACAAAAAGAGACTAGCATGGAAGCTATAGATGCAAAGAGTGATGTTAAACCCAGTAAAAGCTTTCTTGGTAAGTCCTTCGCAAAATCTTTTTCTTGGTATCTAGAAGTAAGAATTGAAAGGAAAAAGACTAAAGCAGTTACTGAGAAGCAAAGTGCAATTAAAGATGAAATCGCAAAGGCATTGAATGCTGGCTCTTCTTTCAGAGCTGGTTCACCAGTTTCTTGATTGACTCCACCAGGAACTGTTGCTGACGTTGCAAATGCTACTGCTGCAATAAGAGCTGCAACTACAGAGCAGGACTCTGAGGTTTTTGTTAGCCATTTACTTCCATCTTTGACGAGCTTTTCGTGTGCCTTACTGAAAACCTGCTTTGGGGTCTTGTTCTCTTTGTTATATCGAGCAAAGAAGCGTGGTGGCATGGACTTCTTGACAAACTGCAGCGTTAAACCAAAGTTAATTCTATATATCAACCATTTATTTAAACAGATAAAAGTCACTTAACTTTCACCAAAAGTGCTTTTTAGTCTTCTTTTTTCTTTAAGCAAATGAAGTTGGGTTCCACAAATTATAATAAATTATGTTTCATAAATATTTGTAGTCTTTATTTTATTTACTATTGGAATTTATATTTGATAATCAATACCAAAATAACTCGTTAATAGTGTTCCTACTCTACTAAATACAAATATAATTACTCATGTTTATGTAAACCCTAAGTAACTATACTAAATTAATGCACTTTTACTTAAATGGAAAAGAGTATCAAAAGGCTAATGTTAGTATATATTATAGAGGTAATAGTATGGGAGATGTTATTTATTAATTTTAGACTATACTCATCGTCAACGGCGTAGCCAGGAAAAAATATTTGGATGGGATTACATTGTGCATATTTTAGTATATATATTAAATATTAAAAATTAAAAACTAGAGATAACGAGATATAACTTAATAACATAAGACTTATTTAAATTTATTGAAATCCTAGAATTCAGATCTTATTTACGAGTTTATATATATTTTTGAAAAAAATATTATATTTCATTCATTTAATTAAAGAATACAAAAATAATTAAATTAAAAATACTTCAAATTATTTTGCATTAAAATAGTTTTGTTATAAAGAGAGAGTAGTCGATTCTTAATTTTCAAATATTACAAAAAATAAGTTGTGATTGTTTCCTCTATAACGAATAGGTAGTATGATACTTTAATGAATTTTACTTTTACAAATTTGATATATTAGTTACATTTTTTAAAATTAGTCAAATTTAGTCACATTATTATTATATTTTGAATGTTTTAGTTATTTTTTGTCAACTTGTTTTTCTATATATGATTTTTTTTAAAAAACTTATGTTGAATTAAAATAAATTTTACTAGTAGAAGTCTGCAAGTAAATGTTTGAAGATAAAAATATTTTAAAAAATTTTTAAAAAGTAAAAAATAAAATAAACAAAAATTATCAAAATTTAACTAAAACAACTAAAGTGTAAACAAATATAAAAATAATATGATTAAAGTGTATCAAATTAAAATAAATTTATAAGACACCTAATTTGTGAAACTAAAATAATCTCGAGTATAATTTTTTTAAATAAATTACCTTTAAATTTTATTAAAAATAAAGAAATAGATACTATTAATATGTGTACTAAAAATTAATAACTTTTTGACAAAATATTTAGAAGAGCTTGCATCGTATAGATGTCGCTTTTACTTATTATATTGTTTTCTATCTCCCTCTCTTATTGGGTAATGAGTATATTTTTTCAAAAATAAAAATTCTAGTAATTTTTATCGTACCAATAAATAATATCTAACAGTATGGTAGCTAAAAAGGAAGAATATGTATATATATATATATAGATACCTTGTACCATTTGATTTCCCATTGCATTTGGAGGGCACTGCCGGGAATAAGCCAAGGGCGGTAGTCGCTTAATTTTGCAGCCAAGTGAAGTGCACTGTTTCCATCATTATCCAGCTGTCTCAATGCAACTTCCTTGATAGTATTCTTACTATTTAGTAAAAGACTGTACACATGGGGTTGCCTATTCTCAATAGCTAAGAGCACAACATTCTTGTTTTCAGAGTTCAAGTCTTGGATAGCTATTGGGAATTCTTCTAGTATTTTCTCTACCATTTCAGTCACTCCCATTTTTGCAGCAACTAATAATGGTGTCTCTCCTTTTCCTTTTTCAGTTCCATCCTTCCCACGTACTTTCACTATTCACAAACCCAAAAGATGGAAAATCAGCAGTTTCTTTGTTAAAAACTAGAATGTCGACTAAAGGTATGTTTGTTGTGATTCTATTTTAAAACCTTACTTAATCATAAGTTGTTTCAAAACAAACTTTTCAAACAAACCACTTCTACATAGGAACAAGCACATATATTTTTAGTTTTCGTTCACACGAGAGGGGAAGAAAATGAAAGTATTAATTGCAACCATATTTGATAAATGTATCAAATATAAAAAAATTTGTGGTTAAAATTTGACCTATAAATAGGCAATATTTTTGTCTAATGACACATCAAAGAAAAAAAGCAAAACAAAACCAAAGAAACAATTTCCTTTGATGAAAAAAAGTGTTGTGTGTGAAAGAGTGAGAGAAAATATTTTAGAAAAATATTTGAAATATTTTTCTAAAAGAGAAGTGACAAAATGTGAGTTGGGGAAATACTTGTATATCACTATTTTAGGTTTATCTTAATTTGTTGTATTGTCTCTTACTTTGTACCCATTAATTTTATTAGTGGAAGAAATATTTTTCAAAGTTTGTCCCATGAACGTAGCTTAAATTAAAGGGTGAACCACGTTAAATTGTTGGTATCATTATTTTACTTTATTAAATATATTTTATTTTTACCCATTGTATCCCAACAATTGGTATCAGAGATGGTCTAGTAAAATTCTTAGTATGTTCTATGGTTGCAGCATAGACTAATATATTATATCAGAAAAGATTTTATTAGGTACATGGCATATTTATTTGCAAAAAAAGAATCATCATGAAAAAAATGTCAAGCCAAAAGGTAGATATTGAGAAATTTAATGGCAATAATAATTTCTCTTTATGGAAAATGAGGATGTAGGATATTCTCATTCAATAGAATGTCCGTGAGACGTTGTTAGGGAAAGAAAAGAAGTATGCTCTATGGTTGCAGCATAGACTAATATACCATATCAGAAAAGATTTTATTGGATACATGACGTATTTATTTGCAAAAAAAGAATCATCGTGAAAAAAATGTCAAGCCAAAAGGTAGATATTGAGAAATTTAATGGCAATAATAATTTCTCTTTATAGAAAATGAGGATGGAGGATATTCTCATTCAATAGAATGTTTGTGAGACGTTTTTGGGGAAAGAAAAGAAGGTAGCAACCATCACCAAGGAAAAGTGGGAGGAGATATATGGGATTGCATCTAGTACAATCTGTTTAAATCTTTCAAACAATGTCTTGTAAAATATTGAATTAAAAAATTGCAAGACTGTAAAAGAAACATGGGAGATTCTAGAAAACGTATACATGTCAAAGAACCTTACCAATAAATTTTCTTTGTGGAAGAAGCTATATCAGACGAGGAACGAAGATAATGTGAGCATGATGCAGCACGTTAGGCATATTCCAAATATGCGCTTGAATTTGATCTATGTACGAATACTTGAAAATGAAAAATATTGCAGTTCCTTCATTTATGACAAATGGAAACTTGAAAAAGGCTCCTTATTAGTGGCTAAAGGTGAGATGCATAAAACTCTCTATATAATGCAAGGAAAGCTCTCCATCAACATAGTAAATTCCATGGAGAAAGACAATGCAACTGAATTATGGCATAGGAGACTCAATCATATGGGTGAAAAATGTATGACAAGTCTAGTTAGAAAGAAGATACTGCCTAGAATGGATGAAGTGCATTTGGAGAAATATGTTGATTATCTAGTAGGAAAGTAAAACATAGTTTCTTTCAAGAATTCCCCTACTTCTAAAATGAATAATATTTTTGATCTGATTCATTTATATTTGTGTGGACTAATGCCAAAGTCACTTGGTGATGCTCCATACTTTATAACTTTCATTGATGATCATTCGAGAAAGATGTAAGTATATCTTCTGAAAACAAAAGATCAGGTGCTAGATGTCTTCAAAGAATTTAAGGCCGCAATTGAGAGACAGACATGGAAGAAGCTGAAGTGAGTTCGGACAGACAAAGGTAGAGAATACATAAGACCTTTTCATGCTTATTGTAAAAGGAATGGTATTCGGTATCAAGTGACACATCCAACAAAACCGTAGTTGAATGTTTTAGTTGAGAGGATGAACAGAACTTTGATAGAGAGAGTCAGATGTCTACTTTCACATTCAATGTTGCCTAAAACTTTTTGGGGTGAAGTCATACTTATAGTTTCACATATGTTAAATCTTTCACCTTGTACTCCTCTTAAGATGGATGTTCCAGATAAAGTGTGGTCAAGAAAGGATGTTTCCTATGATCATCTGCGTGTGTTTGGCAGCAAAGCATCTGTTCATATCCCCAAGGATGAGATATCCAAACATAATTCCAAGACAAGATAGTATATTTTTATTGGCAATGGTCAAGATTAATTTGGCTATAAATTTTATGATATGGTTGCAAAGAGACTTATCAGGAGCCATGATGTGATATTTATTGAAGTTGAGACCATTGAAGATATTGTAAAAATGAAGAAGGATGTTCCTAATTCTAATAATGACTCATCAAATTTGAAATTAATTCCTCCAACATCAATGCCAAAACAAGTTGGATATGAAGACAAGATTTATCCACCTGATGAAGAAGATACTCCTATAAAAGTTGGTTTTGAAGACAAGGGAGATGATGATGTTCATTATCCAACACCAATACCTGCTAATTCTCCTATTCCATTGAGAATAAGTGATATACTGAAACGACCTAAGAGTTATGAAGAAGTCATGGATGACAAATCCAAATAAAAATGAATTAAAGCCATACAAGATTAGATGAAGTCCTTGCTTGAGAACAAAAATTTTGAGTTGGTGAAGTTTCCCAAAGGGAAGAGGGCTTTGAAAAATAAATGGGTGTTCAAGGTGAAACATGAAAAATGCAGTTCGAGTCTACGGTACAAAGCCAGACTATTTGTCAAGGAATTTAGCCAAACAAAATGAGTTAACTTTGACAAGATTTTCTCACCAGTAGTGAAAATGAAATCCATTTATATTATGTTGGGGTTAGCAGCAATTCATTACATGGAAGTTGAGCAAATGGATGTCAAAACTGCTTTCTTACATGGTGACTTGGAAGAAGAGATATTACATGGAGCAACTCGAGGGTTTCAAGAAAAAGGAAAAAAAGATTATGTTTACAAATTGAAGAAAAGACTCTACGGCTTAAAACAGGCATTGAAACAATGGTATAAGAAGTATAATTCTGTTATAGGGGAGGAAGGCTACAAAAAGACTACTTCAAACCATTGTGTTTTTGTGTAGAAATTCTATGATGATGATTTCATTATTCTATTGTTCTATGTTGATGATATGTTGATTGTTGGCTAGAATATTTCCAAAATTAACAACTTGAAAAAGCAATTGAGTAATTCTTTTGCCATGAAAGAATTGGGACCAACAAAGTAGATTTTTGGCATGAATATTATTAGAGATAAAGGCGTCAAGAAATTATAGTTGTCACAGAAGAAGTACATTGAGAAAGTACTTAGATATTTCATATGGATGAGGCTAAAGTGATTAGTTGTCCTCTTGCTAGTCACTTTAAGCTAAGTTCTAAGTAGAGCCATTCTACAGACAAAAAAAGGAAGAGATGGAAAAGGTTTCATATGCTTCAACAGTTGGAAATCTGATGTATGCCATGGTTTGTATACCACCAGATATCGCTCATGTAGTTGGAGCTATGAGTAGATTTCTTTCAAATCCTGGAAAGGAATATTAGGCTATAATGAAATAGATTTTCAGGTATCTTCGAGGTTCTTCCAAAATATGCCTATCTATTGAAAATGAAAAACTTGTGTTAGTTGGATACACAAATGTAGATATGGTTGGCGATGTGGATTCCAAAAAATCTACTTCAGGTTACCCAATTACATTTGTAGGGGGAGCTATGTCATGTCAATCAAAGTTACAAAAAATGTGTTGCACTATCCACTATAGAAGTAGAGTTTATATTAGCAACGAAAACATGTAAATATTTGCTATGAATGAAAAAATTCTTAAAAGAACTTGGGTTGCAACAAGACAGTTACCTATTACTTTATAATAGTCAGAGTGTTATCCATCTTGGAAAAAATGTCTATTTTCATTTGAGATCAAAACATATTGATGTAAGATATAGCTGGATTAGGGATATAATGGAAAAGAAGCTATTGTAGCTTGAGAAGATCCATACAAAGAAAAATGGATTAGACATGTTGACAAAGATTCTTCCAAGACATAATTTTGAATACTTTTGTTTAGCTGTTGGATTGGTAAAACCCTCCATGTAGTAGGAAGGGGGAGATTTGTAGGTCGTGCCCACATGGAAGGGGAAGAAAATAAAATTGTTAGGTACAACCACATTTGACAAATGTATCAAATAAAAAAAATATTTTTATGGCTAAAATTTAGCCAACTACGTGGTCAATTTCTGGCTACATAAGGGATAGATAATGCTTTTTTGCCTTGGAGAGACACACCAAAGAAGAGAAGAAAAGCAAAGTCAAAGGAACAATTTCCTTTGGGATATTTTTCTGAAAAAGGGAGTGACAAACTAGTAAGTTTGAAAAATACTTGTATTAATATTTTGAGTTTATCTTAATTTTTTATTGCCTCTCACTTTGTTCTCATTAATTTTATTAGTGGAAGAAATATTTTTTAAAATTTGACCTGTAGATTTAACCTAAATTAAAGTATAAACTACGTTAAATTGTCAATGTTATTATTTTATTATATTGAATTTATTTTATTTTTACTGTTTGTTCCCCAACAATACTATCTCATAATATATAAACAAACTATAACATTGTCAAAAGAGGAACAAAGAAAAGGCAAGTTAGATCTCCCTCTTTTGGAGTGATGGAGACTACATTATCAACTTTTCATTCCTAACTAATGGAAGAAGAGATGTTTTTCATTATTCTATTCTAATCTAATCATATTCTTTGATGTTTTAATCAAATATTGAGTAATTTTGTTTTTAACAAAATAATTGAGTTAATCTTACAATTCATTGTCCTATAGTGTCATACCATCACTTCATTATTTCTTGAGATTTGAGAGATTATTAATGTAAAGTAGATATCAAAGTTATAAGATATATAAGTGTTGATTATTTTCGTAGACAAAAAATTTGTTTATAAATATGTTTCTAGACTTGTTTTTAAATTTATCGAGTAAAATTGAATAAATACTTGAATTTCTTATAGTCATATTTCATTGCCAATCCGGAAGAGAAGCCAAATGGATCAACGAGTATATCATCAGAGTGGGTAAATTAATTAACTTTGAATATTATCCAGGCTATTCGGCAATTACTCATATATGAGCACAAGGTATGAATAAAAATATCAGAGGCAATTGGTTATCAATTTGTGATCAGATTACCACATATATGCATATCACATAATTAATCAATGCATAAGTGATAATATTAATTAATTTGTAATCATCACGCTTTATGTAAATTAGTTTTATTTATATCATACCTTTTTATTTTTAGGATGCTCCAATGCTTGCTTTAATTCATTATACTTGTTGTATTAATTTATTGAATTAATTATTAACATATAAAGAAGTTATTTTCATTAATTTTAGTATACATATTCCTCTCTTGGATACTGTTTAAGCTAATTTTAAAAATTGTTAAAATAGACCAAAAATTTTGTAAGCTAGATATATTGAGGCAGTATTATAAGGAGAATAGCATAAGATCAAATTTGTACTTAAACGTTTATTTTTTATAGTAAAAAATTAAATGTTTTAATAAATCGGTAGTATTTCTCTTAAGTAATGATTTGTTTCTACTTAAAAATATTATGAATTATTTTTAATTCTCACATTTTACTATTTATATGTTATTAAATGTTGGTTGTTTTGTTTAAGTTATTAAATTATAATTTGATAAAATTTAAAATAATTTATTCACCCATACATTTATTTGTTCTTATTATAAAGTTTGAAAAGTGAAGTATTTTTGAAGTTCAAAGAAGATGATCAGTACCTTCCATACTAGGGTAAGGAATCTCCTCAGACTTCTCTTTGTTTTGTTTGAGTACTCCTTCGTTGGGTTCATACTTGTATAGCACTGTACATTCAACCAATTTGTTCATCACCTGTTTAGCCCATACATGTCTCTCTTTCTTCTCTTTTATTTTTTTTATCCTCCAAACACCTATGGAATAATACTCAAGAAAACATTGAAATTAATTAATGTACTCTTATACTTATTACTTGGTGTTCTAATTAGAATGAGAGGGTGAAGTGTATAAAATTTTCAACCCTACCAAAATTGACAATACTAACCAACTCCAAGAATTAACAGTATGATCTTCATCATAAACTTGAAAAGTCGAATAAAAGTGCTATAATTAGGTGGAAAAGATGGTGTGTTTTTTCCTTTCCCTTGTTTGTCTGATTCGTTTAGACCTGCAAAATAGAAAACATAATTAATGCATATTAATATAAAAGAAATACAGAAAATAACAAAAATAATACATTTAAAATTTGTAACCATAAAATAATATTCTTTATATCTACGTAATATATTTTTATTATTAATAAAAAGTCTGACACATCATTTAATTTAAACACCGTTTAATTAAACGTTGTTTAAATTAAACTACGACTATTTACACCTAATTAATGTTGAACGATATTCAATTAAAACGCGTTAAATGTTATTGGGATGATATTGTTTTTTTTTTTTTGTAATTTACCCTTAGTAAATAAGAAAAGAATAAATAATGGAAAATTTAAATTTAATCACTTTCACTGTTGTATAAAGTATAAGCAAACAACTTACTAAATAGTCGTTACTTATCAATCAACTTGAAACTAACACTATAATTTCTTTAAAAGTAGCATAGATTAATAATGCCATACTGAATGAGTGCTCTATTGATCATTATCAGTATTTTCTTTTCTGTAACACTTTCATGTATGGTAGCATCGAAAGCTAGAATCATCCATGTTAGTTAATTGAGTATTATCTCAAATTATGAAGTTGAGAATTACCACAATTTGAGGTAAATGTACTCCTTGCTGCAGATGATTCTTCTACGACATCGTTTGCAGAACATGATGCTCCTGGAGTGCCATCTACATTAATTAGCTCCTAGTTGTAAACAATTTTTGCTTTACTTCTCCTAATAGAATATCTTATAATCTCCATATTCCACAGGGATGGGGTGTTCGATGATATTACACTAGCTTATTACCTTCTTTTAAGGTGCTCTTTTGTTGGGTTCGTGGAGGATTCTCTTCATCGCCTGTTGCTGTATCAGTATTATCTTTCTTTCTTCCCTTTAAGAGCAAGGAGGCGATCCATTTCTTATTGTTCTGTGTTTTAGCTACAAAATTTGGTTTGAAAAATTAGATTCATGCAAATAATATAATTGCACACCTTAAACTATGCCATGAGTTATATGTATCATATTTTAATTATGAAGGATAGTATGAGTATGTATAAAAATCTATTAATTTTTTGGTAAGACATTAAAGTCCACTAACTATAAAATAATATATCAAAAATTCGAAATTTAAAAAATTGTGTAGCAAGTTAACACATATACGTTGAGTTACTATATATTTTTTAAATAAATTATAATTCAAAAAATATGAATTTAAATAGATTTGAACACATTAAAATTGATTTAAGAATACAAAGAATTCAAAAAATGTGTTCACCTGTTCTATTTTTTATATTTTTATTTTAAGTTTTGGATTTATAATATGTTTTCTCGTAGAGCCATACAAAAAAATAATGAAATCTTATATACTTTTTTTTAATTGTTAGTGTACTCCGGTACCCTTCATCCTTTTACTTACTTAACACTTGAAACAAAACTCTAACTACTCTCAAGAAATCCATCCATGTCTTATAGTTTTCTGGATAATTATGACTCTTCTTTGCATCTATTTGATTTATATATCCTTTCTTAATTTTTAGTGTTTCCTCTTTGAGTTCTTCAACAATTATACCTGAAACACACATGTAAATTATAATGGGTTACTTTTCATATTAAAGAACAAAAGAATTTAACTACAAAGGATGTTAAGAGTTAAGTAGAAGATGATGGGTTACAATTAATACATAGTCTCTTTGAAAGTCTCGGCCTAAATACAGTTCTCAAAGGGTACGTACTAACTCTCGTGGAGTTAAAACAAATATAAATTATCATTCTCATCATATAGGTTACAAAAGTTAACATGTTTTTATTACGTCAACCCAATCTAACACTTATTAAGAGATTTATTATACATTTATCAGATTTAAAAATTAAGTGAGATTTTAATAAATGATGAAATTTTAATCATAAATTTATTAGCTTATTCTATAAAGAAATATAAATAACCATATGTTTTGTATAGAATATCTACTTGAAAAGTCTCTTAAAATTACAAAATTACAAAGTTATGCAAGTGGATTTGCAATTAATATACTCATATATATAAAAATAATAATTAAAATAAAGTGTTTCAATTATTTTAAGAATTAACATAATTTTTAATTAAATTAATCACATATAAATAACAAAATAAAAATAGCATCATAATTTGAGTGAACCAAAATAAAAATAGCATCATAATTTGAGTGAACCAACAATATTATTTTAATTATATATATAAAGATCCGTGGGTCCATCTCATTTAAATTGGTTAACTAGGCTACTAAATTAGCCGACTACTTTAGTTAACATTTATGGTAGTTAATTTTTTTTTACTAAAGTTTAATTTTTTTATTAAATATGTAAAAAATATATGGATGGATTCGAATATTGATATAAGGTGATAAAAATAAGAGTTATATCACATAAAATATAAATTAATATCAATATATATTATGGTTAGTTGATGGAAGACACAATTAAGATTTTATTATAATTTTAAAATATTTAAAATTTTATGTTTTAATGTTTTATTTTTCTCAAATATTAGATTATTATTTGTTATTAAATTATGATAAAATTTATTAGAGTTTGAGTTCTTATAATATTATGATAATACTTTATTTTATAGATAAATAAGTTTGTTTAAGTTATATTTGTAGAGTTTTATTATTATTGATTATAATTATTGATTTTTGATAACTTTGTTATTGAATTATCTCATTTACAGTATAGACTTTATTTTCTTAAACAAAATTGTATCATCTAATCTAAAGTATTTGGTTAGTACTTACATGAACATAGTATAACATTTATCACTATTATTTTTTCATGAAAACAATAATAACAAATTTCTCTTTCCTATTTTATGTGAAAATAAAGAAGGAAAAAAAATCACAAAACCCTAGTTTACATTGGTTACCGCAATTTCAAAACTATTCTTGGGTTTTCCACACAAATTTCATAGTTTTAGGAAAAATAATGTCAATGGATATTTTCTTGTCAGAAAAAAAATCAAGAATGAGTGTTTTGAGGATTTAAAATTAGCTATATTTGATGATGAGTTATAAATGATTGAAGATAATTATTTTGATGACTCAAAAATATTGATTTATGATCAAAAATTCTTAATTTTTAGTCGAGGTGTTATCAAACACTATGTTAAAAGAGGGTATTAAAGTTGGTTAGGTGAACCGACTTTAAATTGAGAGACTTAAAATTTAAAGTCGATTCACCGTGTAAACGGACTTTAAGATTGAGTATTAAAAGAGAAAAATGGTTCTCAATAATTTTCTGCCTTCCCACATTTTTCTTAGTCTTTACACTTCTCTCGCTTCTTCTGTTAAGTAATGTATGTAGAGTCAGATTAGATGGGACATGAAGGGACTTCCAGAGTGGTTCTTGCTTGAATCTAGCCCTATCCTATCAAACACCAATGCTTCTAACTCTTCGACTGAGTGTAATCTTCTCACCTTTGTTGTTGAAAACTAGACCTATTAGATGTAGCTTTGCCAAATCATTTTTTACAACAATAACTTTTGCTCCTATAGACATGGAACCTATGTTTAGCATCAACATTTCACCCTTTACTAGTTGTGAGACCTTTTCTTACCTCTCTAAACCCTTTGTTCGGACACCTAAAAGGCATCAGAGAAGATTGGTTATGAATTATTGCCAACGATACAAGTTTCTTATAAGTTATTTGATATTTACAAAAGATCATTTTTTTATGAAGTTGGTGTAGTACAAAGAGTTGATTCGATTAAGAATTTTATCGATCACAAATTTTGTATATTTTCTCAATTTACTCATATTTTTGTCGATGATAAAAACACAACTTCAAAGTCACTAAATATATCACAAGCACATATTGGTGGATCAATTTATAATCAGAACAAAAGGGAAAAAAGAAATGCATACAACCATCATAAATTCTTTAAGCTAAGCCAAATTTGAGTAAAGTTTTTTTTCTTAACAGAGGAGTATGTTGAAGGACAAAATTAGTATTTATTAAAATTTTAAAATAATTAAGATTTTATTGTTATTAGTTTAGGATTTATTGTTAATTAAGGATAAGATTTGTTAGAATTTGACTCCTTATAGAATTAGATTAGTATTTTATTTTACCAATAAAAAATTACACAAATAATTATTGATTTTACTGATAGAATAGTCATTATTAATTTTTGAGAACTATATTATTTAATTATCTCATCTATGCCTTATGGCATGCGTCATTAGTTGTTATGCGCAAAAGCAATAACTAATGGTATATGAATATATCAAATCAGTAAAAGGAAAAACAGAATTTACGTGGTTCAACAATTTACCTAGGTCTACGGAAGGCAACATATATTATTGAATTGAGTAGGAAATATATAAAATATAGATATCGATTTCCTCACTAATAATATCTCTCAAGTGTTTCCCCAAACTCACAGAAAACTCTCATACTCACTCAGTATTTTCTCTCTTTGAGTTTCCCTATACTCTCTTTGATTTTTTTATGATTTTTTCCTTATTTTTGCCTTATTTTTTCAATGCATGAACTCCTCCATATTTATAGATGAAACAAGGCTCCATCTCCCAAAATTATGCCATAATTTAAGCCGTAAATTAGGCCACTAATTTTTTACTTTATAGCTAATATTCAACCATCACCACCTTGGCGAAAAAGTTCATAGCGCTTCCTCTAAATGTTCCCTAGGCACTCTAAGCCCGAGAGATGTTGATCAAGTTCAAACAGTGTTGAAACTTGATTCCTATAACCACCTTTGTAAGTATATTTACAGGGTTATCTACAATCCCAACTTTTTGGAGTGTAATATTTCCTTCATTAATGATTTCCCAAACAAAATGAAATTGATCATCGATGCGCTTGGTGCGACCATGATGAACTTGGTTCTTTTCCAAACAAATAGAACTTTGGCTATCATAGAAAACCTTTACATTCTTCTGAAAATACCCAAATCCTTGGTTAACTAGAAAAGTCATATAACTTCTTTGAATTCTTCTATTACAACTATATATTCTGCCTATGTAGTACACAAAGCTACAATTGACTACAATATTGATCTCTAACAAACTGGTCCTCTTGTTATTGTGAACACATAACCAGTTGTAGATCGATGCTTATCCAGATCTCTGGCATAGTCAGAATCCACATATCTGACTAGGTGCTTTCCTTCAGTCTTATCTCTCTCAAACTTCAAACCAATATCAATAGTACCATAGATGTACCGTACTATCCAATTCACTGCTTACGAGTGTCCCTTACCAGGATTGTGCATGTAGCAACTCATCATACTAACAACATGAGAAATATCAAGTCTAGTGTATACCATTGCATACATCAAGGCACCAACGACATTTGCATATATAACATGCTCCATTTGCTTCTTCTCACCGGTGGTGCTAGGTGACATCAATGCACTCAATTGAAAATGAGAAGCAAATGGTGTACTTATTGGTTTGGTTTTCTCATCAATGTCAAACCTTTGAAGTACTTTCTTCAGATACTGAGTCTGTGTTAGATAGACTATGCTTGCAACTCTATCTCTTGTGATTTCCATCTCAAGAATTTTCTTAACTTCTCCAAGATCTTTCATTTAAAATTATAAACTCAATAGAGCCTTCAGTCTGTTGATCTACACCTTACTCTTAGATGCAATCAATATATCATTAACATATAAGAGAAAATAAATGAAGGTACCATCTTGGAGTTTCTGAAAGTATACACAGTGATCAAACTGGCAGCCAATAGTTTTCTTTTCTTTGGGAAGTTGAACCAACTCCCAAGTATGATTTTGATGTAAAGACTTCATCTCTTCATCCATTGTCATCTTCCACTTTATACTATCAAATCTTCTACATGGCTTCTCTATAAGTGCATGGGACATCATCATCAATTACTGGAAGTACGAATGTTACCATGTCTGTGTATTTGATAGGCTTCTTAATCTCCCTTCTCGGTTGAGTAAGGCAATAGATTCTGACTGTTGATTGATCGGTGATGATGGTGAGAGAACCTCCACCTCAACTGAGATCTTTTCTTGATCATCAATTTCATCTTCACCATGATCGGAAGTCGATGTAATCTTTTCTTTATCTTCTAGAGTCTCAAGCACCACCTTAGAAAGAGTATTTGGACTTTCATTCTCTTTCTCTGAATTTATCTGTTTCAACATAACAGACTCGTCGAATATGAAATCTTGGCTTAAGATGATCTTTTTCAATTCAACACACCAAAATTGAAATCCTTTAACTCCTTCATTAAAGCCCAAGGAAATAGTTTTCTTTGCTCTAGGATCCAGTTTAGATTCACTAACATGAAAATATGCAGAACATCCAAATATTTTCAATGAACCATAATCAAAAGCAAGTTGTCCAGACCATACCTCTATAGAATTTTTCTCATCTAATGCAATCGTAGGAAATATGTTGTTTATATGAGTTGCATATGACAAAGCCTCAGCCTAAAATTTCTTGCTCAATTTGGATTGAGATAGCATACATCGAAATTTCTCAACCAAAGTATGATTCATTTGTTCTGCAACTCCATTTTATTATGGTTTAAGAGGAACTAACAAATGTCTGATTATCCCTTCATCCTAACAAACTTTGAATAAGGGATATGATTTGTACTCGCCACTACTATCAGATATAAGCCTCTTAATTTTCTTGCCTACCTGAGTCCCAATCATTTTATTCCATTTAAGAAAGATATCCAAAACTTCATTTTTGTGACTCATGGTGTATATCCATACATATCTAGAGAAATCATCAATAAAACTCATAAATTAGCCTTTACTTTCAAGTGAAGCATTCCTGGAAGGTTCTTAGATGTCTATGTGAATATAATCTAGAGTTATCTTAGTACGATGAATGGTAATGCCAAACTTGACTCTTCTTTCTTTTCCTATTACATAATGCTCACATAAATCAAACTTTCTAGTCTTGGCACCTTTTAGAAGACCATGCTTCATTAAGCCTTATAAAGCCTTTTCACCGATATGCCCTAAACGCATTTGCCATAAGCGGGAAGAATCATATGTCTTTTCTTCAAAACTACTTTAGATAGCTACTCTTCTTGTAACTATACTCCCATCTAGGAAATATAGGTTCACCTTTTGAGTACCCTTCATCACTAAAAATGCACCTCATACAACTTTTAAGGCTCAATTTTCCAATGTTACCTTGTAACCATCAGAATCTGCAACACCTAAAGAAACAAGGTTTTTCTTTATATCAGGAATGTACCTCATATTCGTATGTCATCTGATTGTACCATAATTCATCTTTAGCCGTATTGTTCCAATCCTTTTTGTCTAACAGACATTGTTGTTGCCCATAAACATAAATCCTCCATCGAGCTTCTCAAAACTTGAAAACCAATGTCTGTTTGGACACATATGATAACATCCAGAAACAAGGATCCATTTGTTTGAGTAGGTATCTGATGATGAAACTATAAAGGCTGATTCTTCATCTTCATCGACCTTCTATGCAACATTTTTCATTTGACTTATCCTTGTTTGGAAAATCTTTCTTCCAATTCCATTTCTAGTGACAATAGGCACACTCATCCTTCATAGGACGTATTTTGGATGACTCTCCTCTGGACTTTGATCTGGATTTCCCCTTATTATTTGATCCGCCTAATTTTTTGTTGTTCGTCCTGCCTCTAACTGCAGTCAATAGTTCTGATGTTAAGTCTTTGTGATCCTATTGATCCTTCTTCTGGTACTCATTATTTACCAAACCATTTGAAATTTCTATGAATTTAACCTCATATTTTCCATATAATAAAGTTGTGGTTAAAATACTCATAGCTCTCAGGTAATAAACTTAGCAACAACAAAGTTTTATCTTCATCAATAATTTCAACATCTAAATTTTGTAGATCAACCAAAATTTAAATGAAATTATCTAAGTGCTCAATCATAGGGGTACTTTTCTTTTACTGGAAACGAAAAATTTTCTTCTTCAGGTAGAGTCAGTTCTCTATACTTTTCGTCATGTACTTATCCTCTAGTTTCTTCCAAAGAATTGCGGCTACATTTCCTTTCATAACAAAGTACTTATGATATTTTTTCAAGCATAGTTGAATTGTTCCACAAGCTTGTTGGTTGACATAATTCCAATCTTCATAGGAATAATCTTCTGGTCTGGTCTCCAAGGTTATATTAGATCCTTCTCAGAACAATAGATCTAATACTTCACAATGCCACATGCCAAAGTTATTGGTACGGTCGAATTTCTCCACCTCAAACTTTGCATTGGATAACATTGTTCTTCGAGTAGAATAACTTGGTTTGCCAGTACTTTTAAGGTCAGTTTGTGCACCTTCCTCGATCTCTCTTGTATCAGCCATAAGTACAAACAGATAATAGAAATTTTTCACTTATAACTTAAAAATATTATTTTTCCAAATTTAATACCTTATTTGGAAAAACAGAATCCACTATTAAATCCAAAATGGTCCAATTTTCTAGGAATAGGTCTGACTCATTTGAAAACGAATTAAAAATGGACCAACTTGGTCAAAAATTCACTAATGACTCCGTTAACTTTCTAGTCAACAATCAATGAAAAGTCAACGACCTGGTTAAATTGGCTTAGTGACTTGGTCAACGGATTTGATGACTCAATCAAAGTGGCTAAATGGCTCGAGTTGATGGTTTGGTCAATGGTTTAGAAGGCACAACTCAGTGAGTTGACTCAATTGTTGGTAGCAATACTCCGGTGGCTCTTGGCAATGCGTCTTACCATCGATTTAAGCAATTCTTTCACTGTTTGGTTCGTCTCGTCGAGAACTTCGATTTGGTATATAATATTGCTATATTTGGTTCTAATACCAATTTTTTGTGCACAGAAGTAATAAATAGCGATATATGAATATACCAAATCAGTAAAAGAAAATACACAAAATGTATATGGTTTGGCATTTTTCCTAGGTCTACGGGAGGCAATAGATATTGTTGAACTGAGTAGAAATTATACAGAATACAGATACAGATTTCCTCACTAATAATATTTCTAAGGTATTTTTCGAAACTCATAGAAAACTCTCACACTCATTGATTATTTTCTCCCTTTGTGTTTTCCTATGCTCTTTATGATTTTTTCTAATTTTTGTCTTATTTTTTCAATGCATGAACTCCTCCATATTTATAGATGAAGCAAGACTCTCTCTCCCTAAATTATGTCATAATTTAAGCCACAAATTTTCTTACATTATGTCACAAATTAGATCACTAATTTGTTACTTTAGAGCCAATATTTAACATTAGTATCTAAAGGTCTTAAAGGAAGTGTGGTGTTGTTGTATTTTAATTGGAGGAGAAAGGGACCATAGGTCTATGTGCCTAATCCATCTTCTCCAACTACACAAGTAATGAAAGGGGTATAGATTTTCATGAAAGAATGTATATATCTCAAGCCAATTATAATCACATGTCATATAAGAAGAATTTGGTAGCTTATGCACATCATGCACTTTTCTAGGCATGATCAATTTTCAAACAATGGTATGAGAGCCACATTTATTTGATGATATGAATATGATTATCCAATTCCATGTTATTTTTTAACAATATATTGTAGTTGGTGAAAAATCTACTGAAATAATTATTTTTTTGTATTGAATTGGATATATACTTGACTCTTTCATTAATTGTTATTGATATTTTGTGATGGTATCTCATAATATAATCATTGGAGTTAGAGGTCTATAATTGATTGAATCAAAACCCATTTTTTGTGAAATTATACATTTAGTGTTGTATCATCACTGTGAATGGCAAGTATGGGTTATTTAGATTCCTTTATTTTATTTTATTTTATTTTTTGTCGTGATTGTGGTAGTACTAAACAAACCTATTCCAAGTCAATCTAAAGCAATGGGTCTATTTCTCTTGGTTTTATGATCATTTTTATATATATCTTATGTTGAATATTGATAACTGATTGCAAAATAAAAATAAAATAAAAACTATTTTCATTTTTTCATAGAGTGGCTTTTTTGTTGAAAATACTACCATGTTTAAATTACTCTTGATTTTTTTACGAAGATTGATATGAAGTTTTTAAAATATTAGTCACTAAAAAATGATTTTCTAATCATTTATTTTCAATCCAATAAGATTTTCTTAAGAGTTGAGAGGATGTTGATAATAATTTGTTGGTACTTGACTATCTTTAGTATTAATTGTAGATGCCTTTTACTTAGTTTACTACTAACTTGAGACGTGCTACAAGTGCTTCGTACTCAGTTTCGTTGTTTGTTGAATGAAATCCGATCCTTTAAGATTACTCCAAGAGGTTGCCATCTGGAGTTCGTAGCAATATACAAACTCCGCTTCTTCTTGCTCATTAGGAATTGTCTACTACAAGGTTCCATAGCTCAGTATCTGAGTTAGCTAGGTTGCCCCTCAGGTTACCCCCAGTAATTGACTGTGTTCATGCTTGGATAAGAGCTATCGAGTTTGTCATCTCAACAATAAATTTTGTTAATATTTGATGTTTGGTTTTTGTACAAGGCTGATACTTGACGTCATACTTGCTCATTTTTAATGATATAATGTTTTCATTCTATTTTCTAAGGTTGGGAAATTATGTTTTCATTCTACGATCATTGAAAATATTATGGTTGATGATTACGTAATTAAATGCTTCTTCTATGATATAATGAGTTTTTTAAATTTATTTGATTGATGTCAATTTGTGTAAAAAAACATATTTATTTGACCACATTTTTTATTTATTAAGGATTTGGCTCATTAATGTTTTCAGAGTATAATTGTTGTATTGATTCAATGAGAACTCGAGAATCACTATTATGATGTACTTACTAAGGGTTTGGCTCATATGGTTTTAGAGTATGGATTCTAGAAGGAATGAAAAAGGCTATTATTGTAAGTAAGTGGAAGCTCGGTGAGAGCTGTGGATCAAGTGTTAATTTTGTGTTTGGGTTTAATTAAATCAATAATTAAAATTAATATGTATAATTTGAAATTAAGATGTATCAAGATATATATCGTGTTAATTATGTATACAAAGGCCTATGATCCATCTCTTCCAAATGACTAACTGACATTAAATTAACCCACTACTCTTGTTCACATTTTACGCTAAGAGAGATGTTAGTGTTTGAGGTGGAAAAGAAAGGGCTCATAGGGGTAAGTGTCTAATACAACTTCTGAAATTATATATATAATTAAATACTAAGAAGTATTATTTTATAACATGTCGTATTAGCTAGAGTAAATTGTTTAATTAATTAGCTTATGTGGTTAATGTATTTGGTTAAGCATGATATTTTTTTTTTGGTAACTGATGGTGCATGCATGCTTTTGAAATTAATTAACTACTAATTAGTATTTTTAGAGTTAGGAGTTCATACAATGGTATACGATACGATCATATAGCCCGAGTAGACTGCTACTCTTGAATGCATTAGGTTTACTTGCTAATACATGAAGTGGAGAATCACCATCAACATTTCTGGAGTTGACAAGATCGGAGTAGTTATGTATAATCCAAAATGCCAAACCTGAAAAAGTAAAACTAATTAATACAAGCTTTAAAGAAATTGATAGTATATATAATTTGAATTGTGATATAGCTGCCTGAAACTAGCTAAAAATACAAGCTTTAAAGTACATTTTCGTTAACATACCTACCTAAAAATAAATAAATAAATTGTGATATAGCTGCCTGAAACTAGCTAGGAGTGACACTTACTCAAGTATTCACCAGAAAGGGCAACATGGAGGATAGTATCTCCGTTATTTCTCCGAATCGAATGGCTTTTTTCCTTGCAATGAGAATGGAGACGAAGGAAAGCCATTTCTTTTCCATGAAGAGCAGCCAAAAAGAGAGGGGTCTCACCCTCGTTGTTTCTCAATGTGATAAGGTCGAGATTCTCTTTAGCCATTATTGCACACAATTCAACATTTCCTAGTGAAGCTGCTATGTGTAGAGGCGTGTTTCCTTTCTTATTCACAATATTAATTAGGCTATCTCTACCAATATTTTCTATCAATTTTACTGCTGTTTCTGTTTGCCCATTTGACACAGCTATATGTAAGGCAGTATCACCTAATTTAGTGAGCCTTGCCTGCAGCTGAGCTTGCTTGTTTTTCTTGCAACATTCCAAAACTTCATCCCAATTCCCTTTCATTGCAAATGTGAACAGTTCATTAATGTCATCATCTGTAGCCATAACTATGTTTCTTTCTCTGGGTTTTCTCTTATGTTTTGAAATTCAATGAAATGTTAATGGGAGAAAATGAATATCAATTGGTTTGTTTAAATAGCTAGATAGCCATATGATTCACTATAGTGAGATAATTTATATACAATAATTTATTATTACACACTAAATATTGTAAATATTTGGATGATATGCATAATATTTTTTTTAATTTTACCTAAATTTTTATCAATTAAAATATTGAGTACCTAGATACATATACATATTATATAATTTAGATATGAATATTTTATAAAATATAAATATTTCATGTTCGATAGCTTTATACTATTACTACACTGAAAAGTAAAAAAAAATCAATAAATAAAATACAAGAAATAAGAGCGGATCGAGTTACTGCTTGAACAAAATTAGAAAAGTTACTATGGTTAATAGTTATTTAAAAAAAAAAAGTTACCATAATTAATGGTTATTTAGAAAAGAAAAAAGTTGTTATGGTTAGTGAGAGGCATCTATATGAAGTCCATCATAAGTTATAGGCTTCGTTAAAGAAATACTAATACCACTTTAAAAAAGAATAAAATAAGGCAAAGAACTAAAGAGATGCTCCAGGAAGATATATCTTTTTTGTTTTTGTCATCATTATGTTTGAGGCATCGTGGGTGCTTAGACAACGAAATGAACTTTTATTGATATTAAATATTTTAATATTTAAAAAATGTTATTTTTGGACTTAATATATATAAAGCAGCCCATTGCGAATTTAGTACTTATATTTTTTTATTTCTCTTTTCTCTTTTTATTCTTTATTTATTACTTTTTTACAAACAATTCAATATGATTACTATTTGTCTATTTTTTATGTTAATTTAATAATTTACATTAATTTGTGACTCAATCTAATTTACTCTTTCTTCATTCTATATAAATTAATAATTTATATTTTTAATTTAATTTAATAAATATTTGAATAAAAAACTATAAATTAATTGATTGAAAGAGAAAAAACTAAAAAATAGTAATCAAAATAATGAGAATATTTAGTATTTAACTATACATATACTTTAAATTAATAGCATTATTATATTTTATAAATATATCATTATAATAATTGATATAATAGTTCTTTAAGATACATACATGTATGTTCGATTATATTTATCAATAAAATTATACTGCATCGTTTAAGATTTATCTCTAACTTAAGATATATAAATTTTTTTCTAAAATAAAATGATGTTTATTTTAATTTTTTTAACTTTAAATAATAATAAATTGTTGTCAAATTCGCATGTCACATTTGTAACATGATGTTCCTTATACAACCATATAATATTTAAAAATGTAAATAATTTTAGATTTTATTTGTTATTATTATTGTTATCAACTTATATGCATAACTTCAACTATTTTTATATCACATGTTAATATATAATTTGTGCTTAAAAAATTATAAGAGATAAAATAAATAATAAATGCATAAATCATTATAACTAGAAAATGAAAATGTTTGTCAATTGATATGTGACTTAATGGCATATATTGTCAATGGGTTTTTAAATTATGTAAGTAAGACTTTGTCCTTATGCCTATGTTAACATTCTTGTATAAAATACGAAATCGGTTTGTTGTATTGTGTTGTGATTTTTTTATATAAGATTAGTCAATGACGATTTAGTATTGTACATACTCACTTATTTAAAATATTTTATATGTTCTCATGATTACACATATCACATAGGGTTGGTTTATGAAGTATGTATGTTAGGTTGTATTTGTATTATTTTATTTCGTGTTATTTTATATGAAAATTACTTAGTAAATTTTTAAAACAAAAAATAACTTCTTTAGAGCTCCCTAAGGTATTACCCTCACAATAGATAGTTATTACCTTCTATAACATGGTTGTCATACCATTAGGATTTTACTATGTTGACTCGTAGTTATTATTCATATCACTTGGTGGTGAGACTCTAGAGTAAAATCAGATTCTTCATGGATCAAAATTGATTCCATGAAAACAAGCAGGACAACATAGGCATAGAAGTATAGATGTCCATGATAATGGTATTTTTATTTATACTAATATCAAACTATATATTATTAATTTATTATAGTGAATTGTCTCTTAAGTGATGAATTATTTGTTGTTAAAAAAGTGGTTGTCTTAAACAACTTAAAGATGTTATCATATATAGATAAAATTTCTACGTGAGTTTACTCATTAAATCACTATATTTGTATGCTTGCTTTGTAGTATTAATATATACAATGTTTGATCCAAATATTCTTGCACATAGGAGAATTTGATTGTGATTAGAAAACATTTTTTCCTACTTATTTCCGGTGTTTCTTTTCTATTTTGTTATGCTTTCTATCTATCGCTTTATACTATGTCTATCTTAGAATAAATTGTTAGTTCTAAGTTTATCTTTGTTTCTTATATACTATGTTGTTTATATTGTTTCTTTCATTCTATTGATATTATTTTTGTAGCTAAGTTTGGAGACAAGTTCTAGAGAGTTTGTATCTCTTTATTTTAACTGTTTAGACTCTCTTATTATTAATAATATTGTTCTTATTAATATTATTATTGTTAATTTATAATTTGCACATAAAAAATTATACAAGATAAAATAAATAATGGAGGTATAAATCTTCATATCTATAATACTAAAATTTTGTCAATTATCATGTAATTTAATGATATATATTGTTTGTGAATTTTGAAATTGTGGTAAGATGTAAAAAAGATTTAAAGAATTTAAAAGAAAATATGATTAAAAAACAAAAAGCAAAGTAGGGTGAATAAAAAAATTAAAGGTAAAAGAAAGAAAAAGAAAACAATGAAAAGAAAAAGTAAAAGAGCAAAGGAAAAAAAAAGCGAAATAAAAAAAATGTTGTTATAAATCTAGCTAATTTTTTATATATTAGGTTTGCAACATCCGCAATATGCTTGTTCTACTATATTTCAATTTCAATTTAAAATTTGTTCACGGAACTCAAACTTTTATATAATAGATAATTTATAAATTTTACATCTTAATTAAAAAACAGTGAAAAAATCACTTATTTATTGAAAGCATCATGACCCTTGTGCTTGTGCATAGATAATTTAAAATAAAAGAATATATAATAAAATAATTATACGCGATTTTTTTTAATTTCTGGATCTCTAATAAAAATATATAAACTCAAAATAAGACAAAAAATAAAATAGAATTACACACATAAAGTAAAGTAATACATGTCAAATTAGTATCAAAGTGGAGTATATGTTAATTAAGCATACCATTAACCTTTTATTTTAGTTTTTTCTAGTTATAGTATCAAAGTGGAGTACATGTCAATTAAGCATACCATTAATCTTTTATTTTAGTTTTTTCTATTTATAGTATGATATTTATGATGTATTTTATAAACTAAATTTAGTATAAAATAATAATTTTTTTTAATTATATCAACTAATTTAATAAATAAATAATATTTATGTTTATCATATTTATGATTTATTTTATAAGCTAAGTTTAGGACCGAGTAATAATTTTTTTTAGTTATGCCAACTAATTTAATAAATAAATAATATTTGTTTTATAATAAATACAAAATATATTAGAAAAATTACATAAAATTGTATCCATAAAATCTATAACAATAAAAATAACACCAAAATAATATTGAACGATATCGAATTGAACAGAGCTCAACATCGAACAAATTTAAATGATTATAACTCAACTTAAATAACATTCAATTGGATAAAATTTAATCTTAAATAATAATATAAATTTTTTCCAATAGTAAAATTATATGAACTAAATATAAGCAGCATTATTTTTGTGCTACAACTTTTAAAATATACTATTTTTTTCTTTATTATTTTTAATAAAAAAGAATAGCACATTAAGCTCATTTACATAATTTGTGTTATATAATGTTTGCTTTGGATTGAGTAAGAAAATTAAAATTAAATAATATTATAGCAAGTTTGTTCATGTTATCATGTAGTGTTTTTTTTTTCAATGAACCATTTCAAAAATGTCGTTTCATGTAGTGTTTGATAATATAGATTATATTAGGTTTAGATTATGCATTTATGTTAGGTCGGAAATTACAATATTTACCTTGTATTACCTATTAGAGAAAAATTTGAAGAAATAAATATAAAATAAAATTGAAGAGTATAACAAATAAAAAATGTACAAAACAAAATAATGATGTTAAATTAAGAGGCCAAATAGATAATAGATATAATATAATATAAAAAGGTACAGAAATAAATTGAAAAATATGAAGAAAAAAAAATAAGAGTGTATTAAATATCCTTTCATTTGATCAATTTGGAAAATTCATCTGCATTGTATTGGAAACAAAATTTCAAATCCATAAGGTTGTGAATTGGATAACATATTAACATTTTTAAATTCACATAAATTCAATTCTTTTCACATATATTAAAATTAATAATTTTTATCTAAGAGTTTTTTTAATCAATTTAAATAATTTTAAAACACTCATTAAAAATTTACACTCTTCTATATTGATAATAATTAAATGAGTCAATTACTTTCATTTTTTTAGTAATGTTTAGACATTTTAATGAATTATTTAATAATTCATATTTCCTTTTCCATTTATATTTAATATGTGACAAAGTTATTTCTTCTTTGCTACAGTTAATTGATAGTAATAATAAGTGAATACATTATAATTTAAAATTTTGAATTGTATGAATTTGTAGTTTGTATAATTTTTTAAGTTTCGAATTAATAAGTTTGTACAAAGGATTAGATTACTTCGAATGATTATTAAGTACGAATATGTTATGGATTATAAAATTTATAATTCATATATACTAAATCAAATTGTAAATTTAATATTAAAATCATGTAAATTCGATGTGTTATAAACCTTTAAAAAATAGGTGTCCACCAAATAAATTATTAAAAAATTACAAAACAAAATGATTGATTAAAAAAATTTGCAAAACAAAATAAAAGTGTCTATAATTTGGTGGCAAGAAGCCACTTTTGTTTTATTTTTATATTTTTTTAAATAAGATTAGGTTTGAACATGCACAATATGCACGTTGTACTTTTATTTTGAATTTTATTTATTTTTATTCTTATTTTAAATTTGTTGCAAAACTTAAATATTTAAATAATTGATAATTTGAAAAACTTTCATCCTAATTAGCATATGGTAAAAATTAAAATAAAATATTTATTGAAAACACCTGTTCTTTATACGTGTGAATAATTCACTAAAAATAAAGGAGAAATGTATAATAATTAGTTAAATAAGATTTTATTTATTTACGTGGAAGATTGAAAACTTCGTCGACTCAAAAAAGTGAAAATAGTAAAGTGGAATAATGCGTGGAACATGTGAATGACATTTTATATTAATTATGTACTTAAACTTAAGAAAAATTATTAATTTTTAAATTTTTTTGAATTTTTTTAGTTCTTATTAATTGTATCATCTTATCTTATTTAATAAATAAATTATATTTATATTTGATAAGTATGCATGTGAGTTGCGACAAAAAAATAATCTTCAAAAATATATTATTTTAATATAAAAAAGCGATACATTTTATTTGTGATTTGTGTCTTATAATGTTTAAATTGAATTAACTTACTTAAATTAAAATAAAATTATATTCTAAGGAGTCTGTTTCTATTATCATATCGTATAGTATTTGATTCATTCAATAAATAATTATGTGTTATTTTATATCATGTTAAATATTAAGTTATATTGTGTTATCATATACTTGTATCCTATTTTGTTAAACAACTCACATAAAATTCATTTAGGTATCTATAAGATATGGAGATTGTGTCACAATTATGAATGTCTAATTATTGATTTATTAAAAAACTTTAGACCTATATAAATACTAAAATTAAATAACACTAAAAATGCTAAAACATATTACAAATTAAAACAAAAATATAGCTATGGTTACGACATTGTATTTATTTATACGAACTTATTATGAAAACCCCAGTCTTTTCTTTTATTAGCCCTAAAGAAGTTAATTTTATTTCGGATGAAGATAAACATTCTTCTATAGGAGCTTATCTCCTGTAGTTTTATTTTACTCATATTTTTTTTCTTTACATTAATTGGTTTGAATAAAAGTACATATTTTTGTTGTTTTTCATATAGATCCTGACTTTAGGGTTAATGGTGAATTTATAATTTATATTCAGGAGATGCACTATATACATGGTAAAAAACAATATTTGTTTTTTTTATTTAAAAAAAAAGAAAAGATTGAGGATATTATATCCATTCGGTGCATAAATAACTTAATTATTCAACTAATTTCACTTTTAATCCCTCTTATAATATGTTTATTTTCTTATAACGTTTAAAAAAATATGTTCATTTACATTGTAAGAAAAATAAACATATGTTTTTTTCTTAATGGGATTAAAAATGAAACTTTATGTATAAAGGGAGTTATGTCATACAATTAAACCTTATATATATCTCATTTTAGCAAATTATTTTCAAATATTAAATTTTTTTGAGATATTGAGTGTTAAAAACTTAAAATTTAAAATTCAAAAAGGATGCAGTTTTATTTTATACATGTAATTTATCTATAATTTTTTAAATATAACACTTAAAGTTTTATTTGTAGAGAGTTGAGGTAAGGCACATGCCCCTCCTCATCCCAGCATACATCTACATTTAGGATTTTTTTTCTCATCTAAATATTTATCTATGTCATATTTATACGTGTGAAACTTATATTTTTTTATCAATTTAGATCCATAATGTCAAAGATAGAAAAAATTATAATATGGTATTAAGATGTTTTTTTCTAAAGAAAGATCAATATATTAGTTGGAGTAGCCTAACTTTCGATTGAAAAACCTTATAATAGAGAAAAATACAAAAGCTCATGAATTTGTCTACATGTTTAAGAATATTTTTATTTTTAATTTACCAATTTTACTTATTAATATATTTAGACTGGTGATTTTTTATCCACATTGTAACTTTCGATTTTTATTAAAATTCTATTTTTAAAGAAAAAAACCTCATATTTATATTATTTATAGGAGTAAATTTTTAAATTAAATTATAGAGTATTTATTTATTAAAACAAATGAAAGGATGACGTTTGAATAAACAAACTATCCAAAGGTAAAAGTATTACTAAAGGTGATCAATGCCTACTTATTGGTGAAATCTCCACATTCTTATCAAATGGTAACCTAACTATATGGGACTATCTAAGTCATGCATATTTTTTCAGACTCTTTGTTGCATTACATGCACAAAAACAACCCTCGAAGACCAATGCCCATTCTATTGTTGACAACTCCATAAACATTCGTATCAAATCATATGAGATGCCTCCCTCGAAAGAGCAATGATATCACATATATCATCCTGGATCCGTAAGTCTACCAATCTTTAATTGATTTATACAAATTCTCTTTTATTGGTCAACTAATCCTATCTAAAGAAGATAGGCTTTGGAGTCAAGGTGACCTAAAATCTTGAATGACCTTGGCATGCAATTTACCCCCAATTGGAAGCATATTACCTTTGATTGTGATTTTTGTCACATATTATTGCATTCCTCTGATGATCAAACTAGAGTTCGAGCTATTACACCAATTAATGTTAAGGTGAGAATTTTATGGATTTATCCTTAGACACCCAACTTCAATCCCTACAATCAAAAACATACCAATACCCAAGTGTGGGTCTGTTTTTATAACTTGGTTGGGAAATTTTGAGATAAATAAATTCTTGCACAAATTTCTTGGGCCAATATGCTAGATTTTTGATCGATATAAACCTCGCTCGTAAACCTGATGAACAGATAATGATGGAAATAGGCTTTCTCACAATCGTTTTTGACCTACATAATGAAAATGTACTAGACTTCTGTAGTCTATGCTTCTATGTGATTAATGTAGCATACAAATGTAGAAAAAAAAGTGCTTCTACCTTTATAGAAAAGCCCAAAAAGACACAATCAACTAAGCCTTAAGTGTAAACTGATCCACAATAAGGTCATAGGCCTAACGTAACCATTACCAATAATGTAATCTTGATAAGTAATGCTTTTTTTACCCTCCATACCTTAGGTACTAATGTTCCTACCACTAGAAATATCCCTTCTAGTACTGCCACACTTGCCCAGCATCTTCATCTCTTGCCTTACCTATTAACTCAACTTCTATAACGACTTTTCCAACAGCTCCTATACCCACAATTGTCACCAACCATACTCTTTTTGAAATTACTAGCACTACTTAGCCCTTATGTAGATAACTTGCTTCCAATGCTAAACCAGTTAATATGTGGTTAGCTCGGTCCCCTAAGCCAGTTGATGTTAATAGAATGAGAATTATGCATGCGACAATCATTGATATCTTTATTGATGTAATAACCTCTTATACGACTATACCCTTATCAATTCTACAGCCTTGACTATATATGACTCCATTTCTGCTATAAAGATTTCTTTTCAGGCTTTTGACACTTTTACCATTGTATTTCCACTTCTTCTCGTCGTACCAAATTTTAATTTGATGTTTCTCACTATCCCACCCCCATTCTTTGTCTTGGTGTCTAAGCTTATGCATGTATACCAAAAAATGAAATATAATCAATTAAAAGATGTTGATAATGAAGGATATAAATATGTAACTAAAAATATTGATCGACCAAATTAATTATCCCCTAATTTTAACCTATGAGATACACACCCTTTATAAAGACCTCATACAATAGCTCATCATGATATTTCTTTACTGGAACTATAAGGGTATTTCCAACTAGGATACTTGATATACTTTCTAAAATATTTATAAAAATAAATAGCCTAATTTTTTATATATAGCAAATCCTATTTCAGATCTCAACTCTCTGGAAGATCGTCTCTAAAATATTTTTTGGATATACCTTTATTGGTGCTAACTCCACATCCGTAAATAAGCTCTAGTTTTTCTCTACCCTCTCAGTACTGGATGATACTTTGATTGTTCAACATCATCAACAACATATAATGATTACTTACACTACACATACCAAAATGCATATTTTAACCTTTGTTTATGGTAGTGAAACCAATGTTAAGTGAATGCTCCTTTAGGACTCTATAAGGTCTCTTTTGGATCTTCAATCCCCAAGGTTAGTTATAAGGGATTTTAATGATTTTCTCGAGTCTCATGAAATTATAGGCTCGTTTCAAAGTATTATATCTATTGAGGATTTTAGACTAAGGCCTTTTATTCTAACGTGATTAAAATTGATACTAAAGAGGCTTTTTATACTTATTCCAAAGGCATTGTCTCTCGTATTTGGTTATGCTTAGATTTTGGATTATGTTATGATGCCTTCCTTGACTCTTAGTCTAATATTTTTTGTTGCACTCTCCCACGAAATCACTCTTATCACTACTCATTTTTATTAACGGCTTTCTACGGTCAAGTTTTTGGGATCAAGATCATTCCACTTGCCTGATATATGGCTCAAGTATCCTGATTTCCTTGACTTAGTACGTCTCACCTGGTGGACTCCTATCCAAGCCAATCCAGTGGGATTATTATTTGGTAAGATTAAGGATCTTCAGTTAGTCCTCAAGGTTTAGAATATAGAGGTTTTTTGCGATTTGGATCATAATATTGAAGTAGCCTTCGATGTCATTTCTGACATACAAAAATCATATGATCATGATTCCTGTTTTGAAGAACTTTTCCAATTATAATATGATGTCTATATCGACTTAGTTAGATTGCCACATTTACAAGAGAGAAGATTACACTAAAATGGTTGAAGGGGTGATAAAAATACTACACTTTTTCCCTTCTCTTTTTCTATTTTAAAGGCCTAAATGCCTTTAACTTATATGGAAATCAATGGAGAGATTAAAAAGGATTCAGAAATTATAACTACTTATATTTTGTGATACTATGAGCAATGTTTCTCGACCCATGTGGGTGACATTCTTGACATTACTCTAATCAAATCTATTGTGCCTTCATTGGTCAGTTTTATAAGCAATGGTAATTTAGAAGTATACCATCATCAGAGGACATACGTGCACCCCTCAAATGCTTATAGGTTGAAATGTTTTACATGAAAATTATTTTGATAGTATTGGGACATCATGGGTATAAATGTAATACGAGAAATTCAAGACTACATTAGAACAGGTTGGATGCATCCGAGGATGAATTATAATTTTATAGTTTTTATATCTATAAACTCACAAGTAAGCATTATTCAATATAGGCCAATTTTTCTAGGAAATCTTATGTTCAAGCTAATCACAAAAATCATTATCAGATGCTTGGGATATGTCTATTCACGAATTTTGGCCCAAAATCAATTTAGATTCATTTCAGGCCAAAACATTAGAAAGTGTTTGGTTGGTGCTTCTAAGTGCTTCAACACTATACACCTCTCTAGTTAAGGGACAATGAATCTCTTAAATTTGATATTCCTAAAGCTTTTGACACCATATAATTAGACTTTATCTTAAAAGTGATGCATTGCTTTGGTTTTGACGATATCTTTCTAGGGTAGATATGAGATCTTTTTGCTACAACAAGAATCTCAATTATGGTTAATAATTCGCATAGGGATTAGTTGTCTTGCTCTAGAGGAATTAAATATGGGGACCCTTTTATCTCTACTACTGTTTCTTATTGTCAAAGATTTTCTTGGTGAATACCTTAGGTTTTTGGTTGACAGTGGGTGTTTTTTTTCAATTTCTTTTCTTGAGGCCAATCTTGTATGAACCCATTTTATATAAGCTGATGATATTTTCATATTTAATCATGACTATTAATCAAACCTCTAGGTTTTATCCAAGGCTTTTCAATTGTATGGACATCTTTTGGGCCAGTTTGTGAATTTGGGCAAATAGTTCATTTACTTTGGTAAAGGTGTATCTTAAAGCATCGTTTCATAACTTTGGGAAATAGATGTGAAGTATATTGGGGGTGCCTCCTTGTCATACTTATGTGTAACCTTATTTTAGGAGGTTCCAAAAGAATTTTGGTTTCAAGAATTAGAAGATAAAATCTATACAAGATAGAAGCTTGGACACGACTCATCCTCTCATTGGTAGGACGTAGATGTTTCATATCTTCAGTCATTTAGATTATGGTATTTCACTAAATTTAGATATATAATTGGCCGAAGTCATTCTTAGACGATCTAAAGTCATTCAAAATTTATTTTGGTCTAAGGATCGATTCAAATAAACTTAAATTGAACAAGAGGAAATGGGTCATAGCTTTTGGGCCTTAGTCTTTTAAATGAGGTCATGTTAAAAACATTCATCTAGTAGGTTATCACAAGGAACTCTAGCACACTACTTTATTTACAAAGATAGTAGTTAGATAAAGAGGAAGCTCTACAGAGTTATTATGTTCATTCTTTTGTCTTGCTTATTGCCTCATTATTTGAACCTATTGGAGAAATATAGATAGTAAGTTGGAAAGAACTCTTAATTATGATTTTATATTGATAATTGGCTAGACACCCCTATAATTGAAATAATGAACAACCCTAGTAAATCTTTCGATGCTTTCATTAGTAGGGGATTATTTACAAGTGTATGGATGACATATTCCATAATCTTTTAAAGACTTCTATATTGATATTACATCGAAGATACACTCGATAGTTGCTAGGATAGGTACAAACACCAAAATTTGGACACATTCAATTAAGAGAGGAGTCACAACCAAAGAGACCTATGCTTCACTATGTGTAGTCAGTGAATCAAGCATTAAGGCATATCTATCTGGGCCCCTGTTATAATGCCCTAATGGTCAATTTTACTCTGACACGCTATATATAATAAACTTCCCATTTATTTCCAATCAAAGAAGATAGGACACTCTTTACCTTCTCAATGTTCCTTATGTGGCTTAGCGGAGAAAACTTCTCTCACCTTTTTCTAACTTGTTATTTTACAGGTACACTTTGGGACCTCTCATGTGCTTTTTTTTACTAGGAACCTTGCACATATTATTCCATTCTCTATTTATGGACAAGTATAATACCAACTAATTTTGGGTCATAACTTAATATATGAAATGCATGGATTGTTTTAGTCATTTGGGTGATATGAATAAGCATAAATGATTACCAGTTTGAGGACTAGTAGATGATTATGAGTTCTACATTTGTCAAAATTTGGTGATTTATATGTGATGAGGGTCCATCACAGTGCATATCCATGTGAAATATGGTGGATGATCTTCAGGTGCTCAACATCTACGAATACAAGGCATCCTATGATGGGATCCATGGATTGTAATGGTTATTTAGAGGTCACCACTTACGAGATGGATAAAGGTCAATACATATAGTGCTACTTTTGGGTCACCAAGCTTAGCTAGTTATAAAAAGGTTTTTAAAACTTTAAGATCCTTTGTTAAGGAATGTTTATGTATCTCACTTAGGGTCTTATATGCTTTTGAGGCTGACCTTATAGCAATCATTCACGTAGTATTGTATGCTACTACCTTTGGTGGGTAGAGACTTTGGTTGGAGTCAAACTATATTTATTTTATCACTCATTTTTAGACTTGATCACTATTGGTGTCATGGAGATGAACTGTTATTTAAGCTGATTGCTAAGAGAAAATTTCTCGATTTAGTTTCATTGTTTCCATATTTATAGAAAGGATAATGTTGTAGCTAATAGTATAGCCTTTAGAGCTCTAGTATTTGTAACGCAACTTGGTAGTATGATGCCACATCATTTGCTAGTCATTTTGTTTATTCGAATGCTAACAATAGGCTTGATTATATGTTTTGTTGAGGATTGTTTTCTATAACTATTTTTTATTTATTTAATGATACTTGTAGTTGAGGGGCTAGATGAAAATGGTACTATAGATCTGTCAATTTAATTGAGATATCCCCGAACATTTACTAATACTTGTTAGGAGACAAGTAGTGCAAAAGTGTAGACAAATACTCTAGTTTTGCTTGAAAGATTAAATTAATTCTTTTTTATTTTTGGTGTGGGTTAGGAACCTTTATCAAAACTTAGCCATGAAGTTATGAAGAAAAATATGGAAGCCAAATTGCATACTATGCTTTTTACCAAAATATAAATAAAATTTGGATTATAAATTGAATTAGTGGAAAGGGATAAATAGATTTTTGTGGCAATTAACAACCAACAAAAACTTTGAAAATGGCTAGAACCCTAAAATTCTTGGTAAAATAAACTGCAAAAAAATAAAAGATAGTCACACAAATTTTACGTGAAAATAACTTATGTAAAACACAACTTAAAAGGAAAATCACGAGCCTACTTAACCACTCAATCTATCTACTGTGAAAGTTAATATTCAAGTATAAGGAAAGGTCTTAGACTATCTTTACAATGATAATGCTCCAATGTATCTTACTTATGAGATATCGCTTTATCCTAACAACCTATCAAGATTATGGTGTCAATTTGTGTCCTAGCTCGATTAACCAAATCAAACTTGAATTAAAAAATCCTAATCGAATTAAATTTGGACCAATTTTGGGCCAACCTAAATAGCTTGAAACAAATTGAGCTGGGTTCGAGCCAACTCATTAGTCCTAAATCAAATTAAACATGTCATGATTTTGTGATATATATCTAAAATATTGTGAATAATATTATAGTTTGAAATTAATAAAGTCTGAAATGTGATATAGATTATTTTAAATCTTAATATTTTTAATGATGATGTACTAGAATGTATTAATGCATGCTTTTTTTTATCCATTACTTGTTATAACATTATTTTTCCATTTTTATTGTTTCATTAATGATGTTTGTATTATTTGAGCTTTAATATTATTAAAAATATTTTATGATTTATAAAAAAAAATCTAATTAATTAAACCAGATATGTAGTTAATCGGTCTAATTTGGACTAATTTGAGCTGGTTCATTTGTGTTTGGTTTATATTTAGACTCAAATTTATTGGCTCGAATTAAATTTGATTTAAATTAAGGTTATATCAATTTAGACTCGGCTAATTTGGATCAGCTTAAACTAACCTAGTTCGCATAAATTTCCACTTCTATTCAAGGTAGATGATGGATCTAGACAACATTCCAATCAACTAGAGCACAAGCGATCAAACTTATCCATCGAACAATATGAAAAAGTAATCACAATAACATAAGTGCTTATGGGTCTTCTAAATGGATTTAAAATGCAATTTCTTTAACCCTATATATGCTCATACAGATATACAAGATAGTAAAAGTAGAGGATAACTATAAGAAGCACATAATTGAGATTAATCCAGCTAGTTGCAACAAAACAATTAGACTGTTATTCTAACTAGTAATAACCACACAAAATACCAGATGATTAAATTAGCCTAAACATGAAATATAGATGTAGAATGCAAAGGTCACGAGAACAATTGTTGGAAAAGATGAAGTTTTATTAAAAAAAAAAATTAAAGTCTTGCCTTGTCCCACATTACTTTTTTACAATATTTATAAGATATATAAATAGTGAAAAATTGGCTATTGGGATTGGGCCCCAAGGGGCACCCACTTTTGTAAAAGGGGAGAGGACCTAGGCAAATATGATACCACATGTTTGTTATATATATATATATATATATATATTCTTTTCCCAAAAAAAAACAATTGTTGCTCGTATTTACTCACAAAAATGTCTATTACTCGTCTTTAATCTAAAAATGGCCGTTACTCTTCACTACTCAAAATGGTTGTCACACTCTTAATTCTCAAACATTACCGTTATTATCATAATTGTCACACAGTTTCTAAAACTTATAAAAAGAGGGCCTCAGCTCTCAATTTTAACACAACAATCTCTACAAACTCATCTCACTACAAACAATTCTCTTTGCAACTCTAAGTTATTTTTTCAGTTTTTCGAGCAACAAATTTTTTTCAGGTGTACCATTCCGGTCTTCATCAGTGCAGTGAAATTCCGAGACAGAGAAAAAAAGATTCTAGGTTGTTTTATCCTGGGGACGACGGGATTGTGTTTGCTTGCACAAATTTGGGCAGAGTCGCAAAACGTTTTAAATAGAGCGATTTAGTCCGCGACTCAACCCAAGCAGTTACTTTCAAGTTATCGGTAATATTGTTCCTACATTGTTATTACAAACTTGTTTCAACAACAACAGTAGGATAATATGTAGATGCAAAATATAAGAAGAGCTCTAAAACGTATGAAGAGTTTGGTAAATTGGAATGAGGCGTGCAGTAGGTTTTTATTTAGAAAAATAGAATGCCTATACCTACTAGAATTCCAAAGTATAAAATAGCCCTTAAAAATATGAGTTACAAAAGAAACAGTCGTTGAAAAATCTTGTTTTGAAAAATAGAAGCTTAAATTAATGATTTTTAAAATCTTTATTTATAAAATGCATCGGAATAAACATTAAAATAATTCTAGTGTAATATGTAAAAAAAAAATTTGAAAAAATCATAACTTAAAGCTTGAATTTGTAGAACAAATTCCAAATTAATTTACAAATCAATTTCTCCATAAATCTTTCAAGATATGACTCTGATGTAGTCACTAGGTGTGTGAGCACTATGAAAAGATGAACTTTTAAATTAGCTATTCGAAGGGGCATGATAATAAATACATGTGTAAGAGGGAAATCTCACAATGGGTAATGTATTTATCTCAATTGCTCATAGTAGAAGGAATTGAAACTAATTCAAAATGTTTATGCACCACTAGTAATTATGGGAGTTTATATTGTAAATAATCTCCAATATCCAACTCTAATAAGGAAATAATATCCCATCCAAAGTTGGGCCGCTGGTTCACTTGAATTAGATGGACCGATTGGTTCTCGTTTGGTCTGGTCTATTCAGCCTTTTTTTCTTCCCCTTTTGATCATTTTACCCTTTTGCTACGTATTCAAGGACTGTACTATATCACAATCCAAAACCTTATTGACTATTTATCATGGTTACCTTATAGCCTATGAGATTATATTAAGATGTTCATGATACTTAATTAATACATCTAAGATTACTTATTTCTTTAATTCGAAAAAATTAAATTTTAATCTCGATATTATTTTACTAAAAATCTAATATCGTAACTTCTGTTAATATAATCATTCTCGTACACAAATGATTTTCCATGACACATTATACTTAAAAGAATATTACTCCTTGTACTTACCTCAATGGCATAATTATATATACTCATGTACACCAACTTTCGATTATCAACCTTGTGCATGCTTCTTGTGCACTTGAGTCGCTAGCTCCTCTAATGAGTACCTTCAATATATATATATAGTTTCTTTAATGATCACAATCAATGACCACTAATCAATAATTATGTTTAATCCCGTAGGATTATCATGGTTATAGATTGGTGTAATCAAGCACCAGAACATCTCAAAGGGGAGAACCTTAAGTCTTGTAGAGCCACATGTTGTTTTGTCTATCCTGGGTACTTTCACTCATATTAAGAACAAATTCATCAAAAACCTTAGGAACATTGCCATAGATATCAAATGAAAACTTTATCCTTGGGACTAGAATTGTTGTAAAATTAGGAATTGGAGCATATATAATAGTATACAGTGCCTTATAGAATTCAAATACAGGTAGTCATTCAATTAGAATCAATCCTAATAGTGCACTTATTTCTTGTGTTATCTGCTAAAGACTAAGAGACAACTCATCCAAGTATAACACCTTGATCTAAACCTACATAAACCACCCAAATTTATTTATCAACCATGAACTACTTGGCTTTTGTGAGTGTCCCACTCACAAGTAGCATGATTATGACAAACAATTGGGCGAATTATATACTTTGCTAGGACTAAATAGGCAAATAATATAGAATAAATACTAAAAATATTATTTACATCTAATATAATAATGTAAATAGATACACATTTATTATTTAAAAAATATTACGTTACTTTAAGCAAGATCACATATGCCAACAAACTCTGACATGATACTTTAAAGTAGGCAATCTATCCTATTTGTTCATATGTTTTTATATCTTTTTACATCTATTAACTATATATCATTTTCTTATAGTCTTCCTCAATATGCATGCGTTTTTACATCTTATGGTTTATGGACTCCATCTCATTGTGCTACGACTTCACTATCGTCACATCAATGGACAATATACCATTCTATAGCAAGAATAACTTTTTAAGTCTCGGAGGGACTTCCCCAACCACACTGTTTCCTTGCTACCTCTAATTCGGCTATAGATTTAGTGTCAGTTTAAGAGTTTGCTATACAAGGCTGTATCCCACTCCTCCCACAGATTGATGCACCATCCAAAATAAACACATATCCTAGAGGCCAACTTTAAGTATCTTATTGTCCATAAAATCTTAATCTGCAAACCCAATAAATTCCAAGCTATCACTAGAAGATGCCAGCATATAATCTTTTCATACTCCTTAGATATTTGAGTATATGCTTTACTGCTATCAATTATCGCTCAATTGGATTCAACTTTATATCTACTTGTCATGCCAAAAGCATAATAGATATCTTGTCAAATACACAACACAGCATATATGAGACTTTCCGTTACACTAGGGTAAATCTTTCTCATTTTTCCACTTCCTAAATAGTCTTGAGAGACTATTTCTGAAAAAGTTATTTTTCATACAGGAAGGTAATCATCCTTTCAAGGATGTTTTCATGCTAAAAATTGAAAAACAAATCCGTTACTTGGTTCACAAACAAGGAAAGGTGATACAAACGTCTTAGTTTTCACCCAACTCTTGCATGTAGCAGAAAGGTAAACAACACAAGTAATCAAATAGACAATAAACAAGACAGGGAGGAAACAACCAGTTCATATTCTATAACAATAAAGAAAGATCAACAAAAAGAATATAACATGGGAAAAACAAGTATGGAAAACATGGTATATTAAGTGCAAGAGTAAAGAAACATGCAGTCCAAAAACAAAAAAGCATAAAAGATAAGAAAGGCTTTCCAAATTACAGTCAAATCCTTGTATATGAGAACATATTTTGATAAAATCCTGATTGTACTAACAAAGCATACAATCATACTAAAATAAAAATATATCATGGTAAACCCACACAGGATCTATGCCTATGTGTAACTTCTACTGGTTAATTAAGACAACCATTTGGCAATAATCAATTCACTAAAAGTAAATCAATAGCTTGAGATCTTGAAAATATCTGCTAATACCTCTATCAGTCAGAGCACCAACTCAACTAGTATCTCCACAACAATTGTAATCTAAGAAAATTTGTTCCTCTCTATACGATCCAAACAAAAAAAATGGTCCCACACTCAAGTGGTATATGTATCATGCAAATATAGAAAGTATAAATTATATGTGAGTGTGTACAAGACTAAATCGATAGTAAGTGACTTTACATAAAGGACAATTACTAAGTAAAATATACAGACTCCATGTTGAACATGGGAACACCAACACAAAAACAACAATACTTAAAATCTCCCCATTTACCTTTCCATGAAAAAACAATGCATAACCTATATAGACAAAAAATCAAAGAAAATACATTCATTCAAGATATAGAAGTTTATTCCCATGAATGAACTTTTACTCAATAAAATAAATACCCCAACACACCTAAATCTAGAGCATCCATCTTATTATGCTCCATACATCTTCATGAATCAATACAAACATCTTGATGCATCATTCCATGATTCATGTCTAATCTCACAACTCTAACTACGCTCCAAATTTTGTAGCTACAACATGTATCCTACACATATGAAACAACATATCATGTAGAACTAGGTGTAATCTAACCAAATAATATCATATTATCCCTACATAAGTAACCATTGATAGGATAAGCACACAAAAAATATGAAACGCAGAAACATTACTCTCCCTAAATTCATACTACATTCCCTCTACGGGTATGCAAGTCTATCATTGATGATGTAATATAGCCTGCCTACACTCACATCTTATGCAGCACATCATACGGCAATCACAATGAGTTGTGCACACAAACTTCTCTCCTTTTTTAACACATAAAGTCAAATTGTAAGGTTTATTAGTATTGGTAATATTTGTGAACAAAACATTTTAATGTAATTTTACTTTCTAAGTGTGTCTTTTAAGAATATTTTCAAGCCGAAGAAACTAATGACCTTCAATAAACACATCTCAAGTATATATCTACTATTGTGCATGTTAGATTTCATATTAAATACATAGGAACATGGTGCATATAGGTCAATCAATCAATCAAGACATGACTAGATCGATTGAGCTTAATTACCTAACTGAACTAATTTTTACATTACTAGATCGATTGAGGAATTAATACTCAATCGATCGAGCACTAGATCGATTGAGATTAATGAGTAGATTGATCAACTTATTTCATATTCAATTAATTGTTTCACTAGATCAATCGAGCAGCCATGTTTGATCAATCGAGTAGCCAAGTTTTCAACTTTGCCTAATTTTTACTCAAGTGTCTGTATGTTTTAAAGCTTATTTAAAAAATTTCAAGGATAGATTTGTAATAGATATTTTACCTATGATTTCAACTCATGCTATTTAATCATACAATTGGTCACAATTTAGTTAACCATATAATAGCATTATTGAGCATTATTCTTTTCATCTTATTCTCTCTTTTATTTTGCTAAAACTTTTCAAGTAGGATTTTTCATTGAGTTAATTTGTCAAATATTTTTGGTTGTATTTGATGAATTAACAAGCCTACAATATTTGTGATATCATGCTCTAAACTAATTATTCTAAGATTACGAGTTTATTTTTCATTAAGTTGATTTTGATTACACATTTATATTTGTATTGTTGTACTAAATTTTCAGATGCTAGCAACTAGTGTGACTTGAGTTCATCGAAACATTGATCCAAATCTGAACACCTTTCTTATAGGGATTATGATGAAAGCAACGACTTGTGAGTATATTACTTGGGGGAATTTTCTTAACGGGTAGTTTAAGTCCTAACCTTGTAATTAGACCTTATTTTTCGTAATGGATAGTTGGGTGGTCCGGTAGACTGGTGGTTGTCCTCTTAGGTCATTAGGGTGGCCTAAGTTTTTTTTACCTAAAAATATCATATGTTAATCTTTATATTTTTGCATTACTTTATTTACACTTGATTGCATGTCTGACCATTCTGCAAAATTTTAATTTTTCATACTTTCACTGATCATCTATTCACTCGTCCTCTAGCTAATTAGATATGTAATTAGAAAAAACTTTTCATTTGGTATCAGAGCAGTCACTATAGACACTTAGTGTACTTAGGACCTTGTTATAGATCATTTGATAGATGGTTCGTCTACAACATGTGCATCTTACTTTGATGAGTCTAATTATCCATATTAGAAGGCTTGTATAAGAGCATTTCCACGATCTATAGATGAAAGCATCTAGATCTCTATGCTTTGTGGTTGATAACCACCTATGGTTACCAAAGATAATGCTATTACTTCTAAACCTAGGAAAAATTGGACCACTAAAGATAAAATTGATAGTAACTAGAATTAAAGTGATATTGATTCTATTTTCAACGCTATATATTTGGTAATGAGTTTCATTGTATTTCTCATATTGAAACTGCTAAACATACTTGAGATATTTTGAAGGTTGCCCATGAGGTTACCTTACAAGTTAAACGAACAAAATTTTGTATGCTTCATACTCAATTTGAGAATATTATGATGAAAGAATATGAGACTTTTTCTAAATTATGTGCTAAATTATGTGATATTACTTACATATGTATCAATTTTAGAGAGAAAATTGATGATTTTAGGATAGTTTGAAAGATTATTTACTCGTAACCAAATCACTTCCATGCAAAGGTCACTACTATTGATGACAACAAGGATGTGGACACTATCAAAATAGAAGAACTTGTTTGATCACTTCAAGCCTTTGAGGTGAGTTTTCATCCTCCTACCAAGAATGAAGGTGTTGCCTTTAAAACTGTTATGATTGAAAAAGGTGACAATGAAGAAGCAAAACTAGCCCTCTTAACCAAAAAATGAATAGAATCTTCAACAGAGGGAATCCTTAGAACAAAAGACAACCAACTCATCAAAATGATCAGAATCTGAGATAACACAAATTGTTGATTTCTAATTAAAAGAAACCTAAATCTACTAGACCTCAATGCTTTGAATGTATGGGTTTTTGTCACTTTACAACTAACTATGCACTTGTTGACTCAAAAAGGGAACAATAATCTAGCTAATTCAAAAAGTAGTGACAATCGCTTTCTAGCATTTACTACAATTATTGGTGGACAATTCAGTAAGTTTAACATTGATTCTGATAATGAGAAAAGTGATGTTGAATTCTTACTTAAGAAATTTAATGCCACTAATATTGAAGATGTTTTCATGGATTATGTAAGATGCAAAAGAAACAAAGATAAGTTGCTTGTAGAAGTAACTAAAGTCAATGAAAAACTAATATCTTATGAACTAAGTTCATCGATATTGGAAAAATAAAACCATGATTTTTTTAACATACTAATGGTCTCAATTCAAGTCTTGCAAGTTTAGAATAAGAAAAAAATCAAAATCTAATGTAGGAACTTGAACCTTCCAAAGAAGCTATAAAAAGACTATCAATTAGAACTAAAATGTTGGACAAAGTTCTTGATTATGGAAAACCAAGTAGAGACAAGGGATGACTAGGATACGTAGATGAGCACACTACACCATCTTTCCTAAAATCAACTAAATTTGTAAATCCTTTAGATATGTCTTCCTCACATGCTACACCTTCAACTTCAAGAACTAAATTGGTATGACTATGTAATCCCACCTCTACTATTACTCATTATACTTAAAGAATAGTTGTACCTATGATTGAAAAACATGTTAAATTTGTGTCTATTTGTCATAAATGTGATATAAAAGACCATATTAAACCACACTACAGATTTCTTGGAAAATATCCTTACTTTAACAATGTCTTTTATGCTAGATATTTTGGAATTATATTTCATCATCCAGACATGAATGCTAAATCTCGACCAATGATGAAAAAGAAAAGTAAAATTCAAAACAAGGATAAATCAATGAACATATCTAAGTCAATTGAATCCAAACCTAAAAATATAACGAAACCAAAATTGAAGAAATTTGGGGTTAGAAAAGATTTATTTTTTAGTCAACTAATTGTCTTTCTTTCTCACTTAGGAATTTTTATTTTGTGCTTGATTGACCCTAGGTTAGCATGTAAGTTTGATTACTTGATTTTAATTTCATTTTAATTTCTAATTTTAGTTTGATTGTTTAGTTCTTAATTTTTATTTAAAAAAAATCTTAAAAATAAATAAACAAAAAAATTGAAATTTTTTCAAGGGAGTAGAATTGTTTTAACATTGAAGTAAACTACAAATATCATTTGAATTATAAAGAAAATATTTTTTATATATATGTTGATTAATTATTCATTGTGTAATTGAGTATCTTGCTTTGTGCACTTATATTTTCCTACATCTGGTAATCGAGGTTGACAAGAACTCACTTGCATACTCACTAGACACACTGTATGTCTTGCTTGAAGTTTATGATTCATTATATGAGTTTTTGCGCTTTAGATAACCTTAATACTAGAATTGTGTTTGCGCTCTCTCTTTCACTTTATAAAATGATATTACAAGGAAACACCTAATGTTAAGAAGACTATCTAATGTTATGTGTGAAGTTAAAATGGTAAGCAGAGAGTACAACCTCACAACTAATGTGAAATTCATCATAATAAGTGTTTGGCTCATGCATATATTTTTTAAAAAATAATATTAAGGGGAAAAATAATATAAAAGCATTTTATGCACAAAAAGAAAGAACCACAAATGGTTATGAAAAATAAAAATAAATAACCATTCTCTCAAAAAGGTTAATTAAGATATATAAAGAGAAGAATGCAAAAAAAATTTACTAAACTCTCTTTTAGTTAGTAAAATTTTATGTTGTGTAAGTCCGAATTCAACAAAAATTCTTTCACGATTGGTGATACTTTTTCTTTAAATTCTCCATAACTAATCATTAATAGACTAATTGACATACCATTGTAGTTCCACTATCCTTCATAATTTGAGGAATATAAAAGCTTTTTTTGCACACACAAAAAGAACCACAAATGGTTATGTAAAAAGAAAAATAAATAACCATTCTCTCACAAAAATTAATTAAGATAAATAGAGAAGAATATGGAAAAAAAATTACTAAGCTCTCTTTTAGTTAGTAAAATTTTATGTTGTGCAAGTCTAAATTCAACAAAAATATTTCATGATTGGTGATACTTTTTCTTTAAATTCTCCATAACTAATCTTAATGGACTAATTGACATACCATTGTAATTCCACTATCCTTCATACTTTGAGGATTTGTCAATATGTCATTATATGGTTGAAAAATGTATGTGTGCTTTATTAAAATATTCATGCATACAATAAATAATTTAATCTTATTGAATGATAAATTTTTATTTCAAAATTGATTATTTGATTGAGGTTTATGTTTAAAAAAATTTACTACCTTGATATAAAAAAAATGAGTATTTTATTTTTGTTTGATTGTTTTTATCTTTTAATTTTGATTTTGGGTATTTATTTGAAATAATTGAGTTAATATAGAACTTAGGAGGAATTTTTTAAAATTTATTGGGTTTATGTTGATCGATAGATAATGAACTAGATCAATCGAAGTGTGAATGTCGATTGATCAACATTAATCTCGACCGATTGAATGAATTCAATTTATATACACTCATTCTTTTTCCTCAGTCTTATATGAACCCTAACCTCTAATCAAATACAAATTATGGCCAATAAATATGCAAGTATATGTATTACAATAAGTAATATAATGATAAGAAAAAATCATTCGCACAGAGATTATGTTATTAGAAATTATTTTTTAAAACAAAAAAATAAAAATCAATTTTTTTTATGTTTTTATGTTTTAAGAAAGCAAAATTAAAAGAATTAAAAATAAATAGTAATAACTAATTAAATCTTATTTGATAGCTAATAAGATATATGAAAAAATATCTAAGAATACTTAATCTCTCAATTTTCTAAATATATGAATCATTAAAATCCCCTAATATAATTATCAATCAAGCACATGATCAATTGAATCTAATCTAACATATATTTCTCTCTCAAGTAAACTACACAACATATAGTAATAACTTAATTACACTCTCATATTAATTAAATTGCATACTACTCATTATGTTCATCAATGATGAATAAGAATCATACATCTCTTCCTAGAAACTATGCATGTTGTTTAATCAAGACAAACAATTAAATAATTCTCTCAAATCTATTTAATTTCCTCTATAAATCAATTGTTGACTAAATAAATAATAGCATAAAAATTAGATTAAATAATATAATTAAATTGAAATCATAATTGGGGTAAAATATTATCCATCACATGTTGAAAATTAGATTCATAACACCCCTAAATTAATAAATTGACTAGACATTATTTTGTTCATGAAGCTCATATTTTTCATAAAGAAAAACCTAAAATTGATAAAGAAAGAATAAAAAGAAGAAATACAATCAGTCTCTTAAATTGTAACACTAATCTCCTCTTAAACTTTTACCAAAATTGTCTCTTCTTTAGAATTTTTCTATATTTTTCTCTCTTATTGGCTCCAAAAATAGATAAAGAATATGTAAGTTTTGAGTTATTAGGGCTTATGGGGAAATTAGGGGGTTACATTAAGCTCGGGTGGAATCTGGACTATCAAATCAAGTTCAGATCAAGATTTGAGATGGAAAAAGGAAAATTAATAGTGTTTCCTAATAGAAATGTGACTCATGGTACGAGGGGACTTACTCGATGAATCAGCACGCGATGCATGGCACGAGTGGATTGGTCATGGTCAACGTGGCTGAATCAGCACCACGTGGTATGACATGATTTGTAGTTATAGGTTACGTGGTGCCCCGGTGGAAAGAATGGACAAATCAAGTAACAATGTGTGGTACACTCATTGATCGCACTGTGAAACTCGAAATGAATATCATGTTAACACATGGTGTAGTGTAACGTCACACGGTACATGCAACATTGCGTGATTGACCCTTTCTGCTTGTGTGGTATCCACGTGGTAGCTTTTGCTTGGTTATACATTAAAAATTCATGAGAATTTCAAAAATATTCCATAAAATTCCCAAAACTTATATTTTCACCTCTTTTTACTAGAAAGTTCATATTTTATTGTTTTTAACCCCAAAAAATCACTCATTGAATAAAATGAGTAAAAATTAAGTAGAAAAACACACTAATGACTCTACTATTATAGAGTCATCACACCCCTCAACTTAACTTTTTTCTTATTCTCAATTAAAGCCAAGTCTAACTAAATAAACTGACTTGGGCAGTATATTCATAAATATATATATATATATATATATATATATATATGAACTATCCCCCTTAAAATTTGTACAATTCTATGACAAGAAAGTTCACATATTCATCAATCAAAATTTCATCAATATAATGATATGCAAGGTTTTTGATGAATTGATTTGTGTATGTTGCACATGACATCATCCAATGTACTCATGAAATCAACCTCTATGAGCATGCTAATAAATTCAATCTTAGAAAAAATCTCTTAAGTCTATTTTTCATATCCCTTTCCACTGATATAAATATGCATTTAGCTAAAGATCAATAAAGACTTTACATGCTTATAATGCAAGGCTTAAGTGGGGGTCGATAAATGAAAACATTGAGGCTCTTTCCACACCTTAGCTTTCTTCTTATTCATTATGCACTTTTTACCTACAATTGAGCTTTCACTTGATATTTTAGTGTACCCTATCGTAACTTTCTTTTAATATTATTTTATTCCACATCTTTTTTTTATAGCTTCACAACACTCCTAAACTTATTTTCAATTTTATTTTCTTTCTAATCCGAAGGATAATTATGTTGTGAGTTTTTATTCTTCTTTTTTTCCTTTTTTATAAGGTGCATTACATTTCATCTTATTCTACAGAATAACACATGATTGCATTTTTTTTATTTTCATATAAGCTAAAGGTGCAAGGGTAATGGTAACACTTAAGTGTTAGGCACAAAATGTGGCTAAAAGATATGAAATGTTCTTTATTAGGCTCAAATGAGTGACTATAGATATTAACAATGGTTAACTTGAAAGACTCAATCAATCCAAATAGGGACTAAATAGTCTCTTTTGCTAAATATTACTTATAATTTTGCCTCAAGAGATGATCAAATATATTCTAAAATATTGTAAATCTCATCAACTTGCACAACTTACCACAAATTTTCTCTTAATAAGAACACCAAAATCAATCATTAGTATGTGCATAAAAATTTGAATAAATTCAATCAAAACTAGCAAGCATATCACATGATTAATGCAAGTATCTTTACGAGAATGTTACACTCCTTATCCTAGTCATGACAACAAATCTTTATCATTGAGTTCATATTTTTTATATCAAACATGCATGTATTTAGTTTCCATATATTTATCAATTTCTACCCAAATCATGATTAAAAACATCCTAAAAACTAAAAATTCCTAAAAACTAAAAATGTGTACTATGTACTAAAGTAGAGAATGAAGTTCCTTCCGCCAAACTTAAATTGCACATTGTCTCCAATGTGCAGAGATAAATATGCAAAAGATATGAGGAAAGAAAACTTCATTAGCCTTGACACACCACATCTATTGTTGAAATACTCGATCTTGTTGAGACATTGTTTTCCATATTTATTCACCTACAAAATAAATACAATGAAAATATAAGTAAAATAACATTGGGTTACCTCCAAACTATTGTCACATTTAACTTCCTTGACTAGATCATCATATCAAGTCCTAAGGTGCATCCCTTTGTGTCCATTTACTTTTGAGTTTGCTCGAAAATAGTTTGAGTAGTGATTTGTTCAATAATATTTTATATTTTGGTTTAAAAACACGGTGCTCAATTATCTTATCATGTCATATTTTTGTTTTCTTTTTGTAATTTTTGTCATTCTTATAAGCACTTTATCATAGCTAATCTAATTTATTTATTTCTAGCATCTTTTTCACCTTTCTTTTGGAATCTTCCATTTGCACACTTGATTGAGGATGGTAGGGTAAATGTGTGAGGTCTAAACTTAGTGGCCCTTTAATAGACAGTTTTAGCTTAGATTTTATCTCAAAATCCTCCATAATAGGTATACATATGAGAGGTGTAACCTCTATATAGTTCACATAATTAACATTATCAATTATAGATTCTATACTTTCAAAATTAAAATAGAATAAGTTGTTTATTGGTGAGTTTACTTCATTGTTCACATCATCATGTGTAATAGTCTTAAGTATTGGTGACTCAACAGATTCTTTTAAGTTATAATTATAATCAGTAACAAATAAAACTGTTGACATCTTAGCTTAGAGAATTAGCAATTTTTTGTCCATCATGAACGTTAAGGATCCCAATTTTAAACTAGATTGGTATAACATCTCCAGTAAAGATCTGTTAACTAAACTTTCGGGTTCACCCAATGTTGGTTTTATTACTAAATACTTATTTATGTTGGGTGAGTTTACTCTCTTTTATTGGTTGTTGAACAAAATGGTATATACAAACCTACTACCTTCAAAGCACTCATTTGAGATTGGACACCTATATGCAAATATGTTGTGTTGCCTTCGAAAAGGAATTGCATTCAATATAGGTTTAGTAATTCAGGAAGAGATCATAAACCAATCTCAAATTATTAACCTGAGGATCCATCATCCATATGGATGTCTCATCACCCAAATGATACTAGCTCCGGGTGTGCCATAAATAAGTGATTATGATATTGTTCGCTTTATGGGTGATATAGAAAAGTTAACCATATCAAAATTATCTGCACAAACTTCAGAGAGACAAAGGCCCATTGATATTGGTACTAGTAGAGGAGAAGCCATTGAAAAATATATTTTTGGGGATGAAGAATGAAAAATATACATGCTTATGAGCCTTCTCGTTATGACCTATTTGAGAATGAGATGCATGCGAGAATGGGAACATTGGAATAAAAAATGACTATTATGAATGAATGTTAAGAAGTAATGTTCACCATGAATGAACGTTAAGAAGTAATGTTCACCATGATCGATCAATCGATCGAGCTAGTTTTAGATTAATTGAGTGGTCAGATTTTCAAGTTTGATCAAATTTTTACTTGAGCCAATTTATTTTATTACTATATTATCCTTATGATTTAAAGCTTCCTTAAATATTTTCAAGGATATATTTGTAATAGACCTTTGACCTATGATTTTTACTCATGCTATTTAATCATACCAATGGTTCATAATTTTGTTAACCATACAAAAACATTATTTAGCATTATTCTCTTCATCTTATTCTCTCTCTCTCTACCTCTCTTTCTTTCTCTCTCTTATTTTGCTAAAATTATTCAAGTAGGCTTTTTCATTGAGTTAATTTGTCAAACATTTATGGTTATGTTTGATGAATTAACAAGCCTACAATATTTATGATATCATGCTTTAAACTGATTGTTCTATGATTGCTAGTTTATTTTAATTTATCTAATATATTTGTTATATTATCTAGTTAGGATTATTCATTATTGAATCTGCTGTAGGAAACACATTTGCACTTGTTATGTTGTGCTAAATTTTCAGGTGTTAGTTGTATAGGTTTGATTAACTTGTATGACTTGAGTTCATGGAAATGACGGTCCATATCCAAACACCTTTCTTGTAGAGACTATGATAAAAGTAGCGACTTGTAAGTAGATTACTTAGGGGTATTACCTTGGTGGGTAGTTTGATTTCTAGACTTGTAATTGGACCTTATTTCTCATAATAGATAGTTAAATGATCTGGTGGATTGGTGGTTTTCTTCTTAAGTCATTGGTATGACCTAAGTTTTTTTTCACCTAAAAATCTCGTATGTTAATATTTATATTTTTTTATTATTTTATTTACACGTGATTATATGTCTGGCCATTTTATGAAATTTTAATTTTTTATACTTCTATTGATCATCTATTCATCTGCCCTCCAACTAATTAGGTCTTTAACTAGAAAATAAACTTTTCATTTTGTATTAGAGTAGTCACTAGATACACTTACTGTGTTTAGGAGCTTGTTATGGATCACTTGAGAAAGGGTTTGCCTATAACTTGTGCTCCATATTCTGATACGTCTAATTACCTCTATTAGAAGACTCGTATGAGAGCCTTTCTACGATCTATAGATGAAAGCATTTGGATCTCTGTACTTTATGGTTGGTAACCACCTATGGTTACCGAAGATAATATTATTACTTCAGTGTAATCTACTAATAAGTTTTGTCATATTTTTTATGTTGAAACTGTTAAGCATACTTGAGATATTTTGGAGGTTTCCTATGAGGGTACCTCATAAGTTAAATGAAAAAAACTTTACATGCTTAATACTCAATTTGAGAATATTAGAATGAAAGAAGATGAGAATTTTTGTAAATTCTATGCTAGATTGCGTGATATTACTAACACCTCTATCAATCTTGGAAAGCAAATTAATGATTTTAAGATAGTTTGAAAGATTCTTTGTTGGCTTCCAGATTGCTTCCATGCAAATGTCACTTCCATTGATGAAAGTAAGGATATGGACACTATCAAAATAGAAGAATTTGTTGGATCACTTCAAACTTTTGAGATGATTTTTCGTCTTCTTACCAAGAACAAAAGCATTACCTTTAAAACTACTATGATTGAAAAAGGTGGCGATGAAGAAGCAAAACAAGCACTCTTGACCAAAAAGCTATATAGAATATTCGACAAAGAGAATCCTCAGAACAAAGGATAACGAAGTCATCAAAATATGACAAAACTCAAAATTGTGATTTCTGATGGTAAGAAGCCTAAACCCATTAGACCTCAATACTTTGTATTAACTTACTAATAGTCTCAATTCAAGTCTTGCAAGTTTAGAATAGGAAAAAAATCAAAATATGATATAAGAACTTGAACCTTCCAAAGAAGCTATAAAAAGGCTATCAATTAGAGTTGAAAGGTTGAACAAAGTTCTTAATTATGAAAAGCCAGCTAGAGACAAGGGAGGGCTACGATACGTTAATGAGCACTTTACACCATCTTTCCCAAAAGCAACTAAATTTGTAAAGCCTTTAGATATGTCTTCCTTGCATGCTACAATTTCAACATGAAGAAGTAAATTGGTACGACTTTGTAATCCTAACATCTACTATCACTATTATACTCAAAGAACATTTGCACGTGTGATTGAAAGACAAGTTAAATTGTACCTGTTTGTCATAACTTTGGTAGGAAAGGTTATATTAGACCACATTGTAGATTTCTAGGGAATTGTTGTTACTTTAACAATGCCTTTCATGCTAGATATTCTACGATTAATTTTCATCATTCATACATGAATTCTAAATTTCCACCTATGATGAAAAAGAAAAGAAAACATCAAAATAAGGATAAATCAAAGAATATATCTAAGTTAATTGAATCCAAACCCAAAAATATAACAAAACCAAAATTGTTTTTTCACTACAAAATAGAAAAGTGAGACAAAAAAGGATTTTCAATCACAATAGGATATTCCTATATGGTAATTAGATAAAATCCTGATTGTAATAAAATGCATGTGATCATACAAAGACAACAATATAATACGATAAACTCACATAGAATGCATACCTATACAGTAACATCCACGGGTTTCTTGAGGCAACATTTTGATAGCAAACAATTCACTAAAAGTAAGTTAATATTTCCTAACATAAAAATATGTGCTAATACCTCTTTTAGTTGGAGCACTATTCACAACTACCCTAAGCTCATTTAACTATTGTGTCCACAGCTACTACATTTCAAGCAAATCCAATTCTCTTCCAGAACCGCACCACCACAGGATGTGATACAGTTGCCTACACCTCATTATAGTGATAAAACCTAGGGTAATGGCATATTACATGCACATGTACCCAAATTAAAACTACATCATTCCCTAATTCGCTCATTAAATTTTAATGCCATTTGTTGCTTTGTGATTAATTGGAACTATCAATTTTGCTTGTTTTGATCATAACCCTTGATCTAAAGCTAATATGACGGTCCAGATTGCACCTGAGCAATATTTAAGCCCTTAATCACTCGATAAACCCTAAGTGGCCTCCATTATCATAATTTTGGTTAATTTTTGGAGCTAAAAAGAGAGAAAATACAAAAAAATTCAAGAGAGGATACAATTTTTGTGGAGATTCAAAAGGAGATTAATTCTACAATTCAAGAGATTGATTGTATTTCTTCTTCTAATCTTTTCTTTATAAATATTTTATGACTTTCTTTATAAAAATATGAGCTTTATAAACACAATTATGTGTAATTAATTTATTAATTTAGGGATCTTATGAACACAATTTTCACCATGTGACGACTTAATATTTTACTCCAATTATAATTTTAATTTAATTATATTATTTAATCTTATTTGTATACTATTAATTATTTGGCCAACAATTTATCTATAGAGGGAATTAAGTAGATTTGAGATAATTATTTAATTTTTTGTTTTGATTAAATAACATGCATAGTTTCTAGGCAGAGATGTATGATTCTTATATATGTGATCCACAACTGATAAAATTAATGAGTAGTATGTAATTTAATCGGTATGAGAGTGTGATTAGATTAATTACTATATGGTGTGTAGTTTACTTGATAAAGAAATACATGTCAGGTTAGATTCAATTGATCATGTAATTAATTGATAATTATATTGGGAGGATTTTAACAATTAGCATGTTAAAAAAATTAGGGGATTAAGTATTCTTAGATATTTTCTCATATATTTTTTTAGTTATCAAATTTGATTTAATTAATTATTGGTATTTATTTTTAGTCATTTTAATTTTGCTTTATTAAAATATAAAAACATAAAAAAAATTGATTTTTATTTTTTTTAATTTTAAAAATTAGTTTCTAATAAAATAATTTCCATGAGAATGATTTTCTTTATCATTATATTACTTGTTGCGATATGTATACTTGCATATTCATTGCACACACTTCGTGTGTGATGATTAAGTTTTTGACGTCGTTGTCGGGATTATAAATATTAGAAATTAATAATTTTTTATTATTTTTTATTTTAATTATTTACTTTAATTTACTTTACTTTTACTAACTTCTTTATTTATTTATTTATTTTTTAACCTTAATTTATTTATTTAGTTGTTTATTTTTTAATTTTTATTTATTATTTATTTTTAATTTAGAAGTGCTATTAGAAACATACAGTAGAAAATGACTAGCAATAATTATCATTGGTCAATGAACGGAATGATAGCCACAAAAAGAGTAAGTTGAATGCATGAGGTAAATGATATCATTACACTTACAAATGAAGTGTCATCTTTAGTAAATCTTTTTATGGTTCAAAACTTGCCAACGAGTATAAACCAGGTCCAAGATTGAAGGGTATCATGTGTGTTTTGTGATGGAGCCCATTTGTTTGATAATTGTCCATATAATCCTAAATTAGGCTTCTATGTTGGTAATGTGAACCAAAACAATGATTCATACTTAAACACGTATAACTCAGGATGGAGACACATCCAAATTCTCTTGGAATAACAACAATCATGGTGGTAATCAATTCAATTATCAATCATTTCCACCTTCTAGCCCAAGGCATAAAGGCTTTAAATGCCTAACTTTCACAGGTATACTATGCATCAGCCAAGATATTTCTTTTGATGAGTATATATATATTTTTTCAACTCAAAATTCTAAATCTGCATATGCATCTTTTCCCTCAGACAAACCATCTCAAACAATTTTTCCTATTTTGGTTCATGTCAATGCTCCATCCATACTGTCCATTTTACCTCAAACTTTTGAACCTATAGACATGTATGTTATTGATATATCCTTATCATTAGCCACCTCTTTTGATAATGTCTCAACTTGTGGAAAAATACTTAGTACTTTTATCTCATCTGTTTCTATTTCTAGTAAAGTACAACATAAAATTGTGACAAATAATAATTATCCAATGGTAGCTTGTTCCAAAATGGGGATTTATAAACCCAAAATCTTTACCTCAACCCATATAGAATTTTCTATTATTGAGCCATCTTCTATCAAAAATCTCTACTTATCATTCCAAAATGGGGATTTATAAACCCAAAGTCTTTACCTTAACCTATGTATACTTGTCTCTTATTGAACCATCTTCTATCAAAAAGTCCTACTTATTTCAGAGTGGAAAGCATCAATGTAGGAAGAGTTTGATGCACTCATACGTAACAAAACTTGGATGTTGGAAGTAGATGGATCTTTAGGTCAATAAATTAGTTTTAGTCATTCAGGGTTTTGGCACAAGGCTTTAGACAAACAACTAGGTTTGATTTTCAAGAAACCTTTAGCCCAATGGTAAAGCAAGTAATAGTGAGTTTTATTCTCACTTTGGTATTTGCATTTGATTGGAAGCTTCATCAACTTGACATTAATAATACATTTTTAAATGGTCATTTGCAAGAGAGAGTTTATATGCAACAACCTAAGAGCTTTGAAGATCTTAATCATCCACAATTTGTGTGTAAGTTGAATAAGAAAATTTATAGTCTTAAATAAGCTCCAAGAGATTAGTTTGATACTCTTAATACTTTTTCAATCAAGCTTGGCTTCTCGAGTTCTAGAGCTTATTCTTCTTTATATTTTGAAAAATTCAATATCAACAATTTATCTACTAGTTTATTTGATAATATAATCATCACTGGAAGTGATGAGATTGAGATTCAACAACTCATTTCTATCTTGCGTGCTCAGTTTGCTCTAAATATATAGGTATTTTGAGTTATTTTTTAGACTTAGAGGCCAATTACTTAGCTAATAGTGAATTATTTCTTACAAAAAGCAAGTATATTAAAGATCTTCTTGTTAAGGTCAAAATGAAATATTACAATCCTTGTTCCACTCTTATAGCTTCAAATATTACTCTTATAGCTATCCGTAGTGATTAATTTTGTGATCTTATGCTTTACAAGTGTGTTATGGGTGCACTTCAGTACATAACTCTTACTCATCCAAATTTATCATTCAACAAACGTTGTCAATTTATCTCAAAGCCTACAATGAGCTATTGGAATGTAGTGAAAAGAGTCGTGCATTATTTAAGTGGTATAATGGTGCATGTTTTATTACTTAAGTCTTTCAATTAGTTCCCCATCCAAGGTTTTACTGATATTAATTGGGGAGCAGATGTCGATGATAGAAGATCTTCTTCATGCATACTAATATTTCTTAGTACTAACCCTGTGCCTTGGGCTTCCAGAAAAAATCTTAAGTTTCTTGGTCTAGCACTGAGGTAGAGTATAGATCTTTGGAAAAAAATTCTTTTGAGGTTTCTTCGATAGAAGCTTTACTAACTGAGTTGGGTCTTTTTATTTCTTCTCCACCAATTTTATGGTATGAAAACATGAGTTTAGTTAGTATAGCTACCAATCCAATTTTGCACTCTAAAATTAAGCATGGTGAGCTTACCCTTCTCTTAGTGGAGAAATGGGTCTAATAAAAACATTCATAGGTATGTTATATTCCTAGTTACGAGTAGCTAGTTGATCACCAAACCCTTGCCTATCTCTCAATATATCTTTCCTCACAAAAAACTTAGCATCATTATCATACCTTTAAGTTTGAGGAGAGATGTTAACGAATTAGTTGTTGCACTAAGTGAATCTGAACATGATCATAAAGGCATTCAAACTGATGTGGACAAAAGTGCACATGGTATTGTGGAAGCTACAACTAAAGCAAGTGAAAAGTAGTGGAGTGTAGAGGAAAATAGCACAAATTGTAATCATTGGTTGCCAGATATTGTTACAATTTTGTTATAAGCAAATGTAATATTGTAAGCACTCTAAATACAATAGCTACTCATAAGAAATATAAGAAGTTTCTTATTGAATGAATACAAAGAACTATCATCATTTTCTTCATTTCTTCCTTTTCAATTGCTACCTTTTTTTCTCTACATATCATCTTCACTTGAGCTATAATGTCTTTAACTCACCTTAGTTTGTTCACACCAAGATCCTTTGGGATCCATCAAGTGTAACTGATCATCTCTTTAAACTCTCCAATTTCCATTTCCTTTTTTTCTTTAATAGACCATTTAATTGTCCAAACATTTCTTTCATTGAAGAGCTAATTGATTATGATTGAAGTTGAAACGATATCGATGCTTTAATGGAAAGTATGGCTATAAAATGGGTATTATGTTCCCTAAGCTCAACATACAACTCTAGTGCAATACACCATCTATTTGAGTGTTGTTAAGAACTTAAAAGTTCCTAACAAAGAGAGCAAATCAGTTTTGATCAGTTTGGAGTTTTAAGAACAATTTCAATGGCTGGAGGTTAGATCCTTGATTTACTTATTTTCAATCCCTTTAGTTTATTTATTCCACATTTGGGTCGATTGATTTATGCTTACATTTGGTATTAGAGCACATATTACCTCTCTCCTGATTAGTTTCAAACAATCTTTGTTTTGCTTTGTTTCAACGAGCAACTTGAAATTGAGTTTTTTAAAAGACTCAGTTTTGATGCATGTGGAAATTATAAATGATTTCATTATTGATTTTTCAATGATTCTGTGAATTGAAATGTGAAAAACCATGAAGAAAATCATTCCAATTTGGCGTTCCCATTCATTAGAATGTATTAATTAATTTTTTATTTAAAATAATGTTTTTGATTTAAAATGAGATCATGAATCACCTAGAAATTCAATTTTAAGAATTTTGATAAAAATAACGCTGATTTTTGTTGTTGTAATAGAAAGATATGGATGGGTATCTGTTCGGGTCGTGACCGAGTCAGGTTGACTCGACTTGAGGTTGAAGATGAAGTTAAGAGGAAAGAAATTTTTTTTGCTATTTCCAAGACTCGAATTCGAGTCTCTTGGAAGAGTTCTCAACACCTAATCCACTAGGCCATAGCACATTTTATGTTATAATACGAAGAAGGCTTATTATTATATGCATTCAATATTTAATTTTTATAAAAAAAATTTGGTTTTTCTAGGAATCAAACTTGGATCCCTGGGTAAAATGCCAACTCTCCTAGCCACTGGACTGCAATACATTTTGTGCTATTTTGTGTACAAGATTTATTATTATATATATTCGGTATTTAATTGTTAATAAAAAATCCAAATATAATTTTAATGTGATTAATTATTTAACTTAGGTTGGTTATATGTAGAATATTTATTATACATGTGACTTTTATTTAAATAATTTTTGGCATATTAAAATTTATGATTAAATTCATTATGCTTAAATCATTCGTTTTGGTATTTGTATGTATAAATTTTGTAATTTATTATACATATGAAATTTGGTTAAATAATTTATGCATAATAGAATTAATTGTTAATGGCTTTTTATGAATTTAATAAGTACTTATATTATTTATTTTGTTTATATAATTTATTGTCATTTATTTATACATGCAATCTTAAGATAAATAATATTTGTATATTTGGAATTAAATAAATATCGCTTATGATTTTATGCAATGGGCCTAAGGATTTAGTTAATGTTTAAGTGATTCATATAGTTTAATTAATTAGATTGTAGCCACAACATCTTTAAAAAATAAACATTAATTGTGATTAATCATATGTGATATAATAAATCTTATCCCATAAGAATTTTTATTATATTTTTTGTGTGATTAGTTAAGATAGAATATCAAATTATATTTTCTAATTTATCCATAAGGATTAGGAAATGGAACATAATTTGATAGTTTTATCGTAAAGTTAAGATAAATCTAATTGAATTAGAACTTTAGCCTATAGGTAAGTTTTATGTTACTAGATTCATATTTTTTATGATTTACATTGGTAAAGAATGACTTTAATTTAGGTTTCAAATTTTAATAAGCATATAATATTTCATTGTAGTTTCATAACGTGTGAATTTCTCTCATATTCATTGTGACATTCCCGAATTGAAAAGGGATAGTTATAAATTATGAAAGGAAAGAATTCTCCTTCATTTAGGATGGATGGATATTGACTATGCTATTAAAAAAATGAACCACCTAAAATTACTGAAACCAGCACTCCAACGAATATCATGCTTTATGAACAATGGGAGCGATCTAATCGCCTTAGCGTGATGTTCATTAAGAATAAGATCTCTACTAGTATTCATGGTTTAGTTGATTAGCATAACAATGTTCAGGACTTGCTAAAGACTATTGATTATTAGTTCACCATTTCATATAAGGCTTTAGCAAGCACCCTTATTATGAAGTTCTCTTTCTTAAGACTGATCAGTGTGAAAAGTGTGCGCGATCACATTATGAAAATGAGGGACATTGTGGCTTAACATAAGAATCTTGAGGTTGAGATGTCATAATCCTTCATGGTGCACTATATCCTTAACATTCTCTCATATCAGTATGGACCATTCAAAATCTCGTACAACACACATAAGGATAAATGGTCAATCAATGAACTAATGACTATGTGTGTTCAAGAGAAAAAGTAGGCTTGTTATGGAATTTGGTGAAAGTGTAATGTTGGCTACAATATACGGGAAAGGAAAATCTCAATACAAACAGAAAGGGAAAGGGATAGGTCCACCTCAGCATGATATTAAGAAAGAAGACAAGTGTTTCTTCTATAAAAAGAAGGGACACATGAAGAAGGAATGTATCAAATTCCAGAAATGGCTTGAGAATAAAGGTAATACAACCTCGTTTGTTTGTTATGAATCTAATATTGTTAATGTTAATATTAACACCTGGTGGATTGATTTTGGATCTACAATCCATATTGCAAACTCCTTACAAGGTATAAGAATCCTAAGGAAGTCAGTGGGAAGTGAGCAATACATCTTATCTAGTAACAAGATGGGCTCACATGTGGAGGCTATAGGGACATGCAGTTTGATTTTATTTTAGAATTAGAAAAGACATTTTATGTTCCAAGTTTCTCTAGAAACTTGATTTTGATTTCAAGACTTGTACCTTCTAGTTATTCCTTTCACTTTTTAGAAACATCTTTTAGTTTATTTAATAAATCTAATTTTGTTGGGAATGGTATTTTGTCTAATGGTCTTTACTACATTAATTTAAGAAATAATCTCACTTATAAGGCTATACATGTTCAAGTTGGCACTAAAAGGTGTATTATTGATAAGGACTCTTCTACATTATGGCATAGGAGATTAGGTCATATCTCCACAGAAAGAATTAAAAGATTAGTGAAAGATGAGGTACTTAGTACTCTAGATTTTACTAATTTTGATATATGTGTGGATTGCATTAAGATAAAGCAAACAAACAAGTCCAAGAAAGGTGCCAATAGGAGTTCAAGCATATTAGAAATCATATATAAAGATATATGTTATCCAGACATGGAAATTCAAAGTCAAAAATATTTTATCACCTTTATTGATGATTTTTCTCTATATATGTATCTTTACATGCTTCATAATAAGAGCGAAGCATTATATGCATTCAACAACTTTAAGGTTGAAGTAGAGAAACAATACGAAAAGAAAATAAATCTTGTGAGATTAGATAGAGGTGGTGAATATTATGGTAGATATACTAAGAATGGACAAGCACCAGATGCATTTGCTAAGTTTCTTTAAGAGCATGGGATAGTTGCTCAATACACTATGCCTGGTTCACCAGACTAGAATGGTGTAGCAAAAAGGAGAAACTGAACATTATTGGACATGGTACTGAGTATGCTTAGCTACTCTCATCTTCATAAATCCTTGTGAATTGAAGCTTTAAAGACAACTGTGTATATATTAAACCGAGTTCCAACCAAAGCTATCTCAAAGATACCATTTGAATTATGGAAAGGTTGGAAATCAAGTTTATGACTTATGCGTATTTGGGGATGCCCATCTAAAGTGAGGATTTATAATCCACAAGAGAATAAGCTAGACCCAAGAACCATTAGTGGGTATTTCTTTGGATATGTCGAAAGGTCTAAGGGATATTGTTTTTATTGTCCATCTCATAGCACTAGGTTTATGGAATCAAGAAATGAAAATTTTCTTAAGAATGACTTGATTAGTGGGAGCAATTGATCCTAAGGCATTGTTCATGAGAGATATCATTCAGATGCTCAATGTGCCACTTCAAGTAATGGACTAATCATTGTTATTAATAACATGCCTCGAGTATAAATGTGTGTCGAAGAACTAATCCTAGAAGTATCACAAGTTGTTGATCCTGATCCAGTAGATGATAAAGTTCAGTAGATGCCTAAAGTTATTGAATAACCATCTAAACAACATAATCCTACTCCTCCAGAGAATTTTGAATTAGCATTTAGAAGATTTACTAGAGTAAGGAAATCTGTGATTCCTAATGATTATGTTATGTATCTACAAGAGTGTTACTATAATGTTGGAGCCGAAAATTATCCTGAAACGTTTTCATAGGCCATAAGTTCTAAGGTTTTGAACTTATGGTACAATGCCATGAAAGAAGAGATGGATTCTATAGTGTCTAACCAAGTTTGGGATCTTATCAATTTTCCTGATGGTGTAAAAGCCATTGGATGTAAATGAGTCTTTAAGACAAAGAAAGACTCACAAGTTAACATTGAGAGATATAAGGTAAGACTCATTGCCAAAGGATTCACTCAAAGGGAGGGAATCGACTACACAAATACATTCTCTCATATATCTAAGAAAGATTCACTTCATGTGATCATGGTATTAGTTGCCCATTTTAATTTGGATTTGCATCAAATGGATCTGAAAACGACTTAACTGAATGGTGACATTGCATTTGCTCTTGGAGTATTGGGATGATATTAGAGTAATCCAGGTTTTGACCACTAGAGAGATGTAAATAAAGTGATGAGGTACCTTCAAGGAACCAAGGACTATATGCTCATATATAGACAAACCAATGATCTGGAAGTAATTGGCTTCTTTGATGTGGACTTCGTTAGTTGTGTTGATTCACGCAAATCAACATCTGCTTACATTTTAATGCTTATTAATGGAGTTGTGTCTTGGAAGAGTGCGAAGCAATCCTTGACTGTTACTTCTACTAAGAAGGCTGAGATCATGTCATGTTTTGAGGCACATCACATGATGTATGGTTGAAAAGTTTCATTTTCGGGCTTAGAGCAGTTGACTCTATTTCTAGGCCATTAAGATTGTACTGTGACAACTCAACTATTGTGTTTATGGCTAAGAACAACAAGAGTGGTAGTCGTAGTAAGCACATCGACATTAAATACTTGGCCATAAGAGAACATGTTAAGGAAAAAATAGTGATCATTGAGCACGTTAATACTGAGTTGATGATTACTGATCCTTTGACTAAGGTGGCGTTTGGTTCGTGGAATGGAATCGGAATCGGAATCGGAATGGAATGGAATGGAAAGGAAACAATTTTGTTTGGTTTGACCACTAGAATCAAGCTCAGAATCAGGATTATAGTGTTTGGTTTGCCACTGGAATGGAATGAAAAAAGCTGTAAATGACCTTAATACCCCTACATGCTGTAAAGTTCAAATAATGTCATTTAATTACTATTTTTTCGTCACACAAAATACATTATTGAAATCATTATTTTTTTAAATAAGTATTACTTAATTAAAAAGAAATATATTATTAAAATTATTATTTTTCTAAATAGGGTTTAGGGTTTTGAGGTTTGGGATGTGTGATTTAGGGTTTAGGGATTTAGGATTTGGGGTTATATTTGTAGGTTAAGGTTTAGGGTTAAAATTATTATTTTTCTAAAAATGGTTTAGGGTTTTAGAAATTTGGATTTGGGGTTTAGGGTTTTAGGGTTTTAAGGTTTAGGGTTTATGGTTTTAGGATTTGGAATTTGGGGTTTAGGGTTTTGGGATTTATGTTTTAGGGTTTTGGGTTTTGGGATTTATGTTTTAAGGTTTAAGGTTTAGAGATTTGGGAATTTGGGGTTTAGGGTTTTAGGGTTTAGGGATTTGGGGTTTAGGGTTTTAGGATTTGGAATTTGGGGTTTAGGATTTAGGGTTTTGGGATTTATGTTTTAGGGTTGTGGGTTTTGGGAGTTATGTTTTAAGGTTTAGGGTCTTAGGGTTTAGGGTTTAGGCATTTAGGATTTGGGGTTTATGGTTTAGGGATTTGGGGTTTAGGGTTTTAGGATTTGGAATTTGAGATTTAGGGTTTAGGGCTTTGGGATTTATGTTTTAGGGTTTTGGGATTTATGTTTTAAGGTTTAGGGTTTTAGGGTTTAGGGTTTAGGGATTTGAGGTTTAGGGTTTAAGGTTTTAGGATTTTAGGATTTAGGGTTTAGGGTTTTGAAATTTTGGGTTTAGGGTTTAGGGTTTTGAAATTTTGGGTTTAGGGTTTAGGGTTTTGGAATTTTGGGTTTGAGAATTTGAGATTTGAATTTAAAGTTATATTTTAAGTGAGGGTAAAATTGGAAAAAAAAAGTTTAGATGGGAATGGAATAATGATTACCAAAGGTGGGAGAAGGAATTGTGATTCCTTCTCTTTTAGTAATCGGATTCCATTCCGCCCTCCATTCCGTCCAACCAAACACACAAAATAGAAGGAATCAATTCTGATTCCATTCCATTCCCTCCAACCAAACGTGGGGTAAAGGCATACTACCACTGAAATTTAAGGATCATATAGAGAAAATGAGAATTAGTTCCATTTTGTAAAGGTATATATACAGTTTGGTATTGAAACTATTATATATTATTTTCTCATATTCATATATACCTTAATTTATTTGAGAAAATATATTTTATATAGGACTAAGAATAAATATAGGATTTATTCATTAAGTTTTGTTACCACATAAGTGTAATACTTGATAAACTAAATACATTGTAATACATGGAAGATAATACTCGCTCTTTGAGAATCTATCACCATGATTCAGGTGTTTATTTCTTAAGAAAGATAATCGATGGAATTAAGTTGAACGTTTAGACCAAGTGGGAGAATGTAATCGATCATTCGTTTAAACTCTCTAATTTTCATTTCCGTTTTTTCTTTAACGGATCATTTAATGGTCAAAACGTTTCTGTCATTGAAGAGCTCATCAGTTATGGTTGAAATTGGTAATAATGTTGATGCTTTGATGGAAAGCAAAGCTATAAAAGTGATGTTATAATCCCTAAGCTCAACATACAATTCCAATGCAATACACCATCTATTTGAGTGTTGTTAAGAGCTTAGAAGTTCCTAACATAGAGAGTAAATTAGTTTTGATCAATTTGTAGCTTTAAGAATAATTTCAATGGTTGGAAGTAAGATCTTTGCTTTACTTTTTTTTTATCCTTTTAGTTTATTTATTCTGCATTTGAGTCGATTAAATTATACTTACATTGAGCACGTATAACAACCCTCCTAAAAATAATTCCAGTGTTTAACAAGCACAAATAGATGTATAGCAAGCTTAGTGAAATATGCTAGGTTAAATATGTAGCTAATAACTAAGTTTTTTGGTTCTTTCTTGTTCGATGCAACTCGAGTGTCTCTATATATTAAAAACAAAGGATGCTAAGCTAAGTTTTACATATTATGTCTTTTTTCACAAAAATTGTCACACTTATAATCATTGGACATTTAAATGCCATTGGTAACTAACTTACAATCTTACATTGCTGCCCGTTGCCATTATGAACCGATGGTTAAAAGTTGTTCAAATCTCTCTTTTTTCACTATATATCGTCTATTCCACTTTGACTTTTAGTGCTTTTGAGCTAATAGAAGAAAGGTTTGGTCTAATCTTTCACATTCCAAATTTGGCATTAGATTAGTACCCCATTATAAGCTTCTTAGATTCCCTTTCCCCTTTTTAGAGCTAACTTGCAAATCAATCAAAATCTGTTGGAAACTTTCATTGAACTCGAAAGTAGTTTACGGTAGCTAGCAAACTACATATATATGCATTATCAAATAGAGCTCGAGAAAAAGATAAAAAGAAGAAAGAAAGTCCTAAAATATCATTTAATAAGGAAAGACCAAAAAACAAAACACAATACACTCAACCCCAGAAATGCAAAACAACAAAGAGAGAATGACGTTATTTTTACAAATTTAAGAAGTAAAGAAATGATAATGAAAATGACATTAATTTTGTCATAAATAACAAACCAGTGGTCATTCAAGCTGAAATAAACTTAATTATGTTCTATCCAAAAAAAAAAAAGTTAATACCCTTATGACATGAATTCAGTTTAACATATATTGCATTCATAACCATGATGAGGAGGTGAAAATCATGTAATATAACATATATAATGTCATGAATCAGAAACTAAAAGAGCATCCCAAATTAAGTCCATGTCCAATGAAGGCATTCTACTTAGTTGAACAACATCAATATTATCTGATACTACATGATCATGATCATGATGATCTTGTACTGCTTTCTTGTTCTCAATTATGACCTGATGATGATCAGCTCCTATTTTATTTTCTAATCCAAATTGCCACTCTTTTCTCATACAACTTTGGCTCAATACAATAGGACTATATGCAGCCTCTGTCTCAACAAACTGCTTCTTTGTTGATGGAGGTGGTGATGTTGAGAACTGACTATTAACCAAAGCCTTGTTATTATAAGAATTACGAGTTTGTGATATTGCCTGTAACTTAGCTTCAAGTAGAGAAGCAGTTGTTCCATTCATAGCATTGGCTTTAAGTTGATGCTTTAAATCTGGAAAATTCAAATGTGCATATTCACCTCTTAACATATAAGCTGCTGTGTCATAAGCCATGGCAGCTTCTTCAGCTCTATCAAAAGTTCCTAACCAAACCCTTGTCCTATTTCTTGGTAATCTTATCTCTGCAACCCATTTCCCCCAATGCCTTTGCCTCACTCCTCTATATAACTTTGCCGGTGATGACACCGGGGTCAGATTATTCAGCTTTTGATGGTGTTGATCCTTTAATACTCTTCCTCCGGTGTATTTCATCGGTTGTGTCTTGGTTGTGCTAAGCCAATAATCATTGAAACCTTTGGAAGAAGTACAATTTGTTAAAAGTTGGTTAACCTTGTGCAACTGATCATTGAATAAAGGGTTTTGAGAGGAATATATGGTTTCACCTTTTCTGCTTTTCTTTATACGCTCACGAGAAGCTGTAGTTGTGGATGAAGATGGATCTAACATGGTTGGTTCTTGCAAAAACAATGTCAAGTTTGGAAATTTTGATATGGAAGATGGAGAAGATGGCTCAAAAGAACCTTGAACTCTAGTTGACTGATTTGGAAACATTTTCAAGAAATTTACTGGGATGAGGCTTTCTTTCAAATCTGAAGATTGGTTTGCATTAGAAATATTAAACAGAGAAACAAATGGAGTAGTTATTTTGTTTTCATTAACAATGTTCTGTTTAGTGAAATCAGGGACATGGTTAATTAAAGCAACTTCTCTTGAGGTAGAAATTGAATTGGAAGCTGAAACATTAAGTCTATTTGGTGAAGATGAAAGTAATTTTGATCTAGTACTTTCACAAAAATGATGATCATGACAAAAAGAAGTTTCATATAGGGCATCCCAAATGTTGGAATCTCCAAAAAAATTTGACCCAGATGCTATTCCATGAAGATAACTTGGAATGTCGTTTTGCATTAAGGTTTCCATCTTGGGACATTGATCCTCCATAAAGACTATTGGTGAAAATTGAAAGAAAAAGAGGGAGAGAGATTGAAATTATGCAAATTAAGGTTCTGTGCTATATATATTTTGTTTAGTGCACACCTTATTTGAGGAGTATGAGTTACTTCTGATGAGAAAAATTAAAGGAACCTACTTTAAAATAATTAATGCAAAGCGTTGTCTGAGTCAGATCTATTTGTTTTAAAAGAATAAGGCCACCACCTTCCATTTGCCCCCCACCTATTCGTGCTTGCCATTTTGACGTTTTGTCACTACCAATCAAAACATGACAGCTCAGGATCTTTATACATCATGTTGTTGTTCCATAACAACTATATATGTATTAGGTAATTATTTATTTAGACCTACTTTTTATTTATTTTCAAATTAGCGTCACTTAAGTTCATCTACTTTTTTAGAAAATGATTATTTTAGTATTGTTGTTGCTTTCAATTAAAATTGAAGTATTTTATTTTAATAATTTAAAAAAATACGTATTTTAATCTTAAAAATTTAAAATTATGAGTCTTATGTATGTTATTTTTAAAAATTAAGTACACAATTTTAAGATTAAAGTAAACATTTTTTTTTAAATTACAAAATTAAAATACTTTAATTAATAATTACAAAAACAAACGCTAATTCTCTAAAACCTATATAGCTATTTATGCTCTTCTCCCTTATCTTAACTTGTAATTGTTTTTCATTTTCATGTCTCTATTTTGATAAGGATTTCTTTTTTTATCTTTGATCATGTGATTTTCAAACATACCCACATGAACTTATTCTCTCCGTTAAAATGAGAATATTAATTAATCACAAGCCTTGTCATTTGGCTCTTTTGCTAAGACTATGAATTGAGACATGCATGAAGTCTATTATTGGTTATATATAATAGAAAACTTAATTGGTGTAAGGACCATAATAACAGTGATTGCTGGAACTTCATTATCAATATTATCATCATAATAATTAGATTAGAACAAGCCCTAATACAAAATTAATTAGCTGGATTATGTTTTAATTCTTTTGCTATTTTTTAATAATGTGAGGAAATCATGGTTGTCTTTTCCAGATGTTTTTAGTATTAAACAAATGGTCAAAGCTATAAGCCCCAAGGTATATTTTATTTGGCTTATCTTGAGGCATCATTACCGTGTGTGCCTTTTGAGAAGAGTTTGGAGACACTCTATGTTAAGCACCTAATTAGTTCAAGCAAAAAGGGCGAAAGTGCAATGAATGGTACATATGGACCATCCTAAATTATTAGAAATTCTAAAATGAAAAATATTACATGATCCCTAATAATCAAAATCATTATTTTCGTGTCTAATAATTTTTTATTTTTTATAAAGATAAAGTATTAAGATTATCTATTATATGCATGTTAATATAACCATTATATACAATAATCTCTTTCAAATTAAAATATAAAATTATTAGAATCCTATATTTATTGGTTGTGTTAGTTGCAGTAAACTTAAGCTAACAATCCACTGAATGTCAAAACAATCCATTGAATGTCAATTCAAGAACTCATTCCATAAATATCAATTAATGTAAATTAAATATCTTGTTTTAACTTTTGAAAATACGCATATTGTTTGAATTAAACATTGATTGTAACTTAAAACGATAGAATATAATCTTATTAATTATCAATCAAAAAGTAAAACATGTTATTTCAAAGACAAGTTCCTTCATTAGTGCTTTTGTTGTAAGAGTGTAATTGATATTTTAGTAGACAACCACATGGCTTGGTTAAATCTACGTACACTATGTTAAGAAAGAGATAATAAAGGATGAGGCCATGTTAATTTTCTCTAAATGTTGCTTTTGCTTTTTCCCATCTCCCTTATCAATATGATATATATATCTTTATTCCAATGATTTGGTTGGGGCCTCAAAACAATAAGACAAAAGAGAGTATAAAAAATTCTTTTCGCAAACATCATGTAGAAGCTTTAAATAGAAAAGGTTGACATGTGGAGGGATTGAATGGATAATAATTTATATAAATAGTGGATGCCAAATCAGGCATGGATTCTGTAAATTGTTCCTCTCTTTAGTGACCTGCATGCCTAACTTTGTGTAACTTTGTTACAAACTCTGGGTTTCTGAGACTACAAGATAAGAATTTTTGCAGCCTAGCAGATTTTTATATACATTAATATTATACTAAGTTTATAATCTAATTTAAATTAACATTATTTTACTATATATTTTTATCATTATTCATTTTATTATTCAATTTAGTAATTTTTGTTTTCATATAATCGGTACATACATACCTAAAAATTCTTAATATGCTTGTAAAATACTATTATTTGTGTTAATTTTCACACAAATATCTAAAATTTATATATGCACATTTAATCTTTCATGGGAAAATTATACTTTACTTAAACTCTTGATTAAAAAATCAGCATAACTCATAATATGCTAAAATGGGACCCTAAATGGGGTAATTTTTGTAATATTTATATCCTATTACTACAATTAAATTCTTAGCGATGCATATATAGAAAGTAATTTTGATATATATCTTCTAGGTTTTTTTTTCTTTATACGTACCAATTTTGGTCTCTAATTTTAATATACATCTTCTGGTGTTCAATGAATAAACAATATATTTGTGTCTCTATATTCTTTATCTGCATTCCATTTTACTTTGGGGAAGAGAGAGATTGTCTTTTGTAAACAGTTCGTTCATAGGCAGAAGTTGGCCTCTTAACTACCCTGGAAAAGCTTTTTGATTGAAGTATCAAGAAGCTGCACACTACAACAAATGGGGGCCAATATAATATGAAGAGACTTTTGCCACGGTTTTTCTAAAAACCGTAGTCATAGGTTATAACCACGATTATCTTAGAAACCGTGTACATGTTGTAGAGATATGGCCACGGTTTATATTAGTAATTTTCATGATCAGCTAGTTTAAACTTATCATGGAGAAACACAAAACCAATATATATGTGTATTTCTGGTGCAACTACTCCAACTACTCCTAGATTCAGGGGTGGACTTATATCTTACTTAATCAAGGGAAACGTGCTCCTTCTCACTTGATTAAGAAGTAATTTTACACTTCTAATTTTGTAATTTTTATGAAATTTAGATCATATTTAACCTGTAGTTGCTACTCTTAAAATTTTAAGATTATATTTTAAGTATTAAATGCTTTAAGCTCAAATTTTATGTGTAAACTCATTGTTTTTTAAATAAAACCAATAAATTTGTAACAAATCCAACATTTTAATACTTATTTGTTCAATAATTTTCATTGTCATATTTTTAACTCTATATTTAATTTATTTTTAATTTGTAAGGTTTTGTGCAATCTTTATATTATCGATTGTACAATAGTGTTCTTTTTAAGTTTAAGAGCTAGATCCACCACCACTTCACTTGTAACCACAAAAATTCTAAGAATAATTTCACATTTAATATCGTCTAATTAGTAATCATTCAAGTTGAGTTACGGCTATTTTGACTCGTTTATTGTTGAATATCATCCAATTATATCAATTTATTAGGATATTATTTTTGTTGTTACAAGTTTTTAGTAGTGTTATTTTATATAATTTTATTTAATTCTTTACAATTGTTTCTTTTTTAGGATATATTTTTAATCACATTTTTCTCCCTTCGAATGTCCTCTCACAATGATAATCCAATGTATCATTGGTTCTTTATTTTTTTTTTCTAAACATGTGTTGCATTTGAACAATAATCGTTAAGATTTTTACTTTGCACATGCAAAAGTGTTAATTAATTTTGGGATGGACTCCCAAATGCGTATTGTATAGCCCTTGTTAGCGGTATGAACTTGGATTAAAAAAAACACTATGAATTTGGATAATGTTTGGAGCTATTCTAATGTGTTATGGTTTTAGAGAAACGTATGAAATGTTAATAATGATCAAATCTTTTATTCACCTCACTAAGAAGGTATATATAACACCTACTAGACAGGTGTCGAGGCTACATTAATAAGCGCTCTATTTAAACTCCTAGAGTACATGAAAAAATAACTCTTTACATAATTAGTTTGATGTCCTCAGATCTCCATATACGAGCTGTTTGAGGTCTTGTATGCAAAGATGATTCAAGTCGTTAGGGCACTTTATTCAACAATTGGTAGGTCGCTAATACCAATCCATTTTTACTTAAGTTAGGTTTTTATTATCAAAACTAGATCGTCACCTTCACCATATGAGTGAGGTATCTCAAATCGTTAGGGTCACATACGTGATACTTGGATAATACTAAAAAGATAATACTGATAAATATAGTTTAATAATTTTCAATAAACTTGATTAACTCATTTCTTACTTACATGTATACAAAATATTTCTTCATCACTCAGTTATATTTATACTACAATCTAAAGATTCTTCACTTACTATATGACTTTTCACATGTTAGGTGGCTCTTCACTCACACTCATTTAATACAAAATACTAACCATGTTGATTTCATTTAAACTAAAAGAAATTTCCACGTTCAATAACTCTCACAATAATGATAATCGGAAATTGTTAGTTTTATTGTCTTTGAGTTATCATTCTTGTATGTAAAATAAAGAGTCTATATTTTACTTAATGTATTTGGCATCCTCTATGTATAGTTGATTAATAATGGTTCATTATTTCACACATTTATATAGATTACACTCCATATATTTGTATGATACATGTACTACTCGGGGGTTGGTCATGTAGTTGACATGTTTAGGTTGTATTTGCATTATTACTTTTCGAGTATTATGAAAAATTACTTGACGTTTTTAAAATGAAAATTGCATGTTTTTGATGCTCATTAAGGTCTCACAAAGGTGTCAGTGAAGGCTCACCAAGCTCACTATGTTATGATAATGGCTCACCAATTTAGACTCAAAAAGTCCATTAGAGTACATTTAGTGTTAGTTAACAAGTAGGTTTGACAATTATTATCCTTGTCAAGCGATCAATAAGGGCTCGTTGAGAGATCAACAAGGGTATTTGACTAAAAGACAAGAAATTGAAGAATATTCTATAATTACCCCACCATTTCTCTATTTAATTAATTGGAAAAAAGAAGAAGAAAGTTTTTGAAAATTTAACACTAATTTTGAAATTATTTTTCTTGCAAAGTGTAATACTAATACAATTTAAATGTAATTTTATGAACATACATTTTGGGGAGATTAATTTAAATTAATTAAAATGGAGATATAGTTTGGTTATTTAGTTTCTTTTGCATGGTAGTTTCTCAAACCTAAGTTGTTCAGTTGATATTGGGTCGTTGGTGATTATAACTGTATCTTCTTCATTTTTTTTCTAATTATTTGCCTCTACTTCTAAAAACCTTCATTATCTAATATGTTTCCAATAGAGGATTTTGAATGTGATTGAAAAGATTTATTTCTCTCTGTATTAGTTTCCAGTATTTATCTAATTATGTTATCTATTTAGTTGTTGCATTTGTCTATTGTTGTTTCTATATGCATTTGTTTATTGTTGTTTCTAAAAACCTTCATTATTGTTGTTCATATTATCCCTTCTGTTGGTTGTCAGTATCAAGAAAGGATGAAAATATTGACGATATCTTTGATATTGTCACGATAATGTTTATTTTTTACACATCTAGATATCGAAACGTGATATCCGTATCTTTTGGTCAAATTATCACAAAATTGTTGAGAATGTCATTAAAATATCGCTTCAATGTCATTTAAATATTTTTTTATAAAATGTCCTAAATATATATTGTGGATATTGTCGTTAAAATGTTGTTAAAATGTCAAACAAAAACAATTATTGATTTATTTTTTTCTTTTTTCTTCTCCTTTCTGAGCAATCATTTCAATTCAATTTTTTCTCACTTTTGGAGAAGAGAATATATTCTGTTTTTTTTATTTGTAGCATGTTTGCTACACATATTAGTACTTTTAAAAACAACTAATGAATGAAATTTATTTTTATACTGTCAAAATTTATCTATTTATAATAATTACAATTAGGTAGTCTATTTAATTTTTTCAGACATTTTAACTATTTATTGTACAATATTTAGCAACAAAGAATATATTTTTTTATTATATAATATTTTAATTAATTGATTAACTTATTAATTAATATAAATATTTTGTATTTAAAAATACATGTATTAAATAAAAAAATTAGTTTAAAATATAAGTAATTGATTGTTTTATTGTTTATAAAGTTTTTAAATTTATGATAAAGTTTTCATCGTTTTCATAATTTTTTCAAAATTTTCGTCAACAATGATAATATCTTCGATATTTTCTTAAAAATTATATCTCGTCATATTTATTGATATTGATATTTCAAATCTTGGTATCAAGTGTAGATTTTTAATTGGTCTCAAAGTGAACCCAATTATGCTTAAGTGCTTCAGTGTTGATCTATTTATCTCTCGTGTCATTGTTTCTCTCCTTCTAGGTTAGAATGACTTTTGTTGATAAAGTTGTGACCGTAGATCTCCTCAGTTTAAAGGCATTCAATATATTTATTATAAATCTCAAATGTGTTTTTGCTTGAGATCATATAAAGATAGTGTTTAGTACTTGGTCGAGCACAAGTGCAATTTCCTTCTCAAACTCTTAAAGATGGCATAGTATGCCCAAAGCTTTTTAATGATTGGACCAAGGATGAGTGTCTCAAAAGTGACAAAAATTGATACTATTTGTATGTAATTTTAGGATTCATTTCATCTTTTGAAGCAAGGTTCTTGTCTTCTTGCAAGAGTCCTAAAGAAGCTTGGAATGGTCTAGAGATAAAAGTACAGTAATGACAACACCAGTGATGTTGAAGAAAGCACTTTTATGTGTGAAATATAACTGAGTATGCTACTTTGATGGCATCACACGTTGGTGAAATTTCATTATGAACTACTTGGTAGGATGGTATCTATGTTGATGAAGATTACTCTCTTAAGAATGCTGATTTTTCTTAGAAACCTTTTTTAAAAAACCTAATATTTATTAAGAAAATTATGGAATCTTTTGGTATTGGATAACAAAACATGTTCCTTCAAAATCCTTATGATATTTATAATTTAACTATGATAGATTAAGAAATACATACCCTTGTAGCATGTGAACAATGGATGGAACATTCAAGGTTCCAAATCTATCGCCCAATGAGGATGAATGGGATAGGTGTGCACTCTTTTCATCTCCAAGTTGATCGAAAATATGATCAAGTTCTCCAAATTCAACCTGTATTTACTGAAGAACTTGTTCTAAAAAATGACTTTGGGTTGAATTTTGTGTCACAAAATTAAATTGTGTCAAAATTTGCTTTGAAATTTTCAAAAGGATGCCCGGCAAAAATGAGGAAACAATATGGTCTTTTAAATAGTCTCTAATTTGACCTAGTTTAATTTAGAGTATAACTAAATCTAATTCAAGAAGTAGTCTTAAGTCTAATTAAATTATATGCTTGTGAGAATTTCACTCTTGCTCTACTAAGTCATGCATGACACTTTGGTGAATCTCGCCCTTATTTATATGTTATAATTTAACTAAATTAAATTATGCCATTGATCTATGAAACAAATCCAATTTAATATTTACTAAAATACCCTTGTTTGTCCCACAAGCATTTAGATATTTGATTTTTACTAAATGATTGAAAGATTTTGCTTTCAAGAAAAATATAAATAATTAATTTAGTCATTTCTATAACTATGATTTTAAGCTTGAATAAAGCATTGATACATTAATTAGTCCTTTTATTAATCTTAAAGTCGCTCCACTATAAACCTAAGCTTGAACTCTCGAATATCATAACTATTTACCAAACATACTATATATAAGTAATCCATTGATATAACTATTAGGTGCAACTCAATCCTCTAGTGCAACTCAATCCTCTATAGCTAGTTTGTAATATGATTGAAGTCATTAAATATGTTTTATCCTCTTTATTACATCTTTCTTTTGAAGACTCATGATGCGTATGCATAACTATCTATAATCATATTATAAATTGTACGCAGTCATTCGAGCTCTGGATTGCTAAACAAGGGTCCTACTTTCTAATATCAAAGAATAAACATAATGAAATCTGCATCTTGTGAGATAACCTCCTAACTCTCTATGAACACCAAGATATAAAAAAAATGTTTTTTAACCCAAAAATACTATTTAATTACTTAAACAAGTAACTATTAAGAACAAAAATAATACAATTTATATTTTCATAGAGTTCCCGGTATGTCAATTACTTGGCTTTTAGAGCATATCACCTAATATTTTCTTTTATGTTTTGTCAACCTTTTTCAAACACCAAACACAAGGCGTAAATTTTATTTACTTTATATACCCTTTTAGAATGGTTTGTCAATAAAAGTGTAACCAAAGTCGATTTTTCTTCCCTTAATACCAACTTCTTAAAACAATTTAAAGGCATAAGGTTGATGCTTGTTCCCAACTCACATAGAGAATTCTCAAAATTATATTCCACAATAATACATGAAATATGAAAGGTAACAGGGTCTTACTTGCTTGTTACTTTCTTATCAATAATTGCACTACATATCTCTATAAGAGCAATATTCTTACTATCTCCAATTTATTTTCTTAAATAATATCTTCATATAAGGAAATTAATTTTGAGGCATCGAAGAAGGGGATGCTCTTGTGAAGCTTCTTAAAAATATCAAGAAACTTAGATAATAGTCTATCAAGTTCTGCTTATGTATCCTTTAAGGAAAATGTGGAGGTGGGATGTAGGTATTACATTCATTTGTTTTTGAGACCTCCTCTTATGTAACTTCCTGACTAGGCTTCATTACCTTGCCATTTTATATATTCTTCTTTTTTTTCTCTGCAAAATATTTTCCTTCTTTTTTATTAATAGCTTTCTTTTCCTCATCTACTACTACTAAGCCATTTATTTTCATAATTGATTTGCAATTCTCCTTCCCTTGTCTCCTTCAATGCACTTACATGTTGCTAAGTAACATCCCTTGTTGTCCAACTTGTAAGGTTTGGGTCAACTTCTCCATTGGTATCTCTAAGTTCCTCACACTTGCATTATCATTAACTTTCTTGGCTACGAGATGATGTTAAATTTTTAAACACTAACAAGTGTATGGATTACAAATAATCTAGAAATAAATTTACTTTGAGATAATCTTTCGATAAATTTTAATGGTTTTAAATTTTTTACTTATTTTCTCCAAAATAGTAAATTAATAAAATAAAACAAACACAAATACCCTAATAAATTATTGAGAAAATTGAAAAATAAAATAACTAATTAAACAAGTCAATTAACAAAAGTAAGTATGAGAATTTGAATTAAAAGTGAGACAACTAACAATAATATTTGTTAGCTAATCAATCATACTTTGCATTATCTAGGTTAATTTAACACTTTTTCGGAGAATTTTCATTTTTTCACTAAACCTAGAAAATTCCAATGATTATGGTAATTATCAATTACAATTAAATAATCAATTTATTTTTATAGATAAAATTAATAAATTATTTATAATAAATATAAAGAAAACATAAAACTATATAAACTAACACAATGATCACACAATTAATTTATATTATTGTTTAAAATAGTTAAATTAGGTAAAGATGATATGCAAATATTGACTTTATTCATAAGATCATTCAATAATTAATAATTAAAGATTATAAAAGCAATGAAGAAGAAATAATCTCTAACTTGCATAAAATAATAACTAACCTAAATATCCAAAATAATCACGGTAACAAAGCTAAAATCTCATTTAAAATTTAAAGAATCATAAATAAAATCAAAATCAAAAATAAAATTATTATAGGCATCACTTTTACTATCAAAATCAATATGAAACTATATATTAAAATGTCCTTGAACAAATATCCAAATCCTTATATGGATATTTCCTATTCTAAAGGCTCAAAGAAATTTCCCCAATTTTTCTCTTTCTAGCAACTACCACCTTTCTGATGATGATCTGATTATCGGCTGCTACATGAGCATGAGTTTTATAGGTAAAACTTTATGCAAAACCATACATTAAATTTGGAAAGTTACATTGAGTGTTGATTTGGTGGCTCAAAAACATGTATAAAGAAATTGGATCATTTTTGGTGAAGGGTACTAAAAAATACAAGGACAATGATGTCATTTTGGGCTTTTTGGGTGTTGACTGGAAAAGAAAAATGATGTAGTCTTGTCCTTCAATTTTCTAAAAATCCCAAAAGAATCCATATACATCCACATGCCTATTCTATACGTGTTGCAATCTCTAGCTATTATCATCCACCCTCATAGGCATACTTCGAGTCACAATTCCAACTTCCAAGCTTTCACTTTGAACACAAGCATTGGGTATTTCCAAAATTTTAAAATTTATTTATGCTTAAAATATTTAAATATGACATTTTAAAGTCAAATTGTAACAAAAGGACAAAAATATATTCTTTAATGGATTTTCTAGTCATTTTTAATAATATTTTAGGATAAGTAGCTTTATAAAGTAATGGTGTGGATGGAAATAGAGGCATGGATGGACCTTAGCTTAAACTAAATGTGAAGGATTGACTTAGAAGGGAACAAAATTTTGAAAGAAAGATGGACGCAGACACAGAGAAAGCAATCCACCTATCTCACTTTTGATGTGTCATTTTGTGTTTAATAAATTATTGATAAATATATGGATAAAAAATTTACATTTTATACAACAAGAACCCACATTTTTAACCATATTCTCATATGTATTTGTTGGTACGAACAACTATATAACAAAAATGACACAAAAGAATTAGTCTCAATCACGAAAGAAATGATGTGCTAGCAGCCTACCACATGGGGTGATGACATCATTCTCATCCACTCAATAACCTACCTTTTAGGCGAGTGAAATGTTGCATTTTGATTCAATGAAAAAGGACCCCATTTTTGGCAATAGTGTAGCACCTAAATGTCCTCATGATTGCATCATTTTTGAGCTGTTTCAATGGAATAAAAGACCCAATATAGTGGGTATTTACATCTAATAAGAAAAAATGACAAAAATAACAAGTTTAGTAAATATAAAACACAACTTAAAAAATAAAAATATATACATTAAATTGATCCTATATCTAGTATTCACCAACATCACTATCAAATCTCCAATAACCACTATCGACAATCTCATTAGAGGCCCCGCGACCACCCCTAGTGACCTTGTCAAGGTTCGACAACTATTGCCAGTGAATTTTTAAGGCTTCAAAAAAAAAATTCGGATTCTACACAACTTACAAAATAACTATATATTTTTATAACATTTTCGTAATATGTACAAAATAAGTAATATTAACCCATATTTTGTATGGGGATATTAGGTTTCTTAATATATATTTTCTATTTTTATATACAATTTGAGTAATTATATACTATTTGTTTTAGATAAATATGTACAATCTTTTGAAAATTTAATATATTTTTAGTTTATATATGTTGTACATAATTTGTACTATTTATGTTAAACAAATATGTATAAACTTTTTGTACAACATATAAATTATTGTACATATTTTGTACATTTTGTAAAGTTAATTCAATATAAAGTTCTCAAATTAAAAATATCACTTATTATGAAAATTTTGATAATCTAGGTTATTTTGTATGATGTACAAAAATTGTACATAAATCTTAAGCTTTATATAGATGTTAGCTTGTATGTTATACATAAATTTTATATAATTTTATAAGATATACATTAAATTTATATTGATTTATATGAAAAATCTTTAAATTATCACATTAAATTTATAAATAATTTTTAAAATAAATAAATTTTAAATTATATGTTACTCAACATAAACAATTTTATGTTTTAGGGTTATTCTGTAAAATATACATAAAGTGTATATAATTAAGTAAGTTTTACATAAATTAATTTTGGAATAGATGAGTTGTAATTAAAAATATTACTAGGCAGTAACATTTTCATTTTCTATGACTATTATGTAAGTTATAAAAATAGTACATAATTTTGTATGCATCACATAAATATTATAGAAATATACAACTATTTAATAAATCATATAGAATTTGAGAAAAAAATTATTAATCTTATTACAGATTTAATGACAGTGGTCAACATACCTTTAAAGTTTCCACGGTGATATAAGTGAAGATTAGATGTTGTATTATATTAATATTTTTGATGTATATATGTTTTTATTTTTTAAAATTGTATCTTTTAATTACCAAATATGTTATTTTTTATCCTTTTTAATATTATATGTAAATACGAACTATATTGATCCCATACTCTGTTTTAGTGCCTAATCTCCATTTGCCGCATTGTTTTATTCATTGTATTTTTTTTGGTAGTTATTTCTATTATTTTATGTTGTTTATGCATTTTTAAGTGTTTTTAAGCTTAAATTTTTAAAGGAAACAATTACATTGGCCCACATTTTCTCTTTTCTCTCTTTTTTTTGGGTGCTTACCAAGTCCATTATTCACCCCACTGATCCTTCATCGATATCTTACTGAGCGTGTTTTTAACACACATGCCAAGATCTTGCGAAGTCCTCAACGAGAAGGTCAGCAAGCTCACGAAAAATCTATATTAACCCCTTCCATGTTCATTTTCAAAACATAAAATTCCTCAAATATTTCTACCCGTACCCTTGCCTACCCTTTTACAAATGGCCCTTAAGCGTTCAAGGAATAATCGAGACATTGTTGCTAGTGCAAATAGATAAGAGTCTTCATATGCTCTTATTTTGGCTTTTCCACCTATTGTTACTTTCGTAGCGAAGTGTTCAATACGAATTGATGACTTTACAGCTATCCAAGAAAGGTTGACATATTTTTCTTAGATTACTCTTTGTACTTTTTATTACAAATGAAACTGATTAGTGATCAAAAATCACTAAAATTACCATAATTTTATGTACATTAATTAATTAAAAATATATATATTTATATCATTTTAGCATGTATTTATATAAATTTTTCTTTTCAAAATCACGGGTATTTTTATTGTTTTTCAGGTATTTTCGCTTAAAAACGTAACCTAAAGACTCAAAGAGTAATACTGGAGGCAATACATCACAAATATATTCAAAAATAAGTAAGGAAAAGTCAACAAATATGGAAAAATTGGACAAAATGGGTTAAAAATGTCAAAAAAGAGGAAATCGTGCACGCATGCCAGCCGCGCTGAAAGCCGCCGAAGACGCTTAGTCCCGCGCCGCTGCCTCACCGCTTCCCATCTACGCTACGCTTACGTCCATCAAGATCTGGCCACAGAAGCGCCCAATGACGTCAGCAATCACCACTCCGCATTTCCACCATTTTCACCCACTTTTTCTCTCCATCCTCACCTATAAATACCCCTCTTCTCTTCACTTCTAAACACACCTCAAAACACATCTTCTCTTCTCTTTCTTTCTCTCATTTCTTAGTTTTTTTTAGTTTTTCTTAGTTTTTAGCTTTTCTTAGTTAGTTTTTCTTAGTTTTAGAGTTCTTCTCTTTTTGAGAAGAACTAGTTATGTTTTTGTAATTTATTTGCCTTCGATTCAATAAATGGGAGTGCAAATTCCGCTTGGAGGTTTTCCAGCAACGGGAATAGCATCGAAGTTCTGTAAGAATTTTATTTTCTTTACAGTTATTTTTTATGCTTTATTCTTACATGTTATATTTAATTTGTCTGTGATTAAATTTAACTGTGCTGGTTATTTGTAAACATGATATAATAATAACGTTGTTATGCTTGCGAAATATTAAATAGGTAAAAATCTCTAAAATGAATTGATTTTATTTTTATTCAAGATTTTATATTAAGAATGTTAGAGAAATATATTATTTTTCATTACAAACTTAAATCTGAAAATTAGATTTTAAGGTTTAGTTATCCGGTCTAATTTAGAGTAGTGCTCTTTTATTTGTTGGTATAATCGCCCGGTAGTTAGAATGAAGCTCTATTTCAAAAGTTTTTATAAGAATTATTATCGGAAAATGTATTGATAACATGTTTTCAGTAGTGGTTTTAAAACTTGAAAGTTAGTACTCGGATAATTAAATTCTTAGGTTTAATTTGGACACCTTGAATAAAGTTTAAATCGTTTTAGCCACCAAAGGTGGCATTTAAATGGTTCATTTTCAATCTCTTAGAAAAAGGAATTAATTTAATTAACCAAATTAGTTATCAACCCCACCCATAGGTGTTAATTGATTTGTTTAGTTAACAGAGAATATCTAACTCCACCAAAGGTGATATTTATATAAAAAAAAAGAGAATCAATAAATATCAATTCATATCTTTAATAACCTAAATAATATGAACAAGCATAATTAACTTAATTATTATATCCATAAATACTCCACCATTATAAATGATAAAATTTGCATAAATGTTTATTGAATCTATGTTTATTTTTATGTAAGTAGATTAAAAACACAAAACCCCAAAATATCGTGACAGGATGTTTAGGATTTAATTTCGTTTTTAAAAGTTTGAATAATAAATTAAAAACCACATATATTCTTTCCTTAGATCGACCTTGGGAGTATACTTATCATTTTCTACGAAATGATTCGTGCACTTGCGAGAGTTTTATAAATATAAAACCAAAGTATTGGCTGTCGATTTTCGCTCATCAGAAACCCTTCTTTTGATTCTATTATTTTCTCTCTCTCCATCACACTCGTCCATTTTTTGTTTCATTTACTTTGAGAAGACATTCGATCACATTCTCTAGGGATGATGTTATTCAAATATTAGCCCTTCTAGATATATATGATTTCTCTTTCCTATCCTTCCTTTTGATCACGAGAACATACTTAGTGGGAAGTTTCTTGATACACAACATCACTATAATAGCTATTGTGTTCGTTGGCCCAAATCAAGGATACGATGAAGGTGCTCTAATCTAAGTGCAATTTCACCTAGTTGTCGACTCAATGATGTTGTGAGTGCATGTGCATTTAATGAAGGATATTTGTTGTATTTTTTTGTTATTCTTCTATTAAAATATTAATACCTTATTTTTTTCATCACTTTTGAGTCCTTCAATATATACTTTAAAGTTTTTTTTTACTCATTTTACATTATTCTTCCTCTATCACTTAAGAGCTCAACAACTTCACTCATAACTGCATATTGCTTATGTTCATTCAAATTTTATGCAAGTTATATTTTAATGAATACAATATACAGTTTTTGAATTTTATAAGAAAAGAGTATGCAATAAGCAATTTGTACAAAATATATCGAGTCAATATAAAAAATAATTTGTATACATAACTCAATATATAGTTATACATATCAAATATGTAACTACTATAAGAAATATTAATATCATAAAATCCGTTGATCAAGTTCTTTGTTCGAAACTTCAATGAGCCTCAATCTTTTACCAATTTTAGAATGATTAGAAATGTCTAAAAGAAATAAACAATTAGGAAAAAAAGTCTCAATTTAAGATGATTAATAGAGGATAAACATAATATAGATGAAGTTGTTGAGTTCCTAAGTGACATAAAAATAAGAGATGTTGAAAAGAATGAAAAATGAGTAAAAAAAAATTAAAACATCTTCTAAAGACTCAAAAAAGATAGAAAACTAAGTTTTTAATATTTTAGTATAACAAATAAAGAAAAAATATTACAAATTCTCTTTATTAAACATACATATGTTACACATGTGTGAAAAATTCTCAAAATAAAAATTTTCATCATATTTATACATTTTATTAAATATGGTTATCACTAATGTACTGCCTACTAAAAACAAGGGTAAAAAATCATGCTTAAAATAAAATTATGGTATCAATAAGGTAGTGAATCCATGATCTTAGACCTTCACCTTTATTCTTTCGTTGACCCTCGTTCCAATCTTCACTATCCTTCCTTGATCACCCACAAAAACAAAGCCCTTTTTGGTAATTTTTTCTAGTATTGTGCTTAGTAGATCACAGTTGTACTCTGGAGAATTCTAATACCTGTTATACTTTTTCTCAATGTGCCTCCACTACTACTCCTTGTTCTACGTTTTCTCTCTTATTTCTTCCCCTTATCAACCATTAGAGCTCATTCTACAGTGATAGGATTTAGTTGTCGTCAAACATAAAATTGTTTATGAACACAAAAATATATGTGATCATGCACAAATAATAAGTAAATTAAGAGCAAGGATTGTCATACCAACGAGAATTATTAACAATGTTTAATTCTAATTACTAATTCATTAATTAAAATTAATGAAAAAGAGTTTCAATTATTTTTGAAAAAAATAAAATAAAACAATAAAAGTAAATTACACAGAAATTATGAAAGATAGATATATGATTGAGACTTCTCTCATCACTAATCTATAATTTTTTTTATCATGTCATAAATGAAAATTATTTTCTTATATTTTAAATCACTTTTACAATTTAAAATCTTTCTTGGATTATTAATTTTAGTTTTAAAAATCTAAATCTACTCTTATCATATAATTAATTACAAATTTAATTATTAACCGACCTAAAATAAACTAAAGGTATAATTATTAGATTTAATCTATTCATTATATTATGATCTAAAAAGTTAATAAATAAACTAAACAAGAGAGTCCAAATGAACATATTTTATAAAAAGGTAAGACACAAAAGCTCTAATGGGGTTTGGTGTATGCCCCTCGATGTAAAATTCAGGAAACAATTGTTTGAGATAATAAACAAAAATCATGCCTAGCTTGGATTCTTCACTTTTGTTTGAGAAAAATTCAGCCATGCTTGAGTTGTCTAACGCACACTAATATCGCAAATGGAATGGAAATAAGAGCAAAATCGCCACAACTGCTTCGAATTTGTTTGTATTTTGTAAAGAATCCAAGATATAACAGCTTGCACAATTAACCCCGCTTTTTTACCTGGTCAATTCTGTGTATATATATTTTTAGGTGATCTACACTGCTAAATAATTTTGATCAACAGAGATTTAAAGAAATAAAAAGGTGGTACTTTTGAAGTAATTCAATTCTTATTTTGGTATTTTTTTAATATCTATTCTAAACTAAGACACATTAAATACCCTTATTTAAATTATTGATACCCATTTAGTCAAATTTAACAATAATATTAAAGAATTGAGATACCTCAAAATTAAAAATTATTGTTAAAATTAACCAAAATATATACAAATAATCTAAATAAACGCATCTAATATGATTCAATTGAAAATAAAAATAAAAAATACCAAGAACAAAAATAAAGGTAATTTAAAGGTACAAATACTCGAGATGTAAAAGTACCAGGATTGATTGTAGAGATTTCGAATCATAAAAATCACCCAAGATTTCAAATTGTGTACGCAACTTGAACCTGAGACTTTTTTTTTCCTCTTTTTTTTCCAAACAATACCATCTGTAAAAATTTAAGCAAACGTTAAAAAAAGAAAGAAAGAAAGAAAGACGTGGCTCTGTGAAATACATACCGACAAAAGGACGATACGTCCTACACCTTCCTTAAAAGACATGAACTTTGGCCAAAATGATAAATAAAAAAAATCCTAATTAACGTAATTTTTAGTTTTATAAATTCAAAACATGCAGTTAATAGTTTTAAAAATTGTTCTCAAAAGTAGACCACACAATGACCCATGAGGACTTACGTGACTCCTTTCAGGCTTAGACTTTGCTGAAGCTCTAATCACTATAAAAGGAATCACGGGATCCTATATCATACCAACTACATCACATTACAATATTACATTGAGGAGGGTATTAGAGTCAGAGAAACTTTCTCTTTTCAAAGTTATAACAGAGAGAGAGAGAGAGAGAGAGAGCTCAATAGGAGCAAATGTCAATGATCAGACCTAAAGGAGCTACTGTCCTTCCAATGTTTGAAGGGATTCTTTGAGAAGTCTTTGCGCTTCTTCTCTTCTCCTACTCAAAAGCAATAAAACAAATTAATAAGTGATAAATACCATAAGTATCATGTACTTATAAAAATAACATTTATATTCTATACTTATTTTTCATAATAATTTAATCCTATTTTTATTAAAAAGTGACCTCTCAAGAACAAAATAATTTTTTTTATTTTATTAGCTATATTAGATAGAGATCATCCTAATTTAATAAACTATTACTGAAAAAATCGAAAACAAAAATAAATAAAACATAAAATATGATTATGTATAATCACTTTTTCATACTGTTACAAAAAATACGTATAAAACATAAACATTATTTTTAGAATAAGTATATAACATGTACAATCAACCTTTTCGGGTTAGTAATGGCCTAAAATAATTACAAAAAGAAAATGACTGTGACAACAGGCCATATTGAAGTTTGATGATTGCTGAGACTATACCTCTTAATATCCTCTACAGCTTGTTTTCGACGTTTTATCTGAAGTTCTAGAATGTGAATTATGGTTGCTCTAGCCTGTAGTGCAAACACAGAATAAATGTAAGTATAATTCTTTAAGACAAACCAAAAACTGATTAATATAATTGCTGAAGATACCATACTTGATGGGGCCTTATTGAATTCAGAAGGTGATGTAAGTTTTTAAATATAAGAGATATCTCCTCCACTCTCCTAGCATATTGTGATGGTCTCTCAACAAGAACATCAGCAAGCTCCAGAATGTGCAACTGTAATTCTCGGTTCAGTGACCTCAGTTCCTTCTTAAAATCTAAATACCATACAATCTTTGTCAGATAACTGGATAAATAATCGACAGCACAGCATCAAACAGGCAACTAACAAGAATAAAAAAGTGGATCAGAATATAAAATTAGTTTTAAGTAAAAAATATTATTACTAAACTTTGCAACTTATACCAGTGTATTATTCAACTTAAGGTTGTTCCATAAAATAGCATTAACCTTCACGTAAGCAAATAACCAGTCTGGAGGTAAAATCCCTAAATTTATTTATTAACTATTTTGCACCAAATAAAACCATATACAACACGAATTAGGGATTAGGCTTTCAAATTAACTCAAATTAGCCAAGAAATGGAAGCAAACCATTGTGTTCAATCGAAGCTCTAATCCCTAATTCGTGTTGTCTATTGTTTATTTGATGCGGTCATTAAATTGGAGATTGTCTCCAAAAATGATCCATTGACTGTTTTTTGCTATAGAACGTGACAAAGTTGACGGAGATTGTACCTTTTCAGCACTTACGTGCATTTGTAACAAGAGGCAAAAGTCGGAAATTAAAGATTTTGTTTCCTCTATAAAATTTATACATACTGAAATAAGTCATTGATATGTAATCTTGAGAATATAATAATCAGACAAGAAGAATGGCACTTTCTCGGTATGAAGATGCCTTCTTTTATTTTCTTAATTTACTGATTTCAATTAATATTACTAGTCATATTTATTAATTCTGTGTAACCAAAATGACACAAAATTACTGCTCCTACCTCATGCAAGAAAATTCCTCGAACGTTAAAATATTTTCTAGAAGTACAAATTCTTCATGCCTTATTAGCACAGCTCCTAGTTATTCATATGAGCAAATATCATAAACACCCTCCAGAATTATATAAATAACATTAAAGCCCTAAATTTTAAACTTTGCATCAATCACGTATCAGAGGTTTCAGTTAAATACAAAAAACTCCGTCATCTGTCTAATGCCTAAAAGAATCTTGAGATGGCCAGTAATATTGATATTATAAATTTAGAAATTTAATATTTTAAGAAAAATAAAAAGTATTCAAAAGTGAAAATAATAGAAAGAAATTAAACTTTGCTTGGCTAGAATGAGAGGTCCTATAGCTTTTACAAAATGAACGCTTTAGTCTCGTAGCTTTCAAATGAAGCACTTCAATCCTATAACTTTGAATAAAAAGGCACTTCAGTCCTAAAAAACTCAAAAAATAGGACTAAAGTGCCTCTTTTACATCAAAGTATAGGACTAAACTACACTTTTTTCAAATTTATGGGACTAAACATTATAATTAAAAATTATGAGACCAAAGCGCTTCAATTAAAAATTATGGGACTAAAACACTCCAATAAAAGCTATGGGACTAAAGCGTTCCCAATTAAAAACTATGGGACTAAAGCGTTCCCAATTAAAAGCTATGAGACTAAAGCAACTTATTTGCCCAAAATTAGAGATGTGAAAAAATTATCCTAATCAATCCAACCTAATGTTGCCGATTTTAAAGGATTTTTCTGTCAATATGGTTTAATTTTGAATAACTAATCAAGTATGGGTTGATTAGATTTTTAAATTTTAAAAACTAGTCAAAACCGAGCCATTGTTGATTTTAAAGAATTTTTGGGTTGATATGGTTTAATTTTTGAATAATTGATCAAGTATGGGTTGATTAGATTTTTAAATTTCAAAAACCAATCAAAACCGAGCCAACACACATATAATTAATTTTTTATATTTAATTTATTTTTTCTTTTTTTATTTATTTGTTTTAAGATGGTTCATTGTTTCTTCAAATTAAAAATTTTAAATCTTAATATATAATTTTAATAATCTTTAATCCCTCTTTTTTACTGTAGTTACACTTGTGTGCATGGTATAAATAAAAATATTCAAATTAGTATATGTGCATGGTATAAATAAAAATATTTAAATTAGTATATGTGCATAGTTTACATTAAAAGTTTAGAACTATCTACCTTATAAATTAACAAATATCACATATATATATATATACGTATGTGTGTGTATATATATATATATAAAATACAAATTGTAAAGTTTAAATTTTGTAGAATAAAATTTATTTTTAAAGAACATAAAATTTATATCTACAATTTACAAAGAAAAATAAAAAATTCATAAACCAATACAACAAACCCAATTTTTTTTGTTTGATTTAGATTGGTTTAGTTCAGTTTCTATTTTTTAAGAGCCGATTAGATTAGATTGCTTCGAGTTTTAATTAACTCCGGAAACAATCCAACTTTACACACCCCACCCAAAACTATGGGACTACTAGTGCCCTTTTCCCTTAAATTATTTTTAGTTTGAAGGTTAAATGAAAAAAGAAAACAAAAAGGCTCATATCTGAAACATTCAAGCATTTGCATGTACATCGATATTGTTAACCCAAAGATTGATAATTCTCGAAAACTAGAATTCAAATGAGCAAAGATAATCTTACTGATTACACACCCCCACCCAAAACTATGGGACTACTAGTGCCCTTTTCCCTTAAATTATTTTCAGTTTGAAGGTTAAATGAGAAAAGAAAACAAAAGAAGCTCATATCTGAAACATTCAAGCATTTGCATGTACATCGATATTGTTAACCCAAGATTGATAATTCTCGAAAACTAGAATTCAAATGAGCAAAGATAATCTTACTGAATAAAAGAAAAAAATCTCAACCAAATCTCACAAATGAAGCCTCAATGTACATTTGTTCCCCAGATTGCAAAAAGGTGTGTTTTAATTCCCTAGTTTTGACAAAAGCAGAAATTAAAAATAAATAATATTATTTTTTTTAATGATTTTTCTATTAAAATATTATTTTTTCTGAAAAATAATTAAAACTCGATCATTTAACAATGATAGAGTCACAATTAATATTAATTTTTTGATAAAATATTTTTTTAATATTTATGATTGTCACTATTTTATTTTAATATTTTTTTTATTTTTTAAAAAACAAACACATATGTTTAAATAATTTTCTTAAAATATTATTATTGTTAATTTTTCTTATATAATTTCATATCAATTTCACTTCTACGCTTACTACTAGCATTTTAATCACTTGACAACAAAACTATTATTTTAATATAAAATCATTAAAATAATATTATTTGTTTTCAATTTGTAACTTTTCACCATGTTAGAAAACTAAAAAACACATTTTATAATTTGGTAGCTAAACAACACAAACTTCAAAATCTGAAGAACTAATATGACCCTTGCCACTTTTCACCGTGTTAGAAAACTAAAAAACACATTTTATAATTTGGTAACTAAACAACACAAACTTCAAAATCTGAAGAACTAATATGACCCCTCCCTAAATAAAAATGGAAAAACTAAATAAAATTTTGGTTTATATTAACAATAAAAAAATATAAATTATTATTGAATTAAGTGCATAACATAACCTAATTTTATTTCTAACCCTTCTAAGCATTAAACATATTTTCATAATGTGATGAACATGTTCTGAAAATGAGAAAAGACATGCTAGTAGTGTCCAATTGAAAATGGAGTAAGCACTAGATTGAATGTCATGCTTAATGCTTAATCCATATTTATGTGTATCTTGAGTCATGTACATTGGCAACTTTTGAAGAACCTTGTTGATTAACTTTGTATTAATCATTCTATCTATCCATTATTTTTTATTCATATTTTCTCAAGTGTTTTTGTTTATTTAATAAAAAAAAAGTGTTTTTAGTTTTGTTTTGCTTAAGGACAAACAAAATATCAGGTTTGGGGTGTGATAAATGAAAATAGAGTTATCAATATAATTTAAAATAGATATTTGCTTGTTTTATTTATATAAAATAGTGTGAATTTGATCTTTAAATGATAGATGTTATTTTTATAGGAAATGGGAAGAAAATGTGATTCTTTGGGAATTTTTTTTTGGAGCATGTGGACTTAAATAGCACATGGATGGATTGTATTTAGACAGGGGAAGGATCCATTCAGATGAAAAAATGGATACATGTAGATTTACTTAAGTAACATATCCGAGTCTAAGTAGCATATCCTTTATTCATATTGTCCAAGGAATTTCGGTCATAACAAGATGATGAACTATAAGCCAATCCAAATGCATAGTATTGCATAGATCTTCCGAAAATACGCTGAACAATCACATAAACCCACGCCAAGTTTTCACCCACAAACTAAAAACAACATTTTAAAATGTTTTTCCTCCATCAGAAAAATTTTGTTTCTAAAAAAGTAATACTAGATTCAATCGAATAGGTTTTCAAAGAAAGCATTACTTTCTCAAGCAGACCATGGTTTAAAAAAACTACCTTAATATCAATTTATTGACCTCAGAAGTACTATAACAGTATCATAAGATGATACAGGCACATTAAAACCAAAAGTGGAGGAATCCTTACCAACATTTGACCCTTTTGGATATAGTTGGCGCACACCTTGTTCTTCCAAGCTTGGAAGAACATCATCAGTCTACATTAAAATAAAACCAATTCATACATCTATAATAGAGACCCAAACAATGCAACAAATAACTAAATGAATTTGAAGTACTGAAATTCCTAAGTAAGAATGTTAAAATAAAGCACAAGATTTCTGATTACAGCTTCTAAAAGACACTAAATACCACCTATCTGTTCCATCAATTTCCCTAGATATTTGATCCAGAGAACAATTAACTTATAAGGATTCTTCAAGAAATGGTTCAACTATTCATATAAATCGTGAAAGCAAAGGGGAAATCTTACAGTGTAATTGCCACCGAAACAAATGTATGTCCCTTCAATAGGAGGAGGAGGCTCTGGAGCCAATTTGGGGTCCCGAAGGTAATCTTTGTAGAGCTTATAATATGGTGGCGGAGGTGGATACGTAGCTGCAGCCATAGCCTGAACTTTCTAACCAGACCTAAGCATAAAATTAATAAGGAAGAAAGAAACTAATCAGAGTTGACATGGAGCAAATAATTCAACAGAGCTTCACTATTGAAGGGGTTCCTCGTATTATATTGAACTAAAACAAGCTCAAGGCTGTAATTTAAACAAATAGCATTCTCTCTGCTCTCCTGCCTCCTAATCTTAGAGAAGGCGCATCATAAGAGTAGACCTAATTTAATGGGAATATTGAATAGGGAAATCATCACAAATACCCCTAGGTTTTCATCATTTGTCACATATATCCCTCAACATTTTCAAAATATCCAAAATACCCTTAACACTAGCACTATTATATTTGATGTGATATATGGGAAAATTATTTCAAATACCTTAGAGATTCATCTTTTATTGCATATACCCCAAATATTTTCAAAATTTCACAGATACCCTTAACACTAATATTGTTATATTTAATGTAATATCTATGGGTAAAAATTGTAATTAACCTTGTCTATAGAATTATAGAATTTCAAATTATAGTAGTTGTGTATAGACTGTACTAGTAGTTGTGTACAAGCTCTAATAGTAGTTGTATTAGTAGTTGTGTATAGGCTGTAATAGTAACATACATACTGTAATAATGGTGTATTAGTCTAACCCCAAATCCTATTTTTATGGCTGTAAATACATTTGAAAAAGACATAGAGAAAGAAATAATAATACTTTAGATTTTCTCCACCATCTCTCTCAATATTTTTCATGATATCAGATCATTTTTGAAATACAATCTTAGTCCTTGTCTTTCAACTTTCCTACTAAACTCTCAACCATCTGCGTCTGAATTCGAAACCAATCTTTTTCCTTCTTTCTTATAGTAAATTGATAACAAGTAGCAAAACTCAGACTGCAGTAGTTAAAACATAATCCACATAGCACTAGCCAAACAATTCACCACCATAAACAATCCTACCCATAATTTTTTCGAAACGATCGGGTAAATTTCTTTGTAAGTTGCGCGTCTCTGTACTTCAATAAAGTACTGCGTTCAAATCGAAGACTATAGCATCTTCATTTTCTTCACCAGTAGTGACAACGAGCTCTTCAAGTTTTCACGATCGAAACGAACTTGGCTCCGACCTCATCTCAGTTAGTCTCGTAAAACCCAAGCACCATTAGCCATCTGGTTAATCGCAAGGTCACCAACCCATTGCTCTTGTGACCATCACATCTGTCATCATCGTCGACCAATATCATGAGACATCAGTCATTAAATCTTGCGAAATTTAGGCACCATCGGTCATCTAGTTCATCGTCGTTGCCATCTTCTCGCTGAGAGGTACTTCACCAAGCATTTCACAGAGCCTCTTGCTTGATTTTATTTCAGTACACCCAATAACCAAATATCAGCCCAATCAGCCCACATAACAGCCCAAATTAGTAGGCCCAATCAGCCTACATATAAGCCCAAATTGAAATAACATCAATGGACATAGGAAACCTGTCATGACCAGATCCAATGAAGGTTCCACAAAAAACAATATTTTGCCTATCACCAATCACAAATTAAATGGGTACAATTACCTTCAATGATCCCAATCCATCATGATGTTTATATGCGGAAAGATGAAAGACAATTACCTTACTGGAGATGCAGTAGCCCCGAACAAAGACTATTCGCAATACAGAATATGAAAATCCGAGAACAATATGGTGATGTCTTGGTTGATAAATTCCATGACAAATGAGATTGGAGAGAACTTTCTTCTCTACAAAACTACCAAAGGAATATGGGATGCGGCCAGAGATACTTATTCCAGTTCTGATAATATGTCCAAACTATTTGAGACCGAAATCATCCTCCATGATCTTCGTCAAGGAAAGCCATCAGTTATCCAATACTTTAATTCTCTCACTCAATGTTGGCAACAATTAGATCTCTTTGAGGTTCACGAATCGACATGTCAAGCAAACGGCATCTTGTACAAAAAATTGTTGACAAGAAGTGGGTTTTCAAATTTTTAATAGGGTTCAGTAAAGATCGTGATGATGTGCGAGGTAGAATTCTAGGAACAAAACCCTTACCAAGTATTCATGAAGCCTTCTCCCAAATTCGTCAAGAAGAGAGTCGAAAAAAGGTGATGATGGGTCCTCAATCTATCATTTCCGTAACTGGAGAAGGGTTTGCGCTTGCTATTCGAGGACATCATGAATCTCAGCATACAGACAACTGTTCCTGAAAAGGAAGACTTTGGTGTGACTATTGTCGTAGACCTAGTCACACTAAGGAAACCTACTGGAAAATTCATGGCAAGCCAGCTGTTGGAAGCCACCCTCCGCACAGCACATCAACAAAAAAGACCATGGAAATATTGCCTCCACATCCCATGGAATTACATCACCTAAACCTGCTCTATTTAGCAAGGAACAGATTGATCTCTTCTAGAAAATATTTGGACAATCCTTGCCAACATCATCTACCACTGTAGCTCAACCAAGTAACACCTTCAAAGCTCTTAGTGTGAAACAGGTTATGAGACCATGGATTGTTGATTCAAGTGCTTCAGACCACATGGCAGGTGATTCTTCTCTTCTCATGAATCTTAAAACCTACCAAAAAGGACACACTGTTAGAATTGTCAATGGTTCAGTATCCAAAGTAATAGGTATTGGTTCTGCAAAAATTTCAAATTATTTTATTCTCGATTATTTCCTTCTTGTTCTCACATTTGATTGTAATCTTGTATCAATTACTAAACTCACCCATGATAAAAATTGTGGCTAAATTTGTTCATAATCTATGTGAATTTCAGGACTTGGATTCGAGGAAGATGATTGGTAATGCTAAAGAATGCTCGGGACTCTATCTTCTCAAAAGCGAAGACTCTCCAACAAGACAAGCCCTCCAAGTTGTATCCAAGGTTTCTTATCAAAATAAAGTTGTGTTAAATCTTAAAGTCCAATAATGATGGTAACATTATGTTGAATCATTATCACCTAGGTCATCCTAATTTCTTGTATTTGAAAAAACTTTTTCTTTCATCCTTTAGAAATAAAAATTCAAAGGATTTTCAATGTGAAGTATGCCAATTTTCAAAACATGTTAAAATTCATATCCTCATCTTCCACATGAAAAATCACATTCTTTCTCATTAATTCACACTGATATTTGGGGACCTTCTCAAATCAAAAACATAACAGGGGCACGTTGGTTCATTTTATTTGTAGATGATCATACTCGAATCACTTGGTTATTTATCATGAAAGAAAAATCTAAAGTAGGTCAAATCTTTAAAAATTTCAATACTATGATTCAAACCTAATTTCAAACAAAAATCCAAGTATTGAAATCTGACAATGCTAAAGAATACTTCACTTCCATTCTCAGTGATTATCTTTTAAGTCAAGGGATTATCCATCTAAGCTCTTGTGTTGACAAACCTCAACAAAAGGGGGTGCCTGAAAGGAAGAATAAGCATCTTCTCGAGGTAGCTAAATCTCTCATGTTTACAACTCATGTATCTCAATATTTATAGGGGGGAAGACGTCCTTACAGCTACCTATCTCATCAATAGGATGCCCTTTCATGTTCTCACTTTCAAAACACCTATCAGCACTCTACTTAAGTCATACCCACTCACCAGAATCGTGTTTCACATTCCCTTTAGAATATTTGAATGTTCTACTTATGTCCATGTGCATTATAGAGGTAAACTTGATCGTCGAACCATCAAATGCATATTCCTAGGGTATTCATCATACCAGAAAGGATACAAATGTTTTTCTCCTATCACTAAACAATTCTATAATACAATGGATGTCACATTTTTTAAACAATATGCGTACTATTACAAACCTGCCATTCAGGGGGAGAACATAGACAATGAATACCAACTTTGGAATAACATTATCACTCAATCTCCCACAAATTTTGTCTCAAATCATATCTTGTAAATTCTAAAGAGTGAATCAGTGTCTAAAACAAATGCTCCTAGTAATCCCAATGAACCCTCAACTCCTCTGCCAATAGATCCAAACTTCCTTGTTCCAAACAGTGATCTTGTCTACTCCAGGAGAAGAATAACTCAAGAGAGAATGGAGAACCAAGCATATCTTGAGCCAGTCCAGGAGTCCAACCTGAGTACAGGCCACTATGATAATTCAAAAGATAATATCATTGAACCTCCTATTATTCAGTTACCTCCTAATTATTTGAATTTGCCAATTGCTGTAAGGAAATGTGTAAGATCTTGTACAAACCACCACATCTACAACTTTGTTTCCTATAAAATTTTCTCACCAGGTTATAAGGCATTTATCAGCAACCTTGATCAGATACAGGTTCCAAATTCCGTTCATAAAGCTTTTCAGGTACCTGAATGGAAGACTACCATTCTTGAAGAACTCAATGCATTAGAGAAAAACAAGACTTGGGAGATCACAGAACTACTACCAAAAAAATGAGTCGTTAGGTGTAAATGGATATTTACAGTCAAACACAAAGCAGATGATAGTGTAGAAAGATTCAAGACTCGTCTTGTGGCTAAAGGACTCACTCAAGCATATGAGATTGACTATCAGGAAACTTTTGCACCTGTAGCAAAACTCAACACTGTTCGTGTTCTTCTCTCCCTAGCATCTAACTTGGATTGGCCTCTCTACCAATTAGATGTCAAGAATGCATTCCTCAATGGTGATCTTCAAGAAGAAGTCTACATGGACATTCCTCCTGGAATTGAATCTCTTGCTCCAACCAATAAAGTCTACAAACTTAAGAAATCCTTATATGGATTGAAGCAGTCTCCACGTGCCTAGTTCGATAAGTTTTCTAAAGTTCTAAATAGATATGGGTACAATCAATGCCAATCAGATCACACACTCTTTATCAAACATTTATCCAATGATAGAATAGTTATCTTAATTGTGTACGTAGATGACATTGTTCTAACAGGTAATTCTACAATTGAGATGAATAAACTCAAGGAGTTCCTAACCAAGGAAGTTGAGATCAAAGATCTAAGCAATCTTAAATATTTCCTAGGAATGAAAGTAGTCCGAACAAAGAAAGACATATTTATATCTCAAAGAAAATATATACTTGATCTTCTCAAAGAAATTGGAATGATGGGATGTAAACTAGCAAAAACTCCTATGGACCCTACAGTAAAACTCGAAATCAAAGAAAACAATGCACTTGTGGACAAAAGTCGTTATCAAAGATTAGTAGGAAAACTCATTTACTTATCCCATACTAGACCAGATATTGGTTTTTCAGTTAGCGTTATAAGTCTATTTATGAATAGTCCCACTGAAGAACACATGAAGGCGGTCCATCATATACTTATGTATCTCAAGATGACACTAGGAAAAGGATTGTAGAATCCCACCAAAAAAATTAAAGTCTTTGCAGATGTTGATAGTGCAGGCTCTATAGTGGATCATAGATCTACCACTGGGTACTGTACATTCGTATGAGGGAATCTTGTAACTTGGAAAAGTAAGAAACAATCAGTAATCGCTCGAAGTAGTGCAGAAGCAGAATTCAGAGTCATGGCCCATGGGATTTGTGAAGGAATGTGGTTAAGAAGACTACTTAATGAATTGGACTTCACAACTACTGAACCTATCAACATGCATAGTGATAATCAAACTACAATAAGAATTGCAAGAAACCCTATTCATCATGACCGAACCAAACATGTAGAAATTGATCGTAATTTCATTAAAAAAAAGTTAGATGGCAAAATTGTGGACCTCCTATATACATCTACTCGCCATCAAATTGCAAATATCCTCACCAAAGCATTACCTCGAACCATCTTTGAAGAACTGAGTTGCAAGTTGGAAATGATTAATATTTATCACCCAGTTTGAGAGGGAGTAAAATTGTAGAATTTCAAATCATAGTAGTTGTGTAGAGGCTGTACTAGTAGTTGTGTATAGGTTGTACTAGTGGTTGTACTAGTAGTTGTGTATAGGTTGTAATAGTGGTTGTACTAATAGTTGTGTATAGGTTGTAATAGTGGTGTGCTTACTGTAATAATGGTGTATTAATCTAACCCTAAATCCTATTTATATGGCTGTAAATATATTTGAGAAAGACAGAGAGAAAGAAATAAAATAATACTTTAGATTTTCTCCACCATCTCTCTCAATATTTTTCTTCATTGTCATTGGGATCCTTCAGCTTGCTCGTATTCTACAAAATTCTCTCCATAAACACAAAGCAAATCTACTATTCTCATACAAACACACCAATTCATACGTTTCTTATTGACAATTGAAACCTTAAATTCTCTAAGCAACAAAAACAACCACAACACCAATAACTAATATGCATTGTCTTTGCGTTCTTGGTAAGAATGCAAGGAGTGGTGACATGAGGACAAGAGGGTAATATTGTCAAGAACTCGTGTACGAATAGTTATCTCTAAAGACAATATTGTCTTTGATTTATGTTATTGATGAAATGCTGAATTTCTATAAAAAATTATGATTTTTCATTTGGACTTTTGTTTTGGTCAAGGATCCTATAATGAATAAACTTCTTTGTTAATCCATAATAAATTCTTAATATGAACTATTTAAGATAATTAGTTTTATAAAAAGTATTAATATTAACCGATTAATGAAATCCTTACATAAAATCGTTTAATTTCTTCTTAATTTTGCACATGCCTAAACTAATAATATTTAATGTCATAATAATTAAAGTTCTAATATTTTTGGCATAGAATTGAACTAAACTAACAAACTAAGCATTAAAAAAGAGTGTTTTTTTGAAAGGGAACTAAAGTCCCTTTTTCTATTATATAAAAGAAGCATCGCATGGATTGGATTCAAACTTTGGTCCATAATAATAGGGGTGAGGAGTCACCACCTCAACTACAAGGCAATCTTGAAATGCATTCGTTATAAGAAAATATTCATGTTAGATTAGAGGTGTCAAATAGATCGTGCTGACCATTAAAAAGGGCCTAAATGAAAACGAGTTAATAGAGACTAATTTTTGACATTATACCACATATATTAATTCTTTAATTATAAATTCAAAAATTTTCGTTAGGAACGCACAAAAAGTGGAGAAAATAATGATAAATATTAACAATATTAACAATTTAAAAATATTAGTGACAATATATAAAACGCTAGGGTATTTGTGATCAATTTATAAATATTAGGGTATGTGTAATAAATGATTAAAACTCCTAGGTATTTGTGATAATTTAGTGCATGAAAAATTAAGAAAACAATGATAAGTATTAACAATATAATGTATAAAACTTTGAGGGTATTAGTGATCAAATTATAAACATGAACACTCAAAGACATTTTTGATATTTTCCTATATTGCATGAGATGCCCTTGTGCTTTCATTTTTAATCCCACACTATTTTAGAACATATGTTCAAAAATATTTTCCTTTTGTACATGCGATCAAAAAACACAGGTTATTGGAGCTCCAGTAACTCCAACGAAGAACGACTACTAGTGCACCCACAAACAATGTATGCATCAAACAAAAGTTTTGGACTGTGAATACCTTCCAAATTCCCTCTGTTTTCAACATTGATACTAAAGTCTTTTGATTACCTTATTAATATATCAAGAAACTGATGCCTTGTATTTTCACAAATCTCAGAAGCTTAGCACGTCTAACATAAATAGTATGAAAAGTAATCATTGGGATAAAGCAATGAACTCCAAATCTAACGAATACAACACTGAATCCCAAATCCAACGAAAAATAATCATTGGGATAGCCATCAATCCGGCAAGGGGAGCCCAAAAAAAAAATAAATCCAGCATGGGGAGGAAAAAACCCAACGAATAAATCAATGAACTCCATACCCAATGAAAAGGGGAGGGGAAAAAATAAAAATTACATGGTTTATTGCAAATTTCAAGTAAATAATCAGAATGCAATAAACCCAAACGAAATGGAAAATGAAGCAAGATAATTAGCTTGGGTTGTTCGAAAATGAAATTACAAAAATCAAAAAGCCAAAGATGTAGTGTTTTGAAGGTAATAATCACATAAACGAAAAAGCATATACCTACAAATCTGCGATGTAAGAACTATGCAAGCCTACAGTAGACAGGAACAGGGGTGTTGTCCAACAGACAAAGGCGTCGAAGGCGGCTGGAAAAGTATTGGTTGTTCTAGAGGATATAAATAGTTTAGTTGGGCCGGCTGAGGGGGTTGTGTAACTTTGTACGAATGAGAGAGTAAGAAAGGACAACGGTTTCGTTCAATTCGGGTCAGATCCAAAACTGAATGAGCCGATTTACGGGTTAGTTTGAACCGACTCATTTCAGGTTCAGTTTGAGTACTACGTACGGATAAAAAACCCATTTCGTTTACCCAATTTACTTTTGTTTTTTAGCATTTTTCTAACGCAGGAGTGAATAGTTTTTTTACTACTAAATTTTGAGATTATTATAAAAATATTTACAATTTTTTTTTATTAATTAGACATTTAAATTTTATAAATATTATAAAAATATCATTGAATTTTTTGTTACTTCTTTATTATTAAATTTTACAAATATTACAAAAATATCATCGAAATCAATCAATTAACGACAATTAATGATAATTACACATATTATTGGAATATTTATAAAAATTAGTGGTACTAAAGGAACAAAAAAATCATGATATTTTTGTAACATTTGAAAAATTTAATGGTATTAAAGTAACAAAAAAAAGTTCAATAATATTTTTGTAATAAACTCCAAAATTTAGTGGTAGAAAAATCTATTTACTCAATGCAAAAAATAATACTATATCTTTACATAATTAAAAATGAATGAAATGAGAGAGAGATGAGTCTTACTCTAAGTTAATTATGTGAACTATATGTAACTAAAAATATTAATTTTATAATTATTTGAAATGATGTTAATAAAAAAATGGATGTGTTATTATTAAAATCACATTAATACTTACAAAATAATCCATTAATATTCTTAATGTAATTCTACATTTTAATAATCTTTTAGGTAAAGTTTCAAAAATAAAACTATAAAATATTCTTTATAAGTTTTATTGGATTAAAAGAGGACACTATTAGCCAAAGTTTTTAATGATAAAATTAATAAATTTAAATAATCTTAATAAAAAATATAATATTTATAATCAATAATATGTATTATAAATTTGAACCATGTTAAATATAATCTTTTTATCTAAAAAAACAAATCAAGAATACTGTAAATAACCTATAGTAAATAATTGTAATGATAAATGCTATCATGTATGTAAATTATGAATATTTTTAATCATAAAAAAAATAAATTGTTAATATTATAATAAATAAATTAATTAATTAACTTAAAAGAAAATAAAAGCTAAAAAAAAGTGATCGAACCGTACTATTTTTTTCATCAAAGTGATTTGTTTTTTTTAATTATTTATAATGAAATAGATACTGCCTAATCCATTTGTGTCCCAATTCACTTAATTTAAAAGAATCAAGTACCTACGGGTTTTGACCCGTTAAGTCAAATTACCATATCCAAAGAGGTGAATTGTGGGTACGGTTTAGTAATTGGTATTTAGGTTTCTTAATTTTTATTTCAATAACTATTTAAGTTGTAAATTTAACAAGAAAAAGCTAATGTGCTCATGATTGATATTACTTTATTAATAAGATTGTGGATAAAATTCAATAATATATTTTGGGTATTGATGTTCGCGATTTTGTGGACAATTATCTCGTTTCATCCCGTTCTTAAAAACTCATATTTAAGTTTTGTCTTAAATTGTTATTGTCTTCAAAGACAATGGGTTATTATTATACAGTTAGGTCGAGTCACCACATATAACTGAAATCATGAATAAAATGTTATTTTCTATTTTAATAAAAAAAATTGTAAATATTTTGATAATAATCTCAAAATTTAGTAATAAAAAATCTATTCACTCTTGGGTTAGAAAAATACTAAAAAACAAAAATATGATAGACGAAATGGACTTTTTATCCGTATGTATTACTCAAATTGAACCTGAAATGAGTCGGTTCAAACTAACCTGTAAATCGGTTCATTTTAGTTTTAGATCTGATCTGAATCGAACGAAATTGTTGTTCCCTCTTATTTTCTCATTCGTACAAAGTTATACAACCCCCTCAGTCGATTAGGGATGGACACGGGGACGGGCGAGGACAGATTTTAATATAACCGTCCGCGAATCGAATTATAAAATCTGTCTTTGAAATCACCCGAAAATCGTTGCAATTTGGAGACGATTTATACCCACGGATAACAGTTCGAGACAGTTATTAAAAAAAACTGAAAAAAAAAATTTATTTTTCAAAATCCTATTCAATTGAGCTCCTTTTGGCTATGCAATCCACCTAAAGCAAATGCACAAGTATATTGAACTTATTATCTCAATTTATTATTTTGAGTTTATGATAAAAAAATTAACATTTAATAATATATATTTCTATGAATCTAGATAAGATTAAATACATATAAATAAAAAAACACAAGATATAAATAAAATATTATAAACTAATACAAATATTGAAAACTAATTAAATAAATTTAAGAAACTTCAAGTACAATAAATCAAAACTTTTCTCTTCTAATTATTCATCAACAACACGCGTATTCTGCAAAAATCAAACATATAAAATCACTTTTATAAACCAAAATAATAAATTGATTAATCAATAATATAAATTTTTTACTTCAACATCATCTTCTGCAATATTAATAGTGGAAGCGGATGAACCATGAGCTAACATATATGAATAAATTATAAAATATTTGAATACACAATTAAATAATTAATATATAGTACATAAAATAAGTGTTAATAAAATATAATATATACAAGTATTAAATATATAGACTTATACCTTATTTATGAATACTAGCCCATAACTAATCTTGAGTACACATCAAAACTTCCAATGTGTTTTCTTTGAGTCTACTACGATGTTTGCTCACTACTCTACCACTTGTGCTAAATGTAGATTCTGAAGCAACTGTGGTGACCGGAATAGCCAAGATATCTCTAGCCATGTCATGCATTATTGGATACTTATGTTTGTTACACTTCCACCAAGACAATATATCAAACTCTTCATCCAAAATTTCTACATTAGCCTCCTCTAAATAAGAGTCTAACTCAGATTTCAAAGATTCAGTTTTATTTTGTATTAATTTCCATTGTTTATACTCATTTATATCACTAGGATTAAGAACACTAGTACCTTTTGAACTTTGAGATGCATTGCAGCATGTTGAAAATTCCATTTGTCGACTCTCTTCTAAAATTCGTTTATTTCGGTACATGTTTATCAAATCATAACACTTTCTTCTCACCTTTTCAATTTCAAAAATGGCATTCTCTCCATATATTCTTGAAAAATAGAATTTGAGATAATTCATCTTAAATCTAGGATCCAAAACAACTCCTATAGCCATGACAATATTAACTTCTTGCCAATACTTATCAAATTTTATAAGCATGTTTGAAGCCATTCCCTTGACCAAACCATCCTCATTATTAATCCAATTATACAATGACAACTTGATGTCACAAATATGAGAAAATAACATGTTTATGGTGGGAGAGTTGGATCTAGAAATCAATTCAGTAACCTTGTAAAATACTTCTAACTTATCACAAATTGTACTTGACATTTTCCAATCCAATGCATCAGAAAGACTATTATAATTCTTATCCAATTGTTTTAAACGAGAAAAACACTTTCTCATAAAATAATGCATTTTTAAGCATTAAAAAAGTAGAATTTCAATGAGTTTGACAATCAAGAGATAAATTCTTACAAGAAGACTTTATCTCTTGAGATGCAATTTTTTTTAATTTTTCCTCCCTCTTTTGCGTTATTGTCCAATATGCAACACTATCTCTAACTTTAACAATGCATTGAGAAATTAAATTTAACCCATCTTTCACTACCAAGTTTAATATGTGAGCAACACAACGCATGTGAAAAATATCTCCATACAATAACATTGAAGTTCTATATAATGAATCTAACAGATCGGGTAGCATTGAATCATTAGTAGAACAGGAACATATATAAACCTACAAAAAATTATATAGTAACAATAAAATTGTTATATATAATCATTTAATATATCAAATCTCTAAAAAATATTTCATAAGAATTATATAAATTTCAACAATAAACTTTAAAAATTACCTTATTATTTTACTATGCAAATACCAATTGTCATCAATGAAATGGCAAGTTACAGCCATGAATCTTTTGTTCTGATTTGTAGACTTCCATATATCACTCGTGATTGCAACACGATTTTTGTTGTTCTTCAACATATCCATCATTTTTTTTCTCAACATCATAAATCTTTATAATGTCTCTCTTAACTGTCACCCGAGAAATAGGCTTCCATATTGGTTGTAATGAATGTGAATACTCCCTAAATCCATGATGCTCAACAATAATAAGAGGATACTCGTGTAGAATTATCATCTTTGCACATTTGTCACGAGAAACTTGAGAATCAAAATTCCAATGTCGTAATTCAATTCTATCCTTTTTCTTGTTAGAATTTAACAATGATTGACCGATACCCCTTTCTTGTCGTTTGAATGAACAACCTTTTGTATGTGCTTTCAAATGAGATGTCTCATTCCTGTATCACCTCCTAACCGTTTTCTGCAATAATTACATATTGTCTTCCATATCCTATTAATTGTCTTCCTATCAAAATGAACTCATGCTTCAGACTTTAATTTAGCCTTCCCATCTTCTTCCTCACTACATTCATTTAATGGTTGACTTTGTGTATTTTCAGGTGAAGAGGTTGATGTAAGAAGAGGAACATTTGTATGTTGATCGGCACTTGAAGTTCCACCACTTTTTACCTCCACATTAAGTTCAATGTCATTTACTCCTTGAGAGGATTGTGGTGAAAAATTCTAAAAAAACTTTCAAAATTTAAATTCATATATAAAAAAATATACATATATTTTCTATTATCTCAAGTTACCTTTTCAACATATTTACTTGTCATGATATTTAAAGTCTCTATCTTCTTCACAAATCTCTAACTTTACAAGACATGATAAAAAATTATCATCATACTATATTCTATATTCAATATGAATCGATAATAAGATTTTACCATATACACTATGAATCGATAAAAAAATAGCACTAATCTCACAACAGGGAGGTCCATACACAAAATAGAGTAGTCACTTTATTTCATATACATTGTGAATCGATAATACATTATCCAGATGACTTCAGACATTTAAATATGTTATGCCAAAACTGTTCTCAGTCTCTTGACTAAATCTATCAAAGCACAAATCAAATAAGATTTTATCATGATCACTTAAAATGATAAAAAAAATTGTGACCAAAACAAAGTAGCTAATAGCCATGTTTCATAACAGAATGGTCCATACACAAAACAGAGTTGTCAATTTATTTCATATACACTATGAATCGATAATACATTATCCAGACTCCAGATGACTTTAGGCATTTAAATATATGTTAGATTTAACCAGTTTTGCTCAAGAAATAGAGTAGCAAAAATATCATAGCAGTGAGATCAGCCATGTATCATTCATACACAAAATAGAGTAACCATGTATCAGCCAGACAGCCACCAAGAGATCTGTTTCATACGAGAAAAGGAAACACTTACCTGATAAGACCACGAAGAAGAAGGGATAGCAAGCCAGCAATAAGCATACAATCGAGAATGGCAGAGATGACTGGCGAGAGAGGCGACTCAGCGACACAGTGCAATGACTAGAAACGATGCGGGGCTGTGAATGGCAATGAGACGAAAGGAATGGCGATGACACAGTGTAGTGACTGGCGATTGGACTAGGCGATTGGCGAAGACGTAATGATTGGCGACGACGCAGCGATTGGCAACTGGCGACTGGACTCGGCGTCTCAGTGACTGGCAACTAGACTCGGTGTCTCGGCAACTAGACTCAGCATCTCGGTGACTGGTGACTGGCGATTATGGCTGTGGCTGGCGGTTGACGAGAGAACTGAGCAGATCTGCAGATGCGAGAAAATTGAGAGAAATTGAGAGTCTAAGATTAAGAAAAAATAGAGGCGAGAGAGTAGTAGTGACAAATTATGTTCTTTTATATATTAGGTTAAAAACAAGTAAATCTTAATTAATATATAATTTATTTAAATAAATATAATTAATTTTAGGCATAAATATGTACGATTTTGAGTATAATCGTAATTGAACCATACTTGTTCCTTTATGTTCAATTTTTATCCGAAATCGAACCCATTCTTAAAATTAAATGGTTAAAAACCGAACCGTTGATGTGGTTATTCGAAGATAACTGAACTAGCGGTTTTTTTTGCCATTCCTACAATCGGCCCAACGAAACTATTTATATCCTCTAGAACAGCCAATACTTTTCCAGCCGGCTTCGCCGCCTTTGCCTTGTTGGACAACACCCCTGTTCCTGTCTGTCGTAAGCTTGCGTAGTTCTTACGTCGTAGATTTGCAGGTATATGTTTTTTCGTTTCTATGATTATTAGCTTCAAAACACTACATCTTTGGCGTTTTGATTTTCGTAATTTCATTTTCGAACAACCCAAGTTAATTATCTTGCTTTATTTTCCATTTCGTTTGGGTTTATTGCATTTTGATTATTTACTTGAAATTTGCAATAAACCATCTAATTTTCATTTTTTCCCCTCCCTTTTCGTTGGGTATGGAGTTCATTGATTTATTCATTGGGTTTTTCCTCCCCACGCTGGATTTACTTTTTTTTTTTTGGCTCCCCTTGCCAGATTGATGGCTATCCCAATGATTATTTTTCGTTGGATTTGGGATTCAGTGTTGTATTCGTTAGATTTGGAGTTCATTACTTTATCCCAATGATTACTTTTTTTCATACTATTTAAGTTAGACATGCTAAGCTTCTGAGATTTGTGAAAATACAAGGCATCAGTTTCTTGATATATTAATAGGGTAATCAAAAGACTTTAGTATCAATGTTGAAAACAGAGGGCATTTGGAGGGTATTCACGGTCCAAAACTTTTGTCTGATGCATACATTGTTTGTAGGTGCACCAGTAGTCGTTCTTCGTTGGAGTTACTGGAGCTCCAATGACCTGTGTTTTTTGATTGCATGCACAAATGGAAAATATTTTTGAACATATGTTCTAAAATAGTGTGGGATTAAAAATGAAAGCACGGGGGCATCTCATGCAATATAGGAAAATATCAAAAATGTCTTTTGAGTTTTCATGTTTATAATTTGATCACTAATACCCTCAACGTTTTATACATTATCACCGATACCTTAACAACTTTCACAAACAAAACAGAACGGCCCCTCATGCAGGTTTTCATAAAAAGCATAAAGAAAAAGATGGCAAGGAAATAAAGATACATCCCACCAGATGCAAAGGAAATAACCAAACAAACAACATATCAAACATAAGCTATGATTTCATACGCTACTTATGGCCCACACAGGAAATCAAAATTCAAAAAAAGAAAAAATTCAAACAAATCTAACCTTTTATTGAAGGACGATGAAGAATAGCGAACAACGATAGGCGAACACCGAACAATAAACAGTAATAGTAGGCGAGCAGTGACAGGCGAGAGCGACCGGCGAGCAGCGATGGGGTGGAGTCAAGTGAGATGGCGACCGTTGAAAAAAAAATTAATATAGGTTTTGTTTTGTTAAGAGATGGGCAATAGGCGCTGATATTAGGTTATGCTTAAAACTTAAATGTTTAATTATAATATTATAATATATTTAAATAATATATTAAATATATTGGATCGGATTGATTTATTCGGATTTAAATATTTTTAATTCGAATTCAAATTCTATTCGATTTCGGATCAAAACCATTCAATTTTTTCAAATTTGATCAGATTTTTCAGATATTTTGCTGTTCTCTGTTTAGTATAGTTGTATAATTATAGTTTAAAGAAAAAAAGCACTAAATATGATGTATAAGTCGTAAAATATAGATGTCAAATAAGATTGACTGTACGTGTAAAGAGCAAATTGTGGATGCTAAATTGTTATTATTTAGATAATTGTGTATCTAAAATTGAGAGAATAATTATAGGTAACTAATAACTGTTACTTTATTATATAAAGACCATTATGTACATTAAAATAGACACATAAATAAATTTTATATATTATTGTCTTCTCTCTACTATCTATTTCTTCTTTGTCATGTTCTTAATTCCTAACGCACATATCCTAACACATTATGTGCGTGACAACATTGTTCAAGAGACCATGGCAAATATCATTCAACAATATGGTGTGGTAGGGAATCTATTATCACATGAAATTATAGATTATTGAATCCATATGAACTAATCTATTATTCATAATGATGTTATTAGTACAAACTCTATCATATCATTATCCGACCATGTATATTTTAGAGTTTAGGTTAAGCTAAATCGGGTATGTCATGCTATGTATATTTTTAAGTTAAATTAGATGAATTTATCAAATTTAATGAAACTTAAAGCTGGACCCTAAAACTTTTGGTAGATTTTAGTTTAACTTTTTGGAACTTTAAATTAACTTTAGTGAGTTTACGAGTATAAACGTTTTATAAGGATTAATTACGTTTTATGTCTACAACGTATGTGACAATTTATAAAAATATTAAAAACATTTACTTTATTGTAATAATAGCTACAATGTATGAATAACGATAAAAATATTACCAACTTTGGACATAATTGTATCATTATTCATAAATTGTAAATATAATTGTAACTTTAAAAATATACGTTATTGAGAATATTTTTATCCTTATCCATATATTGTGTGTATAATTACAACAAAATAAATATTTTAATAAAAATTTCAAACATTTTTACAAATAGTGTCATACATTGTGTACATAATAGATAATTAACCTATATTAAAAAATAATGATATAAAATATTTAAATGTATATATATTTTATAAAATTTAAATTTAACTAACATTTCAAAGTAGATATAGGTTCATAATAAACATGTTTAGCCCTAACTTTGATTTCAAAATTATTCATGTAAGATTAGATATTCGAACCTAATCAATACTTTAAACCAAATCACATCAAAACGCATCATTTCAATGTTAATAAATCAGGCTAAATTTACATGTCCAGTCTACATAAATTAACTTGATTAATTAATTTATTTATTTTTACCTTTAATTTATATTACCTCACGAACCAAAAATTAATCATATTAATACTTTTGTTTTAATACGTTGATCTTGTAACATAATTAATTTAATTAATCTCTTTAAACTTTAAAATGGGATTCATTTATATGTTTTTTACTTTAGATTGCTTCAAACCTCCAATAATATTGTTCATCATATTATTTATCCATTGGGTTTATATCTAATGTGCATAAATTTTTAGAAAGACTTTATTTGTTATATATATATATATACGTTAATTGTTATTTAGCATCAAGGTTACCATTGTATACATTAATAGAAGAAAACAAGCAAAAATACATTTAGACGTTTCCATAAAACGAAAGGATTTTCTCCTTTATATGCAATTATGCAAATTTCGCTATATATTTACTCAATGAGCGGCTCATGTATGGTTTTGAAACAATAATTAATGATTTTATATTATTTTTGCTTTGAGATGTACATTGAACATGGAAAGTGATATTAAATAGTTGATTTTTAATTCTTTTTCAAGTCCTTAATTAAAGGATCAAAACAAATATCATATTAAATAGGGGAATGATCATTGTTTTCTTTAATGCATTTAATCATTACCGCTTGTGGCACCAAGATTTATTTTTCCCTCTCTCACTCTCCCTCCCTTTTATCTACTGTGTCAGTAGCTGAACTATGTGAACGTATACATAAAATGAAATAGTCACTTGATAGATGATGAAAATGCAAGTTAAAAATGCGTAACAAGGAGACGTAGACGATGATATTTTGATTATTCTTCAACATCATTAACCCATAATGGTTACATACATTGGTAATGTCACAACCCACCTCCTAACCTTTGTTTATGTTAGTAGAAATTTTGATGTGGACATTTTAGACAAATAATCTTAAGAACCCACAAACTCAAAGGAATAGGAATAATTTAATTGCTAAGAATATGTTGAATATGTTGAAGATGATCATATTAGAAACATAAGGAAACAAAGTCCTTAAAACCTTAATCTTGACACCCCACAAAGGGTGATCACTTCTTTTGATAAGTCGAATTCAAATATTCAAACAAAACACAAGAAAATAAAACAAAAGCTTTATGAAATATATTTTTTATTAATGATATTCGTTATTGCCTCTAAATTACATAACTACTATTTTACAAATAAGAAACTCTAATAGAAAAACTCTAGATAACATAGGCTTTATTTAGTGGTAGATTGAGCCTAATCTAACCTTAAAAAAAATAAAAGACTAAAAGATTTAAAATAAAAATCTTAGAATTTATTAAAATAAAAGTTTGCTAAGCATAAAAGGTCTATAATTAACTAAATCTATCCCATGTGTAGGATCTTGAGAATCTTTAGAATATTTGTAAACATCAACTTGGTTAGCACCTCAATCTCTATTATTCTCTTCATCTTCGAAAAGATTCGTCTTCGAATCTTAACTTTGTAATCAGGTCTATTTGGTATTGCGGATTTAGGTATGAAGTCTATTTGATATTGCATGTCTCGCAAAGGATGTAATCCATTAGGAATCTCTTCAGGAAGTTGATCCTCAAAGTCCTACAATAAAGATACAATGACACTAGGTGAAGATGAGTTAAGATCGTTAGTAGAAAGATAAATATCCTTGCACATAAGTATAAGTACTTGTTGCCTTGTCATCATTGTACTCTTAATCTCATGTTTTTCAGCAATTACACTCTTTTTTTATTTTCCTCTCTTATTTGCTCACTTTTCTCTCTTGTTTGCTTACTTTTTCCTCCTATTTGCTTACTTTGTTTCTATTTTTTTCTCACTTTTCTCTTTTTTTTGCATATTGTTTTCTTCTTTTCGCTCACTTTTCCCTCCATTTTTCTACTCGACCTCACTTACTCTCTTTTTATTTTTCTCTTGCTCATACTTTTGTTTTTCTTTCAACTTGCACTCTCTTGTTATCCTAATTTGATCTTCATAAGCTTGCAAAGGTTTGAGAGGGGCTAATACAACTTTTCAATTTTTAATTTCAAAAGAATAACGATTTTTGTAACCATCATGTGACACCCTCCTATCAAACTTCCATGGTCAGCCGAGCAATATATGAGCAGCATACATTGGTGCCACATCACAAAGAATCTCATCTTCATATTTTTCAATTGAAAAAGGAACCCAAACTTGTTTTTTAACCTCCACTTCTCCATAATCATTCAATTATGGTAGCTTGTATAGTTTGGGATGTTTCTGCCACTTCAATTTAACTTTTCTACCAACAAGATACTAGCAACATTAGTGCAACTCCCACTATCAATAATTAATGTGCATATCTTATCCTTCACATGGAATCTTGTGTAGAAAATATAATCACAGTGCTTGTCATCTTCTTCATCCTTAGGCGGTATATTCTAGACTCTTCTTGTGACAAGTGAATCTCTATACACAGGTTCCTCCATTTCAACATTAGAACAATCCTTCACTAGTGGTATCTTTGCATCACATGAATTGGCACTTTTTATTTCACCATTTGTTTGTACAACCATGATCTTTTTGTCTCATTTACAACTTGCTCTCTCTTTCACATTGGAATCAGTTTCTTCTTTGTCTAACCCATGTCTTCTATGTCTTCTTTTATGTAATTTAGAACCGAAAGAAGATTCTAAATCATACAACCTTGCATTCATTCTCTTAAATTGGTCATGAACATATTTAATGAAGAATTTCAAGTCAACCACTTATGGTTCTTCTCCTTCCTTACTCATGTTATCAACCTGTAAAATAAAATGAGATATTCTATGCATTTTCTAATGTATTTGCTCTCAAATAAGATTGTTATCACTCTCTTTTTTAACACAATTTTTGCTCTCTTTTTTTACACTATTTTTGCTCTTTTTACCACTCAAAGCCCACGCCAACCTTCTTTGTGTTCTTAACAAAATCAAAGAATCCAACTAGTCTCAAGAAGTAACCATTTTATTGGTGACAATTTCAAAATTTAGAATTCAAAAAACTTAATGACAAAGTATGACAAAAAGAAAGTCCAAAGACGATTTTAAAGAAAGGCTCTTGACTATTGGTGACAATATCAAAATTCAGAATTCCAAAAACTTAATGGAAAAATATGACAAAAAGAAAGTCCAAAGAGGAATCTAAAGAAAGGCTCTTGAGAAAGTTCAAAGAGGACTCTAAAGAAAGGCTCTGGACCAAAAAGGTCTTTAAAGAAAGACTCTTGATCAAAGAGGACTCTAAAGAAAGACTCTTGATTAACTATAATTCCCCCCCTTTTTTTTAATTAGTCTTAGGAAGCAAGAACAAAATAAAGGGAAAACCAATTTCAATAAGAATAAGAAAACTCACCAAGAAAACAAGAATTACATTCATGAACAATCTACTACTATATTCTCCTTTTCTTCTTCTTTTTCCTTTTTTTCTCTTTCTTTATTTTCTTTGTTTTTTTGATTGTTTTTGCTGCTTTTGTGAATAGAAAATTCACAAAAAAAAATTCGCAACCCTAATGAACGTGAACCGAAAACAACACAAAAAGATGCGATAAAACTTCAACCCCTTGATAAGTGGTCTAAACGATGCAATTTGGGGTCAAAATGGAACATAACGCAATATACAAATGATTTAATTATAGGAATCAAAACAAGCTTTGATTTGATATATTATAATAGTCGTTTCGATACCCAAATCAAAAGTTATGGTTGTTTAAAGTTTCAACTCCGATTTATCAATTTTTTTAAACTATGAACAATAGCCCTCTTCTTCTTTTTTTTCAAGAACAAAGATAGATTGAACATAGAAATAAAGAACAAGAAAAAGATATAAAGAATTCAAAGAAAACTACGAAACAAAATTCAAATACGAAAATAACAACAATAAAATTGAAAGAAAACACAATACTCAAAAGGACGAAATTTCTATTCTTTTTTTGTGATTTGTGACTCAAGAACGTAGAAAACAATCAAAGGACAAAAAAAATTCTTTTTTTTTTAAATCTAGAATTCAAAACAAAGATAGATAACTTGTTTTTAGTAACCATGGTTCTGATACCAAATTATGTGAACCCTCTAGGCGAATAACCCTAGGAACTAATGAACTTAAAGGAATAGGAATAATTGAATTGCTAAGAACGTTTTGAAGATTATCAGATTAGAACCCTAAGGAAACAAAGTCCTTAAAACCCCAATCTTTACATGCCACAAAGGATGATCACTTCCTTTGATAAGTCAAATTCAAGCATTCAATCAAGAACACAAGAAGGCAAAGCAAAAGCTTTATGAAATATATTTTTCATTAATGATATTCGTTCTTGCATCCAAATTACATAGCTACTCTTTTATAAGCAAAAAAACCTAATAGAAAAATCCTAGATAACATGGGCTTTATTTAGTAGTGAATTGAGCCTAATCTAACCTTATAAAAAATAAAAGACATAAAATAAAAAGCCCACGTTTCATTAAAATAAAAATTTGCTAAACATAAAAGGTCCACAATTAATTAAAAAAAATTCCTCCTAAAGTAACCCTTGTACCTAACTTTATTTTCCAAATCTATCTCATGTGTAAGATCTTAAGAATATTTGTAGGATCTTAAGAATCTTTAAAATATTTGTAAACATATACTTGGTTCACACCTCAATCTGCATTAACTTTCGTCAAACTAAGGGACATTTGGGACTCTATTATGTCTATATCTGGCTATCAATCCTCTTAGTTAATGATAAGAGATTTCAATGATGTTCTTAAATCACACAAAACTAAAATATTTTCTCATGATACTTCCTCTATTGAAGATTGCAATACGATAGTATCTTTTTTAGACTTGTTAGAAATTTATACTAAATGGGCCCCTTACACTTATACCAAGGGTGGGATCTCTTGTATATAGTCCCACTTAGATCATGAATTGAGTTCAAAGTCCTTTCTCAATTCTTAATCCAACCATTACTTGCTCTTATTATAAGTTTTTATGACTAGGCCTAGGGGAGCCTAGGCCATTCCGATTTCATGGTATGTGGATTGAGCACCCTAATTTTCTTGACTTTGTTCGCACTACTTGGTCCACACATATCCATACTAGTCTCATGGGAATTATTATTGTTAATCTTAATGCTATCAAGATGGAACTCAAGGATTGAAATAGAGAAATTTTTGGTAATTTTGATCAAAATATTGAAGTAGCCTCGGGTACCCTTATTGATATAAGAAAGTAGTATAGTGAATATTCCTTTTCAAATGAACTTCTTTAATTCAAATCTAAAGCCCATGTTAATTTGGATAGACTGTTGCATGAACAGGATACCTCTAAGAGGGACAAAATCAGACTTAAATGGCTAAATAATTGGAATAGAAACACTACATTTTTCATTCATTCGATGTCTAAAAACCCAAAAGCCATTAACTCAACTAGAAATCAATATAGAGATTACACAAGATCCATAAGTGATAGCTAGTTATATTTTGGGATACTATAAACAATTTGTTTCTACCCAAGTTAGTGACACCCTAGACTGTACCCTTATTGAGTTGATCGTGTCTCGTTGGTCACTTCTATAGATAATGGAAAGTTATGTAGCATACTTCATTAGAGGAAATATGTGCCACAGTATTTGACGTGGACCTACTGAACACTCCTAAGCCATATGGCTTTATGGATAAATTCTTTCAACATTGTTAGGAGATTATTAGTATAGGTGTAATAAGGGAAACTCAAAACTATTTTAGAATGGGTCAAGTGCATCCAAGGCTACATGCAAAATTTCTGATCTTTATACCCAAAAACTCATAAACCAATCACTCTAAGGAACTTTATGTTCAATCTAATCTCAAAGATAGTTGTTGGGCACTTGGGTGGCATCTAATCTCGCATTCTATCCTAGAACTAGTTTAGGTTTATCCCATGTCGAAACTAATGATTGTATGGCCAGTGCTTCTGAGGGCTTTAATGCATTACATCTCTCTAGTCATGGGGGTCATGTAGTTCTTAAAATTGATATTTGTAAGACTTTTGACACCATATAATGGGAAACATTATCTTAAAAATGATGTAGTGCTTTGGATTTTATGATATCTTTCCAGGCTAGTTTCGATATCTTTTTGCTTCAGTAAGAATCTCAATCCTTGTTAATGGTTTATCCAGGTGTTATTTACGTTGCTCTGTGAGAGTCTGACAGGGGGACCTTTTATGTTAACTTATATTTTGTATTGTACACAATTTTCTTATCAAAAAACTTGGGTCTTTGGTTGATGGAGGACGTTTTTTCCCAATTTCTTCACTTAGAGGCCATACTTCACAGACTTAGTTTCCCTTTATTGATGATTTGATCATCTTTAATCATGCCTTCTAGTCAAATCTATAGGTTCTAGTTGAGACTTTTCAATTTTATGTGCATATTTTGGGTCAGGCGGTTAACTAGGTTAAATCTTTCATTTACTTTGGTAAGGGCCTAACCTGGAATAATATCACCTCCTTTTAAGAAATCACTAGTATGGACATTAAGGGTGCTTGTTTTTCCTACTTGGGAGTCACCTTATTTTAGGGGGATCTAAGGAAATGTTGGCTTCAAGGATTAGTTGAAAGGTCACATCCTTTCTTTGGCAAGGCATAGATGCTTGATATCTTCAATTATTTAGAGTATGTTTCTCCTTTCCTTTCAGATATAAAAATGGAAAAAGTTAGTCATTAGATGATTTGTTACATTATATTGAGACCAAGAGGAGATGTGTAATGAATGCTTCTTGTGATAAATACTGTATGTTGAATGCAAGTGTAAGAACTAATGCATGATATATGTGGTTATTCTAGAAATTCCATAAATCGTAATGTGCTTGTTTGTGATTAAATCTTCATAGAAATATAGTTGGTTTTCATAGATACGTAATTCTAATATAACTTGAGAGAGAGTATTAGGTAAATTTGGGTTTTTCAACCATCACTTTTAGCTTTGATTCTTATATAACATGACTTGAAATCGGATTGAATTGATTTAGCAAAATCAAATGCCTTAGCGTTTTTAATCATTTGTGAACAACATTCAATTTTGTTATTTGCGTTTAGTTTTATGTTAATTTGTTTTTTAAACAATTTCAACAATTCGGTTTTCAAATAAAATTAGGATTAGTCAATTTCGGTACTTAATAACGCCATTCCTTGTGGGTTTGATATCCGTACTTTTGTACACTTTATTACTTGAACGATTCGTACACTTGCGAAAATAAGCATCAGCGTGGTGACACGTGTTATGGCGTATTGACCGATTTCCAAACTCGGATTGAAAGTCGTTCTGACACGTGGCACGTGTTTCATCCTCTTCCCATAATGCGCAATATGATTTGATGTTGGTGCTTGCGTGTCATCTACGTGGCTTGCCCAGTTAGCTCATCAGCTTGCGTGGCATGCCACGTGGTAGCTTTTGATTGATCCGGCGTTAAAAATTCATAAAAATTCCAAAAAAATCTCAAAAAATTCCAAAAATTATAGTTTCACCCTTTTTTCACTAAAAGTTTATATTTTAATTTTTTTGCCATAAAAATACTATTTATTAAATAAAAGACGTAATTATTAAGTAAAAAAGTACACTAATGACTCTATTTTCATAGAGTGATCAAGGAGCGATGAGTACCCCAATGAGTCCAAGATGAGCCCATGGGGATAACATGAGTGAGAAAGCGAAAAAAAGTGTTTCAAACATCAAGATATGTAAAGTCCCCAATTGGACCACAACTGACAAATAAAGTCCCCAATAAGACACCACGATAAGAAATAAAGTCCCCAATAAGACACCACGACAAGAAATAAAGTCCCCAATAGAACAATATAATACTAGACAATCCAATTGTATCCTAAGTGATACTGAGTCACTAGTAAGTAACCTTACAAAGGAAAGATAGAAACATTAAAGAAAACACAAACATCATGTTTTTCATATGGAAATACTAACACCAAAATGATAGGGCTCATATATTTTTATTGTATAATCTAATGTGATATGCTTAAATAATATTGTGAAGCTTACTTGGCTTAGTTTGAATAGAATTGGTTGGTGTATTCACACCCTTTTAGATCCTAATTGCCTATTTAAGTCTAAAGTTCAATTCAATTATCTACATTATTTGGACATGTGTAATTTCATATACAACCTTTAAGTTCAGCTCCATTCCCCACTGTCAATTTGTAATATGATTGAGGTCATTAAATTTGATTTACCTCCTCTATTAAATCTTATCCTTGAGTACCTACAAACTGTATAAATAAAAATCCACAATCATATTATATATTATGTGAGGTTATTCAAGCTCTAGATTGCTAAATAAGGGAACTATTATATAACATTTGTGAACAGAGAGAGTGTATTTCACATCTTGTGAGATGAACTTCCAACCAATCACCAAAACTAAGATGTCAAGATATAATGCATCTTTACCTATCACTTGGGGCATTGTTGAGTGATCACCAAACACGAAGTATGTGCAATGAATATGTAAGTCTTTGTATCGCATCAAGTAATATAATGATAAGAAAATATTGTTCCCACTAAATTATTTTATTAGAAACTAATTTTTAAAACTAAAAAAATAAAAATTAATTTTTGTGTTTTTTATATTTTAAGGAAGCAAAATTAAAATAACTAATAGTAAATAACAATAATTAACTAAATTAGATTAGGTAACTAAGAAGATATATTTGAAAATATCAAGGAATACTTAATCCCCCAATTTTCTAAATATGTGAATCACTAAAATCCCTCTAATATAATTATCAATTGAATCTAACTTAGCATGTAATCCTCTTTCAAGTAAACAACATACCATATAGTAATTAATTTAATCACACTATCATGTCAATTAAATTGCATACACTTCATTAAGTTCATCAATTATGGATCACATACATAAGAATCATGCATCGCTATCTATAAATTATGTATATTATTTTATCAAGACAAACAATTAAATAAATCTCTCAAATCTATTTAATTATATCTAAAGATAAATTTTTGGCCAAACAATTAATAGCATAAAAATAAGATTAAATAATATAATTAAATAATATAATTAAATTGAATTCAAAATAGTATTTCCTTTTGAATTTTTCTATGTTTTTCTCTTTTCTTAGCTCCAAAAACTTATCAAAATTATGCTAATGATGGCTCATTAGGTTTTATGGGGTGATTAGGGGTTAAATATAGCTCAAATGGATTTTAGACCATTATATCAGCTTCAAGTCAAGGGTTGAGATCAAAATAAGCAAAATTAAAAGCGTTAGCCAATGACAACGTGACATGTGGCCCACAAAATTCACTAGGCAAATCAGTGACATGTGGCAGGGGAGACCAATTCGAGTTAACGCTCGCTAAGTCAGTGCCATGCAACATAACATGATTCACAAAAATAGATGGCATTGCACACTGGTGGATAGTGGTGAAAAATCACGTGGTGACATGTGGCAAAGAAGGTTTGACCGCGCTCCAAACTCGAATTGAATGTCGTGTTGACATGTGACATGCGTTGCTTCTTTACTCACACACGACAATCTTCGATTCATTATATCTACTGGCATGGCGTCTACATGGCTTGCCCAGTCAGATCCTCTACTTTCGTGGTAGGCCACATGGAAGCTCTTGATTAGTCTTGTGTTAAAAATTCATAAAAATTCTAAAAATTATATTTTCATCCCTTTTCAATAAAAAACTTATATTTTAATATTTTTAACCCTAAAAATACTATTTATTGAAATAAATATAAAAATATTAAATAGAAAAGTACGCAAATGACTCTACTTTCATAGAGTCATCACACCCCCAAACTTAACTCTTTGCTTGTCCTCAAGTAAACCTAAGTCTAACTAAATAAAATGACATAGGTAGTATATTATTAAATATAAATCTAATAATACATGCATATTTCGTAGGAATTGTCCCTCTAAAAAGTTGTACAATTCTATGACAAGGAAGTTCACATATTCATCCATCAACATTCCATTAATACAAAGATATGCAAGGTTTTTGATAAATTGATTCGTGTGTGTGTGTGCTACAGATAATTTCATCCAAAGCACTCATGAAATCAACCTATATATACATGCTCATCAATTCAATCTTAGAATAAGTCTCATAAGTTTGTTTTTCACATCATTTTCCACTAATATAAATATGCACTTAGCTAAAGATCAATAAGGACTTTATATGCTTATAATGTAAGGCTTGCGTGGAGGGTTGATATATGAAACCATTTAGGCTCTTTCCACACTTTAGTTTTTTTTTTGTTCATCATGCACTTTTTAACTACAATTGAGTTTTAACTTGATATTTCAATGCATGGTCTCTTATCATTTTTTTCATATTCTTTTATTTTACATCCTTTTTTTTGTAACTTTACAACACCCCCAAACTTATTCATTTTATTTTTCTTTAGATGGATAATTGTGTTGTGAGTTTTTTTTTTCTTTTTTTGGAAGGTGCATTACATTTCACCTTATTATATAGCATAACACATGATTCTTTATTTTCTTTTTATACCATTTAAAGGTACAAGGGTAAAGGTACTGCTTATTGGTTTAGCATAAAATATGGTTAAAGATATGAAAGATTCTTTGTTAGACTTAAATGGATGACTATGGATATTAATAATGGTTAGCTTGAAAGGCTCAATCGACCCAAATAAGGCCTAAATAATCTATTTTGCTAAATACTATTTAGAATTTTGCCTCAAGAGATGATCAAATAAATTCTAAAATATGTTAGATATCATAAACTCCCATAACTCCCTACAAATTTCTCTCATTAAACACACCAAAATCAATCATGAACATATGCATAAGAATTTGAATCAATCCAATCAAAAGTAGCAAGCATATCATATGATCAATGTAAGTATCTTAACAAATATGTTACATTCCTTATCCTATTCATGATAAACAATTTTTATCATTGAGTTCATATGTTTCATATCAAGCATACATGCATTTAGTTTCTATATATTTATCAACTTCTACTCAAATCATGATTAAAAACATCCTAAAAATAAAAAATAAAAAATCCCTAAAAATTGAAAATGCATAGTAAATACTAAAGTAGAGAATGAAGTTCCCTACACCCCAAACTTAATATGCACATTGTCCCTAATGTGCACAAATAAATATGAAAAAGTAAAAGGAAATAAAACTCTCTTAGTCATGGCACGCCACATTTTTCTTTGAAATGCTCATTCTTGTTGTGTCATTGCTCTTCATGTTTATTCACCTGCAAAACAAAAACAATGAAAATATAAGTAAAATAATGTTAGGTTACCTCCCAACCAGCATCACGTTTAGTGTCCTTGACTAGATGATCATATCAAGTCCTAAGGCACATCACTTTATGTCCATTTATTTTTAAGTTTGCTTGGAACAATTTGAGTCTTGCTTTATTCTATGATACTTTATGTAATGGTTCGCAAATACGGTGATGAATTCTCTTATCATGCCATTTTTTTCTTTTTGAAATTTTTGGCATTCTTATAAGCACTCCACCATAACTAATCCAATTTATAAATTCCCAACATCTTTTTCACCACTTATTGGACTCTTCTACTTGCAAACATAATTGGGGATGGGAAGGTAAACACATAAGGTCTAAATTAAATGGCCCTTCAATTGATGGTTTGATATCATATCTCAAAATTTTCTATAAATGCCTTTGATATACATATGAGAGGCATATCTTCCAAAAAGTTCACATGGCCCACAATATCAACCTTTGATTCCATACTTTCAAAGTTAAACAGGTTGAATTTTTTTCTAGTGAGTTTATGTCCTTGTTTATAGCACCATGTGTTAAAGTCTTAAGTGTGGGTGACTTAATAGATTCTTTTAAGTTGTCCTCATAATCAGTGACGTTTATCCTTAGGCATTCATTAGCACTATCAATGTCAAGAGGTTTATAAGCTTTATTATAAGATTTGGCCAGTAAAGCTCCATTAGCAGATGCATTAACAATAGTTCTTGTTTAAGCATTAAGACCATTGTAAAAAGTCTCCATTTGAATCCAATGAGGAATACTATGGTAAAGAAACTTCCTTAGCAATTATTTGAATCTTTCCCATGCTTCCTATAAAGATTCTCCTTCATATTATTGGTATGAGGTAATGTCATTCCTAAGCTTGACATTCTTTGTTGATGGAAAATATTTCATCAAGAATTTCTCTACAAAATCATTCCAAGTTATGATGGAATTAGGCGACAAAGAGTTTAGCCAAGCTCGAGTACGGTCTCGCAAAGAGTAAGAGAACAATCTAAGCCTGAATGCCTCCTCGACCACACCACTAAACTTAAATGAATCTACAACTTCAATAAACAATCTAAGATGCATATAAGGATCCTCTATTGGTAATCCGCTGAATTGTCCAACTATTTGTAGCATTTGAAACATCATTTGCTTTAGTTTAATCAATTTAGCTTGAATGTTTAGCCTTGTAATACTTGGATTTAACCCTTCCAACGTAGGTATTGCATATTCATTCATAGCTCTATCACTATCATCTATCAAAAGTATCTCATTGTTCAAGTTTAACTCATTATTGATTATTTTTAATGGATTAGTCATTTCTTCCTCTTGAGTGACAACTTGTTGTTTCCTTATTAACCTTAAAGTACGCTCAATTTCAAGATCTAAAAACAATATTTCTCCCTCATGAACTCTGCTTATACAATAGACTCATATGTATTTCAAATGGCATTAAAGAATATGTCTAAATTAAAAATAAATAAAAATTTTAAAAAATAAATAACTAAATAAATTAATTAAAATTTAAAACAAATAAATAAGCTAGTAAAGAAAATAAGTAAATAAATAAGTAAATCAAAATTAAAATTAAAGTAAATAAAAATAACTAAAATAAAATATAAAAAATAAAAAATTAATTTTCAATATTTATAATCCCCGACAACGGGTCAAAAACTTGGTCGTTACACACAAAGTGTGTGCAATGAATAGAAAATATACGTATTGTAACAAGTAATATAATGATAAGAAAATATCGTTCACACAAAAATTATTTTATTATAAACAAATTTTTAAAATAACTAAAAAATTAAAATAATTAAAAGTAAATAACAATAATTAATTAAATCAGATTTTGTAACTAAGAAGATATATGAGAAAATATCTTAGAATATTTAATCCTCTAATTTTATAAACATGAAAATCACTAAAATCTCCTAATATAATTATCAGTTAATTACATGATCAATTGAATCTAACTTAACATGTATTTCTCTCTCAAGTAAACAACACAACATATAATAATTAATTTAATCACACTCTCATGTCAATTAAATTACATACTACTCATTAAATTCATCAATTATGGATTACATACATAAGAATTATACATCTTTGCCTAGAAACTATACATGTTATTTAATCAAGACAAATAATTAAATAATTTTATCAAATCTATTTAATTGTCTCTATAGATAATTTTTTTCAAACAATTAATAGTATAAAAATTTAATTATATAATTAAATTAAATTGAATTCATAAGTACAATAAAATATTATATCATCATATGGTGAAAATTTGGTTCATAAGACCCTTAGATTAATAAATTAAGCAGATATAATTTTGTCCATAAAGCTCATATATTTTATAAAGAAAGACATAAAAATTGATAAAGAAAAGAGTAAAAGAAGAAATACAATCAATCTATTGAATTGTAATGCTAATCTTCTATTGAATCTCTACCAAAATTGTATCTCTTTTTGAATTTTTCTATATTTTTCTCTCTTCTTAGCTTAAAAAATTGATCAAAATTATGCTAATGATGGTTCATTAGGGTTTGTGGGTGATTATAGTGTTAAATGTAGATTAGGTAGATTTTGGAATGTCATATCAGCTTTAGATCAAAGGTTGAGATCAGAACAAGAAAAATTAACAATATTAACCAATGATAGCATGACATGTGGCACACAAAATTCATTGTGCGAATCAGAGTGCGACGCATGGTAGGGGAGACCGGTTCAAGTCAATGCTTGCTAAGTAAGCCCCACTTGGTACAATGATTCACAAAAATAGATGATGTGGCGCACTAGTGGATAACGATGACAAATCGCATGGCGACATATGGCAAGGGGGTTTGACCGCTCTCCAAACTCAAATTGAATGTCGTGTTGGCTTATGGCATGTGTTATGTCACTCCTCACATGAGGTGATCTATGATTTTTTTTCTCTACTGGCATGGTTTCTATATGTCTTGCCCAGTTAGGTCATCTACTTACGTGGGAGGTCACGTGGTAACTCCTGATTGGTTCTACATTAAAAATTCATAAAAAATCCATAAATATTCCAAAAATTATATTTTCATACCTTTTTGCTAAAATTTTTATAGTTTAATATTTTTATCCTTAAAAATACTTTTTATTGAATAAAATAAGCCAATATTAAGTAAAAAAGTATGCTAATGACTCTACTTTCATAAAGTCATCACTAAGTAATTTAAATACCAAGGTGATACAACAATAGGCCAACTAAATCACTCAAGATTAAGATTTTTCTACCCATGATCATTGGGTGAAATATAGAAACACCCATAAGGAAATAAATATTAACAATGTTTTTAATATGTCTAGTTTTGTTTTATATAATCAACTATTATACAAAGTACCTCAACTAGATATCTCCACATTAATTACCCTCGATAAGACTCACTATATATGAGTCATATTGGAAACTTAAATGAAGTATCCATATATAAACTTTAATTGATTGTCTCAAACTACTTTGATTATTTATCTTAAAACTAATCCTTTTGTATATATGCTAATATAATAAGTTTTAACCATACACAAATAATCAGGGATTGATTTTGCAATAACTTTTTCTAAGGATATAATAAGATATAAATAAATGAAATATTATTTTTATTTATTCTAATTTTAAGAGAAACTTCTAATTGAAGTGGAAAAACGAAATGAAAAAAATTGTGTACACAAAAAAAAATGCTTTTGACTAAGAAAAAGAAAACTTATAACTATATGAACATATTAATACTTTGAATCTAAGTCTTACAGATTCAAAAGATATAACTATCTTAACATATTAATACTTTGAATCTAAGTCTTACAAATTCAAAAGAAGAAAATAATATGCTTGTTATAGAGAATAATGAATTGGTGCAAGAGCTCAAAGACTCAATTGAAGCAATCAAAAGACTTATCATTGGAGCTCAATGCTTGGATAAAATCTTGAGCACTAGTAAGTCACATAGTGATACACATGGCCTTGTCTATAGAGATTATAGTTACACACATTCAACATCAAATACTACATCTATAAGGGTTTCTAACTTTGCTTCTATTGTTACTAATTGTGCACAAATAACCACTACGCGTATGTTATAAAAAATTATCAAATTTGTGCATACATGTCATCACTATGATAGAAAATGTCATATAAGAACAAAATGTAGGTTTTTGATGATTGTTCCTCAATTTAACAATTCTTTTCAAGTTTTACATAGGACTCATTACTATCATCCATCTATGAATGTTGAACCTTCTTTTAGAATGATTAAAAATTACAATTATATGTCCAAAATCTATAATACGAAGCATGACGTTATAGGTTTAAAAAGTCAAGTGAAAATCAATACGTTTAATTATAGGATTCATTATCATCATCCTACCATGCATGTTACATCTTAATTTATGATGAATGTGAAAAATAAAACTAAGTCCAAGAACATACCTAAGAAGCCTAAGGTGAAGTCCAACTCAAAGACATAAAGAAACCAAAATTCAAGAAAATTTGGAATATAAAAGATTGTACTTTTCTAGTCATTTGACCTTTTTTTGTTCCTCCAAGTAGGGATGTGCATGGGTACGGGGGGATGGATTTTAATATAATCATCCCCGAACTGAATTATAAAATCTGTCTCCAAAACTGTCCAAAAATCGTTACAGTTTAGAGACGATTTTTTACCCGTAGATAACAGTTTGGGACAATTATTAAAAAAAACCATTTTTCAAACTTAAAAAAAAAACTATTAAACTGTGCTACTTTTAGCTATGCAATCTACCTAAAGCAACTGGACAAGTCTCTTGAACTTGTTATCTCAATTTGTTATTTTGAGTTTGAATATATTTATCTGATAAAAATATTTAACATTTAATAATATATATTTCTATGAATCTACATATAAATAGGAAGCACAAGATATAAATAAAATATTCTAAACTTATACAAATATTGAAAACTAATTAAATAAATTTAAGAAAACTTCAAGTACAATAAATCAAAACTTCTCTATTCTAATTATTCATCAATAACACGAGTATCCTACAAAAATCAAACATATAAAATCACTTTTATAAACCAAAATAATAAATTGATTAATTCACTTTTATAAACCAAAATTATAAATTGATTAATCAATATTGTAATTTTTTTACCTCAACATCATCTTCTGCAATATTAATAGTGGAAGAGGATGAACCATGAGCTAACATATCTGAATAAATTATAAAATATTTCAAGAAACAATTAAATAATTAATACATAGTACATAAAACAAGTGTTAATAAAATATAATATGTATAAGTATTAAATATATAGACTTATACCTTGTTTATGAATACTAGCCCATAAATAATCTTGATTACACATCAAAGCTTTTAATATGTTTTCTTTGAGTCTACTATGATGTTTGCTCACTACTCTACCACTTGTGCTAAATGTAGATTCTGAAGCAACTGTGGTGATTAGAATAGCCAAGATATCTCTAGCCATGTTATGCATTATTGGATACTTATATTTGTTGCACTTCCACCAAGACAATATATCAAACTCTTCATCCAAAATTTCTACATCAGCCTCCTCTAAATAAGAGTCCAACTCAGATTTCAAAGATCCAGCTTTATTTTGCATTAATTTCCATTGTTTGTACTCATCTATACCACTAGGATTAAGAACACACACTTTTTGAACTTTGAGACGTATTGGAGCGTGTTGAAAACTCCATTTGTCTACTTTATACTATAATTCATTTATTTCGATACATATTTATCAAATCAAACACTTTCTTCTCACCTTTTCAATTTCAAAAATGACTTCTCTCCATATATTCTTGAAAAATATAATTCAAGATAATTCATCTTAAATCTAGGATCCAAAACAACTCCTATAGCCATAACAATATTAACTTATTACCAATACTTGTCAAATTTTACAAGCATGTTTTTAGCCATTCCCTTTATCAAATCATCCTCATCATTAATCCAATAATATAATGAAAATTTGATGTCACAAATATGAGGAAATAACATGTTTATGGTGGGATAGTTGGAACCAAAAATCAATTTAATAACCTTGTAAAATACCTCTAACTTATCACAAATTGTACCTGCCATTTTCCAATCCAATGCATCAGGAAGAGTATTATAATTCTTATCCAATTGTTTTAAATGAGGAAACACTTTCTCATAAAACAATGCATCTTTAAGCATTAAAAAAGTAGAATTCCAACGAGTTTGATAATCAAGAGATAAATTCTTACAAGAAGACTTTATCTCTTGAGATGCAATTTTTTTAAATTTTTCCTCCCTTTTTTGTGTTGTTGTCCAATATGCAACACTATCTCTAACTTTAACAATGTATTGAGAAATTAGATTTTACCCATCTTTCACTACTAAGTTTAATATGTGAGCAACACAACACATGTGAAAAATATCACCATACAATAACATTGAAGTTCTAACTTTAACAATAAACTTAAAAAACTTACCTTATTATTTTACTATGCAAATACCAATTGTCATCAATGAAATGACAAGTTACAACCATGAATCCTTTGTTATGATTTCCAGACTTCCACATATCACTTGTGATTGCAACACGACTTTTTTTCTCCAACATATCCATCATTTTTTTCAACATCATATATCTTTATAATGTCTCTCTTAACTGTCGCACGAGAAATATGCTTCCATATTGGTTGTAATGAATGTGAATACTCCCTAAATCCATGATGCTCAACAATACTAAGAGGATACTAATGTAAAAATTTCAATGTCCTAACTCAATTATATCCCTCTTCTTGTTAGGATTTAACATTGATTGACTGATATCCCTTTCTTGCTATTTGAATGGACAACCTTTTGTATGTGCTTTTAAGTGAGATGTCACATTCCTTGTATTACCTCCTAATCGTTTTCTACAATAATTACATATTGTCTTCCATATCCCATTAATTTTCTTCCTATCAAAATGAACCCATGCTTCATACTTTAATTTAGCCTTCCCATCTTCTTCCTCACTACATTCATTTGATGGTTGACTTTGTGTATTTTCAGGTGAAGAGGTTGATGTAAGGAAAGGAACATTTGTATGTTGATTGACACTTGAAGTTCCACCACTTGTTACCTCCACATTAAGTTCAATGTCATTTACTCCTTAAGAGGATTGTGGTGAAAAATTCTAAAAAAATAACTTTCAAAGTTTAAATTCATATATTAAAAAAATATACATATACTTTTTATTATCTCACGTTACCTTTTCAACATATTCACTTGTCATAATGTTTAACGTCTCTGTCTTCTTCACAAATCTCAAACTCAAACTCTACAAGACATGATAAAAAAAATATTATTAATTTATCATATTATATTCTATATTCACTATGAATCGATAATAATATTTTACCATATACACTATGAATTGATAAAAGAGTAGCACTAATCTCATAACAGGGAGGTCCATACACAAAATAAAGTATTTAATTTATTCCATACACATTATGAATCAATAATACTTTCTTCAGATGACTTCAGGCATTTAAATATATGTTATACCAAAATTGTTCTACTCAAGAAACATAATAAAGTCTAACTAAATCTATCAAAGAACAAATCTAATAAGATTTTACCATGATCACTTAAAATGGCTAGAAATATTTGTGACAAAAATAGAGTAGCCATTAGCCATGTCTCAAAATAGGGAGGTCCATACACAAAACATAGTAGTCAATTTATTCCATATAAACTATGAATCAATAATAGTTTCTCCAGATGACTTTAAGCATTTAAATATATGTTATGCTAATAAGAGTAAAATTATTACATTTTTGTTATGATTTAAATGTTGATATTTGTGTGAAAAAAATTTTTATTTGATAATTTAATCCACAAATGTCATTTCATGGGTATTTTGTGTTTAAAGTGCAATTTAAGATAAAATCTTGATTTTGGAGAAGTTTGGGACAAATTTCAATGATCGGGATTGAGTGAAAATAAAAAGAAAACAAAGTTTCAAAATTTGGAAATCCCACCGTGGGTGAGATAATCCTCATCGCCGGTGAAAATCTTAACGAGCGCACGACGAAAATCTTCCCGAGAGCACGGATTTTGGCAGATGCTAGCAAGTGTTCATCTTCAAGAGTTTTTCATCTCTTCTCCTTAGCTTTCATTTTCTGCATTTTATTTAGATTTGTTATTCATGGATTCAATTGAGATAATGTTTGTTCTTATTTCCATTATGAACTAATTCGTTTTTGCTAAGGCTATGATGTAGTTGAATCAAGAAAATCTGATTTCTTTTGTTATTGTTATATGAGTTCATTGTTTTCAAGTTGAGTATTTATTTCCATGCTTAATGCTTTTAAATCTCTGGCCAAGATTTAGATGATTTGTTGCATTATATTGAGACCGAGAGGAGATGTGTAATGAATGCTTCTTGTGATAAATACCGTATGTTGAATGCGAGTGTGAGAACTAATGCATGATGTATATGGTTATTCTAGAAATTCCATAAATCGTAATGTGCTTGTTTGTGATTAAATCTTCATAGAAATATAGTTGGTTTTCATAGATAAGTGATTCTAATATAACTCGAGAGAGAGTATTAGGTAAATTTGGGTTTTTCAACCATCACTTTTAGCTTTGATTCTCATATAACATGACTTGAAATCAGATTGAATTGATTTAGCGAAATCAAATTCCTTAGCATTTTTAATCATTTGTGAACAACATTCAATTGTGTTATTTGCATTTATTTTTAAGTTAATTTGCTTCTTAAACAATTTCAATAATTGGGTTTTCAAATAAAATTAGGATTAGTCAATTTCGGTACTTACATTCCTTGTGGGTTCGATATCCGTACTTTTGTACACTTTATTACTTGAACGATTCGTACACTTGCAAAAATACGCATCATATGCCAAAGCTGTTTTGCTCAAGAAACAGAAGAAGTAAAAATCTCAAACTAGAGAGCTACATACACATCAACAGCGTAGCCATATGTATCATACGAGAACTACTTCATACGAGAAAAGGAAACACTTTATATATCTACTTGAGTACCTAATAAGATCACAAAGAAGAACCTGAGGACTGTAGAATTCAACGAGGACAGCATGCCGAGCCAGCGACAAGCATAGAGCGATAGAGATGACAGATGATAGTGGTATCCGATAGAGACTGAGAGCGGTAGAGATGATAGATGAGGTGACTAGCGAGAGAGGAAACTGGTGAGAGCGTCGAGCATCGAGAGAGGCGATTGGTGAGAGCATCGAGCCACGAGAGAGGCAATTGGCAAGAGCGTCGAACCACGAGAGAGGCAACTGGCGAGAGCGTCCAACTGTTGACTGGCGAGAGAGTGAGAGAGTTGAGAAGTCTGAGAGAGGTAGAAAGCTCACAAAGGCGAGAAAATGCAAAAATGAGTATTAAAGACTCTAAGTTCTGTGAGTTCTAAGAGAGGCCATTACGCGAGAGTTAAATCAAAAGCGTAGTTTAATTTTGTTTATATACTGCGCAAAAATAAGTGAAACCTCAAACCTTAATTAATATATAATTTATTTAAATAAATATAATAATTTTAGGTATGAGCGGATACGGTTTTGAGTATAACCGTAACCAAATCGTACCCGTTCTTTCATGTTTGGTTTTTACTCGAAATTGTACTTGTCCCTAAAATTAAACGGATAAAAACCAAACCACTAGTGCGGTTAACTCCAGATAACTGAACTCATAGTTTTTTTTGCCCATTCCTACCTTCAAGTACTCTGTTTAGGTACTTAAATTATTTTAGGTGATAATTTTCAAGGGTTTATTTTTTTTAATTTTTTTTATTATTAAGGATTAAAAAAATGAGTAGAATATTTTTGGCCATCAAAGTAATGGATTTATACACTTACATACTTAAAACCTTGTATTTAGTGGCTCAAATCATTTTGATTTCTCTATTTTGTAAATTATTCTACAATACAAACCCGTCCATACACATACATTATCTACATGTGATAATCGATGTTGACATGGACTTTTTCACACACTCACAAATATATATTATAGTTGAAGTTTATGATTACTCTTGGAAGATTCGAGGACTTGAGCTAGCCTTGACTGCAAAATTATGTTGAGTACTATTACTTGCATTTTTAAAATGTTACTTTGTGGAGGTACCACGTTTTAAAAGGGTTACCTACTATGATGTATGCAATTGCCACATTGAGTAGAAAACTTTACCTCACAACTAGTGTAAAAGCCATCATGTTAAGTTTATTGCTCGTGCATATCAAACCTTAAATCAAAAAATAAGTAAAAGACGATTATGCTTATAAAATGAAATAATAAAAAAAATTAATTGACATGCACAAAAAGAAAGAGTCAAAGAGGTTTAAGAAAATTAATAATATAATGCATCTTTTATAAAATAAAAAAGTTTAAAGTTCTCCCTTGTTAAATATATTTTATTTTGTGTGATCGAATACTCAATTACAGCTTTATACGTTATGTGATATTTTGTTCCTTTTAGGCCCTCCATGAATGGTCATGAATGAATCAATATGTCATTATATGTGCTAGTGTTCCTCTATGCCTTGCCTATTTTTATTGCTTATTTATATAATGGATAATCAAAATTTGAGCTAAAATGAATTCTCAATTATTTGTATGCTTGTTTATTTTTATTTCATATTTTTATTTTTTTAAATTACATCTTCTCCATAATTATTTCTTATTAAATTGGTATTACACTTGGATGTCACAAGACTTAGGGAGAGTTTATATTTTATTGCACCTTACCTTTAGGGGGAATTTATCTTCCTTACATCTTTGCATTCACGTTTTTTAATTGTTTCTTACTTGTAAGTTTTCCTAAATACTTTATTTTTTTTCCTATGTCAAAAAGGGGGAGAGTAATTCACGTTTCTTCATTCTCAGTTTCATGTTATTATGCATATAAGGGGAGAAACTTCATGGTTGATTACGTACTACATTATCTTCTATTTACTCTTTGAATGATAATTGAACTAACAACTGATGAGGCTTCCAAGCTAAGTTACTTTGTTTTATTTGTAATATTTTAGTTACATGCAAGATGATAAGAACGAAAAAAAAGATGGCTCTATTAGATCATAGGATAGTTCCACTATGGAATCTAGGACTTCAATATAAATTTTTTATTCCTATGAGTGTTATGTATTGAAAAAGAGGTTTTGTCACACAAAAAGGCCAAAAAAGGGAGTTTGTAAAGATTTGCGAGTGTTGACAATTTTCATGAACAATTTTTTTATTAGTAATCTAGATTTTAGGCTCGTTATCAAGTCCATCAAGCTAAGCTAAAGAAATGCCCGAGTTCCAAATGGTCATATTTTAGGTATATACTTCATAATTATCACACATAGTGTTGCACTCATGTATTCACTAGTACATGTTCATAATACTTAGAATTGCTTTTGGTGCTAGAATCTGCTTTGGTCTATGATCGACTAAGGGATTCAATTGATCAAATGGTTAGATTGATTGAGCTTCACTCAACTTCTTTGAGTCCCTCTCGGATTGTTTCTACCTTCACTTGATCCATTGGACATCGATCGAGTACTCTCTGGTCAAATTCTTAACACATCTCAATTGATCGAGAGAATAGTTAACATGACATAAGAACTCTTTTTAAAAAAAATTGACCCCTTTGTGAATCTACGTAATACCTTTGTTTTAATTAAGTGCTTTGAAAACCAAATGGCGATACTTTAATCATTTCCATTGAGATATAGGTTTAGCACTCCAAATTACTATATATATATATATATATATATATATACACAAACCTTGACTTACTTTAAGAATACATAGAATACCTAATTTTTGAGAGCCATTGTTGCTTTCTCTATGCTTCTTCACTCTGCAGCTATTCTGATCAGATTGATTCTTAGTATTTATAATTTCTATTTGATTCATAAATCACTATCTAGATTAATGCTTTATTTTTTGTTCTAGAAATCTTAGTTCTAAATTTACTGATCCATATTAGGGTTAGGATATGTTTCTTGTTGCAATCTATTTAGAATGCACATGAAAACTTGTGTTTTTATGCTAATCTTTAGTAGATTGTTTTGTGACAAATCTAATTAGCAAGGAGCTAATTAGAACATTGGTCTAGATCTACTCATGCTAGTCATAAAAAATGTGTAAATAGAGCAGAGCCTTGTAAGTATCGTACATTATGACATTATTCTAGGGAGCGTAAGATCAAGTTTACACTTGTACCTTAGATTTTCATTATAGGAAGTTAGGTGGTTCAGTGGACTAGTAGTTTTCCTTTTAGGTTATAGTTGTGACCTAGTTGGTTTTCACCTAAAAATATTGCATGATATTTTTATTTTTTCCACTTTAATACTACACATGATTGCTTGTCTTATCGATTTATTTAGGTTATGAAATTATAGTTTGATAAAATTAAAAATAGCTTGTCATGTCCCAAAAAAATGGGTATGTGATATAGAATGGATAATTTTTTTTAAATCACATTTTTTGGAAAATTTAAATTTCTTTTATATCAAATTTGATATATTCTCATTCAAACACAAATTTATCAAAAAATCATTTAAATTCTAGAAAACATCAATAAATAGAAGGAAAAAAATATAATGAAAGATAAATCACTTTTACATAATGTCTCAACGGTTCTTTCAAAATACAAGACATAAAATAAAATAAGCAAGATAAAAGTAAACCTATATTCTACTTCTTTTTCAATGCTAAAGCACGAGCCACCTTATCAAAACCTAATCTGGAGGATATATCAAAAAACGGGATGAACTACAAGTAGCTCATTAGGAGTATACTCCAACTATAATATCATAAAAAATATTCATCATGTAGGCCACATATAATAAAATCTATGAATAGAAATATTCATCATCATCAGTATATTATGTTGGAATAATTTTACTTACAAAATCTGGTATACCTATATTTCCCCACTTCTAAAACTCGGTAGAGTGTACATTCTAGGTATTCCAACAGATGATCATATGAGATAAAATATGCTATGTCAAATATAAAATCTATATGTATGATATGCTACCTCTTTATGTATTAGTCAACTTCGAAATGCATGGGCACATGCATTATCAATCTTCGAGATACATGTGGGTTCGCTTACAATCCCATCTACGGTCATATTCTAAGATACATATAGGACATGTATTGGTCAATATTCCCATCATATGGGTAGTCAACGTCCTTATCATATGGATAGTTCACTTTGCGAGCAATGTGGGGTCTAACTTAGAGGCTTATGTGCGGTCAAACTCCAAGACTCAAAGACGGATAAACACCACCATGTTTGTGAATGCAATGCATCCATGTATCCCATGGGTACCAAACTCCGCAAGATATACGTACAAGTGTGCTCCCCATAAAAAATTATTTTTCTGATGCATGTATAAAGTTTTAGATGCCATGTGTGATATTTTTAATACTTGTTTTATGTAAAAGTTTCATGTATACATGTGTAAAAATGTTCATAATGAGTATTGTAATTTAACAACATTTATAACAATTCTTATAAAAATCATGGCATTCTTTTTTCTTTTGTTTATAATATATAATGTATGACATTTTCATGAAAACAATGCATGAAGAAAAAATTGAAGTAAGAAATTCCTATCTAAACACTTGTCCAAAAATGTGCCTCAACTTACCACTAAATCTTTTTCCTTTGTGGTGGAAACTAAACAAAATCATATTTGTCCAAGAATTATTTATAATCTGAATTACTTTATGTAACATAAAATTAGCACTTAAAAAATGTTATCCTTTTGAGATTGGTAGAATAAAATTAATATTTTCTTATGCAGACACTATATTCTTCCGAACCTAAACTCTAAAGAGGGCTTGAAAAGCACTAATATTACGTGATTTATTTGTACTTAAATGAAATATATTAATTTGAATTTATATGATTTAAACAAATTTATATTTTTGAAATCACATGTATGTTTTATTATTTTTTAAGTATTTTTTACTTCAAATTGATTTAAATAATAAAAACTTGAATAATAGTACCTAAAATAGTCATTCCCAACTTAGAAGAATAAAAGAAAAATATATGTAAATCACTACATGTATTCCAATCTGATGTAAAGGATGAAAAAGGAAAGTGAAGAAAATCAACGTGGGCCATGGTGAAGTAATAGTTGTGCCATGGTGCGACCTTTTGGATTTAACGAGTACCAAAAGTGATACATAACAAGACAAAGAAAATATTTGGGATGCGGTGTATGGTGATTGTTCTTCACTATCCATTTTTTGTTAGCTATAAAATGAGCTCAGTATTAGACACACTTGATCAGATACAACATCTCATATTTGAAACAAATGTTTCCCTAAAATTTGTAGTAATTTTTAGTTTTAGGTTACATTTTTGATTCAATAAGTAATATCTTTATAGAGTTTTTCAAATCACATATCGCTATAAAACTTATTTGCAAGAATACATTTGAAGTATTAATTTTAATTGTATTCTATTATTTATAAATTTAATTTTATGTATATTCTTAAATGTTATTTTTAATTTACTGATCATCCATTAAATCTGAGCATGTCTAGCTAAATATTATTATATGATATTAGTTATGTCATTAATAAGACAAAACCAGCATCGGGTTAGCAATATCGATCTTGCAGATACTTTTGTTTTATATTTGTAAAACTCTCGCAAGTGCACGAATCATCTTATATAAAATGACAAGTATACTCCCAAGGTCAATATAAGGAAGAAATATATGTGATTTTTAATTTATTATTCAAACTTTCAAAAATGAAATTAAATCTTAAACATCCTCTTACAATATTTTTATTTTTGTGTTTCCTAATCTAATAGCAAAACAATGAACATAGATATTGTTCAATAAACAATTATGCAAATATTTATCATTCATAACAATGGAGTATTATGAATATAATAATTAAGTTAATATGCTTACTCATATTATTTAAGTTATTAAATATATAAATTGATATTTATTGATTCTCTCTTTGTTATATGAATACCACCTTTAGTGAGGTTAGATATTCTTTGTTAATTAAACAAATCAATTAATACCTATGGATTGGGTTGATAATTAATTTGGTTAATTAAATTAATTCCTTTTTCTAAGAGATTGAAAATGAATCATTCAAATGCCATCTTTGGTAGGATTATACATTTTAAATATTATTCAAGGTGTCCAAATTAAACCTAAGAATTTAATTATCCTAATACTAACTTTCAAGTTTTAAAATCATTACTAAAAATATGTTTTCAATACGTTTTCGAATAATAGTTCTTATAAAAAAATTGAAATAAAGCTTCACTCAAACTACAAGACGATTATACCAACAAATAAAATAACACTACTCTAAATCAGACTAGATAATTAAACCTTAAAATCAAATTTTTAAATTTAAGTTTGTAATAAAAAATCATATATTTCTCTTTAACATCCTTAATATAAAATCTTGAATAAAAACAAAATCAATTTATTTTATAGAAGTATTTTACTTATTTAATATTTCGCAAGCATAAAATGTTATTATTATATCATATTTACAAATAGCTAGCCATGTTAAATTTAATCACAGACAAAATAAGCATATAAGAATAAAACATAAAAAACTAATTGTAAATAATTCATTTTAAAATTATACCTCAAAAGAATCCTTACAGAATTTTGATGCTAATTTTGTTGCTAGAAAACCTCCATACATATTTGTATTTCTGTTTATTGAATCAAAAACTTGAAATCTATATAAGAATAACTAGTTCTTTTCAAAAAGAGAAGAACTTTAAAACTAAAAAACCTAAGAACTAAAGAGAGAAAGCTAGAGAGAGAGAATAGATTTTGAGGGATGATTTTTACAATAAGAGAGAAGGTCCTTTTATAGATGAAAAAAAGGTCAAAAAAGGTGGGAAAATATTTCAAAAATTGATTTTGGATGCTTTTGGACAAGCTGGCATTCATGTGAGAGACAAGATTTGCGATAGAAAGGCATTTGGGGTGCGTGGGACTCGACGTTGGAGTGTGCTGGGTGTGTGCAGGCTTATGCTATGCGTGTGTTGGGTGTGTGTTGGCTGCACACACACGGGCATGTGTTTGGCATGTGTGCGTAGGACTCAACGTAGGTATGTGCTAGCACGCCCGGGACTCGACATTTTTGACATTACTTATAAAAAATTTAAATTTTTCCTAATTTGTGTAACTTTTAAATCCTACAACCCCAACCTAAAATCTACATTGTCCTCAATGTAACAAATGCAAATTGTAAAAAAAAGGGATAGAAAAGTTACCAAATTGCTTTATGTGTTAAGGATTTTGATGGAAAAAGCTAGTTACATCTAACATCCTATTTGAATCATACAAACAGGTATTCTTACACATCTTAACAATCAATTATTTTATGCAATAAAATAAACAAAATGATAATAAAAGAAAAAAAAACAAACTAAATTGTTGAAAATAAAATAAATTTACCATTCAATGATGGGTTGTCTCCCATCCAGCGCTTGGTTTAATGTTTTATCAAGACGCATCATTATGGTGCTAAGAATTAGTCAACCACATGCAATCAATTTTGGTAGTGTTATGTCATCCTTCTAAATAAGGCTTCACATGATGCACAATGACTTTGAATATTGTTTGTGTCTTGGAATCCAATAGTTCTTCTATTCCATGAGCAAATACTTGGACTATTTTGAATGGCCTATCCCATCTTGATCTCAATTTTCCTGGAAACAATCTCAAATGAGAGTTAAATAAAAGAACCTTTATTACGGGGTGAAAATTCTTAGGAAGAAGCCTCTTATCATGATAACGCTTAGTACGCTCTTTGTATAATTTGGTTTTCTCAAGGCTTCATTCCTAATTTCTTCCAACTCGTTAAGATGGAGTAACCGCTTTTCTCCTACTTCATCTAAGTTCATGTTTAACTCTTTAATTGCCCAGAAAACCTTTTGTTCAAGTTCATACCTCTTTTTCTTAGTGTTTAACTCTTTGAAAAACTTACCATAAGAGGGGACATTCATGATCACTTCGAATAATGGTAAATTGATTTTTATTTTAGAAAGCATATTAAAAAGATCATAGAATTGCTTATCTTGTTTGGGTTCTTTTAACTGATGTGCAAAAGGTGCTTTCAACTAGTGTGGTTATTTTTTCTTTTGAATTTTAGGGATATTAAATGACTCCCTAATGAGTTTTTTTGAAGGTTTTTCAAGTTTAGCACTTGTCTCTCCTTTTTACAAGACTAGAATTTCACCTTCTTTATTACTTAAACTACAAGGTAGATCTTTAGAACCATAATGTTCATTGTGAGTGTTGGTTTGCATAGTGAGAAGAGAAACTCTCTTGGCCAATTGAACAAGTTATTGTTGAACTTCATTACCGGAATCGATTTCATCAACACTAGCACTTTTCACTCGTGAGCTTTTCTCTTAGGAATTCGCACCTAACATCTCAAAGAGGTTGTACATCTTGAAGTTTTTTCCCTCTCATAGCTCCTCTAGCAGTGCTGTCGACAATGAATTGACATTGTTGTGTAAATCCATCGTAAAAGAATTGGTTATGCAACTATAGGTGAAATCTTTTATGAGGGTATTGAGTAAGGAATAGTTTGAAGATATTGTTGTGTGGTTTTCAACACACGGACTCGTGCAAGTATACACGGTCACAAGTAATATGATTAGTAAGTAAAGATCGATCCCACGAGGATTTGTTACTATAGTTTGTCGAGTACTAAAATTATATCTCTCTGATTTTATCCAAAACAATCGTTGTTTAAGAAAAAAGTAACATAAGAGAATAAAAGAAATCTAGGATTGCAATTTTTCACCAAACTAATCCACTCAAATCATGTTATTTTCTTTTGATTCATATTTTTTAGTACATTTAATTTGTCAACCGAAAACTTCTTTTTTTTTATTATTCATACATCTCTTTCGAGCTCCGTATAAACACACCTCGTTAAATTAATTCACTATATCTCTATGAGAATTAAATTTAATAAGATTCATTAAGTTCTAAATTTTCAAATGGCCACACATACAATTAGGGTATATTTCTATCCTTCATCATACATGTCATTCTATTTACGAGCAATACACACACAAATGCCTTTCTCAAGTTTATTCATGTGCCACGGATCGTTTTGATAAGATTCGTAAATAATCAAAAAGCATTAAGCACAAAATAGAACGAACAAATCGAACGTCTTATAAATCTACAAAAAATAATAATTAAAATTAAAGTTTCATAAATTTAGATCAAATGCAACCCTAGAAAAATTAAATTACTTCATAAAATTAAAATAAAAATTACAACAACTACAGAAAAATAAGAAGAAGCAGAAATAAAATTAAAACATCACTTAGAACAAATATTTGGCACACGCAAAACACAACAAAAGCCAAAAATGGCTTCTGCGTGTTTTGCCGTCCAAAACTGAGCAACACAAAATAATTTCCAAAACTAAACTCTCCAAAAAACTTTTTTCCAAAAAAAAAACCCTTTAAAAACTAAAAACTATCTCCTATTTATAGCTAAAAAATACATCAATAAAATATTAAAATTTAATCCACGCGAGGGGACAGGGAGGTGTGGCGAAAATATTAAATTACACGCGTGGGGGGACAAATATTATATCGAAAATGGGATCGAAAAAGTGAGTGGGACGCTGCGCGTTTCTGTTTTAATTCTCTTCCATGTTGCCACGTGTCGCGTTCTGATTCGCGGACACAATTAGTGGGACACGTGGCAGCATCTCATTCGTTGAAGGGAATGGGCGCACGCAGACTTGTCGCACGGGATTGGGGCGCGCGCAACGTTGCGCAACGGCTGGAACGAATGCGAGATTCTGCGCTTTTGCGTTCACCGATATGTGCCACGCGTCAGCTAATGATTTGTTCAAGGGGAAATTGGGACACGTGGAAGACTTTAATTGGCTGGGGGAACGATTGCACGTGGTTCAGCCGCACAGAACAACGCCCTTTGGCAGACGTGTAACCGACACGTGGGTCCCACCCTGCATGCCGGCCTACGCGGCAGGTGGGCCCCACTCGGGCACCGAGCCGCGTGAAAACTAGAGACCTGCACCCACTCTCTTTGGTCGGGTGTGCTTATGACGCGCAAATCTGGCCGTTGCCTTTTTGATCGGACGGTCCACGTTTCGCGCGTGTAGATTGGCGCGTAGATTCTTCTCACCTGCGTAGAAAATTAAACTTTATTAATTCCATTTTGACCCACAAATATATTTCAAATTACATTTTCAACTTTCTTTAATTACAGTTAAGCCCTTTGCTAATTTTAAATTAAATTTTTAAACTTTTAATAATTAAAATGAAGCCCAAATTTAATTTAAATTATATTTTCGATTTTTATAAATTGTAATTAAGAACTATATTATTTGAAATTATATTTGTGGACATAAATTTGACATTAAGTACATTTTCGATACAAATTATTTACTTTTACTAAAATATATAAAAAATAGTAAATACTAATTTATTAATCGAAAATTAACTAAAAACATCAAGAACATAGCAATTATAATTAATAAAATAGGTGAAAATAACTATATAAAATACAGTTATCAACACCCCCAAACTTAAGTTTTTGCTAGTCCTCGAGCAAAAGGAAGGAAATAAAACAAAGATAACTGCTTTTAAAATAGTGATTTTCAAAATATTTCTTTTCTCTTTTGAAATTACATAACTCAAAGAAATAAAAGAATTTTATCTAAGTATCAAAATCAATTTAAAAGTATATTACATTTTCACAATGAATTTTAGTGTGTGTGTAAAGTCTTTTCATATTTCATCACATGCAATCCGGATCAGTTTATACAAATATAAAATCAAACAAATTTTCATGAAATCACAAATCTCATAAGTTTATTTTTCATTTCTCTCTCCACTAATGTAGACAAACACAAAACACAAAATCAATAGGACTTTATTATGCTTGTAATGTATGGCTTAGGTAAAGGTAGGATAAAGGATAATATTTAGCTTAAAACTTTTCCTAAGCATAACATTTCAGGATTGAAAAATATAATTCTATCATCACAATAATTACAACCCGATTTGGGATTTATCATCACATACAATAACCATTTTTTTTAGATTCTATATTTTTTTTCTCTTTTTTTTCAGAATCTTTTTTTTCTCTTTTTTTTTTCAATAACCCCTTTTTTCCGATATATCCTTCAACATTTACTAACAATTGTCACATGTTAGTGAGATAAGAACAATAGGTATATCTACACACATATATATTTTTTTTTTGATAGGATTTTGAAATGAGAAAAATATATATGTAAACTTTGAAGCTCAAAAGGGGTATACTATGGATAATGCATGTCAAGGTAGATAGAAAGGCTCAAACGATCCAAAGATGGCCTAAATCATTTTCTTAGTTAAATGTCATCTATAATTTCGCCTCGAGAGAAAATCAAACAAATTCTAAGAACTGTGACCACAAAAATCAATCGAATTTCATACTCATATAAACCTTCTCTAAATTATCATAGCAACTCAAAAATCAAGACTAGTGCTCATGAATATTTATTCTTGTAAAAATGAAACAGACAAAAAATTATTCATCACTTAGACAATATTCAAATTTTTCAAAGAATTATGCTCACCCAACTAGATAGAGGCAATTACTGTGCCAATTACTAGCCGTGCAAACTCCTTCATGGTGGTTTCCTTAACATGTAGGTTTTTTGTTATTTCTATTGGTTCCGGTAAAGGATTAAGGTTTGGTTTCATGTTTGGCTCAAAAATAAGCTGATGGTTAAAATCCTACCTTGTGGACAGTTGTTTAAATTTATGAATATTATTTATGTATATTGTAAGAAGGTTTCCTAAGGATCTCCTACCAAGCAGAGACTAGTGAAAATGTAAATTTAAAACACGTGTCAATTTAAAAAGAAAAATAATAATAAAATAACTATACAAAAATTTAGAGAAAATAAAATTATTAAACAAATAAGTTAAGTTAACCTCTAAGTTAAATAACATAATTAGTATTAACTAGGAGCATTCCCAATAATGAATAGTGGGGCAAAGCCTTCTTAAAAACTATCCTCTTAAATAGAGCAACGTTCCCAAGAAAGACCAATAACACAATGGCTTCTAAGAACTAATCTCCTAGACAGAACTTCCTTAGATCTTTACTTTTCATGCTACTATACAGTTAGTTTTTTTTAATTTTTTTAGAAAAAAAATTATTAAATAAATTAAAGTTTAAATTTTTTTTATATATTTTTAATTAGAAATCAAAAATTAATTTTTTTATCACAAAATAAATAAAAAATAACAATTATTTACAACACAAAAAGTTTTTAAAATTTTGATAAATAATTTAAATATATCATTCCTTCCCCATCAAAGATGCCAAAAACTTGATGAGACAAAACCAACATCGGCTTAGCAATACTAATCTTGTGAATAGTTTTATTTTATATTTGTAAAACTCTCACAAATGCATGAATCATCTTATATAAAATGACAGGTATACACCCAAGGTCGATATAAGGAAGGAATATAAGTGTTTTTTAATTTATTATTCAAACTTTTAAAAACAAAATTAAATCCTTAATATCGTGTCACGATATTTTGATTTTTGTGTTTTCTAATCTAATAACAAAAAAAATGAACATAAATATGATTCAATAAATAATTATGTAAATATTTATTATTCATAACAGTAGAGTATTATGGATATAATAATTAATTTAATTATGCTTGCTCATATTATTTAGATTATTAAAGATATAAATTGATATTTATATATTTTCTCTTTTTTATATGAATACCACCTTTCGTGAGATTAGATATTCTTTGTTAATTAAACAAATCAATTAACACCTATGGGTTAGGTCGATAATTAATTTGGTTAATTAAATTAATTCCTTTTCTAAGAGATTGAAAATGAACCATTTAAATACCATCTTTGGTGAGGTTAAACATTTTAAACTTTATTCAAGGTGTCTAAATTAAATCTAAGAATTTAATTATTCGAATACTAACTTTCAAGTTTTAAAATCATTACTAAAAATATGTTATCAATACATTTTCGAATAATAATTCTTATAAAAAACTTTTGAAATAGAACTTCACTCTAACTATCAGGCGATTATACCAACAAATAAAATAGCACTACTCTAAATTAGACCGGATAATTAAACTTTAAAATCTAATTTTAGATTTAAGTTTATAATGAAAAATCATATTTTTTTCTCTAACATCCTTAATATAAAATCTTGAATAAAAACAAAATCAATTTATTTTGTAGAGGTGTTTTACCCATTTAATATTTCGCAAGTATAACAACGTTATTATTATATCATATTTACACATATCCAATCATGTTAAATTTAATCACAGACAAATTAAACATAACGTATAAGAATAAAACATAAAAAAATAACTATAAAGAATTCATTTTAAAATTATACCTCAAAAGAATCCTTACAGAACATTGATGTTAATTCTGTTACTGAAAACCTATAAACGGATATGCATTTCCATTTATTGAATCAAAAACTAGAAATGTATAAAAACATTACTAGTTCTTCTAAAAAGAAAACAACTTTAAAACGAAAAAAAACTAAGAACTAAAGAGAGAAAACTATAGAAAGAGAAGAGATTTTGAGGGATGAGTTTTACAATGGGGGAGATGGTCCTTTTATTTATGAGGAAAAGGCCAAAAAAATGCGAGAAAGAATTTCAAAAATGATTTTGGATGCGTTTGAACAAGCTAGTACGCATGTGCGGGCGAGATTTGCAACAGATCAGTGTTTGGCATGTGTGGGTATGCATACACGGGACAAGTGCATGAATGTGTTGCTACTTATGGGATTCAGCTCGAATGTGTCTTGCGCGTGTGCTACCTGCATGTTTGTGGGCATGTCTTGATTGCACTCCAACGTGTGTTATGTGTGTGCTAGGCGTGTGCAGGAATCAGTGCGAGCATGTGTTGGGACCTGTAAGACTCGGCATAATCATGTGCTGACGCGTGTAAGACTCAGCATTTTTGACATTTTTGACCCATTTTGTCCAATTTTTCCATTTTTTTGACTTTTCTCATTTATTTCTCAACATATATTGTGATGTATTGTCTCTATTATTTTTCTTCGAGTCATTAAGTTATTTTTGAAAGAAAATACTTATAAAATAATAAAAATACTCGTGATTTTAAAAAGGCAAATTTATATAAAATGTGATAAAATTATACAAGTATAAATCTGTTGAGTTAATTAAATTACATTAAATCATAATAATTTTTGTGTTTTTTAAGTACTCATTAGTTATCATGATTGTGAAAGATTAATTTAGGTGAATATTTTTATAAAATAAATTAAGATTATTTTTAGTTTCAAGATTTTTATAAAATTTATTATTAAAAAATAAATTGATGATATATTTTTCATAATAGATTTAAAATGTGAAAGTTAGATTTTAGATACATCAATCTAGATCTACTTTAGAATTATTTTATATTCCAAGATTTTTATCGGATTTATTATTGAAAAATATGTTAATGACTTATTTTTTGTAATAAATTTAAAATATAAAAGTTAAGTTTTAGATACATGAATCTAAAATCTAATTTAGATAGTTTGAATGAGAGTTTAAATTGATAACCCCATTAAAAGCATTGATTTAGGTGGTTTGTTTTTTTCCTTTGGAAGAAAACATAATTTAATCATATGAGTTACCGATCCCCACTAAAAAACTTTAATTGATTTGATTAACAAAGAAGAATCAATAATCTTAATTTATATCTTTAATAACATATTTAATTTTAAACAAACATGGTTAATTATCTAATATATCCCAAATATTCTCCATTGAGTGTTAAATGTTTATCTGCCTAATATTTGTTGAATCAATCCTACCTTTATCTTTAATTCTATGTTATTAGTTTAGACTTTTCAAAAATCAAATATCGCGATAGAATATTTAAGTTTTATTTTTGTATTTATTTTTAAGAGATTTATTGAATTATTTAAATTCACCTTGAAAGTATATTTGTCTCATTTTACAAAGTGATTTGTACCCTTACTAGCTTTTAAGGGTTATGGTGAGTTCTTGACAAACACTAATATCACATAATTTATTTAAACTTAAATGTTATAAATAAATTTAAATTTACATGATTTTATCATTATTTAAACAAAACTACATGTTCATAATCATATATATGTTTTGTTGTTTTCCATGGATTTTCGGCTTCAAATCGATTAAAATGATCAACAAATGAGAAATCATACCTAAAGTACTAATTTTCAACTTAAGAGATTAAAATAACAAAACAAATAAACCATTATATGTGTTCCAATTAGTTATAATGGGTGAAAGAAAGTGAAGAAAAGAAAAGTGAGTCGCTACGATGGAAACATTAGGTCGTCATGCAACCTCTACAGGAATTGATTTGATGCATGCCAAATGATATGTAAGCCATGGCAGAAGAAATATTGGGTCACGACGCACGATAATGTTTTTCTCACGATCCAAATTTCTCGCCCATTTTTAACTATAAATGTAGCTTCAAATTCTCTATTTTTGACACATTAGAATCACTAATAAGCATCATTGATCATATAGAAATTTTGACAATAGTTTATTTTTCAAGTTCTTCTATCTGTTTTTGAGAGCTGAACAATTTTATTTTCTATAGTTTTATGTTTAGTTTATGCACAATTAAAATTTGTTTATCACAAGTAAGAAGCATTAAAAGGGAGTTATTCCAGATCAGGCGATATGAAATCTTTACTATAATCCAGGAAATATTGTGAAGATTAATACCTCTTATATGGAGCATGATACATTTGTTCATCTATATTTTGGATATAAATATAATATATATTCTTATTTTTTTAGTAAACAATTTTGTACTTCTTGAATTTGTTATAAATAATTTATTAATCATTTATTACTTGTAACATGTCTCGGTGATTGTGATAATGGGATTTTAGTTATGTTGATATGATTATTTAGGTGAATATTTTTAATCATTATTAAATATAGATTATTTTCTATTCAAATTTTTTACAAAATTTATTATTCAAAAATATATCGACGATGTATTTTTTGTAATACATTTAAAATATAAAAAGTGGGTTTCAAATACATCAATCTAGATCTAATTTAGAAAACTCGAATAGGAATTTATTGTTGGTACAATTTTGTATACAAGACATTGTCTGTATTTTGGATTGGTTGTCAAGCCTTGTTTTTTTTAGTTTTTGATAGGATTTTTGGACACCCCTAGTTTCTCATATGTTGAGTTCAAAACTGTGCTTTGATGTTGTTGATTTGTAAGCCTCTGTTTCTCTCCTTCACTAGCTATGGGGGCCAAAATTATCAAGTCATCGTGTTTGTCTATTTGATTCGTCTGCGATACATTGGAATCATTTTCAAAAAACAAATTATCTAAATTCTTTGAAATATTGAACACTAATAAGTCTTTATTTCAAATTGGAAGACAATGACAACCATATCACCACTCAATCTATTTTGACTAGGACCAAATATTGAACACGCAATTGAAGAATTCATATCCTAAATAATATATACATATTAAACATAATTAAATTAATCTCAAAATAATATTTAAATTATATATAACATAATATATATTTCATAATATAATTTCTTAAAATATGTAGACAATTTAATCTATTTTACATTTGAAATAAAAGCACTGCACCAACTTAGATGTTGGTTTGCACATCTTATTTGTGTAAAAAACAAAATTGTAAATTGGCTCGATGGTCCTCCATTAGGTCAAGTGAATGTTTCAAAGTAGCCAACCTATCGTACATTAATATCAATCCTCATATCTATTTTTTTTAATAGTTAGGTTGGCAACTTCCAACACGTTGTGCCATACAAATAGTAAAAAAGATAAAATGAATATAATAATGTCAAATTATTAGCTAATTGAAGGTTAATTCAAAAAGATTAATCCAATAAACTAACGATCACAAATAAGTCACCTCACAAACTCATTTAAGAAATATCATATGCTTATAACTAAGATCATTTAGTTATTTTAGTTTTGAAATGATTTTTTATTAAGTACAAAAGATAATATTTTAATATATTAAGAATATGTACTAATCTATATTCTATATATAGGTGATGATTTACATAATTTACATGAGATATTTGAAATTAATTTCTTCATGTCTAATCTTTTTTGTTTTTGGATTTCAATAACATCTTTTGTATTTATTTATGTATTTAACAATAATATCTATCTATATATGATGATTGATGAACATCACATTTGACTATATTCTATTAGACTATATCATATTAAACTGTATCATATTTATGTATTATTAACTATTCAAAACCGTTAATCAAACCGTTTGGTTACAACATTTTGGATAGCCAAATGGTCTGATTTGGTTAATTTTTTTATTCAAAACCGTACCGAATCGGACCATGAATACCCCTATTATTTATACATGTAAGGAAGAATCAATGATTTGGATTTATATTTCATTAACCTAATTAATTATAACAAGCATAGTTAACTAGCTAAATATCTCATTAATTCTCCATTGATTTATTAATTATATTTTAACCTATAATTTATGTGAATCAATCTACCTTTATAATTTTATTATTTTAATCACGAGATTAGAATTTTCAAAATCAAATATTGTGACAAAAAATTTAGGTTTATTTTCATATTTTTTAAGAGATTTGTTAAATTTCTTAAAACCACGTAATTTCTTGTTAGACCAACCTTGGGAGTATATTTATTGCTTTTTACAAGTGATTTATGCCCTTGCGAACTATTACAAATTTTGGTACACTTGTACTTCCTCATTTTCAAAACTAAATAGAATGCACATTTTAGGTATTTCAATGTTTGCTTATATAAGATAAAATATGATATGTCAAATATAAAATTTATATTCATAATATGCAACCTCAATATGTATTGACTAACTCTGAAATATATGGGCACATGCACAGTCAACCTTCGAGATGCATGTGAGTTTATCTCGGACCTCATGTATGTTCATATTCCAAGATACATATGGCATATGTATTGTTTAACGTCCTTGTCATATGGGTGATCAATGTCCTCACCATATGAACGATCTACTCCGTGACACAATGTGGGTCCAACTCTGAGGCATATGTGCGATCAAACTCCGAGACTAATACATGGAAAACTCTATGACACAATAAGAGGTCCAATTCTAAGGCCCATGTGCATTCAAACTCCAAGATCCATTGAGGGACAAACTCCGAGAATACATGTGAATGCAATGTATACCTATAGTTCATTGAAAATAGTCCACTATAACTAGTAGCTCATGGATACCATACTCTACAATACATACATACAGGTAGGGATGAGCAAATAATTCGATCAATACATTTAAATTAAGAAATATGATCTGATCCCTCATATTTGGATCAAATCGTATTGAAATGTTTTACAATCAGATCGAATTCTGATTACAAATTATACAATTTGTTTGAATTCAAATCAGATTCAAATTGATAGATGTTATAATCTATTGTATTCGAACTAAATTGAATTACTATTAAATTATAAATAAAAACATATTTTATTTTATATTATGTTATATTTAAATATTATGCAAACCATAATTATATTATATTATTATTTTAAATTAAAAATAAATATAAACATTTATATTAATTGAGTAATTTTACAGACATATTTCTTATTCTTTTGATTTTAACTATAAATACTAATATTATATATATATATAAATTTAAAATTAAAATTTGTATATGTCGCGTTTTATATATGACAATAATTTATAATTAAATTTTAATATCAATATGCTCTTATTCGATCCAAAAAAAATTGATCTGTTCGAATTCATATTGGTTCAAATTAATTATATAATCACATCGATTTCGGATTGAAAATCTTCAAATATATTCTGATCATATCGAATTCGAATTGACTAAAAATAGGCAATTTTGATCTATTGCTCACCCTTACAAATAGGTGTACTCCCCACAAAAAATTATTTTCATGATGCATATATAAAATTTCAAATATCATGTGTAATATTTTTAATGCTCATTTTATATAAAATTTCACATATACATATATAAAAATGTTCCTAATGAGTATTTCATTTTAATAACATTTGTAACATTTCTTATAAAAAATCATGACATCTATTTTCCTTCTATTCATAATATATAATGCATGATATTTTTTATGAAAACATTGCATGGATAAAAAAAATGGAGTAAGAAACCCTTACCTAAAAACTTATCTGAAAACGTACCTAAGCTTACTACTAATTTGTTTTATTTTTACCGAAAACTAAGCACACATACAATTATATTTGTTCAAGAATTAGTGATAATTGAAATTATTTTACTTAATACAAAATTAACACTTAAATAAATAATGTTACCTTTTTAAGATTGTCGTAACATAATTAATATTTTCTTACCCGACACTCTATTCTTTATAGTCCAAAATTTTGGATATTTTATCCTCAAAATATACCAAAAATCAAACAATTTTAGAGAGGAAAAAAGAGTGAAAATTATGAAGTGAAGAAAATGGACTATTTTTGCGATATTTATAGCTAAATTGCTCATCTAGTTGCCATGGCAAGACCATAACGAGTGTTGTAATTCGTTATTAACCCCTTGTCAGACTTTCGTCAGCCAACAAGGCCTTGCGAGTTGTAGAAAATATTTTTTAATTTTTCATCATCGATCCAATATTTTACAGGAAAATTTTTAATACTTCATTACATCTTAAAATATTATTAAAAAAAAATTTAAGATATTTTTTATAATTTATTACAAATAACTGGGGGTTTGCAAAACCTATTCATCATTTCTAGAGTTATTTGATAATATCGTGAACTTTCAAGTATAAAGGAAAAGTAAGGGAACAAAAGTATAAAAAATAAAATGAATAAATTGTAAGAAAAAAGTAAGAATATAGAAAAATAATAAGATCATCAAAGTATAGAATATATAAAAAGGTGAATTCGTCTATTTATTTTTCATATTTAATATATTTAATTTAAATTAAAAAATTAGATTAAATTGTTTTTGATATATTTAATATTTATCTTTAAATTTTAGGTAAAATAATTAAATATGAAAAATAAATGGATGAAAAATTACAAAAAAATTGAAAAATTTATTAAATAATTAAAATGTTAAAAATGATAAAATGAGTTATTAAAGTATAACTCTACCCTATACAAAAATATAGGGAACAATTATGTAATTAATGTTATATTTAATTTCTCAAAATTATATTCAAATGCTAGAAAACGTTTTTGTAATGATAGCTTAACAAATTATCAAGTGCCAATTTTTTCTTCGTTTAAAGAATTTTAAAAAATAATAAAAATAATATATATTTTATATTAAATATCATAAAATTAAATTATTTATTATAATTATTTAAATATATTTAATATTAATTAAATATAGCAATATAAATTGTTATATATATATATATATAACAAAAAGACCTAATGATGTTCCGTTAAAAAGAAAATAATAGAAACGGTACTGATGATAGAAGAGTCGGTTCCTTTTGAGGCAGTGTGAGTACTTAAAACTGCTTTTTTTCGCCTAATCAACGAACAAGGGCCCCCGACGACGAATAAATGTGGACAAAATAACATGGTGGCCATTGAACACATAAATTTAGAAAATGAGCATATAATGTGGATATTTTAAAGTAGAGTTTTAATTGGGTACGAATCGGATCTTACACTTGTTTTTAATTTTACCCATTAAATCTAGACTAAATATTTTTAATTAATAATTTCAAATCATTATATAAATATATATATATATATACATGATGTAAAATAGAAAATTAAAATTAAAAAAATACAGAAAATTAGAGAATCCTAAACCGTATGGATATGTATAAAATGAAAGTTAAGTTGATGCGTAGAAATTATACATACACATACTTGTAACATGTAAGGAGTTTTTCACAAGTTATAAAAGTAAAAATTGAGAAAGTTAATAGTAAAATAAAGGTTCATCAAATCAGATATTTTATCTACAATAATTTTATGCAGGATATGTTATCAATGTCAAATACTTAAAAGGTTTTTTTATTAATAAAAAAAATGTAGAGCATAGAAATTATGAGAATGTGAGATCCCAAAGACATAATTTTATAATCCTAAAAAGACTTCCACTCATTATTCACTTTTCACATGTGCGCTCAACCATGCCACACAGTGCTCAGTTAATTATCCACCGTCCCACTGGTTTCCCAATTCCCACTTAGTCATCCCTAATCAGTATCACCAACCCCACACCCACACAAACTGTCTCTCTCTTTGTCACGGGTGGACTTCAGAAAATTAGAACCGTTGGAGGCCAGTAGACATCTCAATGGAAAACGAACAAATTGAAAATACTGACACTCTTAGCTAAAAGTAAAAGTACCGTTCACTCCTATCGTTTTTTTTTTCAAATCTCTTAACGTCTTTGTGAAAAACAACAAGATAGAGAAAAGGTTTTAAAAAGTGGACATTTTCATAGCTGGTCAATAAAATTAAAGGATGCATTTTGAATTTTGATACTTAAAATTAAAATCTTTCCATCATTGGTGGCATTTCTTGATTTTCAATCAAATTTGAAGAGTTACAAGTGGAAAATAAGAATCAAAAGAGGCTTGTTAGATCGAGCCATGGGTCGAAAGATTAAGAAAGGACTCGATTGATTGAGTGTCAATCAAGGATCAAGGCATTAAGCTCATGAACGATAAAGCATTTTTAGATCGATCGAAAAAAATATTGATTGATCGAGATAGGTTTAATCAAACAAGATCTCGATACATTGAGCATACCAAAAATTGACATATTAGTTTTGTTTTTACATTCAACTATCAATCTCATCCGTTGGATCAAAATTAATACAAATCTTAAACCAATTAGGCCATTTTTTACCTATTTAAATACTATTACGAGGCCATAATAAAACAAAGGAAAAATAAATAGAACAAAAGCAAATAGATACATAAAACTAAGTAAACAAATTATAATAGAAAAGAGCTACACATCATTGCAAGTAGAGTAAAAAGATTTGAGGAGATTGAAAATGGAGTCAATATAAGTCAAGAGATTGATTGTATTTCTTTCTTCATCTTTTGTTAAATTTCATGATCTTTTATATTGAAATTATGAACTTGATCAAGATATGTATATGTTAGATCTTATGATCTAAAGGTCTTAAGAATCCAATTTTCTACCATGTGAATTGATTCTTTTGAACCTATTGTGATTCTAGTGATGTGCATTTATAGATTTTGTTTTTAATTAGAGAATTTCCAGAATATTTCATTTTGGGATTGTAGAACCCGTTATGAGCATAACTTCTCTTCATATTTTTACTTTAAGATTTTGAATTGCAATTTTATTATAAAGCCTATTTGTGGTCCCATATGTCATTAAGATGGAGAGTTCTTTTGATATCAGCCCCTCATTAAGGAATTCAGTCCATTGAGTTAGTGTGCAAAGTTGAAAGAGCACACTATAAAGGATGGAAAGCAGGTTAAGTACCCAAGGTGAAAAGATGTGTAGAGAATAGAGCGTAATTCACTGGCTTACAACTTAAGACCTGTTTGGCCAATCCTCTCTAATTTCCACTTGTCCAACCACGTACCTCCAACCATACTCCTTTTCAACCCCTTTTATCTAACCAAATTTTTATTTTGTTGGACCTTGTAGTATTTGGCCACGTTTTATTTGACCGGGTGGTCGTGTAGCCCATTACCCACACGTCTATCTAGTTGGACGAACGATCTTGATGTGCATGCTTGCATTCCATTTAGGTTCATCTCAGACTAGACCTTGTCATGTTCATGTGAATTATTTTTATTTTTCTTGATTCAACTGGTCATTGGTCCTCATACTAGTTAACTTTATACTAGAAGAAAAAATGAAGCTTTGTATGTGAACGGATGATCACTGATCTTCAATCTCTTTCATCTTCAAATTTTCTTTCTAGAACTATGTGTAGAGCTCTTGCAACTTTCTTAATCTTGGCTATGCTCTTCTATAATTGATTGTGTTGTGATGACCTAATATGAAGTATATATAATGTGCATCCTCAATTGATTCCTCATGATCCAACGACAGTGATATAAAGTTTTGAGCATGAAAAATAGTTTTTTTGCACATTTTGAGTGTCTCAATCGATAATCTTGGGTGAATAGATCTAGCCATTAAACTTCTAAACTCGTTAGAGCTCGATTAAAGCTTAATTGAAGCTTGATTGAGCAACTACATAGGAGATTCCTAATTTTTTATTTGTAGGATCTCGATTGATCTCAATCAAAGCTCGACCAATCTGAGTCTCCCTTATTGCACTTCAAACACACATTTTAGATCATTTTTTATCGTTTGGTTCCCAATTATCTATAAGATACAAAATAAACTAATAAAATGTGATAGGAACATAAAATATGTGTAAATGCTATAGAATTTTATATGTAAAATATGTATAAATTAACTTCTATCAATTGCTATTTTTTTATACAATTAAAACTTTTTATAGTATATTTTAAATATAACACAAGTCACGCACACATAACTAGGTTTCAAAACTTAGAACTTCAACATGTCCAAGTTAACTTCTTGTCGTTAAACCACAAGCTCGTTTGTAATTTTATTCTAGTTTCAAGGAAACAAATGGATGTACCTTGTTTTTTAATTTATTTTCTTAAAATTAAAAGAAAATTTATTTTATAAAAATAAATTTTAAAAAGTATGCATTTATTTCATTTTATAGTATTTTTGTTGTCTTTTTTCTTTTTGTTATTAACTAAAGATCTCTCTTTTTCATTAAAAAATATGACCTGAAAATAAATTTAGTGATTTTTATACTTTTTTCTTTATTTTAATTAAAAAATATTGGTATTTATTTTAGAAAAAAACTCATTGACCAAAGTTTATTCTAATTTTACTTAACACAAAAATTTGCACAAAAAGATGTTTTAGATTTGTTTATATTAGTTTCATTATTTTATTTTCTTAAAACCTTTAACTTAAGTTGAATGGTATTCTTTTTAAAAGATGGATCAAATTAAATATAATCTTAATAAGTTGAAGATAAACTTGGATGAAAAATTTGTTTAGAAAGAAAATTTGTATAAGGATCAAATTGAATAGAGTTAAATAGTATAGGAATTGATGGTGCATTTAATCATTTTTCTCAATTAAGGTGATTTCTTTGGCCAGGATTTGCTAGCAAAGCCCCTGGACTACAAGCCCTTATGTGGTATGCATGCCTTTGTCAAGTAGCGCGAGCATATATCGCTTTTTTGTTTATAACTTAAAAGAATTTCTTGATAGTTTGTAGATGGTCTATTGCATCACGCGAAAAGCGTCTATGCACTCCATTTTTGTCATTTTACAGGCCCTCTAGGAATCGTACAACACTTATTTATGTTCTTTTAATGAGAAATGGTCATCTCTCTTGAAAATTATGTGATGGGAAAGCTCTTGGTTGAACAGATTCATATGACATGTTTTTGGCCTGATAGATAACACAATACACTTGGTCAATGTGATATGTGTTGCACGTAGGGACATAGGGCTTTGTGCTATACATTTCTTTAGGGATAAGTTTTCTATCTACATTTTTCTTGGTTTGTATATTGTTCTATTTTGTTTATGCATTTTATTTGTTATTTTTTGCATGTTTTTTTCTTGGTTTTATTGTTTGTCTTGTATGACTGTTAGGGTTGCATGCATTTCAATATGACTTTTATCCTACATGTAGATATGTGGTGTGTTACATACATGTGTATGTGCTTGGTTTGACTTTCCATGTCAAAAAGAGAGATATGTGTACACAACTTGTGTTTAGTGTGCTTAACCTATCATTGTTCAGTTGTGTAGGGGTAACTTGATAATAGATGTTAGACACCATTTATATGTTTATTTTTTACAAATGTGTTGTTCTAACATCCCTATGAGTTAAGGTTAAAAAAAAGTCATCAAAAGGGTTAAGGTTAGTGGTGTCAATAATTTATTAAAAAAAGGTAGCGGTTTGAGGTATATGGACACTCTGATAAAGAACACGCTGGCTGGGGTTAACAATTGATCGTTTAACAAAAGGACAAAAATTGGAGGACCATGAAGAGATATGTCTAGGAGATTGTTGATCTACTCTCTATATATGCTTATTGATTTAAACTAACAACTAACTATGAAAATTATGCATCTAAACATCTTCTATATGGTCCCTAATCACCACATCTATGCATCGAGTGACAGAAGATAATGTGTGGCATTAAAGAATGATCTCTAATGAAAGAAGAGGATGAGAAAAAAGGGTAAAAGGAACTAGAATAGAAGGACATGGTGTAAATTGAGAGACATTCTACAAAAAAGAAGAAGAAGAAGAAGAAGAAGAAGAAGAAGAAGAAGAAGAAGTGCATCCTAATTTAGAGGGACAATTATAAGCAAAAAGAATAGCATGCACATTCCTTCTACCTTTAGTAGTGCTAACAACATCATCGAAAAAAGATGCACCTCAATATGTGAATCAAGGAAGGATAATGAAGAGTGAAAAGGATAAGAGTAGCATAATGAAAAACAATAGTCATATAGATCATACATGTAAGATCTATAGTCTCATTATTGAGGATGGCACACAATAAGTGATCTTAAGAGAGGATCACTGAAGAAGTAATAGAATGGGGGTTAATGACAATACTCACAATATCACTGAGAAGTACCTCCACCATACCATTAACAAAATCCTATCAACAGATCAACTATCTTAGTATTGTTGTGAGAGGAGATGTTTTAAAAAGCATAGCACATATCAAACCTAATTAAACGAACAACAATTAGTTTAATCTATAACAGGTATGTCATATAGTAATAGATAAGAAGCATGGCATAGTAGAAAAGGAAAACATGCAATAGATAGGAAATATGATCTTTCAATTACAATTAGATCTCCTATGTGCAAGCAGATTTGGATCATACCTTGATTATACTAGCACTACAAGCAAGCATACAAAAACAACGATATAATGAGGTCAATTAAAATAGAAACCCATATATATATATATAGTAGCATCCTTGGGTTGCTTATGTAAAATCAACAGTATAAATTCGATAAAAGTATAAACACACTTATAACACCTAACCTAACTAAACCTATGTTTCCTTTGCTTGTTGTCTCTAAAGAAACTTTAATCCATGTAGAATATAGCTCTCTTCCAAAGCCCTACCACCAAGTGATGCAGTCAATCACCAATTGTCAATATAATGAAATCCTAAATGTATGGAAAATCCATGCATTTGAACCTAACATGTAGTCTATGTCTTGGTTATTAATTCACTTTTTAACTAACCCAATCCAAAACAGATTTTTTAAATACTCACGAATCACTAATACCAAAAATCTCTCAAAATATTAATGATCTAAAATTTTAAAAACAATTTTTAAATATGAAAATATGAGTTTGAAAACCAACATCATTTCCATATGCTTCCTAATTGCAAAAATATTTTACAAATGAGGGGCATTTATAGGAAATTCTAGGCTATGAGGCACCTGGCCAATCACGGTCAGAAGGGTAATGGTTGTTACACTACTCACCAACCACATTGACAAGCACCGTAGTGAGCTCCAAAAAAGAGGTTTTTTGTTTCAAAAGTAACTAAGTAATTTTCACATATACCCGTAAAATAACAAAAATGCAACCTAATATACAATATGAGCCATTCCTACATGATGTATGTAATCATGGAACATACAAAGAGTCTTAACTAAGTGAGTTGTGTAGTACTAAGTTGTTAGTAACTGACATTATAAAGAAGAAGACATAATACTAGGCAAAACAAACAAATTCTATGTTTTGCATACAAGAATGCTAATAAAGACTTAAAGGACTTACAAAACTTATACAATTCCTTTAGGTTATAGAAGTACTACCTATATATATAGACTTATATGAAATCTATAACCTGAAGATCTATTCCCATTTAGACTTAGATTTTCTTAAAACTAACACAACTAAACTCTCATAGTCTTCTAATACTAGGTTTGATTCATTGTTGTTCCCTAAACCTTTGCTATCATACTTTCTAATTTTTTTAAGGAGAGTAATTCCTCTTAAAGTGACCCTTTTTCTTATGGTGGAACCATTTGAATATGTTCCTACCTCTAGACATAGGCTTACTTGATGAAATCATCCTTGAATCCTTAACCTTTTTCTCATTAATTTCTTCCAATCACAAGTAATCCCTTACTAACACCGCTATTTTTATTAATTAAATTAAGGTCAAAATATTTAAATAGAAATTACAATATCAAGAGACATCTCATATATTCCATACAAAATTTTATTTTTAATTTATTTAAATTTATAATGAAGGGAAATTATAAGGATTATTGCTTGTATTTTATTTTTCACTTTGTGATCAATTGAAACCAAATCAATGATAATTTTCTTAAAATCATCAATATTATCCTTAAGATTATTAGAAGCATTCATCTTGAAAGTATAAAAGTTATTTTGATTGAACCTTATCAGAAAGTGTTTTCCTTAAATGAAGCTCGTCAAGTTTATTTTAGCTTTCACATTTTTGACCATTGTTTGTTTAAATATCTCTAAGAGAACTTTATGAGAAAGATTGAGAATAATAGACATCAAGTACACAATGATAGGCTCAACTCTCGCTAATTGCGTGCAACTCTCCCCATGAATGCATAAAAGTCAATCAACAATATTTAATGCAATTATACACTCATGGCCCATGCAACACATAACAAAGGTAAATCATGTAGTTGTGCACAAAAATCTCCCCCCCTAATACTAGAAGTCAAAGAAATACCTCTATATGAAAGAGAGAAGACATACAAATATGCTATAATCCTAATACTAATGCAATACTATAGAAAAGGTTAAAGCAAACAGAATAAGAAGCACCATAATAGTCAAGCAAAAAGCCAAAAAATAATACCGAGATGATAGCAAGGTAAAAGCATGCAATTCAAGAAATATGAAATAACTCACTATAATAAGGAAGTAGGCAAACATATAAGTGAACATATGAAACAAGAGATTGCATACAATGTATGCAACATGTCATACTAACAGTCTTATTTATGCACAGTTCATTTAAAGTGATGTCAAAGAGAAGGAAACACCATATGAGCAAGATAACAACAATAACTTATACACAAAACAAGTAACAAGAAATAAAATAAACACAACAACTTCCATTGAAAACATACAATTGACACACATACCTCTTCCCTTAAATATTTTTATGTGAGACAATAAACATGTTATGAATTCTACTCTCAAAACTCCTAAGATGGAAGCATATACACATAGTAAAAAACAGTTATACAAAAAGAAGAAAAAAAACTAAGCATGTTCAAAGAACTAGAGAGTCCTTAAAGATTAATCAATACATTCAACGTAAATATCCACATGTCCATCAATCTATGATGCATTCATGTAAGGGAATAACTAAATTTTTGATAACATGTTCTATATGTGATATGTCAAACTTGTATACTCTATATGATATCATGATAAGCTTATGCCAACCAAGCAAATAGAAATATAGATTTGAGTAGAGCCAAACTTCATATATCCATATTTAACCTCTCTCTCTACTAATATAAGTGCCAACCTAGAACAAATCGATAGATCTTTCAAAGTTTATAACGATAGGCTAAGGTAAGAGTAGGGGATACGCGACGTTTAGGCTCAAACACACCTTTGTCAATCCAATCACACAAAAAATTCATGTCCATGATATATATCCTCAAACATGAATTATTTTCTCTTTACTTCTCAAAACTCAAACAATTAAGTCGAGAGAACAATACATAAAGTTTAATACTTTACACACCCCTTTCCATTACATACTTATTATTATTTCACATTTATTTTCTTTTCTTTCTTCATTCCTTTTATTTTTTTAAAGAAAACACATCTCAATGTTTCATTTTATATTTATTTTCTCCATATTCCCTCATTTCTTTTTTTTATATCCATCATTCAATTTTCAACATTCGCCTTTTTATTGATTGAAACCAACAAGGTAAAGAGGACAATCCCAAAACATAGATGCTTAATAAAAGGTGCACAAGGTAAGTGAGAATTATCATCTGGGATAAGCTAGTGTTTAAATGCATAGAAATCAAGGTATGACATAAAGGCTCAAGAAAAGAGACTAAGGATAACAAAACATTAGTGGCAAGAAAGGATTAGACGATTCAAGATGGCCTAAATTCTCTTTCTATCCTAGTAGCACCTAGGATTTCACCTCGAGAGACACTAAATTTTAATTCTAAAGTTTGTTAGAGATAGACAAACCATCAAAGCAAGAAATCCACACAAACTTCTTAAAATAATGATACAAATTCATAAGGTTGTCATGTACAAAGGAAAATTGCATTTCAGATAACACAAATAAGAAAACTTTAGCCATACAAATGTTCAAAGAATATACATATCAAAACAGCCACACTTTAATTCTGGTCAAATATATGCCAAAAATGTATCAACATTGTCCCTCTTAAAAGCTTTTTACATTTAGAAAAGTAGCAAAGAGAAAAATCGTTAGTCTCATGAGACACAAAATAATGACTAATAAGTGAGAAGACACGAATGGACTCAAAGAAGATCAAAGCCCAAAAATAAGGGGAAAGTGCCTCAAACAAGATCAATAGCAACACCCACATTAGTGCCCGTCAAGGGAAAGAAAGAAATTGACTAACTAGTGAACAACACAAACAATATCCCTGAGAGAAGGAAGAGATAAGGGATGCTAATAGAAATACTAAGAATATGAGAAATGCAACGGATTCAAGTATAGGAATAAGAGACATGCTAAGATAGGGTCAACAACCCAAATATTAAGAGAGCAAGCAAAACACACTTGTTTAGTTACAATAATGTATGTAGGTCAAATATCCTAAAGATGTGTATAATATCTAGGTGACAAATAGATGTATATGACAAACTAGAATAAGCACATAAAAGAGAAACACTCATGAATGCATGCTTATAAAGACATCATAATTAACTTTGAAGACACAACTAAAGCACAATAGAAGGAAGAGCAGGCAAACGATGGACATAAACCAACAATAGATAAACATAAAATCAACACATAATATACTAGGTCTAGGAGTGAAGAACCTAGTGAAATATATGATATGTATACTATATGACATGACATATGAATGATAGGACAATAAAAAAAATACTACTACTATGTATTGCATGATGAAAACATGTGATGTGATACTTATACAAATAGCCACAAAAGAAGAAGTTAGTAGTAAATAGGGTAGAAAACTCATAATATATCAAATAGTCAGAAATATCAATAAGATAAATAGTTAATATACTATGCATGAAAAAGAAACAAAGATAAAAGAGAGAGATATGCAAGAATAGAAAAGAAAGGAATATGCAAGTAACAAACAAAATAACATAAATACACATACAATCAAAGAGAAGAAGGAAATAAACACTCAATTCCAAAAAATCACCTGAAAATAGTGATAAAAAAGTGTCATACTATTTAAAAAATTTGTGAGGGCCAATTGAGCTAGGAGATAGTCTCTAACTTTTATGAGCATAATGAGTATATGAGACTCATAGTTTGCTTTGTTTATAAGTTCTAGAAAATCCAAACAAGTCATCCATATAAATCGGGCAAGGTAGACTTTTGAGATGGATTTATTTCTTTCCATACCATGCCTCAAGTGCATAACGCATCCTGCTTGAATATACTCAGATGAGCCATAGTAGCTACATCAAATCAAAAGAGATGAGGTAGAGAAAGATGGAGAACTTTAAGATGTACTCCTCACAAATTTAGGATGTTGCCTAGTAATATGGCTAGCAGTGCCAAAATGATAATAAGTATGAACAATAGAGTTAGAAAAATGAGATCCTTAACTCCGAGGAGTAGTATATAGAGGAAAAGCTAACATTAACTTCCACATTAGGATGAAAAGTAAATTTTCTATAGTGAGGTCTCAAATACTCAAGTTCACCATAGTGGTGACAAGTGGGAATGATAGTAAGTAAAGGTAGTCAACCACTACTGGAGTAATGGATAATGCTATCCTTAGGTGAATAGTTCACATTTTTAGAAGAATCTAGTTAAGACCACATAATAAATTTACCACTTGGGTCAGTAGTTGTAGACTCAACATAGGTTCTTGATTGGAAGCTTTGACAAACTTGGTAAGACCCACTCTAAAAGTTGAAACCCCCTTACTATAACCAATTTCATGCTTGTCACTAAAAAACTTAACATTGATAATCATTTCATTTAACATTTTTGAACCTGTTGTCATTCTATAGATAACAATGGTAGAATATGCCAATTCCTTCTTCTATATGCTAAGTGTTTCTTTCAGGGTAACAATCAACTTTTCCTTTTTCTTGAGAAAGTAAGGACAAGTCAAATTATTAAGTACCCTAACTCTCTTATATAGTTATTAACTCTTAGCATCCTTTTCTGTAAGAGAGTTAGTCAAATGATTCTTTGAGTTCTCAAGAACAATTATCTCTCTTTTTAATTATTCAACTTCATTCTTCTTATCAGAGGTAGGCACGAGATTGATAAGAGATCGAGTAGTTTTAATGGAAGTAGAAACATGTAACTGTTCCTCAAGCTTATTTGAATTCTCATGATTTATATTAAACTTTTTAAGAAAATCATTGTATCTCTTTTGAATGCCCTCATACCTACTTGTGAAATCATGTTGTTAAGAGTCAATTGATGACTTTCTTTCCTTAAAGTTTTCTTCAACACGACAATCTTACATTCCTTTTCACCAAGACTCTACATGTACTTTTTTCTTATCCTTTTCAAACTTAAGACGCTCTAGTAGTAAAGCATTTTAGGAAATGAGCAATTCGTCTTCTTCATCTTCATCTTCAAAATCTTTAGTGGTCACCTCATGAACATCTAAGATAGTAGTTGGAGGATTAACAACACTACTAGAAGCAATGAAGACCATAAAATTAGTGTCATCCTTATCATCACTATTAGTACTATCTGAAATAGTAACCTCAACTTTTATATCATACTTTTTCATGTGATTTTGTTTTTGAAAACACTTGGAAGCAATATGACTAGGCTTCCTACTTTCAAAGCATCTAATCTTGTTCAAATGCCTTTTGTTTGGTTTCTCAGGTTCATCGGTTGAATCATCATGAACTTTTATAGATTTTGAACCTTTAGGGCTCGAACTATCCTATCTAATACCATCAAATAAGGGTTTCTTCTTTATGAAGAATCTTGTGAATCTCTGAGCAAGTAACACCATCTTTTTCTCATTATGATCATATTCACAATTAATAGAAGTGGTAATTGTATTGGTACTTAGACTACTTTCCTTGGTGGTCTTGAGATCCAAGCTATTTCCTTTCTCTGTAGCATTTTGATCTTGTTTGGGCAATACATGATAAAGTTTGAAGACTTACAGAACACCAACTAACTCATTAATAATAAGGTCACCAAGCTTGTATATAGCTTCAAGCATGAAATCGACAGTGTAGGCTAGCGATGTTTTTCTCAATCTATTTTTCCTTGCTATTAGGTCTACCTAAGTTGTAGGAACAGTTGATAATGTTTCAAAAGTGAGTATAGAATTTGACAAAGGTTTCATCCTCTTGCATAATACAAAGTTCAAAATGTCTATTCAACTTCAGAATTTTAGACCTTTTTATGGATGAAGTATCTTTATGAGTAGTTTTTAAAATGTCCTAAGCTTTTTTTTAAGAAGTATAGCTCTGAATTATTCGATATTCATCTAGCATAACAACCTTAACGATTGCATAAAGTTCTTTGTTATTTCATTCAGATTCCTTAATTTCATCTTTAGTCCACTCAATCATGGGATTACAAATCATAGTGTTATCATGTAGGGTTTTGGTTGGATATGTCTAGCCATTGTTGATAAGGAACCATACACGGTCTTCTTGGGACCCCAGAAGGCCCTCACTTAATATTTTCAATAGGCATAGTTCAACCCATTGAAAAATGAAGGTCAACCTAAATTACTTCATTCATATAACTCCATTAGAGATAATGTATATGTGTGACAAAGTGAGTTACTAGAATCAACACCATAATGGTTAAGCCCAAAACGGTGCACTGACTTTGGTACCAATTGAAAGAGTCTATGACTTGGCACACAACCAAGGTAAAAAGATATAGACTCTTAAAGGAATCGATTCTAACTCGTACAAAATAGAAAATAAACACTTATACAAATCACGTGACAAAAGTATAGATAATATAATATCACACAAAACAGATAACTTGGAACAACATATATTATATATTAAAACATAAAGAAAGTAAACAAAAAATACTTTCTAATAAGAGTTTATGTGATAACATTCTTGGGTTGCTTAAGGCAACCATTCAGCAACAAATACTTCACTAAATAATAGATAAGTTACAACTTTGATAGACAAAAAAATCACTATTACATCTATTAGTTGAGATCTCTATCAAAACTGTCTACTACTGCTCTTACTTGCTATTTCCACAAGTACTTGCTTCAATATATGAATCTAGCTATCCTCCATAGCTAACATTGCACAATGTGATGTGATTGGTATCCACAAATTAGTAACAGGAAGTGTAACTACTCACAACATCACAGGATACATAATCCACTAAAATATCAAATCTTGTATGGGAGACACGCAATAAAACCACGCATCCATAAAAATGACAATTTGATAAAAAAAATTGACGGAATGACCCACTCAAATATAAGTTCTTCAAAATGATTTCAAAAACAAATATAAAACTTAGTATGAATTTTAGCATAGCTTTGGCACTAAAAACATAGGTAAGAAATAAGAGAAATGAAGGGGTCTTTATACACTTTTCCAACCACCTCTCCAAAGGTGGTGGTGAGGATAGGTGAGAGCTTATTGGTGAGTTTGTTAGAAAGGTGCTAAAAATTTGCATTTTTTATTCCAAAAATTGTAAAATAAATTTTATAAATACTCGCACCTAAAATGAACCAAAAACACAAGTAACAACGTTGGAGAGTGAGTGCAAAAACCAAACCCATGGTGTGTGTATATATGCTCACATACAAAGTGTATCTAACTATGTGTGTGTGTCCATTAATGATCTACAATAACCAACCTTACATAAAGAAAGATTGATATACTAAGTAAAATAAATAAACTCTATATTTGGCACATGAAAAACCAACAATGACACAAAAACCTACAAGACTTACATTTTCCCATTAAGATTTTATTGAAAAGACAATAGCATATGGAAAAATACTTTTTGTCAAAAAAGATTAGTTTTAATCCCCTCATAACAATATAATTGACCATTATCAACTAAAATATCATATTTTATACATTTGATCTTATATTAAAAAGTATAATCAAATCATAATTTTCCATATCAATATATGTAGAAGAGTCATAAGTTCTAAACTTAAATAGTAAATATAGTTTGTATATAATTAAATTGATTCTAAAATAATATGTTAGTTGAACGTATATTATATGACATATTGCACATAATTTACAATCATTTATATAGAAAGAACATGTGCAAGATATGTATTTACTCTAAGAAATACTTTCTCCTCCAACGTATGTAAAAGAGCCACAAGTTTTGAACTTAAATAGCAAATATAATTTGTATATAATTAAATTGATTCCAAAATAGTATATTAATTGTATATATGTTATATATACATATTATACATAATTTACATTCATTTATGTAGAGAATGCATATGCTAGATATGTACTTAAGTAAACGTTATGTACAAAGTAAAATACTATTTTATAATCAACTCGATTATGTACAATATATACTTGCTATTTGAGGCTTCAAATCAAGAACCATGGCCCTATGGTATAATTGATTGAAGGTTGTTTGATTAACTTCTAAGTCTAGAGTTTGAGTCCTATTCTATAAATTATGGTGACTACAACTGTTTCTTATTTCTCATAAGATTAAGTTAGATATTTCAATTGTATAATTTAATAAAAAAAGTTAAAGAGAAATTTTTGGATTTTTTTCTATAGAGAAATACGAATAAGACATAAATTTATATTCATTTTTACATTCACACTTTTATATGTGCTATATGTGTAAGAAATATTTTGAAAATTATAAAATTGTTTTGGTTTTAGATAATATTAATATGTGATATGACAAAATGTGCGAGTATAAAGTAACTATAAAATTGTGTCCTTACAAATAGAAAGTATATAAAAAAAACTAAAATAATATTTATTACTATTTAGTAGAACTCAACATATATTTTATTAAAACCTATTTTCTATTTATTACTCGGTTTATAAGGACATATACTTTGACCTATCACAATACTTAAAAAAATGAAACACTTTTTTTTATCTCAATTTGATATAATATTTTAAGTGAGGTGCCAAAATGTAAATAATTTATAAAAAGTAAGCTTAATTGTTTTTGCTACAAAGAAAGATGGAATCTCAATCTATTCATCGGTAACCTTTTCTTATTCCTTCTGTAGGTTATTTAGTTCAATCACTCATTCCATTTGGTAAATTCTAGACCAATGGATTAAATTATGAGTTACCTTATTATTGTGACGTAATATCTACCTAACAAAGATAACAACTTGAAAAGCTAGAGATTTTGCATAGTCAATTGACATAGTTGATAAGGACTTTGTCTATGCATAGAACAATTTCCCAAAATGGCTAAAAGTTTCAAATCCGAGAGTGGCTAAACCAAGGTATCATGTAGCATCAAAGTTAAATTAAAAACCCCTAGATGAGGTGATTGTCAATTGGTTGGGATAATAGTATAATACTCTTTTCCTATCAATTGTGAACCCCCACTTTCTCTTAGAATCAAAAATTGAAACTCCTTAATTCTTTGTGTAACATATCAAATAATGTTTAGAACTTCTAAGTTGTAATCTTCAAAGATTATTTTATTTCTTATGCACCAGATCTTTTCAAACATGATGATTGCTAAGAGTAAATAATTGAGGAGACATTCCAAAGGTTAGAATTAGTTATGGTGAGCTTATGATCAATCTGATATAGGTGAAAATATCCAGTTTCTTTGCAAAATCCAATTAAGATTAAATTTGAAAAAATTCAAAAAATTTGAGAATATCACATCTAATAAAAATATGTTCTTTGTCCTTTACTTATTTGTGACATAATAAACATAAAAAAAGGTCTTAATACTTAGAAACCTTCCTAAATACTTCTTAGTACAAAAAGAACCATAAGGAATTTTCTAGACCAAAAGCTTATTTCATTCATGAATTTTGGCCTTCCAAAGTTTGTTCTAGAAACCTTTTTGATTAAACCATGATATTTTGTTAGCTAAGGTTTTATAAACATCTTTATCCAAAAAAACTTTAGTTCTCATGTCAAACCATTCGATAGTGTCTCTCATATATATAGTATTAGGTTTGAGTTTAATGATTATATGAGTAATATTAGGTCAAAAAAATCTGAATTAAGAGATGGATGTCCCATTTTAACGGTTGATATTCTTGACATATATCAACCATCTTATTTATAAAGAAATTTAGATTTGGTTGGATAGAGTTCAATAAGGATTGATCGGTGATACTAGGATCCAAGGGCCAATCCACACATTAATATCAAGTCTATTTCTACTCTTCATAAAAATTCCTTCCTTTAGGCCATCATGTGCCGAAAGTAATTCTTTCCGTACAAAAGAATCTGCAAATTTAGCAATGACATTTAGGAAAGAATGATGTTGCAAAAATTTACCACTAAAGCCTTGAACTCAAAGTTTTTGAGGTTATTTCAAGATTTTCCAAGCAGCTTGAGTAAGCATATCTTTGTTGAACTCATTACATTGTCAAAAACCTAAACCCTAAATGCTTTAGGCAGATAAATTTTATTCCAAGATAGAATATATAATATCTTTGACTATTGAGATTACCTATCCACCATTCTTACAATACTATCTATTGAGTGAAAAATTCCAATTGGTAATCTAAAAGTACTCATAGAGTAAATTAAGTTGTTTTGCACCACTGATTTAGTTAGCATTGTTCTTCCTGCTTGTAAGAGTAGTTTTGCTTTCAAAATATCCTAATGCGATTTCAATTTGTTCAACAAATTTTGAAATTCAGTTTTACTTTTCCTTATAATGAGAAACGAGTGACCTAAATTAATAATAGGATATAATATGGTCAAAATTAGCAAAGTTAATCATAATTCTTCCTTTAATTAGGGAGTAACATTCTTTGAGAAAAAGATGATTGATTTTTGAAGATTTATTGTTTGGCCTAACCAAGGATAATATTGATCCAAAATTTGCTTCATAATTGAGGCTTCAGTCACATTGGCTCTTAAGAAAATGACAACATCATTAGTATAAAGTAAATATGAGATTAGAGGAGCATTTCTGACGACCTTAACCATATGAAGAAGATTCAAACTTTTAGCTTTTGAGATTATTTTGGACAGACACTCTACAACAATTAAAAATAAATGTCTCCTTGATAGAGTTCAAGTTGAGGAACAATATTATCAAAAGGTAAGCGATTAAGAAAAATTGATTAACTAACCATTGAAATACATTGCCATATGAGTGCTAAAAACCTTTTAGGGAAACCCACGATTTTTATAACTTAAATTAAGAACGACATTCTATTTTATCATTAGATTTTCACATATTTATTTTAATTCCCATTAAACCTCATCTAATGCATGTTTCTAATAAATAGTGGAAGCAACTTCCTAAGCAATTAGAGTATTTTCAACTATCCACCTCCATGGAATGAAAGCAGCTTGAAAAGTGGAACATCAATGCTTAGAATCTCACATAAGCGCTTCACAAGGATCTGATAAACAATCTTGTAAATCACATTACAAAGACTGATGGGTTTATAATAATTTACCTCAATCTAGTTGGAAAATTTTTAAATTAAAGAGATGAAGGTGGAATTCCAATTGGATTTGAGGATTCCTTTGATAAATAATTTTTGAACTTCTTTAATTACTTCAAATCTAACTATATGCCAACATTATTTGTAAAAAAGCGGTTGTTACCCATCAAGCCTATGTGCTTTGAGGGAATGCATATCCCATAGTGCTCAAAGGTGAAGAGATACTGACTAAAATATTGTTTTGGTCAACATAAACAATTGTTGGAAATAGAATAAGAAGAGAATCACATAGTAGAGGGTTTGAAGAAAAGAAACAAGTAACAAAATTGTCCATAAATTTGTTATCAATAATGCTTCGATCCCACGTTAGTAGCCCATTTCATAACCTTAGAGAAGGGATGAAATTAGTTCTACATCTTACCAAACTAGAACCATGAAATTGGTTCTATGTATTTTGGTCTCCTTCCTTAATGCATAATTCTCTTGACTTTTGATGCCATAAAGAGTCTAGTCTAGCCAATTACTTAGTTAACTCAACTATAATACTCTTTTTGAGGTCAAAGTTGAAACCTACAGCAATATTTGAATAAGTATCATTCAATTTGGCTTTCAATACCTTGAGTTTACTGTGAATGTATCCAAAATGATTCTTATTCTATTGTGAGAGAATTATATGAAGTAATTTTAGTTTTTGTAAGAAAGATTCTGATTGTAAATCTATTGGAGACCAATTATCCTGAATGAGTCATACATAATCTTTTATCTTGAATCCAAACTACTAGGAATCAAAAAGGTCATAGGAGGAAAGGTTCAAGTAAACCAAACATCTGCATTAGTAGAGGAGAATGATATGACGTGTATAAAAGAAGATTATATATCATGGGTTTGGGAAAAGAATTAATCCTATTAGGAAAAACAATAACTCTATCCAGATGTCTGTAATACAATGAAACCTATCTCTTTTATTGCACTAAGTAAATTAGGATCTTATATTACACAAATCTAAAGAACTAGTTAGAGCCATAAAGTTGGTCAAACAATTATTACTATTGAGGTAGATTGGTTGACCTCCAAGTTTTTTAGATGAAATAATAATGTCATTAAAGTCACCCATCATACACCAAGGTTTTTGAAAAGCTTTAAATAAGCTAGTAATTTCCTCCCAAATTTTGTGTTTCAATTTATAGTAAGGCTTAATCTAAGCATATCATGCAAAATAATTATTTTAATTTCCAAAAGGGCTACAAATTTCCACCATTATAAAACTAGAGCCTATGTACTGTATTTGTAGATCTACATAAAGATTACAACAAAGTAAATAGCCACCACTTAAACTATTTGGATAATTTATAAAATTAATAATATTATTAGAAGTAATTGAATTAGCCTTCAGATTTTGTTTTTGAACTAAGTAACACAATGCTTTTTTTGGCTCTAAGTTTAACAAGACCCTAGCCTTTCCAACAAAAGAACTTCATAGCTCTTCTAGAGGCATATTATAAGCCGTCTCTTTTCCCAAAAAAATGTTACTCACCATGTTATGAACATTTCCTTGTTCAAACCTATCTGGTTTAGTCACACCTTATACAAATATGAGATTATTGTTTAAACATATAAGAGAATCAGAATTTACAATAGTCTAGACATTCCTATTAACCTTTACCTCTAATTTTTCTTGAATTGGAAAGATTTAGTCACATCCTTTCTTTTGCTTGAACCATTTTTTTACCCTTAACTTCAGTAGTTGGAATTGGGTTGTAAAAACTTGGTGTATTAGACATTTGAGTGAGTGTTGGTTTATGACTATTCCATTCTCTAATGTAATTGGGCCAAGTGAAACTTCAACAATTCAAAGAAAACATGTTCAATCATGGAAAAAACATTAAAAAATATACTGTTGTAGATAACACTAGCAACATGAACTAGTTGTGCTCTACGCAGCTTCTTGTTTGAAACATTCATGTTGATTTGCACACTAATACCAATCGACTTTGAAATCATCTTGTATTGTATGTTATCATTGATAGAATTCTCATCCACTCTTGCATAAACATGAATTCATTGATGTCAGATTTTTGAGTCATAGTAATAACTTTTTGTGGTTGTGAAACATGATTGAAGTAACTTCGTCTAGAAGGGCCAGAACCCTGAGTTCTAATAATAATAAAAGCAAGTTGAGCCATTCAAGTAGTATTGCTTATTGTTTTATTTAACAGAAATTGAGCTATAAAAGAATGAGCATTATAACCATCACTTAACCATTTTCCACAAATTAGTGAAAAAACATCCTAAGAAAGTTGAAGCTTTTTAGCTTCCTTAAGATCACAGTCCTTTATGTAGTGATTTAGCACATCATATTGAGTATAAAAGTTTAGGAATCACTCAAATTTTAATTCAATCCAGATTTTGCTACGATGATCTGGTATCTTTCAAACATTTCCTATTAATTAAACAACATATAGCTAATGACTCATATATTTGTATTTTAACTTTAAAATGGAGATAATTACGTAAGACGAACAATTCTTTTATTAGAAACAGATGACCAACTAAATTATCCAAAGTAATTGCATTGGAAGTCTTCATACCAATAAAGTGAATCCTATATGCTCGAACCTAGAATGTAGTGGAATTGAAATTCAACTATTAAATTGTGATAGCATGATCCCATTCTTTAAGCACTAGTAAATTATTGTTTACATACCAAACATAAGTTTTTTAAAGAATTATCTAACCCAACGGTTGAAGTAAACGAAAAGAAAAATATAGGTTTTTATACTTGTCCATCGATTAAGGATATAACAACTTTATCTTGAAGGATTCATGCCTTATTAACGCTACTAATAACTATGCTTTTGAACTTAATGTTGTGATAGGATTTTTTCAATGAGTTTGGTTGAACTAACAATGATAGCTTTTATATCTTCTTCAAGTTCATATTAGAGTATTTTAATTATTGAACTTGAGAAACTAATTCTCACGGGGGATAAATTGAATTTGATTTGCTATCGTAAATATGTAAACTATCTTTATTTTAAATTGAATTATTATCGAATAAAATTATGCATATATATAAAGTATCTTAAATCATAGGATAAGTTAGAGTAAAAAAGATATAATAATAAATACTTTATTAAAATAAACAAGTTCTCTACTAATCAAGATAATACCCGATAAAATAATTTAAAATTAAGTAACAATGATTAAGAAAACCTTTGCATAAAGATAATTGATTTTTCTTAGAAAACTTAGAAAATGGCTTAAAGAAATAGATGTCAAAAGCACAAGTAACCTACGAGTTTAATAGGTTTAAACAATTTTAAATAAGTAATCATAGGATAAATTCGAGTTACATTGAACTAAAGAGAGTAGGATTTAATTTTAGGATTTCGATCGAAGTAATGAAAGTTGCAGACAACTTGAAAGTCCTAAAAGAAACAAAAGATTAGTCTTAGGAACTATAAATTACTCAAAATCGAGTCCCAATAAGTTGTGGCAATGAAGAAATAATAATAATGAATTATTTTTTTTGAAAAAAACGGGTGGAGTTTAATGAAAACAGGAAGAAAAAAAAGACTCAATCGAAATGACGCTTCAACAAGAGAAATAATTTATAGAAATTGGTAATTTTCGTACAAATTAAGCTTAAATTTATCAAAAAATTAAATAATATCATTTATCACGATTAAAAAAGTTAAAGTACACACAAACCGAGAAAGCTAGCAAGATGCTTTACAAAATTAGTGCTGTCTCTTTTAATTACTTTCCCCATCAGTTTTTAGTCTCTCTGACAAGGTTGCCTTTTCACCACATGTAAGTCTAGCTTTCTAGTCCTTTATCACTCCATATCTGTGTAAGCTTAACGGGTATTTTTCACTTTCATCTCACAACAATACCACATTCTTTACGAGGCTGTCGCTTTTCCTTGCTCTGCAGCGTTGAAGTTCCGTAAATTTCAAAAGGAGGAAGCTTCTGATTGAAATTTGAAAACGAAAAAAAAAATGTATAATATACTAGTAGAAGTTGTGCTTTGAATTTAATTTCTTTCTTCTGCGGGATTTTTTAGTAGAAATTCGAAAATGAGTAACCTTTATGGAGTTGGTGTTCGTGTAATGCTGGTGTTGTGTTGTTGGATGTTTTCGAATACATTGTGTCAGGACGATTCGGATAACACAACAGCTGTGTACATTATCATCCTTCGACAACCTCCTTCCACTCATTATTACAGTGAGTTGAGAAGGAACAGTCATGGATTTAGACATAGTGCTTCAGGAAGGATAAACGTTCACAGACCAAGGTATGCTTCTTTTGTTTTCATGTTTTTAATTTCAAGCATTTGATTTACATTAATTTGGATACTCAAGTTAATGTCTTTTTTTTTAAAAAATTTTTTTGAAATTCTTTTTCTTGATTCTCTACGAACTTAACTCAGTTTTACCTTTTTTGCGGCTTTAATTTCTATTGTCCAAAGCCGTAATCGTGTTTGCTTTAAAATTTGTGAATCACATATCTCAATGTTTTGTAAATCATATTGGGTACTCGAACGATTGCTGTTATGTTTTGAATTTTATACTTCTTGTTATCGTACTACTACTACTACGTAAATCATTGTCATTATTGTTTTTATTTTATCTTACTCATTAAAATTCGTTCTATTTATGGTAACCTTTTTTAGTGGTTATTACCGTTTTTTATTTTGATTCTATCTTCCTCATTTGGGGTTTTTTGTGGAAATTGGACCCTATCAATGGGTCAAAACTCCTAACGATCCTACTCCTTTACTACTGTCTATGATGTGTGTAAGATTTTCTTTCATAAATTTATTTTGATCCTACTCCTTTACATTTTTATAGTCTTTTCAGGTTTTTTGTATTAGTTGGGTTTAACTTTGTTGATGATGCTTTTGAAATCTTCTTCAAATGTAGAAATATTTCAAGAACAGATCGCCAGTACAGTTCTTACGTTTCACGATTTCATGATTCTCTATTGAAGAAAGTACTGAGAGGAGAGAAATATCTTAAGCTATACAGCTACCATTACTTGATAAATGGATTTGCTGTGCTTGTAACTCCGCAGCAGGTATTATATCAGTAAATAATTATGACAATTAAATTTTCCTTTTGTTTGTTATTGTGAATTTGCTATTGAAATTGGTCTTTCTCTAGTATATTAGTGTTTTGTCAAATTTTTTAATTCATAGGGCATCATATACTGAGGCAAAACTTATTAGATCTGATTTTATTTTATTATTATTATTATTATTATTATTTTTCTTTTGCATTTGTTTGTTATTGTGAATTGTTTTGCTATTGAAATTGGTCTTTCTCTAGTATATTAGTGTTTTGTCAAATTTTTTAATTCATAGGGCATCATATACTGAGGCAAAACTTATTAGATCTGATTTTATTTTTTTTATTATTATTTTTCTTTTGCATTTTGAAGGCAATTAAGCTCTCTGGGAGGAGAGAAGTGGCAAATGTAGTGTTGGATTTCTCTGTTAGAACTGCAACTACACATACTCCCCAGTTCTTGGGTTTGCCACAAGGGGCTTGGAGCCAAGAAGGTGGATATGAATCTGCCGGAGAAGGAATTGTGATTGGGTTTATTGATACTGGCATTGATCCAGCACACCCAAGTTTTGCTGCTGATGATGATACCAAACATCAGTATCCTATTCCACCCCATTTTTCAGGCATCTGTGAGGTCACTCCTGATTTTCCATCTGGTTCATGCAACAGAAAGTTGGTTGGGGCTCGTCATTTTGCAGCATCAGCTATAACCAGGGGAATCTTCAACTTAACTCAGGACTATGCTTCACCATTTGATGGTGATGGTCATGGCACGTGAGTATCTTGCCCATCCTTGGAAAATTGTACCTAATCATATCTTGTGCACCCGTCATTATCTCTGTTTCCAGTTTGTAGTACATCCTTTTCTTATTTTGATCTCTTTCCATTAACTACTTACTGTAGATAATGGTAAAAATTTATTGTTGACAATATCTTCAGAGAATGACTAAAATTTAAGACCATTATATGTTACAGAGTTACATTCCCCTAAGATTAAGAACCGGCCTTATAATTTACACCACCTGGTTGTATCTTGTATGCTGTGATATTTTTATCTGTTAATCTTTCAAAATGAGTTGGCCTGAGTAATGCACAACTTTCATATGTATTTTTTGTTCTCTCAGAAAAGGGAAAGAAAAAAAATGAAGGAAATCACAAGGTTGTAGGACACATTTTTTTATAGTAAAGAAAGTACATTCAAGATGATTAAACTTACAGATAGTATCAAAAATCACATATCTTAGAACACCAATAATCAAATATGCACATCCAAAGCTAGCAAAACTGCTTTTGCCCAATAAAACTTGTTGTGTAGACATATCAAATAAGAAATCCATAACTATAGCAAAACAAACAAGTGAAAACCAATAACCCCCAAAATTAACATAAAACCTTAAAAGAAACTAAGACCCACAGAAGCAGTGGGAGATCTGAGAGCTTAGCAACTTGAGAGCATGAATTGTGGAGGGGATTCAAACCAGTGAGCCAAGAGTGGTGGTGGAATGAGATATATGGACTTCCTTGCAAAAACCCCAAATCAGCAGCACCTCAAAGTTTTAGTCTCTTTGTGAGCAAACTGGAAGTCAAAACTTGTGTAAAAGAAAATTGATGGAGGAATGAAGGTGTTGAAGAGGAATAGAATCAATTCTCTATGAAAATGGAGGGAGGTCTGTGAAAATAGGTTGAAAATTGTGGAAATCAACTGTTGCAAGTGGTGGAGAGTGGGGAATGGGCAGAGGCCTGGCTCAGCTTCGAAGGGCCTCTCAAAATGCCAATTCTAGGTTTGCTGCGAATCTGTTAGGATACATTTTTAAAATGCAAGTATTATCCATAGTGTGTCCGTGTAATTCTAGACAAACATCTGGTGCTTTCAGATTGTTTAGAAATGAAAGTGAGTATTATCATTGTCTCTCACCTATGTGATGAACATCTTTGAAACATTGACCTGCAAAGCTATTTGATAAATCGTTGAGAAAACTAATTGGATCTTATTATCGTACTTAAAAGATGATACTTACTATGCTATTAAAAAGCACAAAACTTTAACTTCTCTCGAGTACTCAGAATCCATTATATTCTTTAAAATGTTGTTACGGATCTAATTTTAATGTATAGGCACACTGCTTCTGTTGCTGCTGGAAACCATGGGATCCCGGTTGTTGTTTCAGGGCATCACTTTGGAAATGCAAGTGGAATGGCTCCACGTGCACAGTAACTACTCTTGATCTTTAAGTCATTTTCTGAATTATATTGTTGTCTCTATAGTTTGGGAAGTACTTTGTATACTTCAATCATATTCTATTCTTGTTAAATATATTGCAATAAATAAATAGGACTGTGTTTGATAATGATTCTGATTTGTAATTTTTGATTTTTGAGTAAATAATTGATTTTGTAATTTCTGTTTCTTTTGTAAAAATAACCATGAATGTGTTTAATAACAATTTTTACTTAACGATTTTAAAGAAAAAATCAAAAATCAATTACAAGTTGTTTGGTATCACTTTCTATTTTCTAATTTTTTCTTTAGAAATTAGTATCACTGAGAAATTTTAAGTTTTTAATCATTTTTTCACAATATTATAGATATAAAAATCATTATACATTTCATTTACCCTCTAGAAAAAATGTTAAATGATTAAAAAAAATCATAAATCAGAAATCTGATTAAAAAATATTCTTTTTAAAGATTTTAGAATCACTATATAAAAAAATCAAAATCAGAAATCGTTTTCAAACATACCTGATTAGAAAGTCATTTGAAAAAAAATCATGAATCAAAATCATTATTAAACACACCTTACATTTATAGGAGCTGAAAATCTTCGGCTTACACCTCATGTCATGATCATGCACAAATTTAGAACCTTTTGGTTAATAAAATATAGGAAAGAGTAATAGTACCATTGCAAAGATAAATACTCTCCTTGGTGCATGACATGACAAGATCTGTAATTATAATTAGTGGCTTTGCTTTTTGAAATATGACCTGTGAATAGTCAATGGGAGATCTTGCTATTTGTGGAAAGAAATACTTCATTTGTTTGGTGAGGAATCCAAGAATTTAATTTCCAGGAACGTCAAGCAAACCAAAGTAGCAAATATTAGAAACAAGATAAATATCAATCTTGTGCATAAATCATTGACAGTTGATATTGTAACTGATACCTCGTGTCAGGTTCTAGTAATGGGCTAGTGGAACCATTTATAAAATTATATTGTTTGGGAGTAGTGCATCATTCAATTGCAAAACGTAAGGAAACAGAGCTAGATAAAACTAGGTGGTACAATTAAATAACAAAAAATAATTTGCAGAAATCATGAAAGACTCAACATCAGTGTCTGAACCCAGGAGAATAATTATTAATTACTAATGCAGTAGAAAGGTTTTCAATTAACAAATAAAATATACTCCTAAGTTGGCAATTGATTTCCTAATTATTGTTAGATAATAAATAAAATATGGTTGATTCAAGCTAGCCTAAACGGGTTCCCTTCTTTCTGCAAATTATGTCTACTCTGTCTTCTAGGAGCTATGCATAAATGAAGTAGAAGCTAAAAGAATTAGCATTAAACATTAGGAAATACTGTAAGGTAAAGAGAAGAAATATGGAAATACTGCTAATATGCTTTTAAGCAGGTGCTCTGAGACTCTAGACTAAGGCTGCTCACTTATATTTGCCTATTGCAGCCTGATATTTTTGTAGTTGTTGGGCTTTCTGACATTGTCATTATGCCTGTACTTTGTAGTTTCTATAACTTTGTTCAGCATAATACCTGCAAAAGCTTATTCTCAAAAGAGACAAAACAAAAACAAACATTAAAGTGGCTGCTCTTCTCATTTGTGAGCATCAGAGGTGGGGTGGGGGGAGACGCAGAGAGACTTTGTATATGCTTTCTAGTTTCTTAAATTTTCAATGTGTATTTATCGTTTCATATACTAACTGGAAATGTATCTCTTTCAGCATTGCTGTTTACAAGGCACTATACCGTAGCTTTGGTGGCTTTGCTGCAGATGTTGTTGCTGCAATTGATCAGGTGATCATAATTAGTTTGGTCATTTTTGTATGAACTGTTTTCTTTGGTCAAACAAGTTTATTTTATTAATTAACGACTGATTATATCTAAACAAGTCTAATGGCAGGTCAATTCTGTATATACATGTATCATATTTACTCTTGTTTATGTCATTTGTTGTCAGGCTGCTCAGGATGGGGCTGACATAATAAGCTTATCAATCACTCCAAATAGGCGTCCTCCTGGTATTGCAACATTTTTTAATCCATTAGATATGGCATTACTATCAGCTGTAAAGGCTGGTATATTTGTTGTACAAGCAGCAGGCAACACTGGACCATCTCCGAAGAGCATGTCTTCCTTCAGTCCATGGATCTTTTCAGTTGGTGCTGCGTCTCACGATAGGATATATAATAATTCTATCACCCTTGGCAACAATCTCACAATTCCTGGAGTTGGGCTTGCCTGTAAGTTCGTCTTCCTACTTTGATATATATTTCTGGTTCATCTTGAAAGATTACCATTCATGATGTCTTGTTTCATGGCACGTTTGAGTGTAATTGGGAAAACAATTATAATTTTATCTAAACTGGGTCATGTATTGAGCAATCTGATTTTGGCATCATATAATACTGTTTCTCTTTTGTTCTTTGTGTGTAATTTAAATGATCAATTAACAGCATTTTTTGCAATAAAAATATATGAATTAAGAAAGACAAAAATCTACTCATTAAGTAGTTGGAAGAACAGAATAAATTTGAACTTTTGCATTATTTCAAACACAACCTACAATGAAGGTGCACAGAATAGTTTATGGCTCTACATATAATTCTGGCATAAAAATAAAAACAAATTTGGTAGTCAACTCAAAATATTATTAACATGACTTGAGGGCTATGAGTCAAATTAGTAATGAAGAACTCTAATATGCTTTAGTTTAGAGGTCTATTCTCTGTCTTAGGAGGACACTGAGCTGACAGCTGTGCCCTTCCTTCATGATTTAATTATAGGTTTCCTAATTCACTTGTTTCCTGTGAAGTAGCTGATGTTTATTTTTCCATTTATGCTTGGCTATTACAAAACCATTTATGTCCACATGATTTGATAGTCCATAATATTAATAGGCTTCACCTAGATATTTGTAGATCTGAATATTATTAAAAAAGACCTTGAAATATAATGCGATCTTCCTTACTGTGTTCAACTTGTTGTGTTCTTTCTCTCTCTCACCTTCCCTGACATATATTTTCTTCTTACTCATTTGTATGGATATCATTTTCATTCCAACGATAAGGCTGCTCCTACCATAGCTACTATGGTCCCACTTATTTTTGTTTAAAAGTGCACTGATTTTTTCCCCCTTATTCAGCTGGTACAGAAGAGGGTAGAAATTACACATTAATTTCTGCCATTGATGCATTGAACAATGTCACTACAGTAACTGATAATATGTATCTGGGTGAATGCCAAGACTCGAGCAGCTTCAGCCAGGATATTGTCCAGGGGAACCTTTTAATTTGTAGCTATTCAATCCGATTTGTGCTTGGCCTCTCAACAATCAAGAAGGCACTCCAAACGGCTAAAAATTTAAGTGCAGCTGGTGTGGTATTCTACATGGATTCATATGTAATTGGCTATCAGCTTAACCCAACCCCAATGAACATGCCTAGCATCATAGTTTCGTCCCCAGTGGATTCAAAGGTTTTAGTCTGTTTATTTTAAGGAGTTTTATACAATGGCAGATCTAGCATATCTCCTTTCTTTTTCTATTTCTCTCAGCATCTCTGAGCTCATAAGGAATTAATGATACATCTTTCAGATTTTACTCAAATACTACAACTCTTCTTTGGAAAGAGATGGTTCTACAAAGAAAATTAAATTTGGGGCAATTGCAAGCATTAATGGTGGATTAAAGGCAAACTATATCAATGCTGCTCCAAAGATTATGTATTACTCTGCTAGAGGACCAGATCCCGAAGATAGCTTTCTTGATGACGCCGACATTCTGAAGCCAAACGTGGTAGCTCCTGGAAATTCTATATGGGCAGCTTGGAGTTCTGCTGGAACTGACTCAGTTGAATTCCTAGGTATAGTTTCACAACACACACATGTATCATATATTTGTTCCCAAATTCTAGTATGTAGCACTCAAAACCCTAGTGACATGGCTATATGAAATTGGTTTTGTGATTGTGTAACTAAGCTTCAAGTACTATAACATTTGGGCACTGGATTGGCTCTCTTTCAGTTTGTCTATATGTCTTTAAGATTTGGAGAAACTACAGTAATTTCTAGGTTTAAAGTTCCCAACTATAATTTGTATTAGTTGCTAAAGATAGGTGTTTATCTTTTAGGTGAAAACTTTGCAATGATGTCTGGAACAAGCATGGCTGCTCCACATGTTGCTGGGCTTGCAGCACTGATTAAACACAAGTTCCCTAATTTCAGTTCTTCAGCCGTTGCATCTGCACTATCCACAACAGCTTCTTTGTATGACAAGAATGGTGGGCCAATAATGGCTCAACGTGGTTATGCTGATCCTGATCTAAACCAGTCTCCTGCAACACCTTTTGACATGGGCAGTGGTTTTGTGAATGCAACTGCGGCACTGAACCCGGGTCTTATTTTTGAGACTAGTAAGTTCATTTGCTTTTAAGCAACACTTACATTTTTTATTATTTATTTGTTTTGATCTTTTCTTTTTTTGGTTCAAAAGAAAAACAGTTGCTTTGTTCTTTGGGTTTTTATTTTTTATTTATTTTTAGAAAATAAATGCATTTCCTATTAAATTGAACACGTTGGAGAGTGAGTGACTTGGTAACAGGAAACTGATTGTCTTAATAATTTGTAGACTGTAACTTTGAAAGCTCCCTCTTTGATGGCACAACTTTTAAGGTTTATGGCTAAGGATCGAATCAGGACACAAATCTTAGGGGGCCATTATAAGTTATAATATGGAGTAGAAATTTAACTTAAAACCATATGTTAAATATCTATAATTGTATTATAAAAATACGTGATGCCAAGAATAGGAAATAACAAATATAAGTAGCTCTTTATTTTTTTGTTAAAATAAAGACATTTTAGTCATGTGCCTATATCCTATTAGTATATTTATTATATCAACGTATTGTAGTCTTAGGTATTTTTAATACAATAAACCATTATTTTATTCCAAATAACATATTATTAGAGCCTAAACCACCTTAGCCACCATCAGCGATCTCTGCCTCCGACCATACCCATCCATTCTGTCGCCAAAATCGCAAAGCGCTCACCATAATTGCGAAGCCCAATGGAATTTTAGTCATGTGCCTGTATCCTATTTAGTTTATAAATATATTGTAGTTAGTTTTTTTAATACAATAATCTATTATTTTATTCCAAATAACCTTGTGATGCCCACATAATGAAATTGGACTACAAGGCTCCAACTCTGATGCCACATGTTGGGCTAGCTTAGGAGTAGTAATCCTACCCACTTGTGAACCCAATTTCTGTTCTTTCATACTTCATCTGGGACTCATTTGCGCATGCCCTCGTGTCTAAGGGTATGATGAATAGGTAGAACATTACTAATCATGATTAAGTAATACGCTTCTAGAACCCCTACGGCAGATTCTCTGTTGATAGTCAAAGGTTATAATGATATGAGAGTAGAAGTGCACTAATCTCTTATGATCAGCCAAATTCTATATTTTGAAGTTTGAAAATTTGTAGCAGAAAAGTTTATATTTGAAAGTTTGTGGCATAATTGAACATAGCCCATGGTATTACTATAGTTTGGTTGCGGAAACCCAAAAAGTTACATAGGACAATAACTCAAATAAAACATTTTTTTTATGTTTTATTTCTGTTTTCTCTCTATTCACATTATTTTGACATTAATTGAAATAGAAGATAAACATATTAAAATTTCAATAGTTTGTATTGAAGAGAAAATGAAAACTAATGTTGAAAAAGTAAACTGAAACTAAAATTAAATGTATAAGAAACATATTTACACGAACTAAAAAATGACTTTTGAATATGAAAAAAATAAAATACAAAGACTAGATAAATTTTGAAGAAGAATGGGTTCAGTTAAGTGGCAGGTATCTAAGAATTGAGAGGTGTGCTGAAGTAGAATGTGTTAAGTTAGCGCCCATTTTGAAGTTATTCTAGAATTGATTTCAAGAGAAGTGGAGATTGACAATTACCATTGGATGTGCTTTATAGCCTTTGACCCCTTTGAAAAGAGAAGCAATTCTAAACTGAAGCTTGTTTTGAAGTGGACAAAATAAAAACCAAAGACTGGATAAAAGAATTGAGAGGTGTGCTGAAGTAGAATGTGTTAAGTTAGCGCCCATTTTGAAGTTATTCTAGAATTGATTTCAAGAGAAGTGGAGATTGACAATTACCATTGGATGTGCTTAGCCTTTGACCCCTTTGAAAAGAGAAGCAATTCTAAACTGAAGCTTGTTTTGAAGTGGACAAAATAAAAACCAAAGACTGGATAAAATTTGATAAAAGATGAGCAGTAGATTGTGTTAAGAATAATCTTGGATTACTTTTTGAAAAAAGTCAAACAAATTTTTTTGGGATAATAATACTATTCCAATTAGAATACTCATGAAAAAATAGTCGTAGTAAATGCAAAGAAGAGGCATCTTTCACTCAGTAACGAAGGGTTTGAACTAAGATTTCCTTATGAATAGTATAAGGTATTGATACATAATTTAAATATGAGAATTTGTCCTCTAAAAAAGGAAATGTTGAATGGATTGATCATAAATTAACTTCTTATAATTAAAATTTGGGAATATTACCTAAGATGACTCTTTTGAGCCCATCCTTTCAACATTTAACTCATTGTTTTTGATCACGAGTTCAAAAAAATTGTTTTTTGAGCCCCTCTTTTGTCAGATTTTACATTTTGTTTCTTAGTGTTTTTTTTTTTGAGATAGTATTATGTCCATTAATTTTTTAAATTTAACAAATTTAATCAAAATGTAAAAAAAATTGATTAAATATGTTAAACTTTAAAAACTAAGGACTAAATAATGCAAAAAAGGTGTTTTTTTGTACACGTTAATTTTGACTTCCTCGGTGCAATAGTCTAATCTTTGAATATTTACGAAATTTTTTAAATTTGAAAAGATAGTGAGGTAGTGGACTTAAGATTATGGAAAAAAGTTGGTGATCAAAATGTAAAATTTGATAAAATTTGGGGATATAAATGGTGTAGTTTAGCCATAAAATAATGAACAAGCAACTTGTTTTATTTTTCAACATTAGAGATATCTCATGAGCACACTAATTTTTCTCTCCATCTCAGTAGGTCACACATCAATAAAGGTTTGCTTCCTGCACAAATAATGATTTCAGTAATATATTGTTTTCTTGAAATCTATTTCCCAGTTGAGAATGTCTCTAATTGTGAGGAATTGCCCCACTATAAAATTTGAACTCATATTCAATCATGATCTTCAATTTATCTAGTTGATGCTGCTAGATTTCTTGTTCCATTAATATTTCGTAATCCCTTGAAAATTGAAATGCCTGTTGATATGTTTTTGGCTATATGCATGATTCAATAGTTTATTATGAGGGTAGGTTATACCTACAGTGTCAATATTTTTCTGATCCATTGTCCTCATGCAGCAGCAGAAATTTTCTTTACTCTGTTAATTTGTCTTATTTGTGTATATGAACCATGTGGTTAATATTGTATTTTTCAATTTATGTACGGATTAACAGTGTGAAATCTACTTGTTTTTTGATACTTGTCTAGTATTCAAGCTCTAATTTCGTAATAAAAGTTAACTCGGTATCAAAATGTCTGGATTTCTTTCTCTAAGGTCTGATTGAGAACTTGTGCCTCATGCCTTTCATGTAGGTTATGATGATTATATGTCATTTCTTTGTGGCATAAATGGATCAGCTCCTGTGGTTCTAAATTACACTGGTCAAAACTGTTGGGTTTACAATTCTACCATCAATGGGGCTGATTTGAACATGCCTTCAATCACAATAGCAAAACTTAATCAGTCTCTAACAGTTCAGCGATCAGTTACCAACATAGCCCGAAACGAGACTTACAACGTAGGATGGAGTGCACCATATGGAGTTTCCGTGGAAGTTTCTCCCACTCACTTCTATATTGCCAGTGGTGAGAAACAAATCCTGTTTGTATACCTAAATGCTACAATGAACAGCTCCGTTGCTAGCTTTGGAAGGATTGGACTTTTTGGAACTAACGGTCATGCTGTCAACGTACCTTTGTCCGTTATTGTAAAAACTTCATACAATACTACTAAAACCTGAGATATAAGGTTTTTCAAACCCCTTTGTCCATTTTATGCTCCCCCCTCATCTCTCTCTTGCCTATGAAAAAAGTTGTCTAATTTTTTCATTCATTTACATTGATTGTATATGTATTTTATATAAAACATCGTTTGTAATGTAGATATTTTGATCAATTATAACTTTTGTCTTTCTCTTACTAGGTTTATGCATAACTTGCCTTTGTGTATAAAACCAAACCCATGATACTTAAAAAAAAAATTCCATTACCATTCCTTTCAACCAAACAAGAATTTATTAAGTCATTGGTTATGGTTAGGGAATGACAGTAATATTATGTTATATTCAGACATAAAACAGCCAATCATATATAATTATGGGAATAGATCTAAACTTTTGACTTGGGACATCAGCACAAATCACCAAACGCAGATGAATGATGCAATATCCAACTCTAAACCTGAATTAAGAAAAAGTCTAATCATTAATATTATTATAATTAATGTTGCAGTTAATTATAGAATGAAAAAATGGATTATACTATTTTAGTTAATAAATTGTCAGTTACATGGTTGTAATACGACTTGTAAAATGCAAAGTAAAATACATAAAACAAGCATTCAAATATTAACTAATTACTCGATGCCAGATCTTCAAAAAGTATTCTAGTGAGGGACTTTCTAGCTTTTTCACTAGGAATTTAGAGTTTTACACTTTCATCGTTTCCCCTCCCCATACGAGCCGCCAGGCCCGCCACCCATTCCCCGAACTAAATCTAGTGGATGGGTAATTAAACAACTAAAGTTATTAACATTTAATAATCATAATCAAGTTAATAAAAATTTACAATTTTAATGCAAATAAACATATTTATAGATAAATAAAGACTATTCTAATTTTATAAATATTAGAACTCTAATATATGTTATCCTAATCCAATAATAAATTCTATTAACAATTTTGATAAAAATAAAACACTAAAATATCAAAACCCTAATTAATATAAAACTCTAATAATTTCATAATTTTATCTTACCACAAACTATTTGCCTTATAAAAACTTGTCCTCAAGTTTGGCTTGAACTTCATGAATTTGTAACTATTGCATGCATAATAAATACTTCAAATTCTTCTTGTAAATTCTTTCTTGAATACACTTGCGTAAGATTTTTACGACTTTAGAATTCTTAAATGCATCTTTTAAAAAAAATTATGATAAGTAATTGATGACCAAATTGAACCAAAATGTATAATCAAACTTAGGTATTTAGGTTAAAAACAAAGTCAATTTCTTTTAACCATTCAATTTCGTTGCACGCATCTTCATTGAGAAATGATAACTCTTCATCTTTCTTGAGAATTGATAATTCTTCATTGCACATGGTTGAACATGAGTCAAAATACTTAAATATTAATTTGTGGCTCTTCATCAAATATAAGATGTTTTGAATCATAAAACAACCATCGTAAATAGTTTTTTGTTCTTCATCAAATAAATGTAATTTTGAATAATCAAAATACTCATATTTGATTTCTTTTTTGAAGAAAAAAAATATTAAGAGACATTATTTTCCCAAAAATCAATGACGTTAGTGTCCAACAACTTAATAACAAGGTTAAATTTGTAAGAATCAATGTGAATCAATCAAGAACTATTCAAGACATACAATAATAGGAAAAAATTGAACTAAATCGTACCAATAAATCGATTTTTTTTGTCAAACCAGACCATTTTTAACCAAAATCTAACAACTATTTACGATGCATGGAGACGTGTTAACTCAATATCGACAACTGGGTTATAATGACACAATTGAGTTCCACGTTACTCAAATATAGATGAACGAATAGGTTAATGACACAATCGAATTTTTTGTTTAGTTATAGTTTTATTAGTAATAATGTAATAACTTTTGCACTATTTTCACATAAATAGTAAAAAAATATTTTGGATAATATGATCTAATTTTATTTAATAAAAAAAATCAAAAAGCTATGATAATAACTACAATAGTTCAGGAGGTATGGAGAAGATAATTGAAGAACATAAGCGAGCTAGTGCCTTTCGCATATTGTACCATTGAAAATCTTGCAAAGTTCTTGAGTCTCCTTGAAGGTAAACTTTCCTTTGAAGCTTTTTAGTGGTCTTGCTTTCTCCCTATAATTTTCTAGTAGACTTGCTTCATTTGTATTTTTTGTTTTTGTGGTTGTTACCATAGATGAAGATGATGATTAGAGTTTTGTGGGGATTGTAGAATCCTAATGATCCTTTCACTTGTTTTTTAGTTTATTTATTTCTCCTCTATATTGTATTGTAGCTGCTGAGTTGGTGATGTTATTCTTTTTCATGGGTTAATGGGTAAACCTTGCTTTTATGTCAAAATTACTAATCTTTTACAATATTAGCACATAACTAAAAGAGTAATGATGTTTTGGTTAGTGATTCCCTTGTAAAAATTGCTTAGGTGTCTTGGCAAGGGGAATTAGGTTCGAGTTAGGATGACAATCTTTATCAAAGAGATTGTCAAGTGTATAGTTTCTAGATTTTAAATTTGAGAAAAAGGTGGTGTATTGTTCAATTTTTAAAATATTTTTGCTACAATTTATTAATAAAATTCTATCATATATGGGAAAAAATGTACCTAATTACTCAAATTTATGTTGGTAATTGATGATTTTTTAAAAAGTACTAAAATTACTATAATTTAATGTACTTTAATTGATTAAATAGATAAATATTTGTATGATTTTACCATATTTTTATATAAATTTATCTTTTTGAAATCATAGGTATTTTTATTATTTTTTAGGTATTTTTGTTCAAAAACAATTTAAAGACTCGAAGAAAAATAAAAATACTAGAGGCAATACATCACAAATATGTTGAGAAAAAATGAGGAAAAGTTAAAAAATGGAAATATTGGACAAAATGGGTCAAAAAGCTAAAAAATGCTTCGACCACCACATCATGCCTATCCTGCACGCAACTGCACCCATTCACACCGAGTCCAGCGCATGCGCGCTGGCCCAGGACACGCCCATGCACAACCAACACATGCCACGTTGATTTCTATGCATGCCATCACACGCCCGTGTTGAGTCCCACACACACCAACACATGCTTGCCCCCGCAAGCACCAAACACCTTTTTGCAGTAAATCTCACCCCACATGCGTACCTGTCTATCCAAACCCGTCGAAAATCAATTTTTGAAATATTTTCCCACCTTTTTTGGCATTTTTCTCATTGATAAAATGACCCTCTTTTCCATTGTAAAAATTACCTCTCAAAACCTCTCAAAATCTCTTCTTTCTCTCTAGCTTTTATTTTTTTTAGTTTTAAATTTCTTCTCTTTTTAAGAAGAACTAGTTATGCTTTTATAGATTTTTAGTTTTTGATTCAATAAATGGAAATGCAAATCCGTTTGAAGGTTTTCCAACAATAGAATTAACATCAAAGTTCTATAAGGATTCTTTTGAGGTATAATTTTAAAATGAATTTTTTATAGTTATTTTATATATTTTATTCCTATATGTTATATTTAATTTGTCTGTGATTGAATTTAACATGGTTAACTGTTTGTAAATATGATATAATAATAACGTTGTTATGTTTGCGAAATATTAAATAGGTAAATCATTTATATAAAATAAATTTATTTTGTTTTTATTCAAGATTTTATATTAAGGATGTTAGAGAGAAATATAGTATTTTTCATTACAAACTTAAATATGAAAATTAGATTATAAGGTTTAATTATTCGGTCTGATTTAGAATAGTACTCTTTTGTTTGTTGGTACAATCGTTCGTTAGTTAAAGTGAAGCTCTATTTTAAATTTTTTTATAAGAACTATTATTTAAAAATGTATTGATAACATATTTTTAGTAATGGTTTTAAAACTTGAAAGTTAGTACTTGAATAATTAAATTCTTAGGTTTAATTTGGACACCTTGAATAAAGATTAATTAACTGACTCCGCTTAAAGCTGTGATTAAATAGTTCGATATTTTCTTAGAAATAAATGTGAAATTTAATACTTAATTAATTAACAGGCTCTGCCTAAGGATCTTAGTTAATTAATATTAAACAAAAGAATTTGGGCCCCATATAAGGACATTTTCATACAAAAAAGAGAAAATCAACAAATATCAATTTATATCTTTAATAACCTAAATAATATGAGAAGTCATAATTAGCTTAATTATTATATCTATAAATACGTCATTGTTATGAATGCTAAAAATTTGTATTATAGTTTATTGAGTACATATCTATGTTTATTTTTTATATCATTAGATTAGAAAATCAAAATCAAAATATCTTGATAGAATGTTTAGGATTTAATTTCATTTTTAAAAATTTGAATAATAAATTAAAAACCACATATATTCCTTCTTTAGATCAACCTTAAGAGTATAATTGTCATTTTCTATAAAATGATTTCTGTACTTGCGAGAGTTTTACAAATATAAAAACAAAATATTTGCAAAATTGGCATTGACAGTTTTGTTTATAAGTAATCATAGGCTCCTAGTGGTCACATGCTCCTATGAATAAGGTTGAGAAAAAAGAATCTCACTTGAATAAATTGTTTACCAAACTTAATGTATAAATCAATAAATCAATTATTTTTCTAGTAAATTCACATAAATTTATCAAACATAATTTATTTCTACATATATAAGGTCCATTTGATGAATGAGCCATTGTGCTATAATATGAGATATACTATTATGATGTCTAGGTATCCAAGAGGCTAAAAAAATATGAAAATGAATCTATAAGAGGTGAGACTTCACCATGTATTACTTAGCTTCCCAAGAACTTTGGTTAGAAGCTCTCAAAATCTCATTTATCATATATTGATAATCTTCTTCTATCCATATAAAATGAATTTACATTGCTCTAGCCAAAGTAATAACTAAGTATAACACAAGCCTCAGTAACCTTTGGACAATATACTATTACAAATTTGTTCCTAATGCCAATACTATTAATAATTTGCACCAAATGCCAATTACATTAGCATGAGAATCTCTAGCTATGATTGCAATTGCACCCTCATTTTCTTTAAAAGTTGTATGAGAGTTAAATTTAAGGAGCCCAAAAGGTGGTTTCCTTCCTTTGTTAATAATCATCACTTGATTTTGTTGGATGACATGATATTCTTGGTTAATTTGATTTAACAGTTGAGAGTATTCAAAGAAATTAGTTCTAAAAAATAGTATACATTTATGAATGTCTTACTCTTCATTTTTAAAAATCATAGCATTTCGTATCCACCAAACAACCATCAAAGTCAAAGTGATATTGAGTGTAAATTTTATCTTGTTGTTTTATTTGAAATAAAAGCAATAAGAAGATGTAGATATAGATCTATAAATCATATAATATCCAATCTATTGAATTGTTGGCTCATTATGCCTCCCTTTCATACTAACCACAATCTATGTAAAAAACCACATTTTATAAACAGATGCTCTACTTTTTTTTCTTCTTGTTCACAATGAAAACATATAGTGTTCAAATATGGAAGAAGTCTTTTAAGATTATGTTTAACTGTTATTGTATTCGAAGTTATCTTCTATAAAAAAACGGTGTCGTTCATGTAACATTGCTTTTCAAATTTTCTTCCAAAATTACACTTGGCCAATATCTTACCCTTCTTTCACCATCATGTTATTAATTAATTAAATTGAGTATTGTCCAAGTTTTTTAGGCACTTAGGTAATCTTATCTTAAATTTCTGCATTAGAACTTCTTAGTTTACTAATGAATATGACTTTGTTCCTCCCAAATAGATGATTCAGTAACCCTTAATTCCAACCATTATCATTACTCAGATGCTTAAGCTTGATGCTTTATGCATCTTGTTGTTTTTTTGGTAATACTTGAGGTTGAAAGGGATGTGCCTTAGGAATCCATGGATTTTTTGTAACATAGAAGTTCCCATTTTCTATTTGAATGAAAAGTCTCTTACTTAACACAAATCTAGTGTCACAAATGCACTTTCACAAGTAGGAATCTATAGCTTTGACATTCACATTCATAAATTGTCACTCTTATGAGACTTCTGAGTCAGGATTATAACCCATGTGGAATGATCTAAATCTCAGCCCATCTAACTTAGTTAGTAAGGTTATATTCATCTCATAGAATGACCTAAATCCTATTCCACCCAGCTTTTTAGATTTACATATAGATTTTTAAATCTTGATAGCATAATAATGTGAATTAGAATATTTTGAATTCTATCCAAATTTCATAATTGATGAGTCTTCCTTTTTACAAACAATCTTTGAACCTTTTAATACGCTTCTTGTATATATAGGAGTAGATTGAATGATTAACTTGATAAATGTAGCTTTTCTTGCATGAGAAAGAAAACAAGATTTTTGCCCCTTAGTTTTAAAAGCCACTTATCAATGATTTTATTGAACTCTCTAGATTTGTTATACTAGAGAAAAAAGGATTACCTAAATAGGTGATACTATGATCAACTTTTTGAATCCTCAATATATTAATAATCCTTCATTGGAGTTCTAATCCATCATTTTTTGAATGAAAATTTTATTGAAAATGTTCCACAATGTGATTTATAATTTCATGCTTACCTTGTATCCATTTACCCTGAGAGTCTTGTAAGGACTAGATTGCATTTCTTATTCTTCTATACAAAGTGGACAAATGAAAGAATTTTTTATTTCTATCTTTCTTGATTTTTGCTTCCAAATCAAGTCCTATTTTATATGCTATTGTATTTTTTTTCACATTTCTTATAATCAACCATATTAAATTGGTCATGTTGTATTCTTTATATTTCATGTTCTAGTTGTTGTATTTTATCATGGCACACTCCAAAATATTGTTTATTTCAAAATCTGAGCTTATGTACTATTATTCTCAATTTTTTACATAATCTTGTTGAGTTCATGTCTACCACATGAGATGTCCATACTTTTTTCACAACCAATCTACAAGTTGGTTTTCTAATCCAGGCATCAAAAACCTAAATGGGCTTGGAAGGAACTCATTTTTTTTCTAAGTTACAATATGATAAGGAAATGGTGTGAGATTGAAAAGGGTTTGTTTAATACAAATGTAGAAGGATATTTCAGTATCCAACCAGCACTGAAGATAGCTCGATCTAATTGCATTTTAATAATATTAGTTCCATGACATTTGTTACTCCATGTAAACTGATATCTAATGACACCTAAATCTAAGGCTTCAAAATATTCCATAAATTCCTTATGAACTCTTATGAGCATGAACTTTTTTGCCTTCATATTGTTAAGAGAAATCAAGAATCTCATTAAGATCATCTATCATTATCCAATCATTTTCATATGTAGAGATCACACAAGCTAAGTACATCCAAAATAGTTGTTGTTCCTTAGTATTTGGTGTTCCATACACAAAATAGACTATCCATTTGGTCATGTTTTCATTTACATTACAAAACTCAACAACCAACACATTACCACTTTGCTATATGATATTAAAAGTGAAACCATCTTTTATTTACTATGCAAAACCACCACCTAAATTGATAGGAGGGTTAACCTTTGGAAAATTTAACAAATAAAATAATAATAGTTAAATAGAAAATTGCAATAGTTTTTGGATCTAACTTTTCTAACTCTTGTTTAATTAAAATGAGCTAACAAAATATATGATGTCTTTCACTATATATTATCTTATAAATGGAAATCTAAAAATATATCACAAAAATGTGGCTTACATTCTCTTGGATTTTTATCTTAAGAGGATGTCTCTCTGACATACAATGAGGATTTATTTAACTCTCTCTCAAGCACTTAAGCTTGGTTTCTCTTTTTATATATGTATATTTATAGGATGATTATAGAAGGTAAAGTAATCATATTTTATAATATAATAGTTACTATTATTGTAAATGTAAAAATGGGAAAGAGAAAAACTCTCCTTGTTTTTCTCTTCCATCAAACTTCCTATTCCTTTTCTCAAATACTCTTCCTTTGTTTTAAAATTTTCTTTATTCTTTTATTTCTCTAATCTCGTGTTAATTCATCTCCTCTCCTCTACAATAGGAGGGATGACCTTTTCAATCTCCCTTTCCTAACTTATGTAGAGGGCTTTACCATACTTGTTGCTTTCGTACATAGTTCAAACATGTCCTTAGGTAAGGACTTGGTCATCATATCTAAACTGTTTTTTATTATGGAACTTCTCAAGTTGTAACTGCTTGGATTCCAACATATCATGTATTCAATGATATCTAACATCAATGTGCTTTGACCTCTAGTGGAAACTCGAATTCTTGCTTAAGTGGATAGCATTTTGACTATCATAATTCAAAACATACTTTTATGGTTACTCTCCCAATTCTTGTAAGAATCTATTCATCTAGAATATTTGTTTATATGCTTCAAAAGCTGTAATAAACTCTGTTTTTGTAGTTGACAAAGTGGTACACCTTTGTAGCTTTGATTTTCCAAGACAATTCCCTTTGAAAAATTAATTAAGTATCCAGAAGTACACTTTCTAGAATCAATAATTTTGGCTATAGCCAATCAATTCAGGTTTACTACTTTGAAACTCATTTTGGATGTACCTTTAAGATGTCTCTGAATCCACTTCACTACATTCCAGTGTTCCGTGCCTAGATTTGACAAGTATTTGTTAACAATACTAACTACATTTGTTATGTCTAGTCTTGTACATATCATAAAATACATTCACTACTACAAAAATGAGTATTTACGTTGAGATTTAAAGTTGGTTTTTGGGAAAATCGACTTATAATGAATTTTAAGTCGGTTCATTGAAAAACTGACTTAAAACATGTAGAATGTAGCATCAGTTGACATATAGGACTGATACTACATGTAGAATTGAGTAGGACTACATTTCTGGAGTTGAAAGTTTCTTGGAATTTTCTTGTAGAAATAGTAATAATGAAATTAGTATGATTCGATGCCCATGTATTAAATGTAAAAATGAGCAATTTCATGATGTTGACGAGGTTAAGTATCACCTTATCCATAGTGATATTCTTTTGAGTTATAAATGTTAGTATTATCATGGAGAAAATATTGATAATACTCATGCGAAAGAGATAAAATAAGAATGTGAGTGGATTATATACATCTTATCATAATGTACAGACATAAAATATATCTCATGATGTTGAAGATGAACTACATGAGGATGATCCCGAAACCTTTAAAAAACTTCTAGAAGATGCCAAAAAACTATTGTATCTAGAGTGCAAGAAATACACTAAAATTTTGGGATTGGTTCATTTGTACAATGTAAAGGCAAAAAATGGTTTTTTTTACAAGATTCACAGAATTACTAAATGTACTAATAATGTTTCCTAAGGGTATTGAATTTCCATCTTCAATGTATGAAGTTAGGAAATCTCATAGTCGATTTGGCATGGAATATCATAAGATTCATGCTTTTCCAAATGATTGCATTCTTTATAGGAAAGAACATAAGACATTAGATGATTGTACGATGTGTAAATAATCGAGATGCAAGCATGCTACAAATGAGACAACATCTAAGAAAGACATCCTCGTAAAGGTTCTTTGGTACTTTGCTCTTATTCCTTTCTTTCAAAGGTTGTTCAAAAGTAAAGAGACATCAAATATATTAACTTGGCATTCAGATAATCGATCTGATGATGGGGTGCTATGTAATCCTTTTGATTCTCCAAATTGGAAAGTAGTAGATAATTTATCCCCTCAATTTTCATCTGATTCGCGCAATCTTCATCTTGCCATTGCTACTGATGGAATTAATCCACACAGTTCCCTTAGTAGTAGATATAGTTATTGGCCAATAATTATGGTAACATATCACCTTCCTCCCTGGTTGTGTATGAAAAGAAAATTCATGATGTTAATATTATTGATTTCAGGACCGAAACAATCCGAATTTGATATTGATGTATATTTGCAACTTTTGATAGATGATTTAAAGATGTTGTGGAATGATGGTGTAAATATTTATGATGTACATAAAGAAGAACACTTATCAGGACATGCAACAAAAGGTAATATGGAATGCCCTATTTGTAGTGATGACACTTCCACAACTTATCTTGTTCACGTACGAAAGATGTCTTATAGAAGAAATAGAAATTTTTTTTCCATCTCGACATAAGTTTAGATAACAAAAGAATCCGTTCGATGGTGAAGAAGATCATGATCCTACACCAAGACCTTTGAAAGGTGTTGAGATATTAAGGCAATTGAATGGTATGCCATTCAAACGATATGGAAAGATGAAAAAAATACTCACTAATATATGGAAATGAAAGAGCTGAACTAATAAAATGGGTAAAAAGGAAAATGTTATTGAATCAGTAGATCATGGTTGTTGGAATAAAAAATCAATATTTTAGAAATTACCTTATTGGAAAGACCTACACATTCGTCACATTTTAGATGTCATGTATATTTTGAAAAATGTATATGAGAGCTTGATTGGTTCATTACTTAATATACCTGGAAAAACGGAAGATGAAATTAAAGCATGACTGGATTTCAAGAAACTAGGTATACGACCTGAATTGGCACCAAGGGTGGAAAATGATAAGAATCGAACATACTTGCCACCAACATCATATACAATGTCAATAAAAGAGAATGATGTGTTTTGTAAATGTTTGGCAGGTGTGAAAGTTTTTGATGGTCACCCATCCAACTTAAGAAACTTTATGGATTGAAATCACATGTTTGTTATATCTTAATGCAAAAGTTATTACTAGTTGCTATTAGATCAAATCTTCCAAAACATGTTTGATTATCAATAATTCATCTTTTTTCATTCTTCAATACAATATGCAAGAAATATATATATATATCTATATATATAAATTGGCGAGTTGAAATTTTTACAGAAAGATATTGTAGAGAATTTGTGTCTACTTGAAAAATATTTTTCTCCTTTTTTCGATATAATGATTCACTTGTGTATTCATTTAGTTCAAAAGATTCAATTGTGTGGTCCTACTTACTTAAGGTGGATGTATCCTTTTGAGAGTTACATGCAAGTCCTTAAAGGATATGTAAATAAAATAAATTGTCCTGAATGATGCATGGTGGAACATTACATTGCTAAAAAGGCTATCGAGTTTTGTTCTGAATACTTTAGTAGTTGCACTGAAATTGGGAATCCTACATATAAGTTGTTCTTAGAATGTCACATGATCCAAGTAGGTAACCCTATGCTTGGGGGAAGTAATAAATTGTTTATTGATTGCACTCGATGAGAAAAAGCACACCAAATCATTTTGGTAAATAATAATGTGGCACAATTGTACATAGAGTAAGTGATGATAGGTTCAACCTTTTCATTTAAAATAAAATTATTTTTTATTTAATTATTAATGATATCTAATTGATATATCTTTAATAATATTATAAAATGCATTTAAACTTATTGAAGATCGATCCTCGTTATAAAAAAATGAGGAGAAAAATGGTTGTATGATGAACATAAGCGAGAGCTTATTAATTGGTTTCGCAACCAAGTTTCACAAACAATAATTCATTAGTACTTCTATATAATGTTTTAAAACTTTATTTTAAACACATTTCATGTTTTTATATGCATAGATTTGAGTTGAACTCAACAAACCCAATCATAAAATAACATAAAGTTTAGAATGGCTTACACATGGTCTGAAATTTGATGTCAAATCATATTCTAATTTCACAATTAATGGATCAAGATTTACGACTTAATCAAGGGAAAAAGTTTGAGTAAATCAGAATTGTGGTGTGAAGATGGTTGCACAAACTATGCAATTTTCCAGTTCAAAAGATGATAAACTTGTACTTTTTGATAGAACATATTATGGTATAATTCAAGAATTTTGGGAACTCAATTATGAGGTATTTTATGAAACAATATTCTTGTGTGATTGGGTCGAAGATGTTATCAATGTTGGATATAAAATAGATGATTTTGGATTTACCCTTGTAAATTTATCCAAGATAAGTCATACTAATGTTCCTTCCACGTTAGTACTTCATGCAAAACAAGTATTAAACGTGAGCGGTCAAATTGACACAAGATGGTCTATTGTGTTAACGCCTCCCCAAAAAGAGTTCTACCATTGTGATGCTTTAGAAGATGATTACCTAACCAATTCAACTATTGTATCATGAGAATGTCAGATATCAAACTCAAACGTCCCACTAACATACTTGATGATACTCTTTAATGCCTAAATGTGCAAATATTTAGGACAAGCTTGAAATCCTACATAAACTCTAACATTGTAGGAGATATTAGGATGATTAACAGTTAAGTAAAGAAGATTGCCAATCACATTTCTATATAAAGTGTATTCTATCTCTTTTCCTAACAGATCTTGATGGAGTTTCACAATAGTACTTATCAGAGTATGAGCAGGTTTAGCCAAATCCAAGCCCAAGTTCTTAAACTCCTTGGCATACTTAGCTTGAGAGATAAAGATTCAATCTTTCAATTTCTTCACTTAAACTCACCAACAAGGCTCCTTACAAACTCATTTTTCATAATCAACATAAAATCCTAAGAAATATCATGTTTTGTAGACCTAAAGATGATATTATCAACTTAAATATAGGCAAAAATCGCTTCTTCTTTTTCTCTTTGAATAAATAGATATATACTTCACCCCTTTGAAAATCATTGTTGAAAAGAAATCTTGCGAGAAACTTGCTTTAAACCATACACAGCTTTTCACAAACTTATCACATGATCAAGAATATGAGGATCATCAAAGTCTTTATGCTATTTAACATACATTTTCTCTTTGATAACGACATTGAGAAAAAACACTCTTGATGTCTATATGATAAAGCTTAAATCCAAAGTAACAAGCTAATCCAATTAGCAACTTGACGGAGTTCAAGTCTCTTCGAAGTCAATCCCCTTAATTTATGTGTAACCTTGAGCGACAAATCTAGGTTTGTTTCTTGCAATAACATCATTCTCATCTTCTTTGTTCTCATACAACCACTAGTTCTAACAACATGCTTGTCAATCTGTCTCAACACAAGATACCATACTTTATTCTTCTTAAACTAATTAAGCTCTTTTCACACCTAATTGATATAATGTACGTCTTACAAAGCTTCTTTGACATTATTGGGAGGAAAAGTAGAGGTAAACATATGTAATTCAAAGTCTTTTGGACTTGTCTTCTAGTTTTGACACCTCCATTAACATCATGTCTCTAGAATGAGCTCCCTTTACCCATTTAGGAAGAAACTAATCTTAATCTTTATCTTCATCAATTTTAGAAGTTCTTTAATAGTAATATCTGTTGATAAATCCCTATCAGATATACTAGCTTTTGTCGTTCCCCCAAAAATGTCGATGTCTTATGATTCAACCATCTTAGTAGCTCCAAAATCACCAATAACTACATTTATGGATTCCATAAATCATAGAGGTTTGAGACAAGGTGGTCTTTTATCCTTTTATCTCTTTCTAATCGTGTCATAATGTCTTTCTTGAATTTAAGAGCTAAGAGTTTAAATATATTGCATGATATTAAAATTGATAAACATACCTCAAATATATCTCTATGAAATCTAGGCCATTGTTGTTTTTTAGGAAGATACAAAAAGTTGGAATTCAATAAGGTCTTAGGGAAAATTAAAAGGAGACTTGACAATTGGAAGTCTAAATTACTACTCAAGTAGGAAAAATTACCTTTATTACTTTAGTTCTTCAAAACATACTTATATATACCATGAGCACATTTAGATTGGTGAAAGAATTTGTGATAGTGCAGATGTTTTAATAAGAAGTTTTGGTGGACACAAAACATGAATGAACAATACTTCTTCACTCTTGTTGCTTGAGACTCTATGTCCAGCGCAAAGAACTTTGGAGGTTTAGTATTCAAAAACTTAAGGATTTTAATAATGCTATGGTATCAAAAGCATCGTAAGAATTGGTGATTCAATCTGACAAGCCATGGGTTAACATCTTCAGTTCCAAATGTTTCATAGAGCATTCTTTTCAACATGTTCAAAAGAAAGATGTGATTCTAATATCTGGAAATGATTGCAGTGTACAAGAGATTTATTTGAGAAGAAAGGTGCATGTTAGAAGCTTGTAATGGCAATAGTATAAATCATTTAAATGACCCATGGAAGCTTACAGAGAGCTTTGGAAAGCAAAAATCCATGAATGGCATCAATTGTTTTTATGAAAAATTCTAAACAATTGTCTTAGTACAAAAAATAAATAAAATTGAGATGTTCAAACAATTGCGTGTTATGTCACAAAGAAATAGAAGATATTGAATATCTTTTTATAAAGTACGAAAAATCGTGATGGTTACATTGGAATTGGAATATAACTTAGAATTTTATTGAAAAATTGGATACATTCTCTTACCTTAAGTTCATTCTGGACCCCAAAAAAATGGCTGCCAAAGGAAGTTAATCCAGTTAAGTTCACATTATTAGCAGTTTTCATGTTGGAACAAATACGATGGCTTAGAAATGAAGTGATTTTTAAGAAAATGAATCTAAATCATAGTTTTTTTTATTAATTTAACCAGAATAATTAAAGAGTTTTCAGTTATGATTTCAATATCTAAAGTTGATGATCATCGTAATAATGATTTCCAAGGAGACACATACATTTCAATCACTTGGCAACCACAACCAGTCAATGCTTTAAATTGATGGAGCTTGGCATGAAGGAAGAACTAGTCTAGGATTTCTAGTTATTGACCATTATGGCAAAGCAATCAATAACTAGGTTGGATATCTGTTTGAAATTCAACAGAAGAAGTGCAGTGAGGATTTATAGCATCTTGCTCAACATAAGAATCAATCCATATAGAGGAGGATGACACGTTTCCCATAGAAGCTTCTATGAAGGAAGATTGAGAGCTGGTTTCCAAATAAATAGAAGAGATCCTAAGAGAAATGGTTAAGGAGTTGAATAAATTTACAATAAGCTCATTAATTTAGGAACTAAATTGCAGAGCTAATGACCTCATTCAATTGGCCAGTATAATAAGTTGGGTTAGCAACATAATTGCTAATCTTTTGCCTTCTCATCATGTAAGAGAGTTATCCTTACATGGGAACACTAAATTGATTTTGTATATTTTATTCTTATAAAAAAATAAAAAAAATAATTAAAAATTCATAATTTTAATCAAGAAATAATTTTTTTAAATAATGGTTACACAACAATGTATATATTAACGCATTTGAATCTATACCCACTTAGTGTACATAAAGAACTTATACTATTACATTATAATATATATATTTTAAATTAAATAATATTTATATTATTTAATTAATGAATGGATTTTATTTTTACGTGAATAAATGAATATATTATAATATAATTAATAATTTAAAATAACATTTTTAAAATTGATGAAATAAGAGAGGTGATTCACAAATATACCAAATTGGTTGATTGAATTTTTTTTGTTGAAATAATTATATTACTATTAAGTTTTAATTTAGATTTGAATTACAGAACTTATGTTTAAATACATTATATGCGGTTGAATTATATGTTATTTGAGAGAGAAATTTTTTTTTTCTTGGAAATTTAATAAATTAAAACCTTTTCTTTATATCACGTGAGAAACATAAATAAAATAAAAGTGTTTTAAAAAAATGTTTGAGCAGACCAAAATAAAATAAAATGGTTAAAAAAATTAAAAGAGACCCCAATCTATTCGGTTCCGCTTACCCTAATTTCATGTCCTTCATCTTTCCCAACAACGCGGCCGTTCACTGTTCTAGTTCGATAGGCTTCTTTCCGGCATTCTCAAAGCCAATAGTCTCCACAGTGCACCACTCTGTTTCCGTTCATCGTTCTCCATCATTCCATCTCCCTCTTATGTAATATGTAAGATACCTGTTTCAGACTCATATTGTGATTCTCAAATTTGGGTTATTAGCTGTTGTTTTGAAATCATTTCTTAGTTAGGTTTCATGATTGTTGTAAATCAAAGAAAACATCAGAAAGTATTATGTAGATTAAGTTTACATTTGGTTAATCGGCTTGTCGTTTTCCATGTTCTTTTTGGTTGGCTTTTAGTAATAGGTAATGTATGTAACTGGGCTTTGTCATATCGTGAAGTTTTTGGTTTAATAGTTTCAGTTTTATTATTTATGCTGATATTTGCAGACCTTGTATGATACAGTGGTATTAGCTAGTTTTGTTATCTGATATGATGCTTTATGTACCTTACCAATTTCAATCGCTCAAAAGTGTTATTATGAACTTTTCAATAATAAATACCAATAAAGAAAGTTTTTTTATTAGATAATAATAGTCGCGACTAATTTAAAATGAATTACTAATGGTAAAATTTTATTTATCCAAAGGCAGTGTTTTTAGTATATTTTTTCTCCCCCATCATGGTGCGATTGGTACTTTTATATAGTGTTTATATTTATATTTTATTAATTATTAGCTTTAGATTCTGCTTAGATTAGACTTAGATGAATTTATATTTGAATAATTGTTATTCTTATCTTTTTATAAAATTTGATTAGTTAATTTTAATAACATTTAATACTTAATAATCTAGGCCCTCACACACTTCTGAGCCACCCCTGCAAAGATTTGGTGCTCTTGTGGTCAAGTTCTTTTCACTAAGCTCAATGGAAATTGTAGAACTTTTTAAATGAGTCTTCGATTGGGCTGTAATCACATCTTCATCTTTTTTTCTTTGTGTTTTTCAATACATGGCTGTGATTTGTTGATTATTCTTGCTTCTTTGTTTGAATTGAGCTCTTATGCTGTTTTTTGTGATTGGCATTGTTTCTGGTGCTGCTATTTTTTTTCTTGTTGTATTAGTCTAGTTTTTGGTAATCATATCTTTTCCATGCACAGAAATGACTATGCTTTTTGGATTATACTTATTTTGATTATTCACTGATAATATGGGGCACAGCTTCCAGCTTCCAAGAGCGTTATAAGAGAGAAAGAGAAGGATGTGGAGGTCAATTACTGCTGCTAGTGCCACTCTTTCTAGACAAGCGGTACATAATCTCCGTGGACCTCAATGCCCTTATCAAATTTCGTATGAAACTCTGTCTGCTGTTGTTGATGGTTCCTTTTCTTCAGCATGGATCCTTATCAGTAGACACTCTCTGAGGCAGAAACCTAGGTTTCTTTCCCAGTTCTCAGCAAACCCAATTGATTCTGAACCACAGGTATCTGAACCATCCGATTATGGCTTGAATTCACAAGAAGCAGAGCTTTCTTCTGCAATTTCCGACGATGCCATGTTGAATGATATTGTTATTGAAAATGAAAGCAGCAATGCCCAGGTGGAGGGCTTTTCCTCTGAGCATGGGATTGATAAGATGTATGGCCAATCTGCTGTGGGCATCAATGAAAGTAGTCATACTCAAATGGAAGAGTATGCTTCAGGTTATGGAGAAGAAGTCAAAGAGAGAGAGGTTCGTGAGGTTGATGTGGAGGAGTTGGAAAGGGTGTTGTCTCTTTTGCAGAGTAGTAATGATGGATCTTTGGAGTCTAGCCTTGATGTCATGGGTTTGAATCTACATGAAGAATTTGTGGTTAGAGTGCTTGAAACCCCTCTTGTTGCGGGTGAAAATTTGATTAGGTTTTTCAAGTGGGCTAAGGTGAAATCAGAGTTTGAAGTTACTTCCCGTGTCATGTCTGCCCTTGTTGGGGCTATAAATGGCATCCCCAAGAAGACAGATGCATATTCATTTTGGGATTTGGTCAAGGAGATTGGTGAAGAGCAAACTGCTGTACTAAATGTTGAGATTCTTAATGAATTGATAGCCCTGTTCTCGAAATTGGGTGAAGGGAAGGCTGCTTTTGTTGTCTTTAACCAGTTTGGTGATTTTGGTTGTACACCTAATGAAGATACATACTATTTCACAATTGAAGCACTTTGTAGAAAATCAATTTTTGATTGGGCGAGCTCTGTTTGTAAAAAGATGCTTAATGCAGAAAGCTTGCCTGATGGTGAGAAAGTTGGTAAAATAATTTCATGGATTTGCAAAGGTAGAATGGCTAATGATGCCCATTTGATTTATACATTTGCAAAGAAGAAGAGTAAGCATCTGCCTCGCAGTTCAATTAATTTTTTGATTAGCTCACTCTGTCGGGAGGTTGATACTGTTAGATTAGCTCGGGAGATGTTGGACGATTTTAGTGCAGAAACAAGGAAATATGCAATTAAGCCATTTTCAGTAGTCATTCGTGGTTTATGTCGAATACAAGAAGTTTGTGAGGCCAAAGAATTATTACTTAAAATGACAACAGAGGGGCCACCTCCTGGAAATGCAGCCTTCAATTCAGTAATCAATGGCTATTCCAAGGCTGGTGATATGGAAGAAGCGATGGAGCTGATACAGGTGATGGAAAGTAGGGGATTAAGACCAGATGTCTACACTTATACTGTTATCATAAGTGGTTATACAAAGGGTGGCCAGATGGAGGAGGCTTGTAAGATCTTATCAAAAGCAAAAGAGAACCATTCTAAATTGAGTCCTGTGACTTACCACAGTCTTATCCGTGGATTTTGCAAACTGGAAGAGTTTGACAAGGCTTTAGGGTTGCTGGGTGAGATGAAAGAGTTTGGGGTTCAACCTAATGTTGACGAGTACAATAAGTTGATCCAATCTCTTTGCTTGAAGGCTTTAGATTCAGAAACGGCAGAGAAGTTACTGGATGGAATGAAAGGGAACAATCTACATCTTAATGGTATTACTAGAGCCCTAATACAAGCCGTCAAAGAACTGAAGGTGGATGAAATTGAGACTGCGCAAATAACCTCATAGACCTAACTTACTAGGATATGAGAACTGAAAATCTAGAGAAAGTTGATTCATTTTGTTGCATTTGTTACACATTTCACACCTACCTAATAGAGATTGAAAGCTTCAAGTTTTTGATGAATGTGTTGGCTACTTATTGCATAAAAATTTGGCTGATACTGATGCCAAAGGGATGTGTCTTTAAACCAGGGAGGCGCAATAACTGGAACATGCAACTTTCAAATTATTGTTTGGTGTATTCAATATGCATCATCTTGGAGAACTTTCTTTTTGTTTTAACAAATAAAAGGAAGTTAAACATCCTGAGTTTTCATTAGATTTTCAGAAATTAACATCTGGGTATTTACTGATTCTCTGGTATCTTCAATTTGTCCGAGGGATAATTATGTTTTATGTTCACAATATATGGGACCATTTAAAAAAAAAATTCACATATTTTGTGTGCATAAAAGTAATTAACCCATTTGCTTGATTTGCAATGTTTATGATGTATGCTTTTTTGAAGATGTTGACGTGGTGTTATGGTTGAATCATTTGGTGGGACTCTAGGAGTTTTGTTTCCAACTATTGAATATGAAAAAAAAAACAAATAAATAATTAAAAAACGAAAAAAATGAAACGATATTTCTTTACATAATTGTTGTACTGTAAATTTATGCTTTGAATTATTATTATATTTTAATTACATTATTTTTCTTTGAATTTATATATGGAGCTTCCATTTGCTTTGTTTCTTGATTTTTTTTTAATGACAAAACTAGTGTGAAACTTGAAAGCAATAGAGCATCTGATATATGATTTCTTTGAGGTGCAGATTATTATGTAATAGGAAAATGCTTTTTACAAGTATGCATCAGTTCAATCACAATATAATTAATCTCCTCTGTTCAACATCTAATCTTTCTAATTTTACATCCAATTCAATATTAACACATAACTTGATGTATATACCATTACTCTTATATAAGAGAAATTTTTGCAGATGTCTGGTGGTTTTTGTTAGAGCATGCAGGTAGCGTGTGGTAGCTGCAGATAATTTATTCTGTTTTCAGGAGTTCTTGATCTATCACTGTTAAGCTTTTTCCTGTTAGCAAATAAATAAAATTTGGTTGAATTATTATTTTTTCTTTCTTTCTTTCTTTCAAAACCGACAAACTGAATCCAATTAAGGCGTGATAAAATTTTTGTAGGTTTTGTAGGTAGGTTTTGGTTTGATTTTTCTTAAAACGGTAAATAATAAGTTCAACTTAGCTTATAACATGAACTTAGTTTATAACATTTTAAAAACGTTAATATATATATATTGACATTTTAAGTGTTTGATCACTGATTCATATACCATAAATTTATTTAAGGAGAGAGGGTGACGATAGTTTACATATTATTATCAAAGTAAACAAATTTACTAATTTTTATTTAGAGTATTATAAATAACTATTCAAAAATGTATCAAGTTTAAAACTTCAAAAAAAATCTGAAACAGAAAACATGAAAACGTGTAAAATATGTGTATTTTTTTGAGTTATATATTTCTTAAATAAATTGTAATTTAAAAAATATAAATTTTAATAGATTAAATGTATAATAATTACTTTAAGAATATATATCAACAAAAAAATATGTATATGTGTATTTATGTGATTTATTTATGATATTTTTTTTGAAGTTTTGTAATTATGATTTACATTTTAATAGTTAGTAAACTTATATTACATTGTTTAAAAGTTAGTAAACTTATATTACATTGTTTAAAAGTTAGTGAATTTTATATATGCTTGGCTCAATGGATCAATCATTACCTGTGATACTTTATCTAATGTCTATTTCTAGCCGGGTAATTATCAAAAATATTCTTGATCATTGAAGTAATATGATAAATATCCATAAAATTTTAAAAATATTACAAATATTTTCTAAATTTAATGAAAATAAATAATAATATTTTATCCATAAAAATGATAGAAATAATAAAAATAGAAACACGAGATATTTTATGATGTTTTTCACAATAAATGGTAAATAAAAAAAATAAGTTTAAAAAAATACAAAAAATAAGATTAAATCTTAAGGAATGGGATAGACTTAAAGATCTATCATTTTCAAGGATAAGGAAAATATTTTAAAGAAAAAATATAGTTTATTATGGAATAAGTAATAGAAAATGAGTATTAATATTATAGGCCCAAAATGAAATTATAATATATTATTAATTGATAAATAAACTATTGTAGATAAATTATCAAAAATCGATCATAAGAATAAAGAAAAAATTAGATACATTCATTTAAAAGGGATCTAAATATTAATAAAAATACATTTTAAAGAATGATTGATACATCAATAAAACTAACACTATTAAATAATAGAATAATAAATAGAAAATATATTTTTATTAATAATGATCCATGAAAACCTAGGAAATCATAAATTAAAAATCACAATATACCTTAGGTTTTCCATTAATATTAATGATAAAAACTTAAATTAAGTGTTAAGTTTAGCATATGAATTTGAAATAGGAGATTTAATGAAAGAAAAAATCATCAATTTTCAATACAATATATAGTAGGATATTCATTGACAAACAATCATAACAGTTTAATACATGGATAAAATGAATTTGTAAAAATAGATAAATCGACAAATAATAAAACCAGAAATATTAACACAATTTGAAATACCAAATGAATGAAACTTAGATGTTAAAGAAAAACCTTTGATATTAGGAAAACAAATATAACAAGAAATAATAATGTATCAAGGTTTATGTTTATAGAAGGATAAACTTCTAAGAAACAAAGAGAATTTACATATATGAAACAAGTAATTAAAATAATAAAAACGTTAGTTAATGACATAATATTCAAAAACAAAATAAAGAATATAGAATTAGATTTTGATTGAAGCCTAGTAGGCATATAAAAAAACCAAATAACAATAATGAAAGTTTTAATTCTTTTGACATAAGAAATAGACATAGTATAAGAATCAAATATAAATTCCTTATAACATATAAATAAAATATAAAAAAGACTCTTAAAAGAAATTAAAAAAAATGGTTACAATAAGAATTACAACAAGACATACATAAGGAATTTACAGAATTAAGAATTGATGTAAATAACATACCTAGAGATAATAAAATTAAAAGTTACAAGTTTGATCCTTTTTTAGAATTAAAATAAGAATCATTTAGGAGATCAGATACATTGATAGCAAAGAATGAGAAGGGAAAGAATGAGGAAAAACCTAAAGACAAAGAAGAAGCTATAATCCCATATTAATAATATATATATATAAATTAGAAGAAAAATTAATGAATCTTGAAGATAGAGACAAAGAAAAATTAGTTAGTCTATTAACTCTAACAGATGAAGAGCTAGGAGGACATTAAGATGAAAAAAATTGTATAAACAAAGAGGGGGATGATATGACAATAATCAGTGAAATTGATTTTGAACTAGAAAATATAAAATCAATTTTATTACTAGTTTCTTATCATGAAGGAACATGTGACCCACGTAGAAAATAAAGGAGTAGGTAAGGCCAGAAGAACCTGACATTTCTTATAAAAGAAAACACCAATCCAAAATGGAAGAAGAATTACATTGGGGAACTAAAGATAGTATCCTATCAGAATTCAAACTTCATGAAAATTATAGATATGATATTTTATATTTAGATTGTATAAGAGATAAGAAATATCATAGATGAATAGTCTAGTGATATAAGTGTAATCATACAAACTTATGTAATCATATAAAACCCTTCAACTTGTAGAGTCTTAGCAACTCACAAAATGACAAAAAATATTAAAGTTTGGTTTACAAATTTAACAGAACAAAAATATTTATAAATGCATGGAATGCTTCCACATGTAGGGATTATTAGATACTATAGTAAATGAAATATAGAAGAAATTTATTTTATAAGATAAAGGTAGACATATCACTGAATCTAGTAAAAATAAAATTGAGGAAGTCAAATGATATTTAACAAATATGAAAATATGTGATATTTGTTATATAAATTTTTTTTGTGTGAATATAAAATGTATTATGATAAATTATCACCCTCTATGCAAGAAACTTATAAGAAAATATTTTTCATAAATTATCTGAAAAATTACATAAAATCATAACAAAAAATGAAATAAAGGAAATAAGAAAACTATACTAAATAATTGAAGAGGAAGAATAAGAAGTTATAAAAGTTTGATAATCATTAAATGCCAAGAAAGATAAGAATATAAATAAATAAGAGAAAATGATAAATACTGTTATGATACAAGAAATTTTAAATGTCAAAAAATATAAATGTTACATAAAATCTTACAAAGTATAAAAAAATATAAAAATACAAATAATTCAAAATATATAAATTTAGAAAATAGAACTTTCAAAAATATAAGAGAATGTATAATAAAGAACCTTATAGGGAAAAAATATTTTAGGAGAAAAAGGTATAAACCATCATGGAACAAAAATTATTATCCATCAAGAAAGAAGAAATGCAAATGTTTGATTAGCAATGTGGAAGGATATTATGCTAATGAATGCCTTAACAGTCTTTAACATAAAAAAGAATTTAAAAAGGACTTTCCATAAAAAGAAAAAATATTAGAATAAATTTTTAAGATGGAATTAGAACCATTAGAGGAATCATATATAGATTATATTTGTAATATTTATCTATTAGAAGAATCTAAGAAGGAAATAACTGACTCAAAATATGAATACTCTTCATAAGAAGATAAATGATTTGTTTAGTACTATAAATCCAAACAACACTTATATTAAGGTAGGATTGAAATTTAAAGGTTATACAAATTACCATTTACATACATACGTAGATGCTAAAGTTAGCATATATATAGCTAGTAAATATGTATTCACATAAGAACTCTAGAAACAAGCATTACAATATTTAATTGTAAAAATTGCTAAAAATACTACAATAAATCCTAATAAAATCTTAAAAGATACATATATAATGATAGGAGGAGAGATTTCATAATCCTACCATATATCAACAAGAAACATGAATTGATTTATTAATAGAATATAATTTCATAAACTTATATCAATATTTTACGCCATATTTAGACAAAATAAGTCTAGCAACACTGATAGTTAAATCATTTATGTGTCAAAAATAAGAAAAACTTTGACTTTATCAAACCCAATTTTTAAGTAATAACATAAAAAGAAAAAACATGGTGAGATATACATAAACCAACAACAAAAACCTTATTTAGGAAATATTTCACTAGATATAGAAGAGAAACAAGACTCTTTGTTTAATAAAATCCAAGAAGAAAAACATTAACATGTATAAGAATATTATTAAAAATAGTAAGCTCAAAAAATCATTTAGATCTAAAAATAAATAAATTTAAAATGATTGCTAATATAAAACTAAGAGACCCTAACAACGTCATTAGAATAAACTATGATTTATAATCCAGAAGATAAAATTTAGTTTGAAAAATAAATTTAAGAACTTTTGGAACTAAAAATCATAATACCAAGCAGTTCACCATACTTTAGTCTAACATTCTTAGTCGATAAAAAGCTAAAAAAATAAGAGGAAAAAAGAGAATAGTGATAAACTTCAAAGTATTGAATAAAAATATTATTGATGATAGATAATTTATTCCAAAGAAAGAAGAATTATTATCATGAATAAAAGAAAAAAATATTTCTCAAGTTTTGATTAAAAAAGTGGATTTTTGCAAATTAGACTGGGTGAGAAATCTCAAAAACTAATGGCATTTAGTTTCCTCCTAGGAAAATTTCAATAGACTATTATACCATTCAGATTAAAACAAGCTTCAAGTATCTTTTAAAGGTATATGGACATATTTAAGAAATACATAGATGATATATTGATTTTTAGTAATACATTAAATAATATTATTTGGTTATTATTAATATTTTACAAGATTATAGGATAGAAGACATTGTATTTGAGAAGAAAATAGTAATTTTTTAGCAAAAAATTAAATATATAGGGTTAGAAATTGAAGATAAAAAACATCATCTACAACCCCATATAATAAATCAAATTCAAGGATTTCTTAGTGAATTAAAAGACAAAAATTAATCACAAAGATTCCTAAGATATTTGACATATGGTGAAGCATAAATCAAGAAACTTGTAGAAATACAAAACCTTTTCAAGTAAAATTGAAAAAAAAGATTATATTTAAAAATGGATAGAATAAGATACTTTGTACCTAGATAAGGTAAAACACATGTAAAAAAATTATTAACTTTATATCATCTAGGTTCAACTGATAAAATGATAATTGAAATAGATATTTCAAATGAATATTGAGAAACAGTTTTAAAAGTAAATGTAGATGACAAAGATGGATATCTTTGTAGATATACATTAGGATACTTTAAAGGTCCATAATTAAATTATTATATTAATGAAAAAGAATGCTTAGTTGTTAAAAAAGCTATTAATAATTTGCAATATATGTAATAAGTTTTAGATTTATTATGAGAACTGACAATAAAAATTTTAGTTATTTTTTAAGGACTAATATCATAGGTGATTATAAATAAAAAAATTAGTAAGATAGAAACAATAGTTTAACCACTATAATTTTGATGTCAAACATTTTTCAAAAAACAAAAAAATAGTTTAGCAGATGCCCTTATAAGAAATTAGCACCTTTAAAAACTATTTTTGTTCTTATAAGAATGGATCATCTTAATATCAAAATCAATATAAATGAGAAGGAGATAAGAATCCTTCAGGTATTAACTTAAGGTTTTATACCTAAAGAATTCTCTTTTGAAGACAAAAATTAAATAAGAAGAACTTAATAGTTCAAAACAACCAATAGAGTCCAAAAGCTCTAAAGATAAATCCCTATCAAAGATTCATTCTAAGGAAAATAAAAATTTTGAAGAAGAAATTTAAATTTAGAAGGAAGAACCTAATAGTTTAAAAAAGAGTTACATCTATGAAAAGAAAAATGAAAATTTCAATTAGATTGAAGAAGCAAGAAAAGAAGACTAAAAAATACTTATGTGGTTTATAATGGTCCAAAACTAAGAATTTACAACAACTAGCCTAAAACAAGCAAAGTTATTATTGAATTTAGTAAAATAACTCATAGAGCTTTCACTAATAGAATAAAAGTTAAAGGTAGTTATGCCAACTACAGAGTACCAAAGCTAATAACTCCAAAAGATATAGTTAAAAATTACTATGCAGTATTATAACAACAATCATTGCCTCCAAGCAGGTCGAAGACCTTAAGAAAGATAGTACGATCACTAGTACTATTAAAAAAATGCCTCTCACATAGATAGTCTAAATAATATGACCACTAGTACTATTCAGGGAAACATTCCCGACGAATACATTGGTAATTGAAGATGAAAAAGACTAATATATGAATTTAAGTAAACCAAAATGGTTGAGTCTTTATAACTTAGCTAAAAAATTTATCCAAGAGCATATTGAAGATATGAAAATTTCACACCATAGAAAAAGAATTCCCCATAAGAAGTAAATTTAATATTTTTAAAGGAGCTAATCCAATTTTTGTTTATAAAGTTTTCCATGCATGTTTAATTAATGACCTATATCCAATAATTAATTTAAGTGAATTAAATTATTTTCCTGAAAATTTTAAGAGGGTTATCAAGAACTTCAAGAAAAATATCAGAGCATGTGACAAGCTTATTTACTCTCAGATTTTTCAATTCACTTATAGACTAGAATGAAGAATGTTGTGTTAGTCTCTATCATTTTATCAAATTAGGGATTTCCAACACTCATAGAAAAGCTCTAAAATCAAGGGTGCTTCTAGAAAAGAAATTCAATATAAATGAATTTTGTAAATTATTTGACTAGTAAAGTTATAATCACTTTTCATATCAACATGACCCTTACTGAAGAAGATAGTGAGAAAATCAACAAGTTTGAGGTAAATTTTAACAGTAATAACCTAGTTATTTATCATGAAACAAGAAATGTATTTTATTTTTACGCCAAGAAAATCATTAAGGATCGCAAATCTATTTATTACATTAAATATCGAGAAGATGCATCATCATCATCTACATCATCCAAATGATTGTCGGTAGAAAATGATAAAGAGAAATAATGATGTAAAACCCACATATTCAATCGATAGGTCATGCTAAGGAAATGAAATGCTTAAATTCATAAGCCAAAAGCAAAAAATTAGGTGAATTATTAAAGTAGTAGTAAAATATTAATTTTTACTATTGTAATAAGGGATTCTTTGTCCTATATAAGGAACTCTTATTTTCATTAGTTGGACACAAATTCAACAAGGGAAAACTCTATACTCTGAAAAATTATTCATTTAATAATTATGTATTTAGAAACTATGAGAGTTTAAGAATATCTTCAAGATTCGTAGTTGTCTTTTAGAGTTGTACTAATTATTAATACTATGAACAAAATGGCGTGCAATCACTCTCTCTATTTTACAGTAAATCTAATTTGGACACCATACCATGTATGGATGTAAGAGTTCTACCATTACTAAGATGATATTAAGGTTTAAGTAAGTTGAGGCATATCAGGTGCAATAACAGAAGACAAATAATATAGGGGAAGACAGTAATGAACCCATTAAATTCAGATATTATAATTATAATTCTAAGTGAGTTAAAGATTTTGAATAATTAACTATTTATTAATAATATTTATTAAACTAATAAATAAGAAAATAAAAACAAAGAAACTAACCACAAGTTTGTATGAAAATAATCATAAAGAAAATATAAAGTTAAAATAATGTTTTAATAAGATATTTAAAGGTTTGTCTTTAAATAATATGTAAGACTTAACAATTAATGTTGTAAAACAACTAGTTACAATTTGGTATTAGAGCTATAAAAAAGAAAAATACATTATTGAATGAAAAGTTAACCCCGTTAAATATTTAAGAATATTAATAATATTTACTATAAATTTAAAATATATTAGAGTTATTTTTACAAATTTTAGAAACATAAGTAAAAATATGTTGCACTTAAGTGGTATTAATGATAAATTTTCATTTCTAGCATGTAATCTTATTGAAGTTAAATTTAAAAAACAATTCAATCATCAATAACTATTACTTATTTTGTAAAGAAATTAAGTGATATTATATATTTTAATTAAAACTAGCTAACAAAACGTGTATTTTACGTGAAAATTTTAATTTCAAATATTGTAATTAATCATGATATAGCATAAATATATGAAAAAAATAATATCCTTAAAACTTATAATCATAAAATAGCACCCTTTATGTTTAATTTATACATTTCAATTATTAAAAAAAAAGTTTGACATATCATATTATTTTGAATGACATTTAATTAGACACCGTTTAAATTGAATTACAATCATTTAAACTTATTTAATATTGAACGAAATTTAATTATGTTCCGTTTAATATTATTGGGGTATTCTTTTTATTGTTATAAATTTTAGAATATTATTTTTTTAATTATCCTAAATTGTTTAAATGACATAGAGTTTAATAGGATTTTTTTAGTTTTGTTTTTTTAAGATTTATGGGATTTTATTTCTTTCAATTTTTTAGCATTATCAACTCAAAAAGTTAAAAACTAAGCAAAAAATTCAAAATAAAAAACAAAGTGATGAAGTAAAAATAAAAAAAAATAAAAATATGAACAACGATTAATCTCATACTAAAATGTATAAAATCATCAACAATAGCAATGATAATCATTAATTTTTACAACTTTAAAATTTATCTAATTAAATAAAGCTTCATTTATCGTTCAAAACACTTCAATTTTATGTATATCAAAATGAATATATACTTGAATGCATGACTACGTAAAATATTTTAAACTAAAACATAAAAGGATATTTATCTTGATATCATTTTATTTGTATGAAATATATGTCTTAATACCTCAACGCATTTGACATATATAATATTTGAAATTAGGGGAAGAAAATGTAAAAAATATTAAAATTTTCAAAATACTAAATACTTTATGAAATTATAGAAGCAAATTGAAATATCCAACACTTGGTGCATAACCAAGAAAAAGTGATACAAACACCTTAGGTATTCATCAACTCTAGTATGTAACAAAAAAACAATAAACATCAATAACAAACTAGTAAGTAAATAGGAAGAAGGAAACATCCAATTAATTACAGAAGTAGATAATCAAAGGAAATAATAAAAACTAGAACAAGTTATGAAAATCAAACATATGGAAAATAAGCAAGATAGCGGTAAAGAAAATAAAATCTTTCAATCATAATTAGATTCTTCTATGTGGGAACATATTTGAAAATAACCTTGATTCTACTATAGTACTTGTAATCATACAAACATGAGAATATAAGGTGGTAAACCGATATATGATCCAAAGTCTATGTGATAACATGGATGGGTTATATAGAGAAACCACTTAACAATAAACAATTCCCTAAATAGCAAAGCAATAGTTCACAACTTAAAGAAATGTATGCCTAAATCTCTATTAGTTGGAGCATTACACTTAATTACACACTCAATAAAATCAAGTTTTATCTCCATCTCTTCCTTCTTTATGGTAAAATATTTAGTTTTTTTTATGAATTTGATAAATTTTATGTCTAGATAAATATTCATTGTGATTGTGAAAAAATTCAAGCCTTAACTATGTTTTAATTAATTTAATATCACGATAAATTTTAGTTTGAATTGTTGATTCTTGATGTGCAATTCTATATTTAAATGTCAAAATTAATTATGCATATTATGAATTATAGGTGTATAAGTAGTTTATTACAAGAATATGTTTAGTCTAAGATGTTAGTATGTAATCATTAATATTCTTATTCAAAGTGGTACCTTATAACATGTTATCATAAGTATGGTTGAACGTCTACATCAAAGGTTAAACGATTGTTATAATCTTACATAATTTAATTATTATCTTTTTAAATATTAATGTATTGAATGAATTAAACCTAATAAGGATACGTCTAGGTTGTTCAAGATTTAGGTTGGTTTATAATGGTATTTTGAATCAATTATGTTATAAGATAACGTGTGAAGTCTTTAGTGGATCTAGACTTGTAAAACTAAAGTTAAGAATTCAAGAATGATTTTAAGCTATAAAAGTAATTTAAAACTTAAGAAACTGATTTTCATTCATGATATGATTAATAAAATTGTAGGATAATAGTGAGGATAGTCTTATAATTACATGTCTCTCTTAATTCTTATACGACCTATTTTATTGTTTTATGTTATTTTTTTCGAGAACAATTAAAACTTCTTCTTTCTAGTTTTAATTAATTTACTAACGAACTAGTAAATAATAGTAAAAATTGTTACCAATTATTGTGAGTGCAAAAAACCATTTTCTTAAATTACATATAACTTATGCGTGATCACATATACTTGTGCGTTTTCAATTGTATCAGCTTACACTTAGAGGAAGTATGAGTTCAGGGGAGTTGTGTTTTCTCTATTACTAGTTTGATAGTCTGTCAATATTTACATGTGTATGTATAACTTGATAGTATTTGATTAGATTACATGTAGTTTTGCATGATGCTCTTCACGATAATGTGTTATTTTATGTGTATAAATTATAGATAGTTACCAAATATGGAGCTTAGTTGGAGTTGTTTGAAGTTCATACATGCATCATGGAATGGACCATAAAGATGAAAGGAAGACAACAAGATGGATCCATTGGTTATTGGTGTGTTGGTATGTTTAGGTTGAGTTGTTCGAAAAGGAAGACAACAAGATGGATCCATTGGTTATTGGTGTGTTGGTATGTTTAGGTTGAGTTGTTCGAATTCGTTCACGGGAATGAACTATTTGAATACATCTAGCATGAAAGTATCTTTTTAGATGCCATGTTTGGCTTAAGTTGTGCAATGTTTTTCTATAAAATGTGTTAATTGGATAAAGTTTTAGAATTAAATGGATAAAAACTAACAAATATAAGACCTAATAATATTAAACAATTTAAATAAGTGATGTTCTATTTGAACGATTTTTACTCTAATTTTTTTAATAAAAATATATAAATTACATATAACGTTATTTCTATGATTATAAGTTTTAAAAGTTATTATAAATAACTTTTAAATAATAATAATATATGTTTAAAAAAATATTTAATATAATTTAAATATATAATTTAAAATATGAAAAAAATAATTTTTATTATATACCATTATATATATATATAATTTAAAATACCAAATAAATAAGTCCGAAGCAAGTATATAGCCCAGAAAAAATGAGAAATAAAAAAATGAAAAGATAAAGGGAAAATCTAAGGTACCAACTATATAACAAACTGCAGCCAATCACAAGAACCCAGCTCAGTCTAGTTATTCTCATTTACCTTATCCATTCTCTCTTATTTCATCTCCACCACAAACTCCTCAGCCTTTGAATCTAGAAAGCTTCCTCCTCTCCCTTCATTCATATTATTTCTTCTTTTCGATCTTCTATCTGTTCTCTTCTTATTCCCTCTAAAACCAAAACCAAGGATCGAGGTATAAGAAAAGGATCGAATTAAAGAAACAAATTAACTATGTCTCTAACCATTCCATCAAGCTTTTCAAAACCCATTTTGAATCCAAAACCCACTTCTCGAACAAAGCCCAAAGGCATCCAGTGTTGTTCATTCCCTCAAACTGAAGCTGAGAAAATCTCAAACTCATCACCACCATCAACAATGAAGGCACTCTCGGCAGCATTAGCTTTGTCGTCGATCTTGCTGTCATCAGCTCCAGTGCCTCCAGCCATGGCTGACATCTCAGGATTGACTCCATGTAAGGAATCGAAGCAATTTGCGAAGCGAGAGAAGCAGCAAATCAAGAAACTAGAATCATCGCTTAAACTTTATGCACCAGGAAGTGCTCCAGCACTAGCAATCAATGCCACAATTGAGAAGACTAAGAGAAGGTTCGACAACTATGGGAAGCAAGGTTTGCTATGTGGGTCAGATGGACTTCCTCATTTGATAGTGAGCGGTGACCAAAGACATTGGGGTGAGTTTATCACTCCTGGGATATTGTTCTTGTATATTGCTGGTTGGATTGGGTGGGTTGGAAGAAGTTATTTGATAGCTATAAGAGATGAGAAGAAGCCAACTCAAAAGGAGATCATTATTGATGTACCTTTGGCTACTAAATTGCTTTTCAGAGGTTTCAGTTGGCCTGTGTCTGCCTACAGAGAGTTCGTGAATGGTGAACTTGTTGCCAAGGATGTCTAACTAAGCGCCATCTCCTTTTTTGTATATCTGTTTCTTCTCTTCAATGAATTTTAGTTTATATATTGGAAATCACATCATGCTATTTCTACCCTTTCTTTTTTCTACTCTTTTTTTTTTAAATTGCAACAGCTATGTTTGTAATCCCAAAAGAATGGCTCCGGAGATAGATGTACGGAAAGCTTGCTTTGTTAATTAATGGATTTTGTTGTATACTGAAGTTTTTTTTTTCCTTCCTTCTCTCTCTCTCTAGCGAAGGATTTTAAGGTATGAAGGATATGGTATCTGCACTAAGGTGCACTATCTCAATATTTATGCAGCACTCATATATTATTTAATAAATAAAAAATGAAAGCAACACAAAAACTTGCATAAGCAAAACCTATAACACTACTTGCTCATTATATCTGAAACAACAAAAAGATGTTCAAATGATGATAAATTCCATCATCAAATCGTTGTACAAATGTGAAGAGAACTAGATGCTAAACTATCTGTTACACAATTACTCTCTTTGTAAATATGTGAATAATGAAGCTCTATGATACGAACCAAATTAGCTCCACCACTACGAGTCGTTACAACCAGCGAACGGAGTGTGCCAACCAGCCATGGACGGACGAAGATCAACGCAGCTCGGGCACGAGAAACAACTGGCTATTTCTGTTAGAATGTCAGAAAATCTGTTAGCACACTAGTGCACGAGATTCACACAATTTCTTTGTGAGTTCTCTCTGAAATGTTAGGCTATATAAAGTCGCAAGAAATGAAATAAATGAGAATAGATTTTATCTGATTTCCCTTTTCTTCTTGCTATCTTCTTCTCTTCGCGTTCTTCTCTGCCCTAATTCGTAATAGTGGTATCAGAGCTGGTTGCGAGAATGGATACATGAGGTAAATCCAATCTAGAATTTCGCAATAATGTAATAGACACTCTTGCACGTCATGATAACACATTACAAGTTGTGTTCACAGAGTTGCAAGCAATACGAGCAGCTCATAACTTACCTGAGGATAACCCCTTTGGAAGAGACGAAACCAACCAATCACACCCCCACACTTCGTAACCAGTCACAGAAAGCAATCATCCCCAATTGAGGCTGTTCTTCCCAAGGTTTTTAGGAGATGATCCTACAGGTTGGATTTATAAGGTTGGGCAGTACTTCGAGTTCACTAATATAGCGATTGACTAGTAAGTACAATTGGCTTCTTTCCACTTGGAAGGCATCGCCTTACAATGGCACCGATGGCTTACAAAATTTCGTGGACCTCTCACCTGGGAGGAGTTTTCCAAAGCCGCCCAACTAAGGTTTGGACCCACAGACTTCGAAGATCCCTCAGAAGCACTATCTCGTCTAAGACACACAACGATTGTGACAACATATCAGGAATCCTTCAAGAAACTTTCTCATTGTGTGGATGGGTTACCTGAAGAGTTTCTAATTGGTTGCTTCATCGCAGGACTAAGGGATGAGATTCGAATTGATGTTAAAATCAAGCAACCTGCATCCTAGCCGATGCCATTGCGCGGCACGATTAATTGAAGAAAGGAATTACTTACAGAAGAAATCCACAACCATGTCTCGTTTTCAACCACCTGTCAACAACATTAAACCAGTAACTAACACCAAGGCAGATCATAGACCTGCCTCCTATCCAACACAGTGGCTTTAATCCTCTCATAATCTTTCGAAAGTTGACCAATCAGGAGGCACGTGAGCGGCGAGAGAAGGGATTATGTTACTACCGTGGTGATAAATTTGTTACAGGTCACCGATGTGCACGTCCCCAACTCTTCATGATAGAAGAAGTAAACCAGAATGAGACAGAAGAATGTGAGGAAACCCCATTACTATTGGATCCCCAAGTAATACTACCTGAAATCTATTTCCATGCTATAGCAGGAACTGAGCATCCTTAAACCTTACCTATTATGGGAAAATTGAAAAATAAGGAGGTGTTGATCCTGATAGACGGGGCAAAGACTCCATAACTTCATCGACAAAGCCTTAGCCAACCAATTTGGCTTACCAATAACCAAGGGAAGAAAATTGAAGTCAGCTGCGGCTAACTCAGTGGAGAAGTTGGAGCAGGTTGGACAATGCCGCAACCTCACTCTTATCATTCAAGGGTATCCCGTGTAGTGATTACTATGTGTTACCAAAAGGGTAGTCGAACCGGTTTGGTGGTCTGGGTATGAAACCCTTGGACCTATTCGATGGATTACAAGAAGCTTACCCTAAGTTTCAATTCGTGGCGGAAGTACACACACCTTCCACGGGTTGGGAAGAGCCAACATACAAACTTTAAACCCTAAGGAATGCCGTAATGTACAAGGTGTAGGTTACTCCCGCAAATAAGACCAACAACCAATCATCGAAACCTTCCCTGTACATACTTCCCGAGATAAGTAAGCTACCTGCCTAAGTTCCTTAAAATTTTTGAACCAAATTGTCACTTACCTCCCCGCACGGCATACGATCACCGAATTACCTTACAAACTAACTCTAAACCAAGGAATGTTAGACCCACTGCGTTACCCACACACTATCAAAAAACTAAGATTGAAAGAATACAGAACTATTGCAATCTCAATTGATCAAACCGAGCAATAGCCCATTTTCCTCACCAGTGCTGCTTGTCAAGAAAACATATGGCACCTGGAGATTCTGTGTGGATTATCGAGCTCTAAATGCCCTTACTATCAAAGACAAATACCCTATACCTGTCATTGATGAGCCATTAGATGAACTATATGGATCTAGAGTTTATTCCAAGCTCAATTTACGTTCGGGATACCACCAAATAAGAGTTCGAGAGGAGGATACACATAAAACTACCTTTAGAACTCATGAGGGTCACTATGAATTCCTGGTAATGCCATTTGGCCTCACTAATGCACCAGCTACTTTCCAGGGCCTTATGAATGATATCTTTCGACCATTTCTCAGGAAATTTGTTCTGGTTTTCTTTGATGACATATTGGTATATTCCAAATCTTTGGAGGAGCATCTCAGGGTAACCAATGACCGTTCCTTCGGCCACGACACAGATAACCAATTAATTGTAAAGGAATCCAAGTGCCAATTTGGTGTGTGAGAGTGGATTACTTAGGCCATTTTATCTCTCAAAGAAGCGAGTCTCAAAGGATCCTACAAAAATCCACGTAGTCAAGGAATGGCCCATACCAACCACATCTAAGGGTGTTCGAGGATTCCTTGCTAACACTGTGCTATTACGCGTAAAGTTCATTCAACACTTTGAGGATTAGGCCGCACCATTGACTCAATTATTGGGAAGAAGGCTTCCATCAAAGGGGTGAAAAGCCGAGATGTCCTTTACAAATGCCCAAAAGGCTCTCACATCCCCTCCTGCTCGTGACTACCTCGATTTCTCACAACGACCAGGGTCGGGTTGCTAGTATCGGCCTTGGGGCAATCCTCAGCCAAGAAAATAGGCTGATAGCCTACTTTAGTGTAGCACTCAAGGGATCGGCACTAGCCTTGTCAACTTATGAAAAAGAAATGTTAGCTATGGTCAAGGCTATTAGAGTATGGCGACCCTACCTACTAGGCAAACCCTTCACCGTAAGGACTGATCAAAGAAGCCTTAAATATCTAATGGAATAGAGAATAACCACCCCTGCTCAAGCACGTTGGTTGCCTAAACATATAGGTTACAACTATATGATTGAGTATAAAAAAGGAACTGAGAACCGTGGACCTGACTCATTGTATAGAGTAGTAGAATTTTAGTACCTATCTATCTCGCAACGTCTAGCAGCTTGGTGGACAACACTCCAGCAAGAAGTTCAACAAGACCTTTTTTATGATAAGCTGAAAAGTTCAACAGTAGCCACAGGTAATTCACACATCCACTATCATAATGGGGTTTGGTACAAAAGAAACAGGGTTTACCTAAGCTCCCAATCAACCCTGATACCTAAAATATTGATGGAATTTCATTCCTCACCTATTGGAGGACATTTTGGTTTTCAGAAAACACTGTCTAGAGTAAGGCACTTTGTCACAAACATGCAACAGTAAAATAAAGAAATACCTTCGAGAACGTGACACATGTCACGTTCAAAAGTGATTGTAATGACACCTACAGATTGCTACAACCCCCCGCCAATTTCCACAAGGATATGGTTTGATATCTCAATGGATTTCATCAAGGACTTCCTTTCTAAAGGCCATACCGTGATTAAGGCTGGCAAGAGACCGATTGAAAAAATATGCACACTTCATTGCTGAAGAATCCTTTTACTACCCTCGCTGTTGCCAAAAATATTCAGGTCTAATGTAGTCCGATTATACGGTATTCCCACTTCTATACAGTGATTGAGATAAGGTCTTCATAAGCTCTTTTGAGGGCCTTATTTTAGTCACAGTGGTACACAACTATGTACGAGTTCCAGCCTATCATCCCCAAACCGATGGACGACCAGGTGGTCAACCGAGTCTAGAGCAATACCAGATCTGCTACAGCATCACCAAAAACTACGGGTAGAATGGATACCCATGGCGTAATTCAGCCTACAACACCTCAATACACTCATCCACCAAAACTACTCCATTTGAAGCTGTTTATGGAATCCCTCCTCCCCATTTGGTGGCTTACATTCCTGGCACCTCAAACATCCAAACTGTAGATGAATGCTTGCGTGATCGAGACACCATTCTTAGAGAATTTCGTCATAACCTTACACAAGCTCAAAATCGGATGAAGTGCCGAGCAAATCAACATAGACGGGAAATCACCTTCCTTGAAGGGGACTATGTGTATCTCAAGCTACAACCTTACAGACAAACTTCAATTGCATTCCGCTCAAACACGGTTCTCGCGCCCGATTCTTTGGACCCTACCAGATCAAGGAAAGGATTGGCTCTGTAGCCTACCGATTGGCCCTACCCCTAGAGTCTTAGATACATGATGTGTTTCACGTCAGTTTATTAAGGAAGTATGTTGGAACCTCAATACCTATCAACCATCAACTACCACCCACAACTAAAAACTCAATAATTATGCCACAACTTGAAACTATCTTAGATCACCGAGTGATTCAGAAAGGAAGTTACCGATCAAAGATAGAGATTCTGATCAAATGGGTGGGAACTGCAAGCACCGAAGCTACCTGGGAAAATGAAAGACGATTCTCTAAAGCTTACCCAGAGTTCATCCTTGAGGACAAGGATTCTAAAAGAGAGGGAGGAATGATACAAACCAAATCAGCTCCACCACTACGAGTCGTTACAGCCAGCGAACGGAGCGCGCCAACTAGCCATGGATGGACAAAGATCGACGCAGCTCGGGCACGAGAAATAGCTGGCTCTTTCTGTTAGAATGTCAGAAAATCTGTTAGCACACTAGTGCACGAGATTCACACAATTTCTTTGTGAGTTCTCTCTGAAATGTTAGCTTATATAAAGCCGCAAGAAATGAAATAAATGAGAACAGATTTTACCTGATTTCCCTTTCTTCTTGCTATCTTCTTATCTTCGCGTTCTTCTCTGCCCTAATTCGTAACACTCTATATGTGAAATCCTCTCAAAGAAATATTCCTAGTCTACTTGCTCTTCGTGCCATCGAAAGACATCTACAACCAGAAAATGTCATCACACACATCAAATTTGACTCCAACCAAAGCATTCTCTAGCCATACATATTTTCATACTTCATTGCATGGATAGTTGTTGCAAGCTCAGACTCAAAAGCATAGGGAATGCACGAAGGAAAACAAAAACACCCTTTTACAGGTGCTTTTGAAATCCATAAGACACTCGCACAACCTGCCAAAGTCGGAGCCCCAAAAGCAACCCCATCTATGTTTACCTTCTGCCACCCTGGAAGCAGGGCTTGCCAATTAACTTCAATGATCCTCGGGGCAAGTGGCAGAATCGTGTACTTTAAGTGGTGAAGCAACTGAAAAGCATCAATTGTATTTTCATGGCACCATGCATGTTGAATCAAACTCACCTTTCTAATGGAACGCCAAGCGTAGTAAGCAAAGACTACAATATAACAACAACATCATCATAGATTCCAAACCTGCGGGACTAATCCCTAACAATAAAATGTCTCAATAAATCCAAAAGTGACGAATTTAAAGGCAGTTGTGCACCAAAAAACATTGCAAGATGATCCCATAGTGCACTTGCAAAAAAACACCTAAAGCAAAGATGGGAAATAGTCTCCTTCGTGTTACCATATAAAATATTGCGATGGCAAGGAGTAGCCTCACCACCTGACGTTAAACTTTTTTGGGAACTTCCTTTTAATTGCTCTCGAGAAGAGTATAGACTGAGAAGGGGGAATACAAGGAGCCTAGATCTCTCTCCTAGAACTTTTTGTCTCATATTGACCTCAAAATATAATAGGCATCCCTTCTGGTGGCATCTCCTTCAATTAGTGGATCCAAATCCGAATGTCATCACCTAAACCTACCACCCTAATCTAATATCAGTGGCCACATCTGGGAAGGAATCAACAAACACCTGTGGCAAATTCCAACCATCCCTCAACAAATAATCTCCAACCAAAGCATTCAAGGGCTATTCAGGGTGATAGTGGGATCTATCTCAATAATTGACGTCCCTAGCCAGTTATCAGACCAAAAAGATTCTGTCAAGCTCCTACCTACCAAAATCTGGAATACTTAATAAGTACTGCAAATTGTGATATCATTCTAAACCAAATAGAGGAACCCAAATGGCCCCCACCTCTATCAAGATACTGCCTTCTCAAATAAGACATGATGTGTGAGGTACCAAGCAAACTTGTGCAACATGACCCCATGTAAGAGTTTCAAATCTCTCAAGCCAAGACCCCCCCTTTTGCAAGAGGACGACAATAATGCCTCTTAAGTTTCCTTAACAAGCTTCACCTTATATGTCGTATAAGATCATTAAAAGTTTCTTATGACCTTGGCAAGGTCATCAAGAATCGATTTAGGCCATTTAAAAATGTGAAAAGAGTGTAAGAGCATACACTGAATTTCCAAAGCAATCAGACAATATCAACCAACGAGTGAAGAATTAATCCTCTCCTAGAGTTCAACTGAACCCTTACCCTATTTTCCAACCCTTAAAATCAACATCAATGAAGGGCACCTTGAAATAAAGTCACATCCAAATAATTCATTGAATCACCTCTCTTATACATACCTGAAATCTCCTAAAGAGAATGATAAACATAGTATAGCAGAGAGGGAAAACAAGAAGAAGATGAGGAAGGAAATGATAGGGATAATTTGGGGAGGGGGTGAAGACGAAGAGAGAAAATAGAAAGAGAGGGAATTGATTGAGATAAAATTCTACTACTCTTTATTGAATTCATTGAGGCTATATATATAGCCTTACAAAGAAACAGAAACAGTAAGGAAAATGCAAAGGAAATGCTAACTAACTCTGATTCCCTAACCATCTAGTGGTCCACCTGGTTCATGCACATCGCCTACCTTACTACTCACCAGAGCGTGTCGTGCTTAACCAACTCTATGCCCACGTACGCGCGTTTCAGCCCGACTCTACCCACATAAGCAGCCTCAAGGCGCATGCCTATGTCTACATGTATCATTTCCCCTATTGAGAATCCTTGCCCACAAGGATGAAATCATGGTAGGATTTAGTGAAACACCATTCATTTTTCCACGTGGTTTCCTCTGCTAGAGCTTCTATCCATTTGACCAAAATTTTTGGTTTGGGCCGATATTTATTCTTCTAGATCACACGGTAAGCCAAGATGGCTTCAGGTTGGGGAATGATATTGTCGTGATCAAAGACTGGGGGAAGTTGGGTGGAGCTTGGAGTGATTGGTCCCACGTTCTTTTTTAACATGTTGACATGAAATACATCATGTATGTGGGAATCAGTTGGAAGAGCCAATCTATAGGCCATAAGACCAACTCAGGCAATGATTCTATTAGGACCAAAGAAACGTGGGGTAAGCTTTTTAGATGAACGAAAATCCACAGAAGTTTTTCTGTAGAGTTGGAGTCTTAGGTACACATAATATCCTTCGAGGATAGAGACCTCGGCTAGTGATGGTCAGCTTGAAATTTCATACGATTTTGAGCCTGTAGAAGGTTGTCTCAACTCACGTAGAATGGTGTCCCGATCAAGTAGATGTTCATCCATTGCTTGGACATGGGAAGTTCCTGGAGCATAGGTTAATAAAAGTGGAGGTGGAAGGCCATAGACTACTTCAAAAGGTGTCATCTTGGTGGAGGAGTGAGTAGAAGTGTTGTAACTGTACTCATCCCATGGAATCCATTCAAGCTATTTTCATGCTTGATCCCCAGCAAAGTAGCGCAGATATTGCTCAAGGGTTTGGTTGACCACCTCAGTCTGTCCATCTAATTGGGGGTGATTGTTGGAGCTCATGCATAATTTAGTTCCTTGAAGCTGGAACAAAGATTTCCAAAAGGAATTGATAAACACCTTGTCATAATCATTGATTATAGTGGTTGGCATTCCATGCAAACATATCACATTGGTCACAAAGGTCTTGGTCATAGTCATATAAATGAATGGGTGCTTCATGGGAACAAAATGAACATATTTTTTCAAATGATCAACAATTACCATGATAACGGTATAGCCATTGGAATATGGTAGCCCTTCAATGAAATCCATTGAGATGTCAGTTCATATTTTGGTAGGGACAGGAAGTGACTGGAGTAAACCTACTGGTTTCATGTTATCGGTCTTAAACCGTTAGTAGGCATCACATTGCAGCATGAACTCCTTCAACATTTGGCACAATTTTAATGAATAGAAACTTTGTTTGATTCGAGAGAGGGTTTTGTGAAACCCAAAATGCCCCTAATAGGCGTGGAATGAAAATCAACCATTATCTTAGGGATTAAAGATGAGTTGGGACTCAAATATTCTTTGTTACCCTTGACCAAACACTCCTCCATCTTGTTGGAGAAATTTATGGGTAGTTGAAGGGGAAAATTTGGTTAATAGTCCTTCATAGAAAGGGTCTCATTGCACTTCTTTTTGAAGCATGGGCCACCAATCTGTGTGCAGTTGGGAAATAGATAAGAAGTGAAATTCAACTACACGTGAGAGGCAGTCTGCACCTTGGTTTTACTATCCATGTTTCTATTCAATTTCATAATTATAACCAAGGAGTTTTGGCAACCACCATGTCTAAGCTACAGTTGTGATACGCTGTTCCAAGAGGTACTTAAGGATTTTTTGATCAATACGTATGGTAAAGGGTTTTCTCAGTAGTATGGACGTCATACTTTGATGGCCTTGATGATGGCCAAAATTTTCTTCTCATAGGTGGATAAGGCAAATTCTGATCCTTTCAAAGCTTCACTAAAGTATGTCACTGGTCTATTTTCTTGGATAAGGATGGCCCTAAGTCCAATTCCACTAGCATCAATCAATCATAAACAGTTGAGTAAAATCCGATAGGTGCAAGATTGGTAGGAATGTCAAGGCTTCTTTAAGTTGTTTGAAGGCACTCTCAGCTATCTCATTCCATTGGAATCCTTCCTTTCTCAATAAATGGGTTTAGGGATTTACAATGCTACTAAATTAACATATGAATTTCCTATAATAACCAGGTAACCCGAGGAACCCTTGAACTCCTTTTGTTGTGGTTAGGATTGGCCAATCAATGATAGCCTGATTTTGGAAGGATCCACAAAGACACCTTGCTCTCAAACAACATGTCCTAAGTACTCCACCTATAGCCCTCCAAATCTGCATTTGTACTCCTTGTCATATAGGTTGTTAGTTACTAAGATTTGGAGAATAGCTCATAGATGCACTAGGTGGTCTTCCCCTGATCGTGAGTATATCAAAATGTCATCAAAGAAAACTAAAATAAACTTTTGAAGGTAGGTTTGGAAGAAGTCATTCATGAGGCTTTGGAAAGTAGATGGAACATTGGTGAAACCAAATGACATCACTAGGAATTCATAATGGCCCTCATGTGTCCGAAGGCTATCTTAAGGATGTCCTCTTCATGGACTTGTATTTGATGATACCCTAAACGTAAATCTAGTTTGGAAAAAACTCTAGCTCTATAGAGTTCATCTAATAGTTCATCTATGACAGGGATGAGATATTTATCTTTAACTGTGTTATCATTCAAAGCTTTATAGTCCACATAGAATCTCCAACTACTATCAGCTTTCTTGACTAGTAAAACTGGTGAGGAAAAAGGGTTGTTACTAGGCCTCACCAAACCAGATTGCAAAAGCTCCTTAACCATTTTTTCAATTTCTATTTTTTGGTAATATAGGTAACGATATGGCCTTACATTGAATTGATTTACATTAGGATGCAAAGGGATGCGATGATCTTGCAATCGCCTAGGTGGTAAACTAGTAGGAGGTTCAAATATGTGTGAAAACTTTGTGAGTAGATGTCTTAACTCTGGAAGATTTGAATTGGTTTCAAGGCTATCATGGTTGTTTGAGGGAAAAATTTGGAAAAAAACCTGATGCTTTGTAGCCCATTGCATTCCTTGTTAGTCAAAGTTGTAATGTTGGTTTGTTCTAATACTTGAAACATATGGCAGGTTCCTCCCACCTTGAAGCTTAGGGTGAGCTTCTTATAATCCATCTCAATAGGGTCAAGAGTTTCAAGCCATTGGACTCCTATAACCACTTGGCATGTTGCAACCGGGAGCACATAGTAATCTACAATGACAAGATACCCTTGAATGGAGAGGGTTAGGCTACTGCACTGTCCAACACATTCTATCTTCTCAGGATTAGTCACCATGACTTCCAGTTTCTTATTCTTTACTACGGTAAAACCAAACTGAGAAATTAAGGTTTAGTCAATGAAGTTATGGGTACTACCTCTATCTATCAACACTAGCACCTTTTTATTTTTTAGCTTACGCATAACTTTGTGGCTTTGTAGGTGCGTGGTGCTTGCTATGGCATGGAAGGAAATCTTTGGTACCAATTTCTGAGGCTCTTATTTAGGAAGGGATTCTTCCATCTCATCTGGGGATTTCTAATGGAATCTTCAATCAGTAATAGCTAAGGTTGTGCGTAGCAGTACCCAGTCACAAACTTCTCATCACAGCAATAACATAGTCCCTTGTCCCTCCTTTCATGTGCTTCATGGTTGATAATTCTTTGAAAGGGCATTGATGGAGTTGTTGTACCTGAGTTCGGACTTTGGTTGTGGTGAGGTCCCAACATACCAATTGTGGAGAAGGGTGGTTGCTTTGGTGGCATTGAAAGGGGCTGATAGTGAGGAAGTTGAGTATACTTCTTTTGTAACTAATTTCTTTCTTCAATAAGCCTGGCTACTCCAATGGCATCAGCCAATGTTCGAGGCTGCTTGATTTTGACGTCAATGTGAATTTCATATCTTAGTCTAGCAATGAAGCAACCAATTAGAAATTCTTCCAGTAAGCCATCAACTCTATGGGAAATATTTTCAAAAGGTTCCTAATATGATGTGATGCTTATGGTATGTTTAAGGCGAGTCAAGGCCTCGGAAGGATCCTCGTAGTCTGTTGGTCCAAATCTTAGTTATACAGCCTTGGTAAACTCATCCTAGGTGAGTAGTGCACAAAATTTGGTAAGCCACCAGTGCCATTGCAAGGCAATGTCTTCCAAATGGAAGAAAGCCATCCGCACTTACTGGTCAGGAGCAATCTTAGTGAATTCAAGATATTCATCTACCTTATAAATCTAGCTGGTGGGATCCTTACTAGCAAATTTTGGGAAAGAAAGCTTCATGTGTGGATGAAGGTGGTCTAGGTTTGATGAGTGTGTGAGGATGAGGGTGTGAGGGTTCCTCCCTTGCAAAGGGGTTCATCTCGAGTGTGCTATGGGATGCATACAGGGTCTATAGCTCGATGAGCATGGCTTGTAAGGTAGCGCCCACTTGGTTGAAGCTAGTCTCATGTCGTTCAAGAGTTTCCATGACATCATTGCTGAAACTCAGCGTTGGACTTGCCTCATGTATGCAAGGCTCTGATACCACTAATAGGGATAATTTTGGAAGGGGGTGAAAACAAAGAGAGAAAACAAAAAGAGAGGGAGTTGATTAAGATAAAATTCTACTACCCTTTATTGAATTCATAGAGGCTATATATATAGCCTTACAAGGAAAAAGAAATAGCAAGAAAAATGCAAAGGAGTGCTAACTAACTTTGATTCCCTAACCGTCTAGTGGTCCCCTTGGTTCATGCCCATTTCCTGCCTTGCTGCATACTAGAGCATGTCGTGCTTAGCCAACTCTACGCACATGAGCAGCCTCAAGGCGTATGCCTATGGCTGCACATATCAGGAAATTGAAGAAAAATCTGTGAACTTACATTATATCATTGTATTGTTGTGTTGCTTGTTATATAGTGTAGCAAGTGTGTACATTAGTTATGTGAGGTGGTGTGTATGCTATGAATCCTAATGTAACTGAATGGATGTTTGTTGATAGTTGATATTAGTGTTGTATCTTAGTCTTGTATAACAGTTATGGTGCAATGTATGTAATGAATTCTTGCTAAGAGCTTGCTAACAGTTTTGATACAATTTTCCAACAGTTTTGATTATAACAACTACCTAACTTCTAATACATTTACCCTTAAGCACTTCATTGGTTTAACATTTCCCCTTAGTCTTAAGGCCGTAAACACTTCATTGGTTTAACAGACTTCTAGACACCCCACTGCCAAAATAAATAACATACTTTTCTAAATTTACAATATTTCCCGAAATGTCATTATAAAGTTACAATGCCTTACAAAGGTTCTAGAGATTTTCTGGACAAGCTTGCACGAAGATTAGTAGGTCAAAATACATAGGAGCCATAAGACCTTGAGATGAGGAAATATGAGCTAGTCGTTCATCATCTACCAAGAGTATAAGAAGTTGAGGTGTAAATTGAGATGAGATGTTAATGAGATTCATAAGATAATCCATTAATTTTTCAAACCCATCTCATCTTATTCATTTAATTTTTAATAAGATGACATAATAATGAAAACGCATTAATTAAGATGTCTCATTTTTCCCTAATAGGCCTAAATGAGACAAGTTAGAATATAAAAATAAAAAAACATGATAAATGATAATTTATAATGTAAGTTTAATAAGAAAAATGATACAAAAGTTAAACCTATTAGGGTTACAATTCTAAATGAGATGATTGTTGGGATCATCCGAATTCTAGAGAGAGAAGTTGGAGCAAATGATGCAATGTGTAGATTTCTTGGGGTTGACCACCTAAGGCTCAGTTAGGCGGGCGACCCTATATATACAATAGAGGGTAGGACTATCCCTCAAACTTAGGTTGTCGTTGTGCTCTCCAGCTAGGATTGTTATCTAGCTCGGGTTGTTTTCTAGCTCAGGTTATCATCCTAGTTCGAGCTAGTGTTTTATCTTAAGCTGTTATTATGGCTCGGGCTGTCACTTGCAAGGCTTCCATACATCTAAACAATGATATTTAAATGAAATGAGAAAATATGATACATGACAGTTAATCCATTTGCTTACAGCAAGATGGGAACCATTCCACATGATACGAGATTTTCTACTTTCATCCATAACTGCAAGTTCAGTAGGCTCATAACCATGACTTGATAGTTCACTGGTATTTAGATAGTTCTCATCACTCATAAGCACACCATCACTTAGCTTGCCAAGCAATGTGTGACATGTGCAAGCACACTGCATCATAAACCCCTACTTAGGGAGTCTTACTTCCTCGTAAGAACGCAAGCCCATATGGCCTAATAGGGTCATGGTTATGATACCAATTGATACAGGATGGTTAATTCATCTGTTTACAACTCGGTGGAACCTAATCCACATGGCATGAGATGTCTGCTTCGGTCTATAACTATAAGTTTAGTGAGCGTATAATCATGACTTGACAGTTCAACGGGACCTTACGACTTTGCTTCTAGAAAGAAACCCCAAAACGAATTATGTCATTTAGATGATACTCACCCTTTATAAGCACATCACTATTTAACTTCCTAAATAATGTGGGACATGTGTAGATATAATGCATCACAATATTGCACTATTAATCTATTAAAGGTATTAAATGAAATATAGGATGAGATGAGATAACACATTATATATCTATAACCAAGAGAAATAGATACCTGCTAAAAATGTCTACGGGATGCAAAAAAGAAATAGAGATAACAGATCATCCAATATTATTTTTCTAGAGCATGAAAGTAACCTCTGAGGAAGCCATTAACGAGAATATAAGTCTTGACAAAAGAAAATAATCGATGAATCTAACCAAGGAAACCTTATCAAACCTAAATTTTCATATTACCCTGATAATAAAATCCCATCCCATAGCTTCAAATGCTTTACGAAAGTCGATTAGAGGAACTACATTCCCACTAGGGCTATCCAAAAATTGGGTTGGGCCGGACCGGACCGAACCGAGTAGTTTTGTAAATGAAACGGTCCAGTCTGGTTCGTATTAAGTAAAATAGATTTTAAAACGGTCCGGTCTAGTTATAAAATATTATAAACCGGTCGGACCGGACCAGTTTTATTAAATAAATAATTTTTTTATATAAAATATTATAACTGGGGTATATATATATATATTTTTTTTCGAGTTAACGCATTCAGTCGTTAACACTTAAAGCTAACCCAAGAAATTGAAATCTCATTTCGTCTGTGCTCTGCGTTCACCACTTTGCCGTCTGACTTTGGGTGGCGTCGTCGCTTCCATGACGACTAAGCCACCATTCCTCACTGTGCTTCCACCCGTGACTAGCCACCATTCCTCGCATTGCTTCCACCAACAACTAGCCATTGTTTCACGCGCTGCTTCCACCAGAAACTAGCCACCTCTCCTCGCGTCGCTTCTACCAGCAACTAACCACCTTTCCTCGCGTCGCTTCCACCATCAACTAACCACCTCTCCTTGTGTCGTGTCGTGTCATGACAACCATGGATGAAAATCACGAAATAGGTATGTGGTGTACTACTATTGGCAGTCTGGTAGTAGTTTTTTCCTGAATAAGCTGAATGGTAAGTCTGAAGTCTAAACTCTGAAATGTGAATGGTATGTCGTTTTTTTGTTAGTCTGAACTCTGAAATCTGAATGGTATGTCGTTTTTTTGTTAGTCTGAACTTTGAAATTTGAATGGTATGTCGTTTTTTTGTTAGTTTGAACTCTGAAGTTTGAACAATTTTTTTCTCACAGAGTTCAGTTTTTTTTAAATGGTGGAAACTAATTAATACTGTTAGAACTTATAACTTCAGTTAAATTGTTCGTACATTTCCCTTCTTTTAAAGCTTAATTATTTTAATTAAGTTCTCTTTATAGATTAAATATATATAGTTCATTTTATTAATGTTTGATCATTATGAATTTCAAGAGGTACGAATTACTAGAATAAAAAATCTATGTCATCAATTTGTTCATCTACATAGCTCATTTTTCAGTTTAAGCTAATTATAATCATCAGGATGCATTCCACCTTTCTTATCAATATTTGTTTGATCTAGAAAGTTAATTAAACTTGGAGCTCAAATTCATGTCTTGTTGATGGTCTGGACTCTGGAGAGTGTTCTCAGGGTTGGTTCTGAGTGAACAACAACTATTGTGGAGTGTGGACTCGTTTAGATAATAAATTTCTCTTTAAAAAAAGTCACAGGTTTAAGGGCATTTGTATCCAATATATATTTATTTATTTATATGACTATTCCCCTACATTTAAAAAGTGTTTAAACAAATTACCTTAGTATAATCACAGTTCACAGAATACATTGATCTTTACAATTAAATGTGTTTTTTTATTAACATGATTTGTTAATATAAATTTGTATATATGATTTATATATAATCTGTATTTTTGTCATAAAATATACATAAATTGTGTTGTTTTTGTTTTATAAGTTCTTGTTAAATCATATTAGCTCTTAATTTTTAAAATGTACATAAACAATGTTTAAATTAATATTGTTATAGATTGCATAAAGTTTCTGAATACCAAACTGTATTATTAATTCATTAACGCCTGATATCATATATACAACTATAAACTAAATATTTATGTAGATAATTATATTTTAAATGTAACTAATCCACAAAGTTAATAAATAAATAAAAAGTTTTTATTAGCATTCAATTGTACAAAGTTACCATCTTTGTAATGTAGTGGCACCAAACATTTTGTGAAGCCCTCAAATTTAAGGTAATGTCCTGGATTGTTTCAGTGTGAGTCGTGTAAATGCTATTTAAAAAAATTCACAAAATGTCCTTCACTATAGGTTTATTTTATAATTAAGCTTAGCTGAAAATAAAAATAAATTCTTTAAACTTTCTATAATCTATTAATTATGTAAACTTCAAATGTTCTCGCATATATGTGAAATATCAGTCATAATTATATTATTTATTACACTTTGGTGATTGATATTATGTTAGTTTTGAAATGATTTTTGATTAAGTATAAAAAGTAATATTTTAATATATTAAGAATATGTACTAATCTATATTCTATATATAGGTGATGATGTACATAAGTTGATTGGACCAAGTCAATTTACAAATTTTACTATGTCTATGATTAAAGACATTGAACCTGAAATTCATCCGAATGAAATGGAAAATCCACCATAGAATTTAAATGACTCATCTTCAAAAAGGGGAATAGAAGTAAGTAATGTTCACCCCGATAACAAATCTGATACGAAGAAACCAAAAAATTTTAGGTCAGAAATATGGAATCATTTTTCATATATTTTACCCTATGATGTGGAAAATCCTAGAGCTACATGTCATTATTGTAAAAATATTTATGCTGCTCATCCCATAAGGAATGGAACTACTTCAATGATATATCATTTCAAAAATTTATGTAATAAGATTCCTAGAGAAGTAGATAAAGGAAAAAAGATGTTAAGTTTTCAAACACAAAAAGGAGAGGATGATAGGACAACTCATAAATTAGTTGCTGTATCATTTGATGCAAAACATGCTAGAGTTGCTTTGGCAAAAATGATTATTATTGATGAATTGTCTTTTAGGTTTGTTGAGGGTGAGGGATTTAAAGATTTTATTGCTAAAATTTGTCCTAAGTTTCATGTGCCATCTCGTCAAACAATTTCTAGAGATGTGTTTCAACTTTATTTAGATGAGAAAAAAAGTTTGAAGAACTTTTTCATAAGTGAAAAGAAAAGAGTTTGTCTTACTAGTGATTGTTGGACTTCAATTCAAAATATTAATTATATTTGTCTAACCACTCATTATATTGACAAAGATTGGAAATTACAAAAGAGAATTATAAAATCTTGTCAAGTTAAGAATCATAAAGGTGATACAATTGGGAGAGTGATAGAACAGAGTTTGCGTGATTGGGGTATATGTGAGGTATTCACCATAACACTTGATAATGCTTCCTCAAATGATACTGTTGTGTCATACTTGAAAAGAAAGCTAAAAAATTGGAATGATGGACTTGTTATGAGTGGAGAGTTCTTTCATGTGCGATGTTGTGCTCACATTTTGAATTTGATTGTAAGAAAAGGACTTAAAGATCTCCATAGTACTATTATGAGTATTCGTTGCACTGTGAGACATGTTAGATCCTCTCCTTTGAGATTACAAAAGTTTAAAATGTGTTCTATTAAAGAAAATATTGAGTCCGAAGGAAGTGTCATGCTAGACGTGCCTACAAGATGGAACTCCACATATCTAATGTTAAAATCTTCTTTAGATTTTCAAAAAGCATTTGATCGTCTTGAAGAAGAGGAAGGAACAAACTTTATTTCTTATTTTCATGAGGAGCGATCGAATGTTGGGCTGCCAACATTAGATGATTGGAAGAATGTTGGTGTTTTTGTCAAGTTTTTGAAGACTTTTTATGACTCTACTTTAGCATTCAGTGCATCTTTATGTACCACATCAAATTTATATTTTACAGAACTACATAACATTCAATCTTAAATACTTACATGGTGTGGTTCTAATGACTTGTTGTTGAAAAATATGGCTATTAGCATGAAAACAAAATTTGAGAAGTATTAGGGAAATATAGATAAGACTAATAAGATGTTGTATGTTGCATTTGTACTTGATCCAAGGTAAAAATTAGAGTATTTAGAATTCTTATTTGAAGAGATTTATGATTTAGAAATTGTTCAAAAATTGAGAGATAATGTCAAAAATACTTTTATGGATCTGTTCAAAGCTTACTATATGTTAGTGCATGGAAAGGATTTTCAATCTAATGTGACTCAATCACAAGATGTAATAGGAAGGATTCCTTCATTTGAGGAAGCAAGAAAGTTGAAATTTCTTAAACGTTTAGAGGAGAAAAATAGTTTGGAGTTGAAAACCGAGGTTGAGAAATATTTGAACACCCCATGTGAAAATGTCATGTTGGATAAGTTTGATATATTAAAATGGTGGAGGGCAAATTCTTTTAGGTTTCCTATTATCTCTCTCATTGCACGTGATGTGTTAGCAATTCAAGTTTCAACTGTTGCATCAGAATCAATTTTTAGCACAGAAGGGCGTATTCTTGATCCATTTAGGAGTTCTTTGAATCCTAAAATGATAGAGACATTAGTATGTAGTCAAAATTGGTTCTGTTCTTCCATTAATAATGACAATGTCCTCTTACCAGAATACAATGATGACCTAGAGATTTATGAATATGTTGATTTTGTTTGATTGTAAAGTTCATTAAAGACACTACAATGATCGTTGATGATTAATAATGGGTAAGTTTTAAATATTATTATCTAATGATATATTGGTGTTGATTGTGAGTTTGGATGTTTGTATATGTTTAAGAATTCTTGTAAACGAGATATTTGGAATTCATTTCTTCATGTCTAATCTTTTTTTTATTTTAGATTTTGATAACATCTTATTTATTTATTTATGTATTTATGTATTTAATAATAATATCTATCTATGTATGATTATAAATGAACATCACATTTGATTGTATTATAATAAATTATATCATATTAAACTGAATCATATTTATTTATTATTAATTGTTAAAAATCGTTCAAAACCGTTAATCAAACCGGACCAAACTGTTCGGTTATAACATTTTAGATAGCTAAATGGTCCGATCCGGTCCGATTTCAACAATATGAACGACTGATTTGGTTAAATTCTTTTTAGGTAAAATTGGACCGGATCGGACCATGGACTAATTCCCACCATGACTAGAAAGATACATAGCATTTAAACACTCAGAGCCAGAGGCCCCTGATATACATCTGTTGGTTTTGAAACCGATTTTCAATATAAAATTCAATTTTTATTTTACAAATCATGCTTAAGCATTTGTTACAGGTAACAAAAATTTACATATATGGTGGGATATACCAACAAATATTAATAATTTAAACGTTGGAATATATATTCTTATTTAAACTTTATGTTAGTTGATTAGAATAGTGTATATAGATTTATATACATATCTTTAATTCTAGCCATATTATAATAAATCGATTGTTTCAGTGTCATATTTGTGAGTGATTGCAACATCTCATCTTTTATATAGAAGTAAAAGTACTATCAAGGGTATATTTTTAATATAATTACAATTGTACCCTAACATTATTTATTTAAATAATTTATCTTATTTTAATAATGTTACATTATTTATAATTTATTTAATTAAATATTATATTAGAGTGTGGTATCACACTGTAATTCTTAATTTATATTATTTACAAAGTTTAATGGGTAAGCAAGGAAAAAGAGCTATAAGTGGCAGCACCTACGTCTTCCTTCTATGGCATGGGTTATACGTGGTGTTGCTCTTGAAGCTATATTCACTTGAGCTATCCATCTCCTTCCAAAAAAAGGAATTTCAGTGTTTAGAAATAAAGTTTCTTCATTATCCTACTAGCAATTCAAAATAGCATTTAAGTATTCTTGCTACATGAGATAACAATTGTACGAAGACTAATTATTCTTTCAATTGAAATAAGTATTTAGGACCTAAATGAGAAGGAAACACCAACTTATAGAATATTTTTGTAAGCTTTATTCCAATTCGATCAAACTGATCTCATAATTTGAATTAAACGTGAATTAAAAATATAGCACAATAAAAATATAAAACAACATGTTCAATTCAAGACACAATAAAAACAACCAACAGATAAGAAAGAATAATATGTCGTAAACATATTAATGACGATATGCCTTACAAGCTCCTATCAAAGCTAACAATATACATAAACATAACAAACAACACACAGCATGTGAATCATCCATATATACTAAAAAGTTATAAATGATTTTCAATCACTTCAAGACTTCATATGTGAGAACATATTCGATAAATGATTATTGTACTCTCACAGCATACAATCATACATAACACAACCTGCCAAAAGAAAGAGTCCAACACTCAATACTCAACAAAGATAAGGAGATACTGACTCCTTAAAGACTCATATAAAATTCACGTGCATGCATATTAATATAAATCAACATAAGCAATAAATAGAAAATAAATAGAAAGTTATAGTCATGCTACAAAGAAATGAAAGAAAGCATGCAACTACAAAAATCAAAAAGCCTTTCTAATCTGAGTCTAAGTCTAGTATGTTAGTACATACATGATTGAGACAGAATATACTAACACATTAGCTGATCAAGCATAACACGTGATATAATAAGGTAAGCCCATATAGAACCCTAACTAGTAACATTCTCGACAACAAACAATCCACTAAAACAAAATAAGAAAATGCAACTCGATAGACAAGTATAAACGTAAATGCATCTATCAATCGAGACCACTCTACCATAACTGTCTATTGTTGCTCTTGCTTGCTACATCTGCAATAACTTGATCCAACACACTGATCCAACTCTCTTCCAAAGCCAACATCACACACAGTAGTGCAATCAACCACCAATTGATCAGCAATGTGTACACCAATGTGGGAGCCACCTCAATCACAACCACTAGTAATCACTGTCTTGAGAACTCACAACTTTAACTTAGCCCAATTCCAAGAACACAATATTGCTCTCAATCTACTAGTAAACTAGTCTTAAGTACTCACAATTTAATAGCGTTATTTTACTCTTACTATCAAACACTTGAGTACAAATCACTTAAAAGCACGATTTTGCTCACAAAATCAAAAATCTCTATTACCAAACAAACACTCAAGATAATAATGACCTATAATTAGAAAAATGAGATGTCAATTTGAAAGAGTTTTGTCACAAAATTTCTCATTAAGAAATGAAAAGAAAGAGAGCATTTATAGAAAAAATTTGGCTATCCAACGGTACGTTTCCAAGGCCTCGTCGATCAACCAATAAGGAGTCCGACGAGGCACCCAATATTTCACCAAAAAATATGATTTTTTGTTTTAAAAATTATCAAGTAATTTTTCACAAATACCAACAAATAAAATGAAACAAAATCATAACACTCAACCCAACATGCACATTACGAAAACCAATCCCATAGTGTGTGTAAACATGCTTACTTATAAAGTGTACCTAACTATGTGCATGTTTGTATTACTGATCATTAGTAAGCAACTTTATATAGAGAAAGAAAAATATACTATGTAAAATAAACAAACTTTATATTTTACACACAGGAATGCCAATAAAGACACAAACGACTACAAGACTTGTAGTTTGTTTTCAAAACTTCCTTTGTTTCTATTTCTTTAGACTATATTTTCTTATATATGAATAATATTGTTATACAAATAAATCATCCAATGGAATTATAGAGAATCTAATAACAAGTGATTGGTGATCTATATAAATTTCAGAAAATGTTTTATGCTTATGTTCTTTCTTTTGTATACTCAATTTTGGTGAGTGGTTTATATGGTTAAAATGTTTTTTTTATACTGAGATTTTCGAAAAAAAAAATTCTAAACATTTCGGAGAAATTTCCATGCGGAAATGTTTCTTCTTGGGCCAAAACATAGCTAGTTTAAAAACTAGTGATTTGAACTCTCATTGAATTATTTCCAAAAAAATTGAAACTAAAACAGTAATTGTTTTTAATCTCATTAAGTTGATCCATATAAAGTTAGAAAGATATAGATTTCCAGTTTTAGAATAATTTTACTGTTCATTATTTAGAATTTTCTACAAAATGTTATACCTATTATACTAAAGCATTTTTTTGCGAAAACCTTGATTAAAATCCTATTGCTACAAGGATTTGACTTGAAAATAAAAAACAGAAAAAGTAGTGAAATCTTGGTGGCCGACCACTTAAGACGAATCATTCAAAAAGAAGACTCCCTTCCAATACAAGAATAATTCCTAGATAAACAATTTTTTTCTACAAAGGATTCACTACCAAGGTATGTTGACCTCATCAACTACCTCACAACCAAACTACTCCCTAACAATCTACCAAGATCTCAAAAAGAAAAGCTTAGAAAAGGCAATGTATTATTTGTTAGATGATTCATACCTAGAAAAACATACCTAGATCAATTATTAAGAAGGTGTATTATTTGAAATTGAATTTCATTCTATACACACTTTTGCCATATATATGCATGTGGAGTACACTTTGGAACCAAAAGAATCACCCTCAAGGTTTTTGAGAGTGTATTCTATTGATCCACCTTATTCAACTATACACATATTTTTTGTTAAGCTTGTGATTGATGTACTCTAAAGCGTAGAGACCAAATGTCTCAAACTCTTATACCCTTTGTTGAAATTTTGATGTATAAGTATTGATTTTATGGGACACTTTTGTTCGTCTAATGGATATATATATATCCATTATGTATCTAAATGGGTGGAAGCTAAAGCCACTAAAACTAATTATTCTAAAGTTATGTATTTTATGAAATCTAACATTCATTACTACAAAATTGTTTTGTTTCATCACTTAAATTTTGCCAACTCATTAAAAATTGGTGAAAAAAATAAAAATCGATGGTTTATGAAAATTGGTTCCAAAAATTTCACCGATTCTTCAAAAAATGGCCCTTTTTGTTAAAAACAAATTGTTAGTTCTAAAAAACTTGCTTCTTTTGGAAAAATATTTTGCCACTATAAAAATCGACCTTTTACATAAAATATTTCATCTATTTTTTAAAACTGACCCTTTTTTGTGAAGTATCTTTCCAGTTTTAGAAAATAGACCCTTTTTTATAAAAGAAATTCGTCAATACTAAATATGGCATTGTTTTATGAAAATATTTTGCTGGTTCTAAATAAAACGATTGGTTTTGGTCTTGCTTCTTGTAAGCCTTCCAATACTCCAATTAAATTTGGTCATATTCTCTCAATAATCGAAGGTGTTCCTCTGAGTGATCCATCTTGTTATCAATGCCTAGTTAGGACTTTACAATACTATGTGCTTATAAGACCTGATATTGCATTCTCAGTTAATAAACTGTATCAATTTCTTCATGCCTCTACTAATATCCATCTTGTTAGAGCTAAGAGAATTCTCAAATTTCTAAAAGGTATTATGTCTCATGGGCTTCCTATCCCTAAGTGTTCAAGTTTTAACCTTGTTGATTATTGCGATTTTAATAGGGCAATCAGCAAGGAAGGTAGAAGGAGCACAGGTGAATATGCAATATTCTTTGTGAAATCCTTGGTTTCTTGGATGTTAGTTAAGAAAAAAGTTGTTCGTTTGGTACAAAAGTTGAATATAGGGTATTAGCACTTACTTTAGTAGAAACGATGTAATCAAAGTCAACTTTGCATGAATTAAAGGTTCCTTTTGTTGGAGATAGTTATAAAGCTCCTTAATTTAAGGAGCAAAAAAAAGAACTTAATTCAAAGAACCATTAATTTAAGGGTAATTCAAGAAGTGAATTTTCCTATAAATAGATATATAATTGTAATGAATTAATCAACCAAGTGTTCATTCCAATTGAGGGAAAAGCTTAGAGATAAAATCTTTTGTGAGAGAAAATTGAGAGTAATTTTCTTGGGTGTAATTGGGTTGTGAGTTGTGAGTGTTGTAAACACCTTGTATAATTTTTTCACTTTTAGTAAAAAGATCTACAGCAGGCCCGGAGACGTAAGCAAGATTGACCAAACTCTGCTATCAAATTTATGTGTTCTTTTGTCTATTTTGTCTATTTTGCTTTCTTATAAATCTAGCTTATCGAGAATTAGCATAATTTCCCAACAACTAGTATCAGAGCATTTGGTGGTGATTTCTGTCATTTTCTTGTCAGGATACTATTCACATGAATAGCGAATTATGTGAATAGTGAAATTTTGTCGACGATATTTGTTTGTTGATAGAGGTGTTCTAATATACGGTGGTTTGCAGAAATAGTTAGAAACGGTTAGGAGTAAGTCAAATTTGAGTGGGAGCAATGGCCGCAGATGAAGGAAAGGTGAAACTTGAGAAATTCGATGGCATAGATTTCGGGTTTTGGAAAATGTAGATAGAGTATTATCTGTATCAAAGAAATCTATATCAACCTCTCTCAGGGAAGAAGCCAGAGTCTATAAAGGAAGAGGATTGGAATCTTTTAGACAGACAAGCCCTCGGAGTTATTCGATTGACGTTATCCCGTAATGTTGCTTTCAACATAGCAAAGGAAAAGACCACAGTGAGTCTTATGACAGCTCTCTCCAATATGTATGAAAAGTCATCAGCCTCAAACAAAGTGCACTTGATGAGGCTTTTGTTCAATTTGCAGATGACGGAAGGCACATCGATAGCTCAACATCTCAATGAACTCAACATAGTAGTTCAGTGGAAATTGAATTCGATGAAGAAGTACGAGCATTGATACTTTTGTCTTATTTAACAAAAAGCTAGAATGCTACTGTCACAGTTGTGAGTAGCTCGTTAGGAAGAAATAAGTTGAAATTTGATGATGTTCGCGATCTGGTTCTTAATGAAGAGATCCGACGTAGAGAGTCAGGTAAATCGTCAACATCTTCAGTTTTACATACAGAGTTAAGAGGAAGAAATTCAACCAGAGGGAATGGACGTGGCAGAACAGACTACCGAGATAGATCAAAGGACAGGAGGTCCAAATCCAAGAATCCTAATAATTTTCATACCTTGAAGACTATCGAGTGTTAGAATTATGAGAGAACCGGGCACTACAAAAATCAATGCAAGAATGCACTGAAGGACAAACAAGTGAAGGCAGAGGAAAATGTTACTTCCACCTCAGGAGAAGATGATGCATTGATATGTTTCTTGGAGAGCAAGGAAGAATATTGGGTGTTAGACTCTAGAGCATCATTCCATGCTATTTCATAAAAAGAATTCTTTGAGAAATATGTCCCCGGAAACCTTGGAAAGGTATATCTTGGTGATGATCAACCATATGCTATTAGTGGCAAAAGTGTAGTGAAGATTAAGTTGAATGGGTCTGTTTGGGAGTTGAAGGATGTCAGGCATATTCCCGACCTAAGAAGGAACTTAATCTTAGTAGGGCAATTGGCTAGTGAAGGCTATACTACGATCTTCAATGGTGATGATTGGAAGAGCACAATGACAGTTGCTCGAGGCAAGAAGACTGGCACTATTTACATGACAGTAAGGGCACGTTGTTCAATCGCAGTTGTAGCAGGAAATGAAACACCAAATTTGTGGCACCAGAGACTAGGCCACATGAGTGAGAAGGAGATGAAGATTATGCACTCAAAGGGAAAATTCCAAGCCTATAGTCTGCAGAGATAAACATGTGCAAAGATTACATACTTGGAAAGCAAAAGAGAGTCAGCTTTCAAACAAGTGGCAGAACCTCAAAGAAGGAAAGGCTAGAGCTTATCCACTCTGATGTTTGGGGAACAACAACCATCTCATCCATTGGTGGGAAACACTATTTCATGACTTTCATCGATGATCACTCTCGGAAGGTATGGGTTTACTTTCTAAATCATAACTCTGAAGTATTTGAGGATTTCAGATGATGGAAAGCTATGGTTGAAAATGAGATAGGTTTGAAGATCAAAAAGCTCAGAACCGACAATGATGGTGAATATAAGACACCAGATTCAAAAATTTCTACTATGAGCATGGGATCAGAATGGAAAGAACTGTGCCAGGCACGCCTCAACACAATGACTGAGTGTATGAACCGAACGTTGACAGAAAGATCCAGAAAGCAATCAACATGGCAGCTTATTTAATCAATTGAGGTCCATCTTTTCCATTGGAGCATAGAATTCCATAAGAGGTATGGAGCAGAAAAGAGGTGAAACTATCACATCTAAAAGTTTTCGGATGTGTAGCATATATGCATATCAGTGATCAAGGCAAACTTGATCCTAAATCCAAGAAATGCACATTCATCGGTTATGGTGAGGATGAGTTTGGCTACCGTATTTGGGATAAAGAAAACAAGAAAGTGATCCGTAGTAGAGATGTGATTTACAACGAATGGGTGATGTATAAAGACATGCATAAAATAGACGCCAACGACTCAGAGCAAAATCCATCAGTATTTGTAGATGCAGATGATGTCCTAGATAGTTCCACAACGGAACCAATTGTAACAAGTCCTCAGCTAGAGGAACTTGTTGGAAAGAGCAGTACGCAGCAGTCCGACACACCACAACCTTCTACTCTAGCTCCTGTATTGAGAAGGTCTTCTCGACCTCATGTGCCTAACAGGAGATACATAAATATGTTGTTGACTGATGGAGGGGAGCTTGAATGCTATAATGAAACTTGTCAGACTCGAGATTCCAATAAGTGGGAACTTGCCATGAAAGAAGAAATAAAATCTCACATCTCCAACCAGACATGGAACTAGCTGAGTTACCTATGGGAAAAAAGGCACTTCACAACAAATGGGTGTACCGGGTGAAAGATGAGCATGATGGTTCCAAGAGATACAAAGCCCACCTAGTTATCAAAGGGTTTCAATAGAAGGAATGAGTTGACTATACTAACATTTTTTCTCCCGTTGTGAAGCTCAATACTATCAGATCAGTGTTGAGTATTGTAGCCATTGAAGATCTTCATCTTGAACGGTTGGATGTGAAGACTACATTCCTTCACGGAGATTTAGATGAAGAGATATACATGTACCAACCAGAAGGTTTCTCAGAAATAGGGAAGAAGAACATGGTGTGTAGACTTAAGAAGAGTCTGTATGGCCTGAAACAAGCCCCGAGACAATGGTACAGAAATTTTGATAGCTTCATGCATAAGGAAGGTTTCCAGAAGTGCAATGCTAACCATTGTTGCTACTTCAAGAGATATAGGTCCAGTTATATCATTTTACTATTTTATGTTGATGATATGTTAGTAGCAGGTTCAGATATAGATGATATTAGAAGGTTGAAGCAGTAATTGTCAAAGGAGTTTGACATGAAAGACTTAGGTCCAGCAAAGAAGATTCTTTGAATGCAAATCACAAGAAATAAGAAGAAAGGATCTTTGCAGTTATCTCAGGTAGAGTACATCAATCATGTTTTGCAGAGATTCAACATGGGAGACGCCAAGCCAGTTAGCAGACCCTTGGCTAGTCACTTTTGCCTATCCAAGGATCAATCCCCTCACATAGAGGAAAAGAGAGAATTCATGGCTAAGGTTCCTTATGCCTCAGCCATTGGAACTTTGATATACGCAATGGTCTGTACGAGACCAGACATTAGCTATGTAGTGGGAGTTATTAGCAAATTTATGTCAAACCTAGGGAAAACTCATTGGGAAGCAGTCAAGTGGATTTTGAGGTATCTGTAAGGCTCCACAGAAAAGTGCTTGTACTTTAGTAAAGGAGAGTTAAAAAGTACAAGGCTACGTAGATGCATACTTTGGAGGTGAAGTTGATCACCGAAGAAGTACCACCGGTTATATATTTACTGTTGAAACTACAGCTGTTAGTTGAATGTCACAAATACAGAAAATTGTCACTCTATCCACTACAGAGGCTGAGTATGTAGCAGTGACTAAAGGTAGTAAAGAGATGATATGGCTTCAAGGTTTGTTAATTGAGCTGGGATTCAAATAGGAGAAGAATGTTCTGCACAGTGATAGTCAAAATACAATACACTTGGCGAAAAATTCAGCATTTCATTATAGAACCAAGCATATTGGATTTCATTATCACTTCATCAAATCTCTATTGGAAGATGATGTGTTAATACTGGAGAAGATTCAAGGAAGCAAAAATCCAGCGGATATGTTAACAAAGGTGGTGACTATTGACAAACTAAAGTTGTGCTTAACTTCAGTTGGTCTGCTAGAGTAACAAGACTAGAAAAGCTGCTGCATTAATTGGGGTGTGAAGACAGATTGAAATTAGTCTTCAAGGGGGAGATTGTTGGAGATTGTTATAAAACTCCTTAATTTAAGGTGCAAATTAAGGAGCAAAACAAGGAGCTTAATTCAAAGAACCATTAATTTAACGAGTAATTCAAGAAGTGAATTTTCCTATAAATGGATATGTAATTGTAATGAATTAATCAACCAAGTGTACATTCCAACTTAGAGAGAAAAGCTTTTATGAGAGAAAATTGAGAGTAATTTTCTTGGGTGTAATTGGGTTGTGAGTTGTGAGTGTTGTAAACACCTTATATAATTTCTCCACTTTCAGTAAAAAGATTTGTAGCAGGTCTGGAGACATAAGCAAGATTGGTCGAACACAGTTATCAAACTTGTATGTTATTTTATCTATTTTGTTTTCTCATAAATTTGGCTTATCGGGAATTAGTGTAATTTCCCAACACCTTTAGCTAATGTTCTTTAGTTATATTGTGACAACATTAGCACCCCTTACTTAGCAGCTAATCCTATGATGCACGCATACATGAAACATGTTGAAATTAATTGACAATTTGTTAGAGATAAAGTAATGGAAGGGAAATTGAATGTTATACATACTTCATCTGAGACTCAACTTGCTAATACTCTTGCAACGCCCTCTTAAAGGTTGGGTTTCACTTGTTAAAATCCAAACTCTTAGTGTTTCCTCCATCTTGAGTTTACAAGGGATGTTAAGCTATGGTGTTAAGTTCAAGTGTAGTATAGTTAAAGGCTTTGTACATATGTATATTGAGTTGTTAGAGTTAGTTACAAATCCACGGATCATATCATAGCAATAGTTACTAAATATAACAATGTATACTTGTATATTCAGTCAATAAAAAAACAATACAGCATAAGCATTTTCTTCTCTTCACTATCATCTTACTCTCAATTCTTTAGTTCCGTAAAGTGGCCACCAATATGTTAGTATCCCTGTAAGAATGGAAAACATTGCTTCAAGATTGGAACGATTGGTATGCTGAGAACATAAAGAAGCTCACTTGATTAGGAATAACCTTAAACTAATAATCGCCCCAAACTAACCCTTTCTTTCCTTAGTTAGTGACTAATATAAGTGTTATTTATAACTAAGAGGAAAATAGAAAAAAACAGTAATTAGTAATTAAAAGAAACATTTTAAATAAAATAAAAAACATTTACTTACCAATAATATCCCTTTACTGATGGTTAGAAGTTTGATGATCATGTGGGTGAATATTAGATTTAGAGTTATTTTAATCTTTTATATATTTTTTAAACTATGTCTTTCAATTATTGAACATGATATTTTTTTATCTTTTTTGCTATTAGATATAAATAATTGTTTGGAGAGAATTACAAAGTGCTATTAGATCAAGGAGATTATAAAGAGATAGAGTAGATCTCTATAATGGGTCACTTGGGTACATATATTAGAAATTATTACCCCAGGTATTGGCATCTCAATGGAATGACCACTTCTGACTTGCTGTCAAATCATGTCATACGATGAGACTATGTCTGTGTTTTTCTACACTTCACGACTTTATGTCCCCTCAGTAGGTCGTACACCTCAGATATTTCGTTAAGTTCATACACCTAGCACAACTTGGTTTCAACTATTATCCTGTGTAGTAGGTATACTCAAATCACCCCTATACATACCGCACACCCCGTGTGTACCCCAGATACATGGGGCACCCCCTAGTACACAGCACCCCAAACGTTAAGTCTCCCATTCTTTTATTTTAAAGCAAGACGAAAGAATTAATTTCATTTAACCACAATAATGTGTATTTTTAGAAAATCTTTTCATCTTTCATTTATTTAAATCATATTAAATTCATTGGAATAAATCCTTTCAAATTATTTTACATTTGTCAACCTTTCAACTTCTTTTGGATAAATCAGCTCCCTCAACCACTATATTAGGGGCCTTAGCCCTTTATTCTTCCATTCTATCTCAAACATTCAAAATTTCACTTTAGAGAATTTCAAGCTGTGTGGAGAACTTTAACTTATGTTAGAAGAAATCCAGTCCGTGCTAAAAGAAACTTAATACGTTTTTTCACATTTTTTTATCGTGATTTGCCCAACTTTAGGTGCTTCCACTAACTTATACTTTTTAATTTTTTTTTAATCTAATGGCCGAGCAAACCAGTTCTCAACCAAGTAGTGTCCCTTCTAAGTCCACCTCAAAGACCGAAGACTTACTACCCCCTATAATTCATAAATATAAGTCACGGGGTAGAGAAATACAAGTAAGGGAACCAGAGACTCAAAATAGGGATCTAAAGCTTCATGTTTTTATGCCAAGTCTGACGAACGGAGTCCGTGTGCAAGGAACTACACGTTTCATAATAAAGAACTTTGGGACATCTGAAGTGGGTCAAACATCTCGCGATACCACTTTAAGTCATGTCGAAACAAGTGGTGCTCAAGTGACCTAGTCGAGTACCCTGATTACTCCAAGTGTTCCTTCATCTAACACCTCGAGAGCCACAACTAGGTCTATACGTCTCATCCATCTCACCATGCCCCAAAAGGTGCAGAGAGAAAAAACCATGACATGAAACAATGAGAGCCCATGGACTAAGTTTCGAGGAAGAAAATTCAAAAATTACCTTCCAGACTGACTATAAATGACATGTATCATTTAAGAAGAGCGTACTCTATTCTACCCCATATGAACCTCATTCCAATCCCCCAACGTCTCCTCAAAACGGATAACACGCCTCAAGGTTTGCATGAGGAGGCTCTATGTGTTGGTTTAAGGTTTCTAATACCTCAAGTGGCAGCCCATTTCTTGAACACTTACAAATTGACTCTGGCCCAAATAAACCCCAACGATTGAAGGATACTTTTGAGTTTGGATGTGGCTAGAGGGGGCAAGGATTTGATTTGGGAGAAAATGAGCATTTACTGTATAAAAATAAACGGGGTGGATGAAGGTAGATCATACATCTCGACCATCACACTCCATGGTCTTATTCTAAAATTGCCCGACAATTATTTCTATGTTAGGGGTGATATTTGGGATATTGAGCCCGCGGCTCCTGTATGTTCAACCTGGACTCATAACTTTGGTACATCGCAACCATGGGGTCAAGAAATGCCCATGGTAATAATGTCTATATTTTGGGGTGGTTTCATTGCTCTTTCAACATTGAAAATTTTTTATGTCTCCTTATAAAGCACTTCTAGCGAATGTGGGATAGTTTTAATGAGTTCTACAAAAAACCACATGCCCCTTCTTATCCCTTTCTTGAAAACCTCAATAGAGATAGAATTAAGGCACTATGAAATCTCCATTTTCTCCTTCTCTTCATATAGTTTTCTATCGTTTCTTCATTTTCTTGGACTATGGAGAATAGTTAGTGTGATTCTTTCCAAATAAGCTTGTTGCAAGCGTAATTTGTGATGAATGTCTTTACCAATTAATTGAAATTAATAATGCTTTTAGGTGGAAGTTTGACAAACCATTTCTATGTCATGTCTTGAAATGTTAAAGCAAAAATCTTACAAAATATGGAGTCCTTTTTTCTTCTTCCGAGATGGACATTGGAGCCATAGCCATGTTGAAGTGTATGACATGAGCTACTGGGTCGTTTTTCCCCTTATAGGGTGGACATTTTGGGGTTGAAAATTTAGGTAGGAGTACCATCAATTACATTTAGTCAGAAGATGGGGATGTTGATAATTGGTTTCACATGGCCTCATTATCATTCACAAGACGTCCCTTTTCCTATTTTTTGAGTTGATAAGACATTTTTTCTTCCATATTTTTTCATTTCTTGCCCCATTCATTATTGAAAAGATTTGATTGGGTATTAGCATGTGTCTTTGTGTGAGGCGTTTGTGTGTGTGTTTCAAGTTGGTCATTCGTGGGTTTGATAGGATAGCCATGTTCTTGAGCTTGTGGTAGATTGGAGGGTTGATGGTGATGTTTTCTTGGTCCAAAAATTTGATGAGTTCTTGTTGGGCGTGATGGTTACAAGGGTGGAGTAACTATTATAGTTTGGAAAGCTTTCAACTTTTTCCAAATAGATTTCTTATAACAAAGAGCACGGAGTTTCTTGTTATCATTATGGGACTGGATAAATGCTTGCTACAACTTTGCCACTTCTTGTTGAAGTTTTTGCATTTGAGCACTTTTATCTACAGATACGTCTTCAGAGCTAGTACTTATTGAACTAGTAGCATGCAATACTATTTTAGTAACTTCAGCCCCATTTACTAGGCCAGATGGGTTACTAGAATGATATCCAAATTCTCGATGAGATGTGAGATGGGTTGCTTGATAAGGTATGTGCTCCATAGAATCAACTGCAAGACCCTAGAGCACAGGATGCCTAATGTGGCTTTAAGGATTACTTCTTCGTGAAACGGATGTTATGTGATGACTGGTCATGATGAAAAGTGAATTTTTTAGTATACGAGGTGATTCTTTGAATTTTTTAAATAAAAGGTCTCGAATTCTCAATATGGACTGAAAAAACTCAAGGCTCACGGTGAGTGCTAATGGAAAGGATTACAAAGTGCTACAGGATTAAAGAGATTATAAAGAGAGCAAATCCCAATAGAACTGTCACGCCTGACTTGCTATCAAATCCTGTCATACGATGAGGTCATGTTTGTGCTTTTCTTCACTTTATATATGTATGTCCCCTCGACAAGTCGTACACCTTGGTCACCCCCGTTAGGGTCATAACCCTAAAAAACTTTGGTTTCTACGACCATCCTGTGTAGTAGGCATCTCGCACACTATCTACCTCATGCTTAAATCGCTCCATATACATACCACACACACGAATATTCGCACCAGATACATGAGGCACCCCCACCCCAAACAATACCCCAATATTAGGTATTTATTCTTTGATTCTTGGTTGAATGTCGAGCTCAACCCAGAAAATATGCAAGCTAAACACTTGGGTTGACCCAATTTTTTTCGAAGTCCATCTTAACCATTATGCATCCCTAATGAAAAATCATGTATATCAATGAGTCAAAAGTTAACAATTTTCCAATACTATTGACATTTTAGCGGTATTTGACTAAAATGGGTCCAAAGTGGTGAAAAGGTATCAAGACCTTATATGTACTTCATTAAAATAGAATTTGCAGTAGATTGTTTTTTGTAGTAACCAGTCATCAAATTATCTACCAAACATTAACTTTTTATCGACTTTTATCGATCATCATTTTGTGTCAACCTTAGTCGATCACTACTCGCTCAGAATTTTTATTTTTTTTGTATAATATAAGACTTGATGCTTTCCAACAATTTTGACCCCTTTAAGGCAAATACTAGACATTTTGGATAATTGTTTAGATGTTTACAGGAGAAACATGCGTTCAAAGAATTACTGGAAATAGAAGGATAAAGAAACATAAGGCAATTTTCTTATTTTTTGCTAAAGAGATGTAAAATATAAATTACAACTAAAAGCAAAATACAATACCACCTAAACTTGAAAACTGATCTCTCTTTTGTATCTCCTTTATTTTTCTTTGTTCTTTGAGCTTTTAAAAATGTTATTTGGACAGGACTACAGATGACAAAATTAATTGCATGGACTTCTGAAATATGACAACATGAAGCATTTCAACAATATAATATATAAGTAGATATTCTCGAATTAAGCATATGATGTTACTCCTACAAAATTGCAGACAAGCTGTATCAGTCAGGGATTGAATGCAGAGAAGGCCACGACCGAGTTGTGTCCACCAAATCCAAATGAATTTGAAATAGCTGAAAATAAAATATCATTTCATTGAGTAAACTTGGACAATGGTTGCATAAGTGATAAGATAAGCAACATAAATGCATGGATTAAAATATCCATAATATCCTTGAAATTTTTGTTATATCTTTTTAAATAATTATAAATTCTACAAAAATTTCTATCCATATTGATAATATCTTTACAAAATTAAATAGTCATATATCCGTAAATTCCAATATTTTTAATCCTTGCATAAATAGTAATGACAGGTTGGTTTTACGTGTAAGACATCATACCAACATTAACCTCATGCTGCTGTTTTTGATTTGCAACAGTGTCAAACTCCACTGAGGGCTCTGGATTCTGCATTTTGTCAAAGAATAAGTCATACGTCATCACGTATTCAAGGAATTTAAAATTATAAATATTCTAAAAGCATTGAATTGCAATGATCAAATCTTGGAAATACAAAATCATAAGCTCTGTGTAATCGACATACAAATTGGTTAATACTGGGATGCAACCATCCCGTTGTTATGGCTTTTACAGTGGCAATGGCTTCCAAACCTCCAGCAGCACCAAGACAGTGTCCAATCATAGACTGAAATAAATTTAGAAAGATAAAGAAATCAATCAGCAATCAATAGAAAAGATGGCTTCAGCTTATTATCTGCATTAGCGATAAAGTCAGACAAGATCAATAACCAGAGAAAGATGGAGATAGAGTTTTGCCTTGGTTGCATTGATCTTGATCTCTGATGTGTTTTTGAAAACCTTCTTGATAGCATTTATCTCAGCCAGATCACCAGCAAGAGTGGATGTCGCATGAGCATTGATATAATTTACCTGAGACGAAAGTAAACTAGTTAAATTATAACTCATTCAGAAATGAAGATAACTTACAACCTATCATTAATAGTGGCCCTCGGTCTACAATTTCTCAAAATAGTTTACTTAAGTCACTTGACCTCCATTACTTTTGAAAAAGCTAATAAGTCAGTTAGGTGACTTCTCAAGATAGAAAAAAGCCTCACTCTTTCTGCCTTCCTCAACTGCATTTGCATCTTCAGCTCTCGCCTCGCCAGGGAGGGACCTCCCCTTTAGGGAGAGTTCCTTTTATGTACTCACCTTTTCTTTCTAGTGATTTTCACTGCTCTCTTTCTTGGCTCTCTTTGCCGAAGGGGAGTTTTTGTTCATATATAATATGTTACAACTCATCATAATGGTTTAGTTTATCAGATTTGACTCACAAGATCGGATCTAATATGTTTTTAGATCTCAGTTAATTAAGTATAGTGCCTTCTGATGAGTGGGTTATGTGTATTTCTATAACTCTCTGAAAAGATTTATCAAAATGCAAAGCTCTCAAATTGGGGTCTCTTTATCTCCTTTTGTAAAGCTCATCAACTTGGGATTTCATTCACTGGGGTACAAGCTTTTGATCATAGACGTCCCGTAGCTCTAATACCAATTTAGATTGCATTGGTTGCCAAATCCTCCCTAAAGCTGATTGGAATGTGGGACTAACTCTTCCAAGCCTCCTTCAATAATAATTAAAACTTCATCTATAATAAATGGTGCTCTAGCATTTTGCACAATAACCCCTGCACCCTAAACCAGCAATACTGGCCACTAATTGGCATGACAGGTCAGCTCAATGCAATGCCAGTAATATAATTCTGAACCTTTTATCTAAAGCATTTTCCCTTATTTTAAATCTAAATTGATTTTATAATATACATAGCTAATCATCACAATTTCCCTCTGCTAGTTCCAACTAGTTCCAGTATCAAACTATCAAAACCATCTAGAAAGATATGATAATGCAACTAGATTTATATTAAATTGCTTTTAGCAAGGATAAGATGGAAAAAATTTGTTTGAAGCTAAAAAATTTAAGAAATTTGAGAAAAAAAAAACGTAAAGGTGCATATTAACATAAATTATTTTGTCAAGAATCCAACGAAACACTGGACAATAGTTACAAATCTAGAGCACAATTGTTATCTTGGTTTACCACAATGGAAGACCAAATTTCAACTTATCAGTATTGAAGCTATCATTAGGAACTAACTCAAAAGTAACCAACAGCAAGTCTATGTTACGTCCTCTAATACATGCTACAAAAACCTATATTCTCACTAATTCTTATAAAAGCTCTTTACATGCTCAAACAAGGCAACAAACAACTTTGAACAGGGGAATCAAGGAAAATATCTGCAGACAAGATGCAAGATCAATTAGTTTCAATGCATCGACTTATTTTGCTATTTCCTCTTTACTTTCTACCTTTTCTCTTTATCAAAGCTATCATCAAAGGATTAGGATCCTCTGCTTGTTTATATTTATTTTTAAATCTTAATTGTCCATTTTACATCCAATACATGTGGTGATTTAAAGCTATTAATAAAAAATAATATTTTAACCCTTAGATTAAGAAGGTATGGCTTAGATTTGACAAGTAAAAACAAGAACAAGTAGAAGATCCTATTCCATCACCAAATACATCCTATTCCATCACCAAATACAATTACTGGGTAATTAAGCATTGAACAAAATTCTATTAGCTTAGAAAAGCATTTCGACTGGATGACCATTGAAGAACAGAAGATACAGAGGAGCTTTATGACTAACACATAGCTAAGAATATAAAATCCATAAATCTCATACTAGTACTAGATAATATGTTTTATTGCATCTTATTGAAGTTCAGTGACATGCTTGAATGAGGCAACAGCAACACAATCTTAAACAGAAAAATTAAGAAAGAAGTCCAACCACAACAGAAATTCTCAATTAGTTTCAAGAAACTGATTGAATTGACTATTTCCTCTTTATTCCTAAACTTTTGCTCAAGATCATAATAGCTAACAACTCAATCTATAGTCAAAATACTATTGGAAGGGTAATTGAACATCAAATGTTTATGGTTGAGATTTGAGAAAGAATTAATATGATTTTCCTGTAACAACCCAAACAGTAGCTATGTGAAAAAGAATGTATATGGAAAATCAAAGGTGTCATAATATTCACAAGCACCCACAGCTAAAAATAAATTGTGAAAACAAACAACCAAGCACAAGCACAAACATAGACAGATTGAGAGGGTAATAAAATATGAGTGAAAAAAGTAACCATGCAAATAGATCATAACACGTACATTATCACCAAAATATTTTTTTTCTACAGGACATAAAGCTAAAAATCAGGCACCATTGAGGAAGAAGAAAGGTTAAAGGGATTAACAATACCTCCTCTGGTGACACACCAGCATCTTCAAGGCACCTTTGAATGCATGATGAGACACCAAGCCCATCAGCTCTAGGATCAGTCATATGATGAGCATCACAGTTAACAGCACCACCCAAGTACTCCGCAATAATTGGTGCACCTCTGTTCATTGCATGCTCTAAGCTCTCCATTACCTGTCAACAAAATCATACATCTTCAATGTAAATATTTAACCTCAATCAATCAGAACAAGGATCCACTTCAGCATTGCAAAGCATCTGAAAATAAAATATTTATTAAAAGATAACTTAGTCCAGTTCTCATTGCACATTTTTCTTTCAATTGAGACAAATAAAATTTATAATGGATAATTTCAGATCATTTTTGAACATGATTCTACAAACAATTTTCTTTTAAAGCTATCACAGTAAATGCATACTTACCAATATCCCAGCACCCTCACCCATAACAAAGCCATCTCGATCTTTATCCCAAGGCCTTGAAGCCGTTTTTGGATCATCATTTCTTTGAGAAAGAGCCCTGCATGCAACAAAACCTCCCAGCCCGATGGGAATAATAGCAGCTTCAGTTCCACCAGCAATCATCATATTAGCCTCACCTCGACGGATGTGGTTTGCAGCAGCATAAAAGCAGTAGTTTGATGTAGCACAAGCGGTAGAAATTGAATAGTTGGGACCCATAAAACCTAGATCAATTGCAAGCAAAGCAGATCCCATGTTTGTAATAGCATAAGGAATAAAAAATGGTGTTATTTTCCTGTGACCTTTTTCTACTAGAGCCTGAACACCATCAGAAAAGACAGTAAGACCTCCCATGCCTGTCCCTACGAGCACACCTGCTCGCTCCTTGTCAATCTGCAACATAGGCAAAACCAACTAGGTTAGTGAATCAAATACAAGGCATATGATAAAATAAAGTAATAAACGCATCAGCATGAATTAATCATGTCATATTATGGCATAATAAACATTTAAAATCTTGACGGTCCCTTCTCACATCTGGAAAATTAAATCGACATTTCAGCAGATAATACTTCTGAGGAATTATCCAACTAGAGTCAGTGATGAACTAGCATAAGATTAAAATATTGTATCTGGTGAAAAAGCCACCACAAGGGAGTCTTTAAGATAAAGGACCTCGCCATTAATTATCAGCACATTGAAGAGGCAAGTAGCTAACTGAAATGTATATAGGAGATTACATATTGAGATTCCTCAACAGCACAACAAAAATGAGCACAAAAACTTAATAACTAACAAAATGGTCAAATATACAATGCTTTCAGAGAGAAAGATAAGAAAAGATATCCACTAAATGACGAAATTATTCATTGTTGCTGGGCTTATACAGAGATGGTACTCCAACAAATCATATAAAAGGATTTTCTTGAACTTGCAACTTTGCTATAACATATTCTATAAAAATCTCAAACTAGACACACACAAGAACGCAAGTTCAACTGACATTTAAACCCTCAAAGATCCATAAATTGCAACAAATACACACTTGGAATAATTTTAAATCAAACCCAGCTAAGTATTGAGAACGAACAAAAACAAACTAATTAAAGCATAAGAACAAAATCCCAAATCTCAAACCAATCACATAGAACTGTGATTTTGCATGCAAATCCAGCATTGTAAGAAATGAACAAAAACCCAAGTCTCAAACCAATCACATAAGCCCAAATCTTAAACACATAAAAACATATTCTTGAACTTGCAATTTGTTTCTACCTTTTCTATGGAAATCTCAAAGTAAACCAAAAAACACACATATAAAGACGTTTGATAAATAATTGTTTAATTACCAATTTAACAACTCAAAGATCCATTAACTGCAACAATCACACTTAGAACGAGTTTCAATAAAATAAAGCATAGGCATAACAAGAAAGAAGAAGAAGAAGGGGGGGGAAGAGAACGAACCTTGGAGAGCTTATCACCACCAAGATCAGCATCTTCAAGGGCCCTTTTCCCAGCAACGAGACAGTAACGAAGACAATCATCTAGACGACGATCATTCTTGCCATCAATGTATCCTTGGGAGCTAAATCCACGGATCTGACCACCGAACCGAGTAGGGAACTTTGAAGCATCAAAACGGTCAATGGGTCCGATCCCACTCTCCCCATCAAGGAGTTTATCATAGTAAGTAACAACATCGTTGCCAAAAACCGAAACAAGGCCCATGCCTGTAATCACCACACGCTTCTTTGGGTCCTTCTCGCGCTTGGGCGCAGAGACAGTAGGAGAAGGCGAAGAAGAGGCTCGAATGAAGGAAACCTTACTGCAAGTGGTGGCATTCAGAACATGGGTACGTTTGCGAAGTGGGTCTAGTGGAGAGACTCGTAGAGTTGGGGATTGAAGAGCTTGCATTGTCACCTCAAAGCTTATTGGCTTTTCTGGGTATTGCCAATGAAGAATGAAGACAATGGGGTGAGATTTGAACGACGATAATACCGATGCTGTTGCGAAGGAGAAGGGAAGAAGAGTTAGAGAGTTGGACTTGGACTGTGGGACACTTAGTGGTCTTAAATGCAAATTGGAAAGCAGCACATTGGTTGCCTGAGCGACCTTCACAATGTTATGTTTACTTAAAAAGCAACGTTACATGGTCCAAATTTTGGCGTGCTACACTGGCAAATGGTGTCAATTATATAATTTATTTGATAAATAAGTTGTATTAAGTTAATTTATTAATAAAAACATTTTGATTATATTGAAACATTCCAGATTCAGAATATCTCGAATCAGGGTTATATAGTTGACTCAAAAAATTCAATAAATAATATATTATTCTAATTAAATATAACTTAATATATTTATTTTAAATCAATTCATAATCGTGTAAAGTTTAATAAATAAAATAATATTAAATATTAATTTGATGGGTTATTTTTGAGTTATTGTGTCGTGTGATGACAAATGAGTTAAAATAGATTATATTATATCGTGTGAAGTTATTTATTTTGTATTCAAGTTAATCTTATGTTATGTTATTAAATGGTGTTAGAAATTACCACCCTAATTACACTTGACCTTTTATTACTCTTTCATTATTTGTTTTTCTATTAATTTTTCTTTTTCTGCAAATAAAATAGATAGTTTCTTATCTATTGATAAAATTCTTTAAATTCAATAATATTAATTGGTAAATTTTAAATGTTAATTGCTTTATTCCATTCCAAATTTCTCGATATGAATCCATCTTATCAAGATTATAGCAAATTGATGAAGTTGATTTGCCTCTTCTAAAATGTGTTTCGTGGCACTTGAGATTAGTTGCCAATTTTCCTAGAGTAACACATCTATCACTATCTTGACATCTCTTTCGGTATAAACAGATTGATTTTTGTATTGCACTGTATATTTAAATGCTTCTAAGAAGGTCATTGCTTCTTCCACGTAAATAGTATTGGTGAATTGAGTCCAACAATGAATGGTTTAACAATGATGATTGGTATCTATGAAGCCTATTTCTTGTGTCCATGCTACATCAAAATTTATCTTTATGGTTGAATGTGAAGGTGATTTCCATCATGGTGGAATATAAATTATTACTCCTTCTTCTTCTATGGCATTGTTCTTTACAATCTTTTTCCTTGAGTAGTTTAGTGAATTACTCAATCCTTAGAAATATTATCTTTATTAGAAATTAGGATTTATCTTCATTTTTTTTAACATTACTTCATTTATGAGCCACCAAATATGTTCTCTCATTAAGATTGCCACTAAGTTGAAATGGCTCTTGGATATTTCCTTAAGAATCCATTGTCGAAATTGGTGCATCATGAAAATTAAATAAATTTATACGTCTAGTTTTTCTAAAGAAAACTGGATGTTTCAATTTCAATGTAGCCACCACAATTTTAAAATTTCACATTTGATAAATAAATGTTTAACATCTTGCACCTGAGCATGACATAAATAATAATTATAATCATCCAAAGTTTTGAATGATGCAATCTTTTTCTTTATGTTGAGACAATCATTTATTATATTTCAAACTAGAAGTTTGTGTCTCTCGTATAGTTAAGCATTCCATAATTGTTTTTACATAAAAGAGAGCTATTTTTATATGATTTGGAATTCATTAGTACCCATTATGCATCTTTAATAAAAAAAATGTCATTTGCATGATCTATACTAACAAAGTTGATCTTGTATTCCCTCTGTGAAAGGGTTTTATGCTATTTATGAAAAGGGCAAAATTGTTATCAAAAGTATTACAAATTGAGTCATGACCCCAATGTCAGTCGTTGTTCTAAACACAACATTATCTCTTGCATTATTTGAAGGCTAAATGTTGAGTACATGTGATGATATTATTTGTGCTAGTAAAGCAAGAATTCAAGGATTAGTGTACGGATTAATACAATTATCATCTCCAATCTTCCAATAACACCCTTGTTCAAAAATTTCTTTAATCGATAGTAGACCATTCCAAATGCTCAAATCATTCTTTTCTTATTACACATTCAAGAAGTTTTCTTCTTTAAGATATTTGACACTAAACAATTTGACCTAAATTTATCTAATTGTATAATTAATTCCTAATAGGATTTTGATAGCATTACTTTGTTAAAGTCTTCAAACTTTCATAATCCTTAACACCCTTGGGATTTAGGTATATAGATTTTGCATTTTTCACTAATGTTGGTAAGGATCTTGAAAGTACTTATGGAATAAATTGGTATGTTTTGTAGCACATAATTGATAAGGGTGGTTTTTTCTACTTGTGAAAGCAATTTGGATTTTAAGCTTTCAAGTTTACCTCACAATTTTTCCATAATTTTTTTGAATTCTATTTTTTTAAAATTTTTGATTAGCAATGAATAACCCAAGTATTTAATGAGATTATATGTAGTAGAAATTTGGAGAATATCCAAACAAGCACTTGAATGAATTTCATACAATCTACTCCAGCATAAAATAGTTTGAATCATATGGGAGCAAATCAAGCTTAGAGTCTTACCATTCTCATTAGCTAAAAAATGCGAAGAAATGGCTCTACTATGTTTCTTCATATACCATCACCGTATGGAATAAAATGAAGAAATTATCTTTGGATAAGTACTTTCTAGCATCCAAGGCCACACTCATTAGAAAATAAATTTGTAGTATCCAATAATACAATGGAGAAAGCCTATATGAGTATTGTGAAAGGTTTAAAATACTGTGTGCTAACTACCCCTACCACAAGATTAGTGAACAAATTTTTCTTCAATATTTTTACAAGAGACCTTTGCCTATACAGAGAATGATGGTGGATGCAACTATTGAATTTACAAGAATAAACAAGATGCCAATTGAGGTAAAGAGTTTAATTACAACTATGGCTGCTAATTCTTAACATTTCAATACCAAGATCGAATCACCATAACAAAGGATGGTGTTTTTCTAACACTCTTACATAAATTGAATAATCTTACTATTTTGGTGCAATAGTTAGCTTTGAATAGGTTAAGATGTGTGGCATCTATTCTATTGTAGGACACCTTATTGATATTTTGCCTTCCTTTCAAGAGAATAGTTTTAAGCAAGACTACGTTATTGATGGATTTCAAGCACAAAGGTCCAAGTATGAACCTTATTCTAACGCTTGTAATGTAGGAAATATCATCCTAACTCGAGCTACTAAAGCAATAATTCCACCAACCCACCTTACACTCCATATTATAAGCCTTCGAAGTAATTTTCTCCCTGGCCTCAAACTTTACCACCTACTAAAGGTAGTCTCTTAAAGATATAGTGAATTATTTGGCTACTAACATTCTTAATTTTCTACAAGAAACTCAATCCTCTATTAGAGACCTTGCAAACCAAGTTAGCCAACTAGCCTCAACTATAGAAAGACCAGATGCACAAGCATTTGTTAAACTCTTATCACATATTGTAGTAAATCATAAGGAGAATATCAATGTCATGTAATAAGAAATTGGAGAAGCCCAAACAAGTTTACAATAATGCATATCAAAAGAAGGGACTAGCCAATAAAAAGAGCTTAAGAATATGAAGACCACCCAATAAGTAGCTAAGGTTGCACCCAATGTAGCACCTAAAACTCCTTTTTCTACTAATGAAAATGCTTTAGCTTTTCCTAGAGACCTTTCTGAAGGTGCAAGTGAATACCACTATTGGATTCCATGACCAAGGAATACAAAATTTTTCAAGGAATTATGCACATTCAAATGCAAGCTAAAAGGTAATAAAGTGGTAACTGTGGGAAAAAAATGTGTATGTCATGGTACAAATGAAGTTTTCACACCTAAGTGCTAGGAATCAAGTAGTTTTACCATCCTTGTAAGGATAAATAACACTATACTTAAAAAATATATTAGATTTAGAAGTATTTTCTATTTTCATACCTTATAGATTTTATGATTTAGTGAATCTAAATTCTTTAAAAGAAACTGATATTATTTTACAACTTGCTAACAAGACTAAAGTTTATACTAAAGGTGTTATTGAGGAAATTTTAGTGCAGGTGCATTAGATGATCTTCTTGATCAATTTTTATGTATTAATCATGAGTGATTATTCTCACACCATGTCAATAACATTACTTTTAGAGAGACCATTTATGAAGATGATAACCCTACGAAAGAAGAGTTATTTTGCCACTTCAAGCTAGCTTTGTTGTCTTGTGTTGAGATGAATATTATTAAAAGATCTATCTTATGTTTAACTATGGTAATATAGGTAAAAATACATCAAATAGAGGAAAAAATAGGCAAATCAAAACAACTCAGCATCAACAAGGATTGAAAGATTGAGCCACTTGTCAATAGATTGAGACAAGACTTGATTATTTGAGAATAGATCGAGGAACCAAGGCATTACATCTAGGAATGTCAAAAGATATTTAGATCAATCGAGAAGGGTGTTGATCAATTGAGTATAAGTAGATTGATAGAGCTTTGATTGAGTATTCTTGGGTTGAATGATGACATAGTAATTTCGATAGAACATAGCAAAATTGGACACATAAGCCCTAATTTGAAGTTCAAATTTCAATCTCATCCATTGCATCAAAGCTAATATGAATCTTAAACTAATTGAGACCTATTTCAGCCTATTTAAACATAATTAAAGGGCTATAAACAATAATTAACCTAGAAAATTCACAAGACAAAGAGAGATCAAGTAGGGAAAAGTTAATGAGACAATTGAATAGCTGGCAATAAAAAGAAGGAATTTGATTCTTCATCAAAGTTGGATTTAGTTCCTTTATTTATCATTTTTGTAACTTTTATGCACTCATATATTCTCATTATGAGTTTTAGGGCTATGAGTGACTAGATTCTTATCTGAAATTTTTGATGAACCTAGTTATAAACTGTTGAATTTATTACGAGAGATAATATAGAATATGTATTATTCACTTCATTCTCCGATTAATTCAAATGTATATACAGCACTATAAATAGGACTAAAAGGTAGACAAATTCCCACTAACTTAGGAATAATACAGCTGGTATCAACAACTAAAATCCAGCTTGTTCTACACTAAATTCACAGCATGTACAACACTATTCCAGCCTAATATTCTCAGAAAATCTACATTCCCCCTCAATTTGGGTAATAGATATTAATCATTCCCAACTTGCAACTCATTTCTTCGAAATTTGTTCAAGGTAATGCTTTGGTAAGGATATCTGCAATTTGATGATGGGTAGATGTATATAGTAGGTCCACAATTTTTCCATCTAACTTCTCTTTAATGAAATGACGATCAATTTCTACATGTTTGGTTCGGTCATGATGAACTGGGTTTTTTGCAATTCTTATTGCAGCTTGATTATCACAATGCATGCTGATAGGTTCAGGAGTTGTGAAGTCTAGTTCATTGAGTAGTCTTCTTAACCACATTCCTTCACAAATCCCATGGGCCATAGCTCTAAATTCAGCTTCTGCACTGCTTCGAGCGACTACTGACTGTTTCTTACTTCGCCAAGTTACAAGATTTCCCCATACGAAGGTACAATACCCAGTGGTAGATCTGCGATCCATTATAGAGCCTGCCCAGTCAACATCTGCAAAGACTTCAATTTTTCTGGTGGGATTCTTACTGAAATATAATCTTTTTCCTGGTGTCATCTTGAGATACCTGAGTATACGATAGATCGCTTCCATGTGTTCTTCAGTAGGACTGTTCATAAATTGACTTACAACACTTACTGAAAAACCAATATCTAGTCTAGTGTGGGATAGGTAAATGAGTTTTCCCACTAATCATTGGTAACGGCCTTTGTCCACAGGTGTACTATTTTCTTTGATTCCGAGTTTTACTGTAGAGTCCATCGGAGTTTCTACCGGTATACACCCGATCATTCCAGTTTCCTTGAGAAGATCAAGTATATATTTCCTTTGAGATATAGATATGCCCCTTTTTGTTTGTGCTACTTCCATTCCTAGGAAATATTTGAGATTGCCCAGGTCTTTGATCTCAAATTCCTTGGCAAGGAATTCTTTGAGTTTATTCATCTCAATTGTAGAATTACCTGTTAGAACAATATCATCTACGTACACAATTAGGATAACTATTTTGTCATTGGAGAAGTGTTTGACAAATAGTGTGTGATCTGATTGGCATTGATTGTACCCATATCTCTTCAGAACTTTAGAGAACCTATCGAACCAGGCACGTGGAGACTGTTTCAATCCATATAAGGATTTCTTAAGTTTGCAAACTCTATTGGTTGGAACAGGAGATTCAATTCCAGTAGGAATGTCCATGTAAACTTCTTCTTCGAGATCACCATTGAGGAATGCATTCTTGACATCTAATTGGTAGAGAGGTCAATCCAAGTTAGATGCTAGGGAGAGAAGAACACGAATAGTGTTGATCTTTGCTACAGGTGCGAAAGTCTCCTGATAGTCAATCCCATATGTCTGAGTGAATCCCTTAGCCACAAGGCGAGCTTTGAATCTTTCTACACTGCCATCTACTTTGTGTTTGATTGTAAAGATCCATTTGCACCCAACAACTTGTTTTCCTGGTGGTAGTTCTGTGATCTCCCAAGTCTTGTTTTTCTCTAGGGCATTGAGTTCTTCAAGAATAGCTGTCTTCCATTCAGGTACCTGAAAGGCTTCATGAACAGAATTTGGAACCTGTATCTAATCAAGGTTGTTGATAAATGCTTTATAACCTGGTGAGAGATTTTTATAGGAAACAAAGTTGTAGATGGGGTGGTTTGTGCAAGATCTTACACCTTTCCTTATAGCAATTGGCAAATTCAAATCATTAGGAGGTAACTCAATAATAGGAGATTCAGTGATGTTACGTTGTGAATTGTCGAAGTGATCTATACTCGGGTTGGACTCTTGGATTGGCTCAAGATATGCTTGGTTCTTCGTTCCCTCTTGAGTTCTTCTCCTCCTAGAGTAGACAAAAAAATCATTGTTTGGGACATGGAAGTTTGGATCTGTTAGTAGAGGAGTTGAGGATTCATTAGGATTATTAGGAGCATTTGTTTGAGATACTGATTCACTTTTTGGAATTTGTGGGATATGATTTGAGATAGAATTTATGGGAGGCTGAGTGGTAATGCTATTCCAAAGCTGGTATTCATTGCCTATGTTCTCCCCCTGAATAACAGGTTTGAAATAGTATGGATTTTGTTCAAAGAATGTGACATCTATTGTATTGTAAAATCGCCTTGTGATAGGAGAGAAGCATTTGTACCCTTTTTGGTTTGATGAATATCATAAGAATATGCATTTGATAGCTCTGGGATCAAGTTTATCTCTATGATGTACATGGACATAAGCATAACATCCAAATATTTTAAAAGGAATGTTGGACACGATTCTCGTGTGTGGGTATGACTCAAGAAGAGTACTGATGGGTGTTTTGAAAGTTAGGACATGAGAGGGCATCCTATTGATAAGATAAGTAGCCGTAACGACAGTTTCTCCCCAGAAATGTTTAGGGACATGAGTTGTGAACATGAGAGATCTAGCTACCTCGAGAAGATGCCTATTTTTCCTTTCAGCCACCCCATTTTGTTGAGGTGTGTCAACACAGAAGCTTAGATGGACAATCCCATGACTTGATAGATAATCACTAAGAATTGATGCGAAGTATTCCCTAGCATTGTCAGTTTTCAATACTTGGATCTTTGTTTGAAATTGAGTTTGAATCATGGTATTAAAATTTTTAAATATCTGACATGCTTCAGATTTTTCTTTCATAAGAAATAACCAAGTGGTTCGAGTATGATCATCTACAAATGAAATAAACCATCTTGTCCCTGTTATGTTTTTGATTTGAGAAGGTCCCCAAATATCAGAGTGAATTAGAGAGAAAGGATGTGATTTTTTATGTGGGAGAGTAGGATATGAATTTCTAACATGTTTTGAGAATTCACATACTTCACATTTAAGATCCTTTGAATTTTTATTTTTGAATAATGAAGGGAAATTTTTTTCCAAATATAGGAAATTAGGATGACCGAGACGATAGTGTTTCAACATGATTTCACCATTGTTATTGGAATTAAAATTTAATAAAGCTTTATTTTGATACTGAACCTCGGACACAGCTTGAAGGACTTGTCTTTCTGGAAGGTCTTCACTGTTGAGAAGATAGAGTCCCAAGCACTCTTTAGCACTGCCAATCGTTTTCCCCGAATCCAAGTCCTGAAATTCACATAAATTATGAACAAATTTTGCCACACAATTTTTATCACGTATGATTTTAGTAATTGATAAGAGATTACAATCAAGGGTTGGAACAAGAAGGACAGAATCAAGAATAAAAGAATTTGAAATTTTTGCTGAACCAATCCCTATTACTTTGGATATTGATCCATCGGTAATTCTGACAGTGTATCCTTCTTGGAAAGTTTTAAGATTTACAAGAAGAGATGCATCACTTGTCATGTGATCTGAAGCACCTGAATCTATAATCCATTGTCTCTTAACCTGTTTCACACTAAAAGCGTTGGTGGTGTTACCTGATTGAGTGACAGTGGCAGATTGTGACCATTGAAGATAATTATGCTCATTTAATTTGTGACTGGTGATGGGTAAAATATTATTTTCGGTGGAACCTCCATTGTAACCGGTCATGATGGGTTTTCCTGTGGCCATTGATGCTCGGATTGTCATAAAGCGATGTTATTTCAATGCGGGCGGATTGGGCCATTATTTTTTCTCGAGCAGTTGGGTCTATTGGGTTGAAAGCGGGCGGATTGGGTCTATTGGGTTGAAACGGGCGGATTGGGTCTATTGGGTTAAAGCGGGCGAGATTGGGTCTATTTGGCGGCGATGTCTGCTGGATCGGGTTGGTTCGGGTATGTTGGATCAGGTCGAGTGGGTAGGGTTCTGCCTGGGTCGGGTCAAGATATATTACAAAAGATAGCTTACGGGTATTGGAGAAAGAAAAACCAGAATACAATTGAGGTGCTGAGAACCTGGTAGTCCAGCGTTTTCAAGAGCTGTTTCCACAAACAAAGTATAAAGAAGCAAACAGCTTGTCAGCGAAGTCTCCTCAGGGAATACTTCATACACCTGTTGCCAAGTTCTAGAGTGTTCCTGTCCAAGTTGGGCACACACCACCACTGATCTGAGATGGATGAGATTATGACTAGTCTGAGATGATGACAGAAATGGTGGTTATTCTGAGATGGTGGCTGGTGGTGGTTGATGGTGGTGATGATGAAAGAAAAACAGAATGACTGGTTTGAGATGATGATAGAGATGATGGCTGTTCTGAGATGGTGGCTGATGGTGGTTTGTGGTGGCTGAAAAACAGACGTATTTAGCAATAGAAAAATAAAAAATTTCTTCCTTGGACAGAATTGGATTTCAGAGATGCTCTGATACCATATTGAATTTATTACGAGAGATAATTTGGAATATGTATTATTCACTTCATTCTCTGATTAATTCAAATGTATATACAGCACTATAAATAGGACTAAAAGGTAGACAAATTCCCACTAACTTAGGAATAATACAACTTGTATCAACAACTAAAATCCAGCTTGTTCTACACTAAATTCACAGCCTGTACAACACTATTCCAGCCTAATATTCTCAGAAAATCTACATAAACCATATGATTAATTTTGTTTGGTGAATGAATTTCTCTATTATTAATTGATATAATAATTTTGATCTTAATGCTTGGATTTTTTGGCCAATAATTATATGATTTCAAATTCATACCCTAGCTTGACAAAGAGTCATGAAATTATTATCATATGAATTGAAATGGTACGATAGTATGATTGATGAATGTGTTACATGTTACATATGATCATAACTTATGTATGAATGAAATAACATAATAATGTGATTGTTTGCACATAATCTAGGAGAATGTTTGACAAAAAGTCATAGGTATATAAGAGCATGTAGCCAATCAATTAGGTACAAAAATCATTCAATGATATTTGATATTGTATGTGAAATGATTAAGGTATTCATAGATTCTAAGTCCTTAGAACATGTTTTACTTAATCATTATTTATTGCTTTGAATCAATTTTAGGTTTAATTCATAGTTTGGATAGTTTTTTTCCTTTTTTACTTGTATGGATAGTATTGTGAATGATGTGTATTGATACTTAATTATAAAGGACAAACACTCTTTATAAGACAATACTTATGCTTAAAATACTTTATTACTCAGAAGATCTGTATACTTATAGAATTGCTACCAAAAAACAACTCCACCAAGATAGAGTGTATGGCAAGGAACTAGCTCTTAAGTTTTATGAGGAGATAATTCACTTCAACATCTTTGAAGGAATGAAGTATCTAGATGACAATGGTAATGACTTTGGATAGGAGATGTGGCTAAGTAAGGTGGAAGAGTAGAAAGCAACACACCATATTTGTTTTCTACTCCTTTTTACATATTTCATTATATTGATGCATGTGTTTACATTGAAGACAATATAAAAATTAGATGTAGGGGAGAGTAAACATGTTCTCTATTAGTTTAATATGCCTAGTATTAGACTATTAGTATGCTTTAGGATGCATTTTTTTTCAAATTCTTTTATTGTTTATTGCATTCTTATGTTTAGTTAGAATCAATAAATGGGCTCAAAATTAATAATATGTTTTCTATTTGTTTAATTAGAATCAATAAATGCATCAGGAATTAATAATATGTTTCTCTTTGTTTTCTGCATATGTGATGAAATTAGATAAACATTGTTAGGATTAAAATGATGATGAATGTTGATAGGTCTTGATCTTGTTCATAAGTGTATGTGACTTTATAATAATTTTTCTTAAAACTTGTATCACAATAGTTAAAGTGGTGATATAAAAATTTATTTGCTTGAACTTGTGAATAATGTTATGAATCTATTTGAACCTCACTATGAATTTATTGAATATGATGAAGATTCTAGAACTTTTCTTTAGTTTTATCAAGGCAAATGATAAATATTTTTTCTTAGAAAATGATTAAGGTAATAGAGTTAACATTTGACTAAATTGTCTCACCCTTAATGTTGTTTTTTTAAGAATATATCCTTTTAGTGCATTAATTTGAGCTTATATGATTATTTGTACCTACTCTTTACCATTTGAACCAAACACACAAGTTGTGTCTTATAATTCAAGAATAATTAGAATTGCACAAAAAAAAATTTATGAAAATTCTAGAATAATATTTAAAAAATCAATGTGATATAATTGATTAAATATCCTATACATAAAATAGCCTTAGTATTAATATGTACTTGGTGTTATGTAATTGAAACAAATAAAAAAGGACAAGTTGAAATGAAATATAAAAAGGGGTTGTATGGTGAAATGAATTTGCAAAAAGAAAAAAAAGCTAATAGATCTAAAACAATAAAATCAAACCCTATTTTATTAACATATTTGGTCTTAGAATAGTCTTATTTATATATCTCTTTCTCTTACTCCATGGACACATAAACTTATTTTTTCACTTTTTCTTTTTATTTTATTGAATAATCAAGTTTAGACATATTATAACCAAATAAAAAATCTTTTGATTTTAAGGAAAAATCTATAATATCCAATTATATTCTAAAAAAGAATAGTAGTATTTTATAGGAAGTAAAAATGTTCTAGTTTATTTAAGTTATACGGATTGATTATTACTAATAAATGATACATCATGCAAATATTTTGAGCATGGTTATTATACAATTTCTAGAGTGAAGTGATAACTAAAAATAAATTTAAAACCATAATATTGTTAAGCCCTTAAGATGAAATGTCTTACCATAAATCACTCGAAGGTAAGGCTTACCATAACAGTAGTAGGTCTTACCTCGGAGCAATTTTGATAAAAAAAAATAAAATCTATGGTAAGGCATTGTTCTGATGAGGAAAGATATTTGTCTAATATGGAAAAGCTTACCACTGACATCTAGTGTTATGATAAGATAATAAGGTAATGTCTTACCACAATAGTGATAAGCTTTACCTTAAAGCGATTTTGATAAAAACAAATGAGATTCGTTGTAAGTCATTGACTAGTATGAGAAGGCATTGGCCCATGTGGGAAGGCTTACCATTGAAATCCAATATTGTGGTAAGCCTTACCACAACAAGGCAATGCCTTATCCCAATAGTGATAACTCTTATCTTGGGAGCAATTTTGGTAAAAAAAAAATTGAATCTAACTCAAATGCCCTATTAGTTTGATAAATCACTCCACAAAGAGTAGGTGTGAGAGAATTTAATAAGTACTATCAAATATACAATTTTAAGTATCAATTTATTTACATTTATATTCATTTTAATGTTGCCAAGTCCTACAGTTTTTTATTTTTTTAATTTATAGGAAGATATAAAGTTTTTGGACTTTTTGATATTTTTAAAGATTTTTTATCAGTTCGATTAACTTAGAGAACCTAGATATGAACTTAAAAAAACCATATATTCACGCATTGATCATCATTGAATTTTATTGACTAATTCTTCAGTGTCACGTGGACGTATAAATCTCCTTCCATTTTCATCATTCAATAGTCCTAATTTAATCCGAGCCTCAAAACATAATTTTTTATTTAAATATCCAAATAAAACCCCATTTATACAAATTTGGAAGCCAAAAATACAAAAAATTGAGAAAGAATTCATATTAGAGCATTCTTGACGGATTTTTGAAGAAAAATTCAAGAAGAATGTTGAAAATTGGGGAAATTGGTTTCATTTATTCTTCAAAAATAATATGCATGTATATACTCTTTCTTATTTATGATACATTATTTAGTTTATTTACTAAATTTTGTTAATTTTAAGACTAGCTAAATATTTAATGTGATTATGAGTAATTTAAAGTTCTAGAATGTGATTTTATATACTTTTATGTTTTTATTTAATTCAAAAATTTATTTTTAATTTGAAGATGTGATTAATTCCATTTTTAAATGTCAAAAAATGTTAGACCTTGGATTATATGTAAAACTAATATGCTTTTTGATTATGTTAATTATGGTTAATTATAATATTAGTATGTAATTATTAATTTTTATAATTAAAATAGCAAGTTGTGATTTTTAATCAAAATTTGGATTAAGCACTTAGGTTAAAGATTGGCAATGGATTTAATTTTATTTAGTTTAATCATTATATTTTTAGATCTTAATGGAGTTCTTGAATTATATCTAATAAGGTACGTCCAGGTTATACAATAATTAGAATTAATTAATTATCATATTATTGGTTATCTAAAAAGTAAGAAAGTATAGTGAATTTTAATCGTACTTAGACTCCTAAAGCTAAATTCATCAAATTAAAAATGGTTCTAAATTATATAATAGGTTTTAAATTTAGAAACTATTTGGATCATAACATAATTTGTTATATTATAATCTAGTGGTAAGGATAATTCTTAATCACATATTTTCCATTATTTTCTCTCAATAATCGTGCTTTCTCTATTTTATTTTATTTTAAAAAAGTCTCCCATTTATTTTATTTGAGACATTTAGATTTTATTCTTGGCTAGTAATTCAATCATTTGAGGATAATGGCTCTTACTTACAACTATAATACATCGATATATTTTAAATAAAAGTGTAAAGGATTAACTTTTGACTAACCCTCTTGGGTGTGTCACTAGTACTTTACGTAGATGATATTCTACTTATTGAGAATATGGTAGATGGGTGACTTAGTAGTACCAGATGAAGAATCTTGAAGAAGTAAGTTATGTTCTAAGAATACATATAATTGGTGATTGTAAAAACAAGCTTTTAGCCTTGTTTCAAACATCGTATAACTTAACTGGTTTAAATTACATATTTTGACTAACACTAATAAAGTCATTACACATAATCACTTTGAGTTATATTATTGTGGTGACATATTTTGCCTTTGCTCTAAGATTAAGAAAGAGTATGTATGAGGGAGCTTCATTAAAGTTATTTTATACATACATTTATATATTAATTTCCGTATATTTATATTGAATTATTGTCACACTACGTTTTATGTTATTATTTTATGTTACATAAAGCAAAAAGAGGCAGAAGCATATACTTAGTGCAAGAATAGAACACTCGATCAATTGAGCTTTGATCAAGATTGATCGAGGATCTTTGGATGAAAATATGGATCAATAGACTTGATCGATCGACCTATGGCTCGATTGTGTCAATCAATCAAGATATGACTTATTATTGCAAGATCGATCCAAAATGGATTCAATCAATCAAGCATCTCTTAGATCAATCGAGCTTCAATCAAGGATAAATCGAGAAATCTTAGGATAGAAATCATTAAGGTTAGATCAATCGAATTAGGGTCTCGATTGATCGAGAAATCCAATCAATACTTAAATTTATCATTTTTCAGTACCATATTTTAATACTATCCATCAAATCAAGCAAAGTATAATTCAAATCAAATTAAGCTTAGGAAATACATTATAAAAACAACATAAGGTGCCATTAAAACATAACAATTGATACAAGAAATTAGATTAAAGAGCACACTATGTGCAACTTTTAAAGGAAAATTTGAAAAGAAGATTGAAGATTAAAGAGTGGAGTTACATTGGCTTCATCCTCTACTTTTCATAAGATTTTTCTTCATATTTTTTGATGAAGAAGACTGGCCTCAGATTAGCAATGTCGATCCTACAAATACTTTGGTTTTATATTTGTAAAACTCTCGCAAGTACATGAATCATTTTATATAAAATGACAAGTATACTCCAAGGTCAATCTAAGGACGAAATATATGTGGTTTTTAATTTATTATTCAAACTCTTAAGAATAAAATTAAATCCTAAACATCATGTCACAATATTTTGGTTTTTGTGTTTCCTAATCTAATAACAAAAAATAAACATAGGTATGGATTCAATAAAAATTTATGCAAATTTTTATCATTCATAGTGGAGTATTTATGGATATAATAATTAAGTTAATTATGTTTGCTCATATTATTTTGATTATTAAATATATAAATTGATATTTATTGATTCTCTTTTTTTTATATGAATACCACATTTGGTATGGTTAGATGTTATGTGTTAATTAAACAAATCAATTAACATCTATGAATGAGGTCGATAATTCATTTAGTTAATTAAATTAATTCTTTTTTTTAATAGATTGAAAATGAATCATTTAAATGGCACATTTAATGGGGTTAGACATTTTAAACTTTATTCAATGTGTCCAAATTAAACCGAAGAATTTGATTATCTGAGTACTAAATTTCAAGTCTTGAAACTATTATTGAAAATATGTTGTCATTATATTTTCGAATAATAGTTCTTATAAAAACTTTTGAAATAGAGCTTCACTCTAACTACCGGGCGATTGTACCAACAAATAAAAGAGTACTACTCTAAATCAGACCAGATAATTAAATCTTAAAATATAATTTCAAATTTAAGTTTGTAATGAAAAATAATATATTTATCTCTAACATTCTTAATATAAAATCTTGAATAAAAATAAAATCAATTGATTTATAGAAATGTTTTACCTTTTTAATATTTCACAAGCATAACAACGTTATTATTATATCATATTTATAAATAGCTAGTCATGTTAAATTTAATCACAAGAAAATAAATATAACACATAAGAATAAAACATAAAAAATAACTTTAAAGAATCCATTAAAATTATACCTTAAAAGAATCCTTACAACACTTTAAGGTTAATTTTGTTGCTAGAAAACCTTTAAACAGATTTGCATTTTCGTTTATTGAATCAAAAACTAAAAATCTATAAGAATATAGCTAGTTCTTCTCAAAAAGATAAGAACTTTAAAACTAAAAACTAAAAAAAAACTTTCTAGAGAGAGAAACTATTAAGAAAATTGTTTCATAAGGTGTGATTTTTACAATGAGGGAGATGGACTTCTTATAGGTGAGAAAAATGCTAAAAATGAAAAAACAATATCTTAAAAATGATGATAAATGTGTAATGGACAGACTGGCATGCATATGGGGCACTGAAACGCATAATTGAGTGAGATTTTCAGTCGAAAATGCATTGACACATGCGGCATTCGCGGAGTGGATGGATGTTGATGTATACGTTGATGCATATAGAAATTCGACATAATTCACGTGCGGTTGCGTGCAGAATTACGACGTGAATGGGCATGTTTTCGTGCATTATTTCAGCATGATTGGGTGGGCTGTTTTGTCAATTTTTCTATTTTTTCATTTTTTTGACTTTTTTTCTCAATATATTTGTGATGTATTGCCTCTAGTATTTTTCTTCGAGTCTTTAAAATATTCTTAAAGTGAAAATACCTAAACAAATAATAAAAATACTCGTGATTCTGAAAAGATAAATTTATATAAAAATATGATAAAATCATATAAATATAAATCTTTTTAATCAATTAAAGTACATTAAATCATATAATTTTAGTATTTTTTTTAAACACTTATCATTTTTCCATGAAAATAATATTGATTCTTATAGAATATTTTTCTAGCTAATTTATTAATATGATTATGGGATAGTGTGAGTCCTAGAGTATGATTTTAATTAATTTAATATTGTGATAAATTTTATTTTTAATTTTTAATTCTTTATATGTTCAATTCTATGTTTAAATGTCAAAAATATGCATGTGTGAATTAAATTGATTGATCGACATGAATTGTGTGCAATAGGTACACAAGTATATGTATTGCAAACAAGTAATATAATTATAAGAAAATATCATTACCACGGATATTATGTTATTAAAAACTAATTTTAAAACTAAAAAGTAAAGATCAATTTTATTTTTGTATTTTAGAAAGCAAAGTTAAAAGAACTAAAAAATAAATCATTATAATTAATTAACTAAAAATTAACAACAAAGTAGATATATGATAAAATATCTAGAAATACTTAATCTCCCAATTTTTTAAATATATGTATCACTAAAATCCCTCAATATAATTACCAATCAATTACACAATCAATTGAATCTTACCTAACATATATTTCTTTCTTAAGTAAACTACACATCATATAGTAATTGACCTAATCACTCTCATATCAATTAAATTGCACACTATTTATTAAGTTCATCAATTATGGTTCATATAGATAAGAATCATATATTTCTGCCTAGAAACTACACATGTTATTTAATCATTACAAACAATTAAATAATACTCTCAAATCTATTTAATTACCTCTATAGATCAATTATTGGCCAAATAATTAATAATATAAAAATAAGATCAAATAATATTATTGAATTGAAATCATAATAAGGGAAAAATATATTAGATCATCATATGTAGAAAATTAGGTTTATAAGATCCCCAAATTAATAAATTAGCTAGATATAATTTTTTTCATAAAGCTCAGATTTTTCATAAAGAAATACATGAAAATTGATAAAGAAAAAAGAAGATGAATAAATACAATAAATCTCTTAAATTGTATCTTCTTTTAAACCTTTTCTATATTTTCTCTCTTCTTGGCACCAAAAATTGATAAAAAATTAGTAAATTCAACTAATAGGGTTTTTGGTGCAATTAGGGAGTTAAATTAGACTCAAATGGAATGTAGACTATTAAATCAATTTTAGATCAAGAGTTGAGATAAAAAAAATTAAATAGTGTTGGCCAATGGGATCGCAAAACATGGTATGAAAGAAACACTAGACAAATTAGCCCCCGACTCGTGGTAGGGGACCAGTCGTGGTTAACGCATGCAAAGTCAACACCACGTGGCACGTTACCATTCACTAATTCAAATTGCATGGTACCTTGGGGAACGAACAGACAAATTCCATGACAATGCATGGCATGCTCATTGATCGCTCGACAAAACTCATAATGAACATCGTGTTGACATGTGGTAATGCCTACATCACTTGGTACATGAGATACACTATAATTGACTCCCCTTGCTTATGTGGTATCCACATGGTGATGACTGCTCAATTGTATAAGCTCCATGCTTCGATTGGCTCCCCTTACTTACGTGGCATCCACATGTCCTGTTTTGATTGGTTTTGCATTAAAAATCTATAAAAAAATTAAAAAATTCTCAAAAAATATATTTTCATCATTTTTTACTAAAAATTTCATATTTTAATATATATTTTTAACTCCAAAAATAATACTTATTTAATAAAATGAATAAATATTAAATAAAAAATACACTAATAGCTATTTTTATTGAGTTATACGTAAACATCTTAGTTGAGAGCATGGCTCGAAAACCCTAAGGTTTCAACCATTCACACACTTCTTCAAGGGTATGTAAATTGGTTCTATTAATTCAATTAAATTGTTAGTATAATAAAATCTTTGATGGAAAACTTTTTGTTCTCCGATACAAATAGCTTCCAAAATTTTCGTTGGTAAAATTAAAATTTTACAGAAAACAATTTCAAACATAACCAACGCTTTCCATATTGGACAGTTAGTTTTTAAGAATATCTTGTCCCAACATAATATGATCTCAGAAGCAATGACTACCTTATTAAGGCTTTTGTTGCATTCTATGTAGAAGTATTTTGGGCTAAAATTCATGCCGTATAATTTGTGTCATTCAATCATTCTTGGATAACAATATAATTGAGTATACTAAGTAACCATATTTCTATAAACATATTTTACACTAGCACTTAATTCTAGCTGTTCACAATAATATTCATAAACAAGCCCATTAGTTTTATAAAATTATCATTGTAAGCACTAGTATAATCCTCTTCTATCAAACCTCCATAGGAAAGTCAAGACTGGCTGACTTACATTCAACACCCATTAAATTAATTCATTTTTAAGCTCTACTTTATTAGTTGTCTCGAGGTTTATACACATATAACCCCTAACTAATCCTTTCAAACTTATCCAGAAAGATTAACCATCATTTTGGTTTTAGCCACTAGAAACTTTAATAATGCTCTATACGGTAGGTTAATTAAATTTCTAGTCTAAATGTATCATCATTACCTAGATAATCCTTGTGTTTCCTACTAAAATTGTCATTGTATGATTATCAAACTAATAGTTTACACTAGTTAATCTTTTATGAAATAAAAATCTAGACATATAGCCTCGCAAGGAGTACTACCTATTGTAATATGGAATACATTATTTTAATTATCGGAGTTTAATGGAAGTTGTGGGTTCATAAAACTTTGAACGAGTTTTAATCTAGAGCCCCTTTTCAAGTAATTAAAATGTTAGATTTTTATTTAATCAATATTTAAAAAATATTTTTCTACATTAGATGATTAATAATGCAATATTGACTTCATGAGTAAGATGCCACTCATTCAATATGATATGTTAATCATTTCATTACAAGATATACATGAGAAGTTTTATTGGCAACTTTATGTTTCTTTCATGATGTCTTCTCCTTTGACTTTTTTCTCTCTTGGCTTAGCATGTTATTTTGATCTTATACCCAATTAATTTAAAATTAACTCAAGTCCTAGAGTTATTACATTTGTAGACATATACACTAAAAATATATTTTATTTTTGCTACATATTTTTAGTGACGTTATAAACTTATATGATTATTTGGAAATATACAAGTCTTTTTTTTAAATTTTATTCTTGTATTAATATAACTTTTTCAAATATATTTTATTACAAATTTTTTAATATTAGTAATATACTAAAAATATATTTATTAATATGTTAATAATATATAAATATTATTATTAATTATTATTAATATTTTTTATTAAATATTTGTCACTAAATAATATTTTAAGGATAATTATGGTGGGAGGTCTGCTAATACTATAACTCTCACTCAATGAATTAAAAATTAATTATTAAAATATTAAAAATTCATAATCCAATTATAATTTTCAATAATAATTTAATAATTTTTTAAGTATAATTGTTTTCCAATTAAAGGCTAAAATATAATAATTATTATTTAATTTCTAATACTAATAATCACTCAAATAAAAATCTTAATTTAATTATAATTATAATTGCCACTTATTATTTATTAGAATCATAGTAATAAAATTTAACTTTATATTGTTTGAGTTTTAGGTGTATTAAAATTTTAATCACTTAAAATTTTAATGACCAATAAATTAATAAATCTTAATTAAATTATACTTTTAAACAAACACAATTATATTTAAAATAAAATTTATGTCCAATTGAATCTTTAGTTCATTAGAATTATAAATCACTGAGAAATCTAACTAACCCATAATTCTTTTTTTTTTTTTAGGATTCTTATTTTTAAAAGTTATAACAAATTCACACCAAGTAAACTACAATCCTAAACTAAAAGAAAACGATTTATTTAATTACATATTATGTTAGCTAGAGATGATCGTAAAAAGATAATCAACAAAAGTATAATAAATTAAAAATTCGTAGAATAATCAAACATTCAATTACGTGTAAATAAAATAATGTAAAAATATAAAGATTGACACACGAGATTTTTAGGTGCAAACAATCTAGGTTATACTAATGACTTAAGAAGAAAATCATCAATCTATCGGATCTCCTAATTATCTATTATAAAAAATAAGGTCCAATTACAAAGTAAGGTCTTATACTACTCACCACGATAAAACCCCTAAGTAATCTACTTACAAGTCGTTGCTTTCATTATAGTCCCTATAAGAAAGATGTTCAGATTTGGACCAACGTTCTGATAACTTGAGTCACACAAGTAATCGAACCCGTTCTACCAGTATCTGAAAAGTTAGTACAATAACACAAATACAAATGTGTGTCCTATAGCAGATTCAATAATGCATAATCCTAACTAGATGATTTAATAAATATATAAGATAAATCAAAATCAACTAGTAAACTTAGAAGAATTAGTTTAAATACAAGTTTAATAAATATAGCTTCTTTAAAATTAATAATCAAACTAAATAATTATGATAAGACACACACAATTATTTGATCCAACAATTCAAGAACGAAAATAAAGAATAAATTATAAGAAAATATGATGAAAATGTCATAAAATAATTAGGCTTATTAATTAATCAAACATAATTACCAATGCATGACAGATTAACTAAATAAAGAAACCTAAAGAATTATGATTTTATATTTGCAAGATAAAAGAGAGATTAAGATGAAGAGAATTGTTAGAAACTCAGGCCTAACTTAATCCAATAAGATCTCATTGAGTAAAGGGTTTCCAGACTTATAAGTTGCATTGCTGCCTTGCCCCTAGCCGATGTGGGACAAGGATACTTAACAACTCCCCTTCACATGGCGGATAGAGGTGGACATAAGCACCACGGTGAAACTATGGTAGAGTCTAGGATCCAAGCATATAGAGACCAAGAGTAGAGCTCTAATACCATGTTAGAAACCCATAATGATTGTATTATATTCTATATCTTAAGGAATATACATGGTGCCTTTATAAGTAAACTAGATGTACCTAAAGCCCATAACATGATATATATTAGTAGATATGATATACATTAACAAATATACATTAACAACCCCCCTCAAGCTCAAGGTGGATATGAGACCAGCTTGAAATTATCAACCAAATTATGAGTGCATCCCTTAGGAAGTGCCTTGGTGAAGATATCTGCAAGTTGATCATCGGAGAAGATGTGGAAAAGCTTGAGAGCACTATGGACAAGTGAGAACGAATAAAGTGACAATCAATCTCAATGTGTTTAGTCTGTTCATGGAAGACATCATTGTGAGTAATATGAATAGCACTCTGATTGTAACAATAAATGAGAGTAGTAGAGAATGTGGACACACCCAAATCCTTAAGAAGCCATCGTAGCCAAAGGAGCTTAGATGTGATATCAGTAAAAGCACGATATTCTACTTCAGTATTAGAGCGGGCCACAAAAGTTTGTTTCTTACTTTGCCAAGAAATTAAAGAAGAACCAAGGAGAAAGAAATAACCTATAGTGGACCTAAGATTGGTGGGATCTCCTACCCAGTCAACATCATAGAATACACGAAGTACAAGAGGAGACTGAGTTGAGTAGAAAAGGCCATAGAAGAGAATTCCCTTCAAGTATCGTAGAATGTGCAGAATAACAACATAGTGAGTCGATCGTGGAGTATACAGATACTGGCGCACCTGATGAACAACATAAGAAATGTCTGGATAGGTAACTATAAGATAAACCAGGCTACCAACCAATCGTCTATAAAGAGAGGGATTAGACAATGGTTTCCCTCCTAAGGGTGTCAGATACACATTAAGTTCAACTAGAGTGCCAACTGTCTTGCTGTTAGTAAGTCCAGCTCGAGATAAAAGGTCAGATGCATACTTGGCTTGAGTAATATAAAGACCATATGTGGAACGAGTGATCTTAAGACCCAAGAAATAATTGAGATGTCCAAAGTCTTTCATCTCAAACTGTTCACTAAGAAAATCTTTGATTTCTTGAATGCCACTGAGGTCATCACTAGTTATGATCATATCATCCACATATAGGAGAAGAAAAATGGTGCCTTTATCATTGCGATGAAGAAATAAGACATAATCATAAGGACTGGTAGTGTAACCCAAGCGAAGGATGGTGGAGCTGAACTTGGCAAACCACACTCGTGGAGCTTGTTTAAGGCCATAAAGTGCACATCGAAGGTGAAAAACCTTGTTTGTTTCAATAGAAAGACCATGAGGAGGTTGCATATAGACTTTTTCATGTAGATCCCCATTAAGGAGGAAATTTTTAACATCCATCTGAAAAAGGTCCAATTTATTAGTAGCGGTAACAGCTAAGAGAGCACGAATAGAGGAAATATAGGTAACTAAAGCAAAATTCTCTTCATAATCAATCCCATACTCTTGTGTAAAACCTTTTGCAACAAGACGAGCCTTGTAGCGCTCGATCGACCCATTAGAGTGAGTATTGATCTTATAGATCCACTTACAACCAACCACAGACTGATTAGGAAAGAGAGTAACCAGATCCCAAGTATGGTTTTTGGTTAATGCATCAATTTCCTTTTTTATTGCAATCTTCCATAAAGGGTCAATAGATGTCTCATGATAGGTGTGAGGCTCATGGAGTGTAGCAAGGGTAGTGTAACAATGATAGTCAAGTAAATGTGTAGGAATGGATCTTACTCGAGTTGAGTAGTGAGGTGGAATGTCTTGTGAAGGATCTTCAAGCAGAGAAGAAGTAGGGGACCTAGGCTCAAGGTGGGGTAGCTCGTCATTAACTTGTTCATCTACAACCTATCTAGGAGAATCATTAAAAATATTTGAAGATTGAGTCCAAAAGAGGATCAAGATTATCTATACAAGGAATAGGAGACTCATCTAGAAATATTTCTAAAATAGAAGAGTTAGTTAGGGAAGAATGAAAGTGAGAGAGTTCAATAAATAAGCGGTGTACCCAAAAGATAACATTACAGGAAACACGAAGACGATAAGAGACAAGGATACTTAACAACCCCCTTCCATACGATGGACAGAGGTGGACATAAGCACCACTGTAAGACTATGGTAGAGCCCAAGGTCCAATCTATTGGACAACTTTGATGATGCAAAATCAGCATAGGATATGTTGGCCAAAAGGTACTTTGCTACTCGCGGATCTATAAAATATCAGTTAGTAGTTGAATTGCATCAACTTCAACAAGAACCAAGGTAATCCATCAATGACTACTATGATCAACTTCGCTTACTTTGGGACCAAATTGACCTTTGTGATCCAATTTGAGCATATTCAAAGGATGCTCAGCAATATGTTGCAATTAGAGATGAATTTTGTCTCTATAAGTTCCTAATGTCACTTCATAAGGACTTTGAGCCCATTCGAGGTCAACTTCTCGATCGTAGTCCTCCTCCCTTTCTTGATACCGCTATAAATGATTTGGTTAGAAAAGAAACTCAGCTTGCAATCCTTCAAGCCCATAATAAGTTCAATGTTTTCGCTATTACTCTCTATGCTCCTACCATTAAGCAATCTCAAAATTCAGGTGATTCCTCTGGCTCTAGAAATCATCGTAAGCAAACCAACAAGAAGTTCTACAATTATTGCAAGCGTCTTGGCCATACCATTAAGACTTGTTACCGTTGCAACAAATCTACTACTATTATTGCTAATATTGAGTCTAATCTGCTTATGCCTTCTATTTCAATTGAGTCTCAGTATTTTGGATCCACTATCAACCTCTCCCCCACTAAACTATAAAAGATCATAACTCAGGTTGTTCGTATGGCTGGTAATGCATCTTTTTCCACTACTCTCTCAGTTCTTCCCGGTAAGTCTCAAAATTGGCTTTTTGATTCTTCCTATTGTAATCACATGACACCTCACTCATCTTTATTCTCCAAACTTGAGCTTGCACCACACCCTCTTAATATTCATATAGTTGATGGTTCCACCATGCATAGTAATAGTCTAGGTTTTGTTTCAACCTCTAACCTCTATGTTCCTCGGGTCTTCCATGTACCTGACCTATCCTATAATTTATACTCTGTGGGAAAATTAGTTGAACTATGATATCACCTTATTTTTAATTATTCTGGGTGTATTTTGTAGAATCCAAGGACGGGGCAAGAGCTTAGGACCAATCCTAGGATTGGGCGTATGTTTCCCATGGACAATCTTTATCTTCCACCTATTGCTCTTATCTTTGTTGCTGCTAAATTTGCTATAGTTTCTTCATTACCTTCTCTCACACTTTGGAATTCTTGTCTTGGTCATGCCTCATCCACTTGGGTACAATAGTTAGCTTCTAAAGGTCTACTAAGTTCTATGTCCAAAGATAATTTTGATTGTACTTCATGCCAGTTAGGAAAACAACCAGCTTTACCTTTCAATAATAGTGAATCTATCTCTAATAATATTTTTGAATTAATTCATTTTGATGTTTGGGGACCTTCTCTTGTTACTAGTATTGGTAGATATTGTTATTTTGTTGTTTTTATTGATGATTATTCTTGTTATAGTTAGATCTTTCCTATGAAATCTTGTTCTGAAATCTTATCAATATACAATAACTTTACAAAAATGGTTGAAACATAATTCTCCAAACATATCAAAAATTTTTGATTTGATAATGTTCTGATACCATGTTAGAAACCCAAGCCTAACTTAACCCAATAAGATCTCATTGAGTAAAGGGTTGCCCAGGCTTGTAAGTTGCATTGCTGCCTTGCTCCTGGCCGATTTGGGACAAGGATACTTAACAAGAATAATGCTCTTGTGCGGTTAGAAAATTTGTGAGCCAATGGTTTGATTAATTAGCATTAGTAAATATCCTCGGTCAAAGGTTAATTACAAAATTGTCCTTAAAATTATTTAGAAGAGCTTGAAAATATAAGAACAATATAGTATAAATAGTAATTGACTTGAGTAAAAATTAGGTTAAATTTGAAAATCTGCTCGTTGATCGATCGATCTAGTTAAGCTCGATCGATTGACTATGAATAGTTTGATTGATTTAGTTAAATCTCGATCAATCTAGTAAAAAAATTAATTAATTTAGAAATAAGTGGATCAATCTATTCATTAGTCTCAATCAATCTAGTGTTTAATCGATCGAGTTAATGCTTGTATTGATCTAGTCACATTAAAAATTAATTCAACCAATTTTAATTAAGCTTGATCGATCTAGTCACCCCTCGTTCAATCGAATGACTTATTTAAACAATGTTTTTATATGTCTAATATGAAATCTAACATGCACGGGAAGAGAGATATACCTACAATGTAATCGTTGAGGCTCGATAATTTCTTTGGCTTGAAAATATTCTTGAAAGATACCTAGAAACTAATATTACATACAAATGTTTTATTTACAAATATCATCAATACTCATAAACCTTATATAAACCACTACGAATTCTAGTACCAATCAAATCTAAATTCATATTTATCAATAATTTAAATTCTATTAGAAATAAATAATTAAATTAAAATATATCTCAATTAGGTCTTGGACTAATTATAGGCTCTCCATTTTATCTCAACTCATCTGAGCCTCTCCAATTGTATGGATATCTTTTAGGTCAGATAGTCAATTGAAATAAATATTTTGTTTACTTTGGTAAAGAGGTACCTCAAGGCAATGTCTAGTCATTATAGGAAATAACATGGATGTATACAAGGGGCTCATCTATATACTACTTAAGTATCAATATTTTTCATGGGCTTCGATTAAGTTTTGGTTTCAAGGATTGGTAGGGCATAGATGTTTGATTCCTTTCACTCATAGTATGTTCTTTCACTTATTTTTGATGTAAAAATGGCCAAATTCAATCTTAAATGTTCTAACAACTTCAATCCATAATTTATTTTGGTCTAAAAAAATAGATAAGCTTAAATTGGTACACATTAGTTTTATAAAATTATCATTTTAAGCAATAGTATAATCCTCTCCACCAGCCAACACTATGTGTGGTTTTATAGGTGCTATACGTAATAGTCTTATCCCATCACGTATGGCACCTAGAGTGTGCACTCCCATTCCCATCATGCACGTGTTACACAAACAAAAATGTGGTCATAGCTAAAAATAGTTATTCTATTACAATGAAAAGAAATTTTTTTTGTTTTCTATCCCATCTACATCATAGTTCTCTTCAGTAGAATTTGACCTCAAATTCAATGGGATTGCCTCGCCTGCATCAGTGGGATAGTACTTTTGAAGATCAGTGACATTGAATGTGTTGGAGATGTTATAGTCTTTAGGGAGAATAATGACATAAGCATTATCGTTGATTTTCTAAATGATTCTGAAAGGGCCATAGTTCCTAAGTTGAGGTTTGGGGCAAATGCCTTGTGATAATTTATGTTTGTTGAGGTGCACCATAACGAGCTCACTAGCTTGAAAATGCGTAAGCCTGCAATGCAGCTCAGCGTACATTTTGTACTATGCATTCATCTTCTTAATATGCTCTTGAATTTCCTAGTGGAATTGAGTGTAATTAGCAGCCCATACACCAGTAGCCTTGCTATTTGAATTGGGTATGGCTTGTAAATCTATGCTGAAGTTGTGTACTTTTATGTAGACGACCAAGAAGGGTGAGTAATTTGTGATGTTGTTTGTGATACTATTGAGAGAAAACTCAATCTAAGCAAGATGTATATCCCATTCTTGAGGTTTTTCATGAGTCAAACATCTAAGCATGCTACTTATGGTTTTGTTGAGCACTTTTGTTTGCCCATTAGTTTGGGGATGATAGGCATTGTGAAAGTTCAAGGTGGTATCAAACCTGTGTCATAACTATTTTCAAAAATGACTAATGAACTTCACATCACGATGAGAGGTGATGGTTTTAAGGATGCCATGCAACTTGAAAATGTCTTGAAATAAGATAGTTATTATGTTACTAGCATCATGGACCTTTTTGTGTGGAATCAAGTGGGATATTTTTGGAAACTTGTCCACTATAACAATGATAGAGTCTACTATTCTTTTGTTGACTAGTAGCCTGAGGATGAAATCCATGCTAAGATCCTCCTAAATGGTTGTATGAGAGTGAAGGCTAGTGTTTTGGCAGATAGAGCCTTTTCGCATAAATCTGGTTACATCTATTCATAAATGAGGCCAATAATATCTTTCCTCAACCAAAAGCATGGTTTTGTCCCTACCAACATGATTACTAAGTCCTCCAGTATAGAGTTCTTGAATTAGGTACTCTATTAAGATGGTGTTTGGAATACATAATCAACTATCTTTAAAGATATACCTTTTTGCAAATGGAAAACCATACACATATTCATGGTTTTTGCATTGGGTCTAGGCAACTGTGCAAAATCTTCATCTGTTGCATATAGTTCAGGGAGAGTGTCAAAATTGGTAATCCCAGTTTAGTGGGTAGTCAACAGGGTATGCCTCTTGCTAAGTGCATCAACTACTTTGTTTGAATGTCTCTCCATGTATTTAAACACATAAGCAAACCTTTGTAGGTAGATGATCCACCTAGTATGTACTCTTGAGATGTCTTTCTCAGAGTGAATCCATATGAGTGCCTAATGATCATTGTGAAGGATAAATTCCTTTGAAATGATATAATATTCTTAGTGGTTGAGGGCTTGAATGATAGCGTAGAACTCTTGGTCATAAGTGGACCATTTCTGGCGTGCTTCATTGAGTTTCTCACTAAGAATTCAATAGGCTTACCACCCTAAGATAACACTACTTCAATACCTATCATGGATGCATCTATTTCAACTTTAAATACTTTGTCAAAATCTAGTAGAGATAGAACTAGGACTGTGCACATTTTTTCATTGATGAGTTGGAAACTATCTTCTTGCTCTTTACCCCAAATGAATAATCCTTTCTTAAGGCAGTTTGTTATGGATGCTACAATTGAACTGAAATGTCTTATGAATCTTCTCTATAACGTTATCATGCTATGAAATTTCCTAGCTTCATATATTGATGTGGGGTTAGGCCATGACTAGATGACATCAGTATTCTTAGTGTCCATTGAGATGCCCTTAAAGTAGATAACGTAACCCAAGAAAAGGAGTCTAGTGGTCATAAACTCGCACTTTATGAGGTTGAGGAAAAGCTTGTGTTCTCTCAATATCTCCAAGATAACCTATAAATGCTCTAGATACTCGTCAGGGTTCCTGCTATAGATTAGGATATCATCGAAATATACTACCACATAAGTACCATTGAGAGACTTCAAAACGTGATGCATTAACCTTATGAAGGTGCTCGGAGTATTGCACAACCCAAATGGCATAACAAGCCATTCATATAGGCTTTCCTTGTTTTTAAAAGCTATCTTCCATTCATCTCCTTTTTTGATGCAAATTTGGTGATATCTACTACGAAGATCAAGATTAGAAAAGATAGTGGAACCTTGTAGCTTATCAAGCATGTCTTCCAACATAGGAATAGGAAACTTGTACTTGACTGTGATTTTATTAATAGCCTTGTTGTCAATACACATTCTCATAGTGCCATCCTTCTTGGGTACAAGCAGTGCAGGTACAACACATGGACTTTTACTTTCTTAGATGAGGTGCTTATCTAAGAGGTCTTCCATTATCTCTTGTAGGAGCTCATGGTCTTTGGGATTCATTCAATAGTGGGGTAAATTGGACAGATTATTGCATGATATGAAATATATGTGGTGTTGAATGTCTTTTAATGGAGGTAAGGTGCATGGTAAGTCAATTGGTGTAAGGTCATTATAGGTAGATAATAATTATTTAACAGCATCAGGGATGTCATAAGTGATATGCTATTGTTCTTTAGCCACTAATGATAACACCACCTTAGACTTTCTGAGTTCATTGTCAAACTCGTTGGGTTTATAGTTAAGAAGCATTTTTGGTTTGGTAGGGTTGGGAAAGATTTCCTTTGAAAGGAGTTAGGCTATCTTGGTACCTTTCCAAGTGAAAATGATGATGTTTGGTCTGCCATTATATATTGCATCCAAGTTATATTGCTAGGGCCTTCCCAAAAGAATTTGACAGACATCCATTTCCACCACATCGCAATGCACCTCATCTTTGTAAAATTTTCCAATGGAAAATCATACCCTACAGACCTCTTTCACTTGAACCTCATTCCCTTTCTTAATCTATCATATTTTGTAGGAATGCGGGTGAGGGTAGGGATGAATGCTTAGTACCAAGGACTTCACTGGTGCACGTGAGACAATATTTTTAGTACTACCACTATCAATAATAACGTCACATACCTTTTACTAAACTATGCACCTTATTCTGAAAATGGCATGCCTCTATGATAGTATTGGTTGTTTTGGTGATAGAAACACCTTCTGAACTATACAATTTAAAGCCTTGTCACCCTCATCACTTTTAGTGAGTTGTGCTCCTTCTAGATCTTTTAAAGATAGTGGGTCAAACTCATCATCTGAATGCTTAAATTCATTGACCAAATTAGTTGAGCGCCTTTGTGGACATGCATTAGATTTATGCTTCTGTTGATAGCACCTAAAACACTTGATAGGTGGTGGTTTGGCATAGGGGTTAGGTTTTGAAAATGGGTTGTTTGGATTATCGGTTTTAGGGATGGAAGTTTTTGGAATTGGTGTGGGTTTTGTAGAGATTGGTAAGGTGAATTTTGGGGTGAAACCACTCGGGTTTTTATTGGAAGAAGTGTGGATTTTCTAGGTTTATTTAGCTAGTTTTCCACCTTTAATGCCATGTTGTTGGCTTGGTTGACAGATCATGAGGTTTGGCTCAACTCTAGTCTTTCTCTAATAGGAGAATTTAGACCCACCATATATCTAACAACCTTCTAAGGTTCTCATTCCCACATGTTGGCTCACAATCCGTCTCATGAACTCCTCAATGATTTTAGTGACACTTTTTCTTCCCTACTAGCACTGGTGAAGTTGCTAGTAAAAGAGTTGTTTGTAATCAACTGGTAAAAACTGTTGCACCATCAATTTCTTTATTCTTTCTTAAGAGGTGATTGGTGCCTTACCTCTCAACCTTCTTTCATTTTTCATGTGTTCCTACCAAGAAGAGGTGCCACCCTAGAGCTTATAAGCTACTAGTTTAAGTTTTCTCTCTTATTATATCTCAGTGTAGTCGAAGAAATTCTCAACAACAACCATCTAATAAAGAAATTCTTCCATGTGAAAGTGAGCAGCAAAAGTGGGCAGGTCCACATTAAGCCAGTAGTCTTACTTACCATGTGATTAGTCTAGCTTGAAGTGCCTCCATCGAACCCAAAAATTTTGTGGTTTGCTTCGGGTGGAGTCGCGAGGTCATCATCAGAGTCTGGGTGGAGGCGAGTATCAGAATTGAAGTGGTTGTGAGGAAATGCAGGTGTGCAATGAGGTTGAGGCAATGGGCTTGGATTTTGGTGGTGGTGTGTAGGAGTGATTGTTGAAGGTCTTGTGACACCTTTTCAATCCTTTGTTTGAATCGGCTTTCAAGGCTAGGCATCAAAGCTCACAAGTTTTTTGCATCACCATTAGCATTGCCACAAGTTGGGTTGTTGGATGTTGCCATCTAAATTGCTGCTCAAACTTAAGCTCTGATACTAATTCTGATGTAGTAAGAAATCAAAACAAAAACATGAGTTATACTTGTATTGAAATAAAAGAGCAACTCGTCAATTGATCTTTAGAAAGAATTACAAAGCACTTAAAATGAATAAAAATTAACAAAGGGAAATTATGTCTCATCTCTTCACGCATGCCACCTAGCATTTGCACTCGCATGCCTATGTGCGCTAACGAATATCATGCATATGCTGCACAAACAGAAATATGGTCCTACCTAAAAAATGTTATTTTGTTACAATGAAAAGAAAGAAAAATTCAGTTTTCTATCCCATCTACATCAAAAGGCTCTTATTTCGCTAACTTTTAAAGAATTCCCACTATTGATGAGTGTCTATGCATGAATTATTTCTCCGATATGATTTCGTATTAGCAAAGTAGACAAGTTGTTATTGTCTTTTATAGTTGTATTAAAATTGATTTTGAAGGATTTCTAAGGAGATATTGCCACAAAGAAGGAATATTCATCTTTGAAATTGTTACAAAAGAGTCTTTAGAAAGAGATTGTGCTGTGTGAAAATATTTATGAATTCAGAAAAATGAGATTCCAAATTGTATTGAATTGTATCCGTTTTGGATTTTTCTTCTTCAAAAATTAACTAATTTCTTTGATCTCCAGACTTGAAATAAGTGTAATTACAAGCCTTAATGATTAATAAACCCTTAAAAGATTAAATCCTTAGAGCATTGAAAGTAGATAAAATATGATTTGAAGTTATCTTCCAAATTCTCCAAATTTCTTGAATAAAGAAACTTGAGTTAAAGATGTGATCGACACTTTCAAAGAAAATACCACAAAGGGGACAAATGCAATATTGATGGGTATTCTTACGTGAATATTACATTCAGAGGCAAGAAATTTGTATATATTCTTCTTAATAAAATTTTATGATTTTCACGAAGCTAATCAATTTTTTTTAAATAATGTTTTTATATTTTTATTCATAAAATTATTATAAAAATTTAAAAATAAAATAAATTATTATTATTAATGAATTTATTGATTTTAATGATATTTTTGATATAAAAAATCTATTCAATTATTAATATTATTATTTTTAAAATTTAAGAACCAAATTTACTATTAAAATTAAAAGTTTAAATAACATGGATTAAATTAATTAGAGATAAATGTACGTGTTCGTGCAAAAAAAAACAAAAACTTAAATATAACTTATATTAGGTAAAAGAATAGTTTTTATATTATAATTATATATATTTTAATTTTTTATTAAATATAATCACGTAAAAATTAAATGACTTAATTCATAAATATATTTTTATTTTTAATTTTTTAAGAAAAATTAAATATAAAATTAGTTGAATATATTAATTCTTGGAGTAATTTTCGTTTTCTAAAATATCTTCTCTCTCCTCCATCTCTTTCATTCAATCTGTTTCTCTCTCCTTTATCTCCAAGATTCCATCCCCTTTCTCTGCCCCTAGCCTTCTCCTCCCGATCTTTATTTTCTTCCCCCCTTCACTCTCCTCCCGATCTTTATTTTCTTCACCCCTTCACTCTCCTCCCGGTTCCTTTATCGCACTGATCCCTCTCCTTCTCATTATCTCTGTCCCACTCTCTCTCGGCTGAATTCATTGCAAATATCCTCAAACCCTTCGTCGCCTTTGTTTTCACAAATCAGGTACCTCCTTAGTTGGAAATTTAGGGTAATTTCTGTTAATTTTCACTCGATTTCTCATCCTTATACTCTTTTTTGTGTTCGGATGTTAGGTAAAAGACAGAAAATTGACATTCACAGTTTTTTTAAGTTAAGATAAGAGGAAAGAGAATCTTTCTTCGATAAGATATAGGGTTTAGGATTTTTTTTATTTTTTTATTTTTTATTTTTTATTTTTATGCAGAGTTAGGGTCATACATTCTCTTATGCTTACTAAATTGGTTGTTAGAAGGATTGTTTCTGTTACTATATTTGTCAAGCTGGTGAGTGCGTTGTTGTTGCTCATGTAGGAGTTGTAAGAAGGTGAATTGTTGATTCTTATTTCTGGTTTTTATGTTTTGATTTTTCCTACTGGGTTGTTGTATATGATTAATAGGAGAATTTTCCCATTCTTATATGGACATTTTTTTGATGGACTATGACCAGAGAGCTTTTAATCTATTTGGATTACAGGATTAGTACGGTTTGAAGGAGCATTGAGACAATTTGTTTTTCTCTCCCTATTTTTACCCACTTTTCTTTTCATTTCAAATTTTTGTACTTATTCTTGTTTTTGCTTAATGCGATGGTGTGGTACAGTATGTCTTAAGCTTGGAACAATGGTCAAGGTGCTCTGATTATAACAATAAATTATTTGATTTTGGATGGAATGATATTGATTGAATTTTGTGTAAGTAGATGTTTCTTAATTTTTTTTAACTATAACAAAAAAGGTGTTTCATTATCTCTGTTTATTTGGGAAAATAGTATGTAAGTAAATAGTTTTCAGCCTGCTGAGTTTCAAATTTTTAATATTATTATCTTTTATTTCTATTTATTTTTTTAAGATCATGGTATGTACTATATTATTTTCTTATTTTTCAGATATAGTGTTTCTTTATAACTAGGATAAACCTTAGGGGGCACACTTGATAGAAAGTGTAAGTGTTGGAGCTCCTTGATATTTGGGTAAACCCCAAGTGTTTGATAATTTTGCCTCTTGAACTAACTTGATCGTGTAATATTTGTATTTTTGATCTAATGACATCACCTATTCAGGTGTGAGTTATCATGGACTCAAACATGCCTTCTTCATCCCCCGGTAACAATGATGTAAAAGCGGCTTTTCGCAAGCCTTCAGCTGATGCTGCCAACAGGAAGTATCGACGACATTCTCCAATATCTTCATCTGAAGGTAGACTCTTGAATTTTGAATTGTTCTCTCTTTTTCAGTTATAATAGTGTTTGATCTTTAAAAAACCATTTTTGACATAATTATTCGCCCCTCCAAAAAATTAGAAACGTATAAAGCAACTTTACAATATTTGTGATATTTATCTTGCAAACAACTCATTAGTAGTATTTACTTAGCAAACTGAAAAGTTAAAAAAGAAACCATTTTGTAGCATGCAATTTTCGTTCTAGTTTATATTTGGTTCTTGCCGCTATTTCAGTTATAGTTTCATTTTTTCATCATACAACAAAGTCATATAGAAGTGGACTTGAGGTCTAGCCAACCATGCTGCTGAACAAGAAATATGCATAATGAAATGGTATAGTAACAACTCGCAGTCATTGTGCACATTTACAAATAGAACATCTTGAAATCGTGACAATTGCTATAGATATTATGATGTTGTGCAACATTAATGATATAATGTTTAGCTGTTTTTTAATTATTCGGCGTGTTTTTATATTTGTTATGTATTAAATTTGATGATTGTAGTTATTGGAAGTTGGGAAGACATGTCAGTAGAAAATGTGAGCTTTGGTGTTTTGTCAATAGAAGCATCTTAAGTTCTTATCTTATAACCCGATTTGAGTGTTTAATTATATCATAGTCTATTATTAAAGGTCTATTTTTCACATTTGCATGTGATAGAACCTCAAATCTACAGTCATTAGAAAGGCCAAAGGGATGTTACAACTTGGCCATTAAAAGATCGGCTCCACACGATCCTTCATTTTTCATGTCTTATATGGTCCCATGTGGATGCCTACTTATGTACATTGTATTTGCCTATATATAGTATCTAAGGGGCATTGTCAATTATTAGCACTTCCTCTTTCACTATATTTCCAATATTTTGGCGCTCACCGTGGGGCCTAGGGATTTTAGACAGGTTTGAAAGATTCTTGGGCTCTCATTTCAAAATATATACCTCAAGTTTCTTAGAAAAGCATTTTGAACTTAGGATTTGCAATTTAGGTAATGCCTACATGACAATACAATGGTTGGAAGGAGGCCACCTATAGTAAGAAGGGTGGTGAAGCAATCCAAGAAGGATCCATGTTGGAGGAGAATGAGAACAACGTTGAGTCAGCCATCACACAGGTCGTGGCACAAGAATAGGCCAAAATGAGACAAGCCATGTAGGATATGTGAAGGGAAAATGAGGAATTGAGGAGACAAATGGGTGAGTTGAACAACGTCCAACCTAAAGTAGCTACTTTTGGGGTTGATCTAGAAGTGCGGATTGATGACAACAAAGTTGACCATGTTATAGTTGAACATAAACGGCGAGTAGTAGAGGAGGAGAGAGCACGGGCTACACACAACTTGCCCAATATTCTGGCGGACCTGAAGTGCCATTCCTAATCGATCCCGTGCTAGAAGAAGAGAGGGTATGAGAAAATAGTGTGAAATGCTTAGAAGATCAAGTGAGGAGACAAGGAATGCGAGTAAGGCACAATATGATATAGATTATGTAAGTGAGGGTCGAAATCATCAATAGGGTGGTAGGTGGTGGGTTAGCTAGGAGTGAATAGGATGGGTGTCACGATGGTGAATATATGTGTCAGTGTATTGTGATGGCTCACTGAGCTTGTGTATCTTTAGCTCAGCCACCAAATCCTTGCAAATTTGGGATATATATTGTCGAATAGTTTGACGGTAATCTTGAAGGAAAGCTTGAAATCGTTTTTCCTCCCTTTGGTCTAGCTTGCATAAATAGCTATCAGAGCTTTCATAGAGGAATTGTTACTAAAATTGGCCATCGATCAACTCAGATTAAGCATGAACTTTGATTCTAAAAGGCGTAGGAGCACAGAGGGAAATCAAGAGCTTGAAATCTTTGAATGGAAAGGACTACTTCAGTTCTTTCCAGAGAGAACACCGAGAAATAACATTGAAGAAAGTCTCAAAATTATCATTCATTGGCTGCCTTCCTTTTACACTATTATTCTATTTATGTTAGAAGGTTGTTACTCAAAACACATGCGCTTTTGAGGCAACCAAAGACATGTTGGTGGGCAAATTACATACTAGGATTGAAAATAATTGTTTGGACATTAACTATGACCTCCCCTATAAGGGCCGAGCTTCAGGTTAGTACCAACCAACATAGCCTAGTTTGCAATTAAAAGTATGCGCCCATGCGCTTAGTGGGGTTCCTCTTTTAACCTTATCTGACATGGTTTTACATGGACCCTTAGTACAAGAAAACTTTACCATTCCTTTTTGTGTAAGGCCTAACCAAACATGACAATTTGAAAAACTCTTTCCCTTCACACTCTCATTTATTCCAATAAAACATGACCTTAATGATATAATAACGAGGCACCATCAACATTAAAGACATCTATTTTCACTCTAGCATTATGGCCAAACTAAAAGAGTGGGGGATCTGGTATTTGAATAATAGCTAGTTTTACCTAATGGTTGGTCTCCAGAGTGGTTTCTCACAGCTAGAGTCAAGTCATCCATAGTCATAGACAAACCAGGTAGGGTTCTTAGTGAGAACTAGTCTCTTATGAAGGCACACAGAATGGATGTTACAACCTAGTATGTGCTAGATTGGGCTTGTGATCAAACGTGCTCATGTGCCCAGCAAGACCCCCAATTTTCTCATCTTATATGATTCTATATGGACCCCTCTAATAATGACACGTATACATTGTGTTTGCCTACAATATCTGAGGGGCACCGTCTCTTGGATAGTGTGTTCCCAGCATTAGCACTTTCCTATCTCAATATGTTTCCAACTCATGCAATTGTTTAAAATTTTAATTTGAATGTTCGAAGCAGAGCATATATTCATACATAGGGTAAAAGATTGAAGGAGGTGCTAGGCACAATGATTTTCTAGTAAAGTATGTCTGCATGAAATGTTCTTCGTAACGAACATTCAATATTAGATACAATATTGGTGTCAAATGATGTTGGGAAGAATGTTAGGAGAAATATTGTAGTGGGTTTCATGTTCATTATAAATTAAGGAATATTGCCTATTTTTGTCCTTCAAATAACACTAGATAGATGTTGGATCATAGGTTTTTTAAAGACTTAAATGTTATTGTTGGTGGAAGACTAGTGGTCTTTTTTTTATTCAAGGAGTTTAATGACTCAATCCTATTTTATCATTTCGTTCATATAAATTTTGAATATTTTTTGATGATAAATAACTTAAACATATCCGTGGAAAGGGTGAGGAGTTTATAATTGTTGTACAAGTTGTGTGGAAAAAGCCAAGGTCTTTGTTGGTTAGGAGGAAAGTCTTTACATGGTCGATGTGAGATACACATTTTTATTTGATCTTAGCCCGAAATTCAATATGGCTAGAGCTGAGCATAGAGTTTAGTGGTTTATGATGGGGTGAGAAATTCGGTATTTGTTCCAATAAGAATATGCATCTTTTGTACAAATTTTTTAGTTGATTTCAGAAAGGTTTAAAAAGGGTCAGGTAGTTGGGGAAGGGCATTCTTTCGTAGAGGAGGTAGATTAAAAGTGATCTATTTTGTTTTGTCTAACTTATCAGGGAGGGAGGGAGTGTTGCAAGGACCAAATAGGTGCCGAGGAACCTCTTTGTGAAGGATGATGATGATGGTAGAAGAGATCGTATGGTTTGCAAATTATTAGTAAGCCAAGGAAAGGGAGTCATTTAAGAATAGGAGATTTGACTTGTAAAAGTGAGGTATTTACCAGGAAATTGTCTTTTGATATTTCCAATGGAATGGGAATTCATTGGGCTATTTCAAGATCATGTCAATTTTTACTTTCGAAAACATTCTACATATATAGGAAGAGTAATATAAGGTTTTGAAGGCAATGATGTAGAATTGTGAAATAGGAGCAATTCTTTGAATTTTGTGGATGGAGAGGAATAAGAGTATTTTTGGCGTTAGTAATCACAAATTATTGTGGGAAAAAGTTTTATTTTGGCATCTTCATAGGCTTAGTTTCTAAAGAATTACAGTATTATTCTCAATTTCGCATAAGTTTTAATTGGAAAGCTTGTACTTTTTAGTTAGGTGGTTAAACTTTTTAAGGATTTGTCATTTAGCTATTTTTTTAGTGTAGCTTGGTGCTTTATTTTGCAAATATATTACCAATTCACTTTGTATTTTTGTATTTATTACATATATTAATATGATATAATGTTTATTATAGAAAGATATTTCCAATAGAAGATTTAACCATTTGGTATAAAATCAGAAAGTAAAAGTGATGTAGAAGTTCCAATTTAATATAAAGGAGTTAAAGAGTCTCTAGATAAGGATTAAATTCATCGTTTCAAACCCAGAAAAAGTTTCATTAAAATGGAGAGGAAACCCTCAAATACTGAAACCAAAAAAAGTTTCATTAAAATGGAGAGGAAACCCTCAAATACTGAAACCAGAAAAAGTTTCATTAAAATGGTGAGGAAACCCTCAATACAAAGTTCGTACAATATTTCATTCTACACTTTAAAGCTCATATACTCTTCCTATTTATAGTTAAAGACTCAACCAGAAGACAAACAAGGACTATAACAAGCATAATGTCGAATATGATCCTTAGTTCCAGAAACAAGCATTAAAAAAGAAATAAACAACATTTTTTTGACTCAGGATAATAATAAAATAAACAATTTATTAATAACGTAAATAGTACTCCTAATCTCTTACATGAATTCTCCCCTTGGGAAAATATTCGTCCTGGAATCTTGGTGGAATGAGGAAAACAGTTGTAGTTGAAAAATTATACTCATAAAATAAGCCACTTGAGGATGGGTGAGAGAATAAAATCAATAACCCCATCCATCTTTCTTTCTTGCATTGGAAAAATCTGTGAACAAGGAATTAAATCCAAGAGATAGGTATTATCATTGAGCAAATGGAATAATCTGATATGTCCAAGGAGTTTATGGTAGCTCTCTGCAGGTAGAAAAATGCTACCGAAGATATCAAGCTGGATAATAGACAATCTTTAAAGTAATCAAGCTGGATAATAGACAATCTTTTGTTTTGGGAAGTCAATCATATGTCTTCCTTGTGCTCTTGCAGCACCTAATAGACCAGCAATGGCAACTCCTGCAGTTTCCTAAACATCACCATTAAACATTAAATAGATATTGCTGTAATGCGGTAACAACTTAAAGGCCCATTTGCCTTGGAAATCTTCAAACTGCACTATCACATGGGGCCACCCAGTGAAGACGGCTTCCATGAATTCATCAATGATGGCAATATAAGATACTCATCACCATAAAGTCGATGCTGTTGCAATCTCAAATACAAGGGATCCTTGAACGTCTTTTCATTGTTAGTTCCAACATTAATCATGACAGGAAGTACCCTTGGAGAATTTATACCAGCAACAGCTACATATAAGTCAAGCTTCCCAATCGCAATTCCAATTCCCTAAACTCCGAGGTCCCCAAAGACCCAAATATTCAGCTTCCTTCAGTCAACAATCATATCAACCTGATTTTGTTCAGGCAGCCCCAAAGACCCAATATTCAGCTTCCTTCAGTCAACAATCATATCAACCTGATTTTGTTCAGGCAGCCCATTAGCCCATCCATTCAATTGATAAATTGTTAACTTAATTAATTCATTAACAGCAGCTCTAGTAAACTCAATTGTAGTATCTGAAATTTGGGTCTTCAAAACACTCGAAACAAGAAGTTTTTCTTCCTTCTTTTCATCAGCTAGTACATGCCAAATGAATAGTACCTGATGTGGGTCTTCAATGACATCACTTGATAACCCCTTGCATATAGAAAATTCAAGTAGGCAAGTTGAATTGTTTTGAGTCTTATTACAATTGATCAAAATCAACACTACCATAATAGTATTGTCCACAAACATTTGCAAGTGACTTGTAGTGGAGGATCTATGATGCCGCACAAATCTCTAATAACCCGATAGATTAACTTCGAAACTTGAAACAGTTGCAATTCTTTCCACCAAATAGAGGCCTCCCCAATCAACTTAAAAAAATAATATGTACTTGCTCATTCTTAAGAATATTCATGAACTGAAAATAATTTTCAATAATTCCCAACCATTCTTGAACCTTATCAGGATAATTAAACTCATCAAAATGTGAGATGTCAATCTATTTTCTTGCACCCAAGTGTTCAAAGGTGTTAGAAAAACAAGAATTATGAGCATACCTTCTATTTTGATTAACGCAACCCTCATCTTTTCCTTCCACACAAGATTTGGGCTCTAATCCAGTTGAAATAATTAATCCCCTAGTTTTTATGTTGCTCAGGATGGGTTTGGGTTCACCTAAAGTAATGGGGCTTAGGTTCTGGATAATTATAGTTGGGTGTGAAAGGTTTGGTTGTTGGGCTTTATGGTGCAACTAACAGGTAGAATAACATTCAACGAATGGGTATGAAATTGTTTATCGTTGAGCAATAAAAAAACTAGGTTCGAAAGGGATAGCCATAACGATATTCTTTGAAATTGAGTCTGGAGAGTTGTAGGTCCATTTGTTATCAACGTCGTATTTTGCGTCAAACGACAGATAAACGGGGGTTGGTTTGGATGCGAAAGAAGCTTGTAGCTTCAATGGAGTCTTAGAGTGGGTTTGAGTTGGTCATGTTGAAGAGACGAGGGGTTCTGGATAGTGGGCATGGGATAGGGGGTGTCGATTTGGCTAAATAGAAGGGTTGTGAGAGACGAAGTCATCATTGGTGATGTTAGGTGGTCGATTGGTGATGTTAGGTGGTCGATTGGTGGTGGGTAGTGAAAAGGATGGGTGTTGTGATGGTGAAGAAAGGAAATGGTGGCTGACGATGATTGGGAACTGATTATGGGACTGGGTAGGCTTTGGGTGAAGGTTGCGATGATTGGAGTCACGAAGGTCATGGAATGTTGTGGGTGGTGTAGGTTGTTGGTTGACATTGGAAGCTGCAGTGACTCAGGTGACATATGGATATTTGGGTTTTGCAGTGGGCTTAAGCTATTGGGTTTGATTAAGTTAAATATTAGGCTGTTGGATGGTGGTTAGAATCGGAAAAAACAAAAGAGTGGTGCGTGGTGGTGGTGATAAAGATTGAAAGTTATGGGTATTTGGTTGGAGGTTATGGGAAGAGCTTGCAACTCAAAAACCATTTCAGTTGTTAGTTGTGTCATGGAAAGTCAAAACTCATCTAGAAAATCCTTGTGTCTTGACTCTATTTTTTGTTCTTGATCATGGAGGTATTGAAGCAGAGCTTTTGCGAGGTGACCCGACCCAGAGCTTTGATACCAACTGACGTATAAGTCCCAATTTAGTCTAAAGGAATTAAAGAGCCTTTAGATAAGGATTGAATTCATCGATTCAAACCCGAAAAAAGCTTTACGAAAATGAAGAGGAAAACCTCAATTCAAAGTTCATACAATATTTCATTATGAACTTTATAGTTCACATACTCTTCCTATTTATAGCTAAAGACTCCACTAAAAGACAAACAAGGACCGTAACAAACATAATATCTAATATGACTCTTAGTTCCCTAAACAACCATTAATAAAGAAATAAAAAACATTTTTTTGACCCAAGGATAATAATAAAATAAACTTATTAATAACGTAAATAGTACTCATAATCTCCTACATCAAAAAGTGGGTTGAATTGATGGGTAGTATTATGACAATGAGACTAAAGGTGCCTGATGTAGCCCATGTACTATGATCATCAAGAATTATGAATAGTTTTTGGTCGATGAAAAAGGTAGACTGATATTGGAGAAAAGTTTTACTTTTGAGAGGAGGATGTGACTGGATTCTTGTTCTCTACCATCACATTTTCCATGCTTGTACATTTTTAGCAAGTATCATAGTTCATTGGTGAGAATATTTTTTCCCTAGTATCACTCTTCATTTTAGGAGGAACTTAAATGATTGAGCACAATGCATCAAGTTGTGGTGTTTATCTCAACTTATGTGTCACTATATATGAGTAATAGAAGTGTTGTATTGTGGGATCCCTTAATTGCAAAATAAGGACCATTTATAACCGGGACCAATTATTACATGAGTTGAGAATGCATCAACTGGTGGTATAAACATTTTCCTAAATGATTGGTGGATTCAAGATTTTATAGAGCTATTGTGTGTTTGGAGAATGCTTAGATTGTTCTTCTGAAAATTATCCCCAAGTTTGGTTAAGAGATGTTTCCTATTTGCTTTTCTTGTCAAAACTAGATTATATCATGGATGATCCCTCTTCTCCTGTTTGTTTGTTTCAATTTAGTCTGGAGGTCTCTTATTCCTAATATAATTAGGATTTAGAAGTAGAAAAGAAAATGAAATTCAATTTCAAGACAAACTATTTTGGAATTTGCCTCAATTTTAACATTGATTCAAAATTTTGAATTTAAAATTTGAAAATTGATTATCCAATATATCTGTTTGAGATGATAATTACCTAAGCTATACGATTTTGTTTATTTGCAACATTTTGGGGTGGTGATCATGTAGGATTCATAATTTTCATGTCCTACTTGTGTGTTTTTGACACAATGAACATTTGGATAATTTCTTAGGTCATTTCGGCCAGTCTTATATGGGAACAACGGGCCTTTGAATGTACAAAATGATTATTGATCAATTTTGATTCCAAACCTTTTTTTGTTATCATATTTGTGTTCTCGTGTCAGAAGTTGCCTCATTACTGACAATACCTAATTTTAAAATTAAGGAATTGAAATTGGAAATTATAACATGGCTTACTATGGATGAGCTAAATATTAAGGTCAGCAGATAGTAATAGAATTGACAGAAACTGAAAGATTATTACTGTTACTATGTTTGGCTTGTAAATGAGATTAAACATCAACTATTACAACAATACCCCAATTTAATATGATGAGAAATGTACTACATAAAAATATTTTAGTCAAAAAATAGAAAGGTTGTTCCATTTGGATTCCTTTCCAACAAACATGCACTAATAGATAAGCTTGCTCTTCATCTTTGCATAATGGAAATCAATTTAATTGGGGAAGTTTTTGTTAAAAGATAATAGCACTTTCAATGAAGTTGATCGTTTAAGATTCCAGTTTATGGTTCTTATTTTCTCCTCGTTCAGGGAGTCCAAAACGTGACCATCGCTCCAGTCCAAAATTTTCAACTGAAGATCTTGGAAGAAGCCGTGAACATCGCACAAGGAGGAGAGACAATGACAAGGAATTAGAGAGGGACTCTGACAGAAGTCGTAGCAGAAATGCTGATTCACATAGACATTCTGATAGGCATAGCTCCAGGAGTTTGCATGGTCACTCTAGGAATCATGATGACTATATTAGACATGAAATGTATGGTGATGAAGAAGAAAGAAGTTATCAGAAGTCTTCTCTTTCTGGTAGAGAGTCAAGAGGTTGCATTTATTCTGAACATAGTAAGACAAGAGATCATTTGCAAGATGTGGAAAAGTATTCTCAAGATGGTTCCAGGCATAGAAGCAAGGAAAAAGACCATGATTCATCATTTGACAAATCTGGATCTGGCAGGAGACACTCACATTATGAAGAAATGGAAAGAGAGAGGCGTGCAATGGACAGAGATGACCATGATAAGAATAGAGATTATCGTAGGGGTTCAGGAAACTACAGAATTCATGGGACGCTGCCAAATGAAGAGTCCAGAGGTCATCAAATTATCTCAAGTTCCAGGAGAGATGGTGGAAATGAACTAATAAAGGAATCCCACTATAATGATGTGAAGGGAATGGGCGGTCAAGACCTTTCTAAAGAAGAAAAAGAGAAATATGATGATCAGGAAGCTTCTAGGAGCAAGGATCGGTATATTAAAGGATCAGTTGGGAAGTCTGGAGATACGTATAATCTTGAGAGTGAAGATAGAGAATCTCCTACAAAAAGACAAAAGTCCTTTCACTTGGAAAAGGACATTGATTGTGTGAAAAGTGGTAATTATTCTCTGTACTTTGTTTTTCTTGTGTTTATTTTTTCATTTTAAAATACTTTCATAATCCCTAAATAGATATACATGTCTTTTGATCTCTTGAATCCTTAGTTTCAAAGTTCTCTACTGTAGCTGATCACAAGGACTTATATAGTTTCAAGCAAAGTAATGACACTGAAGGGACTGCAGGACATATACAGGCCAATGATACCCAGGAAACTCATGATTTAAGTGCTGCTAAAGTTGCCGCGCTGAAAGCTGCTGAATTGGGTATCCATTAGCTCTTATGTCCAGATTTTACATTCCAACAATAGTGGACCTCGTTATGATGCTCATGTTAAGGCTGCTTTGTGTGATGCAGTTAATAAGAATCTTAGTGCGGTGGGGTCCATGACTACTGATGAGAAGAAAAAGCTGCTGTGGGGAAACAAAAAGAAAACAACTACTGAAGAGGCACATCCATTGACTTATTTGCTTTCTTAGCACTTCTTGCTAGTCATTAGCTTGAACATTTAATTCTTCCATGTCATTTACTTATGGTTGACGAATATTACAATCTTTGGATACCTTGAAATGCATAATTGTCCTGTTAGCAAGGCTCCCAAGTTATAGCTCTGTGTGTGTTAGCTTGTGTATGTGCATATAAATGAAAAAAAAACCATTTAGGTTTTAATAGATGGTTTTAATAGTCACGCAACTTAGTTTAGTACACAATATGCAATTGTGATTTATTGCTGTGTGGGTTACCTTTGACTTTTATGGGGTATGTTGATATGAGTCGGCTTGTTCCTTATAAATCCAGACATCTAGTTCTATTCTCCCTCTAAAAGTTACACATGCATGCACATAAAGAAATAAGGGCTGCTCCAGTTGACAGATTACTCTTAATCATATTATGACTTGGTCTTATTTTGAAATTTAAAGTGAAGGATGAGTTCAAGTGAAAAATGCATTTATTGTCATATTTATTTAATGGCTGACATGATCTGTCAATTTTTTTGCTAAATGTTCTTTGTCCTATGTTACAGTCTGTTCATTGTTGGGACACACCTCTATTTACTGATCATGACAGACAAGAGAAGTTCAACAAGCTCATGGTAATTCTTTGCTATGGCTTTTTATTTTTATCAGCATAGTTGATGTCAAATAAGACTTTTCTTTCCTTGTTCCTGAATGACTGCCTTAGTTCATCAATATTGCCTTACTAACACTATTTTAGAGTCTGAGGTTGCCTTGGTGCCTATGGCCAATTGTAGGGCGTGAAAGGCAAAGTGAAACCAGAGCACAATCCAGAAAACAAAGATGGGAACGACTTACTCCGAGCCGAGAAGCAGAAAGAACTGCAGTTGGATTTAGAGAAGCAGTACACTGCTGGACTCCGACGAAGAGATGGTCGTACTGTTGGGTTAGGTCTTTAGGCCTCTTGGTCCTGATTTTGAGAATTTTATTCTCATCTTTCCAGAGACAACAATTACTTGGATGTTTTGTTGTACCTTTTTATGATAATGATGCTAGTCATATTTCTTAAACTTTTGTTATCCTATTATAAAAGTTATTACCTTATTGGATAATATTTTTTTTTTTTTATGAAAACTGGATTAAGGTGATTTGTGACATTTGGTTTTAACCGCAACTTGTAGCTTGAAACGGGAGAATGATGAAACTTGATGAGTCTTATTGTCACACCATATGTAAATCTTGAATATTCCCTCAAGTTTGAAATGATTATAACAAGATCTATTGAAGTTTAGGAAAAAATTTCCTGTAGGTATTTTTGTTTCTGCCTTAGGTGGTGGTCTCTTTTTCAGATCTTTTGGTTTTGAAAACGGTCGGACCAAGAAAAAGTGACCATCTTCTTATAGGTACACTCGTCACACTTTCATAATTTTATTATCGATTAAGTTAGGGTAAGACGTAAATTTAATTTTCCTATTTGAATGAAAATCAGTAGAAGTATAATTTTTTAATCCAATTCACAGTACCTTGAGAGGAACATGCTTTTGTATTGGATTGAATGGAATATGTCCAGTAGAAAAAGATGTATCATGTTTTTATGCTCATATGTTCCACATGTCAGTGATGTATTCATTGTGATGTGCTTAATTGATTGAAGGAAAATAATCAAAATTTAAACATTTTCATGTGGTTGGAATAATATGTTCTATTTTTATTATCTTATTGGTCAAGTATTCAAAAATTTCATTAACTTTCTATTTTTTCGTAAATAATAATAAAAAAATAAAACAAAACCTCTTATTTTTAATAAATAAAAGTATTTAAAATATACCCCACCAAAAACTTAAACCAACATTAATATGGCATTTTACCCACTTAGATTTTTAAGTTTATTATGAAATTGAGACCTCTATTATATAATTTAAAAATTTAAGAATAACAAGTTGTTAAATATTTAAACATTTAATCTTGCAAATTAAAAATTTAGAAGTATATATATATATATATGACGCTGGTAAAATTTCAGACATTGACAAAGTAATTCAGTATTCTAAAAAAAGGTGTTTTGCCCAACTGTTCAGGAAAGCAACTTATTATAAGCGTTAGGATGGAATGTTCTCGTAATTTTAATTTGTATAAATTACTATTCAAAATTTTAAAATTTTAATAATTCTGAACTTTTAAATTGTATAACAGATGTTCTCAATTTGATAATTTATGTAATTTAAAAGTTTATAAATTTGTGAATTTTCAAAAATTTGAAAATTAGTTAATATCAGTCAAAAATATAAGAATTTATTTGTGATGTTTTAGAACTTTTTGGGATTGAATCATAAGATGTAAAAGTTAGAAAACTCAATTATAAAATTAGTCAAAATTTAGGGACAAGTGAAATAGTTTAATATGTTTCTTTTTTCCCTTGAAAATTAATATATGTTATAAATTAACAAATAGTGAAATTAATAGATTTCATAAATAAAAAATAATGGGTTAAGGAAAAATAAAAAATAAAAAATAATGATATATTAAAATTTAAGTAGATAAATATTTTAAAGAATTGACGATAATCAAATAAAAAATAAAAACACCGACATCCAAAATTCAAATGTATAAATACACCCAAATAGATCCTCACTGAACAATGAAGTAAAAACAACAATTAACAAAATCTCGCTTATGTTATGAACAAAAAAGGTAAGCATGTCAGAAATAATCTGTAATCAAGTCGAAGAATCCAAATTGAAAAGCATAAGGATTAATAAGTAATATATGGCTTATGGGGTCTTTCAGCTAGGAGCATAAAAGGTATATATATATATATATATATATATCTAAAAATGGTGAAATATTCTACAATTATTTTTTTTTAAAATAATTTTATACTCATTATCAGTGAGATAATGACAAAGTTAATGGGTCTTTCAATATTTGGTTAATTTGTATGGAAAATTTTCCTTATATTTTAGTTTGCTAGGGAAATGCCAAAACAAATAATTGTTGGTGTAATCTTTTTCATTGCCCATGATACGTATTGTATTTAGACTTGTCAACTGGGCCATGATTCACAACTAGGTCCAAGGTTCATCTCAGTTATTTCATGGCCCAAATTGGATCGCATCATTTTGTAGTGAGGCGTGCCTATCCGAGATTCATGCTTGTCCATCTCGTGAAACCCATCAGAACTCTTTCTTTCCTTTCTGAAATATAAGAATAAATAATACTCCTCCTGTCCACGAGTTTCTTGTTCATCGCCGACAACTAGGTCCATGGTTCAACGCTTACAACGCCGACAAGTAGGCCCATGGTTCATTGCCGACAATAATCCCAAAATATTATTCTGTAACTCTCGCCTTTTGGATGTGAAATGACCAAGCGGAAGATGAGAATTTTGATTTTTTTGTTGTCTTTTTATTTTTTAAAGTAGAAGATGAAAAACAGAAAATACGAAGCATGAGGAAATAGGAGAAGATTATCTGGGCATGATAGATTGAGGAAACCTATGTCTTATGATGATGAGATACTTAGTGGTGATCTGACGACTGTCATGAGATAATTCGACATGATATTGGAAGAAATGAAGATTTTGATGTTCCATGATTCCTTCTTATTATTAATTCGTAGAATATCATTATTTTTTTCTTTCTGAAATTACCAAGGTCCTGCAAATTTTAGAAAGTTGCTTGTCCGAATTAGATTAACAATTATGCTTTTGTCTTTCCTGAAAACAGAGGAATAGTCTGTTAGGTCCCAACGCAGCGTGTATAGGTATTAAGATAATTTGTTTACGGTGAGAAATGTACCATAATTTGAATACAAATGATTTTTTGCCTCTTCATTGACAACCATTGGCTGCTTTAAATAAGCAAAATCTCAAACAAACAAACTGAAATACAAGGAATTCTAACTGAACATATCGCAACCCACTAAGGACCCAAATACTTGGGATTCGGTTTATAGCCCCTTGTAGAACGTCGTGGCCTATCAATACCTCCCTCATCAAGTAGATCCTTGTCCGCAAGGTCCATAATTGATAATATCTCCTGTAGCTTGCCTGTTGGTTCCCATGATGCTTCTTCGGCTGAAAGATGCTTCCATATGATGCTTCCTCGGTTGGAAGATACTTCCATCGCACTAAGCTTTAAGTTGCTGATCCACTTCATCCCTGTCGAAATATGGTATGTCGTATTATACCAATATTCTGCCCAAGGTAAATAGCTGCTACATCTCCGTGGTCACTGATGAACAAAACACCGAAGATATTGTTCGACGTAGCAATTGACGACTTCTGTCTAGCCATCTGTCTGTGAGTGGTATGCAGAATTGAGCTATAGTTTGGTGCTTGACAGCTTGAAAATTCTTTCCATAAGTTACTAATGAAGATTGGGTCCCATTTGCTGAAACTTGATTTGGGCATGCCGTGAAGCTTGATAACGCCTTCCATAAATTTTTTGCTACAGTTCTTGCAGTAAAAGGATGACTTGAAGTAAGGAAATGAGCGAACTTACTAAGACTATACCGCTACTATGATTGTCTTTTCCTTGTGAAACCGGTAAGTCTTCAATAAAGTCTAAGGTGATGTATCATACTTGACACGGGATTGGAAGACCTTGCATCCCTTGATGTAGTCTTGCACTGATTTATGCATCGCAGGCCAATAAAACTGCTGCCCTAACTTCTTGAATGTGCGTAGGACACCGAAGTGACCCCCCACCTTGGTGTCATGCATTTCGTGTAATAGTTAAGCCTTTAAGGCAGCATCGTTTGGGACAACGACCCTTACTTTGTATAGTTAGAACCCTTGGCACCATGTATATGATCCTTCAGGTTGGTTTTTGGTCACACAGATTTTTGTCTGAGTGTAATGGTCTTCTTCTACAGCCTTTTTTATTTCTTCCCATAAGCTAACCTACGAAAAGAAAATATGATGAAGAATGGGACTGCCCTGTTTTTGAGAGTGAGCATTAGTTGTAGAGTTCTCACAGAAGCTTAGCCATCCATTTTTGTTGCTCTAGTGTAGCTATTCTTGGCTCTAGAAAATACTTGAGACTACGCTGATCAGTCTTAATATATAATTTTTTTACCTAGAAGATAAGGCCGCCAGGTGCGTATGGCAACGAAGATAGCCAACATTTTTTTGGTATACGTCTACCAGGATTTCTTGGTTACTTCAAGGGCGCGACTCTTGTTTGCCATTGGATTGCCTTGTTGAGACAAGGCTGCTCAATTTCCTTCCCCGAATGTGTATATTTCAATAGTGAAAGCATCGTTGAAGTTTGGCATGGCTAATATAAGAGTGGTTGTCATGGCTTGTTTTAGAGCAAGAAAGGAAGTTTCAACTTTTCCATGCCATCCGAATTGGCCTTTTTTAAAGAGATTGGTAAAAGGCCAAGCGATAACACCGTAATCTTTGACGAACTTCTAGTGATACCCTATCAAGCCTAAAAAGCCATGTAGTTCTAAAATGTTAGTAGGTCGAGGCCAAGCTACCATAACAACATTTTTATTTTGATATATCTTCATGCCCTGACTAGTGATGATATGCCCAAGTATTCTAATTCTTGTTGCCCAAATGCACATTTGTTAGCTTTAACAAAGAATCTGTATTACCTTAATATTTCGAAGGTTAGCATTACATGTACTAAATGTTGATCCCAATCTAAACTATAGACTAATATGTCATCAAAGAAAACTAATATAAATTTTCGAAGATGATGTCGAAAGATGGAGTTCATGATAGCTTGGAATGTGGAAGGTGCATTACATAAGCCGAATGGAATAGCCAAGTATTCGTAATTTATGTTGCGTGTTCGAAAAGTAGTTTTATGAATATCACTTTGTTTAAATCGTATTTGATGGTATCTTGCCGTAAGATCAAGTTTGGTAAAATAAGAAGCACTATAGAGCTCATCCAATATATCATTTAAGATGGCTATCAAAAATTGGTCTTTAATGGTTGCTACATTAAGCGTGCGATAATATGTGCAAAAGTGCCAATTTTCATCTTTCTTTTTTACTAGTAATACGGGTAAGGAGAAGGGGCTAGTGTTAGGTTGCACAAGTTCAGATGGCAGGATATCTTGAACATGCTTCTCCATCTCGTTCTTTTGATAATACATATACCTGTAAGGCAGAACATTAATTGGTTTGATTCCTTCCTTAAGGGTAATGCCATGGTCAACCTCCTATGTTGGTGGTAAGCTCGAGGGCTCTATGAACAAATCTAATAGCTCCTGTAATATCTCCCACATGCTTGAATGAATATGCTATTGTGGTTTCGTATGAACAACTTGTAGGCATAAAGCAAACGGAGCATGGCTAGGATGAATTTCTTTAGTTAACTATTCAATTGATGTTGTTTGGATATTTTGCCCGTCAATGCCTACCAATCTCTTGGTCTGGTTTTCTCATATGAATTCCATGGTTAACTCCCTCCAATCACACACCACGTAACTAAGTAGCTCAAGCCATTAAATTTTCAAAATTACATCCAACCCTGTGAGAGGTAAGGAATAAAGGGTTAAAGAAAAAAGGGTGCCCTGCAAATTGATCTGTACCTTCTCAAACCTCCCTTAGCATCTTAAATTTTATCCATTAGCGACTCAAATCGTGAAGCTTTCCATAGGCACCATTGGTAGACTAGTAGACACATCAGATTGGCCATATGCTCACTAATTAAGTTGCGAGTCGAGTCGCTATCGATTAACACAATGACATCGTGGGTACTGATTCTGGCAGCCATTCGCATGGTTTTGGGCATGGTTCATCCTGTTAGTGCATGTAATGTAATTTTGGGTTCAAGAGGTCTTTCATGATGCTCTACATTTGGCTATTATTCAAAGAAATCTTTGCATAACAGGTCACCGTTATCCTTGTAACCTTCCTACAAGAGCATCCGTGGTCCTTGACATTTATGTCTTGCAGTAAAATGGTCATTACAATTAAAACAAAAGTTTTGGGCTTTCTTCCTCTACATTTCCTCCTAACTCAATCGTCGGACAGGTGCTACAGGTGCTGCTCGATTTGCTGATAGAAGAGCTAAGGGAGCTCGCACTGGTAATGCTGGTCGTGTGAACCTCCTCTGTTTCACCAGTTGGTCATCTCTCATTTGCACAAAAAGGATGGAATCTTTTAATGTCCGCGGTTTAAACATGCAGATCCCAGCGGTTTAAACATGCAGATCCCATCTGAGATCTACATCCTTAAACCACTTATGAATGTACCCATAAGAGTCTTTTGCATCCAACCTCTGACCCGATTGCCTAATTGTTCAAATTCCCGCTAATATTCACACATGGAGCCAGTTTTCTTGATATGTAAAAGTGCTTCGTCAAAATATTCACAATCGAAAGGCCCAAAGCGTGCCCAAAGTTCATTTTCAAAAGCTTCCCACGAGAGAACTCGTCCTCCCTCTTGGAATGTCATGTAGATCCATTGCCACCATTGGTTGGCTTCTCCTTCCAAGTGGTAAGAGGCCAAAGAAACCATCTTGTTTTCGAGAGTGTTTTGGAACTCAAAAAATTGATTCATATGATTAAATCATTCCGTCGGATCGTCTCTTGAGAATAGAGGAAATTAAGCTTCATTATTTTAGAGGATACAACAAGCTGTCCCCCATTATGGCCTTCATGGTTTGGGTTATCATGTTTTGGAGGCTCTTGGTCTGGAAGAAGTACATCAGAGAGACGGTTAAGAGTTTCTTCCAAATTTCGCAACCTATCCGTCATGTCGAGCTCTATCTTGTGTAATCTATCCTTCACTTCACTGAGCCCAACCTTCAATTGTTCAATACGCTCTTTATTGGTTCCCATACTAACTTGGTTTTGATACCAATGTTAGGTCCCAATGTAACGTGTATAGGTACTAAGATAATTTGTTTTCTCTTCGAGTGAAAAAGGTACCACAATTTGAATTCAAATAATTTCCTGCCTCTTTATTGACAAACATTGGCTGCTTAAATAAGCAAAGCCTCGAACAAACAAACTGAAATACAAGGAATTCTAACTAAACATAAACCCAAGTAAACAACATATGCAAATACACGTAAAACCAAGCATACCTGCATGAAAGAAAAGTACATAAAACTCGCAACCCACTAAGGGCCCAAATACTTGGGATTCAGCTTATAACCCCTTACAGAATGTCGTGGCTTATCATAGTCAAGTTTTAATTAAAAGAGTGAGGGCAATTCTTATAATATTGAATTTTGTAGTAGTTGAAGCTAGTCATGCATGTTAATCTATTTAATTTGGAATTGTGTTGAGTAAAAGCTTTTTGATAATTACTTTATTTTTTTTTGACGTAATAATCAATATTTGCACTTGGTTGCTATCTTTGCATCTAATTTTTACCTATTTTAATATTTTTAATGAATTTCATTTTTATTTGTATATATGCTATCATTTGTTAGTGTTAACATTATTGAGATCTCTAAGTTTTTTTATTGAATTTTATATAATTTCAGGTGAAGATTCAAAGTTTATTTTCTTAACACATGAGAAATAGTATGAAATTATGATGTATTGAAATTGTCATATTTTATATATCATTCTAGTTGAAATTATTAAGCTTGTGTAATTTTATTGTGCGATAATTATTGTATTTTACATATTCGATTTCAGTTACATGAATTATTTTGTTTATAGCTAGTTAAAGCTTTAAAAATTTAACAACAATTCTTAGTAAGAGGACTATTATTCAATCTCTTTACCTTTGTCTTTGAGTTTTCCTAAATTTTTTATGATTACAGGATAAAATGATGGACAAAAGATTTATAAAATAATTTTATCTCATTTTTGACTTTTTAAGAAAACAACATTTATATGTTCTTTTATATCTATGTGTTGAAGATAAAAATGTATATTTATAAGTTTTGCACGGATTTCATAATAATTATTTTATTATTTATTTTTTATCATATTATTTAAAAAAATTAACCTTTGAGGGAATATTTAAAAAAACTGAAAAATAAAAAATAAAAAATAAATAATTAAGCCATTTGTGTTTGTGTTTATGATCCAAGCTTAAATGTGACATGCTTAAATGAGATGAGTGTTAATGGGAAATTAGATGAGCTTGTTGAAACCATTTACATCTCTAATTGTATTTTAATTTAGGTTTTAGTTACGATTCTAGCTTTTGTTTTTGCAAGGAATTAGGATTCTAATTTGTCTTGAGAGAGTGTTCTATTTTGTCTTCGTGTACTATTAGCTTTACAATCAAGATATAGTATGTTTAAGTGGAAATTAATGGTGATTAATGCATGATTATTCATGCTGCAAAAGCTCCATAATTTCATCTTGTGATTGGTTTTGTGAATTGGTTTAGAAACGGTGATTGACTCGATATTATATGCAATTATTCAATTGCATGAATATTTTGATTAATTAAAATAAGAAGGAACAATAATTCCATTGTAACTATTGCTTAGTCAACCTTGTTGAATAAAATATAAGATTTTCATTGTCAAAGAAAAATGGAAGCGGTTAAATTCGATATATGATTAATATGGGTTCATATAAGCAAATATCTCAAAATTTTAACTTCTTTTTTATTATTATATTTTTTGTATTATTTGATTTTGGTATATCTTATTTTATTTAGAATTGTAAAATCTTAATTAAATATTTTTGTACTATTTTATCTTTTTGAATATTTTATATTTTTTAGACTTTAACTAATTTAATGGAATTTCACAAGTGTTTACTTTAAAAGGGTGTTTGTAATATAAAAGTAAATCCTAGGGGTTCTGTTGTAGTTTACTCGTCGACCAATTTATTTATTTTTTTGTTTTTTTGTTAATAACGTCCATTAATTTACTAAAAGTGTAATCTTGAAATAATTATATTTTATAAAATGACAAACTTTGTTAGAAGGTCAAGAGTAACATATTTGCTAGTTAAATAAAGAGGCCAGATCATGGAGTATCAAGTTTGATGAAATCATCAAAATTTATGATTTTGAGCAAAACTTTGACAAATATGGTGTCTACAATTTCATCAAGAATAGTAAAGTGGTTTTCCTATTGTTTTAAGTTGACAACATTTTGCTCATTGATAATAGTGTAGAATTGTTATATGGTGTAAATCATTAGTTAACTAAGCAATTCCTCGTGAAGAATTTGAGAGAGACAAACTATGTTCTAGCCATAGAGAACATTTGTGATCGTAAGAACAAATTCTTAGATCTATCTAAAGCATTGTATATAAGCCAGATTTTTAGAAGATATTCAATGTATAATTCCAAGAAAAGTAACTTACCTATTAGATAGCTTGGTAGCTCTAGGTGCATTTTAGTGGGTTGCTCTCCAACTAGTAGATGTATATTTTCTTTTATATTTTTGAGTTTTGAATTGTTAATTCCTAATTTGTGAATTACTTTGCTGTCTCTGGTTGTTGTGCAACCGATAGATGTTTTTACATAGGCGAGGAGTCTATATGGTTTAAGACGTTATATTGTTGTGCATTGTATGATTACATGTTGAGTTAGTGTAATTATTGTATGCCTAATATATGCAAATATAGGAGGTCTTAAGGTGATTGAAACATGTTTATAGTTATACTTTGCTATTGTTTTTCTTATTTCTTTAGTGATTTATTTCTACTATGTGATGCCTATTTAGTTTTCATTGTACTGAGAATTTTAAGTGGTGACCTATTCATCCTCTCTAATCATTATGCACCTATTAAAGACTTTCGATTTTCGATTAGATGAAGGTAAAGAGTACCTTAACACAATGTTCAAGGATCATTTTGTTTGAGTATGTTGTTGTATCATTGCTCACAAAACTTAGAACACTTAGGTGACGTTTGGTTCATAGAATGAAATCAGAATCAAAATAGGAATGAGAATGGAATGGAAAGGAAACAGTGTTGTTTGGTTTGACCACTAGAATCAAAGAAGGAATCAGTATTACAGTGTTTGGTTTGCCACTAGAATGGAATAAAAAAAACTATAAATTACCTTAATACTTATATTCAGTAAAATTTAAATAATATCATTTAATTATTATTTTTTCGTCACACAAAATACATTATTGAAATCATTATTTTTCTAAATAATTATTACTTAAAAAGAAAATATATTATTAAAATTATTATTTTTCTAAATAGGGTTTAGGGTTTTGAGATTTGGGATTTGGGATTTAGGGATTTAGGGTTTAAGGATTTGGAATTTGGGGTTTAGGGTTATATTTGTGGGTTAAGGTTTAGGGTTAAAATTATTAATTTTCTAAATAGGGTTTAGGGTTTTAGGATTTAGGATTTAGGATTTAGGATTTAGGGTTTAGGGATTTAAGATTTGGGGTTTAGGGTTTTAGGATTTGGGGTTTAGGGTTTTGGGATTTAGGTTTTAGGGTTTTGGGATTTAGGTTTTAGGGTTTAGGGTCTAGGATTTTGGGATTTGGGGTTTAAGGTTTAGGGATTTTAGGTTTTGGGTTTAGGGTTTATGGTTTAGGGTTTTGGGATTTATGGTTTAGGGTTTGAGTTTAGGGTTATATTTTGGGTGGGGGTAAAGTTTGAAGAAAAAATTGAGATGGGAATGAAATCACAATTCCTAAAGGTGGGCGAAGGAATTGTGGTTCTTTCTCCTTTAGAAATCAATTCTATTCCTGACTCATCTTTTAGCCCAACCAAACACACAAATAGAAGGAATCAATTCTGATTCCTTTCCATTCCCTCCAACCAAACACAACATTAGTAAAATGGTGTTTCAAAAAAGGGAAATAGAACCTTGCTAGATATAGTTAGATCCATGATTGGATATACTTTATTACCCACATTGTTTTGGGGATATGCCCTGAAAATAATGATGTATCAATTGAACGTGGTTCCATCTAAGTCTGATCCTAAGACACTTATGAAATTGTGGAATGGTTAGAATAAATAAAAATGTATTTCATTTATTTTTATGTGTTATTTAATTCTTCATTTAAAGATATAAAATTTTCTGATTATTCATATTTACTTAACTCGATATATCAGTTTATAAATAAAAGGATTGAGTTTAAATGAAATAATCAAACTAGTCATTGATCCTTAATTAAAGTTAATAAGGAATTTTTAATTACATCAATAGTACGACCCATATCTATTGGGATACATTGACCTTTATCTGAGATAATTGATTTGGAGATGACATGCTTGAAAACACGCAAGTATACGTGATCAAAGTGTACAAGTGATAAGTAATTTAAGAATAAAAGTTCCTGAACCTCTGAGGATTGCTACAATAAATATATGTAATTATCAGCTTGCTAATAAATTAACAAATTATGGATTTTGAAATATTTAAAATATCATTGAATTCTTAAATGAAGAAGTAAATAACACATACAAATAAATAGTCATGGAATTTAATCATAGAGTCTAACACATCATAAATCAATGATTGAATCTACAAATTATCATGATACTTTATTAATTAAAATCATAGTCTAGGACTTGAAAATTGCCTACAATCACATAAATAAATTAGCTAGATAGAATCATAATTAAAATAATATAAAACATAGAAGAAAAATAATAATAATAAGCTTATGATTGATAGAAATGGTTGATTTACAACTCCTTAATTATCTCTTTGAATTCTATCTTGCCTCTAGCCTTTAATTCTCTATAGACCCACATATTTTCTATAAAATTTGTATCTATAATCTATATAATATATGGTTGCTTTTGTTGTTAACCCTAGCTACATATTTATAATAAAAACGTTACATGTAGTTATAATGTAATTAGGATTAGGGTTATAGAGATCTAAAACATTTAAAATTCTAATATAACAAATCTATAACAATTTAGATAAACATGTGCTCGAAATCAGGTGTTGGAATGCAAATCCGTTTGCATGGGCTATGGTGCATGTCGATTCATGATGTGGCATGACTTTGTTTCTAGTTCTATAAGATTCCAATTGGGAGCGTTGTGTCCCGATGCATATATACTTATGCTACAACACACCCTTAATGTTATCACTTCAATGTTTTGATCCCTCCTCGATGTTCTTGTATAAATATTTGCACTAAGGTTCTTCAATGTATGACAACTATGCCCATAATTATGAGATTTGATTGGTCCTTTTTCATTTGAATTTTTTAAGTTCAAAAATACCTAAAATACATCAAAACATACTTCGTGATTTCAAAAACACAATTTATAAAAGAATTAGTTAAAATGTGATATTAAAATCTAATTCATTCTTTTAATTTTGATAAATCATAAGATATGTGTACTTTTTAGGCATGTATCACAAGACATCTAGTTAGAGGTACTTTGTATAATAGTTGATTATAAATGATTGAACCAAACATATTAGAAACACTTAATATTCGTTTACCCATAGATGTTTATATATGTTACTCAATGATTATGTGTAAGATGATCATAATCTTAATTATTTTATCTAACCCTTGATGTAACACCTTGATATTTAACTTACTTGGTGACTCTTGAACTAGTGAGCTTAGATGCCTTGTATATTAGTGACTCAATATTTATAGTGTTTTAGGAGGTTATTTCATAAGATCTTGAATCCACTTTGTTGCTTCATAGAATTAGATATCAGTTCCATCTATAGCTCGAATAACTACACGTAGTCTATAATATGATTATAAATTGTTATTCATATGTATCGCTTGTACTTAACGAGAATATGTAATAGAGGAGCTAAAATAAACTTAATGACCTCAGTTGTATTACGAATTAGTTGTGAAGGATTAAGCTATACCTTATGGTTATATCAATAGATTAGTCAAACTATATCAAATTGGGTAAATGCCAGTTGTGACATTCAAGATTTCAATTCTAGATATATATTGGTGTAACTCTTGAATTAATAAAGGTTGATAATTAATTAAGGAGTTAATTAATGAATAAGTTTTTATTTTAGCTTGAATTTGCACCTCTATCAGTTCCCAAATATGTTACATAACAACGAATGAATGATGTTCATTCCAAGATAAATAAATAATTAATATGTATTAAGTATTTAAGTAATGAAAATATATATTTATTATTGAGAAATTTTAGGATGGTAATAAATGTCAAATAAATATGCAATGGTAAAATAGTAATTTGGTTTACCATTTAATCTATAGAACTAATTATACATTTATTTAGTTAGATTAAATAATTGCGCAAACTAATTGTGAAATTAAAATGTTAATTTAGTATGTATTTAAGGCTCGTGGGAAAGCAAGGGAATTTGAGTAAATACTAAATTGGGTTTGATATTTGACTAAATAAAATTTCATTTGATTAAACTGGACACCAAAGGGAATAAGATTCGAATAAAAGACTCAATATAATGGATATTTATACTTTACAGTAAAATGATAAAATTAACATGTTTAATAATTAAAACGCACATATTTTAAAAATAAAAACATATATACTATAAAGATTAAAATAACCATAAATATAATTGGTTTAGATTTTAAGGTTTACAATTTATATATATTAGCAACCAATAAAAGGGTGTTACAATTTAGGATTTTGGTTTAAGATTTAGGGTTTGCGATTTAGTGATCAATAAATGTATATTAATGGTAAGTCAACGTTTTTCTTCTTGTTTAAAATGTGCATTCAAATTATTAACTCTCTTATTTTTGTCTATTTTTCTCTTAGCTATAGTAACACTTGATCCTTTATTTTTGTTCATTTTACTCTTGACTGTAAATAATACCTATACACTACTACAAAACTGTCCATGAAAGTCCGTTAAAAACTGAGTTTAAATTAATTTAAAGTCGGTTTAATATGTGAATCGATTTTAAATGTAAAGTTAGTTCAATACGTGAACTGAATTTAATATATATATATATATATTGTTTTACATATTGTACTCATTTTCTACTCTACTAATAACCTGTATTCGATCACATATATCATAAAAAAACAAAATCTGTTTAAAAAGTTTAAATAATAATACAAATAATTGAAAAATTAAATATAATTAAATATTTGATAATTAAATTTATTACAAAAAAAATGTATATACAATACATTTATATATTTAACTTAAATTACAAATAAAATGATGTCGTCAAAGTGTCATGAATTTTGTGATATTTCCACTTTATTTCAATAAGAGCAAGCTTGGTTGGCTTAGAATCACCAACATAGTGACAAGGAAACTGGGCAAAAAGTAGCTGGTCCATATAACAATTCATTCCCCTACATACATGAGCACGTAAACATCCATTAAACAAGCAGTCTAAACTTCAGAGACATATGAATGGAGAAATTAAAGCATTATAAATATTACCATGGTGTTTCCCTATGTTATTCAAGATCATCATATTCTTCTCCTGATGTTATAATTCGAACATAGTGTTCTGTCCATTATTCTTGTAAATCATCAAAAATATGCATATCATAGCCCCACTTGTTCCAACCAAAGAAATATATGTAATTAAATTCAAAATAAGAATGTAATATAATAAATTCACAAAAAATAACTTATATATGTTAAAAGATTAGTAAAAGAGATTTCCACATTGAAACCCGAGTGATATACTAATAACCTTATCCCTTTGAAATCATATTAGTACTTTATTAATCTTTTGTCTATAAATATGAAGCTATCTAAAATCAAGCTGGTATTTTTAATACTATAATGAGCTCTAAATATGAAGTCAAGTGTAACTCCAATTTGTTACTTGGGTTGGTCGAGATTTGGTACCCATAAACTTATGGAACACATTATTTTTTGCCCCAACCAACCCAAGCAACAAATCAGAGTTACACTTGACTTCATATTTAGAGCTCATTATAGCATTAAAAATACCAACTTGATTCCAGATAGCTTCATATTTATAGACAAAAGATTAATAATATTATATCACTCGGGTATTGATGTGGTAATCTCTTCTAATAATATTTTAACTTATATAAGTTTTTTTTATGAATTCATGATATTACACTAGAATGACGATTCTTAGTGGTTTTCCTGTACTTGGTTGGCCAATGACTAGCATGATGTTGTCATAAGGAAAGTAGGCAAGAGAGATGAGATGAAGTTTGGGCAAAAAATAGGTCCATAAAACAATGCATTACCCTAAATACATGAACACATAAACATCCATCAAACAAGGGACTTCAAACATAGGAATAGAGAAATTAAAGCATTATAAAAACTACCATTATGTTGTCATATGCTATTTAAGATCATCAGAATCTTCTCCTGATTCTTCTTGTGATGATATAATTTGAACCATGTGTTCTGCCCATTCCTCTCATAAATCATCAAAAATTTATAGGTCATAGCCCGTATTGTTCCAACCAAAGAACTACATGTATTTAAAATCAAAATAATAATGTAATTTCATGAATTCACAAAAAATAACTCATATAAATTAAAAATGTATATTGGTAAAAGATATTACCACATCTTCAATTGGAATTTTGATATTTGTGATGATTTCGCTCATAAACATCATGACATAATAACCACACATGACTCTATCATTTTGTTGTGGAATCTATAAAAAACAAGTATACATGATTTTTCATATTCAAACATCTTTATTATTCAATAGTAAAATTAATAAAATTATTAATATTCTCTTGTACATACAATAACTTTATGCCATATAAGCTTATGAGATTTTTTAAGGGAAATGCCCCTAAACTTATTCCACACTTTCCATTCCCTATCAAAATATAAAAACAATTAGTTTTTTTATTAAATATTACAAAGAAAAATAGAATAAAAATAGCTAGCTATAACTCTTACATTTCAACAACTGTTTTTGTATCTTTACTCAGTTTTATGAAAGCTGAGTCATAATACCAAGCATGATTATTGAACAGATCAAGGATTACCAACATCCAATGATCTTGGCCTTGTTCAAACCCTAGTGGCCAATGGATTATCAACTTTTGATTTCTGTTAAGCGTTAATGCCTTATCATATAATTGTTTAGCTATGATGCTAACATCCTTCCCCTAATATTGATTGACATATGAATAATCATAGAACATTTCTAAATGTGATGAGTGATTATGTTGAAGTCGATAATGACATGCCCTATACAAAAGAAATATATATAAGTAATTAGGTAATATAAATATAATTATATATGTTCTACATAAATGAAAGAAATTTACTGATTGAGGAATCACTTTGTCCACACTTGAATTATACTTAAATCAATCATTTGATATTCAAATAGTTTCAATATGCACTTGATTGATATATATGTTTGGCTGATGTCTACACTAGAAATTTCTATAGGAAGTGGCACAGTCCATCCATCATTTATATTAGATTCCCTTGCAACAATATTCATCAAAACACTAAGATTTCTGCTGAAGTTTAAAGCATAATCATAACTATACTTTTTTCAAGGCTTCTTCTTGAATGACTTAGTGCACGATGATTGGCCACTAGACATAGATTTACTACAAGATACTTGCTTTGTATCTCTTAAATGTGCTACATTTACAAGTTCTGGTATAATAAACTAAAGAAGAAGTATTATGTATGTTAGTAACAATAAAAGATATAATAAAATAATAGTTGTAAAAAAATGTTATCTTTGAAGTAAAAAAATAGTACCACTTCAAAATTTAGAACAACTTGAATCGATGGCCAAGCCATATACTGTCCAACCACCTCTTGGACTATGGTAGCATTAGAAGGCACATGTAGTGGAAAATCATGGAGCAATGATTGATCAATTACTATTCGCCAATGATTTGAAAAATATTGATTATGGATCATCTGATCATCACTCAATTATTGTACCGTTCCAATAGCAACAAAGTCCTTTGATGGAGGATGTTTCAACAAACATTTCATATTATGTAAAAAATTTAAGTGTTATATATAATAAAAAAACATATAATAAAAATTAAAAATAATAGAGTATCTACACCAGAAATTAAAATCTTACCACATATGATTCATCAAATAGAGGAGGACTTCTATGTGGGGTAGCTATTGAATGTACATTCTAATCAAAATGTTCATCATAATATGATTGATGGTAAGAATGTGTAGATTGCATTAGAGAAAATGAACCACTATTTGATTGCATTTATATTCCTGGCATAAAGAGAGGACTAATAGGATGACTATATCCCATACTGGATATAGGTTGAGCGCCTTGAGATTTCATGGGTGGCATGCCTGGCATGGATGGTGGCATGCCCCGATTGTAGTATGATTCCATGCCTGACATGTGTTATGCTTGATATAATTTAAAGTGGCAATCCCACTTAACATTGAGGCCTTAAAGGAGTTGAGTTCTTCTTCAATTTTACTATACTTCTCCTTACTGACCATCCAAGGCTTTTGTTTTGGAATGTTAAAATACTCCATATCACCATCATATTGGCTACCTCTTATAACATGACCAGGATGCTCGCATCTGAATGCATGATATATAGCATCTCTCCCAAGCTCTTCGATTATTTCACCCCTGGATATTTGTTCTTGAATAGCTCTCTACAAATAATAAAGCAAACAAACATATCATACATTATTACATCAATTATTAAAAATCATATGGACTTTGTGTCAAGTTAAATTACTAACCAACTTATTTATTTGTTCTTCTCCTCGCTTAGTCATTCGTCTTGACTTCTTCATTTTGGGAGTCTTTGTTTCTATGTACAATTCAGATCGGGTAACCAGTCTACCCAATTCAACTTCCTACATAAATTAAATAAATTTATTAACCATTACATCAACTTAAATTTGAGGAAACTAAATATAAAATTATTTATAAATTAACAAAAATTAATAATACCATTCTATATCTAACTTCAAGATTTGAAGACCTCATAGTATGGTTAGGAAGAATATTATGCATTTGTATATTCTGATGTTCTTCCCTAATAATTTAAAATTCATCTATGCATTTATAATCCATGAAGTCTTTCCAAACTTGAGATGTAATCCAAGGGTGTCCTTCAGGGATTTTGTAGAGCTCTACTTCATCACGTGGTTCCAAATATGGAAACACATAATTTCTGGCCAATTTGGAAGTTTTTATTCCTTCCACGCCTTATTTGGAATCTTAAACACTTGCTCTTCCAAGTGTCACTAACTTTATAATGATTCTGTTAAAACACACTACAAAAGATGAGATATAATACAAAAAAGATATAATATATGTAATTAGTTATAAATATAAGAGACTTACACAAATGGTTTTCCATATTTTGTAATTTTTAGCTTCATCAACCTGAGTCCAATCATTTATATTGATTGGTATACTTGACTTCACAAGTCTACCAATAAAGGATTTCAATTGTTGGTTATTTTCTCCTATTGGATTACCAGTAGCATCAAATATAATGGGTACTCTATCATCTGGGTTAAGTGGAGGATCAAGTATATTCACCCAATCCCTCCTTCATAATCATTTTGAGTCCATGACGATGATGAAGAATTATCGTCATCAATTAGATTATCACATACATTAGGATATTTGTTTGAGAAATGACTAATATTGGATAATATATCAAGCATAGTGATGAGAATCATCGAGCTCTACAAATTCCAAGTGGACCAATAACAAGGTCTAGGAAGGCACAACTCGAAAAGGCTTTAAATGGGCTCATTCAAGAGGTCATGCATAATCAAGCGGACCTAAATTGGGAGTGCAAGGATTGGGACAATCCTAGGATGGAAATTAGCACAAAATTGGCAAAATAAAACTAGGCACATTGTTGTGCCATTTGGACTTTTTTTTGGGCAGCTTCATTTTCAGCCCTTAGATGGAAATAAGGGTTAAGATGTAATATTTTATAGGGTTTCTTTTGTTCTCAGCTACTCCATATTTTACTCCAATTATGGAGTGCCATTTGGACTGATTTTGGGCAGCTTTCTTTTCAACCCTTGGATGAAATCAAGGGTTAAGATGTTATATTTTATAGGATTACTTTTGTGGTCATTTTTTCCATGCTTTGGTCAATGTTTTCTGCTACCTTTTCTGCTTTTTGGCTATATTTATTTTCAACCCTTGGATGAGATCAAGGGATATGATGTAGTAGAGCTTAGGGTTGGTTTGTATCCTATTAAGAGCAGCTCAGCTGCTGTAAAATACAATTTGGAATGAAGTTTGAATATTCAGATCATTTGAGAGCTCATTCTAACTCTTTGTTCCTCTTTAAGCAACTTATCAAGGGATTGGCAACCTTTGGGGCGTTGTTTAGCATCCAAGCATTTGTGGTGAGTAATATCCATACTTGTTAGGGTGTCATTTATGCTAGACTTATCAAGGAATTATTAGCTCCTTGTGGCATCTTTTCTCCTCAGAAAAATGGTGAGTAATATCCATTGATTTGTGGAGAAACTCTTTGCTATATAATCTGAAATTAGCTAGGTCCTATCCCCTTGGTTCTTATCATTTGGTATCAGAGCTTTTGGTGCTAATTTTCAGATTCCTATCCTTTATATTTGTTCTTGTTCTTGTTCTTGTGTTCTTGTTGTATTTCTGATACATAAAAAAAACAAAAAAAAATATATCATTTTGTTGTGTTCTTGCTGAAATTTATTCTCCATACCCTAAAAGTATTGCTCTTCTTTTTTTCCACGTTTTGTTTGCATTTTCCTTTCAAATTCGATTGTGTCCAAAGTTTTTCAGTAGTAACCTTGCAGATCCTGCTATTTCTGAAAGTTTTCTGAATTTTCCTTTCATATTCTGCAATTTCCTTGCAAATTCTGCTATTTTTGAATCTATTTTGCATTTTTCCTTGCTAATTCTGCAATATCTGATATATTCTACAGTTTTTGGCTATTTTCTAGTATTTCTGTGGTAGTTCCTGCAGAAATTTCATTTTCCCTTTGTATTGTAATCTATGTGCTATTTACCAATCTTAAAAATTCCTTAAACTCATATTGAAAGTATTGTATTGATTTACTCTTTAGTTATTAGCATAATTGTTCCAAAAGAAAAGAAAAAAAAAACAGAAAAAGATTGGCCAGAATTAATTCAAAAAAAAAAAAAGAAAAAAAGAGAGGCCAAGTTACATTTGCTAATTTCTAGTGAGTATTAGAAGTCATAGTTTCAAGGATTTTACACTTTGATTATAAATCTTCCATTGTGTGCTTAGTTCCTTTGGGGAAATTGTTGTTTTTCAATCGTGTTGTTCTATTGCTTTTTTTCTTGTGCTTACTACTCTAAACACTTTGAGTTAGTTTCCTTTGTGCTTTAACAAGTGGGATATTGTGAACTGTTTTTTTGGGTGTTTGATAATTCTACAAATTGGTTGGAATCCCTGGATTTGGTTGCTTTGATTGGGAACTAAAAGGGTTTGAGCGATCAATCCGAGCGCTAAACACGTGAGGTATTGTGTGAATTTACATTAGTTCTATTTTATTACACTAACCTATTGTTGTGTAGAATTGAAAAAAAAATGTCAAACAGTAGTCCCGAAGGAAGACCGGATATGATGTTCATGATGAGGGCACTGCAACAATCTTTTGAGAGGATGAACAACTTGGTGGTTGATATGGATGAAAGATTGGAAAGGCAAGAAAATTCCTTAGCAGCTTTACAACGAGAAACACCTCCACCCAATGTTAGGAGGGTTAATAGGCAAGCACATGTTGGGGATGATATAGAGGAAGAAGATTGGGAAGAAGAATTGGAGGAAGAAGGGGGAAGAATGCCTAGAGGAGGAATAAATGGTAGATGAGGTATGTGGAGACCCCCACCTAGAGCTCAAGATGGAGTTGATAGAGATCTAAGTAGTATAAAAATGAAGATACCACAATTTCAAGGAAAGAATGACCCGGAGTTGTATTTGGAGTGGGAGAAGAAAGTGGAGCATATTTTTGAATGTCACAACTACTCCACGGAGAAAAAAGTAAAACTTGCTGTAATTGAGTTTTCTGACTATGCATTGAATTGGTGGGATCAATTGGTCATTAGTAGGAGGAGAAACCGTGAAAGACCCATAGATAATTGGGAGGACATGAAGGCTATCATGAGAAAGAGGTTTGTGCCTAGCTACTACTATAGAGAGTTACACCAACGCTTACAAAGATTGACTCAAGGATATAAATGTGTTGATGAGTACTACAAGGAAATGGAAGTGGCTATGGCAAGAGCTAATGTCGAGGAAGATAGAGAGGCAACCATGGCTAGGTTTCTTAGTGGGTTGAATCTGGACATTGCCAACATTGTGGAACTTCATCATTATGTGGAGATGGAGGACATGGTCCACATGGCAATCAAGGTGGAAAGGCAATTAAAGAAATGGAGTTTTCGATCCCAACCATTAAGGTCTAGTCCCATTACTCAAAAACCAAACCTTACTAGTCCTTGGAAGTCTAATGAGAAAAAAGATGAAATAGCTACATCCAAACCAAGATTCGAGCCTTACAAAGCCAAAGAGATGGGGGCTAGCAAGGACAAAGGTAAAATTGACACCCCAATTCGTAATCGTGACTTAAGGTATTTTCGGTGTCTTGGTAATGGTCATATAGCCTCTCAATGTCCCAACAAGAAGGCAATGATCACCTTTGCGAGTGGTGAGGTTGGAACCGATAATGAAAGTGAAGAAGATGAGATACCATCTGCAGGGGAAGCTAGTGAAGAGGAGATAGGACCCGTGGATGAGGAAGCACTTGTAATAAGGCGATCTTTGAGCACTCAAGTCAAGGAGGATGACCTTGAACAACAAAGAGATAACATCTTTCACACAAGGTGTCATGTGAGTAACAAAGTGTGTAGTGTTATCATAGATGGGGGAAGTTGCACCAATGTGGCTAGTACTACCTTAGTTGAGAAATTAGGGTTGCCTATATTTGAACACCCTAAGCCTTACAAGTTGCAATGGTTAAATGATAGTGGGGAAGTGAAGGTTAATAAGCAAGTATTAGTGAGCTTCTCCATTGGAAAGTACAAGGATGAGGTGATGTGTCACGTGGTACCCATGCAGCCGGACACATCTTGCTAGGTAGGCCTTGGCAATATGATAGGAGGGTTACACATGACGGATATAGAAACAAGTATTCATTTGTGAAGAATGGTAGAAACATCACACTTGTACCCCTTTCACCCAAGCAAGTCTTTAAAGATCAATTGAGGATGGTTAGGGAAAAAGAACAAAAAGAGAAGAATGAAAAAGAAAAAAAAAGTGAAAGAAAAAAAAAGAGTGAAGAAAAAGGAGAGGAGAGTGGAAAAATACTAGAGAAAAAAATGTGAATTTTTATGCTAAGGCAAGTGAGGTCAAGAGGGCTTTTTATTCAAAACAGCCCATACTTGTACTTTTGTACAAGGAGGCAAAATTTTCTATTAACAATCTTAACCAGTCTTTGCCTAGTACCACTATTTCTCTTTTGTAGGAATTTGAAGACGTGTTCCTTGAAGAGATTCCAGATGGGGTGCCACCAATTAGGGGGATTGAGCATCAAATTGACTTTATACCGGGGGCTTCTCTTCCAAACCGACCTGCCTATAGGACCAACCCCGAAGAAACTAAGGAGATTCAAAGACAAGTTGAAGAGTACTTGATCAAAGGTCAAGTTAGGGAGAGCCTAAGTCCATGTGTTGTTCCCGTGCTACTCGTTCCCAAGAAGGATGGATCAATTAGGATGTGTGTTGATTGCCGAGCCATCAACAACATTATAGTAAAATATCGACATCCTATCCCCATACTAGATGACATGTTAGATGAGTTGCATGGTTCTTGCATTTTTTCAAAAATTGATTTGAGAAGTGGATACCATCAAATTAGGATGAGAGAGGGTGATGAATGGAAAACCGCTTTTAAAACTAAACATGGATTGTATGAGTGGTTAGTCATGCCCTTTGGTCTAACAAATGCACCTAGCACTTTTATGAGGCTTATGAATCATGTTTTGCGTGCATTTATTGGAAAATTTGTTGTTGTCTATTTTGATGATATTCTCATTTATAGTAAAAATCTTGAAGAGTATGTCTTACATCTTAGGTATGTGCTTGAAATTTTGAGAAAAGAGCAATTGTATGCGAACCTGAAAAAGTGTGTTTTTTGCATGGACAAGTTAGCTTTTCTTGATTTTGTTGTTAGTTCTAAAGGGGTAGAAGTAGATGAGGAAAAGGTTAAGGCTATTCGAGAATGGCCTACACCTAAATCTGTAACTGAGGTTAGAAGTTTTCACGGCTTAGCTAGTTTTTATCGAAGGTTTGTCAAAGATTTTAGTACACTAGCTGCACCTCTAATCGAGGTCATTAAAAAGTCTGTTGGTTTCAAATGGGGCGAGAATCATGAGAGAGCCTTTAAAGCATTGAAGGATAGTTTGTGTTCTGCACCTGTTTTATCTTTACCTGATTTTACTAAAACCTTTGAAGTTGAGTGTGATGCATCAGGAATAGGTGTAGGAGCTGTTTTGATGCAGGAACGATGACCTATTGCTTATTTTAGCGAGAAAATTCATGGAGAAACCCTTAATTATCCAACGTATGACAAGGAACTTTATGCCTTGGTTAGAACCCTGGAGACATGGCAACATTACCTTTGGCCAAGAGAATTTGTCATCCATACCGATCATGAATCTCTAAAACATCTGAAGCACCAAGGTAAATTGAATAGGAGGCATGCTAGATGGATGGAATTCATTGAGACTTTTCCTTACATTGTTCAATATAAGAGAGGTAAGGAGAATGTTATAGCCAATGCTTTATCACAGAGGTATGCCTTACTCTCAACTTTAAATGCTAGATTGCTAGGATTTGAATATGTTAAGGAAATGTATGCTAATGATGATGACTTCTCTGCTATTTACCATGCATGTGAAAAAACTTCTTTTGAAAAGTTTTATAAATTAGATGGGTATTTATTTAAAGAAAATCAATTGTGTATACCCAAATGTTCCATGCGTGAGTTGTTAATTAAGGAGGCCCATGAGGGGGGATTAATGGGGCATTTTGGAATTAAGAAGACTTTAGATGTTTTGCGTGAGCATTTTTATTGGCCAACAATAAGGAAGGATGTAGGGAGAATATGTTCTAGATGCATCACTTGTAAGCAAGCGAAATCCAAAGTCCTACCACAAGGACTATATACTCCCTTGCCCGTACCAAGCACACCTTGGGTAGATATTTCCATGGATTTTGTTTTAGGGTTACCTAGGTCTAAGAAGGGTAGAGACTCCATTTTTGTGGTTGTAGATAGGTTTTCTAAAATGGCACACTTTATAGCATGTCATAAAATCGATGATGCCACTAATGTAGCAGAGTTGTTCTTTAGGGAGGTTGTTAGGCTTCATGGAGTTCCTAGGAGCATTGTGTCTGATAGGGATGTTAAATTCCTTAGTTATTTTTGGAAAACTCTTTAGGCTAAAATGGGCACTAAACTCTTGTTTTCGACTACTTGTCACCCTCAAACAGATGGGCAAACTGAGGTAGTCAATAGGACTCTGTCCACGTTGCTTAGGGCGGTAATAAAAAGGAATTTGAAAAATTGGGAGGATTGTTTACCTTTTGTTGAATTTGCTTATAACCGAAGTGTGCATTCAACTACAGATCATTCTCTATTCGAAGTTGTTTATGGTTTCAATCCACTAACTCCTTTGGACTTATTACCTATTCCTATTTCAGAGAAAACTAACTTAGATGGTGCTAAGAAGGCTGAAATGGTGAAGAAGTTCCACGAACGCATTCATGAGCAAATTGAGAAGAGAAATAAGGATTATGCTTACAAAGCCAACAAAGGGAGGCGAAGAGTCATTTTTGAGCCTGGTGATTGGGTTTGGGTGCATATGAGGAAGGAACGGTTTCCTGAAAAAAGATGGTCCAAGTTGCAACCGCGGGGAGATGGACCCTTTCAAGTGATTGAGCGAATCAATGACAATGCCTACAAAATTGATCTTCCTGGTGAGTATAATGTAAGTACCTCTTTTAATGTTTCTGATCTTTCTCCTTTTGATTATGCAGGTGATGATTCGAGGACGAATCCTCTTGAAGAAAGGGGGAATGATGAGAATCATCGAGCTCTACAAATTCCAAGTGGACCAATAACAAGGTCTAGGAAGGCACAACTCGAAAAGGCTTTAAATGGGCTCATTCAAGAGGTCATGCATAATCAAGCGGACCTAAATTGGGAGTGCAAGGATTGGGACAATCCTAGGATGGAAATTAGCGCAAAATTGGCAAAATAAAACTAGGCACATTGTTGTGCCATTTGGACTTTTTTTTGGGCAGCTTCATTTTCAGCCCTTAGATGGAAACAAGGGTTAAGATGTAATATTTTATAGGGTTTCTTTTGTTCTTAGCTGCTCCATATTTTGCTCCAATTGTGGAGTGCCATTTGGACTGATTTTGGGTAGCTTTCTTTTCAACCCTTGGATGAAATCAAGGGTTAAGATGTTATATTTTATAGGATTACTTTTGTGGTCAGCTGCCCCATTTTTTCCATGATTTGGTCAATGTTTTTTGCTACCTTTTCTGCTTTTTGGCTGTGTTTATTTTCAACCCTTGGATGAGATCAAGGGCTATGATGTAGTAGAGCTTAGGGTTGGTTTGTATCCTAATAAGAGCAGCTCAGCTGCTGTAAAATACAATTTGGAATGAATTTTGAATATTCAGATCATTTGAGAGCTCATTCTAGCTCTTTGTTCCTCTTTAAGCAACTTATCAAGGGATTGGAAACCTTTGTGGCGTTGTTTAGCATCCAAGCATTTGTGGTGAGTAATATCCATACTTGTTAGGGTGTCATTTATGCTAGACTTATCAAGGAATTAGCAGCTCCTTATGGCGTCTTTTCTCCTCAGAAAAATGGTGAGTAATATCCATTGATTTGTGGAGAAACCCTTTGCTATATAATCTGAAATTAGCTAGGTCCTATCCCCTTGGTTCTTATCACATAGGGTCATCATCTTCTAAAGCATCACAATGGTAGAACTCTTTTTGTGGAGGCATTAACACAACAGACCATCTTGTGTCAAGCATACAAGCATCCAGTTCCCAAATCTCTTGAATTATACCATAATATGCTCTATCAGAAAGTACATGATTACCATCTTTTGAACTGAAAAATTTCATAGTTTGTGCAACCATCTTCACACCACTATTCTGATTTATTCGGACTTTGTCGATCTTGAGTCGTAAACCTCGATCCATTAATTGTGAAACTAGAAAATTATTTGACATCAAATTTTGGACCATGTTGAAGCCATTCTAAACTTTCTGTTATTTTATGATTGAGTTTGTTGAGATTCATCCCGAATATATATATACAAAAACATGAAATGTGTTTAAAGAAAAGTTTTAAAACATTGCATAGAAGTACTAATGAATTATTGTATGTGACACTTACATGGTTGTGAAACCAATTAATAAGCTCTCGCTTATGTTCATCATACAACCATTTTTCTCTTCCTTTCTTTTATAACGAGAATCGATCTTTAATAAGTTTAAATGCATCCTATAATGTTATTAAAGATATATCAAGTAGATATCATCATTAATAGTTAAATAAAAAATAATTTTTTCATAAATGGAAAGGTTAAACATCACTTACTCTATGTACGGTTGTGCCTCATTATTATTTACCAAAATTATTCAGTGTGTTTTTTCCCATCGAGTATGATCAATAAAATATTTTTTACTTCCACCAAGGATAGAGTTACCTACTTGGATCATGTGAAGTTTTAAGAACAACTTATGCATAGGATTCCCAATTTCAGTGCAACCACTAAAGTATTTAGAACAAAACTCAATGACCTCTTTAGCAATGTAACGTTCCACCATGCTTCCTTCAGGACGATTTCTATTATTTACATATCCTTTAAGGACTTGTATATATCTCTCAAAAGGATACATCCACTTTATTAAGTAAGTAGGACCACACAATGGAACCTCTTGAACTAAATGAACACATAAGTGAATCATTATATCGAAGAAAGAAGGAGGAAAATATTTTTCAATTAGACACAAAGTCTCTACAACATCTTTCTGTAAAGAGTTTAACTCACCAATTAATATAGATTTCTTGCATATTGTATTAAAGAATGAACAAAGATGAATTATTGATAATCGAACATGTTTTGGAAGAATTGATCTAATAGCAACTGGTAATAACTGTTGTATTAAGATATAACAGTCATATGATTTCAATCAATAACGTTTCTTATCGGTAATAGACACAAAATTTCTTAAGTTGGATGAGTAACCATCAGGAACTTTCACACCCGCCAAACATTTACAAAACACATCCTTCTCTTTTATTGTATATGATGCTGGTGGAAAGTATGTTTGATTCTTATCATTTTCCACCCTTGGTGCCAATTCAGGTCGTATGCCTAGCTTCTTTAAATCTAGTCTTGCTTTAATTTCATCCTTCGTTTTTCCATGTATATTAAGTAATGTACCAATAAAGCTCTCACATACATTTTTCTCAATGTGCATGACATCTAAGATGTGACGAATGTGTAGGTCTTTCCAATAAGATAATTCCCAAAATATTGATTTTTTATTCCAACAACCATGGTCTACTGATTCAATAATATTTTCATTTTCACCTCTTGTATTAGTTGACCTCTTTCGTTTCCCTACTATAGTGAGTATTATTTTTTTCATCTTTCCATATCATTTGAATTTCATATCATTCAATTTCCTTAGTATCTCAACACCTCGTAATGGTTGGGGTGCATGGTTATGATCTTCTTCACAATTGAACGGTTTCTTTTGGTATCTAAACTTGTGTCCAGATGGAAAAAAATCTTCTATGTCTTCTATAAGACATCTTTCATTTGTGAACAAGATAAGTTACAGAAGTGCCATCACTACATAGAGGGCATCCCTTGTAACCATTTGTTACATGTCCTGATAAGTTCCCATAGGTAGGAAAATCATTAATTGTCCATAAAAGGACCCCCCTCAAGTTAAAGTGTTCTTCTTTATGTGCATAGTAAATATTTACACCATCATTACACAACGTCTTTAAATCATCTATCAGAGGCTAGAGATATACATCAATATTAACACCGGGTTATTTCGGTCCTGAAATCAATAATGTTAACATCATGAATTTTATTTTCATACACAACTAGGGAGGAAGGTTGTATGTTACCATAATTATTGGACAACAACTATATCTACTACTAAGGGAACTATGTGGATTAATTCCATCAGTAGCAATGGCAAGACGAAGATTGCATGGATCAGATGCAAATTGATAGGATAAATTTTCTACTACTTTCCAATTTGGAGAATCACAAGGATGATGTAACACCCCATCATCAAATCGATTATATAAATGCCAAGTCAACATATTTGATGTCTCTTTACTTTTGAACAGCCTTTGAAAGTGAGGAATTAGAGGAAAGTACCAAAAAACCTTTACGGGCACACCTTTCTTAGGTGTTGTCTCATTTGTAGCATGCTTCCATCTCGATTCTTTACACATTGGTCAATTATCTAATGTCTCATATTCTTTTCTATAAAGAATGCAATCATTTGGACAAACATGAATCTCATGATATTTCATGTCAAATCGACTAAGATATTTCTTCACTTCATAGATTGAAGATGGAAATTCAATACCCTCAGGAAACATATCTATTATTACATTTAGTAATTCTGTAAATCCCTTGTCAGAAAACCATTTTTTGCCTCCATATTGTACAAATGAACCAATCCCAACATTTTAGTTTATTTCTTGCATTCTGGATGATACAACTATTTTTTGGCATCTTCTAGAAGTTTTTTAAAGGTTTCGTGATCATTCTTATATAGTTCATCTTCAACACCATAAAACATATTTTCTATCTGTACATTGTGATAAGATGTATGTAATCCACTAACATTCTTATTTATCTCTTCCCCATGAGTATTATCAATATTTTCTCCATGATAATACCAACATTTATAGCTCAAAAGAATACCACTACGAATAAGGTGATACTTAACCTCGTCAAATTCATGAAATCGCTCATTTTTACATTTAACACATGGACATCGAATCATATTAATTTCATTATTACTATTTCTACAAGCAAATTCCATAAAACTTTCAACTCTAGAAATGTAGTCCTACTCAATTCTACACTTTGACATCCAAAATTTGTCCATTTTCTATTAATGACATTAAGCATATTAAATATGTATCCAATCAATATATTTCAGGTATTATTATATATGAATTCTTTAATTATTAGAATATATACCAAAACATACATAATACAAAAAATTATCATTTTAATCATTTTAAAATTATATTACTTTTAATTAATAAAATATAATTATTTATATGTAAATAAATTTATCTACGTACAATAAATATTCTAGTCCCTCAAACCAAAAATATCCAAATATTATTTCCATAGAAAATCAACCAAACAAATAATAACATGCATAATACAAAACATACATAAATCAAAATTTATACAAAAAATAACACAAACTGAATAATAAGTGCGTAGGATTAATAGAAATACTTACAAGAGTAAATGAAGTGACAAAATAAAGGAAATGAAGAAAAAATGGTGCTTTGTAAGTGAGAAAATGGGTATAAAATTTGGTTATTTTGCTCAAAAAATAGGGATGTTTGAAATGGTGGTCGATGGTGGCCAAAAAATGTGAAAGAGTGGAGGAGGTGAAGCTCGATTTTGAGTTCTTTTGGGTGCTGTAAATTAAAAATGATGTTCTGATGGAGAAGAGAGAAGAGAAATGAAAAAATGCACGTGGATAGCATCAGTTGACATGTTGAACCGACGCTACACACATGGATAGCATCGGTGCAACACATCAACCGACGTTATCCACGTGTATTTTTTTTATTTTAACAATTTTTAAAATTGAAATTAAACAATGCAAATTTTTTTATTTTTTTGGTCACTTATTTTTTAAGATTTAATTAACTATAGACCTTTTATATTTTTTTGAAAACTTTTCTGTTTTGTGTTTTTTATGTCATCCAAATTTGATAACTACGTATGAAAAACATGTACATAAAATTAAGTACGTATCCGTGTATATTTTTTATTTTAATAGTTTTTAAAATTGAAAATAAACAATACAATTTTTTTTTTTACTTTTTTGGTCAATTATTTTTTAAGATTTTAATTAGCTATAGACCTTTTATATTTTTTTGAAAACTTTTCTATATTATGTTTTTCATGCTATCCAAATTTGATAACTACGTATGAAAAACATGTACATAAAATTAAGTATGTAACCACACGTGTATTTTTTTTATTAAAATAGTTTTTAAAATTAAAATTAAACAATATAATTTTTTTTTTATTTTTTTGGTCAACTATTTTTTAAGATTTTAATTAACTATAGACCTTTTATATTATTTTGAAAACTTTTTTGTATTGTGTTTTTCATACTATCCAAATTCGATAACTACGTATGAAAAATATGTACATAAAATTAAGTACGTATTCAAACTCATGCACAAAATTCTAAAAATTATATAATTTTAAAAACCAATTGAATAAAAAAAAGAAAAAATTATACTATATATATATATATATATATATATATATATATATCTAAATTCAATTTTAAACAGTTCAAATAAAATAATAATTGACAAAAAATAAATTGTATATAATAAAAAAATTAATTACGTGGATAGCGTCGGTTGACACGTAGAATTGATGCTACGTTCTATATGTAGTGTTGGTTCTACATATCAATCGATGCTACATGTAGCGTCGGTTTTTTCACCGAACCATCTTTACATATCGACTTAAATGCCATAATTTATAGTAGTGATATCAGTCTCAAACTTAATGAGATTCTCTATGTGGCATGATTATTGGAATGAGAAGAGTGTGGAATGAGATTCCTACGAGCAAATGACAATTTGATTGTGTGTGTGACTTTCCAAGTTGAGTGAAACTAGGAGTTGAATTTCTAATAAACTTGTGCTAGGCTTACACACTATTTAAACACCATAATAGTGGTGAACAACCATGGTAAAAAAGTTTGAGAATTTTTCTTGACTCAATTAAGAAAATTTTGTTAGAATAAAATTACCCAAACACTTATGAGAGAAAAATTGTTTCTTGGGTTGGCTATGTTGTTATTAGAGAAATACTTTATTAACACATAGAGGGGTTCTAGTTGGGGAACTAGAATTTTTCTTATCCACTAGGAGGTTGTAAAAATTCCCATTTGTTATGGTCATCATCATTGAGAGACAAGCTTTGGAAGCCTAAAGATTCCAATTTGTTGTTCCACACTACATTGTATAATCTACTTGATATGTAATTAAATTATTAATATCATAGTGATCTTGATAGAAACAAATTGTAGCATATACCAATATGCTACAATTTGTTTAATATTTAAAGAGAAGACTAGGTAGTTGATATCAAGTTCTAAGGTATGCTTAGTCGTAGGATAATCAAAAGAAATGAGATGAGATTTGTTTAATATTTCTCAACCTAGTTATATGTGTCAACAAATACCATATATCTTGAGAGTAACTACACAAGAAACATTAAGCCTTGAAGCAAAGTTTTGTTTGAGGAGTTGTTTGATAAGATTATACAAACACTATCTTTTGGAGATGATATTCAACTTGTCGAGCATACCACTATCAAAATTCAAAATTCAAAATTCAAAATCCACCACAATTTCATTGTACTAAGAGGGAAATTAGATTTTTGAATTGATACACCTGAGCTAATAAGGCACAAGTGGTTGTGTATGATAGTCATGTAGATGACCCATCATCTTACAAGGGAGTAATGGAGAATATTAACAAGAATAAATGGATTAAAGCAATGAACCAAGAAATGATATCAATGTTTAACTTAGACTGGTACCTTGTAGAGAAACCCATTAAGGTATGAATTATTAGGTATAAGTTGCTTATAAGAGGAAAAAAGTAGTGGATATAAAAATGGAGACTTTAAATGCACGACTAGTGGCTAAAGGTTTCGCCCAATTTGAGGGAGTTGAGGATGAAGAGACTTTCTTGCTAGTAGCAATGCTAAAATCCATGTTGATAATCTTTTCTATTGCTACAACTCTCGATTCTAAGATTTGACAAAGGGACATCAAGACAACATTTCAGAACGGTTATCTTGAGAAGACCAATTACATGGTCCAACTAGAAGGGTTCATGGTTAAATGCCAAGAGAAAAATGTTTGCAAGCTTAAGTAGAGCATTACAAACTTAAGCAAGCTTTGATATCATGAAACATGATGTTTGATTAATACATAAAGTCCTACGACTTTAATCAAATTTTTCATGGGCTTTGTGTGTACAAACTCATCAAAGAGGGAAAAGTGATATTCTTGGTACTTTATGTTGATGAAATCTTACTTGTTGGGAACAATGTAGAACTATTGTTAGACATAAAGTATAGGCTGGCTATGTAGTTACAAATGAAGAATTTGGGAGAAGTAAGCTATATTTTGGGTATATTAATAATTCATGATTGTAAGGACTTACTCTCAACTCTATCATAAGTATTGTACATCAATAAGGTGTTGGTATGATTCACAATTCATAATTTCAAGAAAGGAAACTTCCCTACTAGACATGAAATTACTATTCGTAAGGATGAATCTCTTATAAGACACTTGAAGAGGAAGATGAAATGAGATGGGAGCCATATGCATTAATAATTGGCAATCTAATGTATGCCATGTTATATACGAGGTCTCACATCTCTTATGTCAATGGCATAGTTAGTCAATATAGGTCTAACCCAAGATTGGATCACATGGGTGCGACTAAGTGCATACTCAAGTGTCTTTAGAAATTGAGACACAATATGCTAGTTTATTATGGAGGCAATTTGATCCCCACAAAATACACAAACTTTGACCTTCAATAAGACAAGGATTCTTAGAAGTCCATGTTTGGATAGGTGTTTACTCTTAATAGAGGAGCTATATTGTGGAGGAGTGCTGACTACACTATGGAGGCTAAATATGTGGTTGCTTATGAAAAAGTAAAGAAAGGCGTTTGGATTTGAAAGTTCTTAAAGAATTTGAAAGTCATTTCAAATATGGACAAACCATTCACATTTTATTGTGATAATAATAGGGCATAGAGATATCAATTAATTTTTAAGAACTGATATCTATGGAGAAACCTCGATTTTGACACCATCGAAGAATATTCCCATGTAAGAAACAATAATATCTATGTATTTTTCCTACCATCCTTGCATATTCCATCATTCTCATTTTCCTATAATTGTTTTCAAAATATATTATATATTTTGTAAAATTTTAGAGTTCAATAAAATGAATTTTGATCAAAAATATTACTTTCACTAATAAATCATTTCGTTAATTATAGAAATTTAATTTCACGATGTATAAGATAAAAATTATTATAATGATTGTTTAACTAACAAAATAAAAATTTAATTATAACTAAAATTTGTGCCCTAAATTTAAACTTATTAAATAATTATATAATAAATAAATATACTTGTGATATTATGGATACTTATTCTATTAAAGACTCAATTGATTATAATTTATTTATTACCTAGGAATTCCTGATCCTTATAAAAAATCTGAACCTTTGATAAAGAATCCCTACTCTACTCCTATAATATTTAAATGGGAGATGGGGATAATCTCCTTGTTCCAGGCCTGTTCCGTTGACATCATTAATTGAAAGGTAACAAATTCCAATGAACCTAGAGATCACTCGAGTAGAAAGCATATATGAATGCAAGTATCATTTATTCTGAGAGATAGTGGATCAAAGGGATGTTGTAGTCATGAAGATTACTTTAGCAAACAAAAAACTTTTGACCCGTTTATGAATACATTGCCAACCAAGAGTTTTAAAGTTCACCTGGAAGGAATGAGATTGATAGATATATCTCAATTGCATTTGGGCTAGTGGAAGATTGCTCGAATAAAAACCCTTAAATGTAAATATATTTGTATTTAAATTATTGAAATTATAATAAATAAAAATGTTATTTAATTATTTGCATATGTTACTTATTTCATTAAATAAAATGTTAAAATGTATAATTATTTGTGTATGCTTAAATTTATCATATAGAAATATATTGATATAGTTTGAACACATATAAATATACGTGATAATATACAAGTGATAAGTAATCGAAGAATAATAATTATCTTATTTTATTACGAGTATTATATATTAAGTGTTTGAGTATCAAACTATAATTATACTATAATATTATTGATTAATAATGTAAATTAAAAATAACATAGTATAATATTTACATTTACTTGATCCAACACACTCAGACTAACAATTTGATGGGAGTAATAGGAAACCACTTTTTTTCTAATTTTATACTCATAAATCAATGTACAATCTTAAACAATTACTAATAAGATACTTAATCAAATGCCTATATTAACGTACATTCATCTATAAAGTAAATTAGATAATATATAATGGTTACATTAATCACATTCTTGTACGAATTAAGTCCACGTTTATAAATTGTATACACAAGATCATGTATCTCTATCTTTGAAAATCATGAATAATAATTAAATAATTTTCTTAAACATCACCTAATTATCTTATAGTAAAAATAGATTAATTAATATATAAAATATAAAAAATCACATAAAAATTGAGTTGAAGAGGATCCTACGAACAAGCTTAAACAATCCAAATTGTATTAAATTTAATCCCAAAACAGCTAGAAGTCACAAGAAAATAATTAAATACCAGGCAAAAAACCAATCTCCTGACGACATTGACTCTAAAACCTTTAATCATTCATCATTCACTTGCTTTCTCTCTATAAACTTGCTGATTCTTTCTCTAAAAATGGTGGTTAGGTGTAGAAAATGTTGAATGAGCTGAAAAGAGATGCTCTATCGGTTAAATAGACTAAAAAAGTGTGGAATGTTGGATAAATTCTGATATGAGGGCTAAAAGTGGGTAGAAACTAGTGCTATGCATTTTGGGCAGTATGGGGATGAAATAAACAGCAAAAACGATGCTGTTTGGGAAAAGGACACGTGCAAACATGGACATAAAATGGCGTCATTTTTTTGGTATCTAGTTATGCTTTTCTTTAGACATCCACACGTATATGCATCTATCGGGCTAGTTTTTGACTAATTCTCAGCACATTTTCGCTAAATGCAGCCACATTAATTTCTTGATATAACCCTCGATTAATCAAGAACCTCCAGGAACGACCCCAAAAATCGACTCGAGAATCTTTGATCGATGTCGATCGAATTTTAATCTATCGAGCATCTTAGTACATACAAAATATATATTTTTTACATACAGCTGCACAAGTTAAATTTTAAAAAATCACCACAATGCTAGAAAGGTTATATTTATTTTTTATGACTTCTAATATTTAAATTAAATAGTTGCAAAGATAATTATCATATATTATTAACTATAATAAGATAAATATCACACTTAAAAATATATTAATAATTCAATTTTTATAGAATTATCAAACCCTCAAATTTAACATTTTTGTTTTTCATCAAACAAACAAAATAAAAAGTAAATAACGTTACCTAACAAGACATGAGTATATAATAAATTAACAAGTAGAAATCATACACATGTTAGATAAATATTCTAATCCCTCAAAAATAAAAAATGACACACAACAATAAAATTTACATAACCATTGATCATCCATAGCATTCAATTAAGTGTAAATTAGGTTTTTAATGGAATCTCTTGTGTTGTGTGTATTTTCATTTTGTGTAATCTTGTTATGCGTTAGATAAGCTCATGTAAGCAAATAATGAAGTTAAATTTGAAGCACATGTAACAAGTTTTATAATTTTATTTTTCATAAGTTCGTAAATGTAATCAATTACTAAACTTCAGGTTAATAGATTTTAATTAAGAATATAACGTAAGGTTAAGGTATGGATGATAAATTGAAATTTTTTAGTGTAAAATCACAGCCTAATCTACACTTTATAACTAATAAAATTAAATAATGATCTTCTTATTCTTATCTAGGGAATCCCTAATCTTGATTTTTTCTATCTTTATTTTCACACTTTATTTTTATTTTTGTTGAAATATTATATCCTCAAACTTATTATTATTAGTATTATATTTTTTTTTCATTTTTTATTAGTTTTATTAGTTTTATTATGCTTTTTTATGGGTATAGAACTATTTTGGTTTTTTCAACTTTTCTATTCTCTTTTATTAATTGTTTTTGTGCATCACACTTTTCACACTAAAGAATACTATCATTATACATTGAAGCATCTATCTAAAAGTGTGAAGGGTAAGTAGAGTATTTATTTTTTCTATATGATGTGTGTTAAAGAAACAAAATGTTAATGTTAAGGCCCAAATAAGGTGACTAATGTTGCATATATACTCTAAAATTGGGTACTTAAATCATTCATCAATATATTCACCTAAGCTTTCTCTAAAAAACATTTTAGATCATACATTCATGGAATGTTGTGCAAAAGATTGAAACATCAATGACTAAGATTTAAAACATACAAGTATATATGATCATGTATGTGTGATAAATAATTTAAGAACAAAATTGTCGTACCCATGAGGATTGAAAATAATATATACTCCTAATTGCTAGTTCATTAGTAAGTTAGTTAAAGTTAATAAAATGAGAGTTATTGTTTTTTTGAAGATAATAATACAAAATAATAAAATAAATTTCACAAGAATATTGATATATATGTGATCATGAAACTATTTTCATTACTAGTCTAAAATTTCATTAGCCATATCATGAATATAAATTAATTTCTTAAGTTCTAAATTACTTTCATAATTTAAAACGATTATCGAGTTCTTAACTTTAGTTTTAAAAGTCTAGATCTACTTAAGACTTTCCATATTTTCTTACTTTGTAATTAATTTAGATTACCATCATATATCAACCTAAATCCTGATCAATCTAGAAGAACTCTTATTAGATTTAATTTATTTATTGTATTAGGATCTAAAAAAGTGATAACTAAACTAGGTTAAGATTAGAATAATTGTTTACACTTTAGCGAAGATATTCAATCCTACTTGTAACAGTAGTTACAAGGTACTACTTAGAATAAGAATATTAGCGATTATATATTAAATCTTAAATTAGAAATAAACATATTCATGTAATACATTAGTTGATTACCTTAATTTATAACATAGATAATCATAACATTCAAATATAAAATTAAAAATCAAAAATTAAGAATTTAAATTTAAATTATACATGACATTAAATTATTTAAACTATATAGTTTAGGGTTTGAAAATTTACCTACAATCACAATATTAAATTAGCTAGATTCTATAATAATAAACATTATAATCATAGGAAAAGTAAATAGAAGAATAATATAAAAGCTTTTGAAGATCTTTAAAATCTCATCCTAAAGTTTTCCTAAATGTGCCATTCTATTTCCCTTATTCCATATTGTAATTGTTATATTGATTTTGTTAATTTTGATATACCTCTTATTTTGTGGGGTATTTTATTTTTTATATTTATAAGAGATAAAAATAAAATTAGGATATAAATAAAAAAAATTAGTATTCTAATAGAAGGAGAATTGGTGCAAACCACGTGTCAACCAAAGGGATAAGGATTACAACAATGTACGCGCACAAAGTTGTAATAATATGAAAAAATCACAACTTGTTAAAAGGAGGGATAAGCTTGATGGTTAATAGGAGGGATAAGCTACAATGTTCAAAAGAAAGGATAAACCATCATATTTTGCTAAATAAATCTACTTCTTTTCTAAATTAATCTATCTATGAAATCAAAATCATAAAAAATTTATAAATATCTTAGAAAATTTTTAAAACAATAAAATAATATTTTTTTTCAATAAATGTAACATAAGTATTTTTAACTTATTATAATAATAAATATATATAAGTATAAAAGAATTGATATATTATGATATGCATATAATACAAATGCTTCTTGCTACTCTATCTTCATTTCGTAGCAGATGATTGACTCTTGCAACTTTGATAGCTTGTATTTCACAATTCATAGATCACATTCAAGCAAGGGATATACCGTTATAAAGCTCATGATATCAAGCTTGTTTTCATTTAACTCAAATCTAGGTATAAATTGTGAAGCTTCAAAATCATTTACAAATATACCTTACTCTCTGGTCACACCGTAGTTATCTTGGATAATTGAGGCTAACTTCTCCTAATCTATTGTCCAACTCCCAAATTTTTTACAAAACTGAATGTGTTTTCCAAGGGTCCTATGATCACTAAGTGTAGAGTGAAGCTAGTGATCCAAATTTCAATAATATAAGGAGCCAAATGTTATCTTGATGCAATGGTATGTCAATAACAAGGTGTATGACCCCACATCAACCAAGGTGCATTCCCCTTATGACTAAGTGTGGATGCCCCTTATGAATAAGTGTGAGAGCCCCATATCCAACAAGTTGTGTGCCCGTATCAACCAAGGTGCATGTTACTTATCACCAAGAATGGTTACCTTACATCATCAAGTTGCGTGCCCATATCAACCAAGGTGTATGCCTCGTATCACCAAGTTGGTGCCCCACATCAACCATTTTTGTGTGCCTTGTAATGACAAGGTGTGTACCCCATATCAACCAAGGTGCATACTCCGTATCAACCAAGGTGCATACTCCGTATCAACCAAGTATGATCTCTCAAGGTTGTAAAAATAACAAGTGTGATCTCCCAAGTTCATAAAAATAACAATGTGATCTTTTGAGGTCATAAAAATAACAAATGTGACCTCCCAAGATCGTTTAAGCACTTAGTGTGTCCTACAAGGATTACAAAAATGCTATGGGAATGCTCCCACTATAAGTTCTAAAAATGAATACAAGGTCAATTACAAGCGATATACATGTTTTGTATTAACAAGTGAAAAAAATTGCAAAGTAAAAGTGTGGAATGCAAAAATATCCAAAGAAAAATATTCATATTTTTCATTCAAAGTTCAACGCTTTTGGAGGTACTAAGTAAAAGCCAATTCCTAGCACTTTGAAAAAAAAAACTACATAAAAAAATACGATATAAGGGGCCTATGTCAGTGTTTTACTACCAACCATAAGTTTCACCTTACACGTAATACTTATACTTGAAATTTTGATTAAGGATTACTTTTTCAATCACCATCTACTTTAGAAATCCCTCCTAAATTATTTTTCAAATACACCCTAAGTTCTACAATGGTCGTCTCCACCGGCATCTTTCAACAAAATAATAATAATGGGTATTGCTTACATTACTCCTTGGGTCTTGGCAATTGCCTGAGGTTAGGTTTCACTCCTAGTAGCAACAGATGCCTGGACCGCTATAGTAGATGGGTTTATTTCCCCTTAATATTTGATCTTCCATCAAGCACTTACCAAGAATAGGTTGAGAAAAACATATTATTCTCCACTCCTATTCCATATAGCTTTGACTTTGGCTTCAGAATAAAGTTGTGAGATAAACTAAGAGCGACTAGAACTATTACAATATTGACATATGACCTTAATTTTTAACCATGATCGTAGGTCTATGGCCACGGTTATAAGAACCAAGGCCTAAGTGAGAGAGGGCATAGACTATTACCTATGGCCTCAGTTTTTTAAAGATCGAGGCCATATGGTATGTCTATAGCCTCGATTTTTTATAAAACCGAGGCCATAGACATACCCTATGGCCTCGATTTTATAAAAAGCTGAGGTCATAAACATACCATTTGATTATAGTTTTATAGCCAAATGATTTGTCTATTGTCTCAGTTATACCTAAAACGTGACCATATATATCTCAATTAACCTCATTTTTTCAATATAAATTAAAATAAATTGAAAAAATTAAAAGTTATTATATTAAAATTAAGAGTGCAATTATAAGTCAAAACCGATAAATTTTAATAAAATGAGCATTATTATATATCATAAATATTTGACGATTACAAGTGACATAAATCATTAGATATAGTTCTAATGCAGCAATAAAACTATGTCTCTCCTTTTGAAGATTTCTTGTGCTTTCTTTTCTACTTTGCTTCACGACTATTATCATTAGAAGAAGCATCCTTTCCACTTTTTGATCTACTTGCTTTATTTCTGTCTGCAGACAATAACAAGTAGATTATTAGGATAAGTTTACTGAACAAGATTCCAGGTATACTATGTTTTTCCTAGAAGCATTATTTATTACTACCCACTCTATATTCACCACATCTGATAATTTTCACCGTCATAGTTGGAATCCCATCTATGTTATCCACATTTTCAATCTTTCTCAATACTTCATCTCCACGTACAAGCTTGCCAAAAACTACATGCTTCGTAAATATACAATGTCAAAACTACGTCATGAGAAGAAACTAGTTGAACTATACAATGAAATTTCCATATATCAAGAGCAACATGTTGAGTCTAACCATAGTTCAAATGTAAATAAAATATAGACCACATGCAAGAAATTTTAATAGTAGACCTATCAAGATTATGATGGAATGCAAAGGTAATATTGAAATGAGAACCCAAAGAATCATGATCAGTAATATGCATGAATAGAAGACCAAGTCTGTCATGTTTTAGCGTTGTTATCTCGTCTAAAATAATATCACAAATACCATCTTGTTAAGAAGCCCCAACTATCTCGTCCTAACTTGGATATTTTCAAGTCAGGTGCAGTAGAATTCATGCCTAAAACTAGGGGTGTGCATTGGATCGAAACCGTTGATTTTATACTCATTCGATCCGATTCGGCCATTTGATTGGATCGAAACATCCTAATCCACATTCGATCTGATCACCTTTCAAATCCGATGCAATCCAATCCAATCACCTTTCAAATTTGACGCAATTTGATCCGTAATCTATTCGTATTAGATCGGTTGAATCCGATCAATGAGTAACCTATTCGAATTGGATCGATTGAATTCGACCAATAAACTTAATTAACTTTATTTTTGGTATTTTTAAATAAAAAATTTAAATTTTCACATAACATAAACTTATTTGAGCTAAAAGAAACCTTAAAATATGAATAATATATAAAATATAAATATATATTTAAGTATTTTCGGTTGGATCTGATGGGATCGGATGATACATAGTGAAATTTATCATCTGATCCGAACTTAACGGATTGAAAAAAAATTCATCCGATCCGATCCAAACTTAATGGATTGAAAAAAATTTATCCGATCCGATCCAAAACAAACTTAACGGATTGAAAAAAATTCATTCGATTCGATGGTCAGATTGAAACCGTAAAAAAATTAATGGATCAGATTAGTCAGATGATTGGATTTTTTGCACACCCCTACCTAAAATAAAGATGCATTTAGGCAAAACTCTAGTATATGAGAGAGATAATTGAACAAATCCAACTGGAGAATGGAATAGATCAATTGAAGCAAGAGAAACTCTATTTATAGCGTCCCATTCTTCATGAGGACTTCAAACAAAGGTACCAAAGCAAAACCTAGTAATTGGTCTTCGTGATAATTCTTCACCCTATTAAGCATCCATATCTCACATTTGTGGAAAGACTCCACACTTTGAACATTGAACTAAAGAGTCTCATTAAACATACTATTCCTCCCACCACCATTTATAATTTTGGTGGCAACAATGTTCTTGGGATCACTCGTCGAGCAAAGCTTAGCATAAACATCTTACTTTTGGTAGATGCAGATGTTATGAATGTCCCTGGCTTGATGTATGAAAACATCAAGAACACTAATGAAGCTATCTAAGTTACACAATATAGATTCTTTTCTATTTAGCTTAATTACCTTATATAGGAGACCTTAGCTTTAAATGAAGAAATCATAGTTTTGCTTCTTCTCCTCGGTAATAATAGAGCACCTCCAATGGAAATACAATTTTTTTTCAAGAATCCATGGCACAGCTAAGAAGAAACCTAAAACAACATCATTACAAAATCAACTTAATGAAGGGGAAAAAAACTTTATTCCATGAGGCCAATTAAAATAACTAAAGCAAAAATAGAAAATATTACTGTAAAAATTAAAACTTTCCAAAAATTCAAGAACTAATTTGGTGCTAAGAACACGAAATCAACAAAATACATAAGTCTTAAGAGTAAAAACACTATAATATGCTAAATCTTGAAAGTTCTCGGTGATGAAAAGCCACAATTTTCCTTGAAAACTAGACCTTTGAACTAAATTTAAGGAACAAGTCAACTCACAAACCACAACCTACAAAACTAAGGAATCGAGTCAAACTTAAAAGGAGACAAATTTGAGGTAATTAAGTGGGTAATTATAAATGTAAGGATTATGAGTGTTGGTTATTTTTGTGGACAAAATATTTATCTGCAAACTTGTTTTTAAGCATGCTATCAAGTCTATAAAGAAAAATCGAATAAATACTCGAGTTTCAGGTAATCGTACTTTAAGTATATCTTTTATAACTATGACACATAAGATTGCATTTATGTATTTAATAACACATGTTCATAAATTTAAAAATATTTTTGGTGTTAAAATATTTATTTAACTTGAATTAATTTATAAAATTATTAATTAAATATATTTTAGATGTGTTTTGAAAAGTGATTTTTTATAATATTAAAGTTTTTAACAGGCTTTGAAAAATTAAGTCAAAAATATATTCAACCCTAATACTACTAGGTTATGATATATATATATATATATATGGGTTGAAAATTGGTATTAGCCGAACTGCCAAAAAAAAAAAAGAAGAGAGAGCTACCGAAAAGAAAAAAGAACTACATCCTTAGAGAAAAAAAAAAAAGCTTTCGGCTTGATACCCAGTTTCATCTCCATTAATTGCATGCAAAGTCTTCAATTTTGTTCACTGTTTATATATATATAATTGGTATTGGCGGCAGTGAAGTGAGGAAAAAAAATAAGCTATCAATATATATATATATTTGTAAGTGATGATAGCAAATAAAATAGTTACATGATATGTTTGATGTCATACAAGAGGTATTTATTAATAAATTTGTTTGATATGTTTTATTTTTATATAGTTTCTTCTTAATTAGATTTTTACATGTTTAAATTAAATAATTTTATGTGTGATCATAATTATTTGATTATTAAATTTTAAAGAAATTATTTTTATTGAACTTGTGCTTAATCTATTTGATATAGGATTTGCTAGTTGACTTGATTTAAGTGACATATATTTTGAATCATCTAGTTAAGATTATTCATTATTAAATCCATTCTGAAACACACACGGACACTTGTGTTTTTGTGCTAACCCTTTCATTTGAATTTTTAACGTATCTGATTAGCAGATAGCTTATTGGAACATTGGTCTAAAAACCGCTCATGCTAATATTAAAAATTGTGAAAATAGAGCAGTGACTCATATGTAAGGTACATTGGGGTAGTATCATAGAGAGGGTAACATAAAATCGAGTTTGTACTTTAACATTGGTTTTCATAGTGAAAATTTAAATGGTCCAGTGGCTTTTCTCTTAAGTCATGGTTATGACCTAGGTTATTTCCACCTAAAAATATTGTGTGTTATTATTTTATTTCTACGTTTCATTATTACACACGATTACATATCTAGCTGCTCTGTTTAGGTTATTAAGTTATAAATTGATAAAAAAAAATTAAAAATAACCTATTCACCCCTCTCTAGGTTAATTAGGTTCATATCTTATAAACTTTCAATTGGTATCAGAGCAAAAACTAGACACTTAGTGAGTTTGATCCTTTGGGACACACGTATTCCTACTTATGGACCAAATGAAATAAGGTGGGTCATCTCTTAGACCCTCACTCTTTGAGTGGTATAATTACCCTTACTGGAAGGCTCGCATGCAAGCCTTTCTCAATCAAGATGAAAAAGTCTAGGATTCTATTCTTGATGATTGGGAACCACCTTCCGTAACGAAAAATGGTGTAACAACAATAAAGCCAAGAAAAGACTGGACTACTGAAGAATGCACCCGTAGTGGGGTAAACCAAAAAGGTCTAAGCTCAATCTTTATTGCAGTGTCAATGGATGAGTGTCATTGCATCTCAAAATGTGAGACTGCTAAAGATGCATGGAATGCACTTACTCTGGCTCATGAGAGAACTTCCCAAGTAAAAAAAATTGAGATTGCTAACCTATGAGTTTGATTCCATTAAAATGAGAAACATTGAAATTTTTGATCAATTCTATGCTCGCTTTTGTGATATCACAAATGCTTGTTCTAACCTTGGTGAGAAAATTCCAAAACCAATACAAGTACGCAAAATCCTAAGGTCATTAACAACAGACTACGAGATGAAAATTACAGTCATAAAGGAAAATAAGAATGTGAACACACTAAATATTGATGAACTTGTCGGGTTAATCCAAACTTATGAATAATAGTGATGAGGATGTGGCATTCAAAAACTCCAAAAAGGACATCTCTGATAGTGATGAGGATATGAATGATGAGTCACTAGTCTCTCTAGCACAAAAATTGAAGAAGTTTCTAAAAAATAAGGGTCAATTGAGTAATCAATCTAACAAGGGATAATCCAGTTGTTTGAAGGACCGAAAGTCAAGGGAAACCAAGCTTCCTAGCCTTGATGGTAAGAAAAGTAAGCCCACTAGTTCTCAATGCTTTACTTGTGGAGGCTTCGGTCATATTTCTGTAGAATGTGCTAACAATAAAAATACCTTTAATGCTACACTCAGTGACATAGAAAGTGAGCAGGATAATGCTGGTAACTCAAAAGATGATGACACTAACTATCGTGCCTTCACCGCAACTAACAAAGCACACTCTAATGGTTCCGACTCTAGCTCAGATGAAGAAAATGAGAAAGAAAACTCTTCTTTCTTATTATCTAAGTTTAATGTATCAAATTATGAGGAACTATTCATGGATTGTCTAAGTGCCAAGGAAGAGAGAGATAAACTACTTGTGGAAGTAAGTAAACTTATTGATATCATCAATGTTCACAAAAAATATTCCTCTAGCCTAAATAAAGATAAAAATGAATTTTCTAAACATATTAAGGCCCTGAATTTGAGACTTCTAGAAACCAATGAGGAAAACAAAAAGCCTAGGCAAAAACTTAGTATTGCTAAAGACATTATGAGTAATTTGACCATAGGTACTAAAAAATTGACCAATGTCCTAGACTATGGAAAGCTATATGGAGATAAGAGAGGTCTTGGATACATAGATGAACAATAAACACCTTCAACATCAAAGACCACATCTGTAAGGTCCTTAAACTCTACTCCTACTGTTACTACTTATGTACAAAGAACTATTGCACCTAGGGGTGTCCATGGTCCGGTCCGGTCCGGTTTTGCCTAAAACAATTTAACAAAATCGGACCGGACCGGACCATTCGGCTATCTAAAATGTTATAACCGAACAGTTTGGTCCGGTTTGGTTAACAGTTTTGAACGGTTTTTAACAATTAATAATAAATAAATATGATTCAGTTTAATATGATATAATTTATTATAATACAATCAAATATAATGCTCATTTATAATCATACATAGATAGATATTATTATTAAATACATAGATAAGATGTTATCAAAATCTAAAATAAAAAAAAGATTAGACATGAAGAAATGAATTCCAAATATCTCATTTACAAAGAATTCTTAAACATATACAAACATCAAAACTCACAATCAACAACAATACATCATTAGATAATAATATTTAAAAATTACCCATTATTAATCATCAACGATCATTTTAGTGTCTTTAATGAACTTTACAATCAAACAAAATCAACATCTTCATAAATCTCTAGGTCATCATTGTATTCTGGTAAGAGGAAATTGTCATTATTAATGGAAGAACGAAACCAATTTTGACTACATATTAGTCTCTACCATTTTAGGATTCAAAGAACTCCTAAATGGATCAAGAATGCGCCCTCCTGTGCTAAAAGCTGATTCTGATGCAAAAGTTGAAACTTGAATTGCTAGCACATCACGTGCAATGAGAGAGATGATAGGAAACCTAAAAGAATTTTCCCTCCACCATTTTAATATATCAAACTTATCCAACATGACATTTTCACATGGGGTGTTCAAATATTTCTCAACCTCGGTTTTCAACTCTAAACTATTTTTCTCCTCTAAGCGTTTAAGAAACTTCAACTTTCTTGCTTCCTCAGATGAAGGAATCCTTCCTATTACATCTTGTGATTGAGTCACATTAGATTGAAAATATTTTCCATGTACTAACATATAGTAAGCTTTGAACAGATCCATAAAAGTATTTTTGACATTATCTCTCAATTTTTGAACAATTTCTAAATCATAAATCTCTTCAAATAAGAATTCCAAATACTCTAATTTGTACCTTGGATCAAGTACAAATGTAACATACAACATCTTATTAGTCTTGTCTACATTTCCCCAATACTTCTCAAATTTTGTTTTCATGCTAATAGCCATATTTTTCAACAATAAGTCATCAGAACCACACCATGTAAGTATTTGAGATTGAATATTATGTAGTTCTGTAAAATATAAATTTGAAGTGGTGCATAAAGATGCACTGAATGCTAAAGTAGAGTCATAAATTTTTTTCAAAAACTTGACAAAAACACCAGCATTCTTCCAATCATCTAATGTTGGCGGCCCAACATTCGATCGTTCCTCATGAAAATAAGAAATAAAGTTTGTTCCTTCCTCTTCTTCAAGACGATCAAATGCTTTTTGAAAATCTAAAGAAGATTTTCAACAAAGAAGATTTTGTAATCTCAAAGGAGAGGATCTAACATATCTCACAGCGCAACGAATACTTATAATAGTACTATGAAGATCTTTAAGTCCTTCTCTTACAATCAAATTCAAAATGTAAGCACAACATCGCACATGAAAGAAATCTCCACTCATAACAAGTCCATCATTCCAATTTTTTAGCTTCCTTTTCAAGTATGACACAATAGTATCATTTGAGGAAGCATTATCAAGTGTTATGGTGAATACCTTACATATACCCCAATCACGCAAACTTTGTTCTATCACTCTCCCAATTGTATCACCTTTATGATTCTCAACTTGACAAAATTTTATAATTCTCCTTTGTAATTTCCAATCTTTGTCAATATAATGAGTGGTTAGAAAAATATAATTAATATTTTGAATTGAAGTCCAACAATCACTAGTAAGACAAACTCTTTGCTTTTCACTTATGAAAAATTTCTTCAAACTTTTTTTCTCATCTAAATAAAGTTGAAACACATCTCTAGAAATTGTTTGCCGAGATGGCACATGAAACTTAGGACAAATTCCAGATATAAAATCTTTAAATCCCTCACCCTCAACAAACCTAAAAGACAATTCATCAATAATAATCATTTTTGCCAAAACAACTCTAGCACGTTTTGCATCAAATGATACAACAACTAATTTATGAGTTGTCTTATCATCCTCTCCTTTTTGTGTTTGAAAACTTAACATCTTTTGCCCTTTATCTACTTCTTTAGGAATCTTCTTACATAAATTTTTGAAGTGATGTATCATTGAAGTAGTTCCATTCCTTGTGGGATGAGCAGCATAACTCTTTTTACAATAATGACATGTAGCTCTAGTATTTTCCACATCATAGGGTAAAATATATGAAAAATGATTCCATATTTCTGACCTAAAATTTTTTGGTTTCTTCATATCAGATTCGTTATCGGGGTGAACATTACTTACTTCTATTCCCCTTTTTGAAGATGAGTCATTTAAATTCTATGGTGGATTTTCCATTTCATTCGGATGAATTTCAGGTTCAATGTCTTCAATCATAGACATAGTAAAGTATGTAAATTGACTTGGTCCAATAAACTCATGTACATCATCACCTATATATAGAATATAGATTAGTACATATTCTTAATATATTAAAATATTACTTTTTGTACTTAATCAAAAATCATTTCAAAACTAACATAATATCAGTCACCAAAGTGTAACATTCTAGCATAGGACAACAATCTAGGACATTACCTTGAATTTGAGGGCTTCACAAAATTTTTGATGCCACTACATTACAAAGATGATAATTTTGTACAATTGAATGCTAATAAAAACTGTTTTTTATTATTTATTAACTTTGTGGATTAGTTACATTTAAAATATAATTATCTGCATAAATATTTAGTTTATAGCTGCATTACCTGCATATATGATATCAGGCGTTAATGAATTAATAATACAATTTGGTATTCAGAAACTTTATGCCATCTATAACAATATTAATTTAAACATTGTTTATGTACATTCTAAAAATTAAGAAATAATATGATTTAATAAGAACCTATAAAACAAAAACACCACAATTTTTGTACATTTTATGATAAAAATACAGATTATATATAAATCATATATAAAAATTTATATTAACAAATCATGTTAATAAAAAAACACATTTAATTGTAAAGATCAATGTATTCTATGAACTGTGATTATACTAAGGCAATTTGTAAAGATCAGATTTCAGACTAACAAAAAAATGACATACCATTCAGATTTCAGAGTTCAGACTAACAAAAAATATCATTCAGATTTCAGAGTTCAGACTTACCATTCAGTTTATTCAGGAAAAAACTACTACCAGATTACCAGACCCAGTACATGAATTTGAGCTCCAAGTTTAATTAACTTTCTAGATCAAACAAATACTGATAACAATTTGATGGGAATTGGAATTAGATCCAACAGGCAATTTGTAAAGATCAGATTTCAGACTAACAAAAAAATGACATACCATTCAGATTTCAGAGTTCAGACTAACAAAAAATATCATTCAGATTTCAGAGTTCAGACTTACCATTCAGTTTATTCAGGAAAAAACTACTACCAGACTACCAGACCCAGTACATGAATTTGAGCTCCAAGTTAAATTAACTTTCTAGATCAAACAAATACTGATAATAATTTGATGGGAATTGGAATTAGATCCAACAGGCAAAAAATAACTCTACCTTCTAACAGAAGATCATGATGGGTATAAGAAAGGTGGAATGCATCCTGATGATTATAATAGCTTAAAATGAAAAATGAGTTATGTAGATGTACATATGCTTGATGATATAGATTTTTTATTCTCGGGGGTAGACCTGTACCTCTTGGTTTAAAGAGATAAGAAAAATTTAGTACTTTTAATGCTAGGACTCATTATCATCATCCTATTGTATATATTGCATCTTCATTTGGGATGAATGAGAAAAATACATATAAGTTCAAGAACACACCTATAAAACCTAAGTTAGGTGAGTCCCAACCCAATGATATAGAGAAACTAAAATGCAATAAAATTTGGGTAGGAAAATATTGTTTTTTCCTTGTCACCTAACTATCTTTTATTCCTTCATTTAGGTGTTTTGTTAGAGTGATTAAATGACCCTAAGTGAGCAATCTTTATTATCTTTATTTTATTTATTAGTTAAAATAAAAAAAAGAGATAGAGAAGTAGAATCATTATTTGGCCAACACGATATTGAACTTATTTAATACTTACACATATATAACCTCATTTTTAGTAACTCAACTCATTTTGATATTTATTGTATAAATGATTCTACAATTTTGACTCATGCATACATATATTCTTGTACATGTGATGATCAATGTTGATATTAACTTATTTACACACTCACAAACACACATTTATGTTATGCTTGATGTTTATGAATTTTCTCGAAAGACTCTAGGATTTCAACTAATATTGAGTGTAAAATTGTGTTGAGTTCTATTTTTTGCTTACTAAAATTTAACCATATGGAGGTACCTAGTATTGAGAGGGCTACCTACTGTGATGTGTGAAGCTACCGTTGTGAGCGGAGAGGGATACCTCACAACTAGTGTGAAAGTCATCATGCTAGGTTTATGGCTTATGCAAAAAAAGAAAAGAGACGAAGAAGAAAGAAAAAAGATTGTGCAAAAAAGAAAGTGCTTATAAAACTTGTACTTAAAAAAAATATCACATGCCTCATTTATAAAATATAAAAAAATTAAGTCATCTTTTGGTAGATATATTTTATTTTGTGAGATTAAAGACTCGATTATAGTTTTTTATGATAGGTGATATTTTTTTCTTTTGAGTATTTCTTGATTGGTCATAAATGAAATAATTGGTATATTTGTGGAGTTTCAACATATACACTACTTTTAAGTAAATATCAATATGTCATTATATGTGCTTGTGTGCCTCTTCTACTTTACTTGCCTATTTATATAATAAATAATTAAAATTTGAGTTAAAAAATGATGAGTTTTCAATTAGTTGTGTGTTTGTTTGTGATTAATTGAGTTTAATACCTTATGTTGTTATTTATAAAAATTAAAAAATTCAGATTTTTATTCATTTACATCTTCTTTTTATTTATTACATTTTTAATTGATTTTTAAGTTAGAGAGTCATAGAACTTAGGGGGAGTTTAAACCACATTTCACTTTTTCATTAATCTTCATTTACATTATTCTATCGTTAAGGAAAGTTTAGCTTCATTGTTTTGTCCTTCTCGTATGTCAAAAAAGGGAAAGAATAATGTGTTTCACTTCCATATTTTATTTTGTTATGCATATAGGGGAGAACATATTTAGTTAAGCTTATGTTAATCTTGATTGGTATGAATGCATACTACATGATTATTCTTTACACTTCATTTATTTTTATGTAAACTAAACTAATGTACAATGGGGCCTTCAAGCCAAATTGTCATATGCCATGTTTATGTCATTTCAATTACTTACAAGCTTATCAAGTTGCACCGAAAATGGATTCACTAGATCATAGAATAGTTCTACTATAAAGTCTACTACATCATTGTATTTTTATCTTATTTTTATAAGTGTCATATAGTGAGTGAGAAGTTTTTCCACACGAAAATGCCAAAGGGGATGTTTGTAAAGACTATAAGTGTTGGCTATTTTCGTGGAAAAAATGTTTACCTGTAAACTTGTGATTAATCTATTTACTCTAGGATTTGATACTTGATTTGATTTAAGTGACATATGTTTTGAATCATCTAGTTAGGATTATTCATTATTAAATCCATTCTAAAACATACATGGGCCATTGTGTTTTTGTCCTAGCACTTTTGCAGTTGAATCGTTAACGTATCTGATTGGTGGGGAGCTTATTGGAACGTTGGTCTGAAAACCGCTCATGCTAACATTAGAAACTATGAAAAAGAGCAGTGGCTCATAAGTAAGGTACATTGGGGCAGTATCTTATGGAGGGTAGCATAAGACCAGGTTTGTATTTGAACATTTGGTTTTCATAGTGGAAATTTAGGTAGTTCGATGGATCAGTGGTTTTCCTCTTAGATCATAGTTGTGGCCTAGGTTGTTTCCACCTAGAATATTGTGTGTTATTCTTTTATTTCTGCACTTTATTCTTACACATGATTGCATGTCTGACTGCTTTGTTTAGGTTATTAAGTTATAAATTGATAAAATAAAAATAAAAAAACCTATTCACCCCTCTCTAGGTTAATTAGGACTATATCTTATAAACTTTGAAGAAAAATCCAAATCTTAGTTAAAATTACCACATAAATGTCAAAACTGAAGGAAACTTCACACAAACTTCTTTGAGAACGACAAACGAACTCTAAATTGAAAATTGAGAAGAGTGACAAACCTAAATCAGAATAAAGTCTGAATTGAGAAACCAACTACGTGAGCCAGTGGTCAGCCAATGAAGGTGCTCGACAGGGTTTGAGAAGAGGAAGAAGATAGGGGAAAAGGAAGAACAAATCCTACATTTGGTCACGAAATGGAAATTAACCAGCTATGCAAGCAAGTTGGTGAAAAGGAAAAAAGAAAAAAAGAGAGAAAGAAAATGAAAAAAAGAGATAGAAAAGGAAAAAAAATTGATATAACTTATGGTCACGATTATTAATAAAAACAAAGATTATATGTATATATTATAGTCTTGGTTTTTATTAGACCATGACCAAAACCATATATTAGTATTTTAGTAGTGTAGGTTTATATATAGGTTGGATGTTCCAATCTTAACATTTCATCAACTAGTGATCCAAAGGCATATATTAGGAGAGGATTTGTAGAATTAGACTCAAAAGACACCGGATTTAGGAAGTAAAACCCATGATCCACAATTGACTTGTTTCTAGAATTTTGATCGAACATACCTTTCTAACTTGAACTTTGATTGAAGCACAATAAATACCTTTTGAAAGAGTGTGACCTCAAGATTATTATTGAATAAATATATTTGGGGTACTAGTTGCATAGTTCATCCAAGACACTCTAGAGTTAACTACCACTGAGTCACCGTACGTGGAGTGAGATAATTAGACTACCTATCCTATCAGAAGCAGATCATTAGGTAAATGATTGGTCCAATTTTGAAAAATCAAATGAGTACGGTCATTGTATGATTAAATATATTTTTTATTAATTAAATTTAAAATAAATATTAATGATTCAATTCATATTTTATGAAACGTAATTAGTGATCTAAATGATAATATATTAATTAATTTAATATTAAAATATTATAAATTAAAATATTAATTGATTGATATTAGTTATTTATGATTATTTCATTAATAAAAACCTTTAAACTTATACTCATAAATAGAAAAATGTACGCATACCCTTCTAATATTAGTTTTTTTTAAACCGACATAGTTTTTTAGTGACTTGCAGGCTTACGTGTTCAAAGAACGTGACCTAACAGAAATTGGCTTGGACACATATCATGTCATATATATAAAATGGACATGACTTGAAAAATTAAGCTTGCACCTTGTGGCTGTGATGTTGGGGGCGAAACAAATGACGGCTCGATCTATAAATGCCCCTTCTCTCTCATTTCTTCCTAACCTGTTCATTTCTTTCTTGGTGATTCTAATTCATTTCTTTCTTGGTGATTCTAATTCATTTCTATTTGAATGTCGTGTCTCGGAAACATTATCATACCTTATTGAACTTAGACTCTAGATAGTGATATATTCTCATATCTTAGATATTGGGATGAGAGCACATCTTGTAATATTGAGTGAGGATTTCTTGGAATTGATTACATATGTGGCTATTGAAGAGCCTCAGATATCCACTCACATTTAGCTTGCAAGTTGAAGGCTTTTCATTTTTGTTTTTGTAACCTTGCAATTTTCATTCTGATTTATTATTTTAATAAGAGAAATGTTAACATATATAGGTAACTTTTTATTCATTTATTTTTCTTCCCCCAAAGATAAAATGAAAATAAAATAAAGCAACTAACATTCTGATCAGTGACATTGTAATTGTACTGCTCAAAAGATTGTACTCAATGTCTATCAAAATTCAGGAATAGAAGAGAAAAATGTAGAGAAGAAACTGCTAATTCGAATGGGAATTTTTTTTGTGAGAAAAAATAATATTTAATAATTATCAAAAAGTACTTTTAATCATAAAAATATCAATTTTTATATCCAGAGTAACTTTCTTTTTTTTCTTCTTCTTGGAAATTAACATTATTTTGAAGCTTTTTGATTCAGGTACTGAAAGTTAATACGAAATCTATATATGAAGGTCTGATTAAGAATCAGATCTACAACGGTAATATTTAGAGCAACCTCTTCCTCCTGAATTAGAAGGTGGAGGAAGACAATTTCTACTATAAGCTTCACCTCTAGCACCACCTCTGCAAACTGGTTGATTTGGCTTTAAAGCACCAGGTGATATGTACCTCTTCTGTTCAAGAAACCTTCTACTTGATTCTGATTCCATCAAAACCTCGCTTTCTTCATTGCACTCTGCTATTGATCCATTGCACGCAGTGTATGTATATCTCATTACTGAAGTGGAATCTTTGCTGAAAAAACAGATAAAACCAAGTATAATTATTAGAATGTGGTTGAATTGAATGGACACCATATTGTTTGGCTTTTGTTGAAAATTAATACAAAGCTGGATTATATAGATCGAGCTGGGAAAATTATAATTTTTCTTGAAAAGTTGTAGTAGTAGTGGAATCCAAAGCATCGCACTTCACCAACCCTAAGATAAATGATAGAAAAACTCTAAATTTTTTTATTAATTATTAAGAGTTTTATATGATTTAATAAAAACTAACTTATTTATTTATGATAAGTAATAAAAAATAGACCATTAATAAGATAAAATCGCACCCTAAAACTACTCTAATTGATAAGCAATTATTTTATTCTCCACGCACTTAAAGAGAATCGTCTTTTATGATTTCCATTTTTGTTTGATGTGGGTGGTTAGGTTGAATAATTAAGTACTGGTCTTCAAGTGCTTTTTACAATCAGAGGAGCAATACAAGTGATAATTTGAGCAGCATTAATTTGACTACTGTGTTTAGATCTAGGGGCACTTCATTTAATGGAAAATTATCCATTAAGTTAAATGATATCTATATCTATTTCTTATTTTTATATTAAATATTATATGTTGAAAGATTAATTTGACGTTAAAATAAAAATTATTATTTTACAATGTGATTAAAAATTATGGTTATCCCACATGACACTTATGTATATATTAAATTTCATTTTTTTAGTCTTCCTATTTAATACATTGTTTTATATATTCAAATTATATCATTTGAGTTCTTTTTTTATACATATATTTTCTTCAATTTTATATTTATCTCGTCAATTTTTTGCACTCCTCTTTCTATATATCCCTTCAACTATATGTAACGTAGAGTTTCATATATATACAATATTGTTGCATACATGAATATAACATTAAGAGTGAAACCTCTTGTAAAAGAGTAAAAAAATAAACCGTTGTCTTATATTATAAATAATAAAGTACATTTTATTATAATTTTATTAGTTCATGTATTTAGTGTTATATTAAAAAATTTAATTTTTTTATTATATACGTACCAAATTAAATTTAACATTTTAAGGTATTTGTGTTTGTTAAAATGTACAAAATGTCCCACATTGACACAATGTAATGTGTTAAGCTTAAATAAATCATTTATACATCAATTAACTCTTTAATTAATTATCAATTTTTATTAATCTTTAAGTTACTCCACTATAAAACTAAGATTCAACTCTCATATATTATAATTTATATTTACTTAACACAGTGTATATGAGTAATCTATTCATATAACTATTAGGTGCAACTGAATCTTCAATAATTAGATCGAGGTCATTAAATTTGTTTTATCTCTTCTATTACATCTTTTCCATGAACACAATTAATACATATGAATAACTATCTATAATCATATTATAATCGCATGCAAGCAAGTTGAAAAAGCAATTGTTTACTCAGTTGATCGAGAGCAAGACCCAACCGCAAAAGCACCCATATCATGGCGTGTTAGGAAACTTAAGGAATAAGGTAAGGTGGCTATCTTCCTCTAAGGTCTATTGTATTGAAAGGCCATTTCTCAAATTTGAGCAATGAAATGAGGGTCCAAATAAAGTAAACCATATATATATATATATCCAAGCTTTGGATCGCTAAACAAAGGAACTATTATCTAAAATATAAGAACAGACGGAGTATATTTCACATCTTAGGAGATAACCTCCTAGTCCAATATAAACATAGAGATATCAAGATGTAAGGAATGTTAATCCATCAATATAGGCATCGTTAAGTAAGTTAAATATCAAAGTGCTATAGCAAGGAACCAATTAAGTCACTCAAGATTAAGATCATCTCACACTTGGTCATTGAGTTACATATATTGGTAAAAAATATCAATAGTGTTTCTAATATGTCTAGTCTAATCATGTATAATAAACTATTACATAAAGTATTACTAACTAGATGTCTTTGTGTCAATTATCCTAAATAATGGTCATTCTATTCTAAATGGATATGTTCCATACTAGTTCTTAATTAAAGATCCCTTTATTAAACTTTAATAATAGTCCCTAACTATTTTGATTATTTCACTTAAACTAAATCCTCTTGTGTATAAGTTATTACATTGAGTTTTAAGCATCCACAAATAATCAATAATTTTAAATGATTTATTTGAAGAATATAATAACATATGTAAATAAATAAAATATTCCTCTTATTTATTCCAATTTTGGAAAAGTTTAAAATACATACATATTTGTATTTAGGGCTTATGTCCTAACAATCCTTACTAGCCCTTAAGCAAATATGGCATGTCTTTTAACCCCATAACTTCTAGGTGACCCTAAAACTATTGGTAGGTAATGTCTTGGTAAATGGGTCATCATTTTTTTTAAAACTATCTTTATGACTGTTATATCTCCCTAATGTACAATCTTTCAAATTAAATGATACTTGTGCTCTATATGCTTTTCTTGATAGTGGTTTATTGGTTATTTTGAGTAAACCACTACCCCAATGTTGTCATAGTACAATGTAGGTGGTTGTTACATGTTATGAACAACTTCCAAATCTACCAAAATCATGTAGGGCCATACACCTTCTTTTTTTGCTTCAACAACATCAACATATTCAGTCTTAACTATGTAATCAAGTATACAACTTTGCTCACTCTCCTCTATACTGTGCCTCCTCCATCGACAATAAATATTGGCCCAGATGTATATAATCTTAGATTCCTTATCTTCTTGAAAGTCAAAGTTTATGTACCCTGTGAGGATCAAATCTTTACCATTATAGACTAGCATATAATTACTTGTTCTCTTAAGATACTTGAGGATACATTTGACTACAAGCCAATAATCCAATCTTGCATTGGATCGATATTGATTGTCTATACAAATGATATAGCAAATGTCATGCCTAGTACACCGCATGACATGCATCAAACTTCCAATTGCTGATGTATATGATACCCATTGCATATCCTCTAAATCTTATGACGTCTTTAGACCCTACTCCTTAGATAGGGTAATTCAATGTCTAGCAGGAAGCTCTATTATTGGAAATTTACATCAAAAACCTTGACAATAAATTTTTTCTATATACAATGCTTGAGACAGAACTAAAAGCTTGTTGTTATGATAACAAATGATTTGTATACCTGTAACATAGCTTACTACTCCTAGATCTTTCATTTAGAACTACTTATCCAATCACTTCTTTACATTTGATAATAATTCTATGGTATTCCTAATAAGTATAATACCATCTATATAAAGCACTAGTACCACTTTTACATCCTTGATGAGTTTGTAAACAAAAGGCTCATCAAGGTTTTTCTCAAAATCATGTCTTCACAGTGTCATCAAACTTGATGTTTCAAGATGTTTCAAGATGTTGAGGCTTTCTTGAGTTCATAATGGATCTCTTAATCTTGTAAACCTTTTGCTATTGGATTTCTACTATGAATCCCTCTAGTTGGACCATATAGATGGTTGTTTCAAGATAACCATTGAAAAATATAGTCTTGATGTACATTTGTCAAATCTCGTAATCAAGAGATGTTGCTATGGATAAGAGTATCTTAATGGATTTAAGCATCATTTTTGACAAGAAAGTTTCCTCATAGTCAACCCTTTCCTTTTGGGTTAAACCTTGTATCACTAACCTAGTTTTGAAAGTCTCCACTTTTTCATCCACTTTATTTTTTCTCTTGTAGAACCATTTGCACCTAATAGTTCTAAACTTATCGGGCTTGTTTACGAGTTTCCAAACGAAGTTAGAATACATCAATTCCATCTCGTGATACATAGCTATAATCTATTATCTTTATAGTATCCTGCACTGCTTATCTATAAGATAATGGATCATCTATTTGACTATCAAATACAACAACTTGTGCCTCACTAGCTCCTGCTTATTGATTAAGTGCTCTATTAGGCTTTCCACTATGGTGAATTTATGGTAGATCTTGACTATGTCTCATTATTGCTAGGTTTGGTCGATTATCAATGTTAACAAATGGTTATGGTATCTGATCCCACCATATTCCAATTCTTTGAGCATTATTTTTCTTTGAGGTTTATGATTATTCATACAATCATCTTCAAGGAATATGGCATTCCTTGAAACAAGTATCTTATTCCCTTTACTATTATACCTCTTCTTTTTTCTTTACATTATCCAACAAACATGCATACTTCTAACCTTGATTCTGACTTCTTAGACTTTCTTTTAAGCACGTGTGCTGAACATCTCAAGATTGAAATGTGGCACAAAATGGGTTTGCATCCCATCCATAGTTCCGTAGGTCTTCATAATAGAATTGGAAGGAACTAAATTCAACAATTATGTTGATTTTGTAGGGAATATCCCCAAAATGCTCTATTTGTCCTTTTTGCATCATTGATCTAACCATCTCAAGATATGTCTTATTTCTCCTTTCTGAAACACCATTATGCAGTGGTGTACCAGGTATTATAAGCTACGAGACTATCTTATGCTCTTACAAGTGGTACCTAAACTTTAGTTCAAGGTATTCCTCGCGATTATTCATTCACAATGTATTTAATGGCTTACCTAGTAACTTTTCAACTTCAACATGAAATTCTTAAAACTTTCCAATTCTTTATGACTTCCACTGCATTAGATAAATACACCTATATCTTGAGTAATCATCTATGAATGTGATAAAATAATCATACCCATATCTTGCTTGAAACCTTATAGGTCCACAAATATCTAAGGGTACAAGTTTAAGTTGTTGAGTGGTCCTAAGTACCTTTGTCAAAAAAAAGGTTTTTTGGTCTTCTAGCCAATATTCACATATTAGGAGAGTAGTAACATTTTGTTCTCTTAAAGGACCATCATTTACTGTCTTTTAATTCAATCAATGTTTCTATGACCAAGCCTTGGATTCCACAAATACATATCATCATTAGATGGCATACATTAAATTATATATCTTATACGCATCATTTTCACCACATTTATAATCATTTTTTGTCCAAATCTATTTAATTGTTGTGTTGTATATGTTTGCAACCAAAATGACCAAAAAGGCACAAAACATGTTTTTAGAGTAGAAACAAAATACTTGATTAATCAAGATTTGATTGAGGACCTTCTAATAAAAAAATGGAACCACAAGCTCAATCGATCGAGCTATTCGAGGTACCGTTCAATCGAATAAAGATTGATTGAGATTGTGCAATTGATTGGAACTCGATTGATTGAGGCCCCCTTTGATCAAGAAAGCTTCAATCAAGAGAGCTTTAATCAACATCTCTCAAGTGGAATTTTAGCATTGCTCAATCAATCGAGTATTAGGTCTCAATCCAATCAGTAAAAATATTAGCATTTTTCAACCTTAGTTTTTAATCACATCTGTTGGATCGTAGGAATATAATTGAGGTTAAGTCCAAATATACACTCAAGAAACATATTATATACATCATATTAGGTTATATACAACACAATTGAAAGAGGAGAGAAAGTTAATAAATATCAATTTTATAGAGATTTGGAGACACAATACGAAGAAGACTAAAGAGATTACCAAATTAGAGTGTTTTAGTCATCATCGATTTCAATTTTTTCTATTTAAATCTTTTTTGTTCTCAAATTCAATTCTTTGAACGATTTATTTTCTAGTTTATGTCATGCCTATGGATAGCTAAATTGTTTCATGTGATTATAGGTAATTTCTAAGACCTAGAAAATGATTAGAGTTTAGTTATGTTATAAATTAATTGTTTTTTATGTTGATTGCATTGGTAATGTAATTGATTTTGTGCATGAATGTCAAAATATTTCTTTTGAATGGTTAGGAACACTACTAATTAGTTATCTATAGTATTTATTACTCAATTATAATTTTAATCCAAATTGCTAATTTTTCGTGATATAAAGATAGCAACTTATGGTTTACTAACTATAAGTAAATTCAATTAGATAAGTGAAAAAATTTCAATGAAAATAATTTTGACTAGTTTTGTTATTATTCTTTTAGTAATTAATGTTGTTGTTAAATTCAATATGTGATCATGTCATTAGATTATTCAACAAAAAATGGTTAGTAATTGTTTTTTAATCAATTAAATCAAAAGATAGGGAGTATTACGCAATATAGCATTCCTAAAGCTAAAGTTACTAAGGTGATAAGTTCTAAATTGTATTATAACAAGGAGTAGGAAAATAAATAATTACATCATAAACTATTGAATTAGAATATAGATAGAAGATAGTCCCTTAATCGTATGCTTACATATAATTAGTTTTTTCTTATGATTTTCATTGATTTTGTTCTTTATATTATTTTACCTTTTTCAAAACAAAAAAATCTCCCATTTTTACTTTTCTATTTTTGGATCACTAGCTTTAATATTTTGATTGTTATCGCTAACAATTGATCTATTTTTAAGAAAAATGGGGTAATAATATTTGACTACTCCTTTTAGGCATGTCAAAATTTAGCCACCGTGTTGCATATGATCTATTTTACATTTTTTATATTATTTGCTATTTTTCTTTTTCTTTGCTTTACTAATACTTATGGTAGTTAATACTCATGAAGTAGTTGAATGCAATAGGAACATTGACATCAATTCAATTTGAGATCTAGAACACTTATAAAAGAGTTTGGAATCTGGTGCACAACCAAGGTAAGATGATACAGATTTGGACTCACCTAACTTTTGCGAGTTGCTGAACGAAACAAAAAAAAGTAAACAGAGAGATAGAAATAACAAGCTTATTTCAAGGTAGATAATAGATAGATAATCAATAGCTAGTATATATCATGGCAATCATCAAAAGCATGGCATCAACATTTAATAGAAAGAAAAACAGTAAGAAAAGAAAAGTTTTCCATCACAATTAGATCTTGCTATGTAAAAACATATTTGGTAGTAATTCCAATTGTTCTAACACAATATGTGATCATAAAAACACTAAAAGTGTAAACCCATATTCGATCCACATCAATGTGATAACATTTACGAGTTGTTTTAAGGCAATCACTTGACAATAAAAATTTCACTTGAAAAAGTAAAGAAAAAATTCACAACCTATACAGTATATGCTAATACCTCTATTATTTGGAGCACCATGCTCAACTGTATCTAAACTGCCTCTTTTATTATTTCCCCAACTATTATGATCCAATTTATGAATTTGGCTCTCCTTTAGAGCCCCACCACAACGTGATTTGGTACAATCACCTACGGCTTAGTATGTGTTAAATCTTAGGGTAAAGGCAATTATATGCAATGTACCTAGATGTCAACTATGTCATGGTGTTAATCAAATTTTAGCTAATCCAACTAAAAGCTTGTTTTTACAAATCATTGAACATATCAACAATACAGAACCACTCTCAACGTATTATTGATATAGAATTTAAAAAACACTTTCACTTCAAAACTTAAGTTTGCAAAACTCAAGTACATTTTCCAACTGTAAGAGTTTTTCCACATTTTTTTAATTAATTTCAAAATTATAAATGAGGGGTTATTTATATAAAATACTTGAGCTATTATGGCCTTTACCTAGCCCCTTGTAGACCACCTCGGCAAGGATAATAGCCATCACGACAAGCATAATAACCATAATTTCATGTTGATCATCTCGTTGAGTATCTCATGACTATTTGGTGAACATCTCAATGAGCTCCAAAAACTAGTTGTTTTGTTTGGAAAATATTTCAAGTCATTTTCCAAAAATACAGAAAAAATGAACCGATTAACATATACAAAAAAACATGCCAACTCCATGCTCATAACCCCAATGGTATGTGTTTCATGCAAACATACAAAGTATAAAAAATATATGAATGTGTGCAATACTAAAAAATTAATAATTGACAGGCCATATTTTTTACAAAGTACTGAATACCGTGACTATATATTTTTTATATACTTATGTATTTCGCTAGAAAATGAGATCATATTGTACAAAATAAAAATTATATGGTTATATAGAAATTTAGTACCAACAATAGGTGTGAATCTAAATCGTATTGGATACTTTACTTATCATGTCTAAAATTTTAATTCTAAAATCATCTATCTTGATTTTTTTCTTTCATCTTAAATTAATTTTAAAATGTAAGAAAAATATAAAAATAAAATAAATATTGATTTAAATAATTTTTAATGATGAAATGTTTTGATAAGTAACAAAACTGCACTAAACAAATTCTATTTTAAATATAAATTATTTTATTAAAATATTTATCATCAATTTGATTTCGTTATATTATGTAGGTTGTCACCAAACATTATATATAATAATTATAATATACTTTAATATAGTTTAGTCAAATAAAATTATACTTAACATTTTCAATACAGTGTCAAATAAAATTATACTTAACATTTTCAATACAGTGCCCAAATATACTTTAAGTAAAATAATATAACCTTCATGGTTTGCGTTTGAAAATACCAACACGAAAAAATAGGACTTAGAATTTTTCCATTTGTCTTTCTATGGTAAAACATTGTACAACCTATACGGACACTACATCACTACTAATACATTAATGTAAGATGAAGTATAGATGTTCATTTTTGTGAACAAACTCCAACATAGCAAAAAAAACACCCCTAAACACATATAAATTTGGTACATCCGACTTCTTATGCTTCATCCATCTTCATGAATCAAAATGTCTATCTTGATGCACCACTTCCTACTACATGTCTAAACTCATAGCTCCACTTGAGCTTCACAATCTATTACTATACTTGTATCCTCTACATACAAAACATCACATACCTATGACCATATTATGCAATCAAAATATTTTCCCCACCTTAGCACTCTCATCCCTAACTGAGTACGACTTCACAATAAAATTTGACCTACATATAGTCTAACCAAATATTATCATGATATCTCTTTACAAGTACATATTGATAGGCTAAGCCCAATCAAACATGAAATATAGAAACATAACTTCTTCTAACTTCATACTATACTCTCCTATGTGTATGCAAGTTAGGCAAAAATGACATAGTACAATCGTACACATTTAATAGCAAATGCCTCAAAATTTTCAAGATGAAACATCACTTAAGTGTATTTAGGGAAATCATCCACCATGACCATTATGTACTTTCCTCCTCTAATGATGGTAATTCCTATTGGTCCTATTAAATCCTTCTGGAGCAATTGAATGGTGTAGAAGTGGAAGGATGCTAATTCTTCTTGTAGTGACTTTTACTTTACTTTCCAAGCTGGTAAGAACCACGCACATGATTAGGTTGGGAGGAGATCTTCATAAGGCCTCTATATGTCTCAAAATTAGAGATTTACTTCATCATATTGTAGTTCACATGGCCTAGTATTTGATGCCATAGTTTATTTATACTCAAGCTGGCTTTGTTGCACAGAAGAGAAGAGGGAGACCTAACATTGTATCAATTGCCTCTTGATATAGTTCCCATAGTAGTAACACTCTCATTGTCAGTTACATAATACATTCTTTATGAGTAAACTTAAAAAGACACTTATCATCACAAATTTGATTGAAGATGATAAGATTTTCTTTATCCATTAATAAAGATGACATATTTTAGTTAATGCATCCTCGGTGCATGAATGGTGCTTTTCCATAGATCTTCACCTTTCTATCATCACCGAAGGTAACAAATACTTCATTAAATTTGTCTATGTTAGTGAAGAAATATTTGTCTCCTATTATATGTATGGAAAAATTTCTATTAAAGTACCAACATCCAGACATTTCACCTTTCAAAGTAGTTTGACCAAAACTATAGTCTAGATTATAATCATTGCCTTATTTTGCAACACCAAGGCTTCATTCTTGAGTCAAATAGACTAATTTAGCAACTCTTTGGTACAATGCAAAAATATTGATCTGTTTGAGAATAATAACTCTTAAAAGGAACTAGAGAGAAAAATTCACAAGAATCACCATCAGAATGAGGCCAACAAAATAATGAGAGAGTGACTCACACATAACACTCATATCTTTTGAAGGAATGGTATGATGCGTATCAACTTCAACATTTATCGCACGAATAAATTGAGAAGGAGAGAGAAAATGGGTAACTTGTTCATCAAAGTTTCCAATATCTCTTATATCACCGTGAGATATTCAAATCTTTAACATATCATAATGAAATTGTTCTTTAAAAGAAAAATTTTCAATAGTTTCTCTGGTTTTTTCAATTTTCCTTTCAATTTTTGTTGTTGAATTGAGAATGATTTATTTCATCTTTGCTTTGTCTACTAATTAAGGTTCAAGGAGTTTAACTTCATTCATCTTTGATTTAGCTTTAACTTTGAGATTTTTATTCTCGACATCCTTATCATCCAACAAGGATTCATGATGTGCCTTTTCAATGTCAAGAATAAACACCTCATGCTCCAATTGAATGGCATCTTTGAATTTGTTAGAAGTAATCATATACTATAGTAACATACAATGTTTTAAATTCCCAATGTTATATTAACCTTTTGAGCTCATCGATATGAAATAAATACTTCTCATTATCCCATAGAATAATATAAAGAGACTTGATGTGATTATCCAACCTTAACTTTTAAGTCTTTATTAACTTTCTCTCCTTTAAAGGTAACATTCAATAGATGACTTTAAAGATCCAAGTGATCTTTGTCCCTTTCCTTTGGATTGTGATCAATCTTTACTATCGTCAACTGAAGTGTCAAGTGTTAATAGACTAGTTGATCATAGCTATCTTGTAAGGAGTGCTCTTTATAACTTTCAACATCTTTCCAATAAGTTAACATAGTAGACACCTCTTTGGAATGAGAAGCCATTTACACTAAGCACCTAGAAGTACAAACTTAAGAACTTGAAGACCTGTTTTCCACCATAATATAGAAATCATCTTTGTAATTTCATTCCAAATAGTCCCAAGCCTTTATAGAACTCTTCTAGTTAGATAAACACTTAACTTTACTAGTAGGCATAGCTCTAAGGATTTACAACCCTTGGTAGATCTATTCACTTGTTTGAAGTTCTTTTTCATTCCAATTATTGAAAGGTTTTTGCTCCACTGTGTCATCTTTAAGAGTTTGATAAGGACAACTCCATCCATTTTCAATCAATTATGAAACATCATTATCATACTATCTCATATAAGAACACATATTAGATATTCAGGTGGCATAAATTGATGGTTGGAAAAAAATGTGATTTAAAACTATATCAATCCTAAAGCCTAATAGATATATTTATAAGAAAAGGTTGTTGAATAGGGGTTCGAGTAAAAAAATTAGCATTGCAAGTCATGGCACAAGATTTTCCCCATTGTCACACAAGTTTTGATTACCATGCAAAATTCAGCCCAAAGAGGTCTCATTACAACACACATTGTTTCATGTCGTGGCATGAATTTTTCAGTTTTCCTTGTAGAATTTCCAAGAGATGTGCATCATGGTACACGTATTCCTTCACCGTGCCACAAAGTACTTTTGTTGAATTTTGGTTTGTACCCTTTGCACTTTTGTTTGTATTTGATGTAAGGCTTACATGTCTTAGTCTTCTAAGCTTTAGGGTGCAATTTGAGTGCTCCAAGTGTTGTGTATTCATGTGTTCACATGTTTATCTATTTTAAAGCAAAAAATACCTAAACTACAACAAAACATACTTGTGATTTTGAACAGATAGATTTGTATAAATAATCAAATAAATGCTAAAATCAAACCTATTCATTTCAACTAAGCAAAGTAAAATCACAGAATATGAGTTCTTTTCAAGCACTTATCATAATCCCCAACTAGCTTCTTACTTGTCTCTAGCAAGTAAAGCAATTTAAAAACCTAAATAAAAATAAATAAACTAAACGAAACTAACCCAAATCATTTATATAGAATGAAATGGTTGCATTTAGTGTATGGAACAAGCCTTTAAACCCCTAGGTAACCCACGTGGATGAGTTAAAGTCTTGTGAGAGCTTTCAGAGATGATACACACAAACATGAAAAATAAAAAAAATAAAACTAAAAAGATTAGTAACAAAAATAAAAACAATACTATTAAAATTCTTACGCTTCAGATTGTTTTCAGTCTATAATCAAAATTTCAAGTGCAAGTTTATTCAACATCCCAAAGGAACAAATTTCATCATTTAAATTAGTACACATCACAAATTCATGCCCCATTACTTGAAGATGTCAACAATGACTCACTCAGTCTTAATGTTAGGAATTCAAATTTGTTTCAACTCTATTGCTCACAAGATATGCTCTCAATTTCACACTAATCCTATGGGTTGAAGTACTTAACAAGGACTATATGAACATAAGTTATATAAAGAAAAGAGCAAATTGATTTTCATTTGTTATGAATAAGAAAGGCTTAAAAGTGCATAACATGGATCTCATGAAATGAATCAAATACTAGGATTATGCATATATCATATTACTTGCATCATACTTTAATCGAAATCATTAAGCAAAATTATCAAGTATGTGCATCAAGATGAATGAAAATGAAAATGACTTCAAAGAGTTATTCCTATTTTTTTATAATAATCATTTCATTGCTTTCAAGAACTTAGGGTTATAGTATTTAATTATACTATTTTTTTCTATTCTTCTTTTTTCTTTATTTTTTTAGAAAATATACCCATATACATCTATGTGTTATAGTGAGTAGCTATTTAGCTCTTTTTTCTAAGGGAATCCCATATATATATTAACCAGAAGTCAAGCATGAATAAATATAGGCATACAATTTTAATTTCTACTCAAATCATTCAATCTAAACAATGAAAATAAGTGCATGATACTTCATTAGATGTTTAAAATCCTAATATTCAATAAAGCCTATAGAGATCATCTAACAATTTGAAATAATAAGAAAGTGTTTAAAGAGTAGAAGAGAATAAAATGTTTTTGGCTCAATAATCTCGTAAGGTCTGTACTATTTGAATCATGAACACCTATTTTATCTCAATCTCAATATCCAAGCATGACACATAAAATGTGAATAGAACTAATTTTTATAATAATCTATGAACATGTTTAAGACATCAAATGAATACTCAATTATTTACTTTAAATTAACTAAGAGCATGATAATTTTGTATCAACTTCTTTTTTATTTTTATATATTGACCTAAATGACTAAACGATAGAAAACATATGTTTAATAAAATTTGTAAGTCTCATTGTACTCGTGTCTGTGTGTTGACTTCTCATGTATAAAACATGGTGTTTGTTATTTTACTTAATATTTTTATGTTCCTTTGTATAAGATTGGTTACTATAGATCAATAATTTAAGAAGCTTGCAAAGAAGCTCGCCATGGACCTCACCAATAGTGGTGGTAAGGTGGAAAATTTAAGTGCTATAAATACCCCACTTATTTCTCTTCTATTTACCCCTCTTTTAAAAAATTAAACTTTACCAAAATTCACTCTAAGATTAATATATATTATCAAAATTATTTTGAAGAGACTACATTTGAGTATGGGTAGCTTAGTGAGTTTAGTGGTGGACTATGTGTTCCTTGAGAGTGTGAATTGATACACTTCTAGTGATTGATCATTAGTTATCAATCACACCACATTGGGTGGTGTTGGCTGTGGAGGACAATTGAGTTCAAGTGTTGAACCAAATGGTTATGAAAGCAACGAGTGAGGAACAATAGTAAGTAATTAATATGAAGGTCCCAGCTAATAGAGGTAATAGTTATTTTTTTGTCTATTAGAGTTGTAACTATTTTCTTTTTTAGTGAATTATTTGCTACTGAGTGGTTGCCTTAAGTAACTTGAGGATGTTACCACATAGATATGGTCTTTATGTGGGTTTACCTCATTATATCGCTTGTTATGTTTGATATGCTATTATGTTAGTACAATCTGATTTTAAGGTATATATGTTACAACATACTAAAAACTTAAACTGTGATTAGAAAGCCTTTATATTCTTACCTACTATCTATTGAATTTATATAATATATGTTGTTCAAATTTATCTGCTTATCTGATATTATACTATTTATGCTTCTGTTGTGTATACTACATAAGTGTTTGATTTTCTATTTGTATGAGTTATGGTTGAGTCCTTACTCTAAGATTTCACCTCAAAAGATCATCAAATAAATTGTAAAGTGTGGATACTATAATAATTCATCACCATATTTGCTTAATATTTCTTTAACAAACATTTCAAATCACACATTCAAGGAATTTTGTGCATAGGAATGAAAGATCAACATCAAATATTAAAGTGTACAACAAGTTGAATACTTGCATATCATCAATTATGCTTCATTAATCATCATGTTGTAGGAAACATAATTTCATCATTGGCTCTATACTCTACCCACCATATATATAAGCATAATTTATCATAATATTAAAAATTACCATCCTGATCTCACCTAAAATAACATAAAAACACTAGAATAAGAAAAAAAATGGAGTTTTCTTCCTCACACCTAACTTACACATTGTCCTCAATGTCTAATACACATATAGAAACAATTTATAAAGTAATATTTGTCATAGTATTTTGTCATATTTTGTGATAAGAACCAAGGGGATAGGACCTAGCTAATTTCAGATTATAGAGCAAAGGGTTTCTCCACAAATCAATGGATATTACTCACCATTTTTCTGAGAAGAAAATACGCCACAAGGAGCTGCTAATTCCTTGATAAGTCTAGCATAAATGACACCCTAAAAAGTATGGATATTACTCACCACAAATGCTTGGATGCTAAACAACGCCACAAAGGTTGCCAATCCCTTGATAAGTTGCTTAAAGAGGAACAAAGAGCTAGAATGAGCTCTCAAATGATCTGAATATTCAAACTTCATTCAAAATTATATTTTACAGCAGCTAAGCTGCTCTTAATAGGATACAAACCAACCCTAAGCTCTACTACATCATATGATAAGAACCAAGGGGATAGGACCTAGCTAATTTCAGATTATATAGCAAAGAGTTTCTCCACAAATCAATGGATATTACTCACCATTTTTCTGAGGAGAAAAGACGCCACAAGGAGCTGCTAATTCCTTGATAAGTCTAGCATAAATGACACCCTAACAAGTATGGATATTACTCACCACAAATGCTTGGATGCTAAACAACGCCACAAAGTTTGCCAATCCCTTAATAAGTTGCTTAAAGAGGAACAAAGAGCTAGAATGAGCTCTCAAATGATCTGAATATTCAAACTTCATTCAAAATTATATTTTACAAGTAGCCGAGAAATGCTTCTTAATAGGATACAAACCAACCCTAAGCTCTACTACATCATAGCCCTTGATCTCATCCAAGGGTTGAAAATAAACACAAGAAAAAGCGTAAAAGGTAGTAGAAAACATTGACCAAATCATGGAAAAAATGGGGCAAATGACCACATCTTAACCCTTGATTTCATCCAAGGGTTGAAAAGAAAGCCGCCCAAAATCATCCCAAATTGTATTACATCTTAACCCTTGATTTCATCCAAGGGTTGAAAAGAAAGTCTTAAAATCACTCCAAATGGCACTCCACAATTGGAGCAAAATATGGAGCAGTACCGAGAACAAAAGAAACCCTATAAAATATTACATCTTAACCCTTGTTTCCATCTAAGGGCCGAAAATGAAGCCGCCCAAAAAAAAAAGTCCAAAAGGCACAACAATGTGCCTAGTTTTATTTTGCCAATTTTGCGCTAATTTCCATCCTAGGATTGTTCCAATCCTTGCACTCCCAATTTAGGTCCGCTTGATTATGCATGACCTCTTGAATGAGCCCATTTAAACCCTTTTCGAGTTGTGCCTTCCTAGACCTTGTTATTGGTCCACTTGGAATTTGTAGAGCTCGATGATTCTCATCATTCCCCCTTTCTTCAAGAGGATTCGTCCTCGAATCATCACCTGCATAATCAAAAGGAGAAAGATCAGAAACATTAAAAGAGGTACTAACATTATACTCACCAAGAAGATCAATTTGGACCGTCTTTTTTTCAGGAAACCGTTCCTTCCTCATATGCACCCAAACCCAATCACCAGGCTCAAAAATGAATCTTCGCCTCCCTTTGTTGGCTCTGTAAGCATAATCCTTATTTCTCTTCTCAATTTGCTCATGAACGCATTCATGGAGCTTCTTTATCAAGCTTCACTTTCTTAGCACCATCTAAGTTAGTTTTCGTAATGTCAAGTTGATGGCTCCCAAGAATCAACACACATCCTACTTGATCCATCCTTCTTCGGGAACGAGTAGCAACAAAGACATGGACTCAGGCTCTCCCTAACTTGACCTTTAATCAAGTACTCTTCAACCCGTCTTTGAATCTCCTTAGTTTCTTCTGGGGTTGGTCCTATAGGCAGTCGATTTGGAAGAGAAGCCCCGTATAAAGTCAATTTGATGCTCAATCCCCCAATCGCGTGGCACCCCATCCGGAATCTCTTCAGGGAACACGTCTTCAAATTCCCCGCAAAAGAGAAATAGTGGTACTAGGCAAAGACCGGTTAAGATCATTAATATAAAAATTTGCCTCCTTGTACAAAAGTACAAGTATGCTACTGCTTTGAATAAAAAGCCCTCTTGACCTCACTTGCCTTAGCATAAAAATTCACATTTTTTTCTCTAGTATTTTTCCACTCTCCTCTCCTTTTCTTTACTCTTTTTTTTTCTTTCACTTTTTTTCTTTTTCATTCTTCTCTTTTTGTTCTTTTTCCCTAACCATCCTCAATTGATCTTCAAAGACTTGCTTGGGTGAAAGGGGTACAAGTGTGATGTTTCTACCATTCTTCACAAACGAATACTTGTTTCTATATCCGTCATGTGTAACCCTCCTATCATATTGCCAAGCCCTACCTAGGAAGATGTGTCCAAAGCATGGGTACCACGTCACACATCACCTCATCCTTGTACTTTCCAATGGAGAAGCTCACTAATACTTGCTTATTAACCTTCACTTCCCCACTATCATTTAACCATTGCAACTTGTAAGGCTTAGGGTGTTCAAATATAGGCAACCCTAATTTCTCAACTAAGGTAGTACTAGCCACATTGGTGCAACTTCCCCATCTATGATAACACTACACACTTTGTTACTCACATGACACCTTGTGGGAAAGATGTTATCTCTTTGTTGTTCAAGGTCATCCTCCTTGACTTGAGTGCTCAAAGATCGCCTTATTACAAGTGCTTCTCCATCCACGGGTCCTATCTCCTCTTCACTGCTCTCCCTGCATGGCATCTCATCTTCTTCACTTTCATTATCGGTTCCAACCTCACCACTCACTAAGGTGATCATTGCCTTCTTGTTGGGACATTGAGAGGCTATATGACCATTACCAAGACAACCGAAAACACCTTAAGTCATGATTACGAATTGGGGGTGTCGATTTTACCTTTGTCTTTGCTAGCCCCCATCTCTTTGCCTTTGTAAGGCTCAAATCTTGGTTTGGATGTAGCTATTTCATCTTTTTTTCTCATTGGACTTCCAAGGACTAGTAAGGTTTGGTTTTTGAGTAACGGGACTAGACCTTAATGGTTGGGATCGAAAACTCGTTTCTTTAATTGCCTTTCCACCTTGATTGCCATATGGACCATGTCCTCCATCTCCACATAATGATGAAGTTCCACAATGTTGGCAATGTGTTCGGATTCAACCCACTAAGAAACCAAGCCATGCTTGCGTCTCTATCTTCCTCGACATTAGCTCTTGCCATAGCCACTTCCATTTCCTTGTAGTACTCATCAACACATTTATATCCTTGAGTCAATCTTTGTAAGCATTGGTGTAACTCTCTATAGTAGTAGCTAGGCACAAACCTCTTTCTCATGATAGCCTTCATGTCCTCCCAATTATCTATGGGCCTTTCACAGTTTCTCCTCCTACTAATGACCAATTGATCCCACCAATTCAATGCATAGTCAGAAAACTCAATTAAAACAAGTTTTAATTTTTTCTCCGTGGAGTAGTTGTGACATTCAAAAATATGCTCCACTTTCTTCTCCCACTCCAAATACAACTCCGGGTCATTCTTTCCTTGGAATTGTGGTATCTTCATTTTTATACTACTTAGATCTCTATCAACTCCATCTTGAGCTCTAGGTGGGGGTCTCCACATACCTCCTCTACCATTTCTTCCTCCTCTATTCCCATTTCTTCCTCCTCTAGGCATTCTTCCCCCTTCTTCCTCCAATTCTTCTTCCCAATCTTCTTCCTCTATATCATCCCCAACATGTGCTTGCCTATTAACCCTCCTAACATTGGGTGGAGGTGTTTCTCGTTGTAAAGTCAGCTAAGGAATTTTCTTTGCCTTTCCAATCTTTCATTCATATCAACCACCAAGTTGTTCATCCTCTCCAAAAGATTGTTGCAGCTCTCATCATGAACATCATATCCGGTCTTCCTTCGACCTCTTGCTTTGACATTTTTTTCAATTCTACACAACAATAGGTTAGTGTAATAAAATAGAACTAATATAAATTCACACAATACCTCACGTGTTTAGCACTGATTGATCGCTTCAAACCCTCTTAGTTCCTAATCAAAGCAACCAAATCCAGGGATTCCAAACCAATTTGTAGAATTATCAAACACCCAAAAAAATAGTTCACAATATCCCACTTGTTAAAGCACAAAGGAAACTAACTCCAAAGTGTTTAGAGTAGTAAGCACAAGAAAAACAATAGAACAACACGATTGGAAAGCAACAATTTCCCCAAAGGAACTAAGCACACAATGGAAGATTTATAATCAAAGTGTAAAATCCTTGAAACTATGAGTTCTAATACTCACTAGAAATTAGCAAATGTAACTTGGCCTCTCTTTTTTTTCGTTTTTTTTTTAATTAATTCTCACTCTTTTTCGTTTTTTTTTCTTTTCTTTTGGAACAATTATGCTTATAACTCAAGAGTAAATCAATACAATACTTTCAATATGAGTTTAAGGAATTTTTAAGATTGGTAAATAGCACATAGATTACAACACAAAGGGAAAATGAAATTTCAAGTAGAACTACCACAAAAATACTAGAAAACAACCAAAAACCGTAGAATATATATCGTATATTGCGAGAATTAGCAAGGAAAAATGCAGAATAGATTCAAAAATAGCAGAATTTGCAAGGAAACTTAATATGAAAGGAAAATTCAGAAAACTTTCAAACAAAGCAGGATCTGCGTAAGGTTACTAACAAAAACTTTGGACATAATAGAATTTGAAAGGAAAATGCAGGAAAAACGTGGAAACAAAGAAGAGCAATATTTTTAGGGTATGGAGAATAAATTTCAGCAAGAACACAGCAGAATGATACTTCTTTTTTTTGTTTTTTTTATGTATCAGAAATACAACAAGAACACAAGAACAAGAACAAATATAAAGGATAGGAATCTGAAAATTAGCACCAAAAGCTCTGATACCAAATGATAAGAACCAAGGGGATAGGACCTAGCTAATTTTAGATTATAGAGCAAAGGGTTTCTCTACAAATCAATGGATATTACTCACCATTTTTATGAAAAGAAAAGACGCCACAAGGAGCTGCTAATTCCTTGATAAGTCTAGCATAAATGACACCCTAACAAGTATGGATATTACTCACCACAAATGCTTGGATGCTAAACAACGCCACAAAGGTTGCCAATCCCTTGATAAGTTGCTTAAAGAGGAAAAAAGAGCTAAAATGAGCTCTCAAATGATCTAAATATTCAAACTTCATTCAAAATTATATTTTACAGCAGTCGAGCTGCTCTTAATAGGATACAAACCAACCCTAAGCTCTACTACATCATATGATAAGAACCAAGGGGATAGGACCTAGCTAATTCCAGATTATATAGCAAAGGGTTTCTCCACAAATCAATGGATATTACTCACCATTTTTCTGAGGAGAAAAGACGCCACAAGGAGCTGCTAATTCCTTGATAAGTCTAGCATAAATGACACCCTAACAAGTATGGATATTACTCACCACAAATGCTTGGATGCTAAACAACGCCACAAAGGTTGCCAATCCCTTGATAAGTTACTTAAAGAGGAACAAAGAGCTAGAATGAGCTCTCAAATGATCTGAATATTCAAACTTCATTCAAAATTATATTTTACAAAGAAGAGCCGCTTCTTAATAGGATACAAACCAACCCTAAGCTCTACTACATCATAGCCCTTGATCTCATCCAAGGGTTGAAAATAAACACAACCAAAAAGCAGAAAGGTAGTAGAAAACATTGACCAAATCATGGAAAAATGGGGCAATGATCACATCTTAACCCTGATTTCATCCAAGGGTTGAAAAGAAAGTCGCCCAAAATCAGTCCAAATGGCACTCCACAATTAGAGCAAAATATGGAGCAGCTGAGAACAAAAGAAACCCTATAAAATATTACATCTTAACCCTTGTTTCCATCTAAGGGCTGAAAATGAAGCTGCCCAAAAAAAAGTCCAAATGGCACAACAATGTGCCTAGTTTTATTTTGCCAATTTTGTGCTAATTTCCATCCTAGGATTGTTCCAATCCTTGCACTCCCAATTTAGGTCCGCTTGATTATGCATGACCTCTTGAATGAGCCCATTTAAAGCCTTTTCGAGTTGTGCCTTCCTAGACCTTGTTATTGGTCCACTTGAAATTTGTAGAGCTCGATGATTCTCATCATTTTGAGACATTATTTTTATATTTTAATTAATTATTTTGTTTTTGTTAAGGTGTTTACAGGTGAATAAATATTTGAAATGTTTATACAATTTTTTGGAATTTTTTGTAATATATTTGGATTTATTTATCAATATTTGGTGGCTGCATCTAATAATTATTTGGGTTGCATTTTGAATAAAATAGACCTAGAAACATAAAATGGGCCCAAGTGGATCTATATAATAGGTATAGGATGAACTTAGCCTTGCATAGCAGGACCGATGCCATAGAGGTACTTAGTATGTGTCATGGATGAACTTAGTATTTTTGTGCCAAAATGAGGTCATTATAGCGTGCTTTTAAGCCTTAAAATGTCGTTGTTTCATTGATGACCCAAACAAAGTCATTTTTGGTCCAATCAACATGTCCATCATTTTTGCACATTTTTAACACAAAATATTTCCATCTATTATATTTTCATCATCTAATAGTCCAAAATATTCCCAAGTTAATATATGGCATATTTATATCATTTTAAGCTCTCTTTGAACCAAGTTTTTCATGAAAATTAGAGAGAAAAACACACAAATAGTAGCAGCAACTAAGAGAAGAAATCTACCATTGGAAATTATTTTAAGCATTTGTAGAAAGAATATCAACCGGTTAAAAAGTTTGGGTATTTGTATCATCAAGGGTATTTTATTCTTTTGTTTCATTTTGATTTGGATTGTAATGATGATGCCTTTAATAATTTTATTCATGATTTTATGTTTAATTATGTGTGGAAAATATATTTATGGGATTTTACTTATGCTACCATGATTATTTTGGAATGATGGATTAATTATTTTTAATAAAAGTCTAGATTATTTGTTGTTCTTGTTTTTTGATATCTTTAATTATGAATTATTTATGCATCAAATCTTGATTTATTATTAATATTTCTGAAGTAGGTTGTTAGAAACATCATATGTGGCTAATTGGGCTCTCTTGAACAAGAATCTAAATTAATTACATGATAAATATGTTAGTTTAGATTATTTTATAATTTTCTTGTATTTATTCCAATTGATTAATTAATTATCTGGATCAAAAAATTGATAAGTTAATTATAAGTAAAAATGGTCATGATCATTGAAATTTTTTAGTTTTAGTGGAAAAATCAATAATATCAACTTAGGTATTATTGTTAAATTTACCTAAATAATCCAAAATATGATTGGTTAACAAGTTAAAATTCCCATTAATTTTCTCATTTTATTAATTAAAATTCTTCTATCACTTTTCGTTAACTTAGTTATTTAATTAGTTATTTGATCTATTTCCTACCCTTTTCTTAATTTGTTTATAGTGTTAGGTTTATTTTATTTTATTTTATTAACTTATTAGTTTAGAGAAAATAAGTATAGAATTTAAGACTATTGTAATTTTGTGAGAGATCGAACTTGGGATAAACTTATTATTAAGCTATTAGTTATTTTTATACTTGCAAGGATTTTTAATTTTTTTTCATCACAAGCTAAAAAGAAATATAAAAAGGGCATGATAGTGAAAAGAATTTGACACAAAGAAAAGAAAATAAATTAAGAATGACCCTATTTTTGTTGACATGATTAATATTAGGAAATTGTTGTTTATATGTCTCTTCCTCTTACTCCATAGACTCATGAATGTTAGTTTTGTTTTTCCTATTTTCTTTCATTTGATTAAACCAACAAGCTTTAGCCTTATTATAATCAAATGAAATACTTTTTGATCATAGGAAATACCTTCAATAAGTAGAGATGTAATTCAAGGGAGTGCTTATGGTGCATAATTTAAGCTCTTAAAATATGGTGATGTTCTATTGGCATTCACATGGGATTTACGGGTTTAAATCACATATTTTGATGATAATCTCAAATGAATAGTCAATTTAAATTGCTTAAGATATCATAAATCAATATATAGTAAGTAAGGGTCTTTTTCCACAAAGGATTTTGGAAACTAATTCCTATTTATTGAAAATAGGGTTTTGGTTTTATAAATTGAAAATTAAATCTAAACTAAAGATCAATAAAGATAGAAACAAAATATAAAAATTATGATAAAAATTAAAAAATAAGAATGATTACATGATTATTCTTTACCACTAACATATATTGCAAATCAACAAAAGCATATTCTATTATCATATTCTTTGATTATACCAACTTAGAGAAATTCATAAATGTAAATATCTCCACATTTTCTTATCTATTCGTTGAATTAGACAAACTCTTAATCCAATCTCTTTTTAATAGACAACCTAGAATAAATTCTCTAAATTTAATATATCAAAAACATTCAATTTTAAGAAGCAAATTAGATCAGGATTAAACACACAAGTTCAATTTAATTATCTTGAGTATGAATTTTCATTTAAAACAAATTATTACTAATTATTTAAATTGATCAAGTGATAATGTATCCAATCAACTAAATTAATTGACGATGAATTAATTTGATTATTTAATTTTACACTTAAATAATCAAATAAATTTATACAAAAATTAAAACAGAGATTTAATATATAATTAAAAAAAATAGATTATAGAATACTGTAAATCTTATTAAATATTGTAATGCATGTATAGGACCTTGAAATCACCCACAATCAATTATAAAATTAGCTACTCATAGAAAATAATAAATTAAAAAATTATTCATGAAAACAATAAAAGAAAGGAAAATAAATCTCATGATTTTTATCTTTAATTATATTCTTCAATTTCTTTGATTGTCCTTTTAATCTCCTTCTCAATTGTTACCTCCAGCTTAATTCTATAATTTCTATATTTTTTTCTAATTTTTCTCTTAATTTTCATGCAATTGTGAGGCTCATATTTCATATGGTATTGTTTTGTTTTTATATTGAAAAAATTGATCTATTTTAAAGTTGTGTTAGGAATGATAATACATGCAAATCATGCGTAAAATCATAAAATTCACATTATTGATATATTATTTATACCACATGTTGTGTAGAGGAATCAATAATGGATTGTACATGAATGGGCTAGCAAAGTGAATAATACGACAAAATGACATGTTGTATGGGGGATGAACGATGTGTCACTTGGGGTTGGACAAACACACAGGGAGGTTACGAAATGGTGCCATTTTGGGTTCTCTTTTCTATGTGCATCCACTGATCACCTAAGTATACCTATTTATGCTAAGCATATCATGGATATTTCCAAGTACATCCACCTATAGAAAATCAATATTTTTGCATTTGAGTTTGTACAAGATTTCAAGCTTATCCATAGTCTTACATTTTGGTAGTAAAAAGGATCATCAAATATGTGAGTGGGACTATAGAGTTTGGTATTTGGTATTCACACGACACCACGACTAAATTGGTTAGGTATTCTAATATTGATTTGGCCGATTGTAATGATGACAAAAATAGTACTTCTATGATGGTGTTTTTCTTGAATAAATCTTTGATCTCTTAGCATAACAAGAAATAGCGTTAGATGTCAATTTCCATAATGGAGTAGTGCATATAGCGATCAATTTATGTTGCTCTCAATTTCTTTTGATGAAAAATATTTTAATTTATTATGAGATCATGGTTAAGGATTTGTCCCTATTTTATGTCAATACTAGTGCCATCTAGGGGTGAGTAATTGATCAAAATTGCTTCTTTTATCAATCTAAATCTGATTCAAATCTCATGTGACGTGGAGATCAAAGAGGAGTATAGGAATATGACTCCTAATAGCATACAAATTGATTGTACAAGACTTTTTATGTTAAGTGAAAATAGGAATTTGGGTTTTACTCAACTTGTAATTGCTAAAATCACCCAAAAATGTATATACATCATATGCTCTATTTTTAAAATTGAATTGAATTCTTGAATTCAACATTAAAATTTGGAGGAAATTCTTACACTCAATTGAGACCAAACATTTGCAAGAATTAACATTAACATTTGGGAAAGGTTGAATTTTTCTTAGTCAAGTTGATCTACAAGAATGTCTACATATTTCATTTGTAGTCAGTTGGGATTAAGGTTTGAAATGTCGATATCGATCAAAATATTAAGACTTAAATTTTATGAAAATATCAAGAATATTGTCATTTTCCATGGTGACTTTGAAAAAGTTCATTAAAATAATAGAAACACTATTAAAATTATGGAATCTATTTATAAAATTTCACAAAAAAATTAAAACAATCAATTATCTATGTTTTAAACTAGTTTCTTATTTAATACATATATTTATAAATAATGATCTTTATTTTAAATACTAAGTCAATTAATTAATCAAAAAATTACATAATAAGTAGTTAAAATATAAAATAATTATTTAAATTGTAATTATAATAGTATTATAAATGAATAAATATCTACTATATATAATATAATTTGAATTATGAAAATAAATGTTTTAGGTAAGATAGCAAAGTAAACGTGATAATAGGGTAGAAATAAAAGAATATATGAAAAAAGTATAAAATATTGTCTTAAATATCAAAGAAATAATGGTTTACTCAAAGATATAAAAACTATAAGAAGATAAATTTAAAGATATATTATTTAAAAATAAAAAATATGTTTTTAATAACAAATGACATCTACTGATATTTGTCGACAATATCTATAGTATCCATGATATTTTGGAAGGAAAATACATTTTATTGACATTTTTTCAACGATGACATGTTATCAATACTGTCGCGACATTCTTAACATTTTACCAACATTTTTGCCAAATGAGATGGATATCATATATCGATGTCAAATAATCTATGAGTAATCTATTGATATAGTAATTAGATACAACTCAATCATCCATAACCAATTCGTAATATGATCGAGGTCATTAAGTCTATTTTACCTCCTCTATTACATTTTTTCCTTGAATACTTGCAATGTATGTGAATAACTATCTATTATCATATTGTCAATTATGCACAATAATTCAAGCTTTGGATCACTAAACAATGGAACTGCTATATAACATCTATAAAAAAATAGAGTGGATTCCACATCATATGAGATAACCTACTTGTTCATTATAAATACTGAGATACCATGATACAAGATATCTTAGTCCAACACTTTGAGCATCATCGAGCAAGTCAGATACCAAGGTCCTACAACAAAGGACCAACTAAATACTTATGATTAACATCATTTCGTACATGGTCATCGACTAGCATAGAGAAATAACTAAGTAAACTAAAATTAATAGTGTTTCTAATATTTCTAGTCCAATTTTATATAATCAACTATTATACAAAGTACCCCGAACTAGATGCCTATATATCAACCACCCTAGATAAGTATTACTTCATTCCAAATGGATATGGGTCATACTAGTGACTTAATTAAATATCTCATTATATAAACTTTAATTAGTCGTCATAGACAATTTGATTATTTTACTTAAAACAACCCTTCTATATATACATTGATATATTGAGTATTAAATGGATATGATTAACCAAGGATTTTTATTATTTATTTAAAGAATAAAATAGTACATATAAATAAAAGAAATATTCCTTTTATTTATTCTAATTTTAGCATAAATTTAAATACAGACTCTTTTGTATTTAAGGCTTTATTCTAACAATCTACCACTATCCCTTAAGAAAAGGGGACATTTCTTTCAACTTCATCCTTTCTAGATGGCCCTTAAAATTCTCGATAGGTAAGGGCTTAGTGAATGGGTTAGCAAGGTTGTTCTTACAAGCTTTATTGTTGAATGCTACATCTCTTTGATATATAATCTCTCGAATAAAATGAAACTTACAATCTATAGGCTTTCCTCATTTGTGGCTCTTGGTTCATTTTAAGTTGTACACGACTCCACTATTATCACAATATAGTGTTAGTGACTAGTCCATATTTAAAATAATTTCCAAATCCACCAAGAACTTGCGAAGCCATATGCCTTCATTTGTTTATTTACAAGTGGAAATATAGTCAACCACCATTATGGAATTAGCAATACAACCTTGCTTCATACTCCTCATAATATGGGTCCCTACTCCACTTCTAGTAAACACTTACCCAAATATTGATCTCTGAGAATCTTTATTTTCTTGAAACTTAGAGTCTACATATCCTTTAGAGATCAAATCTCTACCAGATTAGACTAGCATATAATTCCTTATTCTCCTAAGACACTTGAGGATGCACTTGATGAAATCAAATGATCTAATTCTGGGGTGGATTGATATCGACTAACTATGCTAATCGTAAAACAGGTGTTAGGCCTAGTATATATTATGGCACACATAAAACTTTCAACTATTGATTCATATGGAACCCATCTCATATCCTCTATCTCTTGAGCTGTATTCATACATTGTTCTTTAGATAGGGTAATTCCATATCAAGTAGGTAAGGTACCTTACTTGAAATTTGACATTAAGAATCTAGAAAACACCTAGTATATACATGATTCTTGAGATAGTACTAAGAGCTTGTTCTTACTATCATGAGTGGTCTGTATTCCTAGAACAAAATTTGCCTCTCCTAGATCCTTCATCTAGAATTGCTTAGCTACCCACTATTTACATCTAACAATACCTCTATATTATTCCTAACAAGAATAAATGTCATCAACATAAAGCACTAGGAAAACCCCTTTTCCATCCATGATAAGTTTGAAAATACAAGCTTCATCAAGGTTCTTTTCATAACTACAAGTCTTCATGGTTTCATCAAACTGCATGTTCCATGATCTTGATGCTTTCTTGAGTCCATAAATGGACCTCTTAAGCTTGCAAACTTTTTTCTCTCGACCTTTCACTACGACCCTCTAGTTGGACCATATAGATGGTCTCCTTAAGTTAGCCATTCAAGAATGCCATCTTGAAGTTCATTTGTCAAATCTCGTAATCGAGAGCTACCGTTGTAGATAAGAGTATCTAAATGGATTTAACGATTGTTATTGGAAAGAATGTTTCCTCATATTCAACCACCCTCATGACCAACGGTAGGTGTAGCAACTATATGGCGCGACTATAATGTTGTCTACTATGTGGGTATCGAGCATGCTTATGATATTTTTCAATTAACCTCATATGTCTTAGTTCAATTTTGATTTATAATACATAATCATAATATCCAGACTATTTGAAACAAAAAAATTAATTTTTGGATTTAAATGAGTCGAACTTAATTTTGTAAGACAATAGAAGGATTGGGATAACTTCTTATTTAATTAAATATGTAACAATTAAATAGTTTAATAAGTTATTTTTATTTTCTTTTTAACTCGAAAGAACCAAGTCATAAATGATGTGGTATAATTTATATGTTTTTATTTGATTTTTGAATTATTCATTACTTGCAAATAATATTGACATGTACGTACCATAACATATAAGTTTAAAGTTCCTACCTATATATATATATATATATCGTATGTACGTAGTTGCATGGTTAAAATTTTACAAAAGGATTTTTACTGAAAAATTGTTAACACGCACTAGGTTGATATAAAGTAAAACACGCAAACAATTTTAAATGATTGAATAAAATTATAAAAATTATAATTTATGTTTTGAACAGGAAGATTAATTTAAATTGAAATTTAATGGAAATTTAAATGGTTTAGATTGTCCTATAATAAACATTGGATTTTCTTTTCAAAATTAAATTAAATCAGACTATTTAGTGGAAGCGAACATGATTAGCAACCTTCATATGGTCTCTTCCATTAATTTGCACCTATGACAAACTAATTGGGACCTCGATACATCATAGAGTGTCCTACCAGATGTGGGTTTTCAAATGAGGTTAGTAGAAATCATGACTTCTAAGTTAGATACGAAACCATCATAGAAGCTAAATGGTAACTCCTATAGGGTGGTCTTTGTAATAAGTAGTGGGGCACAAAATGGTGGGTTATACTAGAAAAAATATAAATAAGGAGTTAATTATTTTTGGACCAAAACATAGTGATTAAAATGATTTACCAATATGGGATATTGGGTAGTTTTGTTAATTGGAAAAGTACCTCCAATTGAGAGATTTAATGATTGATATAGAATTGGCATGTAAATTTAGTAGGAGTTGGGTAATTGCTATCATAGAAACATATAAAACCATATATCATCCATACTTGCATCATTCACTATATATGAATTAGTAGCTACGATAAGCATATAAATTGAATTTTCTTTATATATTATTTCAATACTATGACAAATCTAATTTTAACCTATGACAAATCTAATTTTAACCTTTGTCGACAAAGAGAAATTAAATGGTGATAATTTTAACAAGTGAAAATCCAATTTAAGCCTAATTTTAGTCACCAAGAATGTCTTCTTTGTACTGACAGAGGAATTAATGTCCTTATATTCTAGCCATCAATGTTGCAAAAGTTTTTTGCGATGCGTATGAATGTTGGATTGAATCTAATAATAAGGCATGTTGTTATCTTTTTATCGTGATAGATGATGTCATCAACACAGAGTAAAAAAAATTGAGACCTCTTATGTGATAATGGAGTCTCTTCAACTCATGTTTGGTCACCCATTATACAATAAAGGCATAAAGTTGTGAAGGCTATCATGAATGCCAAGATGAAAAGGATACATCTATGCATCATCATCATGTGCTTGGAATGATAACGTATATTATTGATGTTGAATTGAATGGAGAAGTTATTGATGAGGCTAATCGAGTTGGAATGATCTTAGACATTTTGTCAAACAAGTTCTTACAGTTCAAAAGTAAATAATTTAGGAGCAATTTCATGGACAATTTGACTCAACTGCTAAATGAGCTAACTATCTTTAAGGTTGTTATGAATGGCAAGAAAGGAGAGGAAAATGTTATCATACCTTCCCTCGTTAACAAAAGGAAGGGCCAAGCTAAGCCAAAAGAGGGCTAACAAGTTCAAAGGTAGAAAGGGAAAAATGAAGAGCACATCAAAGGATTTTCTTTCCATTGCAACCAATGTTGACATTGAAAGAGGAATCATCCTCAATTCTTTTCATTGAAAAAGGAGAAGAATAAGGAGAAAGATAAATATGATTTACATTTTCTTGAATAATTTTCATATATATGTGATAAATCACTCTTGATATTTGATTTAGGGGCAATGAACCATGTCTATTCTTCTTTGTAGTTGATAAGTTTTTTTATCAAACTTTATGTTGAAACAAGTACATGAAAACAATATAGGCACAATATTACCGACAATCTGAAATGAACTGCTTAGGTTGAGTTGCGGACTAGGTTTCTCTCTTTAAGATATTTTGCGGCTCTGCCCAAAATTGTGCAAGAAAACACAACCCCATCTTCCCTATGATCAAACAGCCCAGAATCTTTGTTGTCTATCTCGAAACTTCACTACACTGATGAAGACCTGAATACTACACCTATGAAATTTCATTATTCGGAAAACTCAAAACAATTTAAGATCTTTTTCTTTTTCTTTCTGAGAGCTTTTCCTTAGTAAGAGATGTTTGGAAAATGTTGTTATTAAACTAAGAGCTGAGGCCCTCTATTTATTGGTTTAACGGTCATGTTTGAGTAAAGAAAAGTAACGGCCATTTTTAGGGTAAATAAAAGTAATGGTAATTTTATGACTAAAGAAGAATAACTACTATTTAACGGATATTTCTGAGTAAAGAAAAAAAATAATGGCCATTTTTTGAGTAAAGAAAAATAACGACTATTTTCTAAGTAAAAAAATAACATCTATTTTCTAAGTAAAAAGGTAACGACCATTTTCTGAGTGCAAAAGGTTTTTAAAAAAATTCAAAAAATAAAATGTCACCTCACTTCACACACTCGCACTCGCATTCGGACTCGGCTGGTCGATCGGAAGGTGGCAGTGGCATGCGTGCATGCGTGTTATCACATTTGCCTAGGTCCTCTCCTGTTCCACAACAGTGGGTGCCCCTTGGGGCCCAAACCCAATAACCAATCCTTTTCTATTTATACATCTCCAAAGTGATGTAAAATAGCAATGTAGGACAAGGAAAAAACTTGGCATCATTTTTTATTATAAAAAATCACTCTTTTTCCAACAATCCCCCACTTGAATTTTATGTAAAAATTGTTTTTCATCAAGCAACCAATCCATTAACAGTATAAGATTGTGCATAAGTAAAAGGTGTCTATCGACTTGAACCTTTGCATAGTGTTGATGCTTTAGAATATACTAGAGTAACTCTTAGTTTTGAACACTATCTCTAACAACATTACACATACAACCTTTCCAATGTGTAGTTCAAAAAGCCCATGCTTTAAGGTCATGCACGTGTATCCCAATATAGTGAATGCTCTATTAAATTTTGCCTAAGAAATTTTCATAAAAAGCGGCCAAACTTCCACATTCATATAGGTGAGTCTATTAAGAGCACTCTTGTAGCTATGTACTCCACTCCACATAGAGTATAGAACTCATTAAGAGTTTAATAATTAAATCATCCTTTTCTATCGCTTTACGACTTCATGCTTCTAACAATATAGAATGGGACTTCAAAATAGCATGATTCTTCTCATATAACTTCATGACTTGATATTACCCATTGAACTTATTTCTTAGGATCTCCAGTCTATAAGTTGGGTTACCATCACGAGTGACTCTTCATTTTAAGGGCATTAGTCTCATTCCTTTCGAGATTTTGAAAACCTTTTTCTCTCGGTAATTGTTTCGTCAAAGGATCAGCCATATTTTCATCAGAACATACATTATCCATTCTTACAACTCTTGTAGAGAGAAATTCTCTAACAGTACTATGCTTACAATGTATCTATCATTTCTTGTTGTTGTAGTTACGATTCTGAATCTTTGCAATAGCCACGGTACTATCGTAGTGGATCAAGACAATTGGTATCGGTCTTTCCCATAAAGGGATCTCAGCTAATAGACTTCTTAACCAACCTACTTCTTCACTAGCAGTAGCTAGTGTTATTATTTCAGACTCCATTGTAGATTGAACCAATATTGTCTTCTTTTTAGACTTCCAAGAAATGGCTACACCAACTATGCTAAATATATAAGCGCTAGTTGCTTTGGAGTCTTTTAATAAAGTGTTCCAATCAACATCATTGTATCCTTCTAGAACAATGGGAAACTTTTTATAATGTAATCCAAGGTTCATAGTTCTCTTAAGGTATCCCATAACCCTTTCAATAGACATTCCAATGCGTTATACTAGGTCTATTGGTAAACCTACATAGTAGTCCCACAACATAAGCTATCTCTAGTCTAGTGTAGTCAGGATCATAATGTAAGCTACCAATGATGCTCGTATACTCAGTTTATTTAACACTATCTCTGGTGTTCTTGAACAACTTTACACTAGGATCATAAGAAGTACATGTAGGTTTGTAGTTAAAGTAATTATATTTCTTTAAGATCTTCTTAATGTAATGAGGTTGATCTAGAGAAATTCCTTTTTCAGACCTAGTAATCTTTATACCAAGGTTCTTTAAGATCTTCTTAATGTAATGAGGTTGATCTAGAGAAATTCCTTTTTCAGACCTAGTAATCTTTATACCAAGGATTACATTCGCTTCTCCGAGATCTTTCATATCAAAGTTAGCACTTAACAAAGTTTTCACATTATTGACAACATGAATATTTGATCCAAAAATAAGCATGTCATCCATATATAAACATATAATAGTGCAAATGTCATTTTCTAATTTATAATAAATGCATTTGTCACTTTCATTTATTTTGAATCCATGTGAGATAACTAGATTATCAAATTTTTCATGTCATTGCTTAGGTGCTTGCTTTAGACCATAAAAGGGATTTATCTAGTTTATAAACTTTATTTTCTTGACCTCAGACAACAAATCCTTCAGGTTGGTCTATATAAATTTCTTCTTCTAGATCACCATTTAAGAAAGTAGTTTTGACATCCATTTGGTACACTACTAAATCATGGATAGCAACAAGAGAGAAAAGTACACATATGGAAATTATTCATGTGACTAGTGAAAAGGTATCAAAAAAATATACATTTTCTCTTTGCCTATACCCTTTGACTACAAGACGAGCTTTGTATTTTTCAATAGTACCATCAGGTTTTAATTTCTTCTTTAGTATCCATTTACATCCTATGGTTTTGCAACCAGGAGGTAAGTCAACTAAATGCTAAGTTCTATTATACTCAAGAGAGTCCATTTCATCATTTATGGCTTCTTCTCATAAGTTGGCATCTAAAAAAGATAATGCTTCTTTAAGAGTTTGGGGATCTTCCTCTAAGGTATAAGCATAAAAATCAGACCCAAAATCCTTAAGGGTTTGAGCTCATTTACTTCTCCTGATTTTAGTGTTTAATTCTTCATTTTATTCACTAGTTCAAGTTATGGGTAAACTACTAAAAGATGAACCCCCACTCTTTTTTTAATTTAAAGGGAAATCTATGTTCATAGAAGTCAGCATTATTTGATTCTATAACTACATGATCATTTAACCATAGAATTTATAAGATTTACTATTCACAACATATTCAATGAATACACATTCATATGATCTACTAGCAAGTTTATTTCTTTTAGGATCAGGGATCCTAACATAGGCTAAACAACCTCAAGTTTTAAAATAAGTTAAGTTAGGTTTATTATTTTTCAAAATTTCATATGGTGAAATTTTACTAGTAGATTTAGGCACTCTATTTAGCACATAGCAAATAGTTAATAAAATTTCTTCCCACCAATAGGAAGTAGCACCAGAGTTTAATAAAATTGTAACAACTGATTCAATAAAAGTTTTATTTTTTCTTTCAGCTTTGCCATTCATTTTAGGAGAATAAGGTGTAGTTTTTTCATGAATGATTTCATATGTTTTATAAAAATCATTAAAAAATTTGGAATCATATTCAGTGCCTTTATCATTTCGAAACCTTTTTATTTTTCTGTTAAGTTGATTTTCAATTTCAGTCATAAATATTTTGAGCATGTCAAATGCTTAACTTTTATTTTTCATTAGATATATATAAGTGTAATCTGAGTAGTCATCTATAAAAGTTATAAAATAGTGCTTTCCATTTCTTGTTAAAGTTTCATCAAGTTCACATGTGTTAGAGTGTATTAATTCTAAAGGTTCAGATTCTCTAACTACTAACTTATGTGAAGTTTTGGTTATTTTAGCTTGACTACAAAAGTCACATTTTTCAAAAGCATACAAAGATAGTTTAGTAATTAGTTCTAAGGTACTCATGTACTTGATTATGCATTCATTAACATGACAAAGTCTAGCATGCCAAATATTAAAAGAGCTCAACATATAAGCAAAACCAAAAGCTTTATTAATTTCAACATTTAATTTAAACATGCCATCAGTAACATACCCTTTCCCAACAAATATATTATTTTTATTTATTGTATATAAATCAGCCCCTATAGTTTGAGTAAACCCAGCTTTGTTAAGAAGATATCTCGAAACCAAGTTCTTTCTCATCTCTGGAGTATGTAGGACATCCTTCAAGATGACAGACTTTCCAGAGGTAAACTTTAATTCCACCTCGCCAGTACCAGCAACTTTAGTGGAGTGGGAGTCACCCAGCTGCACTTTCTTATCCTCAGACTCAAAATAGGACTTGAACATGTCTCGATCATAGCAAACATGACGAGAAGCACTAGTGTCCACCCACCACCGCTAAGATCCACCAACAAAATTGATTTTAGATATCATAGAAATAAGTTGATCTTCGGTAAGGTTTGCATGTGGGGTAGAACAATTCCTATTATGGCAATTCTTAGCCAAGTGGCCAGGTCTGTTACAACTATAACACATGAATATGATATTTCTTAAGGGGGTTGAGGTCCATTCTAGGGAGGATAGTTTCTATTTCTATTTTGGTGGATGTGATTTTGGTTATTATTAGGATTCTGAGTTTTTCATATTTCCTCCTTTAGGTTTCAGTACTACATAGGAGGATTTCTTATTGGTATTATTGTTTGAGACAATGAGTAATTCATCTATTTGATCTTGTTTTGGGGCTTCTTCTTCCTTAGACAGGTTATAAGAATTTCTAAAGAGAATTCCTTAGTTTTATGTCTAAGTTCATTCTTAAAATCTTTCCAAACATGGGGTAATTTATCTATAATAACAGCTACTTGAAATTGTTCATCTAAAGTCATACCTTCAGAATTTATCTACTAACAATATACTTCTTAGTTTCAGCTTCCTTAGTGTCGTACTTCTTTTAAAGAGCATCCCAAATTTTCTTAGCAGACTTATCAGAATTATAATATCATACAAGTCATCAGCTAATCCATTAAGAATAAATTTTTTGCATAGAAAATCATTTTCCATCCAGGTGTCTAAATCCTTAGTTTTTGCTTTAGTAGGATGATTAGACAATGTTGGTTTTTCAGTAGTAATAGCATAAGTGACTTTTTTCATGGTTAAGAAAAATAAATTTTTTTGTCTCCATCTTTTAAAGTGTAGTCCCTCAAAATGGAACAGTTTGTTGAGATCAGTAGTTAACATTTTAGTAGACATGGTAGATAGAAAATCATCTTAAATTTTTTGAAACAAGTACATGAAAACAATGTAGGAACAATATTACCAATAATTTGAAATGAATTGTTTGGGTTGAGTTGCAAACTAGGTCGCTTTCTTTAAGATGTTTACGACTCTACCCAAAATTATGCAAGCAAACACAACCCCGTCGTGCCCAGGATAAAATAGCCTAGAATCTTTGTTGTCTATCTTGGAACTTCACTGTACTAATGAAGACCTAAATGTTTCACCTATGAAATTTTGTTGCTCGGAAAACTCAAAACAATTTAGGATCTTTTTCTTTTTCTTTCTGACAGATTTTCCTTAGTAAGAGATGTTTGAAAATTGTTGTTATTAAACTGAGAGTTGAGGCCCTCTATTTATAGGTTGAGAAAATGTGTGGACATTATGGCAATAACGGTCATGTCTGAGTAAAGAAAAGTAATGGCCATTTTTATAGTATATAAAAGTAACGATCATTTTCTGAGTAAAGAAGAATAATAGTCATTTAATGGATATTTCTAAGTAAAGAAAAAAATAATGGCCATTTTCTGAGTAAAGAAAAATAATGGTCGGTCGGATGGACGGATGGCGGCTGTACGTGCACGTGTGTGGTATCACATTTGCCTAAGTCCTCTCCCCTTCCACAAAAGTGGGTGCCCCTTAGGACCCAAACCTAATAGCCAATCCTATTTTTATTTATACATCTCAAAAGTGATGTGCAATAGTAATATGGGACAAGGAAAAAACTTGGCATCATTTGTTTTATAAAAATTCACTTTTTTCCAACACTTTCATATCAGTACTTCATCATACAAGTAGGAAAAAGGGAAGTAATCTTGACTAAATTAGTAGGAGAAGATGGACCTCTCTTCAGGAGTAATAAATAATTAGTGTTAGATATTATTTATTTCATTCCTGGGTTTACAAGAAATTTGATTTCTATTTCTAGATTATACGAACAATTTTATAAAGTTTCATTAAATAATAATAATGTGACTATTTATAAAAATAGAACTTTTTCTTGTATGATATTTTTGGGTAATGGCCTATATCTAGTTAACTCTAAAATTTTCAAAATAGAAGAACCTAAACCTAAAAAATAAATATTTTCTCCTTATGATGATACTTATAGATGGAAACTAACACTTGGTCATATAAACCCTAATTGGATTCAAAAACTAGTTAAGGATATCCCTTTCAAAGTATTAAGTGTTGATACTTTCACAATCCATGAATCTTGTTTAGAAGATAAAATGACCAAAAAACCTTTTTCGGCATAGAGATATGGAGCCACACAACCATTCAAAATGGTGCACTCATATGTCTATGGACCCTTGAATGTTTAAGCAAGAGGTGGTTAAATAAATGTAGCATAACACAAAAATAACTTAAATAAAATAATATGAAGCATTGGCCTAATAAATTTGTCTTGTCGGCATATGAAATGAAAAAAATCAAGAAATATATTTTTAAAAAATTAAAAGTATATATATTTATTTTATAATAAAATGTAGCAAAAATATACTAATTATAACAAAAGTATACAAAAGTCTATTAAATTTTTGAGTACTATGTAACATTCATAGATGACTACTCGAGATATGCGTATATCTACCTAATGCAATGGAAGTCGGAAAATTTTTAAAAGTTTCAAGAATTTTGCACTAAAGTTGAAAAGAAATTAGACAAGTCATTAAAGATATTATGATCATATCGTGGTAGGAAATACCTTGACACAAAGTTCAAGGACCATTTGTTAGAGCACCAGATAGTCTCATAGCTCATAGAAACTCGTACACCACAGTAGAATTATGTTACAGAAAGGAGAAATAGAACCTTGCTAGAGATGGTTAGGCTAATGAAGAGTTATGCATCTTTTCTTGCAACATTTTGGGGATATGCTCTACAAACAGGGACATATATACTAAATGTAGTTCCTTCCAAGTTTGTCCCTATACTTTAGTGGAACTATAGATGGGACATGAACCTTATTTTCACCACATCTGTATATGGGGATGTCCAATACATGTGCTTAAAGGGAATAATGGAAAGTTTGATCCAAAGTTAGAAGCATGCGTATTTGTTGGATATTGTAAAGAAATAAAAGGAGGCTTTCTCTATAATAGTTAAGAGAAAAAAATGTTTATGTTGATGAATGTGATATTTCTTGAACATTATTATATGAATAACAATAAAGCTCGAAGGTGTTGCTCAAGCAATTACTGTTTGATGGGTTTAGGAAACCACCACCTGTTAATGTTGATACTTGATCAAACAAGGAAACCATAATCCATAGTTAAGATTTGTCATAGCTTCATTGTACTAGAAGGGTAATTAGTTTACCCGACTCATTCACAGGAATTAGTGAGGCACAAGTTATAATGTCTAACATGCATATATATGATCGATTGTCTTATAAAAAGGAAATGAATGATATTTATAAAGATTAATGGATTATAACAATGAACCTTGAGATAGAATCAATGTATTCTAACTCTATTTGGGAAATTGTAGACAAACTCGATGAGGTTAGACCTATTAGGTACAAATTTTTCTATAATTGAAAAATGGGAGTTGTGGTTGATTTGGTATTATTTTAACAACAACATATGATACAAACTCGATACAAAAACAAAAATGAGGTCTAGAAAAAAAATTAAAAATTCCAAAAAAGAAAAGCATAAAATCTATATAATTGAAAAAACAATTTTTATAAAAATTTTGTACCCTTAGTTGTGGTATATATAAATTTTCCATTGCAAGAACCCAAAAGAACATATTATTAAGGATCATAAATAATTCAACTCAACCAATAAAAAATCATATCAAATCACATCACACGTAATTTAGTTCCTACAATATTCATGTATTCACATGGATAATTAAATTATAATATCATAAGTTGGCTATAATACCAATCGTTGATTTTGAAAATTATGCTTTTGATAAAAAAATTAATTTTTATCAACAAAAATTGCGGAAGAAACTGATATTAGGAGCCATAAATTTTCCCAAAAAAGATATGATAATAATAATTTTATTATGAAAAAACAGAACAAGAAACATACATTCATAATGTGTGAAAATTTGGTTGGAAGCTTGAGGCTTCCAAACCTTGTCTTCGAATAAACAAGAAAGAGATTGGTGGAAATCCTTGCAAACACTATATTGATCAAAACTTGATTCAAGTTTTCCAACTAGAACCCCACATGCATGATTAGTAAATTGTTCAATAACATTTTTTTCACAGGAACACCTGACTTTGGGTTGAATTTTGTTCACACAATTTCTTTTAACTAAGTGTTAGAAAAATTATCTAATTTTATTTAGTTTGGCCAGCCATGAGTGAAAAGGAGAGGATAATTACATAGTCTCTAATTTAGCTAAGAGTTGATGTAAAATAGCTACTATTTATCCTCCCATTAGTAGTCATTCACACAATCAAATTGTGTGCTCTAATAAGAATCTTATTTTCATTATTTAGCACCATCCACACCCTACAAGGATTCCCACTTCTTGTGGTTTGCTACAATTGAATTCTAAATTAAATTGTATAATTATTCCAAAAGCAAATTCAATTTAATTATTACTAAAATTATCTTTTTGTCTTACAAATATTTAAATGACTATCAAATTTAAATTTAACATATTTTAATTAATTTAAATAAATATTATTCCAATTAAATATTATTTAATTCATTCAACTATGTCAAATTATAGTTTTATCTTTGCATGTTTATTTGATATTTATGACCATCATAAAATATTGTAATAAAAAATAAGAATTTTGATCATATGAAATAATAAATTTTAAATTAGTTATTCATTTATCTTAGAAGTAACTTCTTTTAGTTACTATTTTGACAAGACTCAGAGACCAATAAAACTATAAATTCAAGTTTGAATAAAGCATTGATAGATTAGATAACCCCTAAACTAATTATTAGTGTTTATTAAACTCAAAGTTACTTCATTATAAACATGAGACTAAAAATTCTAATATGTCATAGTTTATGTTTACCGAACACAATCTATATGACTATCCATTGATATAACCATTAGGTATAGCTCAATACTCCATAGTTAATTTGTAATACAATGGAGGTCATTAAGTCCATTTTATCTCCTCTATTACATCTTCTCCTTCAGCACACGTGATGTGTATAACTAACTATCAATTATAATATTATAGATTGCACACAATTATTCAAGCTCTAGATAGCTAAATAAGGAAATTGTCATCTAACATCTACGAAAAGAAGAAGTGTATTCTACATTTCGTGAGATAACCTCTCATCCCACATAAAATACCGAGATAGGAAGATATAAGGTAACTCATCCCAACGCTTCAAGCATCACTATGCAAGTCAAATACTAAGGTCCTATAACAACGAGCCAACTAAATCACTTAGGATTAAGATTATCTTGCACATGGTTATTGAGTGACATAGAGAAACAATTGTGAGCAAACATATATTAAAAATATTTCTAATATATCTAGTCTAGTCATGTATAATTATTGATTATATAAAGTACCCCCAAAATGTCTCTACATTAGTCACGTCAAATAAGTGTCACTTCATTCCAAATGAATATGGACCATACTAATGACTTAATTAAATATCCATTATATAAACTTTATTTAATTGTCATGGATAATATGATTAATTTACTTAAAATCAATCCTCATGTATATACATTAATGTACTAAGTTCTTAGTAGACATCAATAATCATAGATTTTTATGATTTATTTAAAGAATTAAATAGAACATGTAAATAATTTAAATGTTCCTTTTATTTATTCTAATTTTAATATAAATTTAAATAAAAAATCCTTTTCATTTAGGGTATTATCCTAACAGAAGCCTATATGTGGCATCTAAGACTTGGTCATACTAACCTTGACTGGATTTAGAGACTAGTAAAGGATGGTCCTTTTAGAGAACTAATTATTGATACTTTCTTAGTCTCTAAATCTTGTATATTAGGTAAGATGAGCGAAAGACTCTTTTCAATGAAGGGTCAAAAATCCACGCAACCATTTGAACTAGTACACTCGAATATTTGTGGACCTATGAATGTTCAAGCTAAAAGTGGTTATGGGTATTTTTTCCAGATTAATAGACAATTACTCAAGATATGGGTATATCTACCTAATGTAGTAAAAGTCAAAAAAATTTAAAAAAGTTCTAGGAATTTTGTGTTGAAGCTAAAAAGTAGTTAGATAAGTCTTTAAAGACTCTACAATCGGATCATGGCATGCAATACCTTAAAATGGAGTTCAATGACAACTTACTAAAGCATGTGATACCCTCGCAGCTTACTACACTTGGTACACTATAACATAATGGTGTTACAAAAAGGAGAAATGAAACCTTGCTTAAGATGGTTATGTCAATAATAAGTTATGAATCCCTACCTACACAATTATAGAGATATGACTTACAAATAAATACTTGCATATTGAATGTGGTTCCTTCAAAATCTATCCCTAAGATTATAATAGAACTATGGATGAGACGTAAGCCTAGTTTGTACCACATCTACATTTGAGGATGTCCAGCATACATACTTAAAGGAAAGACTAGAAAGTTAAAAGCAATGCCAAAAGTATTAGTGTTTGTTGGATATTTTAAAGAAACAAAAAGAGTCTTATTCTATAATAGTCAAGAAAATAAGGTGTTTGTGTTTCCAATGTCATATTCTTAAACATGATTATATGAAAACAATAAACCTCGAAGCAAGGTGTTACTCAATTAATTGGAGTCTAACAAAATCAGGAAACCACCACCTATTAATGTTAATACTCAATCAAACCTAGAAACCATGATCCATAGTCAAGATCTACCATAATGTCGTTGTAGTGGGAGGGTAATTAGATTACTTAACTAGTACATGAAATCTTGTAAGGCACAAGTTCTTATGACTAATAGTCATATAAATGACCTATTGTCTTATAAGCAAGCAATGAAGGATATTAACATTGATAAATGGAATACAGCCATGAACATCGAGATGAAATCGATGTACTCCAACTCTATTTGGGAGCTTGTAGACAAACACAATGCAGTTATAACTATTAGGTGCAAATATTTCTATAAGAGAACAAGAGGAGTGGATGGGAAAGTGAAGACTTTTAAAACTAGACTAGTGGCATATGGTTTATTCAAAATAAGGAGTAAGACTATGAGAAAACCTTTTGGCCAATAGCAATACTTAAATCCATTCAGATACTTTTATCTATAATGGTAGTTTTTGATTACTAGATTTGGAAAATAAACGTCAAGATATCATTCTTGAATGGAAATCTTGAGAAGATCATCTATATGGTCCAACTAGAGGATCATAGTAGAATCCCGAAAGCAAAAGGTTTGCAAGATTAAGAGGTCCATTATAGACTCACACAAGTGCCAAGATCATGGAACATAGAGTTTGAATAAATCGTGAAGACATATGGTAGTGAGTAGAGCATTAATGAACCTTGTGATTGCAAACTCATCAAGGATATCTTATTTTCCTAATGCTTTATAGATGTAAAGAATTGGTTAGCTAAGTAGTTACAGATGAAGGATATGGGTAAGACAAGCTATGTTCTTGGCATTCAAATCATTCGTAATCATAAGAACAAGCTCTTAGCCTTATCTCAAGAATCATATATAAACAAGGTGTTTTTTAGATTCTAGATGTAAAATTATAAGAAAGATACCTTTCCTACTAGACTTGGAATTACCCCATTTAAGGAGTAGTGTATAAAAACACTTTAAGAGATAGAGGATAAGAGAGATGTGCCATATGTATCAGCAAATAGAAATCTAATGTATGCTATGTTATGTACTAAGCTTGATCTTCATTATGTTATTGGCATAATCAGTCAATATTAATCCAACCCATAATTGTATCATTGGGTTGTAGTTAAATGCAACCTTAAGTATCTTAGGAGAATGAAGAATTATATGTTAGTATATTCTTACGAAGATTTGATCAACACACGATGCATACATTCTAACTTTCAAGTAGACAAAGATTCTTGAAGATATACATCGGGATCAATGTTTACCCTCAATGAAGAAGCCATAATATGGAAAAGCGTGAAGTAAGGTTGTATAGTCAATTCTACAATAGAGGTTGAATATGCTACAATTGCTTGGAAAATTAGGAAGTTGTTCCAAATATGGATGAACTTTAAACATTATACTATGATAACAATGGAGTAGTGGCTAACTCAAAAGAACCAAGAAGCCACAAACAAGGAAAGCATATAAACTGAAAATATCATTTTATCTGGGAAATTGTTCATAAGAGAGATGTAGCATTCAAAAAGATACCATGTAAGAACAACCTTACTGACACGTTTAACAAAACACTACCTACTAAGATTTTTGGGGGTCATCTAAAAGAGATTATATTAAAATATATGTCCTTTTTGCTTAAAGGATAGTGGGAGATTGTTAGGATATAACTCTAAATACAAATGAGTTTGTATTTAAATTTATGTTAAAAGTATAATAAATAAAAAGAAATTTTCATTTATTTACATATGCTATTTTAATAAATCATAAAAATATTTGATTATTCATTTGTGCTTAAAATTCAGTATAGTAGAATATATACCGGAGGATTGATTGAAATTAAAATAATCAAATTTTCTATAACGATTAATTAAAGTTTATATAATGGGGTATTTAATTAAGTCATTTTAGATCCATATCCATTTGGAATAGAGTAACCCTTATCCAGGGTGACTAGTGTAGAGACATCTAATTGGAAATACTTTGTATAATAATTGATTATATAGAATTAGATCAGACATATTAGAAATAATATTAATATTCGCTTACTCACAATTACTTCTCTATGTCACTTGGTGACCATGTATGGGAATATCTTAATTCTAAGTGATTTACTTGGCTCCCTGTTATAGTACCTTAGTATTTGATTTACTAGGTAATGCCTAAAGTATTGGGCTAAGATACCTTGCATCTTCGTATCTTAGAGCTTATGGTGGGCTATAAGCTTATTTCACAAGACATGAAATTTATTTCATTTGTTCACAGATTTTAGATAGTATTTCTCTTATTTGGCGATCTAGAGCTTGAATGGTTACATGTAATCATTAATATTATTATAGATAGATATTTATATACATCGTATGTACTCAAGGAAAAGATGTAATAGATGAGATAAACAGACTTAAAGATCTCAATTATATTATGAACCGGATATAAAGGGTTGAATTGTACCTAATGGTTAAAATAATGGATTACTTATATATATTGTGTTGGCTAAATATCAAATATGATATTAGAGAGTTTTAGTCTTAGATTTAATTGTGGAGTAACTTTGAGATGAATAAATATTGATAATTAGTTAATATATTAATTAATGTATCAATGATTTATTTAAGTTTGAATTCATAGATTCATCGATCCCCGAATTTGCTTCATAACAATAACTACATGAAGCTACTTCCAAGATAAATGAATAACTAATTTAAAACTTATTATTTCATATGTTCAAAATACATTCAAATATTTTATGATGATCATAAATGTCAAATAAATATGTAAGGATAAAATAATAATTTAACATAGTCGAATTAATCCAATTAATTAATTAAATATATTTTTTGGGATTAAATATTTATTTGAATTAATTAAAAATTAAAATGTTAAGTTTAAATATTTCTTGATCATTTAAATACTTATAGGATAAAAATTTTATTTTAATAATTATCAAATTGGATTTGATTTTGAATTAGTTATACAATTATATCACACTACAAGGTGTGGAACTCCTTGTGAGGCATGGAAAGAGCTAAAATAATATGAATAATAATTTAATTAGAGCACACAATTTTATTAAGTGAAAGACTCCTAATGAGAATAAAATTAGGAGTTGTTTTTTATACCAACTCTTAGTTAAATTAGAGACTATTCAATCTTCGTCACACTTATAGCTGACCACTTGAAGAAAAATTATAATTTTTTTAGTAATCAATTGAGAGAATAAAATTTAACCTAAATCAATAGAGTTTCAAGAAGATGTCTTTGAGAAAAAAATTATCCTTCGATAATTTACTAATCACCACTAGGTTAAAATTTAGAATTCATAAGGATTTTTACCAATCAGATTCTTGTTTATTGGGAGATAAGGTTTAAAAGTCCAAAGGTTCAATATGTTTGTTCATATGTTACAAAGGTATGTTTATTGTTTTATTTTATTGTAGTTAAATAATTAATATCATAAAATTTATGTATGATAAATTTTTGTTACCCAATATTAATTGCTTATGCAGTTTTCATCGATAAAAATTTGATATTTATTGAAAATGAATTTTCCAAAACAATAGAAGACTATTCCAACCATGACTATAGGCAGTCATTTTTCCATCAATATCCAACTTGTGACAATTGCCTTCAGTAGCTCCAGGGATGGTAGGATGCGGAGCTAATGGCAAGCACCCATTCTCCCGGCCATAGTAGGTAGTTATTACACATACTTAGTTTGTGGACAATTTTGATCATACTACTCCTCAATTTAACAAGTGCATGGATCAGACCTGCGTGGAAGACAAGACTAGTCAAGTCCATACACAGCGAAATAAGAAAACAACATATGCTCGACTCTCCAAACGATGTTGACACAAGATCCAGATATGATTGTCACCAGGCTGGCACCCAAGAAAAACTTTATGTTTATGACAACTAAATTCCACAAGTTTTTGAAGAAAAGAGGCTGGGAAACCAAGGGTTTGAAGAATTTTGCATCCTTGGTCTGCCCTGCTTTTCGTCTGTCCTAGCGTGCAAGCTAGTTAGTTCCCTTGCCTGCTCGTGCACCGTGCAACTGATGGTAGTGGTTTTGTAGTCATCAAGAAATCTCTATGTGAATACATAAAGTAGCAACAATTGATCTTCTTCAATACGACTTTGACTGTTCGTATCTCTTTAACCGAGAATCAAATTCAAACATGAAATATACTATTGGAGAGCTAGGAAGCTCAGGCTCCCTATCATGTAAAGTAAGCTAGATTATCAAGTATAGAAGAGAAGAGATATCAACGACTACAACTAACTTCCAACATACCCTAACTACATAGTTAGACCTTCTCGCTACCTAGAGAAGACCAAAAACTCGTAAGCTTACAATACATACATATAATCTCGAAAATTTAGTCTCAATTTTTATAAAAATCAAGGTTATAGAATTTTGGTCTCGATTTTATAAAAACCGAGATCATAAACATATCCTATGACCTCGGTTATTTTAAAACCGAGTTTATAGATATACCCTATTAATTTTCTCTCTTTTACACTAAATACTAAATTTTTTTCTTTTTTTTTCTTCTTCCCTCTCTCTTTTTTTTTTGTCTATTTTTTTCAAATTCTTTTCTCTTTTTTTCCCAGTTCTTTTCCTTGATCAATTAAACCCTACCTATTCTCACATATCTTAACAAATGTTCAACTCTCGCACAGCGTTTCAGCCGTTGTTCCATTCTCACGCCGCATTCCAGCCTCTATTTCACTCTCACGTCGCGTTCTGGCCTCTGTTCCACACTCGCGCCGCATTCTAACTTGTGTTCCACTCTCACCATAGTAGTCTCTTGGTCACTACTTGAATATTTCTACTAAAATACGCCGCTAAACAGAGTGTTCGAAATGTCCCATTTAATGGTCTCAAAGACAAAAACGAGTATTTTCTCATTGAGTAAGCCCAAGTCTGAATCCAAACTCAATGAGTTTGGTTTAAGCGTGACATTCCCAACCTCTGTTCAAAACCTATATTTATTAACAATATTATATTACATTTGAGAGTTTCCCACTTCTTTTCTCTTCTTAAACCATATTATCCACCCTCACGCGGCGTTCCTAGCCCTTATCCTTGCCTCCAACAGCTCCTCATCAGTATCACAGGTAACATCAACTCATCTTTTTTCTATTTCTATTGTTATTTCTATTTAGAATGAGTAAACCTAATAAATCTTGTCTATTATAAATGAATCTTGGTACCAAATCTCGATCAGTAGATGTTATTTATAACTGCTTAAAGGCTTGCTTGCATTGAGAAATTTGGATGTTGGATATTTCTTAGATGGATTATGAAAATTTGTTGGGAAAGTCGCTTGGTATTGTTTGTGGAACATGTGGTGTGCAAAAATATCAGTACATTTCCTTACTAAGATACAATTGTGCAATTTATTAATAGAAAAGGCCACGAGTATGGGATTCCAACTGTTATATGGAGCCTTGGGTGCACTATGTTGGAGATGTTAACTTAAAAAATCCATAATTAGTATGTAATTTTCAAGCTCTTGGATAAAAACTTTTAGCAACACCTTTTGGCCTTCACCTTGAGGTATGCTGAATTCTCTGTCCAATTCAATCAAGTTGTGTTTAGCTAAAGTGTTCTAAAAATGCTACAATCTTCCTTTCCTCGAAATTTCATTTATCTTTTCTCCAATATTTGGAATGTGATGTGGGTAGGAAACCATCACACCTTATGGATCTTCTTATTAACAACAAGTATAGAAAAATTATAATGTAAGTTACATTATATTTGGTTACTATTAAGGATGACATGATTTATGTGGCCTTTGGAAGATATTTGGTTATTCCATTTCTACTATTTCCTATTCAACTTGTTAATGTTTTTATGCACTTGTGTAAGAACTAATTTGTTGATGTGATTTTTATTCCTTTTTAGTATGATCTTCCTCAAAATCCAAATGTCTTCGTACATAGAGTCGTAAGAAGCCTGTATATTTCTTATTGTGCTGCTAGACAAGTGTCATTGTATTTCAGAAAAGTTTCTTGTATATCTATGAATTGTTTGAGATTAAGGGGATATTTGAGCCTACAAAAGCTTTAGCCTTTGGATTTAAACATATGCCTGTGCTTGGTGCCTAGTGTTGGTACTAGTGCGGGTGCTTGGCGCTAGTGTTGTGCCTGGTGTTGGTACTGGTGCTGGTGCTTGGCGTTGGTCTTGTGCCTGGCGCTGGTACTGGCATGCCTAGTGCTATGATTATGGTGGTCCCTACTACTGGTGTTGGTACTAGTACTGATGTTGGTGTCAGGTGTTGGTGCCTGGTGCCTAGTGCTGGTGTTGGAAGGCTGCCTAGTTGTTAGTGCACTAGCAATATTAAATAGGCATGTGAGTTGATGATTCTTGCAATGGGTTTTAACTTAATTAGTTTTGATAATTGGTCAATTGTAGTGAATAAGATATATGGAGATATGTCATTTCCAAGAGGTTGTGCTTGTTGGGGACTAATTGCAATGCTTATGATTTACTTTGTTGGTCACATTTCTGATGCTCACTTTAATCCTACTATCACTATTACTTTTGCTATTTTTGCAAATTTCCTCTCAAATAGATACACCATATTTAGTCTTTTGAGATCATCATCTCATTCTTATTAATGTTTGTTATTTCTGGTGTGGCTATCGATAACAAAGTAATATGTATAAACATATTTAGTTTTCATGTATGACAAGACACATGTTATGGGTTGGCTGAATCTAATTCTATTCTGTTTTAACCAACACTAGGCACCAAGTGCTAACATCAATGTAGCACCCCAACATACTAGCACTAGCACCACAACGCACCAGTATCGACATAACACCTCAGCACACGAGCACTAATGCACTAGCACCAGCGTAGCATCCCAATGCACCAGCGCTTATGGTATTTGCTTTTTCTTTACACTTTTGTTGAAATCGTTGTGGACTTGATTATGTTGATTTGAAGTACACTTATAAATGCTTGTAATAATAAAAAGTCAATTTGTAATAGTAAGAATTTATTATGTTTTAGTATATAATAAACTTTTAAATATAATTGTACTTTTAATTTTAATAGAATATGATTTTTAATATTATAATTAATAAATTTATTATAATTTATATTGACTTTTAATATTGTATTTAATAATTGTATTTTTATTTTAATTTATAGTCATAAACATACCCTATGACCTCAGTTATTGAAACTAACCGAGGTCATAAACATACCCTATGGTCTCGATTATTGAATAACTGAGATCGTAGACATAACATATGGCCTCAGTTATTAAAATACTAAGGTTATAAACATATCCTATTACTTTGATTATTGAAAGATTTAGGCTATAGACACATCATATGACCTCGATTATTGAAAGATTGAGGCCATAAGACATGTTTATGGTCTCAATTTTTTAAAAACCGATGTCATAGTCATATCTTATAGCCTCAATTATTCTAAAAATTGAGGTCATGGGTTATGTCTATAACTTCGGTTAAAAAACTGAGAACATAGATAACAGTCTATGTTCTCTTTAACTTAAGTATCTATTTTTATAACATGATCATAAATCTAGTTTATGTCACAATTTGGTCATCAATAATAAAAAATAATTAAAATCAATTTACAATTAGATTATAATTTTAATTAAATCAAATAACATATTCATACGACAGAATGAATATCTTCTCTATTTAATATTAATAGAATGATTTTATCAAGATATTAAATATTATTAGTATTCTGTATAAAAAGATAATATCTCTTGTCGTATATATTAATATATCATATTAAAAATAAGTCTGATACTTCACTTTTTTTTTTTTGGTACGCTCAAAACCATTTTACTAATAACCAATATCTCTCGGTCAATTATAAGAAAGAAAACTAACGAATGATAATGATTTTGGCATCACCTAATCTGGTTGTCATCTGTTTTGCAAATTCCGAACTCCACTCAACGTAAAGAACATGATAATCCAAAATTAACATAAATAATTAGTATTTAAGTTATAAGACCTCTTTATATAAATTTTATTTTTAAATAGTTAGTAAGGAGAATAAAATATAGATTTGATTATTAAAATCTTCTTGTCAAAGTGATATTACGTCTCTTTTGTTATCATTATTTGTATAATTGACGTCTCTAGTAAAACGGATGAAATCGGCTCCTTTAAAAAAATCTTAAATAAGTGATTATCAAGAGTATTTTTTTTTGTTTTTTGTTTTTTTATAAATAAATTTAGAGTATTCATTCCGCATTATAGACTTCTTCATACTAAATAATCATCTGAATAATTATCCTCTCACGTGAGTTCCTTATTTTATTTATTATTTATTAATTTTTAATTTATTCTCCTATATTTTTCTATTTTAATAGTTTTGTGTGAAAAAAAATTGAATAGTGAAGCTGTTAGAATTATTTATACATATTAGTTTTGAACCCGTACATAGCACTTGTTAGGATTTAAAATATCTATTAAATGTCTTAATAGCATATATCATTAAGATTAAAGATAATATAAATTTTAGTCACTTATATGTAATTTTTTTTTCATTTATGTCATATTTTTTCGTGAACATAGCAACGTAAGCTAATTTGTCAACTCTTTTTTTTAATCCATCATTAAAATACTAATTTATTTAAATAATTAAAAAAATTAATTTTCAATTCTATATATAACAAAATTAATCTCATTTATGGAACATATGGGCATTGGTTTATATGGTTCTAATGAATAACATTAAATTTTAAAATATTAACTAATCAATCATATTCCTTGAAAATACTTTTTTATATTGAATTTTTTTATTATTTTTGCTGTCAAATTTTCGATTAAACCCTTACATCATGGAGTGGCACACTAAAATACTTGTATGCTAATCTTATTAAGAATGAGAGTATTTTGCTTTAATTGCTTGATTTATCCACCTTTTTTTGTTGAGATTTATTTAAAAGGGACATATTTTTTATTGAAAAAGTGTTAAGATTATTTTTAATTTAAAAAAGGGTATATTTTAACCTTAAACTTAAAAATATATATTTTAATCAATTTTATTTAAAAATAAATAAAAATATATATCAACTCTATTTTACAAAACATAATTATTATAAACATAACAAAATATTAACATTTTATAAATTTATAATTATTTTTAGATACATAAATCTTTTTTATCATATTATATATTAAAGTTTTATTTTAAAAAATAAAAATATAAATTATTTTATAATAAAATAAATATAAATTTATATGAAAATGATACGTTAAATATTTTGATAATTCATAAATAATATAATATATTCTTATTATTATTATTATTATTATTAAATATAATTATAATTATATTTAATAAAAAATTATAATATTAATTATAATTATAATATAAAAAATAATATTCATAAAAATAATTAAATTATTAAAAAATTGAAAGCCTCTATATCTAACTTTCTACAAGATATAAATACAAATATAAAATATTTTGACGCAAACTTTGCGTTAAAATATTATCTAATATAATATTATTATAATTATTTTTATTATTAATATAATAAAATATATCTAATTAATTATATTTAAATATTTAAATAAAATTATTATTAATAAATATGTGTTATCTTAATAAAAATAAAAATTATAATAATATTAGAGATATGTGTTATAATGTAATTTATTTTTTAATTTTTTAATCTTAAATAATTTATTTTTAAAAAAATATCAATAATTTTTCATAAAAATGGTTGTAACTATTTAGTAAAGTTTTTAATAATTTAAAATTTTATAATTTATTATTATTATTTTAAATTATTTTATAATAAAATTTTGATAAGTTATTTATTATAAAAAATTATATATTTTTTATTATATAAATATAATTTATTTTTATTTATAATAAAAATAAATTATTATTTATTAAAATTTAATAAATGAGGATATTTTATTTTTGATTTTTTTAAGAAGAAAAAAAAAGTGTACAGTTTGGTTTTTTCAAGAAAAAAAAAGTGGTTGAGAAGGAAGGGAGGAGAGAGAAAAAATTTAATTATTGTAAATTGTTGAATAGGTTTTAATTTAATTTTTTTTAAATTAAAAATAATATTAATTTTTTTTAAATTAAAAATAATATTAATTTTTTTTAAATTATTATAAAATATATGCGACAAATACTTTTTTTTTTATCTGACCATAAGTGCAATTTTACAATACCTTCTCTTTCTCATATAAACTCATTTATCTATCTCTGATCTTTCCCTATAAGTAAGACTTTGGTATGATAAATGCATTCTTTATTTTCAAAAATTAAATAATTCATGGTAATTATAATTTTTTTAATTTATATAATTTTGAGTTCAATCAAAGTATTTTACTTAAACAATAATTTCTTTTATAAATATGACTAAGTAAATAGAACTTATAATCATTCTGTTTTCTTTATGTAAATAAATAAATAAACAGTTTTATTTTTAAGCTTTGGCCATTGATTTTCATCACATTTAATAAAAAAGAAAGATATAATTTTTCTTTTATAAATTTAACCTATTGTTAACCTCTTTAATATTAAGAGAGTTAATTATAAAAACAATTTTTCAAAAATAAAGAGTTAATAGATAGTATATTACTTAAAATAAAAATGTTGAGGAAAGTAAAGAAAGATATTACAAAATACCTCTCATAAAAGTATAAAAATAATAAAAAATTAATAACAAACTATCGAATAGATAAAATAAAAGCATATAAATAATAAAACTTTATACATTTTAATGTTAACATTAACTTTAAAGAAATAAAAATAAAAATGTAAAAAAATAGTTAGATACATCCCATATGCAACTGAAAAGAGGAGAAAATATTTTCTACCAATCATTTGTTTTGTTAAAAGTAGATTTAATAAATATCAAATAAATCAAAGATTTTTTTCGAAATTTTTTTAATATATAAAATTGTCAAATAAAACGTGTCAAATAAGAATGAAACCAACAACTCGTCTTTTATAAAAATAAAATAAAAATACACACCTACAGCAAGTTATGAACGTGGACAAACTATGGGCCACTCAATTCATGATATCTTTCTTTTTTTTATTTTTTATTTTTACAAACATGCTTACTTTAATTTTATAAATAAACATTAAACAAAATAGATAAATTATACTTTTTATTTAAGTATATACATATTTAGATAAGCATATATAAATGGAAAAAATTACAAGAAATATTTATCTTGGTTATCTGAGGTAAAGGGAGTTATGTTGTATTATTATTTAGGATGAGTTATTATAAAAGTTTTAAATTAAATTATTTATGTTATTTAATTTATTAGATTAAAAATAATACAATTTTATGATCATTTTTACAAAGTCAATAGAATAAATTATATTATTTCTAATCTAATTAACTAAATGGTACAAATAACTTAATCTAAGATATTTTTATAATATTTTCTCTATTGTCTATTTACTAATAGTTGTGTATATGTCACAAGGTCATTCTCAACACTAAAACACTAATACCAAGGGGTGGTAATCGTGTCGTATTAACTGTGTTTTTCTTGTGTTTATTTTATATTATTTATGTTATATTTTATTATTAATAGTGTTGGTGTCTATGTTAGTTGACACGTAAAAAATTACTTATTTTTTATGTCACTTATTGATAATAGTAAAAAATAATAAGACCTTTAAATATATGAAAAAATTATTGATCAATATTTATTAAATTTTTTATCCATATTTTTATGGTATCGTATCAGATATTACTACCCTTAACCCAACCAAGTACACCCAAAAACATAGAAGAAAGAAAATATTGTTGAATTTTTTTATGAATTAAAATTGCTTTAAAATCAAAAACCACGTAGTTTTATTTTCTTTTTTATTTATGAAGTTTTTTTGTTTCTGAATTAATTTTTATGTTTATGTACTAATTCGTTTTTGAATTATTTTTTTCGTTTAAAGCTCTACTGAGATGTATATATATACCCATTCATTGAGGAAGGAACATAGAAAGAAAAAAAGAAAATAGAGCTAAGTAGAGAAAAAAAAGAAAGGAAGAAAGAGAAAAAGAAATGAAAGAGAAGAGAAGAGAAATGAAAAAAAAGGAAAACTAGACAAGGTACGAAAAGGGAAGGAAAAAAAATATATTTTTATTTTCTATTTAGAGTTAAGTTTCTTCACATACTCTTGAAATTTGTGAAATAATAAACTGTGTTGTAAGTTTATTATTATTTAACTGTTGTACTCCGAGAGATAAGTTTTATTAATTCTTTAACACTCACTGTAAAAGAAAAAATTATTTTAAGAACACCATGTGATACATAGGCATCAATTCATTACTATATTTAAATTTTATATTATTTAAATTTTGTATTTATAATATATATATGAATTTTTATTTTTTAATTAAATAATTTTAATCTTAACTTTTTTCTTCATGTATTATTTCAAACAATTTTAAGATAATTTTATTTTTATTTTTTTGGACAAACAAAATCAAAATCTTAATTTTTTAATAAGTATTTTGGGAAAAATAAATTATTCATAATCTATTATATATATTTTTTCTATTACATATATCTTTTCTACTATATACTTCTCTTAACTTGACTATTATTACATTTTTTATTATCATTACCGTAAGTTTTTACATCTTTTATTTAAATTGCTATAAATATTACTTTTTGGCAGCCTATTAATATTATTTTTTATTATTTCTAAAAGTTTTTTATTATTTCATCTTTTATTTATTTGTTTAACTTTCTATTCTATTGTTATTTTATTAGGATTTTTTTTTCAAAAAATCAATATCTTGCTTACTATATAGATAATATAAATAATAGTTTCTTTGTTAATGTTTGTTTAAAATTTGGTTTATTTTTGTTTACTAATATTTTTAATCCTTTATTTATTCTTGTTGTTATTATTTTTTTACTGCTTGAAAGTTGATTTTTTAATAAATTGTTGATATCAATATATTTTTTGATAATCTAAAACTTTATTTTGTGGTTTTTAAAACTTGAGTTGTTATTTGTGTATTTCATAAAAAAAGAAAAGAGATTATGGCATTTGAAATGATTGTTCCTTTGTCACGAATTGAGAACCCAACTATGAATGTTGCTGACCTTACTATGGGTGGTTCTAATATGAACTAAATAATAAGGCCTTCTATGGCTCATAAGGTAACCCCAATATTATTGATTTCTGTTTCTATGAACCATGATGTGACAGAGAAACTAGAGAAATTTAATGATTTGAACTTAAGAGATGGAGAAGTAAGATGATGTTCTATCTTACCACCTTGAATTTGGCAAGGTTCTTGATTAAAAAAGCTCTTGATCAACCTGAGGGTAAACAAGTTTTTAGTCTACTAGTTTTATTGAAGAATATAAGTATTCTGATTATCTATGTTGAAGCTATATTATGAATAATATATTTGATTCCTTGTACAAATAGTACAATAAGGAAAAGACAACTAAATACTTATGGGAATCATTGGACCAGAAGTATGAAACTAAAGATGTCAATGCAAGAAATTTTTGGTTGGTCGTTTTCTTGATTATAAGATGGTGGATTCTAAATCTAGGTATACAATCAAGTACATGAAAATCCAAGATATATTAATAAATATGTATGATGAAGGGATGGTACGTAGTGAAACCTTTTAAGTTTTAGCTATTATTGAAAATTTACTCCTTTCATGGATAGGTTTTGAGGCCTACCTTAAGCACAAGCGAAGGGAAGTGCCTTTGAAAGACTTGTTGATAAGATTCAAAGTGGAAGAAGACAACAATGCTATTTTCTCAGTCAATTACCTTTTAAATAAGGTATCCTATAAAAAGACACATAAGGCACCATATGAATTATTTAAAGAAAGGGTACATTCTTATAAATATTTAAAGTAGTCATACCTATACCTAAGAAGGTGAAGATAGATCCAAAAATGATAGATTGCATCTTCATTGAATATGCACATAATAGTAGTGTTTATCGGTTTCTTTTGTATGATTCAAAGAACCCGACATACACAAGAACACAATAATGGAATCAAAGAATGTATCGTTCTTTTTAAATGTATTTCCAGGTAAATCTCAAGGATAATCAAATTCATCTAAACAAACATATGAGACTATGAATGAAGATAGTCAAAACAAAGAACCTGAACAAGAAGTTGAGGTTAGACGTAGCAAGAAGGCTAAGACAGAAACATCATATGATCTAAAGTTTTTGACCTACTTGCTAGAAAGTGAATCTCAAACCTATGAAGAGGCTGTGAATTTTTCTAAAGATCCTTAATGGCAAGAACCAATAATAGTGAAATTGAGTGAATTATGCGAAATCACACTTGGAAACTAGTTGATTTACCTCTAAGTAGTAAAACACTAGGGTCTTAATGGATCAATTGAAAAGTACAAGGCTAGGCTTGTAATTAAGGGATAAAAACAATGACATGGCCTTGATTATTTTGATACTTATTCTACTATTACAAGAATAACATCCATAAGGATGATAATTGCTATCATCGCTCTATGAAATCTTGAAATACATCAAATGGATGTAAGACAGCCTTTCTAAATGGAGAGTTAGATGATGACATGTACATAGACCAACTCAAAGGGTTTTAATGCCTAAGGAAAGAAGGAAAGGTTTGTAAATTCGTAAAGTCTTTATATGGCTTGAAACAAAAACCAAAACAATGGCATGAAAAGTTCGATAATTTCATGAGGAAAAATGGCTTTAAAATCAATAAATGTGACAAATGTGTATATGTCAAGGACAAAGAAGATGATTATGTTATCTTGTGTCTTTATGTTGATGACATACTAATTATAGGTAGTAATGATCAAATCTACTAGGACTATGTTGAATTCAAGGTTTGATATAAAAGATATGGGGTCTGTTGATGTAATTTTGGGAATTAAGATATCAAGGATATCAAGCGATCTTATTCTAAGTCAATGTCATTATATTGACAAAATACTTGAGAAATTTAACAAGGGTGATTCTAAATTTGTGAGAACACCGATAAATATAAATCTACACCTATCTAAGAATAAAAGTGAGATTGTGTCTCAATTAAAATATTCTAAAGTGATAGAAAGTTTTATGTACTTGATTAGTTGTGGGGGATCAAACATAGCTTACGTTGTAAGCATACTAAGTAGATATACTAGTAATCTAGAATCTGATCACTTGAAGGGTATTACAAGACTACTTAGATACTTAAGATATACACGTAGTTATAGACTATACTTAGCAAGATATCCAATTGTATTAGAAGGATATAGTGATGAGAATTGAATATCTGACATGAAAGACTCAAAGTCTACCAATGGATATGTATTCATACTAGGTGTTGCAACTGTTTCATAAAAGTTTTCTAAACAAACGTGCATTACTAGATCCATGATGAAATCTAAGATCATCGTTTTGGATAAATGTTTCAAAGAAGCCGACTGGCTATATAATTTTTTAGAGGATATTCTTAAGTGGGTGAAGCTTGTACCTACAATATGTATCCATTGTAATAGTTAATTTACTATTGACATGACACAGAGCAATATGTATAATGGTAAGTCTCAACATATACTTCGTAGACATAATATCATTAGACAACTACTCTCAACTGGGTTTATCTCTATTGACTATGTGAGATCAAATGATAACATATCATATCCCTTAACTAAAGAGTTAAATTGAGAGTTAGTTGATAAGTCATCGAGAGGAATAAGACTCAAGCCCATGAATGAATAAGAATTTAGGAAGAAAACCCAACCTATTTGACTGGAGATCCCAAGATCTAGGTTTATAGGTAAAATCTAATTGTAAAGACTTAGTGAGATCATTGTTTTACTCTTTGCGAATTACTTTTAAAAATGAGAGATTGCTTATGTGAGGGAGAAGTAGGGCCGTTTCAAAAGAGAATTATATAGGGCTCAATTCTTTAGAGATTCTCACAGATATTCATGACCAAAATGAACATGACAGTAAGAATTGAATTGTGTCAAGAAAGACTCTTGTTTAAAGTATGTCATCGCTTACATAAACGACAGAATAATTCAAGGACATCGCGTCTACTGTTCAGTCAGTAAGGTAAATATATTTTCATAGGGGAAGGTTCAAAGGGTAACATCTACCTATCCTATGTAGGTTTTAATTCGTTAAACTCTATTTTTGTGTTAAAATTTGATTTATTCATATGGAAGATTGTTAAAAAAATTTGTGAATTAAAATTGCTTTAAAATAAAAAAGCATATTGTTTTTTTTTCTTTTCGGTTTTTGAATTAATTTTTCCATTTTTTTCTTAATTTGTTTTTGAATTATTTCTTCTATTTAAAGCTTTGCTCATGGAGGAAGAAAGAGATAAAAGAAAAGAAATAAAAGAGAGTTAAGTAGAGAAGAATAAGAAGAAAAATGGAAGAAAGAGAAAAGAAAATGAAAGGAAAGAGAAGAGAAAAGAAAAGATTAAAAAAGAAAAAGAAAAAAGAGGCCGAGTATGGAAAGGGAAGGAAAAACTTTGTTTTTAATTTTCTCCCTAAAGTTATATTCTTCCCATAGACTTTAGTTACTTGAAACTTCTAAAATAATAAATTTTAGTACATTATTATTTAATTATTATATCTTAAAATATAAGTTTTCGTAATTTTTTAACACTTACGGTGAGTAAAAAAATTATCTTACAAATACTATATAATATACAAACTTTGATTTTTTACTCTATTTAAAATATATATTATTTAAATTTTATATTTATAATATATTTATTTATTTATATTTGTATATTTTTAATTTTTAATAAAAAATTTATTTTTAACTTCTTTATCAATTTATTATTTTCAATAAACGACACTTAATATCTTATTTATATTAGTTAGTGTTAAACAATTGGCACTTACGGAAGCGAAGATCGGGTCCAATTTTGGTTGCACAAATTAATAATAATGGGTAACGACAAAAGTAATAAGCAGTAAGAAATTAAATGGCACACAATGATTTAAGTGGTTCAATTTTTCAATGTGAAAAGTCTACTCCACTGACGACGGCACACCGAAGAAAAATCCACTAATAATCAAAAGAAGATACAAACACCAATTTCCAGATAGCTTCACAAATTATACCAAAATTCAAAATCAACCCACAAAATATCCCTTCTAATTTACTGGTAATATATAGCAAGATAAATTTAACAAACTTGCTATTAAATCAAATATTACCGTACAAATGAGATGGAATAATTAGCAATCCTCAAGGACATGAAAATGTGGAAGGGAAAAACAGCTTCTTCTTCTTCCAAATTCTGCAGCTGCTATATCTCCCTGCAGTTTTTCTTTATTATGCTGCTGCTGCTGTTTTTCTGGAGGCTGTTGCTGTTTTTCTGGAGGCTGCTGCTGTTTTTCTGGAGGCTGCTATATCTCACGCAGGAAAGGGGTAATATATATATATAAGCTAGGGTACAAGCTGGGAAACAATAGGTGGGCTTATGGGCTTAATTTGTTTAATGGGTTTGGGCTTATAAGTTTTGTTTTGGGCCATTATATTAACAAATCTCCACCTTGGCTCAAAACAGGAAACAAAGTCGTCAAATGAAATTCCTCGGACATTACCAAATAACCGTCATTCAAAACCCTGAAGCGGTGATTATTTTCTACAATACCAATCAAGTCCAAACAATGCCAACTTGTTAAATGGAACCTGGGTTTGGTTAACATATCATTTGGATTCTCTCAGAAGGGCTATCTTATCGACAACAATAGCACTTCGAGAGATAATGTCACGAACGGCGATATCTAACATCAATGTGTTTGGTTCTTTCCATGATACATAGTATTCTTAGTCAAGTGTATCGCACTGACTATCACAAAATACAAATGTAAATATCCCGTCAGTAAACCTAAATCACAAACCAAACCTCTAAGCTAAATGGCTTCTTTCATCGTCATTGCTGCCATATATTCTCGCCTGTCGTAGACAAAGCAATCAGATCAGTAGTAGCCTTCCAACTAATGGCACAATGAGAAAGAGCGAAGACATAACCTGGCCAAAGATCTTCTTCTATCCAAATCACCAAAGATAATCTGAGTCCACATAACCAATAACACTACAACCAAACATTAGAACTCCCATCATATACCAAACCAAAATTAGATGTACCTCTCAAATATCGAAGTATCCATTTCATCGTTTGCCAATGACCTCTTACTGTGATTACCCATATATCTCGCCGACAACACTAATCGTACGTGAAATGTTTGACGAGTACAAACCATACAGCGTACATCAAACTCCCAACGGCATTAGCATATGGAACCCGAGACATGTACCGCTCCTCTTCTTCCTGACCGTGGTGACAAATCCAAAGAAAGCCCGAAATGCGCACTAACTACAGTACTCACAGTTTAGAATCTTTCATGCCAAAGCGTCTCAAGAACTTTTTCAATATAACTTTTCTCGAGTCAAATAAAGCTTGCTCGCTGTCTATCCCCTCGTAAATTTCCATGCCCAAAATTTGCTTCGCTGCACCCAAATCTTTTCATCTCAAATTCACTATTAAGTTGAGACTTTAACTTCGAATCTCGACTTATTCTTAAGCAATAAGACAATCATCAACATAAAGCAACAAATAAACCGATGAACCATCATGGAATCTTTTATGATAAACACAACTATCATAATCACTCCTAGAGTAACCATGATCAATCATAAAAGAATCAAACCGCTTATACCACCGCTTCGAGATCGCTTCACCATATAAAGACTTTTTCAATAAACAAACATGATCTTCCTCCTTACCTGGAACAACAAACCCCTCTCGTCGATGCATATATATTTGTTCTTCAAGCTCACCATGTAAGAATGTCATCTTGACATCAAGTTGTTCTAATTCCATGTCAAACAATGCAACCATAGCAAGCAACACACGAATAGAGCTATGTTTCACAACAGGAGAAAATACTTCATTGAAGTCAATACCTTTCTTCCGACAATAGCCCTTGCAACAACACGTGCCTTCAACCTACCGTTTCAACCTCGTATACCTTCCTTTTTCGAAGACCCATTTGTTTCCAACAATCTTCTGCCCTTAGGCGGTTTCACCAATTCCCATGTACGATTCTTACGAAGTGATTCAATCTCTTCATTCATAAGAACCACCACCGAACGTACTCATCACAAAGTGATGCCTTCATGATAACTAAGGTTCATACACCTCAATACTCGCCACGTACAATGCAAAAGAAACTAAGTCTCGCATCTGCGCACTCTCGAGTGGCGTCGAATCTCTCTTATTCCTTTACCCTTAGCAATACTATATGGTCGCTCATGTTGCTCTTCCGCTACATCACGAGCGTAATCATCTATCTCATCCACGGATGGCCGATTCAAGTGCCTCTTGCACTTGACTGTGAGCTCCACTCTCAAGCTCCACCTCGCTCACTAACACCGTGGTCTTTATCTCGCAACAATGTACTCTTTCTTTTGCAACATAGAAAACTCATCAAACTTAACATCTCTCGCTAATCAAAAATTTAGGTGACTCTGGGTTCAACACACCATAATCTATAACCCTTCACCCCGTATGATACCCTCAAAAATATGCATTTCAAGGCCCTAGGCTCAAGTTTACCATCATTAACACACAGCATAAGCAGGACAACCAAAAACTTTCAAATCGAATAATTTGCGCGAGTACCAAAGAATACCTCAAACTGAGTCTTCAACTCAATTGCAGCCACGGAGACCGATTCACCAAATACAGTGCATGGTTACAAGCTTCAAATTTCAAAAGGATTTATCCAAGTCACTTGAAAGAGCATACAACGAGCTCTTTCTAAGAGAGTCCTATTCATACGTTCCCGCTACTCCATTTTGGCCGTGGGTGTACGACGCATACCGCTGTCTCATTATGCCATTTCTTTCACAGAACTCATTAAACCGACCGTCACAAAATTCCAAACCATTATCAGATTCCTCAAATGTTTGATTTTTCTTTTTGTTTGATTTTCTATACAAGCCTTGAATTTTACAAATTTTGAGAACGCATCATTTTTGTTCTTCGAAAATACACCCAAACATTTACGAGAGAAGTCATCAATAAAAGTCAACATATACCGAGCACCACCCTAGACACAACACGAGAAGGACCCCAAAGATCCGAATGAATATAATCAACAAGACTTCGTTTTATGGATGGTCAGATTGAATTTGACCCTCGCGATGCTTTCCATAAACACAATGCTCACAGAATCAAGCTTCCCTGGGCCGACCACAAAGCAAATCCCGTTTGCTCAAAATAGACATCCCTGCCTCACTCATATGCCCAAGCCGCATATGCCATAATCGAGTAGTGTCTGAATCTTGATCGGACGAGGATGAAACTGATACACTGCCAATAACAAGTATACCCCGAAGCATATGAGACCACGCGACAATTGCCCTCTTTAATAACAATGAGAAAGACCCTTACTAACCTTTAAAACTCCACCTTCAAATTTACATACTAGCCTGTGGAATCAAGAGTACCCAAAGATATCAAATTCTTTTTCAAATCCTGGAACATGGCGAACATCTTTCAAAGTCCTAACAATACCATCATGCATCTTAATTCTGGACAAGACTAATACTCAATAACCTTGCAGGACATATTGTTTCCCATCAAGACAACACCCCCATCAATGTGACCGATAAGAAGCAAACCAATCTCTACCGGGGCACATATGGTAAGTGCAGAACCCGAATCAAGAATCCAAACATCTCCAGTGAGAACCAATAGATACCGATAGAATATTTTCACCATCGAACTTGAACTATCAGAACACCAAAGAACATCATTAGTACTGAAGATGTCAGGTGGCATTTTCCTTTACCTTCGAAGTTTCTGACAATTTACTTTCCAAAGGTTCTTCCCGACGGCAATAATTGCATTTATCTTTTCTTTTCTAGATTTGGATCTAGACTTGCCTCTATTATCGTCAGGCCTTTTTCTTGATTTCTACCTCCGACAAATAAACCATCGCTATTATCATTGCTGCTTGTAGACACCTTTTTTCTTCAACTCTCTCGAATTCAAAGTCGCTTGGACATCTTCCAAAGAAATAAGAGTCTCGCCCATATAAAGCATGGTATCAACAAAATGTTCAAATGAACGAGGTGTTAACATAATAGAACTAAGGCCTGGTCCTCATCATCAATCTTAACACCACCATTTTTCAAATCACGAATAATTTTAGTAAATTCATCAAGATGATCGTAAAGCGCGTGTACCTTCCCGACATTTTGAATGTATACAAACGCCGCTTTCAAATATAACTGATCGGTCAAAGACTTGGTCATGTACAAATTCTCCAATTTAAGCCATAACCCACAGAGATTCCTCATCACCAACTTCACGTAATACCTCATCGACAAGGATAACCGAATCAACCGAGAGCATTTTCCATCAAAGCATCTTTTCTTCATCATTCAATTTTTTCCGGCAATTTATCCTTACCTTCGTTGTCTTAACGAGCCCTTTCTTTAACTAATACGTCCCGCATCTTCATACGCCAAAGATTGAAATCATTTCTACCATTGAATTTCTCAATTTCATATTTTGCCGCCATGACTTAAGTAAACCCAATATTAAATAAACAAGCACAACCCGTAAATATGAAACCAATCAGATAACCAGAAGCTCAAAAATAAATCCAAAAGAGCAAACTTGATCAGTTCCAATAAATAACCGAATAACCCAATAGCTCTGATACCAATTTGTTAAACAATTGGCACTTGCATAGCGAATATCGTGTCCAATTTTGATCGCACAAATTAATAATAACGGGTAACTAAAAAATAGGCAAGAAAATTAAATGGCACACAATGATTTAAGTGGTTGAATTTTTAAATGTGAAAAGTCTACTCCACTGACGGCGGCGCACCAAAGAAAAATCCACTAATAATCAAAGGAAGATACAAACACCAATTGCCAGATAGCTTCACAAATTATACCAAAATTCAAAATCAACCCACAAAATATCCCTTCTAATTTATCGGTAATATATAGCAAGATAAATTTAACAAACTTGCATATTAAATCAAATATTACCGCACAAATGATTAATAATTAGCAATCCTCAAGGACATGAAAATGCGGAAGTGGAAAAACAATTTTCTTCTTTCTTCTTCCAAATTCTCAAGTACCGCTATATCTCCCTCGCAGCTTTTCTTTATTATACGTCATTGCTGTTTTTCTCGAGGCGCTATTGTTTTTCTCGAGGTCGCTTCTATCTCTTACGCAGAGTTTTAATATATATATATAAGCTAGGTACAAGCTGGGAAACAATAGGTGGGCTTATGGGCTTAATTTGTTTAATGGGTTTGGGCTTATAAGTTTTGTTTTGTGCCATTATATTAACAGTTAGGTAGCTACACAATGTAATTATAATAAGCACACTTATTGAACTAGCTAAAGCGAGAAGTGAGCTCAATGCGGATGGTTAATTATATTATTGTTAGTGCACTTTTTCCGATTGTTTTATTTTTTGGAAATATTTTCTTTTAGCTATACAATAATAAACGATAAATTGTTTGTTGAAGCCCTTATAACTAGATAATACAATGACGATTCAAATTGGTTTATCTAACTTAGAGATTATTATATTTATTTAATTAATATTAATTTTTATTTTTATTTTTAAAAGATATTTATTTTAAATAATATCTAAAAATAATATAATTATATATGACAAATTATTTATGTTATCAGTTAAAATTATAATGTAATTAATTAAATAAAAAAACTGTTGTTTTAAATAATAAAAATAATGTAAAAGAGGTGTCACGTATCATATCAGCTTGAACCTAATAAAACAATAATAATATAATATATAAGTATAGTTTGAAAACTAACACTTCCGTACGTGACTAAAAGTAGTAAAACAAAAGGTACAACTGTATGGTTACAACTATTTATTTATTATTGTTTTTTTAATAGGATTAAAATTATTTTTATTAATATCAGAATAAATTTTTAATTTTAAAATTATTTAAGCATTAATTTATAATTTTTTTAATTATTTTAACATTTATTTTATTACTTTAAAAATATCAATCCCCAATAAAAAAAAATAATATTACGTATATGCGCAAAAATTAAATATTATTTTTGTTGGATGAGGATTCCAAAAACGGCTTCCAAATTAAAATAACAAACATTATTGCAATCTGTCATATTAGGAGTGCCATGTCTCTCTCATTTTAGCTGGCCGTTACTGAGAAATGAGAACCTTGCACGTGAACATTGAACAACTTCTTTCATTGACTTCTTGTAGTAAATAAGTCGACCGATTTTCACTCTCTGAAACAAGTCTCAGGACAATAATTTCTTTGAATACGAGAGAGATGGATACGCATGTGGTGGTTTCGGAACACTATGAGATCGGGAAGAGGCAGGGCAATGAAAATGGTTGTTGCAAGGGTGCTGGACCAGGTTATGCCACTCCACTTGAAGCCATGTCTGGTCCAAGAGAGTCTCTTATTTATGTAACTTGTGTCTATACTGGTGAGTCTCTTTGATATTATTAATTCATACCCTCTCTTCTTCATTTTTTCTCTCTTTGTTTTGCTTTTGGCTTTGGCTTTTTTTGGTTATTTTCTGTAATTTGTTTGATTCTCTTTTTATTATGTCTTTTGGGTTTGGTTTCTAATCAATAAACTTTTATCAACTGGGGCTGGAATTGATTTTGTTTTGAATTATTATTATTGTTATGTCTGCTTAAATTCTAATTCAATGGGTTTTTAGTCTTGGTAGATAGCATGTTGGTAAATGATTTTTGGGCCAAGTGAATGTTTATTGCTCATTTTTTACTATAAATTCGAAATTTCTTGCGGCCACTATGCCCATTCTTGTGACCACTAGAGGATTAAATTTTCATTTTTAAAAATTAATGGACTAAATTGTAATAAAAAAACTACTAAATCTAAGTATTCTAAATGAAATGGCTATTAAACCTGCTAGATATTTATATGTTGTATAATAATTCGGTTTTTCTGTAAAGAAATTTTGTTCATCGTATATTGCTTTCTCAATTTGTTTTAACCACACTGATATATTAAGTATCACGATGATTTTGATTTGTGCATTTCAAATATCGCTTACTCATACAACTGTTAGATCAGATACTGAATAATACTTTAATCGATTACTTTGGTTTCTAAGGAATTAGTCACCAAATGACCATCTTTCTTCCTTTCTCTTTCTTTTTTTTTGCTATTGCAATGAACTTCTAGCCAATGCTTGAAAGTGAAAGGAAATTTTCAGTTTGGCACCGATTTGAGTTTGGAGTGAAATTGAATTTCTAATAGGTGAAAAAGAAATCTATTATTTTCCATAATTATTAAGAATGATATAAAGTAATATTTACAAATATAATGTGTCTTGCCTTCATTCGAGGGTTAACTTTTTGGTTTGATAGAATGATATTAGTGAAAAGTTTATAAGTAACATGTGTCTTATATTCTTTTGAAGATTAATTTTTTAAGATTAGGTGTCTTATGTTATAAGACTCTATACAATATTATTTACACTACTAAGATCAAAGAAAGACAAATTTAGCCCACTTAAAGAATCATAATCTAAATCTAATGTGCCAACTTATACCATTGTCTCCTTTTCTTCTCTCTCTCAAGCAAAAAAATCAGAATGGGAAAAGGAAAAACCAATTGTTTGGTGTAAATTAATTCACAACATGTGTCAAGATATGAGATAACTTGCAGGCCAGTCTAGTAATTGTTGAGTCAGCATATGAACATCAATACTAAATAAATATCCAACAGGATAAACGATTGTTATATAATTTCTTAATTATCTGACAAAGAGATCATTACGAATAGATAGCTTCGACACTAAAATAAGTCTATCTCTAAGGGTAAAGGTCATCATATATTCTCCTATATATATTCACAATATATATCTCATAACAGAACTTGACTTTATTTTACCATAGATAAATACTTGAATCTATACTTTCTCCATCTCTCTAAATTATGAGGAGAGATATTAGTCTCATCTTTCTTCGTACTACCTAGACTTAATTAAGCATCGGAGGGAAAAATGTTATCACACTTTGTGGTGGTCCGAGGTCCTAACTATATGTTCTATGTTCTTAGGTTTACATGAAGGAGAGATTCATCTAATCATCGAGGTTGACAAAAATCAGTATCAACATCTGGTGCTATTTATGGGAAATTTTTTGCTATTCTAGTTGAATAAAAACTAGAGAGAAAAGATTTTGTAGTATTCTCTTAGGCTTTAAAGTAGATAGTCTTTGAAAAAAAGACTCTAAAAGTTCAGAGAAAACTTCTCCAAAAGAAGTTCACATTTTGCATGGTATCTAGTAAGGTAGATTTTCTATCCTTTTAAGATGAATTCACCTCTTGGTTTAGATAGCCAAGATTTTGCAAGGATAATGAAGTCCTTCCTCATGTCCAGCAAGTCGTGTAGCCAATATCTAGGTTGCTAAAACTATTACAAAAGGGGTATTAAAGTCGGTTAAAAATTGACTTTAAACCAATTTACTTTACGTTTAATGTCGGTTCACGCGGTGAATCGATTTAAAATTTTTTTTTTTTTTACAAAATTTACTCATTTTTTATTATACTTAAATTAAAACCTATATTCGATCACTAAATAATAGCAGAAATAAATCTGTTTAATAAATAGTTAAAATAATACAAATAATTAAAAATAAAATATTAATTAATAGTAGAAAAATTATCATGGTGTTATAATACAAACCTACATATTCTTCTTATGATGTTATAATAGAAACCTATATATATAATACAAAAATTTATACACATAAATAATAACACATAATAACAGAAAAATATGAATAAATAAGTGCGTAGGATTAATAGAAATACTTACAAGAGTAAATGAAGTGACAAAATAAAGGAAATAAAGAAAAAAATAGTGTTTTTAAGTGAGAAATGAGTATAATTTTTTTGAGTATTTTGCTAAAAAAAATAGGGGATCTAAAAGATTAGTTAGAGAGGAAAAAAACCCACTAACTGGCGCTAAAATTGGTGGTCGTAGGTAGCTAGAAAATGAGAAAGAGTGGAGGAGTAGTGGAGGAGGTTTGGGTTTTTGAGAGTTATACATCGCTTGGAATAGTTTCTGTTTGGGGAAGAAAGAAGAGAAAAGAATTTATTCACGTGTGTAGCATCAATTGACGTGTTGAATCGACGCTACACGTGGACGTAACATCGATTCTAGGTGTTAACCGACGCTACGTCCTATGTGGATAGCATCGGTTCTACACCGAACCAACTTTAAATTCATCATAAGTCATTTTTTCCAAAAACTGACTTTACATATCGACTTAAATACCCCTTTTTGTAGTAGTGTAACCCCGCCCCACCACGACCACAATGGGCCCAGGCGGAGTACCGACAAAATGCAATGATGTAAATGTGCCTAACCATAATGTGGAATTTGCTCAATACCATCCTAGAATGCTTGCTAGGGCCACAAGCCCCTGAGCCAAAATACATCCCTATGGCATCTTCCAATGGCCATAGTACACATGATCTGGTTCATAGCCAAGTAGGCTCAGGTCAAAGATGTGACTCACCTCAATAAGGCCTAAGTCCACGGGCTAGAAATACAAAATCGACCCATATAGTCTCGAGCTTCCCAATCATAGAGGATCGAACCCCATCCTTTTGTCTATTCATCTTGGATCGCTTGGGACCCCTTCACCCTAACCTGCACATATGCCATGAAGTTTGCAGGAGTGACCATTCTATTCAAGCCAATCATGGAAAAAATGTAGCTTCGCTAGTCGACGACTACCCCAGGGACAATCAACACGAGGCATACCCACAATCCTCCATCCCACCATCGATTGATTAGCTATCCAAATTCAAGAGGTACAACAAAGGTTAAACAAGGCTAGACTCCCAAATCTAGCTATTTCTACTGAGACCCCTCTCACGCCAAAAGTAATGGCCATCCTACTTTCAGACAATTTCAAAATGCCCAACGTAAGTTCCCACGATGGTAGCAAGGACCTATTGAAACACCTTGAGAACTTTAAAGGTTGGATAGACTGTTATGCTTACAATGATGCAGTTAGATGTCGGGCCTTCCAACTCACTCTAACTGACAAAGCTTGAGCTTGGTATCGTACGCTTAAGCCTAGCACAATTGATTCCTTCATTAAATTTTTAAAAAATTCCTTTCCTATTTTTCAGCTAAGAGAAGAAGGTCAAAAACAACAGTGTACTTGATGACTCTACGCCAAGGGAAAGATGAAGTCCTAAAGGATTTCTTCGATAGGTTTAATTGTGAGAAAATCCAAGTGATAGAATATTCTAACTTTGAAATTATGAGTTCCATACACTAAACTCTTTGCCAATGACCCTCTAGAAGGGCATGGTAAAACATTTTCCAAATACAAATCCAAAGGCGATTTAGTTAGGCAACACATATTTTAGCATTGAAGAAATGGTCAACAATAAGAAAATCAATGGCCTCCCAACTAAAGAGAGTACAAAACTAAGAAACAAGGCTAGAGAAAAGCCCAAACTCTCACGGAATAAAAGGCCTCATCGGGATCACTTGGATGAGAAAGATAAGGGACAAGACTTAAGTTACACTGGTCTATGTTTTCGTACCTATGCTCCCCTAACAGTGCCCTAGGAGACACTTCGTATGTAAGTTGAAAACCAACGTATAATACACTAGGCTAATAAACTTAAGGATGTTGGTCGGAATAAAAATCAGTACTGCAGGTTCCATTGAGACTCAAGGCACTCAATTAAAGTGTTGAGATCTGAAGGATGAAATTGTCTCATTAGGAGGGGACAATTGAGAGAATTTGTGTAAAATGGAAGACCAAAACAATGACGGGTCTTTACTCTAAGAAAGTAAGAACACACTCTTGGAGAAGAAGTTCAAAAAGTCTAGGTCATCTTAAGCGGCCCCACTCAATGAGATCCTAATATTTCTTGCCAAGTACACATCAAGGAGGCTTGCCAAGAGGCCCTCCACATTGCTTTTATGCATGATCCAAACAAATATCTTTGGTTGATAGGCTTTGAGACAACTTTCTCAGAAAAGGAAGTCCACAGACTACTTCATCCCCATACTGATGCATTATTAATCACCCTTTTAGTAGTAAAATCCTAATGGACAATAGCAGCTCGATTGACATCCTATTCTCTGAAGCATGGAAAGCTATGAAGCTCACACACCCGCTTAGACCAATGACCACTCCATTAATGAGATTTTCCAAATTCTCAGTGACTCTAGAAGGAAGTGTGACTCTATTAGTCACAATCAAATAAGGCACTTATTTGAAAACAATCATGGTATACTTCTTCATAGTAAACTGCCCATCATCATAAAACGAGATTCTAGGTAGCCATTCTTGCACGTAGCCCTAACTGTAGCCTCCACTTACCATCTCGCCCTAAAGCTCCAAATAAAAAGAAAAATATGAACAATACTCAGAGAAGAGAAAGTGGCTAGAAAATGCTATGCCTTTGGAGTCCAAATGGGATAGAAATAAGATCCCAAAAGACAAAACAATAGAGAGTGCATCTTAACAACTTTGTTTTACTTTTCCTTTAGTTTAATTTCAATTGTTGCATCTCAAGTTCATAAACTTAGGTTTTATTTACTTTGTAATTTGAATTCATAAATATAAGGCACACTTAGGCCATGAATGGCTAAAGGGATTAAGATGCACAGACTCTAGAAAGTTCGTGCTCCAGTATCCTTTGGTTCACACCATTGATAAATCAAAGACCACAACAATCCTATGGGTGCACTCCACATCCTTGAGAAAGAGTATATCACCATCTATAGAAGCTGGTACCTATGGTTAAAGATAGGATGCCTCCTAAGTATAGGCTCTATAGTCCATACTAAAACCAATGCTATGAGCAACTTAAAATACTTTCTCTCTCCTAGAATGATAGATCTTAAGTATGGGCCTTAAATGACTTATGAATAGGCAGTAACAATGCTTCGGGTTCAAGAGTCGCTATAACTCATGCACCCTATCCATGCAAATTCATATTTGTTCACGTTGGGGACCTTGAGTCTTCAACTCTGGCGGTTAATGAAAACCACCAAGAATGAACAAAGTGCACTGATACTCATAACAATATGGAATAATCCAACAAAAATAACAAAAAATTTCTAAGACTTGGAACCAAATGCTTGGATGACTTGATAAACTCAAGCACACTAAGAAAAGGGCTAGTATTCAAGGAACATATTGGTTCAAAAAACCATCTTAACTTAGAAAAACTAAAAAAAGGTTGCATGAACGCGATGAAGTTCAAACACAAGCCCAATGAGAACTTGAACATGTAAAAAATGGTCGAACAAGCTAATGGACATGCAACAAACTAGGCCAACCTGATCTTTATTGAATGTCATATGTGGCTGGACATTGATATGTGATTGGATATGGCACATGTGGCTAGATATTCCATGCACAATAAAAAATGGCATATGTGGCCAGACATGACACATGTGGCTAGACATGGTGCATATGGTTAGACATGGCATGTATAGCGAGACATATGCCTGATCATTTAAGCTAATGGCCAGACATGCATGGATCTATAGTGGTTTGGACCACTCTGGACTGAGCATCCTTATGCCATAAATCAATCATGCCACATTCTGTCCTCCATGTAAGCGCCTCATCCCGTGCTCTAGATGCACTTCCTAAAAAATAGCCACCATTGTATACCAATTCAATGGACCATAACTCCTAACAAGGGATAGGCTCAAAGAGCATCCACCATCACAAAAAAATGAGATCATAAATGGACCTCGCCAATGAGTCACTACTGAAAGATAAAAGTAAAGTACAAAACTCAAAAGTACAAAAGTAATGAAGCAACCAAACATATGTTTACAAAGGATCATACAATGACTAAGTTTACCACTATAAAATAAATCCACTAAGTACATGTAATTTGGTGTGAACTAAAATCAAAACCAAGTACATGCACTTTTGTGGGAACTAAAATCAAAATAACACTAAGGGATAATCTACAAATCTCTACATCTAGTTATGCTCTAAGAAGCACCATTCTTTGCATTAGCATCCTCCTTAGAAGCCTCAAAACCATCACTACTAGACTCGCCAAAACTTTCCTCCTCACAATTAGAGGAAACCATGTCATAACGGGAAGAATTCTTCTCCACATCTTGAAAGATTGTGATAGAGAGAGTTATGTCTAGATAAATCTCAGTATACTCATCAGAGTCTCTATACTCTACAACTACACTTGCCTGAGCTATCTCAATCTTGATAGTAAGCTTTTGTACCCACACTCGACACGTACCAAGGCTCGTAGATAGCTCCTGAATCCACTCCCTCTCCTGAACCAAAGTGGCCCACTCTTCTCCCAAGGAAACCACCCTAGCTACTAAAGCAGCCTCCTATACTGCCAAAGATGTAATGTGATCCTGATGGGCTGTATAAGTTTCACCTTGAACTTTTTCTAACTCCCACTCCATCTCATGATAGGAAACCTCAACGATATCTTAAGTCTTAATTTCCCTATAGCTTCCTCCTCTATGAACATCGAACGACCCTTCGAGCCAGCTTGAACCCTAACAACATGGTCTAGATTTGTAACAAGCTTCTAGGCCCTAGTAACTTTTTGTACCACTTTGAACCCTAAACCTTCGTAGACTTCGGAAAATCCCAAAGGGTTAAGGTATCGGTCAAGTCATAGAAGGAAAATTCGAGTCAACATGTCGTGAACTTGTACCATCTACGATCGACACCGACAGAATGTTAACAGGTGTTGATACAAACCTTTTTAAAACCCATAAACTTTATGGGAGCCTTCTTTTGGCTAGACACTCTAAAAAGCCTAAAATCCGTCATACTCTTATTTTTCTTCTCAGTAGGAAGATTAGAAATCATACCTATAAAAAGGCACAATTATCAACTAAGTGTTCAAAAGAAAATATTAGAATTAAAAAAATAGCCAATACTCACTGTTTAGATATAAGAGGTTATTTCTCTATGACTTAGCTACTATAGGGTCTAAACCCAAGTAAGCAATTCGCTCAGGAAGTATAAGCCTATTACTATATCGCTTTTCCAAAGGTGTGTTATAAAGAAAAGCGATAAACTCTAGCTACTCTTTGGAAGGATGGCATTGCAAACAAAAAAAATGTTAGAAACAAATAAAGAATGCTACTATTAGGCTAAATCTCAAAATGTCCTATCATTCCTCTCATGTTTCGTAGGTATAGGAGGGATCCTCAGGAGATCTTGATCAAAATCTCCCTCTATCATGAAAAATGAGTCATGCCATCCATTATTGGTGTTTGGGAGCTTATAAATTAGAATGTGGTTGACATAAGGCCTAAGATAAAACCAATCACAATCACCTTAAATCTGTGGCAAGTAACAAAAAGTGAACTCCTCTATAGTTAACTCTCATCCATACTCTTTCTAGAGTACCCAGTAAGATAACAATACCTGGTAGTAGTTAGAAGGAAACTGAAAAGGAGTAGCATCAACATATGCCAGAAACTTCCATACAATAGGTAGAAAATGCAGTCTCAACCTTATAAAGAGATGATTTGTAGAGAAAGTAACCTTACCTAGAATGGGATTACTCTAATTTGTGCCCAGAACTTGAGGCATCATCCCTATGGGCTCTGGTATCCTAAAGATATCCCTAACTCTATTTATGAAATGATCTGTCATACGAGGACGAACCTTGTTCACAGAAAAGAAAGTAGAATATTTCCCATCAAGACCCAATTGGTACTTAGGAATTCCAACTAGAATGAAATCTAAGTCCCTATCACTAGAAGAGTCAGTTCGCGACGAATGAGCACTTGAACAACCCTCACAGACAGAACCACATGGCTGGGATGGTATGGGACCATCACCTGACTTGACTCGCTCCCTACTACAGAAGCATGGATCCGAGACATCCATGCATTGGTCGGTCGGACCATGGCTGGACACACTATGGTCAGAAAAACCATGGCCTGACACAATGGTCGGACACGCTACATTTTATACAAGGTGTTAAGAAAATATATAAATGGAAAAGTTTGGAAAGATAAGAATTTACCAAGCTCCTCCACTCCTCACTCTCTTTTCAAAAGTGAATTTCAAAAAATGGAATGAAGAAGTGAAGAATAAAGGCTCTCTTTATATAGAAGATGAGGAAGGATCTCATCCATCCATAAAATAACCCATCCAAGGGTTTCAATCTCTTGGGTAGCCCATGGGCTCCTAAGCACACAAAATTGAATTTATGGTTCCCATCTGAAAAAGGAAAAATGGACTCCTTGAGTGTTAGTGTTGACTTCGTCATAATCCCTTAACTAAGAGTCCGATTGAGAATACTTAGAAATTGCCAACAACAAGATGCCGCCATGCACATTTTGAATGCCCCAAGTCAAGCAAGAAATCTCTCATATAGGCAAGTAATGATAATAAGAGAATGGGCTTGATGCCGCTAGTGTGGCTTAAAGGGTCACGAACCTAGGTGATGATAGAATGAAAAATATACATTCTAGCCCATGTATCCAGGCCTAAAAAGTCTATGAGACTAATGTTGGGTGTAAATTAATTCATGTCATGTGGCACGATATCAGAAGTCCTAGTCAACATATAACTTGCAGGCTAACCCAATAAGTGTTGAGTCAGCAGATGAGCATCAATACTAGATAAATATCCTACAGGATAAGCGATTGACATATAATCGCTTAATTATCCGACAATGAGATAATTAAGAAGAGATAGTTCTGATACTAAGATAAGTCTACCGCTATGGATAAGGATCATTGATACTATAGCTACGGATAAGGATCATTGACAGATAGAACTTTTTCCTTTATATATATTCACCATATATTTCTTTCATAATAGAACTTGACTTAACTTTCCTAGAGAAAAACACATAAATGTATACTCTCTCCCTAAATGTCTCTCTGTACCTCTCTAAAATACAAGGAAAGACATGAGTCTCCTCCTTTTTCATACTACTCAAACTCACTTCTCTAAAATACAAGGAAAGACACGAGTCTCCTCCTTTTTCATACTACTCAAACTCACTTCTCTAAAATACAAGGAAAGACATGAGTCTCCTCCTTTTTCGTACTACCCAGACTCACTTAAGCATTGAAGGACTAAAAGCTACCACACCACATGGTGGTCCGAGTTCTTGACGGTTTAATTTTCTCTTTATTCTTATGTCCATAGGAAGAATAGGTTCATACAATCATCGCTGTTGATAAAAATCGATATCTACACAAATATTGACTAGTATACAATAATTTCAAAATTAATATAAATGAAAATAAATAAAAGAATTCAAAGTTGGGCTCTAGCACTAAACTGATAACAACAAGAAAGGAAAGAAGAATAGGGATAAAGAAGGCCTATAACATAAATACCATAATAAGATCTGCATAGGGTATCCTGATTATATGGTAAATCTATTCTGAAAATGATAAATTCTAATATTGACAAAATTTCAAATAAACATGACTTTAAATGTTGTAAGCTAATAATCATGTTCTTTTGGATGTGCTTCTTTTAGAAGTGATTTTAAGAGAAGTGGTTTGGATAAAGAAAAGCATCAAGGTTTTTGGCATAAAATTGCTATAAGTGATATAAAGTGACACGTTATTAATTAGTTTATGATAGGAATATACATCCTAAGCTACTTCTCTAAAAATTAAGGATTACTTACTTCTTAAAAAGGGTCTGTAGCGGTATCCAAGCTAATTGAATGGTGAGAATGGGCACTTGGAGGGGTGGTGCCAAACAAAAAAATGAAAATAAGAAAACTATGATCGAGGAGAAAATACTTACCTAAGTAGGACAGGGACGATACTGCTGGAAGTGGCACAAGCCAATATCGGTTGAAGAATGGCTATGGTCGCTTGGGTTTTTCCAGTTGTAAGGAATTTGAGAAAAGTTTTGGACTCTATGGCTGGGTTTCTAAATGTTAAGTTAAATGACAAGTGAGAAGATCAGAAGGGTTAAAAAATGGAGTCTCAATAGTTGTTTAAAATTCTTTCATTTATTGTAATCCATCAGAATAAAAATGTTGAATTGTTAACTTAGCATTAAAAACAAGTTGTCAAAGTGGTGGTGAGTTAATAATATAATGTACCAGGTTGAGTATTCAACTCCCTCTTGATACATATCTTTTTATATATAAAATAAAATATTGATTAAACTTAATATCTTTCGGGTACGGCGAGGACAGTTTTACGCATAATTCTCCTCGTCCCGTGCTTGAGAATTTGTCATCGGATATTGCCCGAAATCACTCCTATCCCCAAGAGCCATCAGGTGGTGGTTCGGACACCCACGGATAGTTGAACCCAAGAATAAAATGCTCATTCCTATTGACTGTTATCCATTTTCACCCATGTTTGTTTTCAAAAAGCTCTACTTTATTACCCTAATCCATCCATTGGTTCCAACATTGAAAAGAATAACCTCATTTAATCAAGGGTAATTTTATCATTAAATATTTTTAGTTTTTCTTTCTTTCTTCATTTAATAAACGAAGGGACGAAAAAAATAATAAAAAATAAAAAATTAAATGAAAAAATTGAAGAAGAAGAAGAAGAAGAAGAAATGAAGGGTAAGAAGAAAAAGAAATGGAAAAAAAAAATTAATAACAAAATTACTCTTGATTGAATGGGATTGATGTTTTCAATTTTGCAATGTTAGAACCAAGTGATGGGCTAAGGTACTAAATTTGAATGCTTTGAAAACATGGGTGAAAATAGCTACCAATATATTAACTTGTGTACTTTCATTTATCGAATCTTTTAAAAGCACAAATAATGTTTCTCAAAGTTTTGAAGATACTAGTTATGGAGATTGTCAAACATCCTTGAAAGTGATTTAAGTCATTTGAAACCACTTTCAATCAAAATGAGAAAAGGTTCGAAACCAGCCTAAAAAACAATATAGATCCTCATGTCCTATTTATCAATTTAGATGATCTATCCAAATATATATATATATGAGATTTTGCATAAAAAAAATTATAACCGACCTTCCATTTTAGCTGTGTAACAAACTAGTGTCCCGAATGACAGTTCAAGACTTTGGCAATTGTTAAAGACAATGAGTTTCTATGAGGTACCTAATAGTTTCCTAAAGAGAATATTGAATAAATCTGAATTACGCAACCATGTGTTTCTTGTTGTTTGTGAATCAAGTTTGTCAAGGCCTATTTGATAAATTAACTTGTGATCGAAGATTTTTAAAGATGCATGATTTAATAATATCTTGATGGTTTGAGTTGGTGTTTGTTTGTGTAATTTGTATTTTGGTTTATTTAATGATTGGATCTTTGTTGGAAGTGTGTTCTTTACTGCTAGCAAATGTGGGACACTTTTAAGTGTTTTTTTTTCATTATTCCGTATTATGTTCAGTTTGATTATCTGCTCTAAATTATGTCTTTGTGAAGATGCTTTAACTTGTACTGAAAGACATGGAAATGAGATGTCCATGCTAATAGTAATCTTCAAAATTTGATTCCTTCTTTAGAGTACTGTTCTCTTTCTTGAGTAAGCGATTAGGTCTCTTACACCAAATCGATGTTGCTAATTTAAATCAATTGCTTCAAAACCATAAAGGAACTGGAAGAGAGAAGCCAGATTACTTGGCCACAGTGGACATAGACCCTAGTTCTCCTACTTACTCAAAAGTTATCCACAGGCTGCCTGTGCCATTTTTTGGTGATGAATTACATCATTCAGGATGGAACGCTTGCAGCTCTTGCCATGGAGATCCATCAGCAGATCGTCGTTTCCTCATCCTCCCTTCAATAATGTAATCTGCTAAATTCTAAATTCTTTTTGCATGCATCAAGAATTTTTCTTTCCTTTTACGTTGATTCATGTATTATTTAAATTTTAATTAAATAGATGGAAACTTACCAAAGAAAAATATGCAAGAATTATGAGCCATGGCCCTTTGTTTATATGGTTGAATGCCTCCCTCCTAACCACTCAACATTATAAGGTTCACACTGCAACCCTTAAGCTTAAAATGATAAAAAAAAAAGCATAAAAGGATAACTGGTTTAGAGTCTTGTCTCCATGTCCAATATATGTAAATTTTTTGCACTTGAAGAGAAAATTTGATACAATTTTCGAATGTCTCTTTTTGAGCTATTGGTTTTAGTGTTAGACTAAATGCATTAGATCTTGGCTTCTTTGCAATTTGCAATCCAATCAACAGTAGAAAGAGGAAGGACTAGCAAATTTTAGTTGGACAGTTTGTTTTCAAGGTTTTCTCAACATGTGCTTCATTCAGGTAGAGGATGGAGGCAGTCTTTTTATGGAAGTTTTTTAGTGAATATGTTTTGGAAGTGTGTGGATACTCTAGATTGCTGCAATGGATTGTAGAATGACCCATTTCAGACATGAATACTAATGCTTCCTTTATTGAAGAATTACCAGTTTTTGGTCGTTCATCTCCTGGAAAGGTCTACTGCATTTCTAATAGTAATTGTTTTACATGTATCTTTCAGATCTGGTCGTATTTATGTGATTGACACCAAAACAAATCCAAGAGCGCCCACTATACATAAAGTTGTTGATCCTGAAGATATTGTTAAAAAAACTGGATTGGCATATCCACATACATCTCACTGTCTTGATTCTGGTGATATAATGGTGTCATGCCTTGGCGACAAAAATGGAAATGCTACTGGAAGTGGATTTCTTCTCCTTGATTCAGAATTTAATGTCAAAGGAAGGTAGGTATTTATGTTTGAGAGTTACGGATACATCAGACATAATTTAGGTTGTAATAATGTTAGAGAGCATGAGTTCAACCATAAAGAACCTTCTATCTTTAAAAATTTTACATTAGTTTTTCCTAAGGTACTGTTGGTACTTTTCAATGCTGGTTTTTTGACCTATTTGTGGCTATGTCAAAGTAAACACTTAGTCAAATTGGTTATTATATTACTTTTTTTTATCGACTTTACTATATAATGCATCTTCTCCTAAAGGGGGTAAGTGGGATGGACATGCCTTAGAAGGAACAATATTGAAACTTTTAACATAACAAGATGGAATTATCTCTGGCTAAACTTTTATTATATAATGCATCTTCTACTATGTTTTACCACTTCCAAAATGCTAGATTCGTAGCAAGTACAAGAGATTTAAATTTTTGCATTGATTTTGATATGTAGTAACTAGAGCTTCATCATATATAACAACTATCAGGTGGGAGAAACCAGGGCACAACCCACTGTTTGGCTACGATTTTTGGTACCAACCACGACATGGGACAATGATAAGCTCTTCATGGGGTGCCCCTGCTGCTTTTACCAAAGGTTTTGATCTTCAACATGTCTTCGATGGCTTATATGGGAGACACCTACATGTGTACAGCTGGCCTGGTGGTGAATTGAAACAAACATTGGATCTTGGTAACACAGGATTGTTACCCTTGGAGGTTAGTGGATTATCTTAATCTGCTTCCTTGATTGCATAATAAAAATGTAAAAAAGTAAGTTATGTTCATTACACACTCCTACTTAATCTCATTACACTACAGATAAGGTTTCTTCATGATCCATCTAAAGATACTGGATATGTTGGATGTGCCTTAACAAGTAACATGGTGCGGTTTTTCAAGAAAGAGGATGGTTCATGGAGCCATGAGGTATGTACTACTTTTATCTATCATATGTTTATCTTGTATATATATCCCTCTTTTGTGCTTCAACTTATATGCTTAATGTTTGAACCAGAGTTCTTTGATTTCGGGATATCCACATAGGGTTTAGGGTTCTGATATTGATGTTCCGCACCGATCTATGTTTACAATAGGATGGCCATAACATAACACGTATTTCTTTCGCTCTCCCCAGGTTTTGAACCCCATTCTTGACCATTAAGACCTTATTAGGAAGTAACCTAGTACCATTTGGGGAGAGCGAAATAAACACTTATCAGGTTATAGCCGCCCTACTGTGAACATAGATCAGTGCGGAACATCAATGTCAGAATCCTGAACCTCCCGTGGATATTATGAGATCGGAGAATTCCGATTCAAACATCAAAATGCGCCTTTTTTGCTAAAGATATCTACGTGGGGGCCCAAGACTACGATGTTGTTGCTCAAGCTAGTTCCTGACTAGTAGAGCAGTCATATCCTAACATATGTTTCTTTCGCTCTCCCCAACTCTCGAACTCAGGACTTAACCCTTAAGTAGACCTTGTGAAGCTAGCTGGTACTATCTGAAGAGAGCGAAAGAAACATGTGTTAGGCTATGACCGTCCCACTGTGAACATAGATTGGTACAGAGCATCAATGTCAGAATCTTGGACCCCATGTGGATATCCTGAGATCGGAGAACTCGGGTTCAAACACTTAATCTTATATTTTCTTTTCTATTATTTTTCTACAATTATGTGCAGTAATTAGTCGGGAAAATCACTAATTTATTTTCTGCAGGTTGCAATTTCAGTGGAACCATTGAAGGTGCAGAACTGGATACTTCCTGAAATGCCTGGACTGATAACTGATTTTCTAATGTCATTAGATGATCGTTTTCTATACTTTGTTAATTGGCTTCATGGTGATGTTAGACAATACAACATTGAGGACCCTAAAAATCCAAAGTTGACCGGCCAATTATGGGTTGGAGGACTAATCCAAAAGGGAAGCCCAATCTTTGCTGAGGCTGAAGATGGTAACACATTTCAGTTTCAAGTACCGGAAATCCAGGTTTTTATGATCTCCATTTATTAATTTGTTTGCTCAATGGGTATCAATTCTGCATATATTGGAATTGAAATGTTCATTAAGCATCTCATAATTTTTCTTTTCCTCCTGGCAAAAACTTTTAGGAAACGTTTGTTCAATGAAATCAAAAAGTAATAGTAATGGAATTAAACGTAAATAAAATAATAATATTATTACAATTTGATTTGATAATTGAAATAAAAAAGAAAATTAATAATATTATAATTTTGATTTATAATTAAAATGAAATTAAAAATATTATATATTATCTTAATATCCTTATATTAGTAAAATTTAAATAATATTATTTAATTGTTATTTTTTTTTTCATAAAAAATATATTATTAAAAATAATTATTTTTTAAATAATTATTATTTAATTTCAAAAAAATAAAATAAAAATAAAAAAAATATTTTTGATAATTTTTTTCTTTCATATTATTTTATTTTATTTGTATTTGTGAAAAAAATTGAAATAAAATATTTATTATATAATAGGAAGGGAAAGGAATAACTTTTCTTAAAAGGGTAGTAGAATGAAAATTTAACGTTTTTTAATAATCGTTTTCATTTCAATTTATGTATATGATACAACCAAACTAAAAATATGTGAAAAGAATTTCTTTCTCAATTTCATTTATTCCAAACAAACGTGAACTTATTAGCTGTTTTGCATCAGAAAGCTTGTCATAAATAGGAATCAGATGGTCGATTTACTTCCTTCATTAGCTTTATCAAATGGCAATATCTGTTGGAAAATGGGTTATCTGGCCCTGTATTGATTATTAAGCAAATTGCCTACTCTCTGACAAATGATCCACCGGATATCAGACACTAAGGTGTTAATAGCTCCAATATTTTTTCTCTCTTTGATAGTATGTTTCATGATTTGAACATAATATATTAGAAGGGTTGTTACTTTAACTGAGTTTTGCTCAAATATCAAACGCCCCTTTGACTTTCAAAAAGTATCACCAAACCCCTTTAAGCAATATCTTTATTTTTATACAACTCACTTTAGAAAACAGACTAACTAACTATTCTAAATTATAGGGGATTCGAACCCACATCTAATAGGACTGTCTTTATCACCAAGTTAAAGGGGCAATGGGCCCTTTAATAATATCTCCGACTTGAAAATGCTTACACAAATAAAATAAATTATTGTTTAAACATTGAAAGGAATTTAAAATTCAAATAAAATCTTAAGCTGTAATAAAGTATTTAAAAATATTAAAATTCATTTTCATCTCTCTTATTTTCATTCTCCTGGATCTTCATATAGTTAAAATTTATTAAAATGTAATATCATATAGTTAAACTCTTCTCAATTGAAGATAAGTATTATCTTCGTAGTTTACATTGTGGTTTAAATCCTTCTTTAGATGAAGAAATCTCATCTTCTTTTTTCTACCCACAAGGAGCATTAGGTATAAACAAATGCAACCTATAATGAGCCGTGGGATCAAGCAAGATGGAACCCATGTCTTCATTGACAGATTCACATAGGTGACTAAATTACTTAATTTTGAGTTGGATTTGATACCGTTTGTAAGGAATTTGGAGTTCTATCCTATTAGGTTAGCGTAGTTGAAGTCCTTATTAATCCAATAAAGGAATAGGAACTTGTTGTTTATTAATATTAAGATTTTATTTGAATATTGAATTACTATTTATTTAACTTATAAATTCCTTTCCAAGAAAAATATACATTTACGTGTTTGATGATCGTATAGGAAATTAGTGGTGGTGCTGGTCTTCGAAAGAAACTCAAGGGTTGCTATTAATAAATATTACCTTTTAGAATACTGGCCTGGGAACATATAAGTAGTAGGAAGTACCATCTCTACTAAGATACTGAAATCTTGTTTAGGAGGAACTTTCACATAGGGGTGGAGAATCTCATCCACCACGTATATCTTTCACTCCAAAACTAGAACATGTGGAACTCTATCAAGTTGTATGATAGCATGCAACAATTGTACTTCACAGTTCATATGAGCTATATAGGTTTGATTAGTCTTTAGACATTTTAAGTGGCATAAAGTTTTATGGAAAATAACATTAGCACTCCTTAATATTATAATCACAAAAATAGCTAATGTTTAACTTATTTTTTCTTTTTCTTTTTTCTTTTTGTAGTTTTTTTTTTTACTTTTTACTGTAAAACCCAATCACAGTCCAGTCCACATTAAATAGGAACCAATTAGATGTCTTTTAAGTTGAACTTTAATTAATTAGACTGTTTAAGTTGAATTCCATTCAATTAAAACCTGTTCATTGTTATTAGTGTGTTATTTTTATTAATATAAGTTTTAAGAGTATTAATTGAAGTAATTTTCCAAAGTTATTTTTAAGCTAATTTTCAATTTTTGGTAGATGTCTATCCCATAAATGAGCTTAAATTGATGAGCTTCTTATCTTGATATTGTCTCTCTTCAGGGTCATCAGCTGAGGGGAGGTCCACAGATGATTCAGTTAAGCTTAGATGGGAAGAGGCTTTATGCCACAAACTCACTATTCAGTGCATGGGATCGTCAGTTTTACCCGGAGCTTCTCGAGAAAGGATCTCACATGATACAAATTGATGTTGATACTGAGAAAGGTGGTCTTACTTTAAATCCAAATTTTTTTGTTGACTTTGGAGCTGAACCAGATGGTCCTTCCCTAGCTCATGAAATGAGATACCCTGGAGGTGACTGCACTTCAGACATATGGCCTTAAAACGTCTCTAAGTCTTTCTATGGAAAATGTATTCCAACTTGTTATGACTTTTAGAATAAATATGCAAGTTCATCCAGATTGTATAGACTTTATTGACAGGTACTATAATAATCGTTTTGGATGAGTTGTTACCTTGTATGAAAATTTAATTACCAAGTCAAGTTCGTAAACCTATAACTAATAATTAAGTTAAACTATATCATTAGTTCCAAATCTAACATAAATATTTATTTTAATACAAAACTTTCATGAATGCAAGAAAGAAAGAGGCACGAATGCCTTGAGAATGAATAATAAGAGAATTATTATTACCTCTAACAGTGAGAAAATGAATTACAGAATTATGCTCTTGTACTAGTGAACTATTCATAGCATCTATACAACCATAGCTATACATGCACAATTTTTGTTGAAAGTAGCTTCTGTTATTACCTTAATTTTAGGATAGTTTTTAGCAATCCATGTTTCCAACAATCTATGTTTTCATGAGTAGAGTATTCCAGTTTTCATAAGTGGTGTGAGCATGAGTTCCTAGTTTTAAGAAGTGGTGTTTTTCACTCCTAAAATTTTGTAAAATTGTTAAAATTTTAGCAATTTGTTTCCAATAAATTGATGTAATAAGAAGCTGAAAACATAAGCAGAAAAACTGTTCTTAATCTCCAAAATGTGTATGAACTCAATCTTCAAAAATAAGATGAACAAGAGAAGGGTTTAGAAAACTAATCCAACATCTAAGAGGGATTTAGAAAACTAACCCAACATCTGGTATTAGAGCTAAGAAGGGAGCTGAAAAAACATCACAGCAACCAAAACTTTGCAATAGCAAAATGGCTACAGAAAATGAAAGTTTTGTCCAACCAGCTATTCCCAGATTTGATGGTCACTACGATCACTGGAATATACTGATGGAAAACTTCCTATGATCTAAGGAATTTTGGGATCTTATAGAAACTGGGATTGGAGAGATTAAACTGGACAGTTCAGAGGTTTCTGCTCAACAGAAGCAGAAAAATGATGCACTGAAATTAAAGGACCTGAAGGTAAAGAATTACCTATTTCAGGCAATCGACAGATCTATTTTGGAGACAATCCTTAACAAGGATACGGCTAAGGACATCTGGGACTCTATGAAAAAGAAGTACCAGGGCTCCTACAGAGTGAAGTGGGAACAACTTTAAACTCTCAGAAGAGATTTTGAAACTTTTTAGATGAAGAAAAGAGAAACAACAAATGACTACTTTGGAAAAGTGATGACAGTGGAAAACAAGATGCGTCTTCACGGTGAGAAAATCACAGATGACATTGTGGTTGAGAAAATACTAAGGTCCTTGACTCCCAAGTTCGACTATGTGGTCTACTCAGTTAAGGAGTCTAATATAGTTGAAGATATATCCATAGATGAATTGCAGAGTTCCTTGCTTATGCATGAGCAAAGCATTAACAGGACCAGTGCAGTTGAAGAAATGCAGGCACTGAAAGTTTCCACCTTTAATGAGTCTTCAAACACAAGAGGAAGAGGTAGAGGTCATGGTGGGCGTGGAAGAGGTCGAGGACAACACTCTTACAACAAAAACTACAGAAAAGATGAAGATAGAGAGTGGAGCAAAGAAGGAACTAAATCATTTTCTCAAACTTGAAGGGATGATGATCAAAACAAGAAGAGACATTTTGACAAATCAAAGGTCAAATGTTATAGATGTGGGAACTTAGGTCATTACAAAAATGAGTGTTACACAAAAATGACCAAAGAGAATGGTGAAAGATCCAACTTTGTAGAAAAGGGAAAGGAGAAAGAGGAGGAGACTTTGTTAATGGCCTTCCATGCAATGGAAGGCATGGATGAAGACACTTGGTACGTGGACACATGTTGTAGTAACCATATGAGCAGTTGTAAGTCATCTTTCTCTAATATAGATGAGAATTTTACCACTTTTGTTAGTTTTGGTGATCGATCAATTGTGAAGGTTAAAGGAAGGGGTGATATTAAGATAAGAACTAAGAATGAGTTCATTGAGGTAATATCTAATGTATTTTACATATCTGACCTAAAAACAAATCTGCTTAGTGTTGGCCAGTTACAAGACAAAGGTTACACGATCACAATTAAAAAGGGAGAGTGTGAGATTTATGATCCCAAACGTGGATCAATTGTAGTAGTGCAGATGACAAGAAATCGACTCTTCCCTCTCAAAATTAAATTAGTGCAAACATGTTTGATGGCCAAAGAAAATTTTCAGTATGGAGATGGCATGAGAGATATGGGCATCTTTATTTCAATAGCCTCAGGACTCTAAAACAAAAGCATATGGTGGAAGGACTACCTAAAATCACAATGCCTTCCTCACCAATATGTGAGAATTGCATCACAGGGAAACATAACCGTGATATGTTTCCTAAAGGAAAATCAACAAGAGCTCATAAGATCTTAGACCTGATTCACTCAGATCTTTGTGATCCAATGTCCTTTACATCTAATAGAGGTAAAATATTTTTCATAACCTTCATAGATGACTACAGCAGAAAAGTTTGGGTGTATTTCTTGCAGGAAAAGTCAAAAGCTTTTTAAGTTTTCAAAAACTTCACTTCTCTAGTAGAGACACAGACAAAAAAAGGATCAAATATCTAAGAATAGATCAAGGAGGAGAATTCTGTTCTAAAGAGTTTTTTGAGTTTTCCAATGAAAAGGGAATTTTGAGACAACTGACAACAACTTATACACCACAAAAAAATGGTGTATGTGAGAGGAAGAATCATACCATAGTCAATATGGTAAGGAGTTTACACGCAGCAGGAAAGGTTCCTAAAGTTTTCTGGCCTGAAGCTATTTTTTGGACAGTTTACATTCTTAATAGAAGTCCAACATTTTCTGTTAAGAACATGACTCCACAAGAAGCATGGAATGGAAAGAAGCCAATTGTAGATCATTTCAAGGTATTTGGTTGCATAGCATATGCACACATACCTGATCAGAGAAGGAAAAAGCTGGATGACAAGACTGAGAAATGTGTGTTCCTAGGGGTAAGTGAATTGTCAAAAGCTTATAAACTATTTAACCCAGTTTTAGGAAAGATAGTGATAAGTCGTGACGTGGTGTTTGATGAGGAAAAAAGGTGGAATTAGGGAGAATAACTAGAAATACCAAAGAATATGCTGGTGGAAAGTGAAGCAGATGATGAAAGGCCAATTCAAGTGACTGAGACTCAAATCCCTCAACCACTAACATTGCCACAGGAGCCTCAAGCTCACACATCAGCTCAAAGTGACGAGGAATCTAAAGAAAGGAGGGTTTATAATCTAAGAAACCCTCAAACGTTGATAAGGCCTCCTTGAATGATGGACTATGAGACAACTTTCAATGGTTCAGATGAAGACACTGCCAACTTTGCCTTGTTTGTTGGCAGTGATCCCATCACCTTTGATGAAGCTTTGAAGGAAGATAAATGGAAGGAGGAAATGTACAATGAGATACTGTCAATTGAGAAGAATAACACTTGGAAGCTCACTGATTTACCGAAAGGGAAAAAGTAGATTGGGGTAAAGTGGGTATTCAAAACAAAAGTGAATGAAAGAGGAGAGGTTTCCAAATATAAAGCTCGTTTGGTGGCTAAAGGATACAAACAAAAGTAGGGCATATACTATAATGAAATATTTGCACATGTAGCAAGGCATGAAACCATAAGGATGCTCATATTCTTGGCTGCAAAGAAATCCTGGAAGATTCTACAAATGAATGTAAAGTCTATTTTTCTCCATTGAGAATTGCAGGAAGAGGTTTATGTTGAACAACCTCATGGTTTTTTTCAAAAGGGAAAAAAAGAAAAAGTACTGAAGTTGAAGAAAGCACTCTATAGCTTGAAGCAGGCTCCACGAGCATGGTACAATAGAATTGACACCTATTTTGCCCAGTTAGGTTTTTGGGAAATGTCCCTTAGAACATACACTGTACACTAAGGCTGGAACTGGAGGTAAACTACTAATCATGTCACTCTATGTTGATGACCTAATCTATATAGGAAATAATCAAGAAATGCTGAATGAGTTCAAAAACTCAATGATGAGAGATCTAGGACTACTGCACTACTTCTTGGGGGATAGAAGTAATTCAAAACTCTTTTGGTAACTTCATTTACCAAAATAAATATGCACATGAGGTTATTGAAAGATTTCAGATAGAAGATTGTCGAGCCATTGGGACTCTAGTTGAACCTGGATTAAAAATCAGCAAGGATGAAGGAGGAAGAGAGGTTGATAACACTTTCTTCAAACAAATCGTTGGAAGTCTCATGTATCTTACTTCAACTAGACCAGACATCATGTATGGTGTAAGCCTGATAAGTAGATACATGGAAAATCCAACAGAGTTGCACCTGAATGCAGCAAGAAGAATTCTAAGATACATGAAGGGGACACTAGACTATGGAGTGTTCTATAAGAAAGGTGATAACTCAGATTTCTATGGTTACACTGATAGTGATTATGCAGGAGATCTAAATGACAGAAAGAGCACATCAGGTCATGCTTATATGTTAAGCACATGAGCTATCTCATGGTCCTCAAAGAAGCAACCTATAGTCACTTTATCAACTACTAAAGTTGAGTATGTGGCAACAACATCAAGCTCCTGCCAAGGGATTTGGATGAAGAAAATGTTTGAAGTCCTAGGAATGAAGCAAGACAGCCCTATGATAATTTATTGTGATAACATATCTACTATCAAACTGTCTAAAAATCCAGCAATGCACGGGAGGAGCAAACACATAGATGTCAGATTTCATTTTCTTCGTGACTTATGTCAAGATGGGGTTATTGAGTTGAAGTATTGCAAAAGTGCAGAACAAATAACAGATATTCTAACAAAACCCCTCAAGCAACCAAGTTTTCATAAACTTAGGAAGTTGCTTGGAATGTGCTCAGTCCTCAGTCTCGAACAAGGGAGGATTGCTCAAAGTTGAAGACCAATCAAGAAAACCCTAAACTATTTTTCAACAGAAAAATCAGTTTAAGGGAGGGTGTTGAAAGTAGCTGCTACTACTGCCTTAATTTTAGGATAGTTTTTAGCAATCCATGTTTCTAGCAATCCATGTTTTCATGAGTGGAGTATTCCATATTTTCATGAGTGGTGTGAGTATGAGTTCTTAGTTTTAAGAAGTGGTGTTTTTCACTCCTAAAATTCTATAAAATTGCTAAAATTTTAGTAGTTTGTTTCCTATAAATTGATGTACTAAGAAGCTCAAAACATAAGCAGAAAAGTTGTTCTTAATCTCCAAAATATGTATGAACTCAATCTTCAAAATTGAGATGAACAAGAGAAAGGTTTAGAAAACTAATCCAACATCTAAGAGGGGTTTAGAAAACTAAACCAACAATTTTTAATGGATAGCTAGTAACTAACAATTGCTTTAACTAATTGAATACACAAGTATAGCCTAACATCCCCCCTTCTTCAAACAAATGGTTTGGAAAAAATCATGAATTTGGTAAGCAATGGAATAAACAAAGGAGTTGGTAATGACTCGATAAAAATGTCATCAAGTTGACATGAAGAAAGCATATAATCTACATGAAGGGTCCCTTTGAAACATAGGATTTCCAGACAATGTAAGATATAATAAAGATAAAGAACACAACTTAAAATACAAGTCATGAAACATAGATTATAACCACACAATTTCTGTAGTCACTTGAGCCATTGCTTGATATTCAATTTCAATGTTACTTCTTGACACAACCTTCAATATGGATGAATGTAAATAAATCAAACTATCTCCCACAAACATACAATAGACACTAGTACTCTTTCTATCATTAGTTCTACCAGTTTAATCTGCATCATAATAACCTATCAAATCCAAACTACTAGATTGAAAAACCTAAGTTCATAGGTGCATATGCCTTTGAGATAGCATAACAAATGCTTAGCAATAAGCCAATGAATGTCAATTGTTGCAGTCACAAATTGACAAAGTTTGTTAATCCAAAAGATGATACCAAGACAATTAAGTGTCATATAATGTAATGATCCAACCAATTTCTTATAAACAGTAAGATTAGAAAAACGTTGCCTATAAAACTTGCTTAAATCTTTGCCATATATATATATATCTCATAGGATTGAAACTAGTTTACTTTCTTCCATGTTAAACTATACAAGCAAATCATTTAAATATTTTTTTGTGACTAATATATACTAGATTGACTATATGACACTTTCACACCCAAAAAATAATGCAAGATTTTCAAGTCATTTAAAGCAAACTTGAGATTAAGATCAATAACTAATTAATCCACAAGCACTTTTTGCACACCAATTATGAGTATATCATCAACATAAATTAGCACAATCAATAAACCAGTGGAGGTACCTTTAAAAAACAAAGAATTATATGCTTTTGAGTTATGAAGACTCATACCCAGGAGAGAACTATACAAGTTTTCATACTATGCATGTGGAGCCTATTTTCTGGACATAAAGTGTCCTTTTCAACTTATATACTAGTTGTTTATTATCTATCTCAAAACTAGGAGGCTGAGACATGTACACATCTTCAAGCATATCACCATTTTAGAAAACATTCTTTACAACCACTTGATGAATTTTCTAACTTCTGGACAATGCAAAAGCTAGAACAATTCTTATTGTAATTATTTTTACAACTGAACTAAAGATCTTAGTGTAATCTATACCAAACTCTTATTCAAAACCTATAGCTAGTAGTCTTGTCTTGTATTTATCAAGAGAACCATCAGTTAAAAATTGCACTCTATACATCTATTTACATGCAATAAAGGAACAATCAAAGGGTAAAACCACCAATTCCTATGCCTCATTTGCTAACAAAGCACCTATTTCATTTTCATAGTGTTTTTCCACTTAGGGTACTTTAAAGCATCCTTATAAGACCTTGGTATAGATAAAATAGGGTTTTTCAAAACTAAGGCAAAGAAAACCTTTGCCTATAGTGAACCAGTCATTTACCTGGTGGTTATTGCATGAGAGTTTTGGGCAGGAACAAGTAGAATAAAAAGCTCACAATGTTGAGCAACAGATGCACCAATCATAGGAATAGGTAAAGTGTAAGTAGGAACCAGTGGAACATCAGCAATACCCAATTCATTACAGGGAACCACAATGTTAACTTCAGGTACATCTAAATTGTCAACGATAGACTTATTTCGTTGCTAGCCCCAGAGTTGTCCATAAGTCCAACGGCCTGATCATCACTAGCTATAAAAGACTCATTAACCTTACTACCACACTAGCTGCAAAAAAGCATATTTACTATAGTAAGCTCATTAGGACTAGGCACAAAATGACAAGAATTATCCAAGTGACATGCACATTTTACCAAAGGTAATTCAATAGGAACATTAACTGACCCTATGATATTAAGAGGTAGCTCTTAAACTGATGACTTAGCAGTAAGAAAAGAATGTAAAGGAAAACAATCTTCATTGAAGACAACATGTTTGGTTACCACTATTGTGCATGGAAGCAAGAAATAGCGATATATGAATATATCAAAGCGATAAAAAAGAAACACATAGAATTTATGTGGTTCGACAATTTTCCTAAATCCACGATAGGCAGCAAATATTATTGAACTGAGTAGGAAATATATAAAAGATAGATACAAATTTCCTTACTAATAATATCTCTCAAGTATTTTCCCAAACTCAAAGAAAACTCTCAAACTCACTAAGTATTTTCTCTCTTTAACTCCTTCATATTTATAGATGAAGCAAGACTCTCTTTCCTTAAATTATGCCACAAATTAGGCCACTAATTTCCCTAAACTAGGCCACTAATTTGTTACTTTTTAGAGCCAATATTCAACAATCTCCACCTTGGGGAAAAATTTCATAACGTTGCCTCCAAATGCACCCTAGGTGCTCTAAGCTCGAGAAATGTTGATCAAGTTCAAGCAGTGTTGAAACTTGATCCATGTAACCACCTTTGTAAGCATATTTACAGGGTTATCCGCAGTCTCGATTTTCTGGAGTATAACATTCCCTTCATTGACGATTTTCCAAACAAAATGAAATCAAACATCGATATGTTTGGTGTGATTATGATGAACTTGGTTCTTTTCCAAACAAATGGCACTCTGACTATCGTAGAAAACCTCCACATTCTTTTGAACAATATCCAAATCCTTGGTCAACCCGATAAGCCATATAACTTCTTTGAATGCTTTTATTACAACCCCATACTCTGCCTCTATAGTAGACAAAGCTACAATTGATTACATTGTTGATCTCTAACAAACTGATCCTCTTACCATTGTGAACACATAACCAGTTATAGATCGACGCTTATCCAAATCTCCAACATAGTCAGAATCCACATATTTGACTAGGTGCTTGCCTTCAATCTTGTCTTTCTCAAACTTCAAACCAATATCCAAAGTACCATAGATGTATCGTAGAATCCAATTCATTGCTTGCCAGTGTCCTTTATTAGGATTATGCATGTATCGATTCACCATACTAACAACGTGGGAAATATCAGGTCTGGTGCAAAAAATTGCATATATCAAGGCACTAACGACATTTGCATATAGAACACACACATTTGCTTCTTCTCATCAATGGTACTTACTGGTTTGGTTTTATCATCAATGTCAAACCTTTATAGTATTTTCTTTAGATACCGAGTCTATGTCAGAAAAACTATGCTTGCAACTCTATCTCTTGTGATTTCCATCCCAAGAATTTTTTTAGCTTTTCCAAGATCTTTCATTTCAAATTCTGAACTCAACAGAGCCTTCAATCTATCGATCACCACGTTGCTCTTAGATGCAATCAACATATCATCAACATATAAGAGCAAATAAATGAAGGTACAATCTTGGAGTTTTCGAAAGTATACACAGTGATCAAACTGGTTATGTATATACTTCTGCTCACTAATGAAGCTATCAAAGCACTTGTACCAGTGTCACAGTGATTGCTTCAAATCATAAAGTGACTTACTCAACTTTAAAGCCCAATTCTCACATCCTGGAACTTTGAAGCCATTGGGTTAAGACATGTAGATCTCTTCATTCAAAGTACCATGGAGAAAAGCTATTTTGATATCGAGTTGAGCTAACTCAAGATCAAACTGTGCTACCAAAGCCAACAATATCTGAATAGATGAATGCTTAACAACAGGTGAGAATACCTTATTGTAGTATATTCCTTCTTTCTGAGCATAGCTTTTTGCTACCAATCTAGCTTTGAATCTGATGTTATCTTTACCAGGAACACCTTCCTTATTGGTATAGACTCATTTGCAACCAATAGTTTTCTTTCCTTTGGGAAGTTGAACCAACTCCCAAGTCTGATTCTGGTGTAGAGACTTCATCTCTTCATCCATTGCCATCTTCCACTTCATACTATCAATTCTCTGCACGGCTTCTCTGTAAGTACATGGGACATCATCATCAATTAGCGGAAGTGTGAATGCTACCATATTTGTGTATCTGGTAGGCTTTCTAATCTCCCTTCTTGGTTAAGTAGTGGCAATAGATTATGGTTGCTGATTGATCAGTGGTGATGGTGAGAGAGCCTCCATCTTAATTGAGATCTCTTCTTGATCATCAATTTCATCTTCACCACAATCGGTAGTCTGTGCAATCTTTTCTGGATCATCTCAAGTCTCAAGCACCACCTTAGAAAGAGTGTTTGGACTTTTATTCACTTTCTTTGAATTTTTCTGTCTCAGCATAACAAACTCATCAAATGTGACATCTCGGCTTAAGATGATCTTCTTCGATTCACCATACCAAAGTCAAAACCCTTTAAATCCTTCATTAAAGCCCAAGAAAACAACTTTCTTTGCTCTAGGATCTAGTTTGGATTCACTAACATGAAAATATGCAGAACATCCAAATATTTGCAATGAATCATAATCACAAGTAGGTTGTCTAGACCATACATCTTTAGGAGTTTTCCCATCTAATGCAGTCGCAAGAAGTCTGTTGACTATGTGAGTTGCATATTATAAAGCCTAAGCCCAAAATGCCTTGCTTAATTTGGATTGAGATGGCATACATCAAACTTTCTCAACCAAAGTACGATTCATTGGTTCTGTAACTCCATTCTACTGTGGTGTACGAGGAACTGAAAAATGTCTCATTATCCCTTCATCCTGACAAACTTTGAAGAAAGGATCTGATTTTTACCTACCACCATTATCAGATCTAAGCCTCTTAATTTTCCTGCCTTTCTGAGTCTCGACTATTTTTTTCCATTTAAGAAAGATATCCAGAACTTCATATTTGTGACTTATGGTGTATGTCCAGACAAATATAGAGAAATCATCAATAAAAGTCACAAACCGGCATTTACCTCCAATTGAAGCATTCTTGAAAGGTCCCCAAACATCCGTGTGAATATAATTAAGAGATCCCTTAGTATGATGAATGGCAATGCCGAACTTGACTCTTGTTTTTTTTTCATTACACAATGCTTGTAGAAATCAAACTTTCCAGTCTTGGCACCTTTCAAATGACCTTGCTTTATTAAGCCTTGTAAAACCTTTTCACCGACATGTCCTAAGCGCATGTGCCACAAGTAGGAAGAATCATTTGTCTTTTTCTTCAAAACTGCTTGAGATAGTTGGTCTTCCTGTAACTGTACTCCCATCTAGGAAATACAAGTTCTCCTTTCGAGTACTCTTCATCACTACAAATGCACCTCGTACAACTTTTAAGACTTAATTTTCCAATGTTACCTTATAACCATCAAAATCTAGAACACCTAAAGAAATAAGGTTTTTCTTTAGGTCAGGAATATACCTTACATTTGTAAGTCGTCTGATTATACCATCGTGCATCTTTAGTCGTACTGTTTCGATCCATTTTGTCTTATAGGCATTTTCATTGCCCATAAGTACAACTTCTCCATCGAGCTCTTCAAAACTCACCAATGTCTGTTTGGACACATATGATAAGAACATCCAGAATCAAGGATCCACTTATCTGAGTAGGTATCTGATGAGGAAACTGAAAAGGCTGATTCTTCATCTTCATCTTCATCTTCATCTTTATCGACCTTCTGTGCAACATTTGCATTTGACTTGTCCTTATTTGGAAAATATTTCTTCCAGTGTCCTTTCTGATGACAATAGGCACACTCATCCTTCATAAGAAATATTATGGATGACTCTCCTCTAAACTTTGATATGGATCACCCCCTATTATTTGATCCGTCAGATTTTTTGTTGTTCATCCTACCTCCAACTATCGTCAATGCTTTTGATATTGAGTCTCTGTGATCATGTTGATCCTTCTTCTGGTACTCATTATTTACCAAAGAATTTGAAACATCTATGAATTTAGCCTCATTTTTTTCATATAACAGGGTTGTGGTTAAATGCTCATAGCTCTCAATTAATGAATTCAGCAACAATAAAACTTTATCTTTATCGATAATTTCAACATCTAAATTTTGCAGAACGGCCAAAATTTTATTGAAATTATCTAAGTACTCATTCAGAGGGGTACCTTTCTTGTACTGGAAATGGAAAAGTTTCTTCTTCAAGTAGAGTCTGTTCTTAATACTTTTCGTCATGTACTTTTCCTTTAGTTTCTTCCAGAGAACCGCGGCTATATTCTCTTTCATGATAAAGTACTTCTGATCTTTTCCTAAGCACAGTTGAATTGTGCCATAATCTTGCCAGTTGACATAATTCCAATCTTTATTTGAATAATCTTCTTGCGTGGTCTCCAAGGCTATATTAGATCCTTCTCAGAACAATAGATCTAATACTTCACATTGCCACATACCAAAGTTATTGGTGTCATCAAATTTATTCACCTCAAACTTTGCATTGAAAAACATAGTTCTTCTAGTAGAATAACTTGGTTTGCCAAAAATTCTAAGGTCACCTTGCTCACCTTCTTCGATCTTTCTTTTATCAGCCATAAGTACAAACAGATAACATAAATTTTGCACTTACAACTTAAAACTATGTTTTTCCAAATTTTATACCTTATTTGAAAAAAACAGAGTCTACGGTTGAATCCGAAATGGCCCCATTGGCTAGAAATAGATCCAACTTAGTTGAAAACAGATGAAAAATGGACCAACTTGGTCCAAATATCACTAATGACTGAGTTGACTTGGTCCAACTCAGTGAGTTGACTTAGTTCCTAGTAGGAGCACTCTGATAGCTTTTGGTGGTGATTTTGACTTCTGATTTGAGTGATTCTTTCACCATTGCGTTCATTTCATCGAGAGATTTGATTTGATATATAATACTACTATATTTGAATCTGATACCAATTTGTTGTACACGGAAGTAATAAATAAGAGTATATGAATATATCAAAGCGGGAAAAAAGAAACACATAGAATCTACGTGGTTTGATAGTTTGTCTAGATCCACAGGAGGCATCAGATATTATTGAACTATCTAGGAAATATACAGAATAGATACACAGATTTCCTCACTAATAATATCTTTTAAGTGTTTTCTCAAACTCATAGAAAACTCTCAAATTCACTAAGTATTTTTTCTCTTTGAGTTTGCTTATGTTTTCTCTGATATTTTCCTTGTTCTTCAATGCATGAATTCCTTTATATTTATAGATGAAACAAGACTCCATTTTTCTAAATTATGCCACTAATTTTCTTAAATTAGGTCACTAATTTTCCTAAATTGGTTAATTAATTTGTTATTTTTAGAACCAATATTCAACAACCACAATTTTACGAGAGTCCTTACCTAAACAAGCATGGCCTCTTTGATTTTAACAATAACCAACAAAAATGCATTAAGTGAACGTGATTGAAGCTTATGTTTATTAAAGGAAGTCACATACCTGAAAATTGACAACCAAAAACCCTTAAACAATCATAATCAGGTGGCTTAAGATATAAAATCTCAAAAGGAGACAAACTAGTAAGAACTTTAGAAGACATTCTATTCAAAAGGTATGTTGCACTTGGAAAAGCATAAATCCAATAAGTCCTAGGCATATATGCATCAAACAACAATGACATACCTATTTCCATAATCCTCACTTGTCTCTTCTCTATTACACTATTTTATTCAAATGTACAAGGACAAGTAATCCTATGAATAACACCTTCTTGACTAAGAGCTGAACCAAGTGACTTAAAATTAGTCTCCATCAGATTGAATAGACGCAATATGTGACTCAAATTTTCATTTCTCCGTACTCTTAAATTAGAGAAAAATCATAATTACTTGATTTTTAGTTTGTAACAAAAAATACAAATTAAATTGAGAATGATCATCAATTATTGAAAGAAGATATTTGTCGTTAATTTATACACATTTCCTTAGGAGCAGTCCATAAATTCACGTACAGAATGGTTTATCAATTCTTATATGTGAAGAAACAAATGGTAAGATTGAGCTAATTTACATTCATGGGTGGAGCTTCTTCGAGCAAGAGGGATTGTACTTCTAGTCAAAATATTTACCAAAATTAATTACATATATATTTTTAGTATTAAAAAAATATTTTATTTACAATAATATATTGTGTTTAATTTTGTGTGTGCATATTTTGGTAAATCGTTATATGTATCAACAATATTTAACAGACATGTAAACAAAAATGATATACATAAATTGTGAGTAAAATAGTTAAATATAAGTATTTTTATTCACACATTTAACAAACAATATTTAGTTGCACACATAGAATTATAATAATATATATTATACAAAAATAATTTTTAAATCAATACAATGATAATAAAATATCAAAATCAAACATTATAAAAATAAAATAAAAAAAACACGATGATAAACTTAAAACTAAATTTTTTAAGGTTTTCATTCATACTTCAAAGTTTCTCATATATTGTTTAGCTTTAAATTTTTATTTTCTCTAATTTTATATTATTTCAATAATTTTTTGTTCATTTTTATCATTACTATAAAATTGATTTATTTCGTCAATTCAAGAAAATAAATGTAACAAGTGCATAAAAAAATATTTGTATTTGTTAGTCTTTTATATTTTAAAAATATATATTTTTAAATATATTCTTAAACTTAAAATCCTAAATCAATTCATATACTTTATATTTTAGCTATAGTTTTTAAACAGTATGTATATATGATATTAATACTTATTAAATTATTATATTTTTATTTATGTTAGATAGTTTTTATAATAAGTTATAATGTATCAACTATATGTTTCTCATGTAACAACGTAATATGAAAATTTTATCTTTAATTGAGAAGAATCCACCGTAGCTTTTAGCCTCTTAATAGATCTATATCATGATATATTTTTTACTATTAAATATTTAAATGTAATTCTCTATTTTATATAAAAAAAATTACACTTTAGTCCTCTCCAAATACTTTTATGGCTACGCCCCTATTTACATTGTTTACAAAAAGGAATACTACTATAACTACAAGTATTGGAAGGAAGAACATCACTTACACTAAACCTTTTGAGAGTAGACTTCATAGTGGTTAAGGATGGATGCCTAAGCCTTCCATGCCATTTCTCAAGTGAAGTAGAAAACATTACAAGAACCTTCTCTTTAGAAGAGCCACCTTTACCTTTGTACATTAATCCACGATCACTTTGGCTTTATAACCTCATTTCTCTTGAATGCAGGTCCTTTACACAAGAGCTATAAGGATTAAACTCTACTGACACATTATTACCATAACAGAGTTTTTTAAGAGATAGTAGATTGGTAGTTGCCTTAAGAGTGTACGAAACATTTGTTAAAGAAAGAACACCAGAATCATTTGCATGCAAATCACCATAACCAACAATCTGAATGAGAATTCTATAATTATTACCTAACATAAATCCTTCATTTCCAGTATAAGGCACAACTCTAGGAAGATTTTTTCAATCAGGAGTGTTGTGATGACTAGCTCCTGTATCAAGAAACGAAGAACAACTGGTATCCTCAGTTTGAATTTCATTACATTGAGCAACCATGGTAGATGAAACGGGTAACTTTCTAGTAAGCACATCTCTTAGCAAGAAACATGTTTGAGCATTATAACCAACCTTATCACATGTATAGCGGACATACTGGGCATTTAGAGTCACCTTTCTTGGCCACATTCTTGAAAGCATTCTATCTAGAAGAGGAACTTTGCTGACCTTGCACAGATTGATTCATGAAATGCTTAAAATTCCATGTATCAGTCTTTATTTGTGTTAGGAGAATCACAATTTCAATACGAACTTAATCAAGTTCTAAATAGCGGAATTAAACCTATTCTCCTTATTTGTGTGAATCTTTTAGGAAACAAATAAATAGAGCTCAAAAATGAAAACATGCACAAAATCAACACACAATTTACGTGGAAAAACCTTCCCGATGTAGGAAGGAAACAACCACGACACTCCTCTCCAAAACTTCCACTATCAAGAAACAATTGTACAATAATTCTCTCTAGGTAAAACTAGAGGCAAACAATCAACAACATCATCAAGAATACACTTCTTGGAAACTAACAATTATTTTCAAGAAAAATGGAAGGATCTAACCCAATTCGTAGTCACTGTACACTGCTCAGAATTTCACAAACTAGTAAGTCAAATCCAAATCCCATCGTACAGATTAAAGAGTATTGAGTCGTGAACCTGCCTGCAAAATATCAACTTAATCGGACCACAAACGACCTTCGATCGGAGCACTTGATGAAGACTGGCTGGAGAGGGAAAAACTGCTTTCTTTTCTGCTAGCTACTGCCTTTACTGCTGCAATTCTGAAAATCTCTGCATAAATACGCACTCATCAAACCCTAAATGGGTTTATTAATGAAGCAATGAAATGACACAATTACCCCCTTATTACTCCATGGGCTTTTAAGCCACATGGGCTTCATTTGGGCTCCTCCAAATAAGAGGAAACCCCAACAAATCTCCCCCCTTTTCAATTAGATGGAGGGATCTGCCATCCCGACAATTGAACAACAAACTTCAAGTTTTTCTCTTGACACTGCTTTTGTCGACATGTCAGATCCATTCTCATCAGTATGGATTTTCTCAAGTTCAAGCAACTTATTGTTAAGAGTATCCCTTATCCAATGATACCTCACATCAATATGCTTTGATCTTGAGTGAAATGCCGAGTTCTTCGCTAGGTGAATAGAACTCTGATTATCACAGAATAACACATACTTCTGCTGCTTGAAACCAAGTTCTCTCAAGAATTGTTTCATCCATAACAACTCCTTATAGGCTTCCGTTGCTGCAATAAACTCCACCTCTACTGTAGAAAGTGCAACACACTTTTGCAATCTTGACTGCCAAGAAACTACTCCACCAGAGAAAGTAATTAGATAACCTGAAGTAGACTTACGAGAATCTTCATCTCTTGCCAAATCTGAATCAGTGTATCCAACTAACACTGGTTTTCCACTTCCAAAGCTAAGTGTTAACTTGGAAGTATCTTGAAGATATCTCATAATCCACTTTACTGCATCCCAATGTTCTCTTCCTAGATTCGAAAGAAAATGACTAACAACTCCAACTGCATGAGCTATGTCTAACCTCGTACACACCATTGCATACATTAAGCTTCCTACTACTGAGGCATATGGAACCTTTTCCATATCTTCCTTCTCTTTATCTGTTGAAGGGCCTTGACTCGATCTCAACTTAAAGTGATTAGATAAAGGAGAAGAAACCACTTTAGCTTTATCCATATGAAACCTTTCAAGTACCTTGTTTATGTACCGTTCCTGTGACATGTACAACTTATTTATTTTCTTGTCTCGACAAATTTTAATACCAAGAATTTGTTTTGTTGGCCCCAAGTCCTTCATGGCAAGGGACTTACTCAACTGCTTCTTCAAATTATCAATTCTTGAAGAATTTCTACCAACAATCAACATGTCATCAACATAGAGCAATAAAATGATAAACTCATCATTAGAGAATTTCTACACAAAAACATAATGATCAGAAGTTGTCTTCTTGTAACCATGTTCCCCCATAACTGACTCAAACTTCTTATACCATTGTCTAGATGCTTGCTTCAACCCGTAGAGGCTTTTCTTTAACTGGCATACATAATCCTCTTTTCCTTTAACCTCAAAACCCTCTGGCTGCTCCATATAAATCTCTTCCTCCAACTCACCATGAAGAAAGGTAGTTTTCACATCCATTTGCTCAATTTCTAAATCTAAGCTTGCTGCTAGACCTAGAACAACACGTATGGAAGACATCTTCACAACATGAGAGAAAATATCATCAAAATCAATACCTTTTCTCTAATTGAATCCCTTGACGACCAGTCTAGCTTTGTATCATGGTTATGAATTTTGTTCTTCTTGCTTCACCCTGTAGACCCACTTGTTCTTCAAAGCTCTCTTACCCTTAGGCAACTTTACCATCTCAAACGTGTGATTGTCATACAGTGATTACATCTCATCTTCCATAGCACCAACTCAGTATGCTATGTTTCCATCTTCCATCGCTTTTGCATAACATTGAGGTTCTCCCTCATCTATCAATAACACGTATTCATCTGTATCATACCGTGTGGAAGGACGTCGGTCTCTGGTAGACCTCCTAGGTGGAATTTCTGGTTCTAGCAACTGATCAATAGTCTAGTGATCTATTTCAGCTTGCATATCTACATCATCTGAACCCTGTTGGTCATCTTGAACATTTTGTTCCATCTATACTGATAAAGGAACCGGATCTAGGTCAATCAAATCATCGCTATACTGATGCTCATTTTTCTATCTTCTCAACATCTTGTATAGTTTGATCTTCTATAAACACAACATCACGACTCCTTACCAGTTTCTTCTCAACTAGATCATAAAATCTATAGCCAAATTCATCCAGACCATAACCAACAAAGATACACTGTTGTGTCTTCACATCGAGCTTAGATCTCTCATCTTTTAGTATATGCACAAATGCCTTGCAACCAAAAACGTGAAGATGATCATAAGAAACATCTTTGCCAGTCCAAACTCTGGTTGGTACATCAAACTGAAGAGGAACACATGGTGTGAGATTAAGAACATGTACAACTGTATTCAAAGCCTCACCCTAGAAAGATCTTGGAAACTGAGCCTACGAAAGAAGACATCTTACTCTTTCAACCAATTTCCTGTTCATTCTCTCAACCAGCCCATTTAACTGAGGAGTCTTGGGAGGTGTCTTTTGATGTCGAATGCTCTGATGCCTACAATACTCATCAAAAGGACCTGAATACTCTCCCCCATTATCTATTCTGATGCACCACAATTTCTTCCCAGTCTGTCTCTCCACTAAGGCTTGAAACTGTTTAAACACATCTAATACTTGATCTTTGCTCTTCAAAGTATACACCCATAACTTTCTTGAACAATCATCTATGAAGGTCACAAAATAATTGGCACCACCCAAAGTTTTTGTCTTCATAGGACCACATACATCAAAATGTACCAAATCAAGTATGTATTGTTTCTTGAAGGAGGGGAACTCTTGAAAGAAACTCTATTTTGCTTCCCTACCAAACAATGAGTACATATTCTTAAACAAACATCATTCATTCCAGAAAGAAGATTCTTTTTAGTCAATACTGCCAAGCCTTTCTCACTCATGTGAGTAAGTCTCTTATGCCACAATTCTGATGTGAGCTCATCTGTCACAGCATTAATAACGCCTTTAAAGAGTCTCGCCTGCAGTATATACAAACTGGAATGCTTGTTCCCACGAGCAACAACCATAACACCTTTAGTAAGTTTCCATTGACCATTACTAAAGGTATTGCAATATCCTTCATCATCAAGTTTACCTGTAGAGATCAAGTTCAAACGAATTTCAAGAATATGCTTTACCCCTCTAAGAAGTAGCCTCATGCCATTATTCATCTCCAAACACACATCTCCAATACCAATGACTTTAACCAAGCCATCATTACCCAACTTTACTGTCCCAAAGTCACCTGCTGTATAGGATGTAAAGAATTCCTCTCAAGACGTAGCATGAATGGAGGCTCCACTATCAATAACCCAACTGATCTCGTGACATGCAATATTGACAACATCTTCATTATAAACAACGAGAAAGTCTTCTGAACTAGCGGTGACAACTCGATCATTTTCTTTACCAATATCACCCTCTTGTTCTTTGTCTTTCTTCTTGTTATCCCGCTTCAACTGTCTACAATATTTCTTGATGTGCCCTTTCATGCCACAGTGATGACACTCAACATTAGAAAACCTGGATTTGCTTCTTCCTTTTTCTTTGTTCTTGAAACCTCTGCTTTTACTCCTCCCTCTTCTTTCTGTAACCAAAATCTCTGACTGTTGAAAAGACCCATGTGATTTTCTTCTCATTTCTTCATTCAAAACACTACTCTTAGCCAGATCCATGTTGATTACACCATTTAGAGCTGAGTTACTTAATGACATTCTAAATGTTTCCCAAGAGTCTGGCAACATACCCAATAAACGCAACCCTTGAATCTCATCATCAAACTTGATACTCATTCCAGCTAACTGATTGATTATTCCTTGGAACGTATTCAAGTGATCTGTCAATGGAGTTTCATCCTGGTACCTTAAAGCCATCAACTGCTTTATAAGAAACATTTTATTATTTCCTGTTTTTTGAGCATACAACTCTTCAAGTTTATTCCATAGTGACCGTGCATGTAAATCTCCACTAATATGATTCAAAACATTATCATCTATCCACTACCTTATATACCCACAGACTTGTCGATGTAACAAAGTCCATTCTTCTTCAGATAACTTTTCTGTCTTCTCAGAGGCAAACACCGATAAATGAAATTGTTTGACATAAAGTAGATCTTCCATTTTCCCTTTCAAAGTGTGATAATTAGAACCATTCAAAGTAATCATTCTACTCAAATTTGCTTCCATTATTCAACACAAGAAATTCAACAATAATAATCATAGCTCTGATACCACTTTGTTAGGAGAATCACAATTTCAATATGAACTTAATCAAGTTCTAAACAGTGAAATTAAACCTATTCTCCTTCTTTGTGTGAATCTTTTAGGAAACAAATAAATAGAGCTCAAAAATGAAAATATGCACAAAATCAACACAAACAATTTACGTGGAAAAACCTCCCAGTGTAGGAAGGAAACCACGACACTCCTCTCCAAAACTTCCACTATCAAGAAACAATTGTACAACAGTTCTCTCTAGGTAAAACTAGAGGCAAACAATCAACAACATCGTTAAGAATACACTTCTTGGAAACTAACAATTATTTTCAAGAAAAATGGAAGGATCTAACCCAATTGGTAGTCACTATCCACTGCTCATAATTTCACAAACCGGTGAGTCAAATCCAAATCCCACCATACAGATTAAAGAGTCTTGAGTCGTGAACCTTCCTGCAAAATATCAGCTTAATCGGACCACAAACGGCCTTCGATCGGAGCAATTGATGAACACTGGCTAGAGAGGGAAAAACTGCTCTCTTTTCTACTAGCTGCTACCTTTGTTGCTGCAATTCTGAAAATCTGTGCCGAAATACACCCTTATCAAACCCTAAATTGGTTTATTAATAAAGCAATGAAATGACACAATTATCTCCTTATTATTCCATGAGCTTTTAAGTCATATGAGCTTCATTTAGACTCTTACAAATAAGAGGAAAACCAACAATTTGTTCCATTAGTACTTCCTCTATTGAAATTGGACTCGGAAGAATTCTCATTCTTACGATGAAGCTTGGTAAGATTTTCCTGAAAAATACCTCTTTTGATTACCAAATGATTCCTTGTGCAACCTCTTTTCAAACTCTTCAAGATGATTCTGAACAATATTAATGGAAGGCTTAACATCCCATGTCTTGATATTAGAAATAAAATTATTATATCTTAGCCCCAAACCACAAAGAATATACAGCAAAAAGTCTCTATCACTCACAGGTTCACCAATAACAGCCAAATGCATAGCCAATGTTTTAGCTTTGATAAAATACTGAGAAACAGTTGAACCATCTTTGGACAAATTCTGAAGCTGAGAGCGTAAATCCATAGTTTTGAATTGAACATCAATCGTGAAGGTTTCTTCAAGAGCAATCCATTTTTCTCTAGTAGTCATACGACTGCTCAAATAGCTGAACATTCCAACTAAATCCACCCTTCTATGGCAGAATTTAGTCAATCCAACACCTGATGGATGAATCTTGGAAGTATACACAAAGAATTGTCTATAATACCTTCAAGCCCATATGCTGTAACATAGGTGAGTAGTTGATCTTTCCAACCATAGCTAACACATGTACAAGTATTATTGGTTAACAGTTACTTTAATTAATTGAATAAATTTAATAATTTTTTAAAAAATTTATCTCTAAAATTTTAAAAATTATATAACAAAATCATATATTTTATAAATTTAAAGATTTATGTTTGAAGCGCCTTAAAGTTAGAAGAATAATGAATAGTTAAGCCTAATAATTTACACTTGTAATTTCCGATTGAAGGTACCTGATAGCATGATAGAACTTGACAAATAAAATCAGTTTTAATTTTTTGATTACATCATCTGGAATTTTACGTGCTTAGTTGTTATATTTTCATGTTTCAAAATGTTCAAATTCCGAGCTTTGATAGTTTTTTGAACATAAAAAATAATAAGTTTTGAAAACTATTTTTTTCTTCACTTTTAATTTTATTAATTTTATTAATATTTTTTAAATATCAAATTAAGTTAGATAAATATTTGTAATAGCAATGCGTAAATAATCTATTCAATTTTTTCTAAATTTATAAGTCTAGTCTGATTTATCGAATTCGAATTAGATTTGATCTATAGATTTTATAATGTATTAAATTTTAATTAAAAAATATATAATTAAATTTTTATAATAATTTAATAATTATTTAAATATATTTTTTATTTTTTTATTTTTTTAATAATAATTATAAATAATAAACTTTATAATTCATACATTAATTTAAAATTTAAATACTACAAGTCATTTTAAATGGATTATTTGAATTTGGATTCAATTATCGAATTAGAATCAGATCATGTTAATATTTGTGAAAAATAACCTATTTTAATATGCTTAATTATCGTCCTTAATTTATATTAATATTAAAACTTTCTATAAAATTTCATTTTGCTACTTTTTCATTCAATTTATTACTTTAAGTTTCGAATTCCTTTCGATCAAGTATTCCTGCCAAAATGGGGAGAAATTATTTACTGTTATGTTGTGGTATTCTATATAAATTAAATTTATGATTACGGTAATTTTTTATTATTTATTTTAAAAAATAAATAAATACCTAATATTTAATAAAAAATAATAAATATATTTTAAGGATAATAAATAATACCTTTATAGAAAGGCTGTATTATTTCCTTACAAGAATAAGATACCATTATACTATTTTAAAGAAAAAACTAGGATACTTTGGTATATAAATATAACTTATATTTAAGAAGTTTTATTTTTTAATCTACTCATATAAATCATTTAAAAAGTGTATTTTCTCTTTTATAACACTACAAAATATATTTAATTTATATTATAAGAAAAATGAATATATGTTTATTTCTTTTTAGAGTTAAAAATAAAATTTTATATATAAAAAAGATTATGTTATGTAATTAAAACACACTAAAAACTAAAACAAGTGCCTTTTAATTCTTAGTGTAGTAAGAGAGATCCCAATGAATATGAGTTTAAAAATTGATACGAGTGTTATTTATATATAAAAATAACAAAAATATTATTTTATTAGTATTGATTTATTTTAGTTTTTTAATATATATATATATATATATTAATTATTAATAATATTATTTTTATTTTTACTATTAAATATAAATAACTAATATATTAAATTTTTATTCAAATTCAATTTCATTCTTTTGGTTTCCTACAAAAACCTTCACGGCCCTTTTCTCATCAAAAGAACCTCGGATACACAATCTTAATTGATTTTGATTTTGATTTTTAATTTTTTTTACTATTTTTAAAATGAGAAGGCTTATTTTTGTTAATTACCTCAAAATCATATTTAATATCAATATTTTAAAGCAAAAATATATCATTTTATTTTTATTACATGTACCAATTAAATTATTTTTTAAAATATTTTTATTAATTTCTAAAATTTATATTAAATACAGCGACGTTGCAGGAACACTATCTTAAATGCCCTTGAAGTTTGATATATCTTTAATTATGTCCCTAAATTTTATAAAATATCAAAAATACTCTTATATTTTAATGGTATTAATTCTCCATCCATTAATATTTAGATTATTATTCCTAGGTTTTGATACCAATTTTAGCGGATCAATATAATTTTTAATCGGGGATTAATATTAACCTAGTTGATGATCTTTGTTTATTTATTGAAAGTAATAATTTGTCTAAAAAACTTATTATTTTTCTGTATAAGTCTAATTTTTTTTATATTCATTACAATTGCATAGTATATAATGTTCTTCATTATGTTGGTTGCTTAATTCTAATCTTGAATCTATTAATTGTCTTTTAAAATTAAAAATTACTCTTTCATTTGTTAAATCTAATAGTTCTAATTTAATGATTCAATGTTTATAAAGTATTATCTTGATAAATCATATGTGTTGAATGCATATTATTTTGTCCTATTTGTAGTATACAAACAGATTTTTCTTATGTACATACAATGAATTTATAATATTCAAAGAAGTAATATCCAAACATTAAGTTGTTAAATTCTTCTTCCTTTATTCTCACATATTTTTGACTAAAATAGTCTTTTAATGTCCTTAAAAGGGGATGGTCTATGATGCTTGTAATAGCTTTAATATAATCTGTATAGATATCTAATAAGGTGTTAAATCTTTTAAAATTTTCAATACAAGTTTCGTAGTCTTCATTTTTAAAATATTCATTTAAATGATAGAGATAACTTTTATCAAATGTTTCCATTGGAATTATTAGTTGTTTATTTCTAAAAATAATTTCCATTTTCCTCTTTTAACAATATTATGTCTTGTTGTAAGCAAATATTTAAACATTCAAGATTCTTAGCTAGCTTAAATTTATAATTATTATACCTAAATTTGATGGATCCACCACGATCTTCCCTTATGTTCGTCTTCTTTTGTTACACTTGTTATGCCTCAGCTTTGCTTAAACCTCAATGCCTTCCTGGCAATGGTGAGCCTTTTGAATCCATACATAAATGGTGTCCAATAGTTGACTTACTAGAGAAGAGTAATTGAACTCCATTTTATTCATAATAATAATTGTTACAACTTAAGGCCAACTAAGAACCTTGAAAGGGATGCTTAGCTACTCATAATTACTAGGTATAACATTATTGGTTTTAAGATTTCTAGATAGAGAGGTTTTCTATGCTAGAGTGTTTCAGAGTAGAGAGCTCTAGATTGTTGTGTATTCGAGTGTGTTCTGAAATGATAATAAGGGTTCCTTTTATAGAACAAGGAATCCATGTTTACAAGACTAAAATTATTATTTTACCCTTGTTTTAATAATTCATCTGCCTTTCTACTTTAAAGGATAGCCACTTCTTTTTTCCTTGGCACATTCTGCCGACTAAGATGTGGGGTCTACATCTTTATTTCTTTTGTAGTCTTCTACCGACAGTTTCTTTTCTTATTTTTCTTTTTCATTTTCTATCGACGGTTCTTTTGATGACGTTGATGATGACACATCTTCATCTTCTCGATCTTTGATGTAGAGAATGCATTTGTGGTCTTTGGTAGCTTTTCTGGCATAGAAGCAGAATACCTTACTTGTTTCTTGACCAATTTCTAGGTTGTTGTAATTAAAATTGGTTTCATATTTGGTGATTTTTTCACCATCTTCTTCTAACAGAGCCATGCTATTGTGGGAAATAATGATGACTTTACTAGTTGAATAATTTACTTTAATCTTAGTGGAATTGTCAATCTTCTTGAGTTCATAGTAAATTTGGCTTAACATTTGACCTCTTAATACACAGAGTTCTTCTATGTTAAATTTCTTTTCTGGAAGTGCTATTGGTTTGGGAACTTCTCTGTTTGTGTTGGAAATCCCTATCTTGATGAAGTGGTAGGGACTAATACTTCCTTCCTCATTCCAGTCCATTAATGAATTGAAAAAACTAAGACAAACAGGTTTATCACCTGCCTTAATTTTTCTTCTGAAATTCTTAATTACTCTTTTAAAATTTTTTAGGAAATAATTTAACTCACTTAAATTAATTCCTGGATATATATTTCTATTAGTCTTGCATGAAATGCTTTATACACAAATATTGGATCAGCTCCTTCCAATATATTGAATTTACTTCTTGTAGGAAATTCCTTGTCTATAGTATAGAATTTCATATATTCAATATGTTATTGGGTAGATTTTCTAGTCAAATTATAGAGACTCAACCATTGTAGTTTGCTGAGGTTTCTATATTGGTCTTTTTCATCTTCATTGATTGAAGTAGTTCTAGGAGATGTCTCCCTGAATAGTACTGAATGTTTTACTATTTTTGATGTCTCTGGAGAAGATGTTTCTTTAAATATCATTGGAGGCCTTGCTATATTTTCAAGATTTGTCAATCTGATTGGTGCTATTGGTTGTTGTTGTAGTGCTGCAGAATAATTCTTTACTATCTCCTCTAGAGTTATTAGTTTTGGTGTTTTGTATTTGGCATAACTACCTTCAACTTCTATTCTGTTGGTGAAGGCTTTATGAGTTACTCCACTAAATCCTAGAATAGATTTGCTAGCTTCTACCCAGTTGTTATAAATTCCTGGTTTTGGGCCATTATAGACCACATAATTTTTTTTTATGTTTTTCTTCTTCTACCTCATCTGCCCAATTGAGTTTTGTAGTTTTAGAAGTTTTTTGTGTACTGTTATGTTCTTCCTTTTTTAATGAAGATTCCTCATTTGAGCTTCTGGTCTCTAGAGGTTGTTTTGCACAATTAAGTTCTTCCTGTTTCTTTCCTATTTCCATAAGAGATTTCTCGAGATATAACAACTTGAGTTGTTCCTGTAGGATTTTTATCTCCTTTTCTTTTATCTTGATTTTAATATCAAGATGTTCCATTCTTGAAAACATAAAATAGTTAGAGGTGTTAATTCTCTAGTAAGGGCATCAACTAAACTATTTTAATGGCCTGAAAGATGTTTAACAATAAAATTATAATGGTTGAACCATTATTTCCATCTAACTAATCTTCCTTGTTTGTAATCACCTGCAATATTAGTTCTTAAGAAATAACCAAAATTCTTGTTATTTGTTCTAACAATGAATCTAGAGCTTATAACATATATTGCAAATTTCTTAATAGCCTTTTTAACAGCTAAATATTTTTTTTCATTACTATGATAATTTAATTCTGAACCTTGGAAAGATCTTGATGTATATCTACAAAGATATTCATCTATTTCATCTACTCTTGCTTTAAGAACTGCTTCCTAATATTCTTGTGAAGCATCTGTTTCACTTATCATCTTATCATCTGGTTCTAGATGGTATAAAGTTGGTAAATTTTTTACCTTTTCTTTTACTCTATCCATATATAGAGTATCTTTTTCTGTGCATTTCCAAATATGATTTTTTTTTAATTTTGCTTGTAATGTGATGCTTATTTTCGCAAGTGTACGAATCGTTCAAGTAATAAAGTGTACAAAAGTACGGATATCGAACCCACAAGGAATGGTGTTACTAAGTACCGAAATTGACTAACCCTAATTTTATTTGAAAACCGAATTGTTGAAATTGTTTTAAAAGCAAATTAACATAAAACTAAACGCAAATAACAAAATTTAATGTTGTTCACAAATGATTAAAAACGCTAAGGCATTTGATTTCGCTAAATCAATTCAATCCGATTTCAAGTCATGTTATATGAGAATCAAAGCTAAAAGTGATGGTTGAAAAACCCAAATTTACCTAATACTCTCTCTCGAGTTATATTAGAATTACTTATCTATGAAAATCAACTATATTTCTATGAAGATTTAATCACAAACAAGCACATTAAGATTTATGGAATTTCTAGAGTAACCACATACATCATGCATTAGTTTTCACACTCGCATTCAACATACGGTATTTATCACAAGAAGCATTCAATACATATCTCCTCTCGGTCTCAATATAATGCAACTAATCATCTAAATCTTGGACAGAAATTTAAAAGCATTAAGCATGGAAATAAACACTCAACTTGAAAACAATGAACTCATATAACAATAACAAAAGAAATCAGATTTCCTTGATTCAACTACGTCATAGCCTTAGCAAAAATGAATTAGTTCATAACGGAAATAAGAACAACCATTATTTCAATTGAATTCATGAATAACAAATCTGAATAAAATGCAGAATATGAAGGCTAAGGAGAAGAGATGAAAAAATCTTGAAGATGAAGACTTGGTAGCAACAATGGTGATGATCCTTCAAGCTTCTCCAAACTTTCTCTCCAAAATTGCCTTTTTTTCCTCCAAAATTGACTCAGATCTATTCTCTCTGCCGTCCCCCTCTTTCTCCATCATATTGTATATATAGATCTAGGGTTTGGGGGGCAATTTTGGAACAAAACACAATAAAAAATGTGTTTTCGGACGAAACTCGCCGGTGGCGACATCATTCTCACCGCGGCAAGATTTCTGGAAAAGTTACGCTTTTTGTTCCGCTAAATCTCGCCGGCGGCGAGATTACTGTGGCCGGCGGTGAGATGCACTTGGCCGGCAGCGAGGTTAAGTTGGCCGGTGGCGAGATTGCTTTGCCAAAATCCGTGCTCCCTGCATGATTTTCAACGTATTCTCTGTAAGGTTTTCGCCGGCGGGGAAATTCCAAATTTTGAAATTTTGTTTTCTTTTTATTTGCACTCAATCCCGTTCATTGAAATTTGTCCCAAACTTCTCCAAAATCATGATTTTACCTGAAATTGCACTTTAAACACGAAATACCCGTGAAATGACATTTATGGATTAAATAATCAAATAAACGCAATTTTCACACAAATATCAACATTTAAATCATAACAAAAATGCAATAATTTGACTCTTATCATAATGGTTTTCTCATTTCTACAAGTTTCTTGATATAGAATTCTGCATATGTTAAATATCCTAAAAATCTTTGTAATTGGTTTTTATCTTTTAATTCACTAGGAAAACCTTGAATATTATTTAGTATATGGGGTTGTAGATTATGTTTTCCATTTTCAATTTCCAACCCTATGTATTTAATTTTTTGTTGAGCAAGTACTATTTTCTTTTCAAAAAGTACAATGTCTTCTTTTCTACATTCTTGTAGAATATTGATAATATTCAAATAATGTTTATGTAATCCATTACTGAAAACCAAAATATCATCTATGTAAACACAACAAATATCTTGTAATTTCTTAAAAATGTTATTCATATATCTTTGAAAAATACCTGGAGCTTGTTTTAATTTAAATGGTATAACTGTCCATTGGAATTGTCCTTGGGGGAAACTAAATGCTATTAATTTTTGGGATTCTTCATCCAGTCTTATTTGCCAAAATCCACTTTTGTAATCAAAACTCGAGAAGTATTTCTTTCCTTTTATTAATGATAGTAGTTCTTCCTTTTTTGGAATGAAATAACCATCGTCAATGGTTTCTTTATTCAGTGCTTTAAAGTTTATTACCATTCTCTTTTTTTCTCTTCTTTTCTCAGCTTCTTTTTCAACTAAGAATGTTGGACTAGAGTGAGGTGAATTACTTGGTATTATGACTTTTAATTCCATAACTTCTTGAATTTGTTTTCCAAATTCAATCCTGTCTTCTAGAGTATAAATCATTGGTTTTACTCTTATGATCTTTGTAACTTAAGATTGAAAAGAATTCATTCTCTTATTTTCCATTCAAAGATACACAAAGCTAGGGACACTATTTGGGACACTATTAGTGATAGACACCTAATACACAACTAAGACACTTAATATACAACTTAACTAGTGATAGACACCTAATACACAACTAATATATCTAGCACTCCCTATCAAGTTGGATCATAGATATTAATCATACCCAACTTGTTACAAAGATAATCAACTCGAACCCCAATTAAAGCTTTCGTGAAGATATCTCCTAGTTGTTCTCCAATCTTCACATATCCTGTAGAAATAAAACCTTGTTGAATTTTCTCGCGAACAAAATGACAATCAATTTCAATGTGTTTGGTTTGCTCATGAAACACAGGATTAGAAGCAATATGAAGAGTAGCTTGGTTATCACACCACAATTTCGCTAGTATTAAAATTTTAAGACCTACTTCATTCAAGAGTTGATATATCCACATTATCTCATACACAAATTGTGACATAGCCTTATATTCTGACTCTGCACTTGATCGTGACACAACATTCTACTTCTTACTTTTTCATGAGACCAAATTTCTTCCAATGAAAATACACTAGCCTGATGTGGATCTTCTATCCACTTTGGAACCTGCCTAATCTGCATCTGAACAACATTCAATATGAGTGTGTCCATGATATGCATACAAGATACCACGTCCAGGTGCTCCTTTCAAGTAACACAAAATTTTCTCTAACGTTGCCCAATGATGAACTGTTAGGGATGACATAAATTGGCTAACAACACTAACCGAATATGCAATATCTAGACGAGTCACGGTCAGGTAATTCAGCTTTCCAACCAACCTTTGATATCTCTCAAATTCTTTAAAGAGTTCCCCATCTCCTGTAAGGTGGATGTTCGGAGTCATTGGAGCACTACAAGGCTTTGCTCCCAATTTTCCTGTCTCAATTAATAAATCCAGGACATATTTTCTCTAAGATAGAAAGATACCTTTTTTACTTCTTGTGACTTCAACACCTAAAAATACTTTAGCATCCCCAAATCCTTCATGTGAAACTGAGTATAGGAGAAAGACTTAAGAGATGAAATTTACATAGTATCACTTCCAATAATAACAATGTCATCTACATACACAACTAAAAGAATGATACTAGCTTCTGATTGTTTGTAGAACATAGAATGGTCAGACTTGCTTTTCATCATACCAAATATTTCTATAGCTTGACTAAAATTTTCAAACCAAGCACGAGGACTCTTTTTCAAACCATACAAAGATTTGTAGAGATGACAAACTTGCCTAGACTCCCCCTGACCAACAAAACCAGGAGGTTGCTTCATAAACAGCTCCCTTGAAGATCACCATAAAGAAAAGAATTCTTGATAACTAGTTGATGCAAAGACCAATGGTGAGTAGCTGCCATAGAAATAAACAATCGAACATAGGTCAATTTAGAAATAGGAGAGAAAGTGTCATAATAGTCCAATCCATAGGTTTGAGCATATCCCTTAGCAACAAGACTGGCCTTTAATCGAGCTACTGACCCATTCGGATTAACTTTAACTTTGAACATCCATTTGCATCTGATAGCCCGTTTCCTCAAAGTTAAATCAACCAAGTCCCAAGTACCATTGTCATCCAAAGCATTCATTTCCTCTATCATTGCATGATGCTAACTAGGATGAGATATGGCTTTATGAATAGTTTTAGGGATAGAAATAGAATCAAGAGAGGCAATAAAAGAGAAAAAGGAAGACAAGAAGCAGTTATAAGAAACAAAAGAAGAAATAGGATAAGTACATTGACGTTTACCTTTGCGTAATACAATAGGAAGATCATTGTTTAGGACTAGATCTAATGACGAAGGAACAGGTCCAGGACATGAATTAAAAGGTCTATATCTAGAGTATACTTGAGTAATAGGAGGCCTGACAGAAACTGGATCTGAGATAGGTTCAAATGATGTGATAGAATGGACTAAAAAACCATCATCCTCCCTCTGACGTGCAGGAGGAAGAGAAGACGAAAAATAGGGTATGTCTTCCATGAAAGTAACATCAATTGAGATAAGATATTTGTTAAGACTAGGACAATAACATCTATAACCTTTCTGAAGACGAGAATAACCAAGGAAGATACACTTCAAAGACTTGGGATCTAATTTAGTAACATGCGGATGAACATCCTGAACAAAACAAGTGCTACCAAATATCCTAGGGTCAACCGAAAATAGTGACTTATTAGGAAACAAGATTTTGTAATGAATATCACCATGAAGAACAGATGAGGGTATGTGATTAATAAGAAAACATGTTGTTGAAAATGCATCGGCCCAAAAAGGTTTAGAAACATTCATTTGAAATAATAAGGCACATGTAGTTTTAAGAATATGTCTGTTCTTACGTTCTGCCACTTCATTTGGAGATGGAGTATCAACACACGAAGTTTCATAAAGCATGCCATTTTGAACCATATAAGATTGAAAAAAATTTAATGTATATTCTTTGGCATTATCACTTCGCAAGGTACAAATTAAAGCATTAAATTGAGTTTTAATCTCAGTACAAAATGTGCAAAAAATAGAAAACAATTCAGAACGAATCTTCATTAAATATAGCCAAGTTACACAAGAATAATCATCCACAAAAGTAACAAAATACTTAAATCCAGGTTTTAAAAAAATAGGACAAGGACCCCAAACATCGAAATGAACTGATTCAAAAGGAACACTAGCACGTTTATTAACTCTTGGATTTGAACTAAGACGATGGTGTTTTGTAAATTGACAAGACTCACAATCTAATGAAGACACCTTACTAAATTGAGGACAAAGTTTCTTAAGTAAAGGAAGAGATGGATGATCCAGTCTACAATGTGCCTCGAAGAGAGAGGTTACACCAGAGCAAGCAAAAAATTTCGATATTGGTGTGTTAAGAATATAGAGGCCTCCAAATTCATATCCTTTACCAATAGTCTTCTTCGTCATAAGATACTGAAATAAGCAATGATCAAGAAAAAATGAGATGCAATAATTAAGATTATGAGTAAGCTGACTTACAGATATCAAATTAAAGGATAAGCTAGGTAAATGTAAGAAAGACGACAAAGGAAGCAAAGGAGTGAGAGTAATTGTGTCAGACCCAAGAACATGAGATTGTGACCCATCGGCTAAGGTAACTGTAGATGTGGAAGTGTGTGATTGAAGAGTAGAAAAGAGACTAGAATTACTTATCATATGATCTGTGGCACCAGAATCAATAACCCATTTGGAAGATGAGGAAAGAAGGCACACATTTGGTTTACTTGAATCAACAATAGCAGTGATAGAAGGTGATGAAGACTTTAGTGATTCTTGATATTGTGAGAACTTGGTAAATTCATCTGTAGAGATAAGAATCGACTTTTCAGAAGTATCATAAGTGGATGCAATATTGGCTGAGTGACCTTTTTGATTCTTGTACTGAAGCTTTTTACAGTCACGTTTCGTATGTCCTGGTTTACGACAATAGTGACACATAATACCTCCTGGGTCATTTGGTCGAGTTTTAAACCCTTGTGAGCCACCTCCTTTGTTTTCACTCATATAAGTTGACCATCCAGGCTCATAATTATTATTTCAGCTGACCAAAGCATCATTTAATTGAGCAAGTGGAGATGGAGTGCCTTCTATACAAAGTACTCGACTAAATACTTCTTGTAAATAGGAGATCTCAGAACCAGAAAGAACCTGTGACTTAGCAATCTCAAAATCAGAGGGAAGACCAGCAAGAAAACTCATGATCGCCATTTTCTCCCATTGGCTTTGCTGAACCTTCACATCAGGGCTAAAAGGCATCAAACTATTGAGCTCCTCATAAGTCTTTTTGAATTCCATAAAATAATTCATTAGGGATTGATCTTGTTTGTCTACAAGGTAAAATGCTTTGCATACCTCATACATGTGAGAAAGGTTTCCTTTACCAGAATATAAGAAATCCAAATATTCATCAATTCCTTAACGAATTCACAATGATTAAGCAAGCCAATTACATCGCTTTAAATAGAATTCCGAATTTGCAGAAATATGAAGGCATATTCTCTAAGCCATGTCTGCTTTCAATCATCTTTAGGAGGATCATGAGTCAATGAGTATCTTTGTCGATACTTCTCAAATAAATTTGAATGGTCTTGCTCCAAGCCAAATAATTCGAACCATTAAGCTTATAGTCCGTGATTTTAGACATCACAGGTACCATATTAGTCACAACATTAGATTTGTTTTCAACCATAACTCCTAAAAACTACAAGGTAATGAATAAGTGAGCAAAAAAAATCCAATAGGGGTAGCAACCAAACTTGCAGCAAACAAGAACACAAAATTGGCCAAAAAACCCAAATTGGAAGAACCCAAACGTGAACAATCACAAAGCAATAAGTTCCAAACCACCATAGATGACGTAGGGGAACTCTAGAGAGTAACACGAGGATGACTGGAGAAGACTGCTGGAGGAGACGCACTATCACATGCCAACACGTGGGAAAATTGTAGAAATTTGTAGTTGTGCATGGGGCCCACTTGTGGCTCGTCTGGTGATCGGACTTCGGGGTTTGGCTAGTCGACGGCTGGGCTTCCTCCCTGTGCTAGCGGTGAGAATAAATTTTCACTCCAAAAGGGTGTTCCAAGTTGGAACCCAAAAATGTACTCAACCCTAATTTGAATGAGAAAAAAAATCCCAATTTTGTAACCCAAATGCTCTAATACCATGTAACTTAAGATTGAAAAGAATTCATTCTCTTATTTTCCATTCAAAGATACTACATATTTATATACAAAGCTAGGGACACTATTTGTGACATTATTAGTGATAGACACCTAATATACAACTCAACTAGTGATAGACACCTAATACACAACTAATATATACAATAATCTTGTTAGGATCTCTTAATTTTATGTTGACTATTGTTTTAGATTTATTTATTTTTGGATCCAAAGGATTTTCTAAATTGACTGTTTTTAATAGTTTTGTAATGTCTGTTAGGGATTTGTCTTCTTGTATTTCATTGAGAAAAGAATTTTGTTTTCTTCTATATCTAATGAAATATTTTCTAAATAAGGTTTTTTTTGGTCTTCTATTTCACCACGTTTTCACTTTTTATGTTGTTGCATAAAAGTTGGGTTTGAGACAGTTAAAGTTTTTCTTACTTCAGAAACATAGATGGTATCTCCTTCTAAGGTTGTGAGACTTATTTTGTCAAAATATTGTGTGAAAGGTTGATATAAGTTTAGGAAATTATTTCCTATTAACAAATCTACTCCTATTTCTTGTTGATATATGATAAGAATGTGAAAGTTTTCTCCTCCTATCATTATATCAATATCTTTTAATACCTGATTGAGTTTTATTGTAGTGTTATTAGCAATTCTTACAATTAAATCTTTTGGTGCTTATTTCCAGTTGTCTTTTGGAAATACATATCTACTGGCTACACACATACTAGTTCTTGTATCTATATATGCATGTAAATGATAAGTGTTATAGCCTTTAAATTTTAGTCCTACTTTAATGTAAGTAATATTTGGATTTGTAATACTATACAAATCATTCATCTTCGGATGAAGAATATTCATAATTTAAGTGTTCATATTCTGAAGCAGTTATTTCTTCCTCAATTTCTTCCAATCGATAGATACTATGAGTATCATCTATATTAGATTCCTCGATTGGTTCTAATTCTATCTTGAAAGCTTCTTCTAAGATTTTTTCTTTTTGAGAAAATTACTTTTTAAATTCTTTTTTATGTTGAAGTCTGCTTGGACATTCGTTAGCATAATGTCATTCTTCATTATAGATCCAACATCTGCATTTTTTTCTTTCCTGAAAGGCAATAATTCCTTTTTTCAGAAGGTTTATAATTCTTTTTTCTAAAATATATTTTCTTATAGTTTTCTCTATTAAATCTCTTTTTATATTTTTGAAAATTTTGTTTTTTGAATTTATATTTTTGTTTATAAGATTGTATATTACATACATATTTTCCTGGTATTCTAAAATCTCTTATATCACAGCAGATTTTATCATTTCCTCTTATTTGTTTATATTCTTTTCTTTCATGGCATTTAATAATGATCCAATCTTTAAGGTTTCTTATTCTTCCTCCTAGAGTATCTGGTATAGTTTCTTTATTCCTTTTTTTCCAATTTTCTGCTAAGGTTTTATATAATGTTCCAGGTAATTTTTGAAAGAAAAAAACATTTCTTTATAAGTTATTTGCATAGAGGGTGGTAATTTATGGTAATACATTTCATATTCACAAATAAAAGAATCTATGTAACACATGTTACAAATTTCCATATTTGTTAGATGCCATTTAGCTTCATTGATTTCATTTTCACTAGATTCAGTGATAGTCCTTCCTTTATCTTCTCCAATAAATTCTTTATATATTTCATTTATTATTGTATCCAAGTATTCTCTTCCTGTTGAAGCATTTCCTTGCATTAATAAATGTTGTTGATATGTTAAGTTTGAAAACCAAAATTTTACATTTCCTATCTTTTTATGTGCTATAAACACTCTACAAGTTGAAGGATTTGTTTGGGTAGTTTGAGAAGTTTGTATGAGTACACTCATCCCACTAGATCATTCATATAAGACTTTTTTCCTATCTCTTATACAATCTAAATCTAGAAGTCTAGATTTATAATTATCATGGAGTTTGAACTCTGGCGAAATACTACATCTAGTTCCCCAATGCAACCCTTCCTTCATTTTAGGTGGTTGTCTTCTTCTATATATGGTATCAAGCTGTTCTATTTTTTGCCTATTTATTTCTCCCCTATGTGGGTCAAATGTTCCTTCTTGGTAAGGATCTGGTAATGAAATTGGTTTCATATGACCTTTTTAGGTCATGTTTTCTGGCTCAAAATCAGTTTCATTGATTATTATCATATCATCCTCTTCTTTGATAGTACAAAGTTTCTCATTATAATGTTCTTCTATTTCTTTATTGTTTAATGTCAATAAAGTGACCAATTTTTCTATATCTCTATTTTCAGGATCCATGAATTTTCTTTTTAATTCTTTTCTATATTTCATTAAATTGAAATTATCTCTTTATTCTTAGATTGTTCCTCATTTTTCCTTTTCTCATTTTTAGGAATCATAGAATCTGATCTCCTTGGTGGTTCTTCTCTTAATCCTTCTAAGGGATCATATTTATAACCTAATATTTCATTAATCCTATGTATGGTTTATACATCTTCTCTTAGTTCTAAAAATTTCTTGTTCATATCTTGTTGTAGTTTATTATAACCACATTTCTTTATTTCCTTTAGTAATTCTTTTTGTATATCTATTATTTCCTATAAATATTTTGTGTTTGATTCTTGGACTAAATTCATTTCCTCTATCAATAATTGTATAGTTTCAAATAATGTTGCTTGATTTTTTGCTACACCTACTAGGCTTCCATTTATTTCTAAATGCATATTTTTTATTTTATCTCTAAACATGATTTTTTCCTAATATACAATCATGAACTAATGCCTTCATTATTTTAACTTCATTTTCTAGTTTTTTAACTTCTTCTTAGTTATAAGTTTCTCCTTCGTAGTCTATAAAAATAAATCTTGGTATGCTATTAGTTTTATGAACATTGCTATTTCTTCTATTAAGGGTTTTTCTTTAATATCTAATTTTCATTCTTCTGGTATTTCAAAGTCTGTTAGTATTTCTGGTTTTATTATTTGTCAAAGTTCCTTAAAAGTTTTGTCTAATTCTATAAATTCATTTTTTTCCATATATTAAACTATTATGACTATTTGTTAAAGAATATGCTACTAGATAATGTATTGAAAATAGATGATTTCCTTCTTTCATTAAATCTCCTCTTTCAAATCTATAAGCTAAACTTAATACTTGATTTAGATTTTTATCATGTATATTTGTAGCAAATCTAGGATATAATGTAAATTTAAACTTTTGGTATCCTAAATTACTATAGATCATTCCTAATAAGGCATCATGTCTATTTATTATTCTGTTATCTAATAATGATATTTTTATTGGTGTATTTATTCCTTCTCTTAAATGAGCTTTTATTAGTATTTGAATTCCTCCTAAATGAATGTATATAATTTTTTCTTTATCTTTATGAGAAATTTTTGATAGCTTGTTTAATATAGTTTCTTAATCAATTAATGATATATTATATAGTCCTTTTGCATATGCAATTTTAATACTCATTTTTTTATTACTTATGTCATAATAGATTATATTTTTTTCAGGAAATAATTTTCTTAATAAAAATTATGGGTCTTTAAATCCATCTCCTTCTTTAAGATTTAACTTTATCTTTTGAATTTTTTCAAATTTCTTTTTCCTTATTACCATTTCTTGTGAAAAACATCATGTAATATCTTTTCTTTTTATGTCTATTATTTCTTGGTTTATTTTTTTTTTCATTTTTGAGAATTTTTTTTTAATTAAACTTTAGGGATATTTTTGATAACTGTTAGATTTAATCTCTGTTATGTTTTCATGGATAATTTTGAATTTTTTAAAACCTTCAGAATATTTCTAAAGATTTCTTAGACTTGGAGGTATTTCTGATTTTTTACCGACGTTGCAACATTCCACCCTTCAAAATTTTACAACTTCAGTTTTGATTCTTGGGTATATCTCTTCTTTCTTTTTCTTTCTTTTCCCTGATTAACTGTTAATTTCATTGCTTTTGTACAACTGAAATTTAGAGTATTATAGTTTCTACCCTTATTATTCCCGACGAATGTTGTGAGAGTGCTATTAATAAAACCAAAGTCACTTTCGTGAGAAGAACTCATTTATGAACATCTAATAGTCACCCTTCTGCATTTGCATGCTTAATGTACAAAGTTTATCAATTATCAATTATCAACATCTAATAGCTTCTCTTACACTATGGGGCAGTCTCCTTATACGAAGCAAAAGTGTGGAAGAAAATTTCAGAGTAAAGATGAAGAACAAAATGAATAGGGGACTAACGTGTGTGGAGCCGGCGTACATATAATATCTCCATTTTGGTGTTAAAATGTGAATGGTTAATAATAATGCCTTTTTTTTATACTAAAAACAAATAAATAATAATAATGCCCTTAAAAGTCACATGGATTGCTCGTGATTATAAAATCCTCAATTCCAGTCAATTTTGTTCAATTTAGTTGAACTATTTAGCTCATATACTTTATTGAAATAAATTCAAAACTAAAAGGTTTCATAAAAAAAAATTATTAAAACTAAAAGGAGTACATTCAATTAAAAAAATAGTAAAAGTAGAGTTTTAGTACTAACAGAAACAATAACCATTTTTTTTAAGAACAAAGGCATGGCAGGTGACCCTTAAGGTATTTGAGGATTTTAATTGTAAACTAATTCAAGGCGAGTTGTTTTTGGAAGATACATGTGTTAACTTACTTTGCTCATTGTACAAACAATGTTAAGTCTAGTGTGAGATAAGTATATCAATTTTCTTATTAGTCTTTAATATCTTTTTATGTCTACTAATTTTTCCATGTTAATTGATTTCATTCATAATGTAGATGGAGTATCACTCGGTTTGCATCTAAGCAAGTATCACTCGGTTTGCATCCAAACCTATCTATTTTAGTAAGAAGGTCAACAAATTACCTATATTGAGAGACAATGATTCATATTTTTTATTTTTTTAACTTTATTCATAAGTATCGCATTTGTAACAAATCTTTGGCTTCAAATTCTACACCCAAGTTTGTTTTTATTCTTTCAATTTTTTCCAAGTTATCTCCAATAAGGACTATATCTACTATCAAAATTATCATAATCCCATTTCCAATATGTTGGAAGAATATTGTATAGTCTGATGTCCTTGTTGGTATCATTGTTTCTTCATTACTTTTGCAAATCTATCGAGCCATACTCTTGGAAAGAGTTCAGGACTCAATGCATAATTATGAAAAGGAGATGCAAACTCCTAAGGGCTAACCCAAATCTAACTAGCAGCAAAAATAAATAAACAATCAAACAACAAAAATCATATACACAAAAAGAAGAAAACAACCAAATAAATTAAACAACAGAAACATACAATTTAATACTTGACACACATCATGGAAAAATATGCTACATGGCATCAATAGTAAAGGAAATCAGTATGAAAGAAATGCTTTCCAATCATAATAAGATCCTCAACTATTGGTACATATATTGATAAAATTATGCTTGTACTAACTAAACAATAGAGCATGCAAACACAACTATATAACGAGGTAAACCTATATAGAACTCTTGCTAACGTGGTAACATCCTTGGGTTACTTATACAACTACTTGGAAGTAAATAATCCATTAATTAATAAAAGAGTTTACAACTAAATAGAAATATAAACGTAAAATACCTCTATTAGTCAGGACACATGTCCTAACTACACCTATGCTATCCTCGCTAGCTTCCTTTACAGTTATAATGATCCAATGTTAAATCTGTCTCTCTTTTGAAGCCCCCACCACCAAATGGTATGAATAGTGACCAACAGTCAATATCGTGAATCCTAAAGGTATGGCTTATCCAAAGTTCAGGGACCTAAGCATGTAATTTAAGTCTTGGGTTTTAATTTTCTTTTATTTTCCACCTTCAAAGATAGCCAAGTTTAAGAGTGATATCACCTCTTTTCAACAATTTGATGGTGAATCTTTTAATAAAGCATTAGAACATTTTAAGGAGGAGCACACATCATGGTCTTTCTACTTGGTTACAAGTATAAATACTCTACAATGGATTAATGGGTCAACCAAGAACCATAATAGATGCTGCAATTGGAGGTGCTTCAATGAGTAATATTGAAGGTAAAGTTCTTGCTTTACTTAATGAGATGGATTCCAACAACTATCAATGACCTATGGATAGGCTTAACCCAAGAAAAAGGGATGGACTAATGGATGTGGACACCCTTAAAATATTGCAAGCTTAAACCAATGCTTTATTGTTAGTGTTGTCTAAGAAGTTAAATATTGGATCAACTGAGGTAAACATGGTACAAAGTGATCGCTACACACGAAATGTGTGCAATGAATACTTAAATATATGTATCACAACAAGTAATATAATGATAAGAAAATATCGTTCCCATAGAAATTATTTTATTAGAAACTATTTTTTTTAAAAGTAAAAAAGTAAAAAAATCAATTTTTTTGTATTTTTATATTTTACTAAATAAAAATTCAAATAACTAAAATTAAATAACAATAAGTAATTAAATCAGATTTGGTAACTACAAAGATATATGAGAAAATATCTAGGAATACTTAATTCTCCAATATTCTAAACATGTGAATCACTAAAATCCCCACAATATAATTATTAATTAATTACATGATCAGTTGAATATAACTTAGCATGTATTCATCTCTCAAGTAAACTACACACCATATAGTAATTAATTTAATCACACTCTCTTGTCAATTAAAGTGCATATTACTTATTAAGTTCATCAATTATGGATCACATATATAAAAATCATACATCTCTACCTAAAAACTATGCATGTTATTTAATCAAGAAAAACAATTAAATAATTCTCTAAAATCTATTTAATTTTCTCTATAGATAAATTTTTGGCCAAACAATTAATAGCATAAGAATCAGATTAAATAATATAATTAAATTGAATTCATAAATGGGGTAAAATATTAGATCATCACATGGTGAAAATTGGGTTCTTAAGATTCCTAGATTAATAAATTAAGTAAACATAATTTTGTGCATAATGCTCATATTTTTCATAAATAAAGACATAAAAATTAATAAAGAAAGGAGTATAAAAATAAATACAAGCAATTTCTTGAATTGTTGTACTAATCTCCTCTTGAATTTTTACCAAAATTGTATCTCTTTTTAAATTTTTCTATATTTTTATCTCTTCTTAGCTCCAAAAACTGATCAAATTATTCTAATGATGGCTCGTTAGGGTTTATGGGGTGATTAAGAGGTTAAACATAGCTCATGTGGAGTCCGAACCGTCAGATCTGCTTCAGATTAAGGGTTGAGATCAAAATAAGCAAACTTACAATGCCAGGGAATACAAAATTGACATGTGGCACACGAAAGTTATAGGGAAAATCAGAGCACCTAACATGGCAGGGGAGATCGATAAAGATGTTAGTCAAAGATCCCAAGGTAACCTATTAAGTGACACCCAAGTGAATCCTAAGAGATTCGATAAAAAACAATACAATGTAGTTATGTTAAGAAGGGACACTATAGTTGGGAATGATTTGAACAACAAAAAGAAAGAGGAAAAAAATAAGTGAAAGAGGAGAAGCTAAAAAAAGAGAAAAATAGTGATGAAGCAACAAGAAAAGAATATAAACCTAGTAGAAATCAACAAGCATGAAAGGTACCCTTTGCACTTCCACCCCACCTTTCCCCTAATGACATCTTAAGCGCACAATATATATGTAGTTGTTTAATTTATTGGATGTGTTTAAGAATTTACCAATAAGCATATATTTAATTGATGACTTAATGGAAATGTCCTCTTACTTTAAATTTATGAAGAAAAAAATTATCTAAGAAGAGGAGAAAAAAGATTAGTCATGTGTCATGCTTGCTTAACTATGATAAGATATAAGTAGAAATTGATTAATATAATAAAATCAAATGCATGTATGCTTGATATGGAATATATTAACCTAATGATAAAATTAGTTTTCTTAACTATGATAAGAAATCTAATATGTAAGTATTGGCATACCTACATTAGCCATGTGGCATGCTTGCTCTTTTTTGATTGAAATGATTCACTATAAATGTACAAAGCATGTGATTGATTGTGTGATGTATTTATTAGGAGAACACTTGAAGTGAGTAATGTCATATTATATAAGTCTGATCGCCACAAAAATTGTGTGTGCAATAAATACGCAAATATACGTATCGTAACAAGTAATATAATGATAAATAAAGATCATTCCCATGGAGATTATTTTTTTTAGAAACTAATTTTTCAAAACTAAAAATAATAAAAATCAATTTTTTTGTGTTTTTATATCTTAAGAAAGAAAAATTAAAATAATTAAAAGTAAATAGCAATAATTAATTAAATCAGATTTTGTGACTAAAAAGATATATGAGAAAATATCTAGGAATACTTAATCTCCCAATTTTCTAAACATGTGAATCACTAAAATTCCTCCAATATAATATCAATTAATTACATGATCAATTGAATCTAACCTAGCATGTATTCCTCTCTCAAGTAAACTACACACCATATAGTAATTAATTTAATCACACTCTCATGCCAATCAAATTGCATACTACTCATTAAGTTCATCAATTATGGATCACATACATAAGAATCATACATCTCTGCCTAGAAACTATGCATGTTATTTAATCAAGACAAACAATTAAATAATTTTCTCAAATCTATTTAATTGCCTCTATAGATAAATTGTTGGCCAAACAATTAATAGCATGAAAATCAGATTAAATAATATAATTAAATTAATATTATAATTGAGAAAAAATATTAGATCATCATATGGTGAAAATTGGGTTCATAAGATGCCTAGATTAATAAATTAATTACACATAATTGTGTTCATAAAGCTCATATTTTTCATGAAGGAAGACATAAAATTAATAAAGAAAAGAGTAGAAAAAGAAATACAATCAATCTCTTGAATTGTATAATTAATTTCCTCTTGAATCTCCACCAAAATTGTGTCGTTTCTTGAATTTCTCTATATTTGTTTCTCTTTTTAGCTCTAAAAACTGACCAAAATTATGCTAATGGAGGCAAATTAGGGTTTATGGAGTGATTAGGGGCTTAAATAAAGCTCAGGTGCGATTTAGACCATCCGATCAGCTTCAAATCAAGGGCTACGATCAAAACAAGCAAAACTGACAGTTTCAACCAATCACAGCGTGACACGTGGCATCAGAAGTTTATTGGGCGAATCAGAGAGAGACACGTGGCAGGGGAGACCGGTCAGAGTCACCATTGCCGAGTCAGCACCACGTGGCGTGACATGATTTGCAGGAACAGATGGCATGGTGCACGGGTGGACCGCTTCGAGCAATAGCGTGGTGACACGTGTCATAGCGCGTTGACTGATTTCCAAACTCGGATTAAATGCCGTGCTGACACGTGGCGCGTGTTTCTCCTCCTCACATGCGGCGCAACGTGATTCGCTCTCCGTGCTTGCGTGGTGTCCACGTGGCTTGCTCAGTCAGCTCCTATGCTTGCGTGGCATGCCACGTGGTAGCTTCTGATTGGTCTTGCGTTAAAAATTCATAAAAAAATCCATAAAAATCCCAAAAAATTCCAAAAATTATATTTTCACCCTTATTCACTAAAAAGTTTATATTTTAATTTTATTGGCCACAAAATACTATTTATTAAATAAAAAAAGTAAATATTAAGTGAAAAAGTACGCTAATGACTCTATTTTCATAGAGTCATCAAAGTCTTTCATATTTTATAATCTATTTAATCATCCATTGAGATGAAATCCTATATAGTATTTAGTTTAGGAAATAATTTAGGCTTTAGTTGGATGGATTGAGCATTTCATGCTAACTATAGAATATATATATATATATATATATATATAACGTGAGACACCTATTTAAGCCTAATCAGATACCATTTATGTCTTTAAACCACATTTGAGCCTAACCGGATGTATTACCTTTACACTGATACCTTTAAATTGTGAGTATGTGAAATCATATGTAATGTTAAAGATTTAGATGAAAGGTGATGCATCTAAAAATAAAAGAAAAGTAAACTCAAAACACCATTATCCCCATAAAAATAAAATGAATAAACTTTAAAATAAGTTTGAGGTGTAGATTTGAAAAGAAAAATAAAAGAAATATGGAGGAAAGAAAAAAATATCACAAAGAGTGCACTAAGTTATTGAAGAAAAGCTCAATTGTATGATAATGAAAAGTAATATGATGTGTGAATTTTAGCCTAAGTATTGGACATTTACCTACCGTCACCTAAGCCTAATTGTACGAGCTTTTAAGTCATTTTCATTTCAAACTATGTGAATGATCAACATTACTAGAGAGATATGTGAAAATAAACTTATGAAATATATTAAAATTATAATCTAGTGGCTTACTCACATAAGTCTATCTCTTGAGTACATTGAATGACATAATTTACAAGTCACACATACATGAATTATTCTATTAAAAATCATGCTCCCTTGTATTAATTTAATGTCATTTAATAGCCATGTGAACTTCTTCTCACATGATTGTACAATCTTTGAGGGATTTTTTTTGTTATCAAAAATTCATGTATTGAAGGATATGTGTTTATAAATATGCTACACATTTCTTGCTATTGTTTACTTATTTAGTTTAAGCCTTAGCATTGCTTGAGAACAAGAAAAGAGTCAAGTTTGGGGTGTGATAACTCTACAAAAATTTAAGTTATTTAGCCACTTTAAGCTAGTTATTTGTCTTGTTTTAGGTTAAATGTTATCAAAACAGCATATCTTATGTTTAAATATATTAATGTAGGTGGAACAACTTTAAATAGAGTCAAACTGAGCCAATTGAGACATTTTAGGACAACTCAATTGATCTTACTTCAATCAATTTAAATTGAAGATTATCATATGAAAACAGGTTATTGCAAATCGATCGATCTAAAAGTCTCTTGATTAATCTAGGTAACTCGATCAATCAAACAACATGTGTACGTATTTCCACATCAATCCTATTTTTACGTCCAATTATCAATCTTAATCGTCGGATCAAAGTGATTACATTTAATGAACCAAATTAGGTCATTTTAAATCTATTTTGAACTAATTTAGAGGCCATAATTCACATATATATAACTCAAGTAAAGTATTCAAAGAAGAGAAAATAACAACACATCTGAGCGATCAAAGGAAAGAGATTTGAGTAGATTGAAGATAGAGCCAATACAAGTCAAGAGATTGATTGTATATTGTTTCATCTCTAATCAATTGTTAATTTCCATGAACTTTTATATGAAAATTATGAACTTCATCAGGAAGTGTAGAGGCATTATTTTATTGTCTAGGGGTATTATAAACCTAATTTTTACTAGTGAATTGATTTTTTGAACCCATCGTGGTTATTATTGAGATCATGTTTTTTAAGCTAATTTTCATGCAATCATTTGTTTTGGCCAATTAGTGTATAAAGGTAATTATGTATATTTGAGAGAATTATCTAATTATTTATCATAATTAAATAAAATGTATAATTTCTAAGCAGAAATACATGATTTTCATGTTTGAGATCGATAATTATAAACCTAATGAGTACTATGCAATTTGATTGGCATGAGAGTATGATTCAATTAATTACTATATGTGTTACATAGTTTACGTGAGAGATGAATTCGTAGGAAATTGGGGGGATTAAGATTCTAATAACTTTTTTTCTAATATTTGTCTACTCATCGATTTAGTAACTTGTAGTTATTACTTTAGTAGTTTTATGCAATTTATTGAATTTGTTATTGTTCAAATAGCATTAGAAATATTCATATTAGTATTCAGTTGCAAAGCAATTAAACTCTCTATCGAATCGATATTCGTATATAAATTACACTATATTACTTTCACAATCTGTGCACTTATGGTTAGGGTGTCATCGTTCACAAAACATGTGTATGTATTTTATTTTATGTTTCTATCTATCCTTTACAAGATTGATTATTGGTGTCTTAATATTACTTAGGATACAATTTTGTGTTTTCCTATTACACATATTTGATGCACAAAAACTTCATAATCAAATTTTATAAATTTATAAAAAGCTTGTAAGTGCACGAGTCACTTATAATAAGAGATAAATATACTCTTAAGGTCAATCTAAAGATGAATTATAAGTTTCTAAATAATTCGTCAAATTTCTTAAAAACAAGCATGAAAATAAAACCTAAACATTTTGTTATAATATTTTGATTTCAAAAATATTAATATAATAACATATAGTTAAAAATAATAAAAGATAGGTTTGATTCAAAAAAATCAAAGATAATATGAAATTAACAATTAGTGGATAATTTATAGAAATACTTAGTAAGTTATTCATGCTTGCCTAGAATTAATTAGGTTAATAAATATATAAATTTAGGTTATTGATTTTTTCTTTTATATATAAAAATATCCCTAAATAGGGATCATATTCTTTGTTAATAAAATCAATAAATATCTTTAAATAGAGATCATTACCTAATAGATTAAATTATATTTTATTTCTAAGAAAATAGTAAATCATCCAAATCAATGTTTTAGGTTGAGTCATTAATTTAAACTTTTATTTAAGGTGTTAAAATTAGATCTATTTGGAATTTCTAAAACCTAATTCTCATATTATAAATATATTATAAAAAATATATCATCAATATATTAATCAATAATAAAGTTTGTAAAAATATTAAATAAAGAAATAACCTCAATTTATTTTATAAAAATATTCATCTAAATTAATCTTTACAAACATGAAAACAAAACTTAATTTTCATAATTAAAATCAACTAGACATTCATAAATAAAATTACATGACCACTGGATTAAAAATGGTATCAGATATAAAATCAGAAAATACAAAAAGATAATTTGTATAGATAAATACATGAATATAATTCAGATTTATAATATCAATTTAAGATAGATGGTGTGACCTACTTTGTAATTGAGATCTTAGTCCTCACTGAATTCTTTGAAAAGACAGATATTTATTGTATTTTTCTTGATCTGAAAACTCCTAAGGATCTACCTGCTATTGTTTTGAATCTAACCAAAATGTAAAATCTATAAAAATTGAAAAACAAACTTAAAGAACTTTGATGGCTCTAAGAAACCAAACAAATTCTAATATTTTTGATTTCTAAACCTAATGAAAAATTGAAATATTTATAAGGAAAGAGACTTGTGTAAGGGATTCGGGTTGAATAAATACAGGCATGCCGTGGCACAGAATGTATAACATGCTTAGTGATTCTTCCCGATGAAAGTGCACTGTGGTACATAAAACCTTCGTTGCAGAACAAAATGTTTGACTTGGATTCTTACATTGCACTCTTATATATTGGTTGGTTCTTCATGTAAGGCTTACATATCTTACTCTTTTAAGCTCTTAGGGTACAAATTGAGTGCTTCAAGTGTTGATAAATTTATACATTTAAAGCAAAAAAATACCTGAAATACAACAAAAAATACTTATGATTTCAAACATATAGATTTGGTTAAATAATGATAAAAACATGTATAATCAAATCTATTTATTCATACTTAAGTATAATAACATTATGAAATCTTTGTGCTTTTCAAGCATTCATCAACACTCACTCTTTTAGATTGCATATAGTTTGCATTATTAGGTGTATTTGTTGTTGTGTTATCCCGTTGAGGACTCAACTTCTCTCGAAGAGGTCACTGATGCTCTTATTATGAGTTACTGAGGGCTTGCCAAGGTGGTCAGTGAGTTTTGGTGGCTTTGTTTTGGTAGCATTTACCCTCACCAAGGTGGTCGACAAGGGTTGCCAAGGCTATCAGTGACTGTTCAAGGGAATGCATTTTTTTTTATGAATTCTCCTTTCATTTAGATGTTTTTTTCCATAACTAGGGAAAAACTCTATCATTTTGGAACCAAACTTAGTCCTTTCTTGCTCTATTTTGTTTGAATATTGGGTCCGAAAAATAGTGTGTTCATATGTAAGACATAGGACATCAAAGAGAAGTCACTCTTATATTTCTCAATATCGAGTTAAGTGAAAAAATGTTAGATTAAGTGAGGTTTGTTGAGAGTTAAAATATATGTTTGGCTAATGAAATGTCACATCATTTTGAAGAGTTTCTCTTAGGGTTAAGTTGTCTTGTGTTAACTGGTAGGTATAGATGTGCAATAGTTCTCATAAACGACGAGCCTTTATAGTGGTATACTACATGTCATTTGGGTACTATGAGATCGAATCATTGTGCATAGATATGGAACCTATGAGAAGCCTATGTGTTGGTGTGTTATGTTTCGGCTAGGTGTTATAAGGTATCAACATATTTTCATATTAAGAGGTTAAGCCACTGGTAGTTAATCACATCACATGGTAATGAAGCTTTAAGGCTGAAGTTGGATTTATTTAGATCAAGTGTTATTTTAAAAACGAGTGGAGGTAACTTAGATGTAGTTGAGCATGATGCTCTAGCTGATAAAGGTATAAGAGCATATTGTCTTTAGTTGTAAATTGTTTATTTTCTTTTATTAGTAATTTTTTTGCTATTGAGTGGTTGTCTTAAGCATCCCAATGACGTTATGGTATAAGAGCTAGATCTTATGTGGGTATACCTCGTTACATATTGTGTTATGTATAATCGCATGCTGTAAGAGTATAATCATCATTTATCGAATATGTTTAAACATAGGTTTTTATACTTCATATGTTATGTGCTATTTGCCTTGGTAATGCATTTTGCTAACTTGGATAGGATCCCGTGAAGCATACCATCACTAGTATATTTACCATAGATTCTTCTTTGTTTTCTATTGGTTATTTTGTAGTGTATTGAATTAAACTTGTTGTGTTTATTTTAAATTTACATTGTTCTATCTACTTAATTAATGTTTTTGAGACTTAATTGGCCGAGTTAGAATAGAGATTAAGAAACGATTTCATAAATTGGCATATCTATTCTCTCATCTAGGTCCCATGATTCACCCATTTGCAATTGTTTTGATGAATAGGACTTCAATCTTGAATAACTTGAGCTCACTTTCGTTAGAGGGGCACATTGTTGACAACATTAAACTTTTAATTTCTCAAACTCATTCTTTCTCTTGTATTTATTTATTTTACTGCTTATAGGCTAGTTAGGTATGACTTTATATTTCATCTTTTGTGACTTAGATTAAGAATGAGTTGATTTTATTCATTTAGTAAACCAGAGATGTAGTAGTTAGAAATTAAATAAATTGTCTTCGTTCCTACATTTTTTTTCTTATTCTGGACAGACAATTTGAAAGATCAAGCAACATATCCAAGTCATCTTAAATTATATTCAAAGTTTCAATTGACTTTTAACTACACGCTATGCCATAAATATTTCCTAAATCAATGTAACATATGCTTTGAATTTTCTATACAATCGTTTTAGATGAAAATTATTGCATAATTTATTAAATTTTTAATGTTAGAACACGTTATAAATAGGATATGATTTTGACTACCTTGCCAAAAATTATCTTTTTACTACAAACAAATTGGGAATGAATTACTTTATTGATACCTATATTATTACTTTTTGTACTCATTATCACCTATCTTATTAAATGGTGTCATTTTAATACCCAAAATTTTCTAATATTGGTACCCTTTTGTCTATCTACAATAACTTAAAATTAGAGTCAAATAAAGAAAAGTAGTTTTAGCATTTAAGATTATTTCATTAAAACATAGAGGAGTGATGAAAACTACTGAAGGCGACATAGCTTAGCAAAGAAAAACAAGTTTTTTAAAAGAATATTTATAATTTTACATAATAAGTAAAATGATTTTTTTTTGTGTAAATAAGAATATACATTTTAGTATATCTAGTAATCCTCAAAACAAATACAAACATGCAAGTATTTTTCATAGTTATGTCACTATTTGTCGTTGTTATCGCATGTTTATTTTTGTTGTTAACAAGTAAAAAATTATCAATTACCTTGTAGTGCAATGATATATGTTTATTATAAACATTAAGATAACATGAATTCAAATCCTGTCAATATATATATGTATATGCGTGGAGTGTGAGTGTGTAATTGTTATTTTAAAATAAACAAAATAGAAAAAAAGTTTTCACCTATCTTTTTTAAAGGAAATAATATTAAATATCAAAACTATCCATCTTTGTATAACCAAACTTTTGAGTTATTATAGGTTTTTGATAAAAGGAATAACAATAGAAGAACTTGGGAGTATAAAAATGATATCATTTAATAAAACGGGTAAAAATATATACCAAAGTAAAAATTAATATGGGTATTAGTAGAATATCAGACCAAATAAATTGGTTCAAAACAAATTCTAGAAGAAAAAAATTTAGCAAAACAAATTCTTATAAAAATTTACGGAAAGAAATTCTAAGATGATTATAAAAAAGAGGCAACGATCATGTTTTTATTTATGTTTTAAAAAAAATTTAAAAAAAATTCAAAAATGGCGTTAAATAAGAGGCACCAGCCTCTTTTCATATAGAAGAACTTCTTAAGAAAGCACTTATATGAGTAAATATTTTTCAAACTTATAAGATGTAAAAAAAAAAAACAAGAGCATTATGGGAAACTAAATGTTTTAATAATGATAATTCTAATTATTATTATAATTATTACTACTATTTTAAAAGTGCGAGTTGTGGAAAATACTATATCATTACTATTTTAGAAGTGTGAGTTTAGCATTTTAGATGAAAAATAATGCATTACATATTTGCCTTCTATATAATGTAAAACACACTTATTCTTCGTATTTTCTTTAATTAGATCACAAACTTCCTTTTTATTTATAAAATTGATTGGTTAATCACTCTTGTGGTTTCGTTTTTCTAAAAATTTAATTGGTGTGAAATATGAATTATTTTAATTACTCCGTTTCTTTTTCCTTTTTTAATGAAATATGATGGTTATGTTTTCATTAGTTTAGCATTAACCTTCCATTACTTTCTATAATTACATAATGTGCTCCACACATTTCAATAATAAAAATTAAGTCAATATTATAACATTTTTATCATAACTAAATGATGAAAATTCCAAGTTATTTTGTCTTTTGCTCTTAAACATAAACTTTCAAGCTCTTTTATCGTTCTATATCTCTCACTCAAAGACACACGCACCATGAATTTTTCATCTTCGATTTAAGGTATTTTTCCTATTTATGTCTATTCTTACGTTCCATGTTGGGGTGGAATTTTGTCTTCCTATTTTTATCTACTGTGATTTCATTTTCTTTGTTCGTTATTTTGTTTTTTTTTATCATATATAACATCAACAATTTTAGCAAAACCAAAATTGACAATGATAACTAATTTTGCTTATGATACAATTAATGTTGAAAATAATGGTCTTTTAGCATTCAAAATAGTCATCTTAAATATGCATGTTTGTCAAAAGGATTTAAGAAATGGTCGATTTTTGATTGGTAGATATATTTATAGTAATGTTACCATGTGAGCTTATTAGATCCCTTATTTTTGTACTTGTTCGGGTTGTAAGTAAAACATTTTGGATTTGTTATTTTCATTTTACCTTTTGGATTAATTAATTTATTATTTAAAAATATTTTTAAAAAATACTAAATTGATATTCTTTTTTTAAATCATGGAATCACGTCAAAAATTTAAATAAAAAAATACCAAAAATAAAATTATAATACTACTAAAATAACTAATCCAAAGTTTTCCAATTTGATTTAAATAAGTATTCTATTTCAACCATGATGTAATTCATTAACACAAATAAAATTTATTATTTTGGTTTTCCATAATATCTTTATGATCTAAATGCTAATTCATTTAGGAATAATATCTCAAATACCAGTTAATATATCTTAACTTATGTGTTTAAGGTTTATAAAAATGTCTAAAATATCCCTAGATTTTATGGTTAGTGCCATTGATGTTTTCAAAATTTAATAGTGTTAACTTTTACATCCATTACTATTCATATGGCTTTCATACCAATTTTTTGGGTTTTCGATTGCCAAAGACTGTTGTGGTAGAATTTCAATCAATCTGACCTTAATGTACTGGCTAAATTATTACCTTGATATGTCATAGTGTTGAATGCACATTATTTTCTCATATTCGTAATCTACAAAATGGTTTTTCTTGTGTACATACAGTGTATTTATAATCTTCAAAGAAATAGTATCCAAACATTAAATTGTTGAATTTTTTTCTTCTATTCTTACATATTTTTGACTAAAATAGTCTTTTAATGTCCTTGAAACAAGATGGTCTATGATGCTTGTGATATATTTAATATAATCTGTATATATGTCTAACAAGGTGTTAAATCTCTTAGAATTTTTAAAACAAGTTTCATAATCCTATCTTTAAAATATTCATTTAAAATTATAAGATATATTTTATCAAAATTTTCTAATAAAAATAGATTTTTATCTTTATTTTAATTTCTTTTGAAACTAGTTGCTTATTTTTATAATTAAAAATAGTTTTCATTTTCTTGTTTATCATTATTATAACTTGATGTAAGCTAATAATTAAACATTCAAGATTATTAACTAGCTTAAATTCATAATTATTATACCTGAATTTAATGGGTCCACCATGATCTTTCTTTTTGTTCGTCTCCTTTTGTTACACTAGTTTTGCCTCAACTTGCTCAAACCTCGATGCCCTCTTGGCAATGGTGAGCCTTTTACATCCGTACATAGATGGTGTATAATATTTGACTTATTAGAGAAGAGTAACTGAACTTTATTTTATTTATAATATAATAATTATTACAAACTTAAGGCCAACTAAGAACCTTGAAAGGATTCTTAGTCACTCATACTTACTGGGTATATCATTACTAGTTTGGGATTTCTAGATAGAGAGGATTTCTATGCTAGAGTTTGTGTGTTATTCATAGTAGATTGATTTGGTTTTTTGTGTGTTTTGAAATGAGACTAAGGGTTTCTTTTATAGCACAAGGAATCCCTACTTATAAGACTAAAATTACTATTTTATCCTTACTTTAAATGATAGCCACTCCTTTTTTCCTTAGAACATTTTGCCGACTAAGATGTGAGGTCTATATCTTTATTTTTTTGTCGTCTTTTGTTAACAGTTCCTTTCTTTATTCTTCTTTGTTATTTTCTAGCAATAGTCTTTTTGATGATGTTGATGATGACACATCTTTGTCTTCTCAATTTTTGATGCAATGGATGGATTTGTGATCTTTGGTAGATTTTCTGGCATAGAAGTAGAATATCTTCCTTGTTTCTTGACGAATTTCTAGGTTGTTGTTGTTAAAATTGGCTTCATATTTAAAAATGTTTTCACCATTTTTTCTGATAGAGTCATGCTACTGTGGGAAATGATGATAATTTTACTAGTTGAATAATTTACTTTGATTATAGTAGAATTATCAATTTTTTGAGTTCATAGTAAATTTGGCCTAACATTTGATCTCTTAGTAAATAGAGTTCTTCTGTGTTGAATTCCTTTTCTCGAAGTTCCCTTGGTTTAGAGACTTCTCTATTTGCATTGAAAATTCCTATCTTGATGAAGTGGTAAGGACTAATACATTATTCCTCATTCCAGTCCATTAGTGAGCTTAAAAATCTAAGATAAATAGGATTGTCTCCTGCTTTAATCTTCTTTCTAAAATTCTTGATTGCTCTTTTAAAATTCACTCCAAAATAATTTAATTCACTTAAATTAATTCCTAGATATATATTTTCTATTAGTCCTACATGGCAAGATTTATAAACAAATATTGGATTAACTCTTTCCAAGTTATTGAATTTATTTCTTGTAGAAAACTCCTTGTATATGGTATAGAACTTCATATCTTCAATATATTCATGGATAGATTTTCTGGCCAAGTTATAGAGACTTAACTATTGTGGTTTGCGAAGGTTTCTATATTGGTCCTTCTCATCTTCAATGACTGAAAAATTTCTAGGGGATGTCTTCCTGAATAGCACTGAATGCTTTACTATCTTTGATATCTCTGGGAGAGATGCTTCCCTAAATAGCAACGAAGACCTTGCTATTTTCCCTAGATTTTTCAATCTGGGCTATTGGTTATTGTTGTAATGGTGCAAAATAATTTCTTACTACCTTCTCTAGAGTTATTAGCTTTGGTGTTTTATAATTGGCTTAACCACCTTCAGGTTCTATTATACTAGTGAAGGCTCTATGAGCTACTCCTCTAAATCCTATAATAGATTTACTAGCTTCTGTCCATTTGCTATAGATTATTGGTCTTGGGCCATTATAGACCACATAAACCTTTTTCTGTTCATCTTTTTCTATCTCATTTGCACAGTTGAGCTTTTTGGTTTCAAATTTTTTTTTCTCTTTTGAACTGTTAGGTTATTCCTTTTCATTTTGAATTTTTTCTTTAGAAGTTTCATCTTTTTTACATTGAATGTTTAATGAAGATTCTTCTTTTGAGGTTTTGGACTCTTGAATTTATTTTGAACAATTATGTTCTTCTTGTTTATTTCTTATCCCTATAAGAGATTTCTCGAGGTATAACAGCTCGAGTTGTTCCTATAGGATTTTTATCCCCTTTTCGTTTATCTTGATCTTGATGTCAAGATGTTCCATTCCTGAAAGCATAAAAATAGTTAAAGGTGCTAATTCTCTAGTAAGAGTATCTGCTAAGCTATTCTTATGTCCTGAAAGATATTCAACATCAAAATTGTAATGGTTGAACCATTGTTGCCATCTAACTAATCTTCTTTTTTTGTAATCACGTGCAATATTAGTTCTTATGAAATAACCAAAATTCTTGTTATCTATTCTAACAATGAATCTAGAACTTATAACATGTATTGTGAATTTTTTTAATAGCTCTTTTAACAGTTATATATTCTTTTTCATTACTGTGGTAATTTAACTTTGTTACTTGGAAAGATCCTGATGTATATCTACAAATATATTCATTTTTGTCATCTACTTTTTCTTTCAGAACTGCTTTCCAATATTCTTGTAAAACATCTGTTTCAGTTATCATTTTATCATTGGTTTTACCCAATATGTGTCTCTTAATTTTATGTTGATAATTGTTTTAGATTTATTTATTTTTTTATCCAAAGGATTTTCTGAACTAACTATTTTTAATAGTTTTCTGATGTCTGTTAAGGTTTTATCCTCCTATATTTCAATAAGAAAATAATTTTATTTTTCTTCTATATCCAATGAAATATTTTCTAAATAAGGTTTTTGTTGTTCTATCTCACCACATTTTTGCTTTTTATATTGTTGCCTAAAAGTTAGGTTTGATACAACTAAAGTTTTTTCTTATTTTTATACATAAATGGTATCACCATCTAATGTTGTTAGACTTATTTTGTTTAAATATTGTGTGAAATGTTGATATAAGTTTAAAAAATTATTTCCTATCAATAAATCAACTCTTGTTTCTTATTGATATATGACATGCATGTGAAACTTTTCTCCTTCTATCATTATATCATCTTTTAATACTTTATTAAGATTTATTGTAGTATCATTAACAATTCTTACAACTAAATCTTTTGGTGCTTGTTTCTAGTATTCTTTTGGAAATATATATTTACTTGCTAGACACATACTGACTCTTGTATCTATATATACATGTAAATGATAGTTGACATAGCCTTTAACTTTTAGTCCTATTTTGATGTAGATACTATTTGTATTTATAATACTATACATATCATTCATCTCTTATGAAGAGTACCCATAATCTGAGTGTTCATATTCCGAGTTAGTTTTTTTCTTTCTCGGTTTCTTATAATAGATAAATTCTATAAGTATTATCAATTTGAGATTCCTTGATTAGTTCTAGTTCCATTTGAAAGATTCCTCAAAGATTTTTGCTTTTTGTAGAAATTTCTATATAAATTCTTTCCTATGTTAAAGTGTGCTTGGACATTCATTTGCATAATGTCCTTCTTCATTACAGATCCAACATCTACATTTTCTTTCCTAAAGGGCAATAATTCCTATTTTTAAGAGTTTTATACTTTTTCCTTCTACTTTTCTTATAGGTTTCCCTATTAAATTTCTTTTTATACTTTTGAAAATATTATATTTTGAATTTATATCTTTTAAATCTTTTGTATTTTTTGTATTTGTTATAATTTTTTGTAAGGTTTTATATTACATTCATATTTTTCTAGTATTCTTTAATCTTTTATATCATAGCAGATTTTATTATTTTCTCTTATTTGTTTATATTCCTTTCTTTCTTGGCATTTAATAATTATCCAAATATTAAAGCTTCTTATTCTTCCTCTTAAGATGTTTGGTATAGTTTTCCTATTTATCTATTTCTATTCTCGACTTTATGTTAAGGTCTTATGTAGTGTTCTAGGTAATTTTTAGAAAAAAAAACATTTATTTATAAGTTGTTTACATAAAGGATGATAATTTATGATAATAAGCTTCATATTCACAAATAAAAGAATTCATGTAACACATGTCACCAATTTCCATATTTGTTAGATGCCACTTAGCTTCATTTATTTCATTTTCACTAAATTAAGTGATAATTTTTCCTTTATCTTCTCCAATAAATTCCTTGTATATTTCATTTATTAGTGTATCTAGGTATTCTCTTCTTGTGTGAGTATTCTCTTGCATTATTAAATGTTGCTAATATGTTAAGTTTGAAAACCAAACTTTAACATTTCCTGTCATTTTATGAGCTACTAGTACCCTACAGATTGAAAGGTTTGTATGATGAGCACACTCATACCACTAGCACATTCATCTAAAGCTTCTTTCTTATCTCTTATACAGTCTAAACTAAAAGATCATATTTATAATTATCATGGAGTTTCAATTCTGGTGGGATACTACCTCTAGTTCCCCAATGTGAACCATCCTTCATTTTAGGTGGTTATATTATTCTATCTGTGGCATCAGGTTGTTCTGTCTAGGAATGGGCAAAAAACTTATGGGTTTGGTTATCCACACCGTTGGTTCGGTTTTTATCCGATAAATTTTAAAGATGGGTACAGTTTTGGGTAAAACAACGGGTACGATTATACTGATAATCGTACCCAAAATTAATTATATTTATTTAATTAAGTTATATATTTAGTAAATTAAATTATATGTTAATTAATAATGAGGGTTTATTAAGAATTTTTTTAAAAAGTTTGCAAAATGGCTTTTTTGGGTATTTTTTTAATAATAGCCCTTAACCGTTACTCGTAGGTAAAAAACCATTCCCAAACCATAATAGTTTTTGGGCGGTTTTGGATACAAATTTTATAATTCAATTTCAGGACAATTATATCAAAAATTGTCCCCGCTCATACCTATGCCCATCCCAGTTCTATCCTTTGCCTATTTCTTTCTCCCTTATGTGGGTAAGAAGTTCCTTCTTGATAAGAAACAAGGGAATAATATCAAAAATACCCCTGAGATTTTGCTTTTCTTCAAAATTATCCTTGATGTTTAATTAATATCCAAAATTCCCTCTAACATTATTAACGTTAGATAATCGTCTGAGTTTAGGGGCAAAAAGATAATCTCCCCCATAATATATATCACTCCCGTGTAATATCATTTCTCAAAAAAGCACACATAATTACCACCTTCTTCTTCACGCAATTTGTCTTCCTCATCTCCCATCCTTACCGGACAAGTCCTTATAGTGACTGCCACTCTTTCAACCTCACCAGATTCCTTATTCCAGCCACCCACTCCCTCACTCGATGTATCATTCCAATCACCCATTCCATGACCCTCATAGCTATCCTTCCAGTCACCAACTCCCTCACCCTTACCACTATCTTGTGAACCACCCTCACCCTAACTCTCACCATACGCGAACCTATCATTTCACCATACCCTTAAGTAACCCATCCTTACACGAGAATACAATGTTTCACCTACTACCCTAACACGACCCATTGTTCCATCTAAACCCATCAGTCCAGAATAAAAGGTATAAGTTGACTTATTTCTTATTATTTTAGATATATTCTATATTTTATCTATATTTGGTTCGTCTGGAGCAAAATCTGGTTTTTAAGCACACTTGCATAATCTTAATTTCATCTGTAATTAATCTAGTTTTTAATTTGTATTTGAGAATCCATTATAGTATTCTACTTGTATTTCAACTGTATTTAATATGGTTTTTAATTTGTATTTTAGAAAGCATTGATTCATAGTGTTTGCTTGTATTTCATCTATATTTCATATGTATTTAATCTGGTTTTTAATCTATATGTATTTAATATGGTATTTAATCTATATTTAATCTAATAAAAAATATAGTAAAAGTTTGTGCTTTGAGTAAGGACATATGGAATGGGGGTCCTTTATTTGGAATTTTTCAAAGATGCTATTCCATTTCTATATTTCATTGTGTGTTTTGTATGAATATAATATTGTGTGCTTTGTTTTGTATCAAGTTCATGATCATATGTTTGATTATGTGTTAATGTTTATGAGTAACTCATTTTTTAAAATACTTTTTGATTGTTATATAGGGCAATAAAAATGAGTGAATGGGCCAATGTGTATGTCCATCTATTTGGTGAAGTTAGATTCATATACCTACTGATGAATATAATCTCATTTATTTATTCCATGATGCTAAGAGGGCTATTATAAAAGAGGGGTTAATGCTTAAAAAAAGACTTTAGGATTGACGCAAAAAAAGTTGATAGTGAAGAGAAAAGTGTATTAAAAATTGATAACGAATTATAATAATTGATGAAAGATTATAGAGATAATAAAAATAAAAGGCTAGACTTGTTTGTAGAATTCAATCCTTTGGAAGTGATTTTATCACCCTTTCATGTTTTATTATTATCCTTTCAATGAATCACCCACTATTTTACCAAACAATCACAAAATGAACCATCTTTTGAACCAACAAATGAACCAGTTTTTGATGATTACATTCCTTATTTTAATGCTTTGAATGAGTTTCTCCTAAGCCCAAATGATAACCAGAGTCCTCACTTTGACATTGATGATTTTAACCTTGATTCATTTGAGCTATTCCCAACTACTAATAAACAATCCCATGGTGATGAACTATACATGAACCCAATTCATAGCCAAAAAGAGGGTGAACCTTCAAGGAATTGTAAAAGGTTGAAAAAATATAAAGCAGGAACAATTGTTGAAATTGAAGATGAACATTATGATGGAGATGAGAATTTTTTGGGATCGGTGATGAGGAGGATCTTGATTGGCATGATGATATTATAAATGAAAAAAAAAGATAATGAGGGTGATAATAACGAAGGAAATGATGGTGAAATTTATGATACTGATGATAGTCTTCAAGACTTAGGGGATGAAAATGCCCATTATATCAATGATACTGACTCAGAAGATTGCCGAGGAAAAAATTCTAAAAAATTCAACAGATAGTATGAAGGTAGAGAATTTAAAAGAAGAAGTGATCGTAGCATTGACTTCAAAGTCAGAGATACATTTAAGGATACTAAAGAATTTAAAGCTATCTTACAATAGTACATTGTTCAAGTTGGGTTTCAGTGTGAAAAGGTTAAAGTTGACAAAACCTGAGTAATTGCAAAGTGTAAAGAACCTGATCATGGTTGGAGGATACAAGCTTCTGTTGGAACTGATATGAAAACCTTTATGGTTAAGACACTTAAACTAGCAAACAATGAAGGGAGATATTGCTATCAAAAAGTTGAAAAATAAAGATTTGCAACATCCTCTTGGTTAGCTTCTTAATTAAAGAACTTAGTTATGTGAAACCCTAATGTAAGTATCCATGTATTGGCTACTGAGTGTAAAAGAAGATGAGGTATATTTGTACCTGACTTAACATTGTATAGGGTAAGAAAATTTATTTGTGATGGAGAATTGGGTGACCATATTGGTAGTTTTGAAAAAATAAGGAAATATTATCATATGATTTTAAGAACCAATCCAGGATCAAATGTAATTGTTGATATCCATATTCCAATACCAAATTCCAACCCTTGTTTTAAGAGATGTTTCATTAGCTTATTTGATCCAAAACAAGGGTATTCAAGTAGATGTAGGCCTTTCCTTGGTATGGATTGATGTTTTTTAATGGGTCCATATAATTGTGTCTTGATGGTTGTTATTGGATTGGATGCTAATGGAGGTTTGTTTCCAATTTCCTTTACTTGAGTTGAATTTGAAAATAATGAAACTTGGATGTGGTTCATGGCTTTATTGGACCAACATATTGGAGAGTTTGAAAATAGAAGGATATCCTTCATGTATGATAGACAAAAATGTCTCATTGCAACAATCAATAAGTTTTTCCCAGCTTCACATGTCAGATTTTGTGCTAGGGATATTTATGCCAACTTGAAATGATTTCCAAGCATGAAAATGGGATCATTGTTCTGGGTAACATCTAAAGTAACTAAATTAACTGAATTTAATGATTTGATCAATGAAATTAAGAATGAAGAGTCTAAAGAACATGAATATTTAAGTAATATTCAAGCTTTTCATTGGAGTAGACATGCTTTTGATGATGATATAAAGGTTGAGCATGTGACCATTAACATGACTGAATGTTTTAAAAATTGATTGAAAAGAGTAAGGTCTAGACCTATTGTGGAGTTCTTTGAAGAAGTAAGAAGAAAATTGATGCGGTTAATAGTGAAGAGGAATGAAGAGGATTTTAAGTGGAGTACTCATTTTCCACCAAATGTAATGAAATACATTTTTCAAAGACAAGAGAAAGGAAGAATTTTAAAGGTAATGAATATTGGAGATGCGATATTTGAAGTATTGGATGGTTGCAACATGTTGGTTAATTTAAATAAGTGGACATGTAGTTGTTATGGGTGGCAGTTGAGTGGTTTACCCTGTAAGCATGATGTTGCTTGTATTAAGGATAGAAGGTATAAGATTGCGGACTATGTACATCCATATTTTACAAAGGTTTCTTTTTTGAAAAATAGTGGGTTATGATGCCTGGTGATCAACAAATACTTCCATCACTTTATAAACCAAAGAAAGTAGACCACCAACTAAGAGACATAGGGAAGCTACTGAACCAGAGAAACATAAAGAGGTTACATGGATTGAAATGTGGGTATTGCAATCAATTTGATCATAATCAGAGGACATGTAAGGAGATGTTAAAGAATCCAACTAATGAAACTTAGGTTAAATTATAATTCATTTATTATATATATTTGGTTGATTATATTTAACTTTAAATTGTATTTAGGAAACAACTTCAAAAAAGGTGATCAAGAAAAAGAAAAATAAAAGAACTAATCAAACTCAAGTAATGTATTGTATAACATATTCATTATGTATTACTTCTTATACAATAAATTAATTTACTGTTTATAAATCAAGTGATAGATATCGATGATACAATCAACAAGAAGTAGAAAATGTGAGTATCAATAAGTCAAAGTGGGCTTTCTGAAATGAGACTTTGATTTGATTGCTTTGTTACAGATGAACACAAATTTTTATGTTATTTTTTCTATAATTTTTAGTTTAAAATATGTAAGTAAATGGGACAATGAATATGATTTAGAATAAATCTTTTGTAACTCAAAGTTTATGTATACACCAAGTTTTGGGGGACACGACATGAACTTTGTAGCTTTTTGTGTATTTAAACTCATTTATGGTGTCCCCTCCCTTTAGATATTGTAAGAATTTAGATTATAATATGGATTGTGAATTATAATTGAGCATGCTAGTATGGAATGTGAATGTGGATGTGTAATATGTAAATGTGGATATGTAATATGTGGAATGTGAATGTCAATTGTTATTGAGTAGGTTAATATGGTATGTGAATGTAGATGTGAATGTATAATATGTATTGAAAAATGTACTTTAGATTTAAAGTTAGGAGTATTTTTTATGAATATTTATAGCTTATTATTGATCATGGGTATTTGTGATGAAGATAAATTAATTATTATAACAGGGGTATTTTTGATAAAAATAAATTAATTATTATAATATGGATATTTTTGATAAATATTTGCAATGGTAACATTCAAAAAGCTATATAGGTAAGGGTAGAAAAGACATTATGCGACACCTTTTGTGATTTTCACAATTTTTTGAACTTCTATTAAATAATAAGGGCATTTTTGAACATATCTCAAACTTAAAGGGTATTGTAGTTTTTTTGTAAACTTCATAGATATTTATAAAGATATTGAAAACTTTAGGGATTTTTTTATTTTTCCCAAGAAATAGGCAATGAAATTGGTTTCATATAGCCTTTTGGGGTTATGATATATTGTTCAGAATCAGTCTCAATTACTATCATATCATCTTCTTCTTTGTTTGTACAAAGTTTTTCAATTTTAATGTTCTTATATTTCTTCATTAGTTGGTGTTAACAAACTTACAAATTTTTGTATATCCCTATTTTTAGGTTCATGAATATTTTCTCTAATATTTTTCTATAATCCATTAAAATGAAATTATATCTTTTTCATTAGATTTTTCTTCATTTTTTCTTCTCTCATTTTTAGGAATCAAGACATCTGATCTCATATGTGGTTCTTCTTTTAATCCTTCTAAGGGATCGTATCTATGATCTGTAATCTCATTATTTTTATGTACGTTATATACATCTTTTCTTAGTTCTATAAATTTCATATGTATATCTTGTTGTAGTTTATTATAACCACATTCCTTTATTTCCTTTAATAATTCTTTTTATGTTTTAATTATATCTTGTAGATATTTTGTGTTTGATTATTGGACTAAATCAATTTCCTCTGTTAATAGTTACAAAGTTTTAAATAATGTTGCTTGATTCTTTGCTATACCTACTAGGCTTCCATTTATTTCTAACTGCATATTTTTTATTTTTTCTGTAAACATTATATTTTTCTAATATAACATCATGTACTAATGCCTTCATTATTTTGACTTCATCTTTTAATTGTTTAACTTCTTCTTGGTTAGAGGTTTCTGCTTCTTGGTCTATAAAAGTAAACCTTGACATATTATTATTTCTAACAACATTACTTTTTCTTCCTCTTGTCATAGGTTTTTCCTTGATATCTAAGTGACAATCATCTAGTACTTCAAAGTCTGTTAGTATTTCTAATTTTATTTTTTGTCCAAGTTCCTTAAAGATTTTGTCTATTTCTATAAATTCATTTTGTCCATATATTGAATTATTATGATTATTTGTTAAAAAATATGCTATTAAATAATGTATTGAAAATGGATGATTCCTTTTTTTCATTAAATCTCCTATTTCAAATTCATATGCTCGACTAAATACTTAGTTTATGTTTTTATCATAGATATTAATAGCAAACCTAGGGATGCTGTAAATTTTAATTTTTGGTATCATAAGTTACCATGGATCATTTCTAATAAAGCATATTTTCTATTAATTATTCTGTTATCTAGTAAAACTATTTTTATTGATATATTATTCCGTCTCTAAAATGAGCTTGTATCAAAATTTGAATTCTTCTTAAATGGATATATACAAATTTTTCTTTATTTTTTTGGAAAATTTTGGACAGTTTATTTAATATAGTTTTTTGGTTAATTAATAATATATTATACATTCCTTTTACATCTATGATATTATTGTTTATTTTTTTTATTACTTATTCCATAATAAATTATGTCTTTTATGGGAAATAATTTTTTTAAAGATGGAAATGACGGATTTTTAAATTATCTCCTTCTTTAAGATTTAATTTTACCTTTTAAATTTCTTCAATTTTTTTTTTGCTTATTATCATTTTCTATGAAAAGTATCCTAAGATGTCTTATGTTTCTAATTATACTATTCCTTAATTTATTATTTACTCTTTTATTTTAGAAATGTTACTATTTATTTCTATTAGATTTAACTTCCGTTATGTTTGAGGGGCATTTTTGAATTTTTTGAAACCTTAGAGATATTTTGAAGATATTACAAAATTTTGATGATATTTTTGATAATAATCTATTCAAAGATCATATTCTCATAATTATGATTTAAAAGAATAATTGTTAATTTTACCATGTCATTTATTTTCACAAAACATTTTACCATGTCATTTTCATTATTTTTTATATTAGTTTTTTATAAGTTTTTTGTTAAAATTGTTTAATTTCTGTTAAAAAAATGCTGCTGTATTTCATGCCTTAAACAACTCTCCTTTCCTTTAACTCTTCATTGATTTAGTCAAGAATATTTAGGACCAAAATCTTTATTCTACTTGTAGAATCGAGATGTTTCTAAATATCATCCATCCTTCAGTTTCTCAAGATTAATTACGTTTAATTACGAACTTTTAAAAAATTAATTTTTCATATTCTTTTAAAAATTAATTGGTGATTAAAAAATAACATTAAATCATAAAAAAAATTATTCTATTTTGAGAATCGAGATGTTTCCAAATATCATACATCCTTCAGTTTATCAAGGATAATTAATTAAATAACTACGTGTTTTAACTTTTGAGTTTATCTAGTTTTTTTTCATGGGTTGTTGGATTTTTTTTATGTGGATCAACTTTCTCTTAGTCCATGAAAGTTTATTAGTGATTCTTATGCTCCATTTGGATTAATTCTTATCTCTCCGATTCTACCATTTGTGGATTATGATGCACATTATTGATTATATGTATCTACATACTTAACTAATTTTAAGGTTATTTAGAATTCAAGTTTTACTTCTACTAATTTATAAAGGGTTTTGTCAATGGATGATTCTTTTTATATCTTATTATTTTAGTTAAAAGTGTTTGATATTTATGTTTCGACTTGACGTGGGACAAAGAGTGTATCTTCCTACTATTTTATCTATAATTATTTATGTCAATTTTTATTTACTTAATAGCTATTTATGTAAACCTTTATTTACTTCTTGTTGTCACTATCTACATCGTTATCCCTTGACTGCTTTCGTTGCTAACTATCACAGCTTTTGGAGAGCTTTTTCTATAAAGTTTTTCATCTTTGTATTAGCCTACACTACATCTTTATTGCTTTCTATATGTTTGGGATTTTTCTATATAACTCTATACTCTTAGAAGCTTTATGGTATACGTGGCCTATGACTTAAATCAAAGGTTGATGTTCTCAACAAAGTGAGAATTTATCGTTAGTTCACTTACTATCTTTATATTTTTGGCAACATTAGTGTAACAATTTTAAGATTTTACTCAATTGTGATAGTTTTATCCTGATTTCTACTTATTTTTGTTTTTAATTGTTCAAACTAAACAAATTAGATATTTATTATTATTAAATTAAAATATTAAATAACTGTTATTTTGTTTCGTATTGAATTTAAGAGTTTTATTTAGAATATTTTAAGATGAGACTTCCTTATTATTTTTATTAAAATAGATATAATCTTATGAATTAATAAGAATTAAAATTCTCTCTTTTATTTTGTGGTTTTCTCAATCTATTTTAAGTTCTTAATAAATGTTTATGTATTAACCATTTTATATTTTTGCTACTATTCGTGTTATACTTAATGATCCCCCTGATCTTTACTTCAATAGAAGTAGGACATAAATGTTACGTAGTTTTTTAATGAATAAATTAAAAAAGTCTCACATTGATTAAAAATGGAGACGGGTGTTATATTTTAGGCTATAAATAAAGACACCTCATCTACTTCTAAAACATCTCAAAATTTGTAAATTTTCTCTCTTTTGTAAAGATAGTTTATTAACTCAAATTTGTCCAATTAGTTATAATTTTGAAGTTCATCCATTTGAAGATAGTAAAAGTGGTCACTGACGCCCGATGATATATGTAACATTTATACCGAACCTCGTTAAATTTTTGGTATTTTTATTTATCTGTGTTAATATTTTTGCTTTAATATCTGATTTAGTTTCTTTTAGCATTATATTTCCAATAGCATTATTTTGTCGTGCTAGTTTGAGTTATATTCATTTAAATCATAAGTGAATAGTAACTACTTAGAATAGGGAAAATATACCCGATTTTCTCAATAATTGGTATTAGAGTCGAAAGTTTCTACCTAGGCATTTGTTTGTATTGGAATATAATTGCTAGTTGTTATAATATGAAGAAATGACGAAAGAAAATTCTCCCTCAAACAAAGCCTAACCGTCCACGTCAGGTAGAATAATGGTTATGAATGCAAGGTTCGAGGTGGAGAAGTTTAATGAAACCAGTCATTTTCGCATGTGGCAAGGCAAAGTTCTAGATGCTCTATTTCAACAAGGTTTAGACATCGCCATTGAAGAAGAGAAACCATATAAAGCAGATGAAGTCGAGTGAAAAATCATCAACCGATTGGCATATGGTACAATCCGTTCGTGTCTCTAAAGAGAACAAAAGTACACGTTCATAAGGGAGACATCCATAAGTAAGTTATGGAAGGCATTGGAAAACAAGTTCATGAAGAAGAGCGGACATAATTGGCTCTATTCTGAATACTTTCCAGGTACCACAATAAACGACCATATTACTGCTTTTAATCAATTAGTAGCAGATTTGTTAAATATGGATGAAACTTTTAAAGATGAAGATTTAGCCTTCATGTTGTTAGCCTCATTTCCTGACAAGTTTGATCGTTTTATTACAATCTTAGTCATTGGGAAGGATAAAGTGTCTTTTGAGGAAATTTGCACTACTTTGTATAGTTATGAAATTAGGAAAAAAAGATAAAAAAAAAAAGAAAGCAATAATGAAGCAACAGAGGCACTTTCTATAAGAGAGCATCCGTAAACTCAATAGAAAGGAAGGAGAGGTAGATCTCATTCAAAAGGAAGGATTGGTAAAGATGAATGTGTCTTTTTGTCATGAAAAAGGCCATTGGAAGAAAAACTGTCTGAAGCTACAAAAGAAAGGAAAAGCTATGCCATATGATGCATGTGTAGTTGAAAGCAATTCAAATTTAGATTTTGCATTGGTTGGCTTGTCAATAGCATCCCATCCTGGTGATTGGATTTTTGATTCAGCGTGTACCTTCCATATATATCCTAATAAGGAGTGGTTCTTTAACTTTGAAGAACTAGACGATAGAGTTTTTTTCATGGGTAATGATTATCCATGTATAGTTTAGGGGATTAATACAATTCACTTGAAGAATCAAGATAGTTCAACCAGAGTCTTGAAAGATGTTCAATATGTCCTAGATATGAAGAAGAATCTTATTGATGTGGGAGTCTTAGAATCAAAAGGCTTCATTGTGACCATGCAAAATGGGGCATTGAAGGTTACTTCTAGAGCACTTGTGGAAATGAAAGGTGTTTGAAAGAATAACTTGTACTACTACCTTGGTAGTACGGTTATTGGGATAGCATCAGCAGTAGTTTTAGAGGAAGAAAAAGATTTAGAAACTACCAAGCTATGGCATATGTGTTTGGAATATACTGGTGAAAAAACTTTACAGATTCTTGTAAAGTAAGGCCTATTAAAAGGCGTGAGAACAAGCAAGTTGGAATTATGTGAGCATTATGTATTGGGAAAGAAGAAAAGAGTAAACGTTGACACTATACTCCATAATACAAAAGGCATTTTGGATTACATCCATATTGATGTATGAGGGCCAACAAGAACTCCATCCATGAGTGGCAAACATTATTATGTCACTTTCATTGATGACTTCTCTAGAAGAGTTTGGGTGTATCTTATGAAGAAGAAGGATGAAGTGCTGGGAATTTTCCTCAAGTGGAAGAAGATGATCGAGACTCATACTAGTAGATGATCAAACGTCTGAGGTTTGATAATGACACTGAGTACATAAATGATCCATTTATGAAAGTTTGTGAAGAAGAAGGGATAGTGCGACACTTCACTATTCAAGAAACACCACAACAGAACGGAGATGCATAACGTATGAATTGGACTTTGCTGGAGAAGATTTGGTGTATATTGTCAAATGTTGGGTTAGGGAAGTAGTATTGGGCTGAGGTTGTGGCGTATGCATGTCATCTTGTCAACCGTTTACCATTGTCTACTCTTAAAGGAAAAACGCCTATGAAGGTATGGTCTGGAAAACCTACTAGAGATTACGATTTCTTACATTTGTTTCTTCTATTGCATACTACCATGTAACGAAATCAAAGTTGGATCCAAGAGCCAAGAAAGCTATTTTTTGGGGATCCCTTCTAGTTGTAAGAGATATCGACTATGGTGTCTTGAAACAAAAAGGATAATCTTCAGCATAGATGTTACCTTTAATGAATCTGCCTTATTGAGAAAGGTAACTGAGAAGATTGATGGAACTTTGTAGCAAGTGGAGCAAACTCCAAAGTAAGTGGAATTTGAAAGCAGAATTGTTAATCTAGTTGGTGAAGATAAGACAGAAGTTGATCTTCCATTGGTAGAAGATGAATCAGATGAAGAAGAGGTTTTAACCCAAGAACCTACATAGCAACAAGAAGAAACTGCAATTAATAAGCCACGATGAAAAAATGTCAAGGTGCTTGCTCAATACAAAGATACGGAAGATTTACCTGCTTAGTTTAAAAATATGATGGCCTATACACTTTCAGTTGTGCATGATGATATTCCTTCCATATATAAAGAAGCAATCAAAAGCCTTGAAGTTGAAAGATGGAAGGAATCCATAGATGAAGAACTTCTATTCCTTCAGAAGAATAAGATTGAAGTTGACACAACTACTTAAGGGCAAGAAGGCAATTGGCTTCAAATGGGTGTATGCAAAGAAAGAAAGATTTCCTAACAAAGATAGTGTTCGTTACAAGGCAAGGTTGGTGGCTAAGGGCTATACTCAAAAGGAGGGAAACGATTATAATGAGATATTTTCTCCAGTTGTAAAACATTCCTCCATTAGAATTTTGTTGGCCTTGGTAGCAGATTTGGATTTAGAACTAGTTCAACTTGATGTAAAAATCATGTTTCTACATAGTGACTTGGAAGAGGAAATCTATATGTCTCAACCAAAAGGGTTTAATGTTGATGGCAAAGAGAATTGGGTTTCAAGTTACACAAATCATTGTATGGATTAAACTAATCTCTAAGGTAGTGGTATAAACGATTTGATCAATTTATGTTACAGTAGAAGTATACTATAAGTACACATGATCGTTGTGTGTATTTTTGCAAGCTATAAGATGAGTCTTTCATCTATCTCTTATTGTACATCGATGATATGTTGATTGCATCAAAGAGCCAAGTAGAAATTGAGACATTACTACAAAATATGATATTTAAGTCGATATGTAAAGTCAATTTTTGAAGAAAACCAACTTATAATGAATTTAAAGTCGGTTCAGTAAAAAACCAACCATACACACATGGATAACGTCGGTTGACGTGTAGAAACGACGCTATCCACACGTGTAGTATCGGTTCTACACGTCAATCGATGCTACGTCCTACATGTACTTTTTATTTTAAAAATGTAGTTTAAAATTGAAATTATATAGTACAATTTTTTTTGGTCAATTATTATTTCATTTGAACTCTTTAAAATTGAATTTAGATATATATATATATATAGTATAATTTTTTCTTTTTTTTAATCAATTGGTTTTTAAAATTATACAATTTTGTGTATTTGTTTGGATACTTAATTTTATGTACTTTCATGAAATATTTGCACAATACAAAAATGTTTTCAAAAAAATATAAAAGGTTTATAGTTAAAATAAAATAAAATAATAATTGATCAAAAAAATAAAAAAAAAATTATACTATTTAATTTCATGTATTTTTTATTTTAAAATTGTAGTTTAAAATTGAAATTAAATAGTACAATTTTTTTTTACTTTTTTGGTCAATTATTATTTTGTTTGATTTTAACTATAAATCTTTTATATTTTTTTGAAAATTTTTTTGTATTGTGCAAATATGTTTCATGCTATCCAATTAAATAACTAGTATGAAAAACATGTACGTACATACATAAAATTAAGTATCCAAATAAATACACAAAATTATATAATTTTAAAAACCAATTGACTAAAAAAAAGAGGAAAAAATTATACTATATATATATATATCCAAATTCAATTTTAAAGAGTTCAAATAAAATAATAATTGACCAAAAAAAATAAAAAAAATTGTACTATATAATTTCAATTTTAAACTGTATTTTTAAAATAAAAAAATACACGTAGGACGTAGCGTCGATTTACGTGTTGAACCGACACTACACACGTGGATAGCGTCGGTTCTACGTGTCAACAGACGCTATCCACGTGTACTTTTTCATTTCTTTTCTCTTTTCTCCATCAGAACATCATTTTCAATTTGCGTAGCACCAAAAAACCTCAAAACCGAGCTCACCTCCTCCACTCTCTCATTTTTCGGACACCTCCGACCACCATTTTTAATGCCATTTTATGAGTTATCTTCCTCTCCATATTATCTTCCAGATCTCCTATTATTTTGAGCGAAATACTCAAATTTTTTATACCCATTTTCTCACTTATTTTCACTTACAAAATACACATTTTTTTCTTTATTTCTTTTATTTAGTCACTTAATTTACTCTTGTAAGTATTTCTATTAATCCTACGCACTTATTATTCAGTTTGCTTTTTTTTTAAATAAATTTTTGATTTATGTATGCTTTGTATTATGCTTGTTATTATATGTGGTTGATTTTTTATGGAAATAATATCTGGATGTTGTGGGTTTGAGGGACTATAATATTTACCGTACGTGGATAAATTTATTTATATATAAATAATTATATTTTATTAAGTAAAAGTAATACAATTTTAAAATGATTAAAATGATAAATTTTTGTATTATGTATGTTTTGGTATATATTCTAATAATTAGGAAATTTATATATAATAATACTTGAAATATATTTAATGGATACATAATTAATGTCATTAATAGAAAATGGATAAATCTTGGATGTCAAAGTGTAGAATTGAGCAGGACTACATTTCTGGAGTTAACAGTTTCATGGAATTTGCTTGTAGAAATAGTAATAATGAAATTAGTATGATTCGATGCTCATGTGGTAAATATAAAAATGAGCAATTTCATGAAGTTAACGAGGTTAAGTATCACTTTATCCGTAGTGATATTCTTTTGAGCTATAAATGTTGGTATTATCATGGAAACAATATTGATAATACTCATGAGGAAGAGATAAATAAGAATGTGAATGGATTACATACATCTTATCATAATGTACAGACATAAAATATGTTTCATGGTATTGAAGATGAACTACATGAGGATGATCCCGAAACCTTTAAAAACTTCTAGAAGATGCCAAAAAACTGTTGTATCCAAAATGCAAGAAATACACTAAAATGTCGGGATTAGTTCATTTGTACAATGTGAAGACAAACATGGTTTTTCTGACAAAGGATTCACAGAATTACTAAATCTACTAGTCGATATGTTTCCTGAGGGTGTTAAATTACCATTTTTAATGTATGAAGTGAAGAAATCTCTTAGTCGATTTGGCATGAAATATCATAAGATTCATACTTGTCCAAATGATTGCATTCTTTATAGAAAAGAATATGAGACATTAGATGATTGTCCGATGTGTAAAGAATCCAGATAGAAGCATGCTACAAATGAGACAACACCTAAGAAAGGCGTGCCCGCAAAGGTTCTTTGGTACTTTCCTCTGATTCCTCGCTTTCAAAGGTTGTTAAAAAGTAAAGAGACATGAAAGATAATCGATATGATGATAGGGTGCTACATCATCCTTGTGATTCTCCAAATTGGAAAGTAGTAGATAATTTATCCCCTAAATTTGCATCTGATCCGCACAATCTTCGTCTTGCCATTGTTACTGATGGAATTAATCCACGTTGTTCCCTTAGTAATAGATACAGTTGTTGACCAGTAATTATGGTAACATACAACCTTCCTCCCTAGTTGTGTATGAAAAGAAAATTCATGATGTTAATATTATTGATCTCAAGACCGAAACAACATGGTTTTGATATTGATGTATATTTGCAGCCTCTGATAGATATTTAAAGACGTTGTGGAATGATGGTGTAAATTTTTACGATGCACATAAAAAAGAACACTTTAACTTAAAGGGGGTCCTTTTATGGACAATTAATGATTTTTCTACCTATGGAAACTTATCAGAACATGCAACAAAAGGTTATAAGGGATGCCCTATATGTAGTGATGGCACTTCTACAACTTATCTTGTTCACGGACAAAAGATGTCTTATAGAAGACATAGAATATTTTTGCCATCTAGACACAAGTTTAGATACCAAAAGAAACCGTTCGATGGTGAAGAAGATCATGATCATGTACCCCGACCTTTGCGAGATGTTGAGATATTAAGGAAATTGAATGATATGAAATTCAAATGATATGGAAAGATGAAAAAAAGAATACTCACTAAGGTAGGGAAACGAAAGAGGTCAACTAATGAAAGGGGTGAAAATGAAAAAAGGAGGAGAATCAGTAGACCATGGTTGTTGGAATAAAAAATCAATATTTTTGGGAATTACCTTATTAGAAAGACCTACATATTCATCACATCTTAGATTTCATGCACATTGAGAAAAATGTATGTAAGAGCTTGATTGGTAAATTACTTAATATACCTGGAAAAATGAAGGATGGAATTAAAGCAAGATTGGATTTAAAGAAACTAAGCATACGACCTGAATTGGCACCAAGGGTGGAAAATGATAAGAATCGAACATACTTGCCACCAGTATCATATACAATGTCAACATAAGAGAAGGATGTGTTTTGTAAATGTTTAACGAGTGTGAAAGTTCCTGATGGTTACTCATCCAACTTAAGAAATTTTGTGTCTATCACCGATAAGAAACTTTATGGATTGAAATCACATGATTGTCATATCTTATTGTAACAATTATTACTAGTTACTATTAGATCAATTCTTCCAAATCATGTTCGATTATCAATAATTCATCTTTGTTCATTCTTCAATACAATATTCAAGAAATCTATATCAATTGACGAGTTAAATTCTTTACAAAAAGATGTTGTAGAGACTTTGTGTCTAATTGAAAAATATTTTCCCCATTCTTTCTTTGATATAATGATTCACTTGTGTGTTCATTTAGTTCGAGAGGTTCAATTGTGTGGTCCTAATTACTTAAGGTGGGTGTATCCTTTTGAGAGATATATGCAAGTCCTTAAAGGATATGTAAATAATAGAAATCGACCTGAAGGATGCATAGTGGAACGTTACATTGTTGAATAGGCCATTGAGTTTTTTTCTGAATATTTTAGTGGTTGCACTAAAATTGGGAATCCTACGCACAAGTTGTTCTTAGAACATCACATGATCCAAGTAGGTAACCCTATGCTTGGTGGAAATAAGAAATTGTTTATTGATCGCACTCGATGGAAAAAAGCACACCGAATCATTTTGGTAAATAATAATGAGGCACAACTGTACATAGAGTAAGTGATGTTTAACCTTTCCATTTATGCAAAGATTATTTTTTATTTAACTATTAATGATGATATCTACTTCATATATCTTTAATAATATTACAAGATGTATTTAAACTTATTGAAGATCGATCCTCGTTATAAAAAAAGAGGAGAAAAATGGTTGTATGATGAACATAAGTGAGAGCTTATTAATTGGTTTCGCAACCATGTAAGTGTCACATACAAGAATTCATTAGTACTTCTATGCAATGTTTTAAAACTTTGCTTTAAACACATTTCATGTTTTTTTTTACATAGATTCGAGATGAACTCAAAAAACCCAATCATAAAATAACAGAAAGTTTAGAATGGCTTGCACATGGTCCAAAATTCGATGTCAAATCATTTTCTAGTTTCACAATAAATGGATCGAGGTTTATGACTCAAGCTAGGGACAAAGTCTGAGTAAATCAAAATAATGGTGTGAAGATGGTTGCACAAACTATGCGATTTTCTAGTTCAAAAGATGGTAATCCTGTACTTTCTGATAGAACATATTATGGTATAATTCAAGAGATTTGGGAATTGGATTATAAGGTCTTCCATGAAACAGTTTTCTTGTGTGATTGGGTCGAAGATGTTATCAATGTTGGATATAAAATAGATAATTTTGGATTTATCCTTGTAAATTTATCCAAGATAAGTCACACTGATGATCCTTTCATGTTAGCACTTCATGCAAACAAGTATTTTATGTGAGCGATCAAATTGACACAAGATGGTTTGTTGTGTTAACGCCTCCATAAAAAGAGTTTTACCATTGTGATGCTTTAGAAGATGACGACCCTATGCTTGATACATTAACCAATATTAGTAATTTCTCAAACAAATTGCCTAATGTATGTGATGATCTAGTTGATGATGATGATTCTTTGTCATGGACTCGAAGTGATTATGAAGGAATATATGTATACAATCAACAACCTAATTAAACATAACGTATGTTCTTTATTGTTGTAATAACCCTTGGATGTTTATATATATGTATGTTCCTAAAATTGTCAATTAATTTATATTTCTTCATTATTTGCAGATATTTCATGGATCCTCGGGTAACATAGCGTGTAGATCCAAATGCTCCATTGGGGAATTTGAAAAGAAGAGGTTGGGAGAATATACTTGATACTCCACTTAACACAGATGATAGAGTACCCATTCTATTTTATGCTACTAGTAATCCAATAGGAGAAAATGACCAATAATTGAAATCCTCTATTGGTAGACTTGTGAAGTCCAGTATACCAATCAATATAAATGATTTGACTTAGGTTGATGAAGATGAAAAGTTTAAAATATGGAAAACCATTTGTGTAAGTCTCTTATATTTTATAACTAATTACATATATTATATCTTTTTTGTATTATATCTAATTTTTGTAGTGTGTTTTTACAGAATCATTACAAAGTCGATGACACTTGGAAGAGCAAGTGTTATAAGATTGCAAATAAGGCGTGGAAGGAATACAAAACTTCTAGATTGGCAAGAAATTATGTGTTTTCATATTTGGAACCACTTGATGAAGTAGAGCTCTATAAAATCCCTGAAGGACACCCCTGGATTACACCTCAAGTTTGGAAAGACTTCGTAGATTATAGACGTACGGATGAATTTCAAATTATTAGGGAAGAACATCAGAATATACAAATGCATAACATTCTTCCTAACCGTACTAGGAGGTCTTCAAATCTTGAAGTTAGATATAGAATGGTATTATTAATTTGTGTTAATTTATAAATGTTTTATATTTATTTTCCTCAAATTTAAGTTGATGTCATGGTTAATAAATTTTTCATAATTTATGTAGGAAGCTGAATTGGGTAGACCGGTTACCCGATCTGAATTGTACATAGAAACAAAGACTCTCAAAACGAAGAAGTCAAGATCGATGACTAAGCGAGGAGAAGAACAACTAAATAAGTTGGTTAGTAATTTCGGTTGACACAAAGTTCATATGATTTTTAATAATTGATGTAATAATGTATGATATGTTTGTTTGCTTTTTATGTAAAGAGTTGTTCAAGAACAAATATCCAGGGGTGAAATAATCGAAAAGCTTAGGAGAGATGCTATATATCATGCGTTCGGACGCAAGCATCCTGGTCTTGTTAGGGGAGGTAGCCATATGATGGTTATATGGAGTATTTTAACATTCCAAAACAAAAGCCTCAGACAGTCAGTAAGGAGAAGAACACTAAAATTGAAGAAGAACTCAACTCCTTCAAGGCCTCAATGTTAAGTAAGATTGCCACTATAAAATAATATCAAGCATAACACATGTCAAGCATGACATCATTCTACAATGAGGGCATGCCATATTGGCCAAGCATGCAAGCATCCATGTCAAGCATGACACCCACACAATCACATGGTAGTCAAACTATATCCAGTATGGGATATAGTCATCCTATTGGTCCTCCTTTTATGCCAGAAATGCATATGCAATCAAGTAGTTGTTTATTTTCTCCAATGCAATTTGCACATTCTTACCATCAATCATAAAAGTTTTAACATATATGAGTTATTTTTTGTGAATTCATGAAATTACATTCTTATTTTGATTTGAAATACATGTAGTTCTTTGGTTGGAACAAGACGGGTTATGACCAACAAATTTTTGATGATTTACAAGAAGAATGGGCAGAACACATGGTTTAAATTATATCATCACAAGAAGAATCAAGAGAAGATTTTGATGATCTTGAATAGCATATGACAACATAACAGTAATTTTTATAATGATTTAATTTCTCAATTTCTGTGTCTAAAATATTTTGTTTGATGGATGTTTATGTGCTCATGTATTTAGAGGAATGCATTGTTTTATGGACTTGTTTTTTTCCCAAACTTCATCTCATCTCTCTTGCCTACTTTCCTTATGACAAGATCATGGTAGCACTTTATTAATCTTTTGCCTATAAATATGAAGCTATCTGAAATCAAACTGGTATATTTAATGCTATAATGAGCTCTAAATATGAAGTCAGGTGTAACTTCTATTTTGTTACTTGGCTTGGTTGAGTTTTGGTGCCCATAAACGTATTACACAATTGTTCCATACATTTAAGGGCACCAAAACTCAACCAAGCCAAGTAACAAATCAGAATTACATTTGATTTCATATTTAGAATTCATTATAACATTAAAAATAACAGCTTGATTCTAGATAGCTTCATATTTATAGACAAAAGATTAATAAAGTGCTAATATGAGTTTGAAGGGATAAAGTTATTATTATATCACTCGGATGTCGATATGGTAATCTCTTTTACTAATGTGTTAACATATATAAGTTATTTTTTGTGAATTCATAATATTACATTCTTATTTTGAATTTAATTAATTACATATATTTCTTTGGTTGGAACAAGTGGGGCTATGATATGTATATTTTTGATGATTTACAAGAAGAATGGATAGAATACTTTGTTCAAATTATAACATCAGAAGAAGAATATAATCTTGAATAATATAGGACAACACCATAGTAATATTTATAATGATTTAATTTCTCCATTCGTATGTCTCTAAAGTTTAGACTGCTTGTTTGATGGATGTTTACGTGCTCATGTATATAGGGGAATGAATTGTTATATGGACCAGCTTCTTTTTGCCCAGTTTCCTTGTCACTATGTTGGTGATTCTAAGTCAACCAAGCTTGTTCGTACAATCCATTACACTTTGACGACATCATTTTATTTGTAATTTAAGTTATACATATATATATATGTATTGTATATACATTAATTTTTTTGTAATAATTTAATTATCAAGTAATTAATTATATTTAAATTTTTAATTATTTGTATTATTATTTACACTTTGTTAAATAGATTTTGGTTTTTTATGCTATGTTGAATACAGGTTAGTAGAGTGAAAAATGAGAACAAAAATAAAAAAAATCAATATTTTAAAGTCGATTCAATGCGTGAACCAACTTTAAATTGGTTTAAAGTCAGTTTTTAACTGACTTTAATAATCCATTTTGTAGTAGTGAAAAGTCGAAGGCTCAACTAAATCAAGAGTTTGAAATGAAAGATCTGGGAAAAGCCAAGAAGATTCTTGACATAGAGATAAGCAAAGACAGGAAAAAAAGGGAAGCTTAGTTTGACCCAAAGTAAATATTTGAAGAAGGTACTACAACGTTTTGGTACGAATGAACAGACAAAACTTGTAAATACTCCGCTTGTTCCTCATTTCAAGCTTAGTGCTCAATTATCTCCTAAGAATAATGCAGAACGAGAATACATGGCAAAGGTTTCGTATGCAAATTTGATTGGTAGCTTGATGTATGCAATGGTGTGTACAAGACTTACATTTCACATGCGGTTGGTGCTATAAGTAGGTACATGCATGATTCTAGTAAATGACATTGGTTGGCTATGAAATGGATTCTATGGTATATTTTTAATACTGTAGATGTTGGTTTAATATTTCAATAAGATAATACTATTGGTCAATGTGCAATCAGATATTGTGATTCTAACTATGTAGGAGATTTAGATAAGTGTTGATCAATTACTAGTTATGAGTTTACTCTTGCTAGAGCACCAGTTAGTTGCAAGTCTACCTTGTAGTTCACAATTGCTTTGTTTACTATAGAGGTAGAGTATATGATAATTACAGAGGCTATGAAGGAAGCTACTTGGTTACGAGGTTTGCTTGAAGACTTGGGAAAACATATTAAGGTGTTTTGTGATAGTCAGAGTGCTATTCATTTAGCAAAGAACCAAGTCTAGCATGCACGTACAAAACACATTGACGTTCATTACCATTTCGTGCGAGAGATTATTAAAGAATATGGGGTATTAGTTCAAAAAATCAATACTACAGAAAATCATGCATATATGATGACTAAGGTGGTAACGACAATTAAGTTCAAAAATTGTTTGAACTTAATTAACATTTTACAAATTTGAATTGACAATAGCATCGCAGATCTAGAGATTGAGGAAATCATTTAGAAATCACTCCTTTGCTCTAACCAACTGAGCTACCTGTAAGTCGCTAAGAAAGAGATTTTTTATATAACTCCTTAGTGAGCAAATTAAAAAAGTTTCACAATGATTAAGAATGAAAACAGGTGTTGTATTTTGAGCTATAAATAAAACCTCTTCCTTCACTTTCAAAACATCCCAAAATTTGTAAATCTTACTACTTTTTATAAGGGTAATTGATTAGTTCAATTTTATCTAATTAATTGTAATTTTAGAATTTATTCATTTGGAGATGATGAAAGTGATCAATAACGCCTGAAGATAATGTAGCAATTATATTAAATCTCGTTAAGTTTCTAATGCTTTTATTTATCAGCTTTAATATTTATGCTTTAATTTTTTTTAACATTATATTTTCAATAATATCATTTTATCCTACTAGTTTGAATTTTATTTATTTAAATCATAAGTAAATAATAACTATTTAAAATAAAGAAAACATATCCAATTTTTTCAATAATAACTATCAAACATGCAAGTATAAAAATTACACACAACCAATGTAACTAATATCATTATTTTATTTTCACATTATTATATAAAAATTCTACTACGTCATAAAATTCACTTAATTCAAACAACTTGGTAAATTTCATCCAAAACTTTCCCCCAAAATTTCCTAGATTAAATTCCCCATAGAGTTGAAAATAAATTAGGATAAATTATATTATTTTAATTTTTCATTAAAAATATTATGTTTTGTTTTGTTATTAAAACACGAAGCTATTTGTTATATACAACATAGAATTATTTTAGGGGGGAAAAATTAGACAAAAAAATAACTAAAAACTCTTAAAATAAGATTGAGTCATAATAATAATCATAATCTAGTTTTAATAATCCTTACTTAACGATATATTTCTGTCACTATTTTTGACTATTTACTTTCTCAATTTTCATTTCCACGTCACTTGCACATACCTCATTTATGTGAAATTTTCACACAAATGTAAAAACTCTACACACCCATTTAACTTCATCTTTCTACACGAATATATGAAAATTTCACGCCCAAACTCCACTTGGATCTCTCACTTGGATCTCACCTCTCTAAACTAACAACCAACCCAACATTCCACTACCATATATGTACATCGACAAAATTTGATGCATTGTTTGAATTACTCATATTATTAGAAATACTGGCTTTTGGATTACATGTGGTCTATGTATCAAATACCTTTATCTCTATGGTTATGCTGTTTACTTGTAAAGATTATCTATTTGTTCTTTGTATAAAGAAACTACTCTGTCTCTTCGGATTTTCATGGTTGGAGTCATCAAACCAGTATCAATCTGCAGTTCAAGTGTATGATAATCAGCAAAATAGTTGAATATTAATGTTAATAGGAAAATTTATGGCATTGCCAGTATAACACACCGTAAAGGCTTCATCAACAACAAGGATTGGTCCAATTTGGAATGAACACCCTGAAGTCCTGCATAGGAGAGAGAAAAATTAAAAGGGAAAACAAAATATACATATATAAAAAAGAAATCACCCCATTTGGGGGGGCAAGTTTTAGCGTATTTCACAAACGATGAGTTAAGTGAATTTTTTAATGTATAATTTGTGAAATTTTTTGCACACCCATTTGGAAAGAGAAGTAAAATAAGTATGTATAACCATGTGCAAATTCAACAAGGATGTTCAATTTGTGTGTCGAATTTCACATAGGTATGTAAAAATTGTGAATGAAAATTAAGAAAATAAAAATAAAATAAATAGTAACCGAGATATATTATGAAATATAGTAAACTCAAACTAGATTATAAATATCGGTGTAACTTTTCCCTAAAATAGAAATAAAAAAGACTCAAAATATGGCGAAACAAATTAATTGCACATATAAAGAGATACGAGTTTATACTTTAATAATACCTAAATTTTATTTTTAATACCTTTTTATCCTTATTATTAATTGGTACTTAGTGTTGAAATCCTGAAATATATGAAATATTTTAGGATTAAAAATGATTCAAACTTCCTGTACATTTAGTAATAGTTCAAATAGTTGTTCTCTTGATTTTTAGAGATTGTTTTATTTTCTTGTTGCTTTTATTGTATTATAAAAAATACAGTTTGTAAGTACGATTTTAATTAAGTGAAATAATTTTCAAATCCACATGGTATCAAAGTCGCGTTTGTATCTTAGTTTTCTGCCTTAATGGTCGAGACAAAAAAAAAACAATATTGATCATGTTTCCTCTTATCACATTAATTGAGAAACAGAGGAGAAATCAACCATGATACCGTAAGTGGACACAATCTCTTAAATTAGTTATTAAACTTGTTATTGATAGCAAAGGGAAGTTAGGTTACCTCACCGGTTAGATAGAAGAACCAGCTCCAACCAATCCCATTAATCTTCAAAAATGAAAATCAAAGAATTCAATGGTGATGACTTAGTTAGTGTAACCAAGAAACCCTCTATTGGAAAAATGTACCTATTTCTTCCATCAACCAAGGATTTGTGGGACACAATTCGTGAGAACTATTTGAACGTTGAAAATTTCTCCCAAATCTTAGAAATCAAAACCCAAAGGAGGTAGGTAAAAAATACTCATGAAAATGATTGGGTTATGGTAAGAATTAAACCCAAGTTATGAAAAACAGTGGAAATATACCTGTAATTTTGATATAAGAGAAAGGTGAAAAGTTAAAGATTCTTCAAGTTTCTTGTTGGCCTAAACCGAGAGTAAGACGAAGTGAAAGGAAGACACTTTGGCCCGTCGATGAGAGAGGTGTTATCGAAAGTGCATCGTGAAGAGAGGCAAAGAGGAGTGACGCTGAATGAAAAACTCGAAATGGTTGGTGATGGGTTGTGTTACTCTCGTGTGGCTTTTATAAGGCTAAAGTGGATGGATTGAATAGAGGAGATATTAATAGGCATAGGCCTAATGGGCAAGAAACAAATGGGTTATGATGTGTGCCTAATGGGCATGAGGGAAATGGCTTTAGAAACCAAGACTCAACTTGTAGATCATATGAGCATGATTTAAATGGGCCTATTTCACATAGGGCCCAAACTAACATTGTTTAAGGTCAGTTTACAACACGTTCTTGTTGTGAACATTGTCAAAAAAAATGGATACACTAAAGACACGTGTTGAAAAATACATGGAAAATCAATAGACTAGAAACCAAGACAAAACAACAAAAATCGTGGTTATCAAACATTAATTGACCATCAGACAAATAAATTTCAAGGGAAAAAATCCACATCTAATGAAACTTTTAACTCGGAACAAATAAAACTTTACAAAAAAATTTCTAGTTTTCAAACATCGGGTCAGTCTTCCACGTATATTCCTTCTAATTCTTTAGCTCACAAAGGTAACTTTCTAAAAGCTTTAAACACTACCTATTGAATGCAGTGGCAGATGCTTTCATGGTTATACAGCACATGGCTTTGGTCAATAGCAAGCTTGAAATAAAGAACATCTTCAACCAGCGTTTTTTTCTTTGAGCGGGAGGGTGAACTTATTAACTTATTAAGAATTTTCATTTTTTTTTTTAATTTTTTCTTGTTTACTATCATTGATAGAGTTATGTTATCCCTGTTTTATTATTTTCCATGTAATCATAGCTAAAGGTGTTCATCGGTTCAAAACTATTGAATTTGTCCAATAATCATTTAATCAAATTGCATAATTTTCATTCAATCCAATTTTTTAATTGAACGAATCGAATCATATCAATCCGATCTATAATTTATGAAGTCTTGGGTTATTTTTGACTATTTGTTCTAATTTTTTCATCGACAATTAACATATAAAACAAACTACTACAATTTAATAATATTGTAATCTTAAACTCAACGTGAATACAAAATTAAATCTAAAATTAAGTTAAAAATGTAAAAATAACTCAATAACATCATAATCTTTTAATGGATTCACAAGTTAATTAAGGGAGTATATAATAAAAAGCTATAAAAATCTTAAAATGGTGATACATGTACAAAATATAAATCTTAATTAATTTGATTAGTTCAAATTAAATTATAACGGATGGTAAACAATACAATCTACTAACTAATATGAACTAAATGGACTACATTTTTTTCAATCCAATTCAATCATCCGTTTGAAACCACTCAAAATTTAACGGATTTGTCAACTTAATCAAATGATCAAATTTTTTGCATACCCATAATCATAGCCTTGGTACTTGGTACAATAACAGAATTTCTTAAGTTCATTAGCCTACAATTATACACAATAATTTTTATTTCGATACAGTTTTTCATGTGAATGTGAAAATAAGTTTTCCTTGTATGCTTTGCATGCAGTCCCAGTCTCTCAGCTCTTTTTTTTCCTAAATGAAAGAGGAAGTTCATGACTTACATTCCACAAAGCAATCATCATAACCATTCACACCAAAAATTAAAAGATTAGAACAACTTGGTCACAATTGTATGTCCGTCCTTCAACTGGCCTCAAGTAGTAGTACTTAACACTAAGGCCTCACACAGAATACCTTTGAAGTGTCGCCTTAGGTTTCCAGTTTTCTTACGGGTCCCATGTTTAAGATGTTGTTGGAAAGTAACTTCCAAGGGGAAGAAACTTAGAAGCTAGCAGTCAGAGTAAGATTCTACTTAACTGGATCCCAACTTCTCTAATTTTTTATGTTTATAGGACAATTTCACAAAGACAAACCAAAAGTCATAAGAACACATATAAATGGTGTTTGGAAATATTCAAGAGTAGTTTTGAGAACTAACTGTACTTTTAAGACAGTTTGAATGCACTATGCTTCCTAAGATATAAGTGTTCCTAAAAACTATTTTTAGCATTTATATGCCAAACACCTAAATGCTTCTTTTGAAAGAACTCTTAATCAAACCACTTCTCTTAAAACCACTAGGATAATCACATACAAACAGGCTCTAAATCAAACACACCTCTCACGCAATATTGTGTCTATGGAGAGAAGCCCTCATTTCTCTGTAAAAACTCTAGAATCTTTTCTAATTCCCCCAATCTCCTCAGCCACTTCACCCTCAAATTCAACTCATCTCCTTCACCCATCACAACCACCTTCTAATTTTCCACCGTTATCCGCCACTAGGCAATAGACCACCACATCCCATCAACCTAACAAGCGTGCGATCTCCTCCATTACAATTGTTTCTCTCTTTTCTTGCGTAATTGTCTGCCAACACTTTTCACTCTCAACATCAATTAGATTTGACTCTCCCATTAGTAATGTAATGGTAGTGGTTGAGGCTGAAGATGAAGATGACATCGTTATTTGGCTAATGGCTATTGGGTCCTTCCCATACCATGGAGACTGAGTTTGTAGGGCTTCATATTTGATCCTTTGCATCACCTCAGTGGTTTGATAGAGGATGACATGGCAGTTGTTCGGGTAGCAGTTGTTGATTTTGTTGGTTGTATGCTATGTTTTGCAGGTTTTGAGTGTGGAGTCTTTTTTCTATGTTCTTTAGTGGTTTTCTAGAATTTTTTTCCTGAGTATTTGAAATTTTGAGTCTTATTCTTTGTTTTCTTGCTTGTTTTATGTAATATCAATTTCTCTAGGAACCTTAGGCAACACGGGTTGCAATAGTTTGCTCTAACTGAATATTGATGCTATGGCTTGATTTAAAGGTGTGCCCTTGGGTTCTAATGCTATCTTGGATAGCCTTCGAGGAACCATTAAATGTGCTCTAAGGGATTTTTTAGGTCCTTCATTTGGCCTCTATTTCATGTTAGTTTATGTTGAGAGTAGTTTTCCTGTTTTGGTTGAACTATGTAGATAGTCTCTGAGGAACCATTGGATGTGCTCTAAGGGCTTTGTTACGTCCTTCATTTGCCCTCTATTTCATGATAGTTTATGTTGAGAGTAGTTTCCTGTTTTGGTTGAACTATGTTGACATTGATTCAAATGGAAAAAGACTATTTCTCTTGTGACCCTCAACAAAAAAAAAACACTTTGTCTTCCAAAATAAAATTCGGATGTCTCTTCGTATTGTTTCATCTGAGCATGAAATCTCTACATCAAATTAGTGTGGTAATTCCTCAAACTCACCTAAGTAATTTTCCAAAAAGTTGATACCACTAAAATGGAATTTTTCTTTTCAATTATTATTTAAGAGTAAAAAAGAAATGAAAAGAAAAAGAAATTTGAACAGTCATATAAATCTGTGAGGTGGATTCGGAACAAGTTAAGCAAAGAGTTTTACCGTCTCTGCACTTCTTCATATAAGAGACTTGTCATTAAGTCCTTGCTTAGGTCAGTTGCATTTGCATCTACAATAGATGATGTTTTTGCTGTGCTTAGAACCTCTTCTTTGTTTGGAACTATTATAGCTCCAAGTCGCCGTTGATCCTGCAGGGACAAATGCAATGCTGTTAAATATGAAAAATGTGTCTCTTCTAATGTGTTAACAATATAGCAGTAATTGAAGCCCATGAGGTGCTAAAGCAGCATTTGAAATAGAAATTAAAAAAAAAGAAACCTGGCCAATTACAACAATCTGTTGAATAAGAGGGCTTTTTAAGGCAGCTTCTTCAAGCTCTAGTGGTTCAACATTTTCTCCTATTTTCTCAACAAAAAGAGTACACAATTCAATATTCATTTTTGCAAGGAGACAAGAAAAAATAATAGAACAAATGAAAAATAAAAGGAAACATCAAGCAGCATCCTTCAGGTTTTCCGTATACTAAAAGACACCATAAGCAAACATACCCTTCTTAAAAAAAAAAGAGTCAGGACAGGAAATGAATGATAAAAAAACATTCACTCGCATGAAATCTTGCCCAATTTGCAAGCTATTGCCCAACAAGATTATCAATATGGAAACAATGCACTATCCTATTTTGTTTAGGAATACACAGATAGTATAAAGCATCCTTAAATTGAAGAGAGCTGCTATTGAGGATAACACTGTCCATTGCTAGCTCAGAAGCCAACTCCCTCCTTTCCTCCTAAGCCAATAGTTCTGCATGGATAGCACTCTCCAGTATCCACAAGTCCACATGAAACCTTTAATGTTCTTGCTAAAATACAAGTGCTAGATGCGTCACGCACACTAACACCAAGACCAGCTTTGTACTTGTCATAATCTCCCCAGGCATCAACATATAGAAGGGGCTAACCGATCAGTTTATGAGCATACTTTAGCCTGAGAAGCCAACATGGTGTTTGCCAAGCAAATGTTTCTTCTCATAAACAAGCAAATTCTGATATTTCCACTTAACCAACAAATTATATAAGAAGTTTTCCACATCTGTTTTACTCGTTCTTTGTAAGTGATGAGCAGTCCAATCAATAGAATAAGGAACACAACTCTTAGCTTTGAAAATCACTATCAGTGAACTAGACTTCAAAACTCCCTTCAGCACAAACACAAGTGACTGGTGTGTGAAGACTTGTTTCTAATAGTTAAAAAGGCGAACTTTTAACACGAAGGAGCAGAAATTTTACACTTATAAAAGCATGTATTTAAACTGTTTAAACCATAGAACTACCTTAAATATATAAAGCAGAGATCTCCAAGCAGATACACTTATAAAAGCATGAAGTTATCACATAAAACAATAGCTCAAAATGTCAAACTCATAAATTTAATAGAAGCAGCACTCATTCCTATGTAGTTTCATAAAAGATACTGGAGTTATTTAGACTATAAGAAGAGCATCTCACATTATATCATAGATCAATGGTGGCAATACTATACAAAATATCCTTCTTTCAGACCAAAAAACAGTACTATACAAAAGAAATTTAGGTATCTGGCATACCTGTTGAAAGAACTATTGTATCCTTAGCACGTCCATCAAGGACAATTACTCCTCCACATAAACGGCTTCGCCCTTGTGAATGATGGGGAGCAATCCAACCTATATCACCCGTATTTAACCAACCTTCCTCATCTAGTACTTGTTTAGTTGCTGCTGCATTCTAATCGAAATGTTAACACAAAAGAGTCAATTGATTTTAGAAGCATAATTGAATGGGAATTATTTTTTTTGTTATTCCTTGGGTACAATTTTGATACAAATATATACACAAAGATCCGTAAAAAAAAATATCATGATTTGATCTTGATCCTGATTTCTATGAACACACAAGTTAAGGAAAGAAAATCACAACTATATACACAAGATTAATATCCCTAAAATATTAGTCCACAATTATAGGAAAGTAACAATTTCTATATGTAACTAATTTAAATTCCTACACTCCCCTCAAACTAAGTGGTATATGCTTATTAAACCAAGTTTAGAACTTAGCTCAATGAAGTTTGGACGAAAGAGTGCCTTTGTGAGGATGTCTGTTGCTTGAAGTCGAGATGGAACATGTTTTAGTGATATAACATTGCTTTCTATCTTTTCGCTAATGAAGTGTCGGTCGATCTCAATATGCTTTGTCCTATCATGATGGATAGGATTCTTGGCAATAGCTATAGCTAATTGATTGCCACGCATCCTATCTATAGGACCATAAATGCTAACTTTGAGTTCATCCAGTAACCGTTTTAACCAAATTTCTTCACAAATACCTTAAGCTAAGGCTTGAAATTCTACCTCAGTACTACTACGTGCCACCACTTGTTGCTTCTTACTCCACTATGTCACTAAATTTCCCCATACATAGGAGCAATACCTTGAAGTTGATTTTCAATCAATGGGGAATACAGCCCAATCTGCATCGTATAGACTTCTAAGGAGCAATTAAACATCTTTTTAAACATTAGTCCCTTTTCAGGGTCCCTCTTAAGATATCTAAGAATACGATAAACTGTCTTCATATGTGTTTATGAAGGATTGCTTAGAAATTGAAATTGAGTTTGAATCATGGTATGAAAAGTTTTGAAGAGTTGGCTAGTTTTAGATTTATCTTTCATGAGGAAGGTCCAACTTAATTATGTATGATCATCAACCAACAATAGAAACCACCTAGCTCTAGAAATATTAAGGATTTTGGTTGGCCCTTAGATATCATCACAGATAAAAGAAAAGGAGAGAGTTGGTTTGTATAGTCGTGGAACATATGTACTTCGAGTGTGCTTTGATAGGCATCACATTGAAATAACTTTACATCTTTATTAATGAATAATGATGGAAATAAAAAGTTTCAAGTACAAGAAATTTGGATGACTTAAAAGATAGTGCCACAACAAGATTGCACTTTTTTATTGGACTGACCTAATGACGCATGACTTTGAACTGACCAACACTGGGGTTTGATATTATTTTATCATTATTACTCTAAGCTAGGACAAAAGAGGAGTCTACTTTGATGACATACAAGCCTGCACAAAGTTCAGCATTGCCAATCATCTTTTCCGAACTCAAGTCTTGAAAAACACAAAATTTGCCAAAAAAATATACTCTCAAAGTGAAGATCATGGGTTAATTTTCTTATAGAGATTAGATTACACTCACGATCATGTACAAAGAAAATTAAGTGTAGAATGAGATTGCGTGAGACATATATGGTTCCTATTCCAAGAACTCTTGTGCGTGAACCATTGGCAATACGCACTGTGTAAGTATTGACATGGAGTATAAGTGGAGAACAGTGATCTATCACCTATCATGTGATATGATGCGCCTAGATCTATTATTCAAGATGTTGAAGGTGACTAAGCCACATGAAGTGCTTGATTTTTCTTGCTGTGTACAAAACGGTTCCCTATTCCAATTGTAAATGGACTGGCTGGTAGATTTTCCTTGCTAATCAGATGTTGAAGTAGCTCTAATTGATCTTTCGAAAAAGGTATTTGGTTTTCTTCTGTGAAGATTGTATTTACTCGACTCTCACAATCGCTAGCAGTCTTGTTTGGCTTCCAATCTAGTGGCTTTCCATGTAACTTCCAGCAAGTTTCTTTAACGTGGCTTGGCTTCCAATCTAGTGGCTTTCCATGTAACATCCCACGAGCAGTAGAAGCAACAGGTTTAACCATGGGCAAGTGGTCTTTGGCAGCAGTAAGGGTTGAGCCATCAATGGATGTAGGTATATTAGAATGTCCCATCATGACTCGCTTTCGGCTCTCCTCTCAATTACCTCGAAAAACGTTTCTCGAAGGCTTGGTATAGGCTTGATTCCAAGTATACGACCTCGCACCTCATCAAGTGACTTATCAAGACTCATTAGAAACTTGAAGATGCGTTTGGTCTCCACTATTCTCTTGAAATAGGTATTGTCATCAGGACATTGCCATTTGTAAGATTCAAAAAGGTCCAATTGTTGCCAGTACCGTGTCAGAGTGGTGAAGTAAATGGTGATTGTGTTTTCTCCTTGCCTTAGATCACGTAGGATACTCTCTACATGAAAGATTTTAGTAGTATTCTCACTGCTAGAGAAGGTGTCACGAACTACATCCCATATTTCTTTGGCTGTAGTGTAGAGGAAAAAATTTTCACCTATCTCGGTAGTCATTGAAGTGATTAACTAGTATATGACCAAGTTGTTTTCTGCCCTCCAAACTTTGAATCTAGGATCACTTGAACTTGGTTGGCCAGTAGCGCCTGTAAGATAATCATCTTGATTCCGTCCACTGATAAACATCATTATGGATTGAGACCATTGGAGATAGTTGTGGCCATTGAGCTTTTGATTGATTATATGGGTAAAATTGTTTTCATGAATGGTCTAAGTGATCTGAGGATTGATAGAGGTATTGGGATGGGTAGGCGAAGATGATTCTCTGGAAGTCTGCTCAAAGTCGACTATGGTGGACGCGAGTTCGAGAGAAAGAGAGATCGATAATACCGAAAAGATTATAGATTACAGAGAAATGTGAAAAATTTAGGATAAAGGAAAAAAAAATTAGGTTTTAGAATTCATGCTCTGATACCATGAAGAATATAATAGGAATAATTTTTTTTGTTATTCTTAGGTATAGTTTTGATATATATATATATACACAAATATCTGTAAAAAAAATATTTTGATTTGATCTTGATCTTAATTCTGATTTGATCGTAATTTCTAAGAACTAATTTACACTAGTTAAGAAAAACAAATCACAGTTATATACATAATATTAATATCTCTAAAATATAAATCTACAATCATAGAAAACTAACCGTTTCTAATATGTGGCTAGTTTGAATTCCTACAATTTTTTTCCTGAATTTTGCAAACAGTGACATTGCTATCAATTGGAAATAGCTATTGGATTGACATTGCATTTGTTTATTGGTAAAAGGTTATAGTAGAAGATTTTTTTATGACAAATTACAATGGCTAGCTCCTTGACGTATGCATTTCAGCAACAAAAGTTTACTGGTGAATTGACAAAAGACAAGCAAGAAAGATGTTCAAGAACCCATTTGTATGCTCCACAGAAAAGACAACACTGTTCTTAGAAGTTTTTTTTTTGCGTTCAGAAACAAAACAAAAATCACTTTGAAGGAAAAAAAACACCAATACCTTGAAGTAACCTTTCATTACTTGTGGTCCCCTCACTTTGACAATGCCCTTTGAACCAGGTGGTAGAACTTGACCAGTTTCAGAGTCAACGATTCTGAACTCTGTATGTTGAATGGGATGACCAACTGAGCCAAGGACCTTCAGTAACGTTACATTCATAACATCATCAAAAGGTATACCAATCTACTTAGTAAAAGATACAATTAAGACAAGGAAACATCAACCATTTATCAGAAGAGAAATTAGATGTACACAACTCTCTAGAGGTAGTTGAAAATCATGAGATACATAACAATTAACTTCTAAGTTTGGAGAGCTTGTTTACCAGCTAGGCATACATGAAAAACAGTTATGAATACAAATAACATGATATAGTCCAGATAGCATTTTTATTGATTCTACAAACAGTGATTTACCACAAGTACGATCTTATGCCATTATGCTAATTATTTTTGTTCAATGCTCAAGAAAATGAATGAAAGTTATAAACTAAGCATCTCCTATTATAGCTTCACCCAATTGTATGACTGTAAGAAGTATACATCTCTCATACATGATCTACTTTATGAATAGCTTGAACAACTTTCTTGCACATAACCTCGTATCTAAAATCAGGAAGCAACTAAAATGTGCTCAATTAGTATAGAAAAATATTTCTGTAGTAATACGTTTGTGATCTTTTGTGAAACGTTGACAGTTTCTACCATTATTAAATATAGTACATACTACATAGTATCTCTTACATTACAAGTTGGTCTTCGAGCAGCAACAACAGGTGAGGACTCTGTTAAACCATAGCCATTTTGCACTTTCACTCCAATCACCTGCACATACATGAAATTAGCAAGAAAACAAAAGTAGAAAACTCATCCTTGCCGATGAAATATGCATAAGCAAACCTCAAAAAACTTGTCAATGTGAGCAGGCAAACTACCACCTCCACTTATGCCAGCCTACAGTTTGCAAGATAAAGCATCACCATTAAAGCCCTTCTCAGTCATAATTTGCAATGGAAAAGAATTCAAAAGGACTTCACAGCTGGTATAAGCAGTTATCAAAAAATATTCCCAGTTAAAACAAATAAAAAAGTAGTCTATTTTCAGGGGAGAGAAATATTTAAAACAATTTTTCAGAAGACCAAGGTCCAGTGGTATACACAAAATGTGATTTCTAGTCTTCCAAGTACTAATGGGGTTCTGGTATATGATTAAGTAATTTTTCTTTTACATAGGATCCTGTACTACTAGGCATTTGTCTCCAGATTTACTTAAAATGAATAATGCAAACATAACAATACCTTTGATATTCCAATAGCAGAGTGAATCTTACTGTACACAAGTTTCTTGGCCAAAATATGCACTGGCCAAAGAATTGCAGCAATGATTCTTGCCCATGACCAGTCCAGTAATGAAACAAGATACGAAGGTTGCCTCTGGGTCCTTGTTAAATACATTCCCTATAAACCAAATTGAAAACACTCAGGTGCAATACATATTAACTTAAAAACACGTTTACATTATAACCACATCCTATATACTTTTGTTTGAGTACATAAATGACCCTAGGTGAGCGTCTTGAGTTGTTTTGTTTGTTTTTGTTTTTGTTTTTATTGATGTTTATTTATTTAAAAATACTAATTTTATCAATATGAGACGATATCTGTTCATTTTATAAAGATAAGAAATAATAAAACTAAACTGAAGGACAATTAAATACATACTAGAAAATTCCAACTAATTAAGTCAATCTAATTATCTGTTATTCACATAAACAAAACAGGGGACAAGACTATTATTTGTGGTCTAATTTACAAGTGTAAAATTATTAATGTACCCAAATTTTATGTTATATGTTTACAGTTTATTTGTCACTTTAGTTTTAAAAAAAAATGGTCGGTTCTAATATCTAACAGAACAACAGTTTCCAGAGAGATGAAAATGGCCAATAACCAGGGACCACTATTGATCATGAAGGGTCAACAATGGTTGAAGGAGGATTATCAAAGGATCTCCATCTCTTCCGCAACTTAAGCTTAGCTCTTTATTATCTTAAAATATCTGAAAATTTTGCTGTTAATTCTAAATAAGTAGATGGAGGTGAAGATGATTTTTTTTTTTTTGCAACCAGAAGATTCTTATAAAAAATATTTGCAACCAGTAAGATATAACATCATAAAAGTAGCTATAATTATTGATGGAGATACATCCGATTTCGTAGGATGAATGGCTGCATCTTATAAAAATGAAATGAATGAATGTTATGGTGGTGACACATTACAAGATTAGCATCATTGTTATATTCAGAAATACAACCCTTTACTAAAAGGTCAAAACTCAGAGATTCAGTTTGACTTGTAAAATAGCAAATAGCTTGATAAGCTAGGCAGACAAGGTCACAAGGAGATAATCAAACCTCATAAATCCTCTTTAACTCCATGTACACCAAACTGACCCTAATTAATGCAAGGGCAATAAACTTAAGAGCAGCAGAGCTGGTACTAAGTTGTTTTTGGATGCCACTGCAAACAAATTGAAAGAATCAAAAGGAAATCACCAAGCATGAAATAATTTATTAGTGAAAATTAACACAATAGAAAGTACCATTCCATTGATATCGTTGTTGAAACCATTTGAAAAAAAAAATAACAATAAAAAATTGGTGAAATCATATCTCTTGCCATTTAAACACATTGCTAAATCACTATAGGTCAAAAATATAAAGAAGGGAAGAGCTTAGTAACTATGAATGCAAGGAAATATATGAGGTAAAAAAAAGGAAAAAAGGAAAAAAGAAATCAAAAAATTTCCAAACTATGAGTCACTTCTAAGTCTTTTGGAGTCATCTATCATTTATTGTGTAGCATTTTCCTATTAATCTTCATGGAGATCCAGTGTACACGGTACACGGTGTACTTGCTGTTGAAGCATGTCATTATAAAATCTTGATGGTTTTTGTTACAAACTTCATAACTAGAAGTTTTCAAAGGATACATTGTGTTGATAAGGTTTGATCAAAATTTCAATGAATTTGTTAAATGTAAGTGAACATTAGTTCTTGTTGAAATCCCAAATAATAGGGATTCAATATTCATTGGGAGCATTATTAAGAGATTTACAATATTTAATGAGAATATTTGTATTAGTTATTAGGGGATTTGTTTCATTTTCTTCTTAGCCTAATTTACTATAATATGTAGTAAGATCAATTGTAAAACACAGCAATACAACTATACAAGCATTAAGTTTCAAATTCCTTAACTTTTCTATATGGTATCAGAACTTTGGTTCACCCTAATCTAGCTATAGATTTTTACGGAGATGATGGCTCTGGGTAAGAAATCGATTTGTGTTTCAAGGAGGAATAGGAGTATTCTAGTGATAGTGTTCATTACCATAAAAAGGTAGAGAAAAAAAGAGTTTGATTTCTAGGCTGAGCTAAACTAGTAAGGGAGAGAATGCTTGGCAAAAAACCTTGCCTTATATCCGTGAAGTGTTTTCAGAAGTTCGCCGAAAAGAAAACCGATGACAAGTCACAACCGAAACAGGTTGTGCCGGCACTATTGGTCATGGATTGTTGCAGGAGGCTTCACGTGAGGTCTCTACCCTAAACACTAGAGATGTTGGCTCACGAGAAATGATTTCTTATCGAATGAGGTAAGGGCTTCTATAGTTATTGGAAAAGGGCCTGAGACTAGTGGACTTAGGCTTAGGCTTGCACTTGAAAGTGGGATTTCTGCGATACCAAGTGGGATTCTATAGAAAATCAAATTAAAGGAGAATTTGTGCTTGGTGGGCCTCATGGGCCGTCAACAAATTTAACCTATAGCCTTATGGTAATAAATCAGGAACTGACCCAAACCCATGATGCAAAAAAATTTATTTTGTGAGTACTGCCGTAAGTTAGGTCATATAATTACTGAAAAATTCATAAAAAATCAACATGTTAGAAGTTGAGATAGAATAAGATACGAGGATTTCAAGTGTTAGTTGACCACTAGAAATCACCTATTAGCTAAGTTTAGAGAGAGCATTTATCCTATAATAACTATATCAACTTTACAAGTTTTTCTTGAGTATTCAATACTATGGTTAGTCATCCAACTATGTTTCCTCAATTTCACTAACTTACAAGGGTAGTGACCTAAGTACTCCAATTATCACTTCAAAAGCAAAAAAACCTTGGATTATTAACTCTAGTGCAAAAGATCGTATGACAAACACATTATTTATATATTTCTTACTCATCATGTGTTGATAATTTTAAAATTAAAAGATGAATCTCTCTCAACAGTTGCAGGCAAAAAGAGCATTCAAATTTCTTACTCTATTGTCCTTAAATCTATCATTCATGTCCCACATGTACCTTGTAATTGATATCTGTTAATCCGCTAACAACAGGCCTACATTGCTATACTAAGTTTCTTTCATCTCATTGTACCTTTCAAGACCTACAATCGGGGAACACAATTGGAAGTGCTAAAGATTGAAAACTTTACTACTTTGATGACGCCAATATGCGTGAATGTAGTCAATTACAAATTGTGATTCTGCATTTGTTTGTAAGAATAGTGACATCTTGTTATGACATTACCCCATGTTTGGTTAACTGGAATAAAATGGAATCAAAATTGATTACTTCCAATTCTATATTTGGTTGAGCTAAAAAGTGATAATAGAATGGAATCAATTCCTAAAAGAGAAGAAATCAAAATTTCTTCTTCTCCTTAAAAAATCATGATTTTATTCCCATCTCAAAATTTTTTCTCAATTTTACCCCAATCCCTAATATAATCCTAAACCTTAAGCCCAAAATCCTAAACCCTAAACCCTAAATCCCAAAACCTTTAACCCTATTTAGAAAAATAATAATTTTAACCCTAAACCTTAACCTACAAATATAACCCTAAACCATAAAGCCTAATCTCTAATCCCCAAATCCCAAAATCCTAAACCCTATTTAGAAAAATAATAATTTTAACCCTAAACCTTAACTCATAAATACAACCCTAAACCCCAAACCCCAAACCCCAAATCTCAAAACCCTAAACCCTATTTAGAAAAATAATAATTTTAACCCTAAATCTTAACCCACAAATATAACCTTAAATCATAAACCCAAATCCCTAAATCCCTAAATCCTAAATCTCAAATCCCAAACCTCAAAACCTCAAACTCTATTTAGAAAAATAATAATTTTAATAATATATTTTATTTTTTAGTAATAATTATTTAGAAAAATAATTATTTCAATAATATAATTTGTCTGACGAAAAAATAATAAATAAATGACATTATTTAAACTTTATTGAATATAAGGGTATTAAGATAATATATAGTGTTTTTCATTTCATTCTAGTTGTAACCAAACACTGTAATATTGATTCCTTCTTTGATTCCAATGATCAAACCAAACCAAACAAAATTGTTTCCTTTTCATTCAATTCCATTCTCATTCTCATTTTTATTCTCATTCCATTCCGTAAACCAAACGTCACCTTATAGAATGAGTCATCTTAATTTCCAATACTTGAAAAATTTACTTCCAATAATTTTTTTCAAATAAAATAATCAATTTTTAGTATGAAGTTTGTGAATTTACAAAATATCAATATACTTTGTAAAATTTCAAAGATATTATCTTAATTAGTCCTAGATTAGTGGTTATACATGCTGTAAAAGTAGTTGTACAGACTGTAATAGTTAACTATATTCCTAGATTAGTAGTCTATTTGTCTAACTCCTAATCCTATATATATTGATGTACATACATTTGAAATATATCAGAAAAATAATAAGTAATATTTCAATGTTTTTTTCTCTCAAAGTTTCTTTATGGTATGAGAGCATTTCTCCATTTGAGTGAAATAGAGCCAATTTGATATTCATTAGCACCAGTTCCATTTGAGCGAACCTGAGAGCTAATTGGTGTGAACTCAAGAGCTAATCTCTATCCACCGCCTCCATTGCCGTCGTCTCTGGATTTTCTTCATCCTCCATAGCCTCTGGTTCCGTCCTTTGTCATCTCCGCAACTACTTTCGTGGCCATCATCTCGCGAACGAGACTTCAATCATCAAGTCTCGCGCAACTTCAACCATAGTCGTGAACGACTTCTGTCATTGTTCACAACCCAGGCACCACCTGGTTCATCTCCCACGAACATCACAGTTCTTCGTGTATAGTTCTATTTTTTAACAATCACGACAATTATCGCGATCCTATTTCCTATTTTGTAGGCACCCAGTCGTTGTCATCCTCCACTTCAGTGCTTCCTATTTATCCAGTCGTCGTCGTCCTAGACTTCGGCGCTTCCTGTTTACCCAGTCGTCGTCGTCCTCCACTTTGGTGCTTCCTGTTTACTACTCCAGCTTATTTAAAAAAAACTATAAACAACCCAACGTCCAACTACACTATTATAAGACAGCCCAACTACATTATTACCAAGTCACCACTTTCACTCATCGCAACAGTCCTAGCATCAATAACCACAAGAAAACATGGCATGACCGGTTCCAATGGAAGTTCCACTGAGAACAATATTTTGCCCATCACCTGTCACAAATTAAATGGGCACAATTACCTTTAATGGTCCCAATCCATCATGATGTTTATATGTAGAAAGATGAAAGACGATAACCTCACTGGAGTTGCAGCAACCCCAAACAAGGATGATCCTAAATATAGAACATGAAAATCCGAGAACAATATGGTAATGCCTTGGTTGATAAATTCCATGACGAACGAGATTAGAGAGAACTTTCTTCTCTACGATACTGCAAAAGGAATATGGGACGCCACCAGAGATACTCATTCCAGTTCTGATAATATGTCTGAACTATTTGAGAGCGAAAGCATCCTCCATGATCTTCATCAATGGGAGTCATCAGTTACCCAATACTTTAACTCTCTCAACAAACGAAATCTTGTACAAACAGATTGTTGAAAAGAAATGGGTTTTCAAATTTTTGATGGGGCTCAACAAAGATCTTGATGATGTGCGAGGCAGAATTCTAGGAACAAAACCCTTACCAAGCATTCGTGAAGTCTTTTCTGAAACTCGCCAAGGGGAGAATCAAAAAAAGGAGATGATGGGTCCTTAATCTGCCATTTCAGTAACTAGAGAAAGGTATGCACTTACTATTCGAGAACACCAGCAATCTCAGAATGCAAACAATCGTCCCCAAAGAGGAAGACCTCAGTGTGACCATTGTCGTAGACCTAGTCACACTAAGGAAACCTGCTGTAAAATTCATGAAAAGCCAGCTGATTGGAAGCCACCCTACGCACGGCACACCGACAAAGAAAGGAATGGACATACTGCCTTCACGACCCATGGAATTGCTTCACCTGAATCTGCCCTGTTTAGCAAGAAACAGATTAATCTTTTCCAGAAAATATTTGGACAATCCTTGCCAACATCATTTGTCACTATAGCCCAATCAGATAACACTCTCAATGCTCTTAGTGTGAAACAGGTTAAAAGACCATGGATTGTTGATTCAGGTGTTTTATATCACATGACGGGTGATGTTTCTCTTCTCATGAATCTTAAAACCTACCAAGTAGGACACACTATCAAAATTGTCGATGGATTAGTATCCAAAGTAACAAGGATTGATTCAGCAAAAATTTCAAATTCCTTTATTCTCGATTATGTCCTTCTTGTTCCCACCATTGATTGTAATCTCTTATTTGAAGAATATCTAAAAAGAACTCAAGATAAAGGCTATATTGATATGAATGAAGCTTCATCAAGTGGAACAAAACCAGAAGATGAACCGATTTCATCCTATACTAAAAGAAATGATTTAGGTAAACAACCAATATCACAATATGGTACTTATTTAAACCTTATTAATCTATCATTTAAAGATAAGAAAAAACTATAGAAGAATAGGCACAATCAATATCCATTAATCTACTTAACTAAGAAGCACTTGGACAAAAGAAAAATTCTTAGATTATATTATAAGAACTTTACAAGGTGATGCTCTACAATGGTTAAAACAATGGGAAAAGAACCCAAGAGGTAGAAAGCAAAAAAGGGCTCATATTATCAAACTTTCTTAGACATGATGATATACTAAGAGAATTCACTAAAATAATTAAAGAAAATTTGATAAGAGATGCAAGGGAACCAATAATTCAAAAAGATGCTAACTATGCTTTATCAAAATTAGAATTATGTAATATTTGTCAGTTTGAAGAATATGTAAAATTATTTAAAAAGTATTATTTTTTTGTAGAACCCCCTCAAGATATATATTGGTTAGATTAATTTTTTCATAAATTACCAAATCCATAGGATGAATTAGCTATTAAAAACTATCTAGGATGGCTAAAAAAGCTAAATAAAGCAGACAGTTTAGGCTTTAGGATAAATTATGTCCTTAGACTAATAAATGAACAATGTTTATCCGTTAAAGCAAAAAAGCAAGTTAAACATCAAATTAGTAATACAAAATGTGGACAACAATGTTGTGATAAAATATTAAAAAAAAATTGAAGATAAGATGTCCTATACCAGGAAATAAAAAATCCTATAAGAAAATAAAATTCAAGTGAAAACCTTGAAAGAAAAGAACAAACTTTTTTAAAAAAATATATATATTAGAAAACAAAAACCTAAATCTAAAACATATTCAAAGAAAAATGCAAATGTTATTATTTGTAATGAAGGTCACTATGCACCAAAATGTCCTAAAAAATGAAAAAAAAAATGCAAAAAAAATATTAAGATTTTGGAAACAAATTAATTAGAAGTTCTATATGAAATTAAATTTCTGATTTAGAATAAATAATATAAGAAGTAGAAAGCAAAAAAGAAACAAAGATGATATTTATGATGAAAGAACAAACAAGTTCTATGATTAAAATAAATGAAGCTCCTATTGAAGAACTACAAAATATAAAACTAAAAGATGTAATGGGAAAAAAACTAAGTTATATTCAAGAACAACTTGAAGAAATTGAATAGATCAAATAAAAGGTTAAAAAAGAAGATATCTATAAAATGTGTAAATTTAAATTTTTCTCAACAAAAGTTTTTAACAATTTGTTAGAAACTCTGATGCTAAATGTACTGAAGATGGAACAACTGAAATATAACTTTTTGATAAAAAGAAAATGGAACGATGGAAGAAAAAATATCCAAAAATCAAATACGTCCATAAAGTTCTAATACAAATCTCAATTACAAGTTTATTTAGACAAGGATTAGACACTCCTTTACTTTCAATAATCTTAGATGGAAGGGTAAAAGATCCATTACAATCCATAATAGGTGGTGTCTAATCAAATTTACTTCATGGAATTGTTTGGTTTAACATAAGATTTATAACATATCATAATATAAATAATTCAATAAAAATGAAGATTCAACTTAAAAATTTGAGTATGGATCATCAACCTCAAAGTTTAGCTATTCAATGGAAAGCTATCCAAGAATTAACAAATTTTTCTGAAACTTCAACAAAAGAAGTTGATAAGAGTTACGTAGAATTATTTGACTCCCTTATGAAACAGAAATTTAACCACGACTTATTAATTACAAAGACTTAAAAATACCAAAATAATATTTATTTACAAATCTCATAGATAATCCTAGACAAAAAATTCCTTTAAAAATAGAAATGCAAGTCTCAAGAAATCAAGTACATTTTCAAGCAAACTTCATATCCTAAACAAGATTGGGAACACTTTAAACTCAAATTTATCATATCCAAATAGGTATAAAAGAAATAATCTTCCCACCAAATTATGGTAAAAAATGTTATAATTATGTTTTAGAATATTTTAATTTCACAAGTTATAAACCATATAGCTTATGCACTTTAATTGATATATGAGTAATAGTATGTTCTTGTAGACCTAATGTAATACCTTCAGAAAAATGGATACTTATGAAAAATCATATTCTGGTTAGAGGAATAGAAGGAAAAGAAATCATCATTCAATACAAAGCTAAAAAGATAGCTATTTGGTTTAATGAAAAAAAATTATTACTCTTAAAATATTATATTTTCCTAATATGCATGAAGATTTTATCATAGAAAATAAAATATGAAAAATTATTATCCAATAAAAATAAATCATAATTCCATATCTTTTACTTTAAATAAAGAATTCGTAGAAATTTCACTTTTATAACATAACTATAAGTGTGATAAAGACATTGCACCAAGCAAGCGTGGTGATCATACATTATCCATCAACCAATTAGAAGAAACTCATTGGTTATATAAAACTTTGAAAGAAAATTTTAGTTAAGACCCACTAAAACTTTGGTCAAGAAGTTCAAGTTTTTATACTTTAAAATTACGTGACCCCAACATAATTATTCAAGTTAAACTAATGATTTATACTAGACAAGATATAGATGAATTTGATATTCAAATAAATGAATTATTAGACAAAATATTGATCGAAAAAACAAAAAGTCCACATTTCAGTCCAACTTTCATGGTAAGAAACCATAGTGAAATAAAAAAGAGAAAAGCCCGAATGGTCATTAATTATTTAAGGTTAAATGAGCATTTAGAGTTTAATGGATACTTTATTCCTAGAAAAGATGTGTTAGTTAATCAAAATAAAGGAGCCAAAAATTTTAGTAAGTTTGATTGTAAATCTGGATTTTGGCAAATCAAATTAACAGAAGAGTCAAAACCATTAACAGCCTTTAGCACACCAAGAGGACATTATCAATGGAATGTAATACCTTTTGGATTAAATATAGCCTCACAAGTCTACCAAAGATCGATGGATAGTATTTTTAAAAACTTTAAAGACTTTTGTGTGGTATATATTGATGATATTCTTGTTTTCTCTAAAACAATAGAACACAAAAAAACATTTAAAATTATTATGTGAAAATTTCAAAAAATATAGAATAATTCTATTTCCAAAGAAAATAGAAGTAGAAAAAACATCTATTGAATTTTTAGGGATAGTTTTAAATCAATAAAACTTCAAAAACATATTACATCAAAAGTAAGAGAATTGGAAGTAATTAGTGACAAAAAACAATTACAAATATTATTAGGAATTCTAAGGAGTTTTATAAAAAATCTATCTCAAAAAGAAATTCTTTTTATCAACAAATTAAAGAAAGATACTAAATTCTCTTAGAATGAAAAAAATAAACAAATCTTAAAAGAAATACAACATCTTCAAGAAGTTTATTTTCTTAATTCAAGTGATAAATTAATTTTAAAAATAGATGATTCCGATTTTGTTAGGGATGTATGTTAAAAGCTATACCAGCAGAGAAATGAGAGGAAAACAATCTTGATAGTTGATGTTAATGATATAATCTTGACTAGAGACGATATAAAGGAAAAACTAAAGAAAAATTGGCAACAAAATTTAAAATTAAGGATCCGGGACAAATACAATACTTCTTAAAAATAGAAGTTACCAGATCAAAGAGACGAATAAGTGTTTCTCAACAAAAATATATTCTCGACCTTTTCACTAAGAGTGGAATGTTTTGGTGTAAACCATGTGACACTCCAATCAAGGCTGGAAAAAAAAATAAGACGAGCTGGGAGAGTTAATGAACAAAGATAGGTATTAAACATTAGTAGAAGAGATAATATATCCATCTCACACCAAATATGGCATTGTATTTAGTAAGGTGAGCCAAAACATGCACTCCTAAAAAGAAGCTTATTTTGAAGTTTTTTATGAAATTCTCAAATATCTAAAAGGATCATGAAGCAGAGATTTGTTTTTCAATAAAAATGAAAATAAAGGAATAGAAGCCTTCATCGATGTTAACTAGACTAACTCGGTAGAAGATAGAAGATCCACTACCGAACATTGTACCATTATATTTGCGAATTTAGTAACTTGGGAGTGTAAGAAGCAAAACATGATGATTAGAAGATTGAGGCCAAATTTAGGGTTGTGGCACAATGAATATGTAAGGTATGTAAGGTACTATGGCTAAAGAAATTCTTAAATGAACTCTAAGTTGTAGAGAAGTCTCCAATCAAACTTTACTGCAATAATAAGACAACCACTAATATTTCTCTTAATCCATTTCAACATGAAAAACCAAACATGCGGAAGTGGATACACTTTATCAAAGAAAAAATTGAAGATGTGACCATTTGCATGAGCTATGTCCCAACAAAAAACAAACTACTAATATCTCAAATTATTTAACCAAATTTGGATGATTTCATTGACAAGTTGGATATAATTAACATTTATGATCCAATTTGAGGAAAGTATTAAAATCCAAAAAAAATAAGAGATTTGATATTATAAATTAATTAGGAGATAAATATTATTAGGAGATCTACAATAGTTAACAAGGAGATTTCTATTAGTTATTAGTGAATTTGTTTTCTTTTCTTAGCCTAATTTTACAGATCAATTGTAAATACACAACGATACAAAAATATAAACATTCAGTTTCAAATTCCTTGACTTTTCTATAGTTCATTAATGAGATACTTTCATTAGCAAAGAAAAAAATATCGACGAATGGAATGTGAAAGGATGAAGGGAATTTCTCAAGAAATGACCATACCTGTAAAGCGTCTCATACACTAAAGGAACAGAAATTAAGTAGTCTGGTTGATAGCATCGCAAATCATCCTATTGAATGAAACTAAAAATAATTAATAGAAAAATATATTTAAAAGGTGATATATCACTATTATGTACAAATTGAGGAATAAAATTATAAGGGAAATTATACGGTTTTTCTTTTTTCTGCACACAATTGAGAGAGTAAACGAATGGGAAAATATTACCATTATTGATTATATTGTAGTTGTCCAAAGTGACTCCAAAACTTCATATACTCAAAAAGACAACAATAACATGATCATGAAAATCCATTTTTGTTATAACAATACCTTCAATTTTCGGACAGATGTGTATACTTGCTCAGTTCCATGAGTAAATATGAAATATTCACAGGCACGCTCATATGCATGCCAAGTTGGAAGCATGCTGAGAAATCTATCACCAACTTCTGCAGGAACAACATCCCACAAATTTTCTATCTACAAACAATTAACATAGAAAAGAACCATCAAATTAGACTAAACTATGTACAAAGGCTTGACCTGGGAAAAAATAAGGTAATCAAAGAAGAGGGAGCAATACCATCATGCAAATGCAAGAAAAATAAAATTCCAAAAATTAATGAAAGAGCCAAAGTAGAAATACATTTTCCCTTGAAATTTAAATAATTACACTAATCAGCAATACAGAGATTGCTCCTGATCTCATCAAAGACTTCTGCAAAGAGGTAGATCACAATTACACGGATCATATAGCTCTGGGCAAGTAGGGTGCGACTGTGGACATCAGTTATGTGATGGTCTTACAAAAGCTTTAGGAATATGGTTTTTCTAAAGTAGCACAAATATCCATTCTTCAGCTTAAGATGAAGCATAATATGTCAACGTCTTGGGGTCAATTTATTGATTCTGTTTTAAGTTGAGGTCAGGTTTAATCATCGAACTACAGTTTGTGGCTCATGCACTCTTCAATTGTGAAACTTGCTTATGCCCACGTTCTTATTAAATGAACACAAGACTCCCATGAAGACTAGATGAGATATGAGTATTTGTAAAGCACATATAACCTATTCTTTGCCAAGTCAGCAATATCAGAAAAAAAAGGATAAAACAATTGAAACCTGATGCAACAAATTTCGATGAGTAAGCATCACACCCTTGGGGTTGCCAGTTGTTCCACTAGTATACATAAGAGTAGCTATATCATCAGAGCTGATAGGTTCATATGTATAGTGTTTCCCTGATGAAAATAGTAAAATTACAAGTTTTAATTCATCTTCCAATTGGCAGATTATATGGGTACAAAAAAATACAGAGCCAACAAATATACAATTTAACTTCTTAAATATCTATAATGTTTTCTTAAAAACAAGCAAATATTTTAAGAAGAATGACTAATAGAGTACTTCTAGGGGACAAGCTCTCTAGGAAATATACATCACAATATGTAAAGGGATTTTGTTTGCAATAGAAATGTAGAGCTGTATAAATTTAGATTCCACAACAATTTTCAAGAGTCTAGTAACAATCAAAGCAGGAAAAGTTATAAGCAACTCAACAAACACAATATTTCAGGTTTTTATGCATTGTTCCTTCTACATGGCCCATTGATAATTCCATGATTTATTACCATTTTGTCCATGTGGTGCATCTTGAGATCAGGCAACATTGGCCACATGTTTGTGTTTGTGTTAACCTATTTGAGAAATTGCTCCAATTATGTATGTCCAAGAATGAACATACATTTCTAAAATGGCACTTACTACTAATATTGGAATCGTTCATCGCATAACGAGACTCTTGTCCCATGTTTATGATGTTATTGAAATTATACACAGGCACCCCCATGTCTCCACCATGTACACATGATTTCTCCCCCCAAAGTAGAATGACAAATCTCATGGTAGCCTTTGAATGGAATGCTTCTGAAATTCGATTGAATAATGTTGGATCATCAACTGCAAGTGCAACACTGTGGTGCTAATAGCAATAATAATTAGAATATTTCTTAGTTAACGAAAAGAAAGTGAAGAAGCAAAGAACTTCCAAAACCAAATTCTCCTATTTCCCAATAGTAGAATAAAATTAATTTTGAAATGTATATGGAGATACAAGCCTATACTCATGTCATCGCAAAACCAATAGTTTTTAATCATTTACACCTCTCTAAAACCAAAGAGAACGACCAAAATTGTACTATTAAGTTTATAAAACAAAAATAAAATATAAAATATATACAAAAATCAGTAGACTACAACATTTCATTCTCTAAGATTGCATATATAACCTACTTCTACTCCAGCTTTGAAGCAATAAATTATCAAATTTGAACTTCTCCTGTGAGAGTTAAAGTCTTATTAAGGTTTAAGTTTCTTGAGTCTATTTTATATGTTCTACTCTCATTATTATCAGCAAACGCATACTGAAGATGTTTAATTTTTTAATTTTGTCTCTGCCTACTTTGATCTCAACAATCAAAAAATGGAGAAAGTTCCAGTTTGAATACCCCATACCATAGCAATCTCTCCTCGTGAACAAATAAAAATATTCAAATAAATAAAAACTCGGGAATATTATGTATTTGCAAAATTGAATTTTAGAACAGTTATCATAAACCATCTGAATCAACAGTACCAAGGCCACACATTATATATTAGTGAATGCGATACTTTAGTTTCCAACCTTTCTGAGTGGTTATATATGTGTAGTAGTTCTTCGACAGTTGACCTAGAACCCCTTACCACATTGATTGCTCCAGCAGCCATTATACCTACAACAAAATGAAAAAAGTAAGCTATGTATTTAAGATTCTGAAGTATTATTATGTAAAACGAAATGAAACACATGAATAAGGATATAGTACAATTCGTGCAAAATATAAGAGAAATTAACTTTGCTCCAGAATATAGCAAAGTTTACTATGTAATGTATGATTTTGCACTATAATATTGCTCTAGAATATTGCATAAATATTGCCCTACATAAAATGATAGTACAAGTCTGTTTGATTAAGTTATTACTGATGTTTAGAGTCTACAGCTACCAGAAAACAATCTATTGCAATCATCTCTACTCATTAGTTAAATTGAGGCTATTTATCTGTCTTTTACCCATTCTTTCAGAGTCTTTTGTATTTTGATTCCTGTTGAAGGATTGTATTGTCCCACATCGATTAGGTGTTTGGCTGTAGTGCAGTTTATAAGTGTGGACAACCCTTAACTCAATGAGATCTTATTGGGTTGAGTTAGGCCTTGGGCTTATATAACATGGTATCAAAGCTAGGCCCTGAGTTCATCGTGGTTTGTGGCCTTCGTTGCCCCTGTCCGATGTGAAGGGGGGTGTTGAAGGATTGTATTGTCCCACATCGATTAGGTGTTTGGCTGTAATGCAGTTTATAAGTGTGGACAACTCTTAACTCAATGAGATCTTATTGGGTTGAGTTAAGCCTTGGGCTTATATAACAATTCCAGCTAAATCATGCTCATAAAATATCTCTTAATCTCTCATAAGTATCCATTATTTTATTTGTTTTTAACAGAGATAAGTATCAATTATTGAATCGTGGAAATTTTCTACATTATAATTCTCCCTTTCTACTTCTATGTCAACACATTTGAATGACATTACAAAGATATATAAGCAAAAAAAAATAGTAAGAAATGCAACTAGTTAATCATTTCATCCTTTAGGCAGCAATATTGAAGATAATTTCTGCAATACCCTGATCAGCAACAAGCCATCGGCATGAATTATCAGCAAAAAGAGCAATTTTTTCATCTGGCTTCACTCCTATAACTCTCAGGCCTTCACAGAAGTCCAAAATTTTCTGTTCCAGCTGCAATTTGAAGAAGCAAAACTGTTCAGAGAAATTGCATAATATTGGAAGTAACAACTTTATCAATAAACACTTAGGAGAAGGATATGTCCACAGGCTGTATGATGAGTTGTAGAAAATGACATGAAGAGAATTAATAAAATCAAGGAACAAGGTTGAAAACATCAAAAGAATACTGATCAACTTGACAAAACTCATCACATGGCTTTTGTAAATAGTTTGTTGTGACCACTTATCTCTTCATAAATCCAAAGAACAATTTTGGAATGTTTTGCTATCATTTCACTCAAAGATTGCACACAATGTTTTACAAGCACTTTTCAACATCATACCAAAGTAAGAGATCCTAGAAATAATCCTTACACCCTCCCACTTAGGATAAACTTTATATGATTAAGATTAAACAAGAGTTCATCTACCTCCGACCACCTCTTGTCGCCCTAATAAGTTGTAGCCAGCAAGCATCATCCTTAATGTAAGACACGAGTCAGCAAGAAATTTTGTTGATACCAAAAATATTGAAATGCTATGAACTGAACTTCAGGGGAATATGAAATTGAATAACTGTGTATTTTTATCTATTTCTATACAATTTTTCATGCTACCTATTTGTAATAAAACTAAGCTAGTAATAAAAGGAAACAAATCACCTAATTAACTGTTACAAATCCTCTCATTAACTTTTACAAATCTCCTAATAATGCTCACAATTAATCCTAATTTCCCAATTAACTTACATAATCAAATCCCTTATTATTTGGGATTTTAAAAATCCACCTTGGATCATAAATCTTAATCATATCCAACTAACGAATGAAATCTTCGAAATTTGGCCGAAGAAGTCCTTCGGTGAAGACATTAACATTTTGCTCTTTTGTTGGGACATAAGTAATAGAAACAGTATCATCTTCAATTTTTTCTTTGATTAAGTGTATTTTCACTTCTACACGTTTAGTTCTATCATTTTGTACTAGATTTAAAGAGATGTGGAGAGCTGCTTTGTTGTCACAATAAAATTTGACATGAAGTTTACTGAAATCTAGAACTCCATCAATAGTATCCTTAGCCATAATGCCTCACATATTTCTTATGCAATTACATTAAATTCAGCTTCATCACTACTTCTTACCACTACATTATGTTTCTTACTCCTCCATGTCACTATGTTTCCAAGTACATAGGTACAATATCTAATGGTGGAACGTTTGTCTCCTACTGAGCCAGCCCAATCTATGCCGGTAAAGATTTATATGCCATTTTTCCCCTTTCTTCAAGAACAGACTTCTACTTGGTGATCTTTTGAGATATCTGAGTATCTTGTAAACAACTTCAAGATAGGCTTCCTTGAGAATGCACGTGTTGACATCCCACGTTGACTGCAACAACGATGTTAGGTCTAGTGTGAGACAAGTAGATTAGTTTCCTTACAAGTCTTTAATATCTTTCTCTATCCGCTTACTTTTCCATATTTTCAAATCTCTTTCCTATCTCAATTGGAGTGTCACTTGATTTGCATCCAAGCATGCCTGTTTCAGTGAGAAGATCATGTATTTTCGTTAAAAGATGCTTATTGTCCTTTTTGATCTTGCAACATCCATCCTTAAAAAGTATCGCATTTGTCCCAAATCTTTAACTTCAAAATATGTAGCCAAGGTTTGCTTTAAGCCTTTCAATTTCTTCCGTCTCATCTCTAGTCATAATAATATCATCAACATACACTATCCAAATTGTTTCTCTCCCATTTCCAATGTGTCAAAAAAGCATAGTATGATCTGATTTCTCCTGTTGGTATCCTTGTTTTCTCACCTCCTATGCAAACATATCGAACCATGCTCTAAACGATTGCATGAGGCCATATAGTGACTTTTTTAGTTTACACATCATACTTTCACCTTCTTTGTTGAATCCTGGTGGCATGATCATGTAAACTTCTTCCAATTCCCCATTTTGAAGAGCATTTTTAATGCATTGAAGAGGCCAATCCAAATCTATTGCAAGTTATAAGAGAACTTGGACTGTATTTAGTTTAACCACAGGTACAAAGGTTTCTTCGCAATCAATTCCATAAGTTTGTGTAGACCTTTTTACAAAGAGTCAGACTTGATACCATCTATCATCCCATCAACCTTTGTATTTGATCGTAAACACCCACTTATAACCAATTGACACTTTTTTTTGGTAGCTCTGTCACATCCCAAGTTTTATTTTTTTTCTTGTGCTCTTATTTCCTCTATAACAGTTTCTCTCCATTTTGAAATTTTTAAGGCCTCATGGTTATTCTTTGGAATTTCTGTTTTATCAAGATTAGTACTAAAAGCATGAAATTTAGGAGACAAAATATTATATGAGAAAAACCTAGAGATGGGATGAAGCATACAAAACCAAGTTGGTTTTCTAAGTGCAATAAGTAACTCAACAGATTTAGGTGACTCGGAATTACCTGGTATTAGAGTAGGCTCATAGATGGTCGGATCTTTCAACGGTTCTAACTCTCTTGGTGTCGCATGTGTGAAGTTCTCTTCTTTGATTTCGAAATCCATGAATAAACTATCATTCCTTGATTATTTAAATTTTTCACATCTTCCCCTACCCTTAAGTTTTGGGGTGGTGTAGATGGTAGAAAAGGCTCATTATCACAAGTGTTCATAGTGGATTCAAGAGGATAAGGTGACTCTAAGTTAGTGGAGTAGGTGCCTTGTCCTTTATAAGATCCCGTGTCAAATATTTGTCAACAGAGTTATCTTCTATCAAATTCTCCCCCTAAAAATAAAGCTTTTGGTAGTACAGTGTATTCTCGAAGAAAGTAACATCAAGAGCCACAACTATGTTTCTTGTAAAGGGATTATAACAATTTTAACCTTTTTGAGTAAGAGAATAACCAATAAAAACACATGTAGTAGCTCTTGGGTCTAACTTGGATGGAGAATGAATATGAGTAAAACAGTACACCTAAATACTTTAAGGGAGAGGTTAGATTGAATGTGAGACGTCGAGAAGAACTTTTGGAATCTTTGAAGTGGTGTTTCAAAAGAAAAAACTCGACCTGGCATTCGATTGATGAGGTAAATGAAGGTTAAAATGGCATCACTCCAAAATTGTTTTAGCATGGTCATAGTGAACATCAATGATCGGGCTACTTAAAGATGTCTATTTTTTCACTCAATAACCCTGTTTTGTTGGGGAGTATGAACACAATAACTTTGGTGTACTTTCCTATGTTTTTGAAGATAGTTTCCCAAGAAATTGTTAAAACATTTGGTGTCATTATTAGTACGAAGGATTTGAATTTATGTTCGAAATTGGCTTTGAATCATTAAATGAAAATTAATGAAAACATCACAAACCTTATATTTTTCTTTCAATAAATAAACTCAACAAACTCCAGTATGATCATCAATAAATGTGACGAATCACTTTGCGGTACGATTAAGAAAACGAGAAGATCCTCATATATCATTGTGAATTAAAGCAAATGGTTTGGATGGTTTGTATTGAGATTTGAAAAAAGAGGTGTATTGGTGCTTTACAAGTTCACGAATTTCACACTAAAAGTTGACAATTTTATTCGAAGGGATGGAAATAAATATTTCAAGTATTGAAAATTTAGATGACCCATTCTATAATGCCACAACAAAATTTCATTATCTTTACAAATAGATATAGAATCACAAGTTTTAATTTGACAGCGTTCACTTACATTAGCATCATCAAAGTAATAAAGTCTTTCACACTCTATAGCACTGTCAATCGTCCTTCACACTCTATAGCACTGCCAATCGTCTTTCACACTCCATAGCACTACCAATTGTCTTTCCCAACAATAGGTCCTAAAAGACACAATGTGATGAAGAAATTTAATTGAACATTGTGATCCCTTTGATAACTAGTGAATGGACATAAGGTTATAAGACAAATTTGGGACATGAAGAACCGATTTTAGGACAATAGAGTTAGAGATTTGAATGCTCTTTTTTCCTACAATAGATGAGAGAGATCTATCTACTACTCTAACTTTAGAATAACCAACATACGATGAATTAGAAGTAAATAAATTATATGCATTAGTCATGTGATCTGATGCCAGAGCTAATAATCCAAGGAATTTGGCATGTGAGATGGTGACTAGAGCACTTACATAATTACATTTGTATGTTAATAAAGTAGACGAAATTTTTTGTCACAGATTGACCAAATTTTTGGATGTTAAGAAAAATTTATAGGGTTGATCCTACTGTTCTAGATTAAATACTCCCCCAAAACATGAGTTATTTTGGGATTCAATTGAATTGAAGTCCGTTCCTGTTTTGGTTCCATGGGTTAAATTAGATAAGGCCCATAAGGTCTATTGGACCCAAATCCATTAGCAAGACCAACTTCATAGTTTATATTGGTTGAGGACCCAAATAATTTTTAAGGCCGAAATACAACAAGCCCAACTTCATAATTTAAAGGTGCTATCCAATCCTAAGCCACCCATTTCACACGAGCCCCCTCTTTTTGAAAAAGTGGGTTCGCTCGCCATTAAGGCTGAGGCTCCCACCAATAATGGCACAATAAGTTCCACCACCAACTCAAAGTCTTCCCACAATGCCACTACCTGCCTTCAACATCGTTTTCTTTCTATTTTCCTCTTGGAAAACCTCTGCGAACACTTCTCTCACATTGGGCATTGGTCGGCAACCAAGAAATCGTCCTCTAACCTCATTCAATTCTGGGTTTAGTCCAACCAAAAATTCGAAAACATTCACTATTTTTACCTTTTTTCAGGTAGAGAAGGGAATCGTTGAAACATTCCCATTCATTCCCAAAACTCTACTAGTTCCTGCCATAATCAAGCTTTTAAATTGAAAATTTGGGATGAGTCTTCGCCGTCAAAATATGTTTCTCAAATAGCCTCCCAAACTTCCTTCGTTATCGTCAAAACTATATAGGTTTTACTTATCTTGGGTTTTATGGAGTTAATAAGCCACGTTATCACCATTGAGTTTCCTTAGCTCCATCGCTGGATAGCACTCATGTTCATTGAGTCGGGTTTTTCTATTTCTCCGATCAGGTATCTCATTCTTCTTTTATCATTGATAATTAATTTCATAAATTGAACTCTGATACCATATTAAATTGTTATGAATTGAACTTACGAAAACATGAAATTGAAAGCTATGTATTTTTATCTATTTCTGTACAATTGTTCATGCTACTTATTTATAGTAAAACTAGGCTAATAATAAAAGGCAACAAATCATCTCATTAACTATTACAAATCTCCTAATAATGTTCACAATTAATCTTGATTTCCCAATTAATTTACGGAATCAAATTCCTTATAAATTGGGATTTCAACATTAAACTAACTAGAGGATGAAGTAAAACATTAAAAAGAACTCGACATCAAGACATAATGTAATTCGAAGATAACACATTAAGTAGTTAAAACGGCAGGTGTAACCTTTTCAATTATAATCAGGAACCTATTCTAATAAGAACCTTTGTTCTATTGACCTTTAAGTCATACAACTGAAACAGATTTCTTGAAGGTCTATTGGTATCCAAATATAAAATAAAAAACAGAGGATTGGTCTCATTCAACAAGCGAAATAAGTGAGACCCAATATACCCAATCTTAACTTATGTTTCTTTCCACCAGTTTGAATGTGGTTGTGCATACTAATAGCTCTAAAAATAGAGTAATCAATATCATTTAAACTAAATATTTTCTTATTTTATTTAAATAAGATAGTGTGATTTTGAGCTTAAAATGATATATTAGTTTTATAGGCAATAAGGAGAAAATGTGATTTTCTGGAACTTGACATTTTTGGGATTTGTTTAGTGCGAGTGGAGTTAAATAGTACATGGGTATATGTATTTAGAACAAAGGGATTGATCCCCATCATATCCACTTTGACCACTTTGATCCCTGCATTCAGATGAAAAATGAAAATCAGATGGCCTAATAGAAGGAGGAGCCCCAAAAATGGGCATCATTTCGCTCATGTGCGCACTTTTAACTTTTAGGGCACCGGAAAACCAACCAAACTAGCATGAATTGGCCAGTTCATCCCGCTTCAGTCCGATTCAGCCCTGTTCAGCACCTTTTCTCCACCTTTTGAGACGTGCACATGTGAGATGCCACCCATTACCACTTGATCCAACGGCCCAGATGTGTCCTAAGGATTTTAACCTAATTTTAACCATATAAAACCCCATTCAGCCACAAACACACCAAATTAGGCATTTTAGAGTGAGTTAGAGAGGATTTAGAGAAAGAAACCATGGAGGAGCTTGGATTCTTCAACTTTTTGATAGTATCTTCTTTCTTCTTTATTTTTCTTGTACTTCTTTTCATGAATTTCTCAAGTATAATGTCTTTAATGCTTATTATGTATTTGAGTGACTAAACCCATTTTGAGGGTCATCGTTGAACCCAATTTAATGTATTTTGCAATTTTATGATTCCTAATTATTATTACGTGTTTGGGTGATTCTTTTAATACCATTTCTAATAGTTTCAATTAATTAATCATTTATTGAATTATTTGAGATCTTTAATCTAATTTGAGAAAGTAGAATTACAGATTAGTCTTGCATAAATGACACATTGATTGAAATAACATGAAAGCGGATTATGTGCAACACATGTGAATTGAATGCATTTTATATAATTGAAATAGCATGAGAGTGTGACAGGATAGTTTAATGTGTATTTGAAAAATATACATGAATATTTAAGGTACTACAATTGATCATCTAAACCTGTATGTAATTAAGATAACTACAATTGCATATGCATGATTTGGGGGATGCAAACCTAAGAAATCTCTTCTCACTTTGATTTTTCTGTTTGGGTAGTTTGGTTGGACCAATATTTTGTTAATACTTTACAATTATTAATATTGGTCCATCTATTTTCGGTACTCTATATAATGTTGGTGAGACCCAATTTCCATACTCAACAACCAAATAATTAATTTTCGTAGTTTCGACATTCATTCTTTAAATACTTATAACTTTGTACACAATCTGTGTACTTACGATTTTCATGTCATGTCAGCTATACATGGGCTCATTGACATAAATAGACCCCAACTCATAAAAATGAAGGTGACTCATATAAAAGTGGGTAGTTTTCTAAACGGTTGAAAGGTATTTTATTCTCAAATCAAAAAAGCAATAATGTCTAGTTACGTAAGGCTTGAAGTTGACTTTATTCATTCCCCAACTCATAACCTTAAGACTATGTATTAACTTTTCATAGGAACTGCGTGATAAACATTCAGTGAGGAACTGCAGATGCATTTCAGTTGGTCCAATAGAAGTTTGTGGCACTTAAGGTTTGGAGGCAAATCACTCTCATCTCTTCACAGCGCCCCATTCATCATTACAGCAAGATTTATGATGACTATTTTCTGAGACTAAGAAAACAACTCCAACATAAGATCATGCTTTGTAGAATTTTTACAAACTTCATGATTTCTGATATAACAAAGGAATCAGTCTAGGAGAAAAAAATTTAAACAAATCAAATGAAAACTTGTAGAAGGAACACTATTAGGAAATCCCACCTCTTTATACGTCATAGTTGATGGTGGATCATGGTACGGATCCACAACTGCTACCTGATCACCATATTTATCAGCTGAATGCCTCCAAATATCAGGAACTGCTTTCAACTTATCAGAGACCAAGACAGCATCACTTGACAGTAACGAACCTTCCAAAAGAGGTGAAAACTTCCTTATATGCAGTTCTTTAGTCTATAATAACAACAAAAAAAAGGTCAAAGAGAAATATGTTAATACACCCTGGGTATGTTTGAGTCCATTAAACAATAAACCATGAATAAATATGAATGGAACCAAAGGTTGTATAAATGTGAATGGAACCAAAGGTTGTATAAATGTGAATGGAACCAAAGTTGTATGCTTACAGAGCCTGGATGCAATCTTTTACAGAATACATACAACAAAGACATTTCATTAGGATCAGCATGTTCAAGATACCCCTGTTCAGGCATCAACCTAAGCAAGTTTGTGTATACTCAGCTCATACAGGTCAGCACTCAACAGTAGTTTAAGATGTCTATGGCTGTTGAACCATTGACTAAGCACTCGAGTTTTATGTCCAAAATAGGCTTTAAGCACGTTTTCTGAGACAATGAACTGCACCTAGCAGAACTTCTTGAATGGATCAAAAATGATAATAATACAATTGAAAAAGAACTTCCTCTCATGCATTGTGACATGTCATCTAGCTTCATTCTATCTATTGAAGATCGGCCTCTTTCTGATGACCCGACATCCGGGAGATTTGGAGGCTTTTTTGGATTGATTAGTCAATCCTATTTATTTATTTTTTTGGGAATAAAATAAGGATTTTTATTATTCTGTTTTATTTGTTTTTATTTGTTAATTGTTCCCAGATTTGTTGCTAATTTGTTGCTGATTTATTTCCTATTTCGTTGGGCTGTTTATTGACCAGAATATCTCTATATATTCTGGGCCTTTCCTAATCATTCAAGTAAAAAGATATTTCAGCAGTGTTTTTAGGTTTTCTTCTCTGATATCTTTTCTCATATGATACCAGAGTTGGGATACCGTTGAGAGGAAAACACCATGGCCAATAGCTACAAACTACGTAGAAAAAACTTTTAGGAAAACACCATGGCCAATAGCTACAAACTACATAGAAAAACTTTTTTCAATGGTTACAGTCTGTCCAGATGGTTGTACGAGGGAGAGGAAGAATCAGGGTATCTTGATGTCTCAAAAAAGAAACCAGATCCTACCAATACCACCTACTCAACATGGGACACAAATAATGCCTTAGTGATGTATTGGCTCATGAATTCTATGGAAGAGAATATTGGGTCTTTGTATCTTGTTTACACCATGACAAGTAATTTAGCACAAAGTGAAATTGGCCTATTCTGACTTAGAGAACTCAGCTCAATTATGTGAATTAAGAGATCATGCTAGGGATATCAAATAAGTATGGAAGTCATAAAGTACTACACGGCTCATACCAAGATATGGCAAGAGCTGGACCTATTTGAACCCAATTATTGGTGTCAGGAAAGTATGTGAAACTTGTAGAAAAATCTCGTACCTATGATTTTCTTGCAGGTCTCAATAAGTATCTGGATGAAGTTCGTGATAGAATGCTTGGAAGCTGACGTTTACCTCAAATTGAAAAGGTATTTGCTAAATTTCAAAGGAGAGCATATGCTTGGAAGCTGACCTTTACCTCAAATTGAAGAGGTATTTGCTAAATTTCAAAGGAGAGCAGGTGCAAGAATATGCTCGGAGACACTAAAGGCTCAATCCAAACTGAAGCCTCTGCTCTTGCCACCAAAAGTCACGAACATAATCATGGAGCAAACTATTCCAGCGACCTTAGGCATCCCCAAAAAGGGAATCATTGGTGTGATTTTGGCCAAAAGACAAATCACACTAAAGAAATATATTGGAAATTACACGGGAAACCTCCCATTCAAACAACCGCAACAATCAAAGACAATCTGAAATTTTTCGAAAAGATACTCATGCCTAACAGTCCAATACCGAACTCAGAGAACAGAAACATGGTGAAAACATGGACCTTATGAGTCTCAACAAAGAACAACTTTAGTATCTCTACAAGTTGCTCACACCTCAGAAAGTATGATAGGTTGTGCTCACCTATTTTCCTCTTAAGTCCCTAATCATGGTCAAAGTAAAGTACGGATTGGTAATAGATCCTTATCTCCAATAACTGGAATTGGAACCTTGAAAGTTAACATAACCCCTGTCCTTAAATTTGTATTCAATGTTCCAAATTTATCTTCTAATCTGCTTTCTGTGAGCAAAGTTTCTTCGAGGATGATTTTCTCACAAGATCATTGTGAGTTTCAGGATCCGAGTTCAAGGAAGAGGATTGGCAATGCTATGTTGTAGCACTTTAGGTTAAAGCCCCTTTGTTTCCCATATTTAAAACATTTACTTCCTTCCTTGTTTAAGAATAAGGACATTTTTCAACGTAAGATATGTCAATTGGCTAAACAACAAAGATCTATTTTTAAACCAAGACCTTATAAAGCTACTAAGCCTTTTGCACTTGTGCACAGTGATATTATAGGACCCTACAATCTTTATTCAAAGCGTTGGTTTATTTCTTTTATCGATGATCATATTCGTGTGTTTGGCTCCACTTGCTAACAAATCAAATGCTGAATAAATTTGTTGGAACTCTTTGCATTCTTGATTCTTCACATGGCTTCAGTCGAAAAGACAGTTGATATTCTAACTAAAGGATTGCTAAGACCTCTCTTTGAAAAGATGATATACAAGCTAGGATTGTTTGATGTATAATTCAACTTGAAGGAGATTATTGAAGATCAACCTCTCTTTGATGACCTAGCTTCTGAAAGACTTTGAGGCTTGTTTGGATTGATTAGTCAATCTTATTTTTTAAGGGAATAAAATCAGGAGTTTTGTTATTCTATTTTATTTGTTTCTATTTCTAGATTGTTTCCAAATTATGTCTGAACATATAGATCAGCCTGGAATTCGACCCACGAATAGCCCGATCCATCAGACGTGTTGTACTAAAAAGACCCAATTTTTGCCCGCACCCTCAACGATACTCATAAGGTGCCCCCACCTATACAAAGTAACTTGGGTATTGAAAGGCCGACCCCTAGACCAAGCCATAAAAATAGTAAATCTCAAGTTATAATGTGTTTTTACATATGTATCCCTCTGATATGCTGCGAAGTGTACTCCTATATAATCGACACGTTTACGTATAATATCTTATATATATAAGAACCTCATAAGAGATCTACACATTCTTTCAATTCTGTGACCTCTCTCTAGTTTTCCTTTCTAAAAATCGGACCATTCTAACATTTTGGCACCCACCGTGGGGCTCAGGATTCGAAAGTCGAACCTTAGCTTCTGACTTCTTATTTTTAAGGATTTACCCCAAATTTTGAGAGAAAAACCTCGTGAATAAGATCCCCATATTGTGTTCTCTACGATTTACATCTTCGTGATGGGAACGCGAGTTAAGAAAAGATTGAAACTAGCGAACAAAATAGCATCTTCGTCACAGGACCATACCTAACCAGCCTATAAGGACACCCAAGCTACGATCGACCCTATCAAGAGTTGACATGCCAACTTCTTGAGCTAAGAAGAGAGCTCGAGGAGGCCTGACAAGAAAACAAAGCACTACACTCCTAGTCAAGCCCGAGCATTCTAACGGGTCAAGCCACTAAACTGGTTGGTGAGTTTGGGCAGACTCATGTAGTAAATGAGCCCACCTAGGTCATAAACGTAGCAGAGGGCAATCCTCCTCCCAATGCGATGGGGCTCAACAATGAGCAACTGCTGCAAGAGCGAAAGAACTAAGAGGCACGCTTCCAAGCATTAGAGTAAACAAATAGAAAGTATGACTAGACCCTCAAAAAGGCCAACAAAAGGCAAGACAAGAGCAAGACACATGATGATGTCGATAGGAATTATGAGCAATTGTGTGCCTCCCCCTTCTCTGACGAAATAGAGAACAATGAGCCTCCAACCAAGTTTAGTACTCCTAAGTGTCCAGAATACCAAGGAATGAAGGATCTGGTAACACAAATCCAACATTTCAAGACAACTATAGCCCCTGTGAACTTCACTCGAGACAAGAGATGTCATGATGTGCAAACTGTTTGCTACCACTTTATGCAATGGCACACAAAAGTGGTTTAATAACTTGACACCCCATAACCACCTTCTCTCAATTTGTCAAGTTGTTCATCACCAACTATGCCTGCAACAAGCCTCTGAGAAAGTAATCTCATCACCTTTTCTTGATCACCCAAGGAAGTTGAGAGTCTATTGAGGAATACATGAGAAGGTCCAGAGAGGAAAAGCTAGAAATAACGAATTGCCCCAACTCTATTGTGATAGAAGCTTTCAAGCGAGGTCTATTAAGGAATTCTAATTTATTCGTAAAATTAACCAAAAAAATTCTACATACGATGGAAGAAGCTTATGGAAAGGCGAGAAAGTTTGTTAATTTGAAAAGGGAATTAGGGTTGTACAAAAACAATAAGGCCTCTACAGAGTTTGCACCAGAGAAAGAAAAGAGAAGAATAAGCCCAAACATATCAAACCAAGACAAAATGATTGACAGAAGCAAACGTTTTGCTCCAAATCACAAGTTGAGTAGTCTATAACCTAGGAATAAAGGGCCTTGGGATAGGTCACTGTCCCCCTTTAAAGGTCCACCTTTAAAGTGAGTCTAACTCAAGCTGTGTTGAGGATGAAGGATAAGCAAAATGTTAGGTAGCCACCATCTTAGGGACACATCTAAGCAGTGTGCCTTTCACAAAGATATAAGCCACAAGAAGCGAGATTACAAACATTTGAAAGAAATAGAAGATTTGTTGTCCAAGGGGTATTTGGGTGACCTCGTGGGAAACAATAGCGTCAAACGCTGAAGCTACCTACTCCACCCGATAGGCCCACATAATGAGGCTAATGTGAGGACCATCCATACGATACATGGATGACCTGGGCTCAATGGAACCTACAATAATTTGCAAAAAAGATACGCTAGAGACTTGTGCAGTTTACCGCATGTTTATAATTTAGATAAAGGGATGTTCTCTGTTGCAATTACCTTCTTCGGAAAGGATGAGACCTCGTCTTCCCATGAAGACCCTTTGGTAATCACCCTATGAATAAGACCTTGTGATGTTAGCCGAATCATGATTGATACTAGGAGCTCCGTTGACCCTCTTTTTCTGTCAACAATGAAGGCTCTAGGTATAAAGGAATGCGACATCGTGAAGAGCGAGCTACCCTAGTAGGATTCAATAGTAGCACTACCTATACAGTTGGGACAATGATGTTACTGATCATGGCAACAGGATCTATAATAATGACCAACTTTGTGATAATTGATGTCCCAGTCCATTACAATGTCATTCTAGATACACCATGGATATATAAGATGAAGGCAATTCCATCTACTTTCCATAAAGTCATTAAATACCCAACTAGGGAAGGCATAAAAGAGATAAGAGGGGATCAAGAAAAGGGTAGATGTTATTATAATGCTCAATAAGCGAGGTGGTTCCAAAGTAGCATTTATAGCATGGGATTTGTCAAAAAAGGCCAAGGGAAGATGCCTAGTGATGTCGGTTAGTTCAAATGAAGTTTGACTCTCTAAAATTGAGCGCCCGACTTAACAACAGAGGTCTGGGAGCAACTATCTCAATTCCTAAAAGCCAATTCCAATATCTTTATTGATATGCCTGGAATTGACCCAGAGATTATAACCCACTAATTGAATGTTAATCCAAAAGCTAGATCTATCAAACAAAGTAAGAGAAAATTCACAAGAGAAAGGAACGAAGTGATGTAAAAGTCAAGTCACCTCACTTAAGGAAACCAAGATTAGTAGAGGTGGACTACCCAACCTGGTTGTCAAATGTGGTGCTGGTAAAAGAGACTGGTGGATCACCCCGCATGTGTGTAGCCTTCACAGACTTGAATGACGCATGCCTGAAGGATTGTTTTCCCCTACCAAGTATTGATTAGTTGGTCGATGCTACATTCGGGTTCGGTTTAATGAGTTTCCTACATGCATATTCTGATTACCATCAAATCGGGATGCATCCAAAGGATAAGGAAAAATCATTTTTTATTACTGAGGAAGGGACCTTCTGTTAAATCCGAATGCCATTTGGTTTAGAAAATACGGGAGCTACGTATCAATGCCTCATCAATAAAATGTTTTTTGACCAGTTAGGGAGAAACCTAGAAGCATATGTAGACGACATGGTGATAAAGTCAACACAACCAGTAAACCATGTCAAAGACTTGGAAGAATTTCACGTAATCCGAAGGTATGGTATGAGAAAGCATCTTATGTCCAACGATGTTGTCCACAACCCTAAAAAATGTGTTTTCGATGTGGCCTCAGGAAAATTCCTAGGATATCTCGTATCTGTCCGAGGAATTGAGGCCAAACTAGACAAGATACAAGCCTTGGTCAATATGAAACCTCCTAACCTGAAAGGAATTCAACAATTGAAAGAAAGAATAGTTGCACTCAACAAATTCATTTTCAAATGTATAGACAAGTGCTTACCATTCCTCAAAATGAATGCTAAAAAAGAGCACATTGATTTTCTGGAACGAAGATTGTGATAGAGCTTTCTAAGGAATTAAGTAGTACCTAAGCAAGCCTTCAATCCTAGTCAATCCTTCCTCAAATGAAAAGCTTTATTTGTATTTAGTTGTTACTCCCCAGACTTGTAGTGTCGTACTATTTGCTGAAAGAAACAAGGTCCAACACCCCGTTTGCTACATCAACCAGATCCTAACGAACACCCAAAGCAGACATCCAACGATTGATAAGTTGACCTTCGCTCTAAAAGTGACGGCACGAAAACTCAATCATTACCTCAGCTCACATACAGTGGTAGTACTCACCTCACAATCGCTTAAGAGTATATTGACATGGCCAGAGTTTGCAGGGAGACAGGCACATATTACATTCGAAATGGGAGAATATGATATCAAGTATATGTCTAGAACTTCCATCAAAGCACAAGCGTTGACAAAGTTTGTTGCTGAGTTCAGAAAGTCACCAAAGGTCACCAATGATGAGGTAAAAGGTGAAGTATGTGACATAGATCAGAGAGAGATACCAACCTTGCAAGTATTTGTCGATGGTGCGCATAACTTTAATGGCGCCAGACTAGGGGTGGTCATAATAGATCATGATGAAAACTGTTTCGAATACACTGTCAGGATGAACTTCCAAGAGACCAATAACATCACAGAGTACAAGGTGGCTATATTTGGTGCCATGACTGCTAAGAAACTCAAAGCTAATAACATTTCCTTGCATAGTGATTCACAATTGGTAGTCAATCAATACTTGGGCACGTTTGAGGCTAAAGACAACAAGATGTAGAGATATTTGGAGAGACCAAAAACGGAATGCTCGAAATTTACCTACTTCGAGATCAAGCAAATATCCCACAATGAGAATGGTCATGCCGACGCTTTGGCCACACTAGCTATTGTACACAAGACCAATCATAGTCAGGTAATTTCTAGCAAAGGCCATTTTAAGAGAAGCTAAAAAATTATTGGAAGCCTATGGTTTACTCTTATCCTTAACTTCCTTTAAAAGGGAGACCTACCTCAAGACCGAAAATTGGCAAAATAAATCATGGCTAAGGCAAGTCAGTACATGACCCAAAATAATAAATTGTATAGAAAAACGACCCTTGGGCCTAAGCTCTTGTGCATAGCTAGGGAGTGGTCTGCAAAAATCATGTTTGAAGCCCACAAAGGAGAGTTCGCTCTCATTTGGCTAGAAGAAGGCTACCCCAACGAATTATGAGACAAAGTTACTATTGGCCCACTATGCTAGCAAATTGCATGAGGTACACACAAGTATGCGATAAATGTCAGAGGTTCATCCCCTTATCACATACGCCACCAACCACAATAACGGGGATAGTTAGTCTGTGGCCCTTGTAAAAATGGGGGCTAGATATAGTAGGACCCTTACAACTAGTAGTGGACTAAAAGAGGTTTTTATTAGCCGTCACAAATTATTTCTCCAAATGGACTAAGGTAGAGCCTCTAAGAAGAATAAGAGAAGAGGTAATTCGATTTATTTGGAAGTCCATAGTTTGTCGCTTCAATCTGCCTAAGGAGCTCGTTACCGATAATGAAAGGCAGTTTACAGACTGCAACATCAAAGCATTTGTCGCCAAGTACAATATTAAAATGTGTCATTCAACGTCATATTACCCACAAGCTAACGGCCAAGCAGTTTTCTAATAAACTAGTAATCAACCTATTAAAGAAAATTTTGGAAGGTGCTAAAGAAAGATAAGTTGAGAAGCTGCCTGGGGCATTATGAGCCATCAGGGCCAGTCCCAGAAGCAACACTTATAAGACACCTTTCTCACTAGTATACGATACTGAGACTGTGATACCAATTGAGATCACAGTGCCCACTATGAGATCAAACCTAATTGTAGACCAAATTATGCAATTAACCTGATCCTACTAGAGGAAAAAAGAGAAGCCTTGAGGAGAATCGTCAAAGAGAAAAAAAAATAGGTGACAGATTATTACAACAAAGCCATACGCTTTAAATCTTCACCCTAGGTAATTGGGTCCTTAGAAGGGTCTTCTCCAACAAGAAAGAATGGATGACTGGCAAGTTGGGTGCAAATTGGGAGGGCACATACCAAATAAGTGTGATGACACTAAAAGAGGCCTCCTTATTGAAAAACGATAGCGCTGAAGATAGTGTGAGTTGGAACACTCGACATTTGAAACAATATCACTTCTAATGTACTTTGATTTATCATCTTCATGTATCACCCCATATTCATATATATATATATATATGTGTGTGTGTGTGTGTGTGTGTGTGTGTTTGTGTAATAGCTTTTGGTGAGCAGAGACGTTATTGCTCACGAATGTTAGAGGACTAGTCACTGGTCACCTCAGTCATGGAACAAGTATACCGTTCTAACAATTGCTCGGGTTAGGTTACAAGTCTATTGCATTGATCGAGCTTCACAAGTTCATACTATTAAAAATAAAATTTATTGATCAAGCTTACAAAGCTTTTAAAAGTTCATTAATACAGAGCTTGATCTCCCAAAATTATTAAAAATTCTTTAGACATTTGGATACACAACCAGTGTCCGAGTCATTTGGCTCTTCCACTAATGGCAACAACTCGACCTGAATCTTAACAACTTTCTTGTAGATATTGGTTCCTACTTCAGTGGAGGCTAAGCTTGTGTTAATAATAGAATGTTTCAATTTCTCAACAACACACTTCACCTTGAGGAACACTCCATATTGCTTCATGTAAAAGTTCACCCAATGGAACTTCCTGTCCACCAAAGTGGCCATTTTAGTCACTGTCCTTCTCTCTCGAGCTCGAGTATGAGATAGCTGCTCCTTACAAGAATCGAGCTCACACTTGGTCTCTTCATAAAGAGAGAGCTTATCCTTATGGTTGGACAGCTCAGCCTTTAATTTCTCTACCTTCGTGATGAGCCTAGAGTTCTCCAATTTTAAAGCTCGAATTGAGCGCCTATTTGCCCGATCAAAATCCATAAAACACGAATAAGAAAGATAGAGTGAATTTTTTAAGTGCTTCAAACAAAAAAGGATATATGAATTACCAATATTCCTAATCCTTTTTTATAAGAAATGACAATGGGACAAACATTATGACACATGTCCTACAAGTAATGAGGTTGGTCAACATCATAAATAAATACCATAAATGCACAAATATACATACAACACAAACTTCTCAAAATAAATCTCATTAAAAGCAAAGTGTTCTTGGTTACAAGAATAGCACGCGCCAAGGGACTGTCAGGCCTTTTCAAAAATAAAGGGACTCGAGCCGACTAAAGAGCTAAGGATCCCCAGCTCCATCTCTAGTTTGTTCATCTCCCACCTCGGGTTCACCATCACTTGCCTCGGAGTTTTCACCCTCGTTGTCACCCTCTGCCTGAGTTTGTGTGAACAAGTACAGTAGCATAGTTGGGATGTTGAGGATCTGATAATAATATTAGGCGAGGCTCTTCTTTTTGGATTCTTTCTTGAGGGAGTCCATGGCTAAGTTATAACCAATCTCAACACTCGAAGAGAGCTACTCGATCATGGCACCAAGGTCATGCTTTGTTTTCTCTTGTTCACGAGAAAAAGTCTCTAGGATCATTAAGCTCGCGCTTATAACCTTCAACCTCATCCTCGAGTTTTCGCTGGGCCTCCTCGAGCATTTTAAAGCGCCTCGAGTTATCATTCAGCTCCTATATGACCTTGGCCATTTTTTCCTCCTTGTCGATAGCCTTGCCCTCCCACTTGTTTGCCTTGGCCAACAGCATAGCATTTTTGGCTCCAGTAGAGGCGTGGCTCTCTTTTTCAATCGCGAGGTCATACTTCAACTTCTCAACACCTCGAACTCTACTAAGCTCGTGAATGAGTTAGGCCTAAAAACGAGGGAAACCCAATGCGAGGTGAGCGGAATATAAAAACTCAAAATGGAATAAATAAAAGCTCGTGGTAATACTTACTTGATACAAAAGCCTATTAAGCATGACCCCATAGTCAGCAACCTCACAAATGGCATCGAGTTGTTTCTCATGTACCAGGTAGGGGAGGTTATCTGTATAATGGTCCAACCTCTCTGGAACCATACCCCTGTATAAGGCCACTTCCTTAACTTCTATAGTGAGGTCGTCAATAACACCTTTGCCCCTCCTCGAGTCTCTCACAGGGGACAGTAGGCGTTTGTTGGCTCGAGGCTAAGAATGTGGGAATGTATTGACCTGGAGACGTTGGCGCGGGCCTAACAACGTTCAAGGGTTAGGTGCAAGCGCGGGCTCCGCAATAGTTACATGCTTTTTCTTTTTGGATTAAGTAGGAATGGTCTCTTGCCTAGACGACTTGCTCCTCTTTTTTCCCTTAGAGGAGCTCGTTCCTTGGGAGGGAGATTTGATTTTTTTGGGAACTCGATCCTTGTTTGGAAACCCTGCTTTGAAGTCGTGCCAATAAGATATCGACGTTAAACTCCATAGTACCTATAAAAAAAAGGTGTTAGATTTTAAAGGCTCAATCTAAACAAAGAATGGGCTATTTCAAGTAAGCTCGAGGTTAGTTCACCATGGTCAGGGACAACTTTAAACCTCCTCCCAAACTCTGTGGGAGGGGTCTTGCGTTTTGTGGGTACCTGAGGTTTACTAATAATCCTGTGGGGTGGCTCCACTAAGCCCTGTCTCATCAACCCACAAGCAACAAAGCGCAGGGTGTTTAACAGTTTCCTCCACTATATTTTCTTGAACAGATAATTCTGGATATCAATCAATCTTTGTTTAGCCTGGGCTCAAGGTCGTGATAAGGGAATCCATATTCCTTATCACAAGTTTGGTGTTAGTCCAAGTGCTCCTTATCAACCTCATATCACTATCTGACGTTTTCCACCAACCAGACACAAAAGTACTCCTTCCAGTTCTCGTTCTCGGGGAGGATCACGTTTATGCCCCAGTTCTACTTGACTGACATATAGACCCTCCTCGTGTCTGTGAGATTTTGCTTTAGTACATATACTTCATTGAACTTAGGCATTTCTAACTCCATCCCGAGTTCTCTATATATGAGAGTAAGACAGATTAAGTACCTCCACCCATTTAGCATCAGTTGTCCTGGCGCGAGCTGCGTTCTGACCAAGAACTTTCTTATGAAGGGGTACAATGGGAATCTGACCCTTAGCCACAAGGCCTTTTCATGAAAAGTTATCCATCAAATTGGAGGTAGATTGCTATCAAGAACACACGGCCTTGGGATCATTATCTGAACCAAGAAGGGAATATCGTACATCTTCCTTAGTCTCTCCTCGTCCTGAGGAGATAAAACACTGAGTTTGACGTTGGCCTCGACCTCCCAATCTTTGCTTCAACCTGTAGGTTCACTGGTGTCTTTCTTCTTGGATTTTTTCCTCCATGATTTGGAGACTAATATTTGGATCTGAGGCACATTCAACTTAATTGTAGGTGTTGTTGTGGGCTAGACGTAGACGTAGAAAGAGGGAGCTTAGACATTTCCTCTTTGCTCGAAGTGCTCGCTTTGCTAGAGGATCCCGACGCATCACTTTTTGCCTCACTCGAGTAGCTAGGGTATTAAGGGCTCTCCTAAGAGGAAAAGCCCCAATAGCACGAGGGTAGGACTACATTGCCACTAGTCCACGACGATAACTCTCTATACATTGTCTCTACAGAATATTACATAGCACAAAATGGTAAGGTATGAGGAGATAGAAGTTACCTAAGGATGAGTTTTCAAAGTAAACGGGGAGTGAATTTAGAGACCGACCTGAAAAGAAATCAAAAAAACTGTTAGACTCGAGGAGTGATCCTTAAAAGCCCAAGCAAAAATAAGTACATGACTAACTATTTTTTTTACCACCTAAGCAGAGAAATTATATGGCATGAGCTGAATAGACAAAGCATTTTTATTCCAATTTTTGTTCAATATCCTAGAAATGGTGAAATGGTGAAATGGTGAAATGAATAACACCTTGACTCTTCCTTATATAAGGTGCAAATTTTCTCTCTCTAATTAACTGACAAGTATTTATTAGGGCGCACCGAACGTTTCAAATTCACTGTTCAGTTGCTACTCTTCCATCCCATTTGAAGAACTGAGCTGTAGGAGTAAAGGGACTTGATGTTTGAGCATATGGATCGGCCTGGAGCCTGACTCACGAACAGCCCGATCCATCAGACGTGTTGCACTAAGAAGACCCAGTTTTTTCCCACACCCACAACAATACTCATAGGGTGCCCCCGCCTATGCAAAGAAACTTAGGTATTGAAAGGCCGACCACCAGATTTTTACATACGTATCCTCCTAACACGCTGCAACGTGTACCCCTATATGATCGACACATGTACATGTAATATCCTATATATATACAGATCTAATAGGAGATCCACACATTTTTTCAACTCTCTAACCTCTCTTTGGTTTCTCTCTCTGAAAATCAGACCATCCTAGTAGATTTGTTTCTGATTTATTTGCAATTTTGTTGGGATGTTTATTGGCAAGAATATCTCCATATAGGATCTTTACTGTATTTTTTAAACATTATAAAAGATATTTTAGCAATATTTTTTAGGTTTTCTTTACTCATACTTTCATTTTTTTAACTAACTGTATTGAATTATATCATCATTAGTCTATACGGTGTTCTATATAATATACTCATATAAAATTAATTATAAATATTTTAATAAAATAATGTCTATTTAAAATAGTATGTAATTTGTTTTATGTAGCTATCTTACGAATGAAAATATTTTCATTATAAAAATTTATTTAAGTCAAAATTTAATTTATTTTTCATATGTTTCTTACATTTTAAAAATAGGAAAAAATATTTTTAATTTTAGAGAAAGAAAGTCAAGACATATAATTTTAAAAGCGAAAATTTAGACAAAATAATTTAAGTATGCAATACGACTTAGACCCACACCTCTAATGAGTCCAAAATTTTATATAATCGTGCAATTTTTATTTTGTCTAATACGAACTAACTTCATGACCAAGCGTATGATTGTACATAAATTATAAATCAAGGTCTTAAGTATTGTGTTGACGCTAGATTATGAAATGATTAAGAATTCCATAATCATAGGTAACATTTGGACCAATTTAAGAAGTTAATAAATTTTGGAAAGATGAATTTTAACTCTGAAGATAACACAATCATTTTTCCAATCACCAATCCCAAGAAATTTATTTATTTTTCACTAGTTCCAGCCAGAATCTGAACTCTATTAATTAGGGAATTCCATCAAAAGATAGAAGAAAATCGTTAATAAACTAAATGTACCCATGGCACAGACCCTCCTGTACTAATTAGAAGTAAGTTGTCACAAAACTAAAATATGCACTAATTAGAAGTAAGTTCTCACAAAAGTAAAATATGGTTATCTCTGCTACAGGTATGGACCCATAACTATATATCTGATCATGATAACTATATAGTTTTTGGTTGTTGAATAACACTTCACTTTGTTATGGTTCAGCCATCAACCTGGACTTATAAATGAAAGCATACTATTAGTAAATTGGTACACAATTTGTATAAGTGGCATCTGCTTTTAATCGTTAAATACTTGCACAAGTAGCTATATTTAATAGGAATCGTCTTTATATGATTTCCAATGAGATCATAAAATAAGGAAATTGAAAAGGAATCCATTGAAATTAAATTGAGTCCCTTGAAGAATGAACCGGGTAAGGTGAGTAGAAATTAGTATGATAAAGTCAAAATGAACAAACACCTTAAAAAAAAATTCCCATTCTTTTTTTATTACGACAATTAAATCCGAATTCTCAGATTTTTCAAAAAAAAAACAGTGTCAATTAGTATTTGAGTTCGGATTGATATTATTAATTCCCAATCGACTAGTCATGCAATCATAGAGCTACAAACAACACTTGAGAAGATATTCAACAACAAAGAAAACCAAACTTTTTTTTCACATCTGTACCAAAACAAAGCCAACAATTTCGATTACTAATTTACTCAATACTACAAAAAAAAGACGCACTCCAAATGAACTAATTCTAAAAAGGTTGTTCAATAATCACCTTGGATTGACAAAATACTCTGAACCGACGATCTGGAGAACACCAACGTCGGTTTCCGTTGCAGGCTTTGAGAAAAACAGTTTTCGTGGGGTGGTGATGGTCAAAGAAACGGATAGAGTTGGATGTTGAGGAAAGAATTGGCCTTTGGTGAGCCAAAAGAGAAGAAGAAACCGATTGAGGTCTGTTGAGCAATTCTCCAACCATGGTTCGCTAGTAAAGAAGATATGTCCAATTATGATGGGAGAGAGAGAGAGTGAGAAATATATAGCAAGATTGACAAAGAAATAAAGAGTGTCAGTATATACGACATTTTACGGCAAATATTCATGAAATGTCGGATATTATTATTATTTATTTCATGCGCTACTACCAATAATATTCTTAAAATTTAAAAAATAAATCATAAAAATGTCTTTAAAATTTTAAAAATATTGTAAGTATCTTTTTTATTTAACAAAAATTAAAATTAATATAAATAAATAATAATTTTTATACATAAAAATCAAAAATAAAAAAATAATATAAATAAAAACAAAAGGCATTTGATGATGTTCTCACAAAAAATAATAATTAACAAAAAAATTAAAAAATAATTAAATCTTAAAGAACAAGATGAATTCAAAACTTCACCGTTCTTAAAAATAAGAAAAATATTTTCAAAAAAATATATAATTTATTATAAAATAAATAACAAAAAAATGAATATTAATATTATAGATACAAAAAGAAGGTACAATATACTATTAATTGAACAAAAAATTAATTACAGATAAATTTTATAAAATTCTCTAAAATGATAAAAGTAAAATTGAATATATACATTTAAGAGAAATCCAAATATTAATAAGAATCTATTTTAAAGAATGAATAGATATACCAATAAAATTTAGCATTTTTAGATAATAGAATAAGAAATATAAAATATATTTTATTATGAATGATCTATGGAAACTTACGTTATAGGAAATTAAAATTCACAACATATCCTATATTTATCATTAATATTAATGATAAAAACTTAAACCAAGTATTAAATTTAGCTTATGAATTTGAAAGAGGAGATCTAATGAAAGAATGAAAGCAATGATTTTTAATACATTTATTACTACAAAATGTGTCATTTAAGGCGATATGTAAAGTCGGTTCGATGTAGAACCGATGCTACGAACTACGTGGATAACGTCGGTTGATACGTAGAACTGACGCTACACACGTAAATATTTCATTTTCTCTTCTTTCTTCCCCAGACAGAAACTATTCCAAGCGCTACATAACTCTCAAAAACCCAAAACCTTTTCCACTTCTCTTCCACTCTTTCTCATTTTTCAGTCACCTATGACCATCAATTTCAACGTCGGTTAGTGGGTTTTCTTCCTCTCTAACTTATCTTTTAGATCCCCTATTTTTTTGAGCAAAATACTCAAAAAAAATTATACTCATTTCTCACTTACAAAATACTAGTTTTCTTCATTTCCTTTATTTTGTCACTTCATTTACTCTTGTAAGTATTTTTATTTATCCTACACACTTATTATTCATATTTTTTCTGCTATTATGTGTTATTATTTATGTATATAAATTTTTGTATTATATATATAGGTTTTGTATTATAACATCAGGAGAAGAATATAATGATCTTGAATAACATAGGACAACACCATAGTAATATTTCTGCTATTAATTAATATTTAATTTTTCAATTATTTGTATTATTTAAACTATTTGTTAAACATATTTTGGTTTTTTTATGCTATTATATAGTGATCGAATAGAAGTTTTAATTTGACTATAATAGAAAATGAGTAAATTTTATAAAAAAATTAAAAATATAAAGTCGATTCACGTGTTGAACCGACTTTAAATTTTAAGTCATTCCATTTAAAGTCGATTCAACAAACCAACTTTAATAGTCTGTTTTATAGTAGTGATTACATAATATGATATTTATTAATAAACAGTCATAATAATTTAATATATGAACAAAATATATAGATATATATAAAACTTTTGAAGAGATTGAACAAATAATAAAACTATAAATATTAAAAGATTTTGAAATATCAAAACAATAGAACTTAGATGTTATAGAAAATCTATGATACTGTGAAGAAAAAGTAATGTATCCAGATTTACGAAATAAGAAACCTCTAACAAATAAATAATGGTTACAGATATAAAATAAGAAGTTAAAATAATAAAAACATTAGTTTATAATGTAACATTAAGAAGAAAATGATATCATTGTTATCTCAATAATGTTCAAAAACTAATTATAAAATATAGAATTAGATTTTGATGGAAACCTAACAGACATAACAAAAAACTAAATAACAATAATAAAAGATTTAATTCTTTTAGTAGAAGAAATGGATATAGTATAAGAATCAAACATCAAATTCTTCTAATATATAAATAAAACATAAAAAAACTCTTGAAATAAATAAAAGAATATGGTAATAATAAAATATTACAACAAAATATACATAAGAAACTCATTGAATTAAGAAATGATATAAATAACATACTTAGAGACAATGAAATCGTAGGTTACGAATTTGATCCATTTGTAGGACTAAAAGAAGAACCACCTAAAAGATTAGATGCATTGATACCTAAGAATAAGAAAAATTATAATTAAAAAAATCCAATACTAAAGAAGAAGCAATAATCTCAATTTAATAGAATATAAAAAATAATTAGAAAAATAGTTTATGGATCTTGAGAATATGAATATAAAAAAATTAGTCAGTTTGTTAACCCTAACAAATGAATATTTAGTAAGACATTATGATGAAAAACTGTGTACGAACAATAAAGATAATGATATGATATTAGTCAGTGAAACTGATTCTAAACCAAAAAATTATATGAAACTAATTTCATTATTAGTCCATTATCATGAAGGAATATCTAACCTACATAAAGAAGAAATCAATAGGTAATGGTTACAAGAAAGCGACCTTCCTTATAAAAGAAGGATTACATTAGGAAATTAGAGGTACCATCTCACCAGAATTCAAACTTAATAAAAATTATAGATCTGATCTTTTATATTTAGATTATAAAAGAGATTGAAAAAAGCTTTCGATGAATGGTCTACTAGTATGAGTGTAATCATACAAACTTCTCAAACTACACAAGCAAACCCTTCAACTTGTAGTAGTTCACAAAATGACAGAAAATGTTAAAATTTGGTTTACAAATTTAACAAAACAACAATATTTAAAAATGTAGGAAAGTGCTCCCAAAGGTAAAAAATATTTATATACTATAATAAATGAATATATAAGGAATTTATCATAAAAGATAAAGTAAAATATATCACTAAATCCAATGAAAATGAAATTGAGGAAGGTAAATAACATTTAAAAAATATGAAAATATATAACATGTATTATATAGTTTTTCCATGCAAGAAACTTAAGGAAATGTTTTTTTCAAAAAATTACTAGGAATATTACATAAAATCATAATATAAAGATAGAATAAAAAATAGAACAACTATATAAGACACCTTAAGAGAAAGAATAAGAATCTTAAAAATTGTATAATCATTAAATATAAAAAAACAAAAATATAAATAAATAAGAGGAAATGATAAAATCTGTTATGATATAAGAGATTTTAGAATCTCAAAAAAATATGGATTAAATAAACATAATTTATATATTATTAATATTCTACAAGAATGTAGGAAAAAATGCATTGTATTTTCTGAGAATAAAGTAGTAATTGCTCAATAAAAAATTAAGTATTTAAGGTTAAAAATTGAAGATGAAAAACATAATCTACAACCCCATTAAATAACATTCAAATATTTTCTAGTGAATTAAAAGAAAAAAATCAATTATAAATTTTTTAGGATGTATCATATGCTAAGCATATATATAGAAACTTCTAGAAATACAAAAACCTTTATAATGAAAATTGAAATAAGACATGTTTGGAAATGGACATAATAATATACTTTGTATATGGACAAGGTAAAAACATAAATAAATAAATTTCCAACTTTATACTATTCAAGTACATATAATAAAATAATAATTGAAACAAATGCTTCATATGAATATTAGAGAGCATTTTTAAAAGAAAAAGTAGATGACAAAAATAAATATCTTTGTAGATATATATCAAGATCTTTTTATAGTCCAAAATTAAGTTATCACAGTAATGAAAAGGAATACTTAGATGTTAAAAAATTATTGAAAAATTACAATATATTTAATAAGTTCTAGATTCATTATGAGAATTAATAATAGGAATTTTGGTTATTTTTTAAGGACTAATATTACAGGTGATTATAAATAAGGAAGATTAGTTAGATAGTAATAGTGGTTTAACTACTATAATTTTGATGTCGAACATCTTCTAAAAAATAAGAATAGTTTAATAGATGTATTTACAAGAGAATCAACACCTTTAACTATTTTTATTCTTGCAGGAATGGAACATCTTGATATCAATAACAAGATAAAGTAAAAGGAGATAAGAATCCATTTAGAATAACTTAAGATTTTATACCTAGAGAAGCCTCTTTTAAATACAAGAATTAAACAAGAAAAACCTAACAATTCAAAACAACTATTAAAGTTCAACAACTCTAAAGAGGAATCTCATCAGATATTAATTTTAAGGAAGGTAAAACTTTTGAAGAATGAATTCAAAATGAAAAGGAATAACCTAAAAATTCAAAAGAAAGTAATGTATCTGAAAAGAAAAAATAAAAGCTTAGTTGGGATGAAAAAATAGAAGAAAAAAAATCAAAAAAAGATTTGTGTGGTCTATAATGGTCCAAAACTAGAAATTTACAATTGACCTGAAGCAAGTAAAGTTATTATCAAATTTAATGGAATAATTATCTGAGCTTTTATTAATAGAAAATAAGCTAGATTTAGTGAAAGGCTTAAATTTAAAAGGCAAAAGCAAAAATTTAGATAAGTAATAGAAGTAAAGATAAAATAGGGATTACTTGTCTTATAAAAGGAACTCTTATTTTCTTTAATTGAATACATTTTCAGCAATAACATCTTTTATATTCTAAAAATTATTCATATAGCAACTATGTATCTAGAAACTATGAACGTCTACGAATCTCTTTAAGATTCTTAGTTGGCTTTTAGAATTATAATAATTATTAATATTATAAATAAAATCAATTAGTCACTCTTTTCCCATTTTCTAATAAATATAATTTGGGTACCATATTATGTACGGATACAAATACTTCATTTTTACCAAAAGGATAAATCCTTCATCATTACCAAGAAGATATTAAAATTTAAACAAGTTTAAACATATTGGGTGTAACAAAGGAAGACACAACAAAATAGAAGACCATGGTGGACCCACTAAAATAGGTATGGTAATTAAAAATAAAGAAATGAATAAAAAATTAGTCATAAATCTGTATAAAAATAAACATAAGAAAATTATAAAAATTAAAATAATATTTTGATAAGAAACTTAAAAGCCTTTAAATAATAATTTACATGAAGTAACAATTATTGTTATGATACAACTAGTTATAATTTGGTATCAAAGTCATAGGAAAGAAAAATACATCATTGGAAAGAAAAATACATCATTGGATCGAAAAATACATAATTGGATCAAAAGTTAATGTCATTAACTATTTAAAAATATTAATGATATTAACTCAAAGTAAAGAGAACTTAATCGAAACAAAATAAAACTTAAAGATGTCATTGATATTTGGAGAGAATATAAGGGAGGTTAATGATAATTAACCTTTAGTTTATATTCGTATGTTATTTTTTATTTTAAATTATTTTAAATATAATAATTTTTAATTTTTAATTTGATTTAAATATTTAATTTAATTATAATATATATCATTATTTCTCTAAATCATCTAATTTTTTAAACCAAACTCTTCTCTATTAATTTTATTATTCTTTTGTTGAAAAAAATCTTTATTTCTTTTTACCATAGAATAAAAAATTATTTATAATTTTTTTTATAAAAATTGTTCATAGAAGAATCATGTCCAATATTATTTTCTAAAAAATTAATAAGTGATATTAATTACGTATAAATCAATTTCTAGTTACGTTATTAAAACAATAATTAATAATAATAATAATAGATAAGTTGTTTTTTTATACTTTTTGTTACCTATATATCTATTTGTTTATCTAAATTATCACCGAATTAAGAAAATGGTGTTTCTTAATATTATGTTGGAGTGTTGAGTTATCTAAATATTATTAATTTTCGTTGATAAATACTATAGAAAATTGATTTATTATTATTATTTATTTAATTCAAATCCAACATATTTTAATAACCAAGGTTCTTATTTATATTTAAAATGAGATATTAGAAAAGAATTATTCTATTTATACAGAACATATATAAATTATTTATATTATCTAATTATATATATATCTTTTATATAGGGCGTGTTATTATCGGCTTCAACATAATCACTCATCACATTTAGCAATGTTCTATGATTCTTTATATGTCAATCAATATCAAGAGAAAGATGTTAGCATCAGAGTTAAACAATTATGTGATAGAGCATTAACGCTTAACAGAAATCAAAAGTTGATAATCCCTTGGCAATTAAGGTTTGAACAAGGCCAAGATCATTGGATGTTGTTCATCATTGATCTGTTTAATAATCATGCTTGGTACTGTGACTCAGTTTCTATAGAACTGAGTAAAGATACAAAAGCAGTTGTTGAAATATAAGAGTTATAGTTACATATTAGTTTCTTCTATTATTTTTTGTAATATTTAATAAAAATTAACTGTTTTAAACCTTGATATGGCATGGAAATTGTGGAACAAGTTTAAGGGCATTGCCCTCAAAAAATCTCATAAGCTTATATGGACAAAATTTATGGTATGTACAAGTCAATATTAATAATTTTATTAATTTTACAATTGAATAATAAAGATGTTCGAATATGAAAATTCATGTACACTTGTTTTTTGTAGGTTTCACAACAAAATAATGGAGTCATGTGTGGTTATTTTGTCATGAAATTTATGAGCGAAATCATCACAAATATCAAAATTCCAATTGATGATGTGGTAATATCTTTTACCCATATACATAATTTTTTTAACATATTTGAGTTTGTTTTTGTAAATAAATGAAATTATATTCTTATTTTGATTTTAAATACAAGTAGTTCTTTGGTTGGCACAAGACGGGCTACGATCAGCAAATTTTTGATAATTTACGAGAAGAATGGGCAGAACACATGTTTCAAATTATATCATCACAAGAAGAATCAGGAGAAGATTCTGATGATCTTGAATAGCATATGACAACATAACAGTAAATTTTTTAATGATTTAATTTCCCTATCTATTCCTATGTCTGAAATCACTTGTTTGATTGATAATTATATGCTCATGTATTTAGGAGGATGCATTGTTTTATAGACCTATTTTTGGCCCAAACTACATCTCATATCTCTTTCCTAGTTTCCTTACGAACTCATATTAGCACTTTATTAATCATTTGTTTATAAATATGAATTTATCTGGAATCTCTGCTAGTATTTTTAATGCTATAATGAGCTCTAAATGAACAAATCAGGTGTACGTAATTCTAATTTGTTTCTTGGTTTGTATGAGTTTTGGTGCCCATGAACGTGTTCCATATGTTTAAGGGCACCAAAACTCACACAAGCCAAGTAAGAAATCGGAGTTACACTTGATTTCATATTTAGAGTTCATATATCATTTAAAAATACTAGTAGAGATTCTAGATAACTTCATATATATAGACAAATGATTAATAAAGTGCTAATATGAGTTCTTCGAATGTCGCTGTACGTGGTAATCTCTTTTTGATGGTAATATTTATAATGATTTAATTTCTTTATTCGTATGTTTGAAGTTTAGACTGTTTGTTTGATGGATGTTTTACGTGCTCATGTGTATGTAAGGGAATATGAATTGTTATATGAATCAGCTATTTTTTTGTCATAATGTTTGTGAAGGCCAATCAAGATTCTAAGCCAACCAAGCTTACTCGATCGCATAATTACACTTTGACAATATTATTTTATTTGTAATTTAAGTTAACTGTATGTATTATATATACATTATTTGTTTTTGTAATAAATTTAATTATCAAGTAATTAAATATATTTAAATTTTTGATTATTTTTATTATTATTTAAATTTTTGATTATTTGTATTATTATTTAAATTTTAGTTTTTTATGCTATATATATTGAATAATACGAAAAATGAGAATAAAAATAAAAAAAAATCATAAAATGTACGAAAAAGGTAAAGTCGATTCAACGAACCGACTTTAAATTTGTTTAAAGTCGATTTTTAACCGACTTTAAATTTGTTTAAAGTCGATTTTTAACCGACTTTAATGCCTATTTTTATAATAGTGAAATTATTGTTGGTTTTTTGCATTGACTTTTTCAATGAAACCCAAATCTTTAATATAAAAATTGGTGAAGCTTATAATATTGGATAACTAAAATTTATCCAATATGACTCTATATTTAAATGATTTTTTTTATTACAACCTTCATTAAAAAAATGTAAGAAAATAAGGGTGTTTTTATTTTAGTTCGGATGATAAGTACTCATTTTGAGGGTGAGATGTAGGATCGAGAATTAAACCTTAGAGGGGATAGATTATCATAGATGTCAATGAGTTTTAATCTTTAGTCACAAAATCCTTCAATTTTTAAAATCATGTCAATATAATTCTTGATCTTCGTCATATTGATAAAAATATCCATGTTTCACATTTTCGATAATTTTATTTGAATTTTTAATTCAATTACATATTGTCATTTTAATTTAATTAAAATAATTTTTAGTTTATTTTTTTTAATTAATGCAAGATATTTGTATTTGTTTTTATAAATTATAAAATATTTATCGGGGCAAATATAGAAAATTTTAAAACCCTAATATGTGTGTATGTATGATTTGGGAACGTCTTATCTTATTTTTATTGTTATATCTTAAAATTTTCATGATATTTGACTAAAAAGAGAGCTTTAGGCTAGAAAATTAAGAGATTAGAAGAGTCATCTTTGGATAATTGAAGTAGTTGAATTAGGCTTTGAATTGACCTTATTCAATGCGGGAAGAAAGTTTTCTTTTAAGATTTTTGATATATCACTTTATGTATTATTAATGATTGATGATTACGTGATCGAAAAATTTATATTTTGTAATAAAGACTCACACTTTTATTAACTTTTACTCACGTGTTTGTGGCATAACAAATAATAGTATATTAAGAGAAATTACTTTTGTTTATGTGTTTGTCGCATACTACTAACGGTACAAATAATGTATGTTTTTATTAGAAAAATAGTCATGTTTATATGTTAATAATCCAAAATATTAAGTATTTTAAATTGTAAATAAATTTATTATAATTATAAATTATTTAAACAAATAAATTAAAATTTATAAAGAATTATATAATTAAAGTAAGTCAAAAATAAGTAATGCATTTCAATATTGAATATTTACCCGAGTAAAAAAACAACAAACACTTATAACAAGGATGAATAAAATAATGTCATCAATTATAACAAAATATTTTCACTTTCTTACAAAGGATAAACATTTTTTAAAGATAAATTAATGAATAAAGATAAATAAACATTCAATAGTATGTATGTAATTACTGTACTGTCCATCTAAGAAATCAACATCATTTGTAGTTCATTTACATTAAAACCTGAGGTACGTGAATGTAAGGCGTAAGTATTATAATTGAATATTCAAATACCTTATACGAACAAATGAAGTGGAAATCACCACTAATAGACGTTGACTGTTGAGAGATAAAATGGCAAAGCAACCAAGCTACGACTCATTTGTGATCAATGATCGATGTAGTTGTATTTGTATCATACGAGGTTAAGGTATTTAATATATAATGATATGTTATTGATTATTTTTAAAGTATATTTTTTAATAATTAAATTTTTATTTTTCACCTTTTATTGATATTTATTTCAAGAAAATAAGTTATATTAACGTTAAGTTTTATTTAATTATTTAATTAAATTACGCATGATTATTGATTATATGATAACTAAAACAATAATAAATTGATTATAAAAAGCAATGATTATATGATAATTAAAAAAATAATAAATTGTGAATATCATTTGAGCATATTAAGACCGAAAATTACACTAAATTAATGGATCAACTAACAATCTGAATTTAAACTCCCGAATATTAAAAGAAATTGGTGGGAATATTGAAACATTTTTTTAATTATTTACATGAATTTTAAAAATTGATAAAAATATATTTAAAAAAATTAATTAATATTAAAATAAAAGAATAATTTTATCAATTTAAAGTATTATCAATAAATATGCTATCAAAATAATAAACAAAGTTATCCTAATAATTCTAATAAAAAAATTTATTTATTATAAATTAAGATATTTTCTAACTTATATATCAATTAATTATTAATAAAATAAAATAAATTTTTATATTATATTAATGAATAATTATTTTATATATTGATTATAATTTTATAATAACTCAATTAATAACTAATTAAATGATGTTAATCAAATTGAAGCTCAATAATAAAAAAAATCTTAATTAATCACAGATACAATTGTATGCTGTACTATTATAATAATTTATTGATTTCATAAAGAAAATTTTATTATTAAATTCTTGTGATAATTTATTATAATAATATAATAACTTATTATGATATTGATAAATCTTATATTTTAACGATTTTAATAAAAATTAAACAAAATTAAACTTTATTACTTAATACATACCAGGAAATATTGATAAAACATTGAAAAAAGATTTAATATTATGATAATATATATTATAATAAAATAATATCTTACTAATAAATTTTAATTTTAATAAAAGTAAAACCTAATCAAATGCGAAATCACTCTATTTTAACCAGAACGAATTCTAAAGGAAAGGAAGAACACTTCCACTTAAATAAAAAAAAAAGAAGAAAGGAAAAAATGAAGAGTAGAACACGTGATCTAAACAAAAAGAGGATATGCCTACTCATTAATTATGTAAGATATTTTTTCATATTACAGAGTGGTTCGGATCGAGCTTCTTGAAGTCACCGACAATAAAATTGATTTGAGGGGTTTTTACGTGATTCGATAAATGACTTTGGTGCTATTAGGCTATTAGTATTTTATTTAGGTGGTATTTGTTTAGTAGAAGGTAATCAGAATCGAAAAGAAAATGAAAATGAAAAAAAAAACAATATTATTTAATTTGATCATTAAAATTAAATTTAAAATTAAGATTATAATATTTAATTTACCATTAGAATGGAATGAAAAATTGTAAATTATCTTAATATTCTTATATTTAGAGATTTAAGGTTTAGAATTTTGGGATTTAGGATCTAGGGTTTAGTATTTTAAGATTTTAGGTTTTGGATTTGGGGATTTAGTATTTGAGTTTAGGGTTGTATTTGAAGTGATGGTAAAATTAGGAATAAAATTTAATATGAGAATGAAATCATAATTCTTAAAAGAGAGAGAATGAATTGTGATTCCTTCTATTTTAATAATCGATTTCATTTCGTTCTTTTCATTTAGTACAACCAAATACACGAATGAAAAAAATCAGAATTGATTCTTTCCTATTTCTTTCAACCAAATATTCTTTCTCTTCTAAATGTATAGATCGATATTTACATTAATTATACACATTTTATTTTTTTATTATATATTATAATTAATTATTAAATATATAATTATGTAATTTTTAAAGATATTATAATTTTTTTAAATAATTATATTATTCATATAATCGTAATTGGGATTTAAACTTTAAATTTTTTATATATTTAAATAAACTACTGTTTAACCACATAAAGTGAATATTATAATTAAGTTATTTATTTTGCTAGTTTTCCAATTAATATAAGAATTGTTTTTGCATATATTATGACATTAGATTTTCATAATTAAAGGATTATTTTTTTAATAAAAATTTATTTTAAATTTATTTATTTTTCTTTTATTGTAAAATTTTATAGGTATATAATTTATTTATAAGGATATTATAAAAGAAAAATTGGAGAAGGTAATTACCGACACCAACTTGTCCCCCATCAAGCATTCCACATTTGTGTCAAAATTGAGGGTTCTCCATAGATTTAGCTGGTACAAGGCAAATTAACATCCACAAATCCAATTGTTAGAATTATTTCATTCATTATCATAATCATTTGACTAAATCACTATGGGGCAGCTCAAGCAATGGTGGGGACCATATATATTTTTTATTTTTAAATATATTATATTATTAAATCCAAATATAAATATTAAGATATTGAATATAAAAGTATGCATTAATTTTTATATAAATTATTTTAAAATAAATAATGTTTTATATTTTTTGTCAAGAAGACAAAAAAATTTCTTATTGTAAAAATTAATAATTTAATATTATTTATTAAAGAATATTTTATGGATAACGTGAAAGAGTTTGTTTTTTTTTTCAATAACTTACTTAGCTAAAAAAATAAAAACTTAATTTAAACCAGAAATTTTCCTAAAATGTGTACAAAATTTAAACAAATTCATTTTAAAATATGACAGTTTTTATCGTATCAAGCGACTAATTAAATTAAGTATATTTTTAAAAGTTAGTAAATTAAGTTTTTGAAAAATATGACGCGTTCAAAATTCGAACGAATTCACTTTAAAAAATAGCCGTTTCTTATCGTCTTAACTATTTAAATTAAGTATATTTTTAAAAATTATTAATTTAAGTTCTTAAAAAATATAAATTAAAATAAAACATTTATTAATGATGTATACTTTTATATACAAAATGGTTTTTCATCGACCGGTTTCTTTTCAACAATTAATAAATTTATTAATAATTCATTTTATATTTTCTGATATGTTAAACTTTATTATAAATATATTATCTTAAAAAGTTATGATTGATATCATTAATTCATTATGGATAAACAATTGGGTGTGTATTGATTAAAAAGTTAATGAAAATAAAAATAATATGAAAAATATAAATTTAATTAATATAAAGAAAAAGTGTCTCACGTGAAAAGTGTCATATATTCGGGCATAATTTGAAGCAAAATTAAGTTATTTATCAAGTTTTCATTATTTTGGAGGATATAGATATATATTATTTAGAAATATTATTTTTTGTCATAATATTGGATATTAGTCCTTAATTTAAGGAATAAAACAAGAAATTTAATTTAATGAATAAAACAAGAACCTTAATTCAAAAAATAAAATAAGGAGCTTAACTCAAGAAGTAAAACAATTAATTCTTAATTCAAAGAGTAAATCAAGGAATGCTTAATTTAAAGAGTAATTAAAAGAGTAAAATTTCCTTATAAATAACTATACAATTGTAATGAAAATATTAAGAAAATAATACAAACTAGAGAACTCTTTTGTGTAGAGTTATTTCTTGTTTTTTTCAACACATAGTTAATTAGATTAGCCTTAAGAATAATAATTTGTTTGATTCGTGAGTTAAGTTTATGGTCACATTTTGATTTATAGAATTAGGAGTGATAATTTTTTATATGATAGACATGAAATACAACTCAAAAAAATACAATCCAAATATAACTCGTTATGATTTTGGATCAAAACGGGTCAATCTGTTTTAACTGGTAAAAATAGTTTGGACGGGATCCACCCGTTTAACCTAATATTAGCTTCCTTACTTTCTCTCAATTATGTTTCCCCATCTCCAAAATAGTTCGAATGCATGAGAAGCTATGAACATTTTAGTGCCTTTTTTAGTTAAAACATACTTGATGAATTTTCAATTTATAATTGTTGTAGAAAAATATAAAAAAAATTAAAGCAATAACATCTTATAAAATTTATAACCAATGATTTGTATAATTTAAAATAATTTATCATTTTTTTACTTTAATTTTAATCTAATTTTATTTATTTTTATTGATTTTAAATTTCATAGTTATTATTTAAATTTTATTATAAATTTAAATAAAAATTTATTTAAATTAAATTTAAATATATATATATATATATATATATATATATATATATATATATATATAAAGTTCCGCAGAATAAAGAGGAGTGAACAGAAACACACAAAAAAAAGGCAGCACAGGAGGGGGAATTAAAAAGAAAAGAGAAAAAGAGAGACTGGCGAAAGAAACAGTGAAAAAATGCATAAGGGAGTAGAAGAAAAATCAATTATATCGATTTAAATTAAGTTAAATTTAATTTTTAACATGAATTAAATTTTTTTTAAAGAAAAAGATGTAATCTAATTTAAGTTATATTTAATTTTTTATGTTAATTTAAATTATTTATTTTCATGTTTGTCTGATTTATTATGAGTTTATTGGTTTTAATTAATTGTTCATTAATTATATGATTTTAATCTTATGATTTACTATCGAAAGAGGGAATTATATGATAGATTTTGAATATTTCAACTTAGGTAAATATAAAGATCGAAATATTTGTATAATCATGTGTAATTTTAAAATCATTAGTCTTAATGTTTTTTTGCTTTATTAAATTGCATACTCTTGTGTAAATTAATGAACAAGAATATTTTCAATTAACTATCGAAAAGGGTTTTTAGATATTTTTTGGAGATTACTAACAAATAGAGAGAATTAAATTCAATTAACCAAATGAGTAAAGTATAGTGAGAGATTAGGTGAAAGCAATTTCTTAAAAATTTTCTTCCCATTAATTTGATTTTTGAACGAAATCTTTCTTTTCTTTTATGCATTTCTTTAAATTGATTTTATTTTAAATTTTAATTACAACAACCTTTGTGATTTCTCTAGATAAAATTGAGATTAGTATAGTTTTGGTATTTGTCAAAAGTAAGTTACCAATCAGTGATGACGATACTCTTCCTATCACTTTAATGTAAAACTATGATACTATGTACTTACAGTTTTGCATCGATCAAGTTTTTGGCACCGTTGTTGGGGATTGATTTTTTCTTATTTTTGCCAATATCGATATAAAGTAATCATGGTTTTAATTTATAATTATATTTTGTATCATTTATATTTATATTTATATATTTTTTTCTCTTGGTGTGTTTTTGACATTGGATGCGTCATTCTAAAACTCAAAACATTATTCTTTTTGATCCGAAGATTGAAAGAACCTTTAGATCACAAAAAAAGAAAAAAGTACTAGCCATGACTGAAGGAGAACAAAATGCACAACCATGAACCTTGAAGAATTAGGCAAAGTTAATTGTGAATGACAATTACTTAGGTGTAAGATGCCAAACCATTAATGCCAATAATTTTGAGCCCAAACTGGCGTTAATCAACATGGTACAACAAGCCTAATTTAGTGGATCGTCACTTGATGATCCCAATATTCATTTGACAATGTTTTTGGATATTTCTAACACTATAAGGATTAATGGTGTTAATGAAGACACCATTAGACTGAGATTATTTCCTTTTTCATTGAGGGACAATGCTAGAGGTTGGCTACAATCTCTACAATTGAGAAGCATCACTAGTTGGTAGGACATGGTAGAAAAATTTCTTGCTAAACTCTTTCTACTTGCAAAACCATCCCAACTTAGGAATAAGATTGGTTAATTCAGAAAAATGATTTTGAGACACTTTATGAAGCATGGGAAAGGTGTAAGGATATGATTTGACGTTGCCCTCAACATGGATTTCTAGATTAGTTGCAAGTTCAGATGTTCTATAATGGGTTAAATGGGCAAACTAGAACCATAATTGATGCTGCTTTTGGTAGAACTTTGATGTTAAAAAAGCAGAGGGTACTACTTCTCTTTTGGAAGAAATGGCCTCAAACAACTATCAATGGCTATTTGAAAGATCTATGGCTAAAAAAGTTGTTGGGATTCATAATTTAGAGCTATTTGCTACCCTTTTAGCTCAAGTTGCTTCTCTATCTCATCAGATTTCAGCCTTGATAACCCAAAGAATACAACAAAGTGCAGAATATGTTGCAACTTCAAGTGTGACAGTTTCGATGAATGAAGCAAGTCAAGAACATGTCCAATACATCAACAATCAAAACTACAACTATTGTGGTAATCCTATGCCAAATTACTACCATCCAGGGCTTTGAAATCTTGCGAATTTTTCTTATGAAAACACAAAGAATATGCTGCAATCTCTTCCAGGGTTTAATAGTCAACCAAGCAAGAAGAAGATGTCACTTGAGGATGCCATGGTTTTCCTTGTTGAGAAGACCAAAGCAAGGTTTAAAAAGAGTGATTCATGGTTGGATAACATTGAAACTCATTGTAGAAAAATGGGAGCCACTATGAAAGATCTTAAAGTGCAAATTGGGCAACTAGCCATGACCATCAATTCCCAAGAAAGAATAACTTTTCCTAGCAATACAGAAGTGAATCCAAAAGAACAATTCAAGGCCATTACACTTAGGAATGGAAAGAAAAATTAAGAGGTCAACATTAAAGAAAACTGAGTCCACCCTTATAACTCCAAACAATGGCCAAAGAAATAATAAAGTAGAAGAAGCGGATATTGTTGATGATACACTAAGAGAGACTGACATGCCTTCATCAATTTCATTTCTTGACAATCCTCCTATTCTCTTTACTCCACTTTCTTTTCCTTAACGCTTTCAAAAACAAAAATTAGATAAGCAATTTTATAAGTTTTTGGATATTTTTAAGAAAATTCACATAAATCTTTCTTTTGTATATACCTTGGAACAAATTCCAAATTATGCCAAATTTCTAAAGGATATCATTTCCAAGAAGAGAAGGTTGGAAGAGTTCAAAACAGTAAAACTTTTTGAAGAATGTAGTGCCATTCTTCAAAAGAAATTACCTCAAAAATTAAAAGATCCAAGGAGTTTCACTTTGCCTTGCACTACTGGAAATTCATTTTTTGATAAAGTTTTATGTGATCTTGGTACTAGCATTAATCTTATACTATTGTCTATTTATAGAAAATTGGGACTTGGAGAGATGAAACAAACAAAAATTTCTTTGCAACTAGCAGATCGATCTATCAAGTATCCACATGGAATCATAGAAGATGTATTGGTAAATGTGGATAAATTTATTTTTCCTACTGATTTTGTGGTGTTAGATATAGATGAAGTCCAAGATGTCCCACTAGTCCTTGGCTGGCCATTCTTGGCTACGAGAAGAGCTTTAGTGGATGTTCAAAAAGGTGAGTTAACATCGAGAGTGAACAAGGAAAAGGTTACATTCAACATCTACGAAGCCATGATATTTCTAGAAGATCCAAGCACTTGTTTTCGGGTAGATATCATTGAATAATGTGTAGTAAAATCCTTTCAAGAAGATATGCCGACCGATCACCTAGAATGATGTATCACCACTCCATCTTATGCTTATGATTTTAATAACTTTGTTGTTTGTGAATCTGATTTACCTTTTGTTAGTGAAGAATTTCTCCACTATGTATTTGCCTTGGAAGCATTGCAACAAGTTACATCATTTAGCAAAGAAGTGGAGAGGCTAGAGTCGATGATAGCAAAAACGGATTCTATAATCTCTATAAAAAAAAGTGCAGCAAACTTCAACTCCAGAGTTGAAGCAATTGCTTGAGCATCTTTGCTATGCATTTTTGGATGATAGTTACACCTTTCCATTGATTGTTTTGGCATCACTGATAACTGTATTTTATATAGTGATTTGTGTCTATTTTATTAATTATAATTGCTAGTTCTTTACATTTTTATTTAATTTTTAAATTAATTAAATTAATATTTAGTATTAGTTTTTAATAAATATATTTTAAAGTAAATTAATAAATTTTAATAGAAAAAGGGACTTAATTGCAATTATAAAAAGATCATAATTTAATTTGAAATTAAAAATGGGTTAAATTGAAAATATCAAAAGATTAGAAATTAATTTAAATTAAATTTATGGGTCAAAATACAATTAATAAAAAGTTGAATTTCCGTGCAGGAGAAAAGGCCACTTTCGCGACATTCTGGCCTTCACACATAGCTCGATCAATCCATCAATGGTCGAATTAGGCGTTGACATCCGAGGCCAACGGGAGCGACTACGCTGAATTCCGAGAAACGGCGCAGCGCACATGCGGGGCCCACTGGCAGCGTGCGGGCGTGCGGTGGGACCCACGTAGCTGTACGCGGGATTCCCTCAGCGCATCGATCGCCGATTGGATGAGTTCGCGGTCAGTTGAAGCGCGTGGAACCAGTACGCTGCGTCTGTGCAGAGCATTTCCGTCTCTGAAATCTGTGCGACGCGGTGCATCCAAGTAGCGTGCACCCTCATGTTTCAACGAAAAATAAGCAGCCACGTGTCTCCTAAATATTCCAGCGAATAACATGATGACACGTGGCATGTATTTGATGAAATAAAAACGTAGAAACGGCACCCACTTCCAGCCATTAATTACTTCCAACGTGAGGAAATCTTGTGCGACGCGTTCCAGCTGTTCTTCATGCGCCTGGCCTTACCACCCAATGAAAAGCTACCACGTGGCGCTGTATTTCTATCAACCAATCACATGGCGACACGTGGCATGCGTAAAAAGAAAAAAAATCAGAAACGCGCAGAATGGTTTTCACGCGTGTTGTTATTTTAATCCATATACATTTTTGTCCCCCACTTAAAATGAAAATAATATAAAAAAAAAGAAAAAAAATATAATTCAAAAGGGGGGATATATTTTGTAGGGGATACGAGTTTTTCAGTTTTGGTTTTCTTTCTTCCTTTTTGGCTCGTAGTTCTTGTTATTTTTTCTCTCTTTACCATTTTCATTTTTTTCCTCTCTGCGTGTTACACAAAACACGCAGAACGTTTATTTGACATTTTGTGTTGTATTTTCTTAGGGAAATTACAGAGAAAGAAGACAACAAAGAAGAAGAAAATGGGAGAAATTTATTTTTCATTGAGGAATCGTGAAAGAGTTTCTCCTAATCTATTTTCTTTTAATTTTTGTTTTTCTGCAATGTTTTTATTTTTGTGTTGTAATTTTAATTTTTGCTATGAACTAATTTATTTGTTCTAGGGTTACAGTGTAGCTTAAATTATGAAATTTGAATTAATTATTTTTGAATGATTTATGGAACGGTTTTAAGTTGTTTATTTTATATGTGTTTAATGCATTTAATTATCAGAAAATTAATTAATTGATCTGTGACACTTAAATAAACTTGGAAAAGGTATTTTTGTGTGTTGCTCGTGATAAAATAACGTATATATAAGGGATAGGAATATACTTTTTTTGTATGTGTAACTATTTGAGAACTTAGAACTTAATAAATCTGGTTGAATTTAATTCTCATAGGAATATAGTGAATTATTTTAACGAGATGTGTCATAATAGACTCGGAAGAGATATATGGATAAATTAGGAGTTCTTGGTTAACAACTTAAAATACGAGAACATAAATCAAGATAAAATATAATGATTCAAGTGGATTAATTTGGTGAAAGCGCAATCCTAGAATTTTCTTACAATGCATGTTATAAAAATTAGTTAGTATTTGCATCAAATTATATTTATTTGGATAAAATTAGGTTGAAATAATTTTAATAATTAACGAATACTAGTAACAAATCTCTTTGAGAACGATATTTTACTTATCATATTATTACTTGTGACCGTGTATACTTGCACGATTTTATATTCTCTAAAAGGGACAACAAGTTTTTGGCGCCGTTGCCGGGGATTTGTTTGACTAATATTAGTTGATATTAATACTAATTAATCTGATTTTAGTTCAAAAAAAATTATTTTGTTTTATTGCTTACTGTTATTTGCTTAGATTTGTGTTTATTTATGTTTTTTATTTTTTTTTTATTTTTATTTTTATTGTGTTAGATTTATTTTTCAGATTTTTGGATAGAGTGAGACTTTGTATGGGACGCATAAGAAAACTTGACATAGTTTCGTTAGATCTAGAAATCCATAGAACTATTTTGAACTTAAAGAAAAATAATAAATAAGAAACCTTAAAACATCTAGTTATGGATCATGAAATTCCAGAAGTAGAAGAACCCAGATCCTTAAGAGATTATGCAGTGCTTATGGTTGGCGGCATCCATTCAAGCATAAGAAGACCTTCAATTCAAGCTAATAATTTTGAAATTAAGCCTGCAATAATTCATATGATTCAAACTTCGGTTCAATTTGGTGGTTTACCCCACGATGATCCAAACTCCCATATATCAAATTTTCTTGAGATTTGTGACACATTTAGGCATAATGGAGTCACTGAGGATGCTATTCGGTTGATACTTTTTCCTTTTTCACTTAGGGATAAGGCAAAGAGTTGGTTGAATTCATTGCCATGTGGTTCTGTCACTACTTGGGAGGATTTGGCTCAAAAAAATTTAGCCAAATATTTTCCACCGGCAGAGACTGCACGGATGAGGAATGAAATCACCACTTTATGCGCAGTTCAACTCAGAGTCATTATATGAAGCTTGGGAGAGGTACAAGGAGCTACTTAGAAGGTGTCCTCACCACGGATTACCGAAGTGGCTTCAAGTTCAAACATTTTATAATAGTTTGATGGGTCAAATTAGAAATATGATTGACGCTGCAGCAGGTGGTGCTTTAATGGGAAAATCAATTGATGAAGCCTACAACTTATTAGAGAAAATGGCTTCCAATAGCTACGAGTGGCCATCAGAGAGGATAATGCCTAAGAGAGCGACTGGTATTCACGAGATTGATGTTATGACCGCTTTAACTACACAAGTATCTACTTTGGTGAAGAAGATTGATACTTTGGGTGTCCATTCTATTCAGAGTCCTTTTATTGCATGTGAAATTTGCAATGGAAATCATGCCAGTGAGAGATGTCCTCAACTGCTCGAATCTGTCAATTTTGTTTCCAACTCGATAGGAATCAAAACAATCCTTATGCTAACACTTACAATCCAGGGTGGAAGAATCATCCTAATTTATCTGGAGTAACAATGAGGACCATAAATCTTACATAAAGCCCACGTATCCTCGGGCCTTTCATAAGCAAGCTCCACCACGAAGAAAAGCCATCATTGGAGGATATGTTTCTTAATACATGGCCAATAATGAGACTATTCTTGAATCAAGCGGCTTCATCGAAATCTTAAAGTTCAATTGAGGCAACTTGCTACTATGCTGGTCAACAACGCGCCTCGAGGAGTTATGTTGAGTGATCTTGAAACTAATCCTAATAGGGGAGAAAAAGAGCATTGTAAGGAAATTACGCTCGAAGTGGAAAAGAGTTAAAAAGAAATACGAGCCCATTTCTTTTGCCAACCCTAATGTTGAAGCGTTTGGCCAGAAAAACAAGATTGTGGAGAAAAAGAAATAGGCGAAGAAAATGAAGCATCGACAAAACCCTTAATGAAACCAGTTTAGAAAGTCTCAAGTCGTATAATCCACCAATTCCATTTCCTAAACGCTTCCATAAGCAAAAGCTTGATAAGCAATTCTCCAAATTTCTTGAAGTTTTTAAAAGCTTCATATTAACATTCCTTTTGTTGATGCCTTGGAGCAAAATGCCTAGCTATGTGAAATTTATGAAGAACATCTTGTCTAAAAAAAGAAGGTTAGGTGATTTTGAGACCGTTGCTCTCCTGAGAGGAGTGCGTATACCATCCTTGAAGGAGCTACCAACGAAGCTTAAAGATCCGAAGTTTCACCATTCCTTGTACTATTGGCGAGAAATTATTTGGTAGAGCTACGTGCGATCTAGTGCAAGTATTAATTTGATGCCACTTTCCATCTATCGAGACTTGGATTAGGGAAGCACAACCGACCCAGTAACTCTTCAACTTGCGGATAGGTCACGTGAAACACCTAAGAGGCATAATAGAGGACGTGGTTGTTAAGTGAGAAAAGTGTATCTTTTCTAGAGATTTCATAATTCTTGACATGGAGGAAAATAAAGAGATCCCTATTATTCTGGGTAGGCCATTTTTAGCAACTGGTAGAACTTTGATTGATGTTCAAAAAGGTGAACTAACTATGAGAGTTCAAGACCAAGAGGTAACTTTCAAAGTGTTTAAAGCGATGAAATTTCCAGGTGATTCTGATGCTTGTTATAGAGTAAATGAGTTAGTTGATAGCTGGTCTACAAATAACTCTACTACTGATTCTTCTACAATTTCTCCTGTGAATCTAAATAATGACTTAAGAGCCGGTTGCGAAAAGTGTTGTTTGCCAATCAATGTGATGGACCAGTTCCGTCTACAAACATATAAAAATGTTAAGCTCTATAAAGAAAAGACAAAGAGATGGCATGATAATAAGTTCTTGCATCGACATTTTGAACAAGTACACAAAGTTTTGCTCTTCAAGTCTCGGTTGAAATTATTCCTAGGGAAACTAAAATCAAGGTGGTCAGGACCTTTCAATATTTCCAAAATGCATCCATACGGTATTGTTAAGATTAAAGATGAAAAATCACAGAGGAATCTCCAAGTGAATGGACAAAAACTCAAACCTTGTTGGGAAGGTGACATCGATCATCCAAAGCCAACCATTTTGTTATATGACCCAACCTGAAGTAAGGAAAAAGGAAGTCAAGCTGATGACTCTAAATCAAGCGCTTCTTGGGAGGCAACCCATGTGTTTTAGTTTTTATTTATTTTTTTTTTGTATTTTAGAACATGTATTAGTTGCATATTTCTTCATTCTGTTATTTTGTTTTGATAGGTGCAAATCGGAGGAGGTAAAACAATTTTGGATTTCAATCTCACAAGCCAACTCACCATTCAGGGAAGTTTATTTTAACACATCTCCTTTGTTCTTTAATTTCCACACATTGGGGACAATGTGCATAATAAGTTTGGGGGTGTTGAGATTAAACTTATTTGAAATATTGCTTGATATTGTTGCTTTTCTAGCTTTGTTTGTTTGGTTGATCAAACATTAGAAGATATTTTGCGTTTAATGGTGATCTAATTTTTGTTATTTTATTTCTTCAGTTTAAATGGTGCATAGGTCTTTGAAAAATTTGAATGTTGTCTAAGCGATGAATAATTTTTACGTATGTTTCATTTTTACAAGAATAAATATTCATGAGCACCAGTCTTGATTTTTGAGTTGCTATGATAATTTAGAGAAGGTTTATGTGAGTATAGAATTCGATTGATTTTTGTTGTGTCACAGTTCTTAGAATTTGTTTGATTTTCTATCGAGGTGAAATTATAGATAACATTTAACTAAGAAAATGATTTAGGCCATCTTTGAATCGTTTGAGCCTTTCTATCTACCTTCACATGCATTATCCATAGTAAATCCCTTTTGAGCTTCAAAGTTTATATATATATTTTTCTCATTTCAAAAGCCTATCTAAAAAAATATATATACGTGTGTAGATATATCTATTTTTCTTATCTCACTAACATTTGACAATTGTTCGTAAATATTTAAAGATATATCGGAAAAAAAGGTACTGAAAAAAAAAGAAAAAAAAAGAAAAAGAAAAAAAAGAGAGAGGATGGTATGTGTTGATAAATCCCAAATTGGGAAGTAATTATTGTGATGATAGAAATTATCTTTTTCAATCCTAAAATGTTATGTTTGGGAAAAGTTTTGAGCTAAATATTATCCTTTATCCTACCTTTACCTAAGCCATACATTACAAGCTTAATAAAGTCCTATTGATTTGGTGTTTTGTGTTTGTCTACATTAGTGGAGAGAGAAATGAAAAATAAACTTATGAGATTTGTGATTTCATGAAAATCAGTTTGATTTTATATATGCATAAATTGATCCGAATTGCATGTGATAAAATATGAAAAGACTTCACACACACACTGTAATTCTTGGTGAAAATGTAATATATTTTTAAACTGATTTTAATACTTAGATAAAATTCTTTTATTTCTTTGAGTTATGTTATTTGGAATGAGCAAAAATAAATATTTTGAAAATCACTATTTTAAATGCAATTTTCTTTGTTTTATTTCTTTTTTTTTGCTCGAGGACTAGCAAGAACTTAAGTTTGGGGGTGTGATAACTGTATTTTATACAGTGATTTGTGTCTATTTTATTAATTATAATTGCTAGTTCTTTACATTTTTATTTAATTTTTAAATTAATTAAATTAATATTTAGTATTAGTTTTTAATAAATATATTTTAAAGTAAATTAATAAATTTTAATAGAAAAAGGGGCTTAATTGAAATTATAAAAAGATCATAATTTAATTTGAAATTAAAAATGGGTTAAATTGAAAATATCAAAAGATTAGAAATTAATTTAAATTAAATTTATGGGTCAAAATACAATTAATAAAAAGTTGAATTTCTGTGCAGGAGAAGAGTCACTCGCGACATTCCTGGCCTTTCACACCTGCAGCTTCGATCAATCCATCAATGGTCAAGATTAGGCGCGTGACATCCATACGCAACAGGAGCAACTACGCCCGAATTCTAGAAAGCGCGCAGCTCGGCACATGCGGGGCCCACTTGCTGTGTAGATTGGCGTGTAGGGTGGGACCCACATGTCGGCTGCGTAGGATTCCCTCGAGGCACATCGATCACCGTTGGATGAGTTAAACGGTCCAGATTGAAGCGCGTGGAACCAAGATGTCGCGCATAGGCAGACATTCGTCTGCAAATCACGTCACGCGGTGCATCGACCCGTGCACCCTCGTGTTTCAACGAAAAATAAGCGATACGTGTCTCCAAATATTCCGAATAACATGATGACACGTGGCATGTATTGGTGAAATAAAAGCAGAAACGGCACAGCTTCCGGTAGTTAATTACTTCTTAGCGAGAAATCTTGTGCGGCAACGTTCAGTATTCTTCATGCATGCTTTATTTTTGTGTTGTAATTTTAATTTCTGCTATGAACTAATTTATTTGTTCTAGGGTTGTAGTGTAGCTTAAATTATGAAATTTGAATTAATTATTTTTGAATGATTTATAGAACGGTTTTAAGTTGTTTATTTTATCTGTGTTTAATGTATTTAATTATCGGAAGATTAATTAATTGATCTGTGACACTTAAATAAACTTGGAAAAGGCATTTTTGTGTGTTGCTCGTGATAAAATAACGTATATATATAAGGGATAGGAATATACTTTTTTTGTATGTGTAACTATTTGAGAACTTAGAACTTAATAAATCTGGTTGAATTTAATTCTCATAGGAATATAGTGAATTATTTTAACGAGATGTGTCTGTATAGAGCTCGGAAGAGATATATGGATAAATTAGGAGTTCTTGGTTAACAACTTAAAATACGAGAACATAAATCAAGATAAAATATAATGATTCAAGTGGATTAATTTGGTGAAACTACAATCCTAGAATTTTCTTGCAATCTTTTATAAAAATTAGTTAGTCAAACTGCATCAAATTATCGACTGTTTGGATAAAATTAGGTTGAAATAATTTTAATAATTAACGAATACTAGTAACAAATCTCTGTGGGAACGATATTTTACTTATCATATTATTACTTGTGACCGTGTATACTTGCACGATTTTATGTTCTCTAAAAGAGACAATAATCACTTACACCCAAAGAAGAAGAAAAGTTGTTGTGTTTGTTGAGGGAGAATATAACAGCTTTGGGATAGAATATCTTTGACAGAAAAGGTATAAGTCCTTCCATTTTTATGCACAAGATTCTAATTGAGGAACTTTACAAACCATTAATTGAACCCTAAAGAAGATTAAATCTAGCAATTAAGGAAGTTGTAAGAGCTAAAATTTTGAAGCTCTTCAATGCTGAAATTATTTATGCTATTTCAGATAGCTCATGTGTAAGTCTAGTATAGATTGTACCAAAAAAGGGTGGAATAATGATGGTGAAAAATGACAACAGTGAGCTTATTCTTACAAGAACATTCATGGGTTGGTGTGTAAGTATGGATTACCATAAGTTAAACAAAGCAACAAGGAAGGATCATTTTCCATATCTGTTCATTGATCAAATATTAGATCGATTGGATGGATATCCCTATTATTACTTCTTAGATGATTATTCAGGGTATAACTAGATTGCCATAGCCCCCGAAGATCTGGAGAAAACTATATTCACATGCTCCTATGGAATATTTTCTTTTAGAAGGATTCTCTTTGGATTGTGCAATGCCCTAGAAACATTCCAACATTGCATGATGACTATTTTTTCTAATATGGTGGAAGATATAATGAAAATTTTCATGGATGAATTTTCGATTCATGGTACATCTTTTGATCATTGTTTGCATAATTTAGCTCTTATTTTGCAAAGATGTGAAGATAAAAACCTTGTCCAAAATTAGGAGAAGTGTAATTTCATGGTTCAAGAAGGGATCGTGCTTGGCCATAGAGTTTCATCTAAAGGAATTGAGGTTGATCGAGCTAAAATTGCAACCATAGAAAAACTACCACCTTTAAAGAATGTGAAGGGAATTAGAAGCTTTTTGGGACATGCGGGATTTTATAGAAGATTTATAAAGGATTTTTTTAAACTCTCTAAACCTTTATGTAAACCTCTTGAAAAACACTATGCATTTGACTTTAATGATGTTTGTTCGCAAGCTTTTAATGAAATCAAGGAGAAACTGATTTCAGCACCAGTAATTACTGTACCTTATTAGAGTCAACCTTTTGAAGTCATGTATGATGCAAGTGACTTTGCAATTGGAGTAGTGTTAGAACAAAAGCGAGACAAACTATTTAGGGCCATATACTATGCAAGACAGACATTGAATGAAGCCCAATTGAATTATACAATAACTGAAAAGGTGTTACTTGCTATGGTAATTGCTCGTGAAATTTTTTTGGTCTTACTTCATTGGAACAAAGGTGATAGTGTTCACTGATTATGCAAAACTTCGTTATTTGTCTTACAAGAAGGATGTTAAGCCTAGACTGATTCATTGGATCCTTCTTTTCAAGAATTTGATTTGGAAGTTTGAGATAAGAAAGGAAGTGAAAATTTAATTGCTGATCATCTTTCTTGGTTAAAGAAAGAGGAAATAAAACCAGATTTAGTGATCCAAGAAGCATTCCCTAATTAGTAGTTGTTTACATGTGAGATCAAGCTTCCTTAGTATGCCGACATTATAAACTACCTAGCTTGAAGGGAATTGCCACCAAATCTTACTTACCAAAGACGTAAGAAGTTTTTACATGATGTGAAATATTATGGGATGTGCCTTTTCTTTTCAAAATATTCCCTAATCAAATCATCCGAAGATGTGCGCCTGAAGAGGAGATGCAAGCCATTCTCCATCATTTCCATTCCTCATCATATGGAGGGAATTTTGGAGTAATATGAACAACAACTAAGGTACTTCAAAATGGTTTCTTTTGGCCTTCTATTTTTCATGATAGTTATAATTTGGGAAAAACTTGTGATCGGTGCCAATGTATGGGAAATATTTTAAGGCATCAGGAACTACCATCGAAAAATATCTTAAAGGTTAAGTTATTTGATGTTTAGGAAATTGATTTTATGGTTCTTTTTCCTCCCTTTTTCGGATTTGTTTATACTTGTTAGTAGTTGATTATGTGTCAAAGTGGGTGGAAGCAATTACTCCAACAACAAATGATGAAAAGGTAGTGCTCAATTTTTTTGCATAAGAACATATTCACAATATTTGGAACTCAACGAGCTATTATTAGTGATGAAGAGACCCACATGTGTAACAAGTTATTGGACAACCTTCTTTCTAAATATGGTGTGAAGAACAAGATAGCACTTGCATACCATCTTCAAACTAATGGCCAAGCTTAAATTTTAAATCGAGAAATCAATAATATCCTTGAGGAGATGCTCAACACCAATAGAATGGATTGGGTAAAGAATCTTGATTATGCTTTATAGGCATACCGTACAGCTTTTAAAACACCTATAGGGATGTTTCCTTATCATTTAGTATTTGGAAAAGTATGTCATCTCCTTGTTGAGTTAGAGCATAAATTTTATATGGTTGTAAAGAAGTTTAATTTTGATTTGAAGGCAGTAGGGGAAAATGAATTCTTCAATTGAATGGAATGGATGAGTTCTAGAATGATGCTTATGAAAATGCAAAGATCTACAAATAAGAGACAAAGAAGTGGCATGAAAAAAAGATTCTTAGGTGTGAGTTTGCTTCACAACAACATGTTTTGCTTTTCAATTCATAACTAAAACTCTTCCCGGGTAAGTTAAGATCAAGATGGACAAGTCCTTATACAATTGACAAAGTTTCCCTTATGGAGTAATAAACTTGAAAGACAAGACATGACATATATTTAGAGTTAACGTTAAGAGATTGAAGCACTATTATGAAGAACAAGTGGAGAAAAATTGTGCATTTATTCCTCTTCGAAATCCTAATTGCTGAAAATTAAAAAGTATGGCTATAGATTATAAAACAAGCACTTATGCAAGGCAACCCATAAAAATTTATTTTATCTATTTAAATAATTTGGATTTTAATGTTGGTTTATTTTGCAAGAATAAATAGTTGGAAATTACAAACTAATGTAGATCTATCATAAAGCGAGGGAAGTTCTTTTCATTTCTTTAAGCTGCCACACTTTTGAATTACAATGATGACAATATTTGGTTAAGTTTAGGGGTATCAACTCCTATAGTCTTGAGTTGTTGGATTCTCTTATCAAGCATGTATTTGAGTATGATTGAATACGCTATGACTATGAAATTTGTGATTAAGAATGATTTTGAGAAAAAAATTTAAAATCTCTTATTATGTTAGGCCGAGTTTTGTGGGTACTTTGATTTAAATCTTTGTCCTTAAAAATAATTGAGCATATAGTCAATTTTTTTTACTCCATTTTGCCTATGAAGAGAAAGAGTTGAATTAACTGGGTTAGAAAAGTTTAATCTTGCTTTGCTCTATAGATCCTTGAGGCGAAATCCTAGTTGATACCAAATATAAGGAAATGTTTTTCTAATAATTACTTGAAGTGTTACATAAGACCTTAGCAGAAGGTTTGAATCAGAGAAATATGAAAACCATACCAGAAACCTTAGGAGGAAGAATAAAAAGCCTTAAAAGCCATATAATCATTAAATATAAGAAATAAATGAATATAAATAAATAAGAGAAATTGATAAAATCTGTTGTGATAATAGAGATTTTAAAATATCAAGAAAACATGAATGTAATATAAAACCTTAGAGTAGAAATATAAAAAATACAAGAAGTTTAAAATATATAAATTCAAGAGACAAGATTTTCAAAAATATAGAAGAAGATTTAATAAGAAAACCTATAGAAAAAGATATTTTAGAAGAAAAAGGTATAAACCTCCTAAAAACAAAAATTATTTCCTTTTAGGAAAAGAAAATGTAGATGTTAGATCTATAATGAAGAACATTATGCCAATGAATGCCCTAGTAGGCTTCAACATAAGAAAGAATTTAAAAAATAATTTCCATAGAAAGAAAAAAATCTTGGAAGAAGATTTTAAGATATAATTTGAACCAATCGATGAATAAAATATAGATGATCTTAGAGTGTTTATCTATTAGAAAAAAATGAGGAGGAAGTAGCCGACTCAAAATATAAACACTGAGAATATGGGTACTCTTCATAAGCAGATGAATGATTTTTATAGTATTACAAATCCAATTAGTACCTATATTAAGATAGGACTAAAATTCAAAGGCTATGTTAACTATAATTTATATGCATATATTGATACAAGAGCAATTTGGTAGGGGGTTGTGATGAGTGCTTAAAAAGAACTAAAATTACCATGATTTAATGTACTTTAATTAATTAAATAGATTTATATTTGTATGATTTTTTCATAATTTTATATAAATTTATCTTTTCGGAATCATGAGTATTTTTATTATTTTTCAGGTATTTTTGTTTAAAAATAACTTGAAGACACGAAGAAAAATACTAGAAGCAATACATCATAAATACATTAAGAAACAAATGAGAAAAAGTAATTTTTTTGGATAAAATGGGTCAAAAATGCCGAGTGTAACCTACCCCGCACGCGTATATGGAGAGTCCAGCCTACCGTGCGCGTGCATCTGCTGAATTTTGCACGCGACACTTCGAGCCATATGTATGTCACACCAAGATTCAACGCCCGTCTATTGAGCCACAAATCGTGCTTACGTCAACGCCCGTCCTGATGCAAATATTGTCCCACAAGCGTGCCATCCTATCCAAACGTGTCTAAAATCAATTTTTGAGATATTTTTCCACTTTTTTGACCTTTTTCTCATCTATAAAAGGACCATCTCATCTATTGTAAAAATCATCCCTCAAATCCTTCTAAATCTCCTCTCTCTAGGTCTTAGTTTTTTTAAGTTTTAAAGTTCTTTTTTTGAGAAGAACTAGTTATGCTTTTATAGATTTCTAGTTTTTGATTCAATAAACGGAAATGTAAATTCAATTGGAGATTTTCTAGCAACAAAATTAGCATCAAAGTTCTGTAAGGATTCTTTTGAGATATAATTTTAAATGAATTCTTTACACTTATTTTTTTATGTTTTATTCATATATATTATGTTTAATTTGTGTATGATTAAATTTAACATGACTTGTTGTTTGTAAATATGATATAATAATAATGTTGTTATGCTTGCGAAATATTAAATAGGTAAAACATCTCTATAAAACGAAATGATTTTATTTTTATTTAAGATTTTATATTAAGGATGTTAAAGAGAAATATATTGTTTTTCATTAGAAGCTTAAATATGAAAATTAGATTTTAAGGTTTAATTATCCAGTCTGATTTAGAGTAGTGTTTTTTCATTTATTGGCACAATCGCCTGGTAGTTAGAGTGAAGCTCTATTTTAAAATTTTTTATACGAAGTATTATTCGAACATATATTGACAATATATTTTCAGTAATAGTTTTAAAACTTAAAAGATAGTACTAAGATAATTAAATTCCTAGGTTTAATTTGGACACCTTGAATAAAGTTTAAAATGTTTAGCTTCACCAAATGTGACATTTAAATGATTCATTTTCAATCTCTTAGAAAAGAAATTAATTTAATTAACCAAATTAATTATCGACCCCACCCATATGTGTTAATTGATTTGTTTAATTAACAAAGAATATCTAACCACACAAAATGTAGTATTCATATAAAAAAGAGAAAATCAATAAATATTAATTTATATCTTTAATAACCTAAATAATATGAACAATTATAATTAACTTAATTATTATATTCATAAATACTCTACTGTTATGAATGATAAAAATTTGCATAATTGTTTATTGAATCATACTTATGTTTATTTTTTGTTATTAGATTAGGAAACACAAAAATAAAAATATCGTGACAAGATGTTTAAGATTTAATTAAATTTTTAAAATTTGAATAATAAATCAAAAATGAGATATATTCTTTCCTTAGATCGATCTTAGGAGTATACTTATCATTTTCTATAAAATGATTCGTGCACTTGCAAGAGTTTTATAAATATAAAAACAAAGTATCTGTAAGATCGGTATTACTAACCTGATGCTGGTTTTGTGCTCTTCATGTAGTAAGTAAATATGTATTCCCATAAGAATAGTGGAAACAAACATCAAAATATTTAATTGTAAGAATTGCTAACAATACTACAATGGATCTTAATAAAGTTGTAAAAGATACAGATATAAGGATAGGATGAGAAAATTTTCATATTCTTACTTTATATTAACAAGAAATAGAAGTTGATTTATTTATAGAAAATTATTTCCTAAACTTATATCAACTTTTACACATTATTTAGACAAAATAAGTGTAACAATATTAGATGGTGAAATTATTTATATATTAAAAATAACAAAAGTTTTAGCTATATCAAACTCAACTTTTATGCAATAACATAAAAGGTGAAAACGTGGTAAGATAGACACATAGTAACAAAAACCTTATTATAAAAACATTTGATTAGATATAGAAGAGAAACAAAACTTTTTTCTTCATGAAATATAGAAAGATAAAGTCGTAGAAGGTATCAGAAAATTATTAAAAATAGTAAGCTTAGAAAATCCTTAAAATCCAAAAATTAATAAATCTAAAATGATTTTCAACATAAAATTAAGAGAAATTAACCAGTTATTAGAATAAAATTAATTATTTATACTCCAAAAGACAAGATTGAATTTGAAAAACAAATTCAAAACTTTTTGGACCTAAAAGTCATAATATGAAGTAATTCACCTCACTCTAATTCAACATTCTTAGTTGAAAAATAAGTTGAAAAAAAGGAAAAAATAGAATAGTAATAAACTTCAAAGCATTGAATAAAGAAACAATTGATAAAGAATACTTTATTCCAAAGAAAGAATAATTATTATCATTAATAAAAGGAAAGAAATATTTCTCGAGTTTTAATTGTAAAAGTGGATTTTGGTAAATAAGACCGATGAATAATCTCAAAAATTAATGACATTTAGTTACCCCAAGGACAATTCCAATGGACTGTTGTACCATTTGGATTAAAATAAGCTCTAGGTATCTTCTAAAGATATATGGATAATATCTTTAAAAAATTACAAAATATTTGTTATATCTATATAGATGATATTTTGGTTTTGTAGTGAATTACATAAACATTATTTGGATGTTGTTAATACTCTACAAGAATATAGGAAATAGGACATTGTACTTTATGAAAGGAAAACAGTAATTGCTTAGTAGAAAATTAAGTATTTAAGGTTGGAAATCGAAGATGAAAAACATAATCTATAACCCTATATACTAAATAATATTCAAGGTTTTTGTAGTAAAATAAAGGATAAAAATCAATTACAAAGATTTCTAGGATGCTTGACATATGTTAAAGCATATATCAAGAAACTTGCAAAAGTGTGAAAACCCTTAAAGAAAATTGAAAAAAATACCATATTTGGAAATGGATAGAACAAGATATTCTGTATATAGATAAAGTAAAGGTATAGGTAATAATTTACATAGGCCAAATGATAAAATGATAATTGAAATAGATATTTCACAAAAATATTATAGAGTAGTTTTGAAAAAAAAAGTAGATGACAAAGATGAATACCCTTGTAGATATACATCACGATCTTTCTATGGTCCAAAATTAAATTATTATAGTAATGAAAAAGAATATATAGCTATTAAAAAGGCTATTGAGAAATTTGTAACATATGTCATAAGTTCCAGATTCATTGTTAGAATCGATAATAAGAATTTTGGTTATATCTTAAGAACTAATATTATAGATTATTATAAACAAGGAAGATTAGTCAAATGGCTATAGTGATTCACCCATTACAATTTTGATGTCGAATATCTTCAAAGAAATAAGAATAGTTTAGCAGATGCTCTTACCAGAGAATTAGCTCCTATAATTATTTTTATGCTTGTAGGAATAGAATACCGTAATATCAAGATCAAGATAAAGGAAAAAGAAATAAAGATCCTATAAGAACAACTTGAGCTTTTATACCTTAAGAAGCCTCTTATGGAGACAGAAAATAAAAAGAAGATCATAATTGTTCAAAATAATACTTAGAGTCCAAAACTTTAAAGATGAATCTTTATAGAAAATTCAATCTAAAGAAAATAAAACTTCTAAAGAAAGAATTCAAGATGAAAAGAAAGAACCTAACAGTTCTAAAGAGGGTAACATCTAGAAAATAAAAAGCTCAATTTGGCTGATGAAGCAAAATAAGAACAAAAAATGATTTATATGGCCTATAATGGCCTAAAATCAATAATTTATAGTAACTGAGCAGAAGCAAATAAATCTATTTGTGGATTTAGTGGAGTAACTCATAGAGCCTTCATAAACATAATAGAGGTTGAAAGAGTTATGCCAATTACAAAGTACCAAAACTAATAACTCCAAAAGATATAATAAGGAATTACTCTGCAACACTACAACAACAACCTACAGTACCCAATAAGTTGACAATTATAGGAAAAATAGTAAGACCTCTAGTACTATTTAGAGAGACATCTCTCCCAGAAACATCAAAGATATTAAGACATCTAGTGCTATTTAGGGAAACATCCCCCATAAACTCATTAGTCATTGAAGATGAAAATGACCAATATAGAAATCTTAATAAACCACAATGTTAAGTCTCTATAACTTGGCTAAAAAATATACACAATAAGACGAAGAAGATATAAAATTCTATAGTACAGAAAAGGAATTCCCTACAGGGAGTTAATTCAGCATTTTGGAAGGAGCTAATCCAATTTTTGTTTACAAAGCTTTCCATGCAAGAATGATAAAATATATATATCCTGGAATTAATTTAAGTGAATTAAATTATTTTTCAAAAAATTTCAAAAAAGTAATCAAGAACTTTAGAAAGAAGATAAGAACAGGTGACAAGCTTGTTTATCTCAAATTTTTTAGTTTATTAATAGATTGGAATGAGGAAGAATGTATCATTCTCTACCACTTCATCAAGTTAGGGATTTTCAACATAAACAGAGAAGTTTCCAAACCAAGGGCACTTCCAAAAAAAGAATTCAACATAGAAGAACTTTGTGTATTAAGAGGTCAAATGATATGCCAAATTTATTATGAACTCATAAAAATTGATAATTCTAATGAGCTTAAAGTAAATTATTCAACTTATAAAATTATCATTACTTTTCATATTAGCATTGCTCTCACCGAAGAGGATTGTGAAAAATCACTAAATTTAAGACAAATTTTAACAACAATAACCTGGAAATTGGTCAAGAAACAAATAAGGTATTTTGCTTCTATGCCTGAAATCCAGCAAAGATCATAATGCATTTACTACATCAAAGATCGAGAAGATAAGGTACGTCATCATCAATATCATCCAAAGAAGAATAAAGATGTAGTACCCACATCTTTAGTCGTCAGTCGTGCCAAGAAAAAACAATGGGTGAAATTGATAAGCCAAAAAGCAATAAAGTAGATGAGTTATTAAAATAAGGATAAAATAGTAATTCACATGTTGTAAACAATGATTTCTTATGCTATAAAAGGAATCATTATTTTCATTTGAAATACACAGAAAAAATAAAGCACATATGTCAGAACACACATAGTATCTAGCATAACAACTCCCTCTGTCCAGAAATTCCAACTAGCAATTATGTATATAGTAATTAGGAGTGACAAATAATCTTTTCAAGGTTTTTAATTGGCCTTGAAATTGTAATAATTATTATATTATGAATAAAATAGAGTGTAATCACTTTTTTAATAAGTCTAAACTGGACACCAATCTATGTACGGATATATAAGGCTTACCATTACTAGGAGGGGTATTAAGATTTGAACAAAACTGAGACATAACCAGTGTAACAAGAGAAGACAAATAGATGAGAAAGATCGTAGTGAACCCATTAAATTCAGATATAAAAATTATAAATTTTAAACTAATTAAAGATCTTAAATATTTAAATATTGCTTATATGAATTTATAATCCTAATAAACAAAAAAATAAAAATAAAATAAAAAAACTAAAAAATTATATTTAATCAATAATATATAAGAATTATCAAATTTTAGCGGATGGTGCTGCTACAGTTGGCGGCGAACTTGCTTTGGGAAAAAACATATTGCAGCAGGAACCTTGGGCATATTGGCGGGTCCACCAGACCGAGAAGTGCTAGCAAATAGAGAAGAGAGCTCGAATCGCGGCTTTAAGCAACCTTCGCATTTCCTGCTGAGGAATTGGGTAGTAGGGGGTGGCCCCTTGGACCCCCCAAAAAAGGCTTTCGCCTAACCCAAACAAAGTATACTCTTGAATTCTTATCTCGTCCATCCTGCCGCCCCTACTCCTATAACCCAAACAAAGTATACTCTTTCGATAACATGACGAGTTTGCTCTCATGTTATCGAAAGAGCTCAGAAACTTCTTTTTTGAAATGAGATCCCAGATCTGAAATTCGGCGGGTCGCCTTTTGAATTCAGTAAGAAGACAACTGGTTTCTCCTTGGCTCCATTAGGGTTCATGGAACCTCAATACTGTGTAGTGCCCGAAGAATTACTACGAGGCCCTTTTTTTTAGTTCTATTTCGTTCAGAGGGTAATATGAATGCGAAAAAGTGTTATCGCTCGATTCCCTCATGCGGATTTTTCCAATGCGGACCATCGGTGCAAAAGGAACCATACTGGCGCGTTTAGGCCGGTGAGTGAGATTTCTGCTTTTTTCGAGAACCGCCTAAAGTTCCAACTAAAAAGTGGAGACGATGGGGTCGGTCCATGGATTTTCCTCGGTGGTACGCATACCGGAAACCTAAAAAGGGCCGGCCTACTACGGGCACCTGTAGGGATTAGTGCGTGAGACAATTCCCGTTCTCAACCCATGACCAATATGAGCTAGGGAAACGAAGAATGGAATTGAAGGTCCGAAGGGGAGGGGGTTTTCTTCGGGGCTCGAGAGATGGCTTTCTGACCAGGAAAGTGAACCTTGCTGGCTTACCGCCCCGCCTATGGTCTAAAAAAAAAAAGCGTAAGCCGTAGCGCGCTAGCGCGCGTACTCTTCCTCTATCTATGAGCGAGACTCTATCCAGATTCGGAGATCGATATTTTCTTTCTTTTTCATCGAAAACGAAGATTTTGCTGTATCCAGACTAATACCAATCCAACCCATTTCATGAATGATCTGATTTGATAGGCTGCCTGCAGACTGCTTCATCGGAGGAAGGTGAAGAAAGCCGGTTCATCAAAATCCTCCGCCTTCAATAAAGGCTTGTTCACGAATGCCCTGTTATGTTAGAAGGAATCATTGGACAAAAGGAGGAGACTAAGACTGAGAACGGTAAAAAAGAAAAAAAAAGAAAAGGTTCTCTATTGATTCAAACGCTGTACCCATCATGGCTTTTTCCCTTTGCCCTTCTTTTTTCTTGCGTATTCTTGATAAACCTGCGTTTATATAGCCGTTCCCGATTCAATGACTGATGAGAGATCGAATCGAATGGGAGTCTGCTGTGCTTATTGCGGGAGATCCGGGAAGCTACCTAAATGGAGAGCCCACGCGGTTACTGGAACAGCAGATGATTTCACTCTAACAACAGATATGTCTATGGTACACTATCGAACCCGAAAGGGTTAGAATTGCTCAAATGAAAAGTTACTGGTGAAAACTAAATAGTCCATGCCGTAAACGATGAGTGTTCGCCCTTGGTGCAGATCAGGGGCCCAGCTAACGCGTGAAACACTCCGCCTGGGGAGGCTTTAGCTTCGTTGCCGGCCAGAGCTCCTAGCCGACGACCGGGCAGACAGAGGTTGCCCTAGAGAGGGCCCCTATCTTACTAATAATAATAAAGAAAGTAATAATAAAGAAAGGGGGCTTCTTTTTTTTTTTACATAAGATTGAATCATGATCCAAAGATGAAAAAGAATCGAATAATCATTCTATGATGGATGTCCGTCTAGCGCCTTTCGGTTGGGGTTCGGTTTGTCTTGATTTCCGATTGATGAACAAGAAGGCGCCGGGAGAGTTTATAAAGAAATACAGATCTTTGAATTATCAGAATAAACAACTAACATTAAATAACTAATTTTAATTTGATATTAGAACATAATAATATTAACATAATATAGATGAAAAAGTTAACATCATTATGAATATCAATGATATTAATCACAAATTTTAAAAATATCATAACATTTTTTATAAATTTGTTATAAATTTTAAAAATATAATTGAAGATATGTTAAGTTATAAGAATATTTTAGAAAAAATTTCCTTTGCCGATATATCATATAATATGAATTAACTTATCTTTACCAAATTACTCATTTGAATCCCACTGACCACCTGTATATATTTATACTTCCGCGAGTTCCGCCGATGAAATCTCCACTTGAACTTGCTGTCACTATCCAATCACCTAATCAGTTTTGATGTCAGAGTGGTGCTTTTTGAACTTAATTAATTTTCTTTTTCGGCTGAGCACCATTGATCCGAAATCATTATATACATATTCTTTAAGTCTATTCCGCAGCCACTTGATTCAATGCTAATATATATATAAGATTATTTATTTATTTTATTTAATTATCTAAAATTTATTATAAATTTTAATAATATAAAAAAATAATTTTGAGATATATCTAAAGAAAAAAAATTGATGATCTAATTTTAAAAAATTATAATAAATTTATAAGTGCATAAATTACTTATAAAAATTAATAAATATACTTTCAAAATCGATATAAAGAGAAACTATATGTTTTAAATATTTCGTCTAATATCATAAAAATTATGAAAAATAAACCTAAACATTTTATCATAATATTTGATTTTGAAAATTCTAATCTAATAACATATTATTAAAGATTGAAATATGATAAATAATTCTAAATAAATAAACAATTAATAGTTAATGGAGAATTTATAGAAATAATTAGGTAGTTAATCATGATTGATTAGAATTAATTAAGTTATTAAATATATAAATTAAGGTTATTGATTTTTCATTTTTGTATGAAAATATCTTTATTCGAGAATTATATCCTTTAGTTGGGATCACCAATTGATTAGGTTAAATTATAATTTGTCTATAAAAAAATAGTGAACCATCTAAATCAATGCTTTAGGTGTAACATATGATTTAAACTCTTATTTAAAGTGTTAAAATTAGATACTAAAATTAACTTTTATATTTTAAATATATTATGAAAAATATACCATTAATATATTAATAAATAATAAACTTTATATAAATCTTAAGTGAAGAAATAATGTCAACTTATTTGATAATAATATTCACCTAAATTAATCTTCACAAATATGTCAATAAAACTAATATCCTATAGTAATAATTAACCAAACATGTTTAATTTAATAAATAACCAATAGATTAAAAATAATATTCAGAATAATACATAAAGATGAAATATATATATATATATATATATATATATATATATAAATAATTGAATACAAATAAGATCTATAATACCAATTAAAGATAGGCGATCGTGTATTACTCCATAATTGTGATTTTGATCCTTAATGTATTATTTGATATGTAGATATCTTATGTATTTTTTTATGATATGAAAAAACTTTAGATGATTATACTATTATTGAATCTAACCTATTGTAAACACTAAAGAAAAATAAAGTGGTAGCTCTAAAATCTAAAAATCCTAAGTTACTTACAGTTGCATGATTGCCACACAAATTGTGTGTGCAATGAATACGTAAGTATACATATCGTAATAAGTAATATAATGATAAGTAAAGATCGTTCACACAGAGATTATATTTTTAGAAACTAATTTTTAAAACTAAAAATAATAAAAATCAATTTTTTTGGTGTTTTTGTATCTTAAGAAAGCAAAATTAAAATAACTAAAAGTAAATAGCAATAATTAATTAAATTAGATTTTGTGACTAAAAAGATATATGAGAAAATATCTAGGAATACTTAATCCTTTAATTTTCTAAACATGTCAATCACTAAAATCCCCCCAATATAATATCAATTTATTACATGATCAATTGAATCTAACCTAGCATGTATTCCTCTTTCAAGTAAACTACACACCATATAATAATTAATTTAATCACACTCTCATACCAATTAAATTGTATACTACTCATTAAGTTCATCAATAATGGATCACATACATAAGAATCATACATCTTTGTCTAGAAACTATGCATGTTATTTAATCAAGACAAATAATTAAATAATTTTCTCAAATCTATTTAATTGCCTCTATAGATAAATTATTGACCAAATAATTAATAGCATAAAAATTAGATTAAATAATATAATTAAATTAATATTATAATTGGGAAAAAAATATTAGATCATCACACGGTGAAAATTAGGTTCAAAAGATCCCTAAATAAATAAATTACACATAATTGTGTTCATAAAGCTAATATTTTTCATAAAGAAAGACATAAAATTAATAAAGAAATGAGTAGAAAAAGAAATACAATAAATCTCTTGAATTGTAGAATTAATTTCCTCTTGAATCTCCACCAAAATTGTGTCATTTCTTGAATTTTTATGTATTTTTCTCTATTTTTAGCTCTAAAAACTAACCAAAATTATGCTAATGGAGGCAAATTTGGGTTTATGGAGTGATTATGGGCTTAAATAAAGCTCAGGTGCAATTTAGACCGTCCGATCAGCTTCAAATCAAGGGCTATGATCAAAACAAGGAAAATTGATAGTTTTAGCCAATCACAGTGCGATATATGGCATCAAAAATTCATTGGGTGAATCAGGAAGCGACACGTGGTAGGGGAGACCGATCAAAGTCAACGCTTGCCGAGTCATCAACACGTGGCGTGACGTGATTCGCGAGAATGGATGGCATGGCGCACGGATGGAACGCACTGGGAAATGGCATGGTGACATGTGTCATAACGCCTTGATCGATTTTCAAACTTGGATTGAACGCCGTGCTGATACGTGGCACATGTTTCGTCTACCTCACACGCGATGCGACATGATTCGTTATTCATGCTTGCATGGCGTCCGTGTGGCTTGCCTAATCAACTCCTTCACTTGTGTGGCATGCCACGTGGTAGCTTCTGATTGGTTCTGCATTAAAAATTCATAAAAAATCCATAAAAATTCCAAAAGAATCCCAAAAAATTCTAAAAATTATATTTTCACCCCTTTTCACTAAAAAATTTATATTTTAATTTTTTTAGCCATAAAATACTATTTATTAAATTAAATAAGTAAATATTAAGTAAAAAAGTACTCTAATGATTCTATTTTCATAGAGTTATCATTGCACATTCTAAAAACCTAAACATAACATTCCTATTTATAACTGAGGTTGGGCAGAAAGGGTTTTAGGGAAAAAAACATTCGTGTGGCACGGCCCAACTATTCCACCACCACGGACCAAGTTACATAATAGTTTGCCTCGTGTTTACCTTGAATAGTCACGTCGTGGCCTGATAATTCTTCATTATAGTACAGTACAAATTGCATAAATATTGATTTTAGATAGTGAGGAGTATGTCACAACCCACTATATCCCATGTTGCATCCCACGATGGTCAACTTTACTTCTTGTTTTCACCCCCTTATAAAATGGTTGGATTTATATGCAAGTCTTACGTGTATTGCTCTTTTAATCTTCTAAGGTGCAAATGTGTACTTTCAATATAATTCTTCATGTAATAATCAATTTGTTAATTTGATACCAAAAATATCTGAAATACAATAGAATATACTCGTTATTTTGAACATATAGATTTGCTTAAATAATGATAAAACATGCATATTTAAATATATTTATTACATTTAAGTGCAAATAAACAATGAAATACTAGTACTTTTCAATCCCTCATCTCAAACCCTCAACTAGCTTAAAAACTAAAATAAAAATAAATAAACTAAACTAAATCATCACTGAAAGCCCTTATAGATTTAAACTCCTCCACTAGGGCATAAATTGATAACAAAGTAAAAATTAAAATAACAAAACTTCTTATGCTTTAGCCTCTTTTTAGTTCATAATAAAATCTCAAGCATACGTTAAATCAATACTACAAAGGATCACAATTTATTGTAAAAATCAATTACAAATCACAAATTCATGTTTCATAACAAAAATAGATCAAGTTTGACTCAACCAATCCCAAGAATCCAAATTTTATTTGACTCTAATCCTCACAAGTCAAACTCTCAATATTGTACTAATCTTATGGGTTCAACCACCCAACAAAGATATATGCAAATAGAAGTTATGTAAAGAAACAAGCTAATGTATTCACATATGATTAAACAAGAAAGGTTCAAAAAGTGAATAATATTGATCTCATGAAATGAATCAAATAATAGGGTTCATGAAAAAATTACACTACTATTCACATGCATCAATTAAAATCCTTAAGCAAGAATTTTATGTATATGCTTTAAGATGATTGAAAATGCAATAACTTTAAGGAATTTATTTCTTATTTTTCTTTTGTAATAACCATTCTCATGACTTCAGAAACTTTAGGTTATAGTATTTAGTTATACTATTTATTTTTTTCTCTTTTTGTTTATTCTCTCATTTTTTTAATATTCATATTCTTTCTTTTTGTTTATTCTCTCATTTTTTTAATATTCATATTCTTTCTTTTTGTTTATTCTCTCATTTTTTTAATATTCATATTCTTTCTTTTTTTTTCTTTAGAAAATGGATCCATGTACATATATGTATTTAGAGATTAGCTAATTTTGGGCTCTTTTGTGTTGGTTTTAGAAAACCCTATATATATAAGTCAAACATGAATGAAATTAACATACACTTTCAATTTTACGTAATTCATTTAATCTAATAGCAATAAAAATAAGTATACATAATTTTTCAATTTATGTTTAAAATCTTATCATTTAATGCTAACCCTATAGAGATCATCTAACAATTTAAATTAATACGGATAGTATTTAAAAGATTAGAAGAAATATTATCATTCATAATAAAATGATTATAGGCTCAAAATATTCCCACAATGTAGTTTCCACTATTTGATTCCTAAACAATAATTTTTGGTTTATCTCAATCTCAATATTCAATTATTAAATACAAACTGTAATAAAAAAATTATTATCTTAATATTCTATGACATGTTTAAGACAATGTCCATTAGTGTAACAGAGTCATTAACTTTAAATTAACTAAAAGTATGATAATTGTATAAAATTTTAAAATTGGACTTAACTATCCCTAAGCAACTAAAAATGAACTTAAATAAAAAGCAAATAAATATAAACACATGTTTAATAAAAAAATTTAAAAATGCCTAAATTTGTGTGTAACTTTTCTTCCACCTGTAACCTAGAATCTACATTATCTTCAATGTATCAAATGTAAATTAAAGATAAAAAAAGAAAATATAATTTTCCCATTTGCTTTGCTCAATGTGACTAAGTAATGGTGTGGTAAGTTAGATTCATCCATCCTCTCAAGTAATTTTACCACACATACAAAATATTGTATACTTCTCATAAATCACATCTCAAACAAATAGTTATAAATTTAACATTCCAAACAAAATAAATATGGCCTCACATAAATAGGAAATAAAATAAACTAAAATAAAATAAATTACATTAAAATGGAAAATAAGATAAGAACAAGTAATATTAAAAATAAAACTAACTACATTAAAATAAAAGAAAATAATAATACTTAAAACAAAGGGTTGCTTTCCATCGAGCGCTATTTAGCGTCTTAGGAAGATGTATTTGCCAAATGGTGCTTAGGCTTGTACACCTATATGAATTCTTTATCTATTGCATTATGTCCTCATTCTAAATAAGGCTTCACGTGATGCATATTAACTTTGAACCTTCTTTGTGTCTTTGGATTCAATAACTCCACCCTTCCATTTAGAAAGTAATTGGGTAATTATGAACAGTATATCTCCCCTTAATCGTGGTTTTCCTGAAAACAATCTCTGGCAAGAGTTAAATAAAAGAGCTTTTATTCCATGAAGAAAAGACTTACAAATTAGGCATTTGTCGTGATAGTGCTTAGTGTGCTATTTGTATATCTTTTCATTTTATTAGGCTTCATCCCTAATATCTTCAAACTCACTAAGTTATAGCAGTTGCTTCTTTCCTACTTTATCTATATCCATATTTAGCTCTTTAATTTTCCAATAAGCCTTATGTTTGAGTTCAATGGGTAAATGAAACGTTTTCTTAAAAATTAACCAGTAAAAGCTCATCCTAATGAGTGTTTTATAAGTTGTGTGGTATGCCTATAAGGCACCATTCAACTTGATTTCCCCAATCCTTCCTTGAAGGGTGCACAATGCATTCTAAAATATCTTTGACTTGCCTACTACTTATTTTCATTTGACCAAAAGTTTATGGATGATATGAAGTAGCCACTTTGTGTGTAATATTATACTTCTTTAGTATCCTATGCCCAACTTGCTTAGTGAACCGTATAATGCCTTCTTGGAAACTCCTTTGGTAAGCATATTTGCAATTTGCTCTTCAGTGGGAACAAAAGGAAAACTAATCAGTTTGGCATCTAGCTTTTATTTTATAAAGTGACGGTCAACCTCTACATGCTTAGTGCGATCATGTTGTACTGGATTTTGTGATATATCAATGGTTGCCCAATTGTCGCAATACAATTGCATAGTATTTTTGAGTTCGAAACCCAAATCAAATAACAAAGTTCTTATCCATAGTAATTCATAAATCCCATGAGCCATACCTCTATACTCGGCCTCAACACTAGATCGTGCCACCACTTTCTATTTCTTACTTTTCTATGTAACCAAATTTCCTCCCACAAAGGTGAAATAACCCGATGTTGACTTTCTATCTGTAATACTTCCTGCCCAATTTGCATCTGTGAAGCCACAGACTTCAAGAGGATTGTTGTGTTTAGAGAACATTACTACCCTTCTTGGAGCCGATTTCAAATACCTTAAAATTCTCAAAACAACATTCATGTGGTTCTCACTTGGGTTATGCATGAGCTGACTCACCACACTTACTGCATATGCAACATCTGGTCTAGTATAAGCCAAGTAAATCAAACGCCCAACCAATCTCTGATAGTGAGCTCGATCAGTTGGTATCTGATCTGGATACTCTACTAAACATTAGTTTTGCTCAATAAGAGTGTCAATAGGTTTGCAATCCAACATACCTGTCTTTGTTAGCAGATCAATAATGTACTTCCTCTAACACAGATATATTCCTTTTCTTCCCCTGGCTACCTCAATTCCTAAGAAGTACTTTAGTTCACCTAAGTCCTTCATCTCGAATTCAGAGGCTAGTTGTCTTTGTAATTTATCCATCTCAACAATATCATCACCAGTGATTACCATATCATCAACATAAATGATTAGGGCTGTTACCTTCCCTCGTTGATGTTTGAGAAATAGAGTATGGTCTGAATTACTCTGTCTGTAACCAACCTTTTGCATGAACTATGAAAACCTTCCAAACTAGGCTCGAGGGGATTGCTTGAGACCATACAAAGACTTCCTCAATTTGCATACAAAATTACCAAGAGAATCAACTACATACCCAGGTGGAAGACTCATGTACACCTCCTCGGCTAATTCTCCATGAAGAAACACATTCTTGACATCAAATTGCCAAAGTGGCCAGTTTAGATTAGCGGTAAGTGAGAGCAAAACCAGAATAGTGTTCATTTTGGCAACATGAGCAAAAGTCTCATCGTAGTCTACACCATACGTTTGAGTAAACCCTTTTGCTACAAGACGAGCTTTATATCGATTTACAGATCCATCACCATTATGTTTTACAGTAAACACCCATCGACAACCAACTACCTTTTTTCCTTGTGGTGGTGGCACCAGTTGTCAAGTATCATTCTTCTGTAACGCCTCCATCTCTTCAGCCATTGCCTTTCTCCATATTGGATCTCCCAACGCATCCTGCACTTTGTTAGGTACTGATACACCAGATATTTGATTCACAAATGATTCATATGACTTAGATAATCTTTTAGTGGACATGTAATTGGCTACTGGGTATTTTGATTTTGTATGAATATTTGGTTCATACCTTTTGGCTGGTTGACCTCGAGTAGACCTCTTTGGTTACACATACTATCCAACATTAAACTCAATGCTATTAGTATCAGTGGGTGTACATACCTTAGATGAGTGACCTTCAGTACCAGGGAGTTGTTGATCAAGGGTAGGAGTAATGCCTGAGGGAATAGTTGTGTCTTCCACTTCATTTGCTGTAAGCGAATTTGGTGCTTGAATACTTGGAGCATCTGCTTCTGCAATGACTGGTGATTCTTCTAATGCCTCCCCCTTACCATGATACAGTTCTTCGAAATATGTATTCTCCCCCTGACGAGCAGTATCAGGTGAGGAAAAATAACTCATGTCCTCAAAGAAGGTAACATCCATAGTGACATAATACTTTCTGGTCGGTGGATGGAAGCACTTGTACCCTTTCTGATAACTTCCATAACCAATAAACACACATTTAATTGCCCGGGCATCTAATTTAGACCTTTTATTTTTAGGAACATGCACAAAAGCAACACAACCAAATACACGGGTAGGAAGATTATGGAAGGATGATAAGGAGACGTAAGATGCGAGAATTTGGAATGAGATTTTTCCGTTAGGGCACTAGACCAGAGACGATTGATGAGATGGGCGGAAGCTTGTACAACATCACCCCAAAGGTATTTTGGCATATAAGCACTAAATAAGAGTGCACGAGCCATATCAAGTAAATGCCAATTTTTTCTTTCAGACACTCCATTTTGTTCTGGTGTTTATGGACAAGTAGTTTGGTGAATAATCCCATGTGTTTTGAAAAAATCTTGAAAAACATGATTAACATATTCCCCACCATTCTCAGAATGTAGGATTCGAATGATGCCATTGTATTGTGTTTGAACGAAGGTATGAAAATTTTGAAAAACTAAAAATACTTCATCTTTTGTTCTAAGAAGAGAAATCCACGATAACCTTGTACAACCATCGATAAACAAAACAAAATATCTCATACCCGATATAGTGGGCTCTTTAGATGGTCCCCAAACATCAGAATGAATTAATTCAAAAGGAATAGTACTTTTATTAGAATTACTAGGAGAATAAGTAATACGATGGCTTTTGGCCAAAACACAAGTCTCACAATGTAAAACAGTCTCACTAACACCAATAAATAAAGTGGGCATGGTTTTTTTCATAAGACTAAAAGACAGATGCCCTAAATGGCGATGCCATAACCAAATTTCACTTAGCTTATCAAAATTAGAAGTCAATACAGTGCGTGCCCGTGCTCCTGGTTTCTCCCCTGCGTAGTTCTGATCCAAACGGAACAATCTGCCCCTTCGATACCCTCGACCAATTATTTCCCTGGTAAGAAGATCCTGAAAAATCACATACATAGGATAAAAGGTTACAGAACATTTAGACTCAATATTCAACTGTGGGACAAATATTAAGTGATGAGATAAGTCAGGTACATATAAAGCATTATGGAGCTGTAAAGATGGAGTGATATGAACTGACCCCTTTCCTAAGACAGGAAAGGCCTCACCATTAGCATTCGTAACATAAGACACTGGTGGTGAAGATAACTCATTAAAATAAGATTTATCATAAGTCATATGATTAGATGCACCAGAATCAATAATCCAAGTATTAGACCCAACAGAGTGAGAAACATTTAAGGTCATACCAATCTTACCACAACCAACTATTGAAGCTGTAGGGATACCTCCACATTCCATAGGATGATCCTGTCCATAGTAGTTTGGATCTTGGACAATTTGCACTGTAGCTGCCTTTGCTTTAGAACGATGATGTTGTCGTTTTGCTCCATAGTTTGATTTCAAGTGTGGATACAATTTCCAACAAGTCTCACGAAGATTCCCCTACTCATTGCAATAAGAGCAGTGAGAATGATGGAGATTGGTAAAGCCTGGTGGAGTTCCCTACTGATGAAGTGGAATTGAATTTTTTTGCTGGAGGAAAGGTGCCTTTGATTTGGCTTGAATGACTAGACTTGATACCTCAAGTTGTGCCTGATGAAGACTTTCCTACTGAGATTCGTCTTTACGGATGTATGTAAAGGCGGTAGTCAAGCTCGGAGGGTTTGACATTTGAAGCAATTCGCCTTTATCACTATTATGTTTTGTATCAAGGCCTCTTAAAAAGGCATGTACTCGTTCAAGCTCCTTCTCCTTCTGGTACCACAAAAGGTCTTCTTGATTTTTAATTTTGCATGGACGTTTTTGGTCAATTTCAGCCCATACATTTTTCAACTTGGTAAAAAATAGAGATACTGGTTGCCCATTTTGCTGCATGCCAGTAGCTTTGCACATGAGTTCATGAACTTGAATAAAGTCAGACTCATTTGTATAAAGATCGCTTAAGGTATTCCATATGGCCTCAACAGTTTCACATTCCTCCACCATTTGTAATATATCATCAATGATGGCTCTAAATAGAATTGACATTACAAAGTCATCATCATCTTCCCACCTAGTATAGGCTTCTATATCATCTTGACTAGGAGCCCTGATTGATCCAGATACATGTCCCATCTTATGCATCCCACGAAGATAACAGACATAAATTTTTTCCATGTTCGAAAATTTGTACCATTAAGTTTAGTACCCGCGAAAGAACCAATTTCTGAACTCTTAACAGAAACTTCAAATTTTGGAACTTCATTAATTCTGGAAACTTGATGTTGTCTCGAATCTTCCATTGAAATAATAATAAAATATATTGTGCAGTGGAATAAAGATTTTGGTTTTTTTTTGGGCCGAGTTGGACTATGGATTGGGCTGGTAAGTGGGCTGTCTAATTATTGAGTGAGCTGATGGGTTGGGCTGATGAGCTGATGAGTTGATGGGCTTGGACTAGGGCAGATCTAAAAGAACTGAAAGCTAAAAAATTAAAAACTGAAAAGAGAGCACTGGAGACTCACAAAAGAACACAGAGCAGTGCAGGAACTGTGTGGGAGCTGGACGGTGCGGGCTTTGGTTTCTGGACGGCGTAGGGTTGTGTGGGAGCTGGACGGTGCAGGGCTGGAGCTGCTGCGCGAGCTGGATGGCACAGGGCTGGAGCTACTGCGCGAGTTGGACGACGCAGGGATGGAGTTGCTGCATGAGCTGGACGGCGCAGGGCTGGGCGACGCGGGCTGAACGTTGCGGACTGGACAGCGCGGACTGGACGATGGATCTGCAACGGACGGATAGATCTACAACGGCGGAGCGAACTGGTCAGTGCGAGAAGATTAACGACACTAACACTGACGGCGGCGCTCCTGTATAGGCGGCACTGATGCTCAGAAACTCAGAAACCAATAAAAGGAATTTTTTTTCTTTTGTTTCTTGCTCTGATACCAAATTGAATATACTGAAAATATATTTATTAATCTTAATTACAATGAATGATAATACAAGTATAAATACAGGAAAATAAGAATCTGTTTTTTTTAAAAAATACTTTTAAGAAAAGTATATTAGTTCATTCTCTCATCTATGAGCTTTTCAATTTATTTGAATCGGAAATCTTCGTTGTGCCATTTTCAGTTTGTGAACCACTCATCAACTTGCTAGTGTCTTATTTATTTAGTTGGTTCTTGATTGGCTAATGTTTTGTTAGTAGTGTATTTTTGCTGGCAGAAACTATGAAAACTACATTTGTGGAACACTCTGCATTTGTGGGAATTTTAAGTTGGAAGAGATAATCATCCTCATAGGTGCGGTGAACAAGCAGACAATATATGAAGTTAGACATCCCTATCGTGCTTTCTGGAAATTCCTCTTAATAATGAAGATGATCCACTTTTACGCCTAAATCAACTGCAATGTTCTTTTGTTATTAGTAATATATTATTTAATCATGTATATCTTAATTTATTCGACTTTTATGTTACCATGATGCGATCATGCACTTTGTTTTATTATTATAATATATAAATGGTTGTATTAGCCCAAAAAAAAAATCGTTGTATTGATTTTAATTATCTCTACCTATTTTAAAATACTCAATTTTTCTAGATAATAGGTATTGATTTTTCATTAATTTTAATAAAAATAAATATGTTATTCTATTATAAAGAATCCTTGTATTTTGTGTTACCATATTCGTAAGTAAAATATAAAGTTTATATTTTATTTGATGTATTTATCAATTCTTTTGTAAAGTTGATTGGTTCAATATTATACATACATATATATATATATATTTACATGATACATAAATTCACTTTTGAGGAATGCATAGATTGCATGTTTAGATTATGTGCTTGTAATTAATGATAAGGGTGTATTTTGGGTGAATACTTAACATTTTTTTTTGTATGTAACACATTTTTAAAAGGGCTCAATCAGGTCTCATCGAGGGTTTACTCATCGTGTTCCATGCGATGGCTATAGACCTAGTAGAGCATTTAGTAAGTTCATCAAGTACTTATTGAGTTATCTTGACAAAGACACCCAAAAGATGAAAATTTCTTATAAACACCTTATCTCACTTATTGTATAAGTACTTAGAAATTTGGGAAAAGTGTTGTTTTTACAAACTCTTTTTTCAACTTAATTTTTAGTTGTAATTTAATGTTATTAGTTTCATGCACTTCAAACTTATTTACCAAACTTATTTTTGAGTGTGTTAATTAAAATAGATTAAACCAAGACACAATTTGAGGTTGTTGTTTAGGTACTTGTGCATTGGAGTTACCTTTACATAGATTATATACTATATTAAGTCGTTGGTGTTTCGGTTGCATCATGCGGTGGTGGAGTTCTAAAAATGAGCTAAATTCATTTAATAGGATAAAATAACTAATGTAAATGTGTTTCTATTAAAAAAAGGTATAAATTATATATAATTATTTTTATCATATTTATTATAAACTTTAATATTTTTAATTAAATATCATGAATCAGTTAGAATTTAAAATTAGAATTCCAAATGAATTCGTTTGGAATATTAATCAACCTTTCATAATGTTTTTTATTATATAAAATTAAGGTTGTTACAGAATTTATATAGTTATTTTGGTGATACTTATTCTAAGCTTTAATGTTTCTAATAAAAATTAATTCTTTGAGAAATAATAAATAACAAACAAAATGACTTAGATAGAAATTAAAAATTAAAATTTTAAAAGATTTTTGTTTGAATTATTTTATCACCATTTCATAACTTTATTTTTATATAATTAAAATAATTACATATTGGATATAGTTATTTGGCATCATTTCATAAATTTTAATCATCTTAATTAAAATAAATTGTTTGTGGAACTACGAATAAAAACATAATGACTTAGCTGAGAATTAAAAAATTAAAAATTAAAAATATTTCAATTTTATTACTTAATCATTATTTTTATCTTTATAAAATTAAAAGAGTTATAATTTTATATAGTTATTTTGATGCATCTTTGTTATTCCGAACCTAATTCCATTGGTTATCATATATCTTGTTTAGTATAAAATATGACCATAATTTTCTTGTTTTCTGACATATTTTAAAAAACTATTTGATGATTTGAGAATAAGAAGTACTACTTACATCCACCATTCAAAACTAAAATCATACTCGATATCTTTTAAAGTTTTTATAAATAAATAGAGTAGGCCTAAATAGCATCAATTTAGACAAAAAAATTATTTTTTCAAAACTAGCAATTATAAGACTCAAAACTCAATCCTAATGTTACATTATGTGATATTTTACCAGATTGTCCTCTACTCATCACAAAACAACTCACATGCTATAACAGTTGTCCATTATTCACGCACCCATCTTTGAAATAAACACTTCCATTGCATTTCATCATCTCCATATTTCATAATTAAATCATTTAAAAATTTGTTCGAATCTCACTTACAAAATTAGTGCAAAATATCAAGGCAAAAATTAATTACAAAAGCAATTTATGCAAAACCTATCATCAACATCAATGCAAATTTCAATCACAAACACTATTATTGAGCCAATATCTAAGGTTTTGAATTACCACTAATAATGAAGGAAGAGATGTAACAATAATGACAATGGAGGTTGGATCAAGCTCTCCAAGTGAGTGTTTTGTCCATCACTCAATTCTTTGTAGATCTATATTATGCTTCTTAATTCTTTGAAATCTATTTCATCTTTATACATTTTAATTTTAAGGGTTTTGTTCATCACTCGATTCTATGTACAATTGTTTTATGCTTCTCAATTTTTTGAAATTTCTTTCTTCTCTATACATTTGATTTTGAATGAGCATTATATATATATACATTGTGCTCACTAACAAAACAACATATAATCATGATTTATATGATAATTTATCTATTTTTTTCTTCTAATTATATGATATAAATGAAAGGATATAAAAGTAAATCCATATGAACTCACTTAACATGTTATAATGTACTGAACGCTTGGGTTTTAAATAGATGAAAGCTTTTAACGAAACAAATTATTCTGATAAAACATTTGATGTAATATGATACATTATGAATATCATATAATATAACATGTTACATTATTTGAAAAATAACTCTAATGTAACATGTTATATTTTTATTAGGTTTGTTACATTAACAGGTTTCAATACATTGTCTTTCCCTATTTATGTGTATCTTTTTGATATTTTTTACCAAATATTATAAATATAATATAACTTTTAATATTCATTAAATAGGTGATACAAAAATTGTAATACTTCTTATTCATAATGGACAATGAATATTTCACAAAAGAGAAGAAAAATATATCAATCGTATTTCCAAAGGACATATGCATAAAAAGAAATATGACTTTAGAGGAACTGAGGAAAGAAATATGTGATGCATTATATCTAGGTGGAGATATCAAAATCAAGATGAAATGTATGGGCATTTATATAGCCCTAGGCTTAACATATGATAGAGATGTGGAGTACTTCATCAATACAAATGCTGAAAAACATAATAAAGAGTACAACAAATTGTGTGCAACTCATACAATCTAACAAGATGTCCAAGAAGAGATTAGTCTATCTTCAAATTTTGATTATGTAATAATAGACTCAGATAGTAAGATTGATTCAATAACAAATTCTGATACCAAGGATAGGTTATTCAATGGGAGGTTCTTCGATAATGAAGCTCTCAAACTACATGTCTTAACATTGGCAATAACTAAGAGGTTTCACTATAATATTAGTAATTCCAACTAGACAAGCATTAGAATGAAGGGAAAAGATGAAAATTATCATTGGAGACTTACAACAAACAAGATTGGACAATCAGATGCATTCAAAGTAACCACTTACAATGAAGATTGTTCATGTTCACAACTATTCAAGGATGAAAGATACAAAGATGCCAATTACAAGTATATATTTGATAACATCAAAGAATTTTTGCTAGATCTAGGTAGACAATTGATACCAAAATAAATAATAGGTGACATAAAAAAAAAGTCACAATCACTCATAAAAGAGCGATCATAGGAAAAAAGAAAGTAATAAAACAAGTATGTGGAGATCCAAAAGATTGATACTGTAAATTGTTTGGATTCTTTTATATGTTAGAAAAGGTAAACCTAAATTCACACACTAAGATAAAAACGGATAAAGAATCCAACTTTAGGTATGGATTCATAGAAATTGAAATTTTTATGAATAGATGCATCAACTATATGCGGCCATTAGGGACATTCATCAAAGAAAAAGGTGTAAGGTATTACTTGTAGCAGTCACAAAAGATGAAAATGATAAGTTAATGATGAATTACTTGTATATATATTGTTTACTTAATTAATACAAAATCATATTTAGAAAAAAATTCCTAAATGTAACTTGTTACATTTGTATAACACTCTTAATGTAATGTGTAACATAATAGGTTACTAATTAATTATATAACGTAATGTAGATTTATCCTATTGAATTTAGGGTGGTAAATGGAGAAACCACCGAAGCATGGAAATGATTTTTTTAAAAGACTAAAATTGGTTACTAGAGAAATAAAAAAATTGCCTATAGTATCTAATCAAAATCCAACAATAAATTCAGTAATCAATATAGTGACAATAAGGCACATCACTGTTATTATGACTATCACATGAAACAAAACCTGATAACCTACTACCACAACAAAGTTGCAAACACTTACTTTAAAATAGCTTCTTATGCTTACAGTGAAGAAGAGTTCAACAAGAATATGTATATGCTTACTGAAGCTTCCAAAGCAATGATGAAATACATAATCAAGACAAAATGCTCATCTTGGGCATGATTCAAATGTCCAACTTCAATTACATGGTATGACTTCATGACTTCAAATAACAAGAACACATTAATTCAATGTTAAGGCATTTAATAGACACCCCTGTAACACATTTTGGGAATGATACAAGATATAATATAAAGTTGGTTTGCAAAAAGGAGGAGAGCTATTTCAGATATGGGAACACTAATAAAATAGGTGCAAGATAGGATTGAAAAAAGGAAGATCAAGATAAATATATGAAAGTAATAGACATAAATAGTCAAATAGTATAATTGAAGAGGAAGTTTGAAAGTTACATTGTAATTTTAGAGCACAAGACTTGTACATGTGGTAAATTTCAAGCACTGAAAATCACTTGTGCATAAACAATTGCAACATGTAATGAAAAGAAGCTGTAAGTATTGAACTCTACCTCTTTGTGTTGGCTTTTTATGTACAAAACATGTTATCTTTTTATTTTACCTAGTATTCTATCTTCCTCTAGGTAAGGTTAGTTATTACGGATTAATAATGCACACACATGCTTAGTTAGGGACACTATTTTTAAATACATGTTTTTCACATACCACGAGATTGGTTGCTTAATATCCATACTAAGTCATGTGTGGTAGTTTTTGGTTTGTTTCGGGTGTAGGTATTTATGAAAATTACTCGATAATTTTTAGAATGAAAATAATCTTATTTTGGACACCTTGACAAGGTAGCTCACCAAGGGCCTTGCCATACCCCTCGACATAGCCATGGTAAGGTAGTTGGAAAAGGTGTGGTGATGTTGGGTGGTTAGTTGGTAATGTGTTATAAATACTTCTATTAATTGCTTGAAATAATTCCAAAAACCTACTAAAACTTTGCCAAAATTTCTATAGTTTCGAATTCCATGTTCACTAAATATCTTAAAATTGTTCCAGTAATTGTGATACATTTTTATGAGCATAGAATAGTGTTACTCACTATTTTTACAAAATTGGTGAGTACATATCTATATGAGTGACAATCAAGGGTTGTGGTACAATATTCTACACATCTCTGATCTATCTTATCTGATCACACCATATTGGCTGATGTTGGCTTTGGAGGAGAGTCGAATTTATGAGTCAAACCAGGTTATTATAAAGGCAAAAAGCAAGGGTAGAGGTTCTGATGCTTATTTTCGCAAGTATACGAATCGTTCAAGTAATAAAGTGTACAAAAGTACGGATATCGAACCCACAAGGAATGGCGTTACTAAGTACCAAAATTGACTAACCCTAATTTTATTTGAAAACCAAATTGTTGAAATTGTTTTAAAAGCAAATTAATATAAAACTAAACGCAAATAACAAAATTTAACGTTGTTCACAAATGATTAAAAACGCTAAGGCATTTGATTTCGCTAAATCAATTCAATCCGATTTCAAGTCATGTTATATGAGAATCAAAGCTAAAAGTGATGGTTGAAAAACCCAAATTTACCTAATACTCTCTCTCGAGTTATATTAGAATTACTTATCTATGAAAATCAACTATATTTCTATGAAGATTTAATCACAAACAAGCACATTAAGATATATGGAATTTCTATATTAACCACATACATCATGCATTAGTTCTCACACTCGCATTCAACATACGGTATTTATCACAAGAAGCATTCATTACATATCTCCTCTCGGTCTCAATATAATGCAACTAATCATCTAAATCTTGGCCATAAATTTGAAAGCATTAAGCATGGAAATAAACACTCAACTTGAAAACAATGAACTCATATAACAATAACAAAAGAAATCAATTTCCTTGATTCAACTACATTATAGCCTTAGCAAAAATGAATTAGTTCATAACGAAAATAAGAACAACCATTATTTCAATTGAATTCATGAATAACAAATCTGAATAAAATGCAGAATATGAAGGCTAAGGAGAAGAGATGAAAAACTCTTGAAGATGAAGACTTGGTAGCAACAATGGTGATGATCCTTCAAGCTTCTCCAAAATTTCTCTCCAAAATTGTCTTTTCTCCTCCAAAAATGACTCAGATCTATTCTCTCTACCGTCCCCCTCTTTCTCCATCATATTGTATATATAGGTCTAGGGTTTGGGGGACAATTTTGGAACAAAACACAATAAAAAATGTGTTTTCGGACGAAACTCGCCGGCGGCGACATTTCTGGAAAAGTTACGATTTTTGTTCCACTAAATCTCGCCGGCGGCGAGATTACTGTGGCCGGCGGCGAGATTGCTTTGCCAAAATCCGTGCTCCCTGCATGATTTTCAACGTATTCTCCGTAAGGTTTTCGCCGGCGGCGAGAATATTCTCGCCGACGGCAAAATTCCAAATTTTGAAATTTTGTTTTCTTTTTATTTACACTCAATCCCATTCATTGAAATTTGTCCCAAACTTCTCCAAAATTATGATTTTACCTGAAATTGCACTTTAAACACGAAATACCCGTGAAATGACATTTGTGGATTAAATAATCAAATAAACGTAGTTTTCACACAAATATCAACATTTAAATCATAACAAAAATGCAATAATTTAACTATTATCAACAACCCCCAACCAGCTTCTTGCTAGTCTTTAGGAAGAAAAGCGATCTATGAATAATTTAAAAGGAGACATTAAAAGAAAAATTCAAAGGAAATTTATTCTATTTACAACATTACATTAAGCATATGCAATAAGCCTTTAAACCCCTAGGCGGCCCAAGTAGGACGAGTTGTAGTCTCGTGAGGGTTTCCAGTGATGATACCCACAAACATCTTACCTATAACTATCCTAACTTAAAACAATAAAATCACATAACAAATAATTTGCACAAATGTCTCAAAAATTGTAAATAACACCCAACATATAGAATAATTAAATGTCACCTAAGCTTTAAGAAATCTCAAATTCCAATTTCACTTTTGTTATTGACTCTTAAACATCCATCAAACCACAAACCAATAGCCATAATGCCCAGATAATATTATGCACAACATCCACAAACAAAAAGGTGAAATCTCAAACTCCATAGGCTCACTTTTCAAACCTCTCTCCACAAATGAAGAAAAATACACCACTTCGAATCAATAGGAATAAGGGCACTTATTAGATTAAACACAACCAATTAAGTAAAAGAGTAACACCATTTAACCCCAAATTGTTTCTTCCAATCATAACCCATTTTTCCAAAGATAAAAAAAATTCTTCCTCAATCTTTCTCCTCAGTGCATCCATCACTAACTCTTTTATTCATTAAAATGTGAAGGCTTTCTTCTTCTTCTTTTTTACTCCAATTGCTCTTGAAAATCCAACCACTTTCTTTCCATATATATGGAAGATTTTTTTGTTTTTTTTGTTTTTTTTACTCAATTGCTCTTGAAAAGCCAACCACTTTCTTCCACTATAGATTTTTTTTTCATCCTTACTCCAATCATTCTTGAAAAGACATAACCCCCAACCAATTTCTTCCAATATATGTGGAAGATTTCTCCAATTGCTCTTGAAAAGTTTGTGTTCAAAATTAAGTGCTCTTAACAAATAAGGTAGGAATTATATATATATATTTTTGGCTCAATAAAAGGTAGGTTATAGAAGGCAACAGGAAAGAAAATTAAGGCTAACAATATATTTAAATAGGCTCAAAGAGGTAACTAGTGATATAAGGATAACAAGGTAGGCTTAAAATGGCACAATCGATCCAAAAATGGCCTACATCATATCCTAAACAGTGCAATTCCAAATTATTTCGCCTCAAGAGGTTTTCAAATGAGTTCTAGAGTTTGTTGAGATCACAAAAATGTCCATGAAAAATTCGCACATAAGACTTCTCTAAGAATTTAGACTAATCAACCAAATCATACCACATACCAAAAGAGTTGCCAACTAGGTAAAAGCAACATTTGAAATTATCTTTAAACTGAAGCAAAATTTAATGTCTTCTAAAAGCTACTTGTTATCAAAATCACATTATTATCATCAACGTGCAAATTAAAACAAGTAAAATGCAAATAATAAAAAATAATAATAAAAATAAGACAATAAAGAAATAAAAGAAATTAAATCAAAATGCAGAAAAATAAATGGAAAATCAAAATTAAACACAACTAAACACACAAACAAAACTACTAAAAATTAAGGGAAGAAAAGATTTACCGTTTACCGCACCCCAACCAAAACCTTACATTGTCCTCAATGTAAGAAAGGAAAGAGAGATCTTCTTTCCGCCGGTGGTGAAACTGCCCTCGCCGGCGGTGAACGTAAGATTTTTTTTTCTTAGATGGTATGGCATTGGCTTTAGCTCAATCTTGCTGGCTCCATTCTTTACCACTGAGGTTAGAGTTTCATTTGTTCCCAACTCCTTAAATGTTTCATCACTACATAAATATTCATTAGGTGTTGCCAGTAATTCAGAACATTGTCTTGTCCCCTCATCTTCCTCCTCAATTGTTGCAGATTTCACAAGGCAAACTTCTAGTGGTAGCAATGGAGTTCTCTCCTCAAAAGTTTCCGAGATTAACCCGTCAAGAGTGTTAATTTGAAAACAAGAATGTACATTACTTGGAAATTTTATTTCTTCAAAAACATCAAAAGTTACTTGTTCATCTTGCAAGTAGAATGACCTTTCCTTGCTGAACATCAATCAATGTTCTTCCAGTTGCAAGGAACGGTCTCCCCAATATCAACGGTATCTCTCTATCTTCCTCCATGTCAAGCACCATGAAATCTACAGGGAAAATAAATTTGTCGACTTTAATTAAAACATCCTCAATTACCCCTAGAGGATATTTCACCGATCGATCCGCTAATTGTAAAGAGATTGAAGTGGGCTTCACTTCTCCCAGGCCTAGTTTCCTGAAAACAGAAAGTGGCATCAAATTAATGCTTGCTCCTAAATCACATAGGACTTTATCAAAATTGCAAATTCCTATAGTACAAGGTATAGTAAAACTCCCTGGGTCTTTCAATTTCTGTGGCAGTTTTCTTTGAAGAACTGCACTGCACTCCTCATTTAGCATGACAGTTTCATAATCTCCCAGCTTCCTCTTCTTTGATAGAATTTCCTTCATGAATTTTGCATACTTGGGCATTTGTTCCAACATCTCTGCAAAAGGAATAATAATATGCAATTTCTTAAAAATATCCAGAAATTTATCAAATTGATTATCAAGATTTTTCTTATTCAATCTTTGAGGATATGGGATAGGAGGCTCATATTTCGTTTATGAGGAAGGTTGAATATCTTGGGATCTTGATGGATTTTCTTTAGATTCTTCCATCTTTTTCTCCGATTTCCTCTGCCATTCAAGTTCTTTACCACTTCACAATGTGATAGCCTTTGCATGCTCTGTGGGATTTATTGTGTCACTAGGCAATGATCCTTGAGACCTTTTTGCAATCTGCTTTGAAAGCTGCCCTAGTTGGTTTTGGATGTCCCTGTTGATTGCCTCTTGATTTCTAAAATTTGTTCTTGACTCCTCAATGAACTTTCCCAAAATTCCTTCCAAATCTGTTTGTTTCTTCTCTTGGGGTTGGTAGGAAGATGATGACGATTTGAATCCCCCTTGGTTATTTCCCCATGACAAATTTGGATGATTTCTCCAACCTGAATTGTAGGTGTTCGAGTATGGGTTATGTTGAGGTTTTTGGAAATTTGAAACATAATTTGCTTGCTCAGCATTTGGTGAAGCAAATGGATTTCCAACTTGGCACTCGATACTAGCATGATTTCCACCACATAAATCACATTGTGCAGTTGGTTTGGATTCGAATTTGGATGACAAAGAATCCATCTTTCTTGAAAGAACAACAACTTGAGCTGACAAAGCATTCACTGAATGCCACTGATTGTTGTTTTCTGCCATAATCTCTAACAACTCATGAGCATTCTCTGGTGTTTTCCCATTAAAGACCCTCCAGCTGCAACATCAATCATTTCCCGATAGTTTGAAATCAACCCATTATAAAATGTAGAGACTTGCAGCCAAATTGGTATACCATGATGTGGGCATTTCCTTAACATTTCTTTGAATCTTTCCCAAGCTTCATACAATGATTCTTGGTCATACTATGTAAAAGATGTGATTTCATTCCTCAATTTTGCTATCTTAGCAGGAGGAAAGAACTTGGATAAGAATTTCTGAACCAATTCATTCCATGTTGTAATTGATCCTGGTGGTAATGAGTTTAGCCACTCCTTGGCTTTATCCCGAAGTGAAAAAGGAAAAACCCTCAATCTTACAGCATCTTCAGACACACCATTTATCTTGTAAAGATCACACACCTCCAGAAAGTAAGCAATATGTGCATTTGGATCATCCTTTGACATTCCCCCAAACTGATTTGATTGAACCATTCGGATAAAGGATGGTTTTATCTCAAAGTTATTGGCTTGAATAGTTGGCCTCCTTATACCCGAAATAGTTCCAGCAACATTAGGCGCAGCATAATCCCTCAAAGCTCTACGATTTCCACCTCCCTAAACAAATGGTGGATCCATGGCTAATTGTCTATTAGGAGCTGAAGTTGAACGTCTTCTCTCTCGGTTTAGACGCCTATATGTTCTATCAATCTCTAGATCAAATGGAAGAAGGTTAAGGCTTCTTGTACGTCTCATACAAAAATCCTACAACCAGAAAATCAACTAACACAAAGACAACACAAAGTTACTTTTTTTTTGATAAATAAAATAAAACAGCAAAATAAACAAAATTAAAAATGAAAGAAAGATAAAGCAAATTAACTTCAAATTAAAACTAAGATTAGGTAGTATCGATATTAATAAAATCAAACCATTCCCCGGCAACGGCGCCAAAAACTTGATGCTTATTTTCGCAAGTGTACGAATCGTTCAAGTAATAAAGTGTACAAAAGTACGGATATCGAACCCACAAGGAATGGCGTTACTAAGTACCAAAATTGACTAACCCTAATTTTATTTGAAAACCAAATTGTTGAAATTGTTTTAAAAGCAAATTAACATAAAACTAAACGCAAATAACAAAATTTAACGTTGTTCACAAATGATTAAAAACGCTAAGGCATTTGATTTCGCTAAATCAATTCAATCCGATTTCAAGTCATGTTATATGAGAATCAAAGCTAAAAGTGATGGTTGAAAAACCCAAATTTACCTAATACTCTCTCTCGAGTTATATTAGAATTACTTATCTATGAAAATCAATTATATTTCTATGAATATTTAATCACAAACAAGCACATTAAGATTTATGGAATTTCTAGATTAACCACATACATCATGCATTAGTTCTCACACTCGCATTCAACATACGGTATTTATCACAAGAAGCATTCATTACATATCTCCTCTCGGTCTCAATATAATGCAACCAATCATCTAAATCTTGGCCAGAAATTTAAAAGCATTAAGCATAGAAATAAACACTCAACTTGAAAACAATGAACTCATATAACAATAACAAAAGAAATCAATTTCCTTGATTCAACTACATCATAGCCTTAGCAAAAATGAATTAGTTCATAACAAAAATAAGAACAACCATTATTTCAATTGAATTCATGAATAACAAATCTGAATAAAATGCAGAATATGAAGGCTAAGGAGAAGATATGAAAAACTCTTGAAGATGAAGACTTGGTAGCAACAATGGTGATGATCCTTCAAGCTTCTCCAAACTTTCTCTCCAAAATTGCCTTTTCTCCTCCAAAAATGACTCAGATCTGTTCTCTCTACCGTCCCCCTCTTTCTCCATCATATTGTATATATAAGTCTAGGGTTTGGGGGGCAATTTTGGAACAAAACACAATAATAAATGTGTTTTCGGACGAAACTCGCCGGCGGCGACATTATTCTCGCCGTGGCGAGATTTCTAGAAAAGTTACAATTTTTGTTCCGCTAAATCTCGCCGGCGGCAAGATTACTGTGGCCGGCGGTGAGGTTAAGTTGGCCGGCGACGAGATTGCTTTGCCAAAATCCGTGCTCCCTGCATGATTTTCAATGTATTCTCCGTAAGGTTTTCGCCGACGGTGAAATTCCAAATTTTGAAATTTTGTTTTCTTTTTATTTGGACTCAATCCCGTTCATTGAAATTTGTCCCAAAATTCTCCAAAATTATGATTTTACCTGAAATTGCACTTTAAACACGAAATACCCGTGAAATGACATTCATGGATTAAATAATCAAATAAACGCAGTTTTCACACAAATATCAACATTTAAATCATAACAAAAATGCAATAATTTGAATCTTATCAGGTTGTAGCTAATAGAGCATTTATGGTTTTATTTTTGTCGAATTTGTAATTATTTTATTTCTTAGTGAATTGTTTGCTACTAAGTGATTACCATAAATACTCAAGGATGTTATCATATAGATAGGAGCTTTATGTGAGTTTATCTCATTACTTGATTGTGTTTTTATGATCTACTGTGTTGTGAGTAAAACTTGAGTCTTGATATTGTATGCTAACACATAGAGGATTGAGATTCAGATTAGAAAAATGTTTATTACCATTTTGCATGCTTTAATTACTTATTCTTTACTTGTGATTATGCCTTATGTTTAAAAATATTTTCCCTAAACTTGTTTAGCTTATTTAATAATTATTTCTCTATTGCCTGAAAGGACAAGTTCTTTCAGAGTCTATATCTTCTTATCTAGTTATATACCGATTTGTGGACCATTTCAATTGGTATCAAAGTGGATACATCTTGTATGTGTTTAAATTCTCTACTATTAATCCTTTTCCCTTTCTCTTTTTGTTTAATTCTATTAAATCTCTTATAGTGGATGATATGGACGTTTAGTGAGTGGACCATCTCAATTTAATGGATTATGTTATTTTTACTAAAGATCTCATATATGTTCCTACTTGAGATCTACACATCTCATATACGTTTGTTAAACCCAAACTAATCAATGTCTAGAATAAAGAGGAGCTTTTTTTTAACAATTTAAATTATCAAGGGTTACACCTTCTCATAAGCTCAATTACTGCAGAATATTATACTCTAATTGCTAAGTTTATGACTCCCAAGGAATCATAGGATGTCCCAAAAAAGGAATATCATGGATGCATTCTGCAGATGAGTATTTTATCTTCATAAAAGATAGCAGTTATCACACCTAAATGCTATACTCTTATGGATTCCCACTTAAAGAATGCCCCTTATAGTTTCTCTTATTGGACTGATACTGATGTTAGAGACCAGTTTTCCCTTCAAGAATCCTATGACCAACTTATGTATGATAATGTCATGTTGAAGAGAGTTATGTCCAAGATCCAAGACAATATTGCATAAAAAGATAAAGAGCATTGGGACCTCTTTGGTTAACTGCTTGATCTCACTTTGGATGGTAAAATGATGTGAACAATTTGAAGTTAAATTTGGATTACCACATTAAGCCTCTTCACATTTTCCTTCGAGACCATGAGAAGTGCCTTACTCATATAAGTGAGCTTAAAAATTCAATTTAGGATAGAGAATTAGATGCTTTCAAAGATCAACGTACTTAAAGAGTCATCTCCATGTAATTCAGATGTCATTTGTAAACTTAAGAAAGACATTTGCACCTTGAAAGATAAAAAGATCATTCATGAGTCCTTATTGGATGATTGTTATATTGAACTGACTAAGCTTCATGCTTGTGTGGAAGTAGATACTACAAAAGTAATACTTTGTAATTGTTGTCTCTTTTAGAGAACATAAAAATGTGCAAGTATACACGATTACAAGTAATAATATTTGTAAGTAAAGATCGTTTCCACGGAGATTTGTTACTATAGTTTGTTGAGTACTAAAATTATTTCTTTCTGATTTTATTCAAAACAATCGTTGATTAAGAAAAAAGTAACATAAGAAAATAAAAGAAATCTAGGATTACAATTTTTCACCAAACTAATCCACTCAAATCATGTTATTTTCTTTTGATTTATATTTTTTAGTACATTTAATTTGTCAACCGAAAACTTCTTTTTTTATTCATACATCTCTTCCGAGCTCCGTATAAACACACCTCGTTAAATTAATTCACTATATCTCTATGAGAATTAAATTTAATAAGATTCATTAAGTTCTAAGTTTTCAAATGGCCACACATACAATTAGGGTAGATTCCTATCCTTCATCATACATGTCATTCTATCTACGAGCAATATACACACAAATGCCTCTTCCAAGTTTATTTATGTGCCACAGATCGTTTTGATAAGATTCGTAAATAATCAAAAAGCATTAAGCACAAAATAGAACGAACAAATCGAACGTCTTATAAATCTATCAAAAATAATTAAAATCAAAGCTTCATAAATTTAGATAAAATGCAACCCTAGAAAAATTAAATTACTTCATAGATTGAAAATAAAAATTCCAACAGTTCGAGAAAATGAGATGAAGAACAAAAAGAAAATTAAATAACTTCAGATCGTAAATATTTGGCACCGGTAGAACACAACAGAAGCCAAAAATGGCTTCTGCGTGTTCCACAGTCCAGTCCCGAATACTACTAAAAATCCAAAACTCCAAAAAACTCTTCTAAACTCTATCATCTTATCTCCTATTTATAGCTAAAAAATATATCAAAAATATTAAAATTTAATACATGCGGGGGGACAGAGAAGTGTGGGACAAATAATAAATTAAAACGCGCGGGGGACAAAATTGTATCGAAAACTGGAATGAAAACGCATGAGTGGCGAGCCGTGCGTTTCTGTTTTTCTTTTCAATAAACTCTACCACGTGTCACGATCTGATTCGCTAAAACAAATAGTGGGACACGTGGCAGCACCTCATTTGTGCACGGAATGGGCGCACGCAGAAACTGTCGCACGGGATTGGGGCGCCGAGAAAGTGCGGCAACGGCTGGAACGCGGGCTTGATCCTGTGCTTTCGCGCTCATTGTAACATGACACGTGTCGGAACATGATTTTCTGCAAGAATAAGTGGGACACGTGGCATATTATGGTTTGTGGAATAACCGGGCGCACGTGGATCGGCCGCACGGGAAAGCGGGCGCGCGAAGGTGGGGGACAGGGTCTGCACGGCGTCAGACGGGTGGGTCCCATGCTGCATGCCGACCTGCGCGGCAGGTGGGCCCCACTGGCATGCCGAGCCGCGCGATAGAGGAAATCCCTGCACCCATTCTCCTTGGTCGGGTTTGAATAATATGTGTGCATCCTAACCGTTGATGTGTTGATCTGACGGTCCACGGTGAAGCGTGGATGATGCCGCGTGGAATTTCTCTCCTGCGCAGAAAAATAACTTTTATCAATTGTATTTTCACCCACAAATATATTTCAAATTATATTTTAAACTTTGTTTAATTGCAATACAACCCTTTTTGTAATTTAAATTAAATTTTACACTTTTAATAATTGAAATTAAGCCCGATTTTAATTTAAATTATATTTTTAACTTTTATAAATTGCAATTAATCACTCTTTTATTTGAAATTATATTTTTGGACACAAATTTGCCATTAAGAACGTTTTTGATACAATTTATTTAATTTTCTTAAAATATATAAAAAACAGTAAATACTAATTTATTAAACTAAAAAATTAACTAAAAATAGAGAAAACATAGCAATTATAATTAATAAAATAGATGAAAATAACTATATAAAATACAGTTATCATCAGTAATCCAACCTTCTAGAAAAATAATGGTTAAGACCACCTTCAATGAAGTTGGTAATACATGGTCCTTTTGAGACATTTGTTATGGTAAGTTATTAAAGCTCAAAGATATTCATGCTTACTCCCCTATTACTGCTATAATTCATAAATCTTATCTTCTTATTAAGATTTCTAACAATTCTACCATCAATACATTGATTTTATAGAGCTTGTCTCTTTCTCTTGTCTCTTACAACTTTGGTTACTTCTCCATCTCTAACTCTCTTAAAGATTTTCCAAATTATGATAGGGATCTTTTGAGTCATATGGAATAAGTGTTGAATCTTTCTATCTCTTTAACTAGTGAACCCATAACCTTATAAGATATTGCTATGATGATTTGAAATGAGTTTAAGTCTTCTCTTGGTATTACTAATGATGATTACAATCTCAATTATAATGTGGTTTATACTGCCATGAAGGCTCAAGCATCCAATAGTTGGTACTTTAATAGTATATGCTCTTGACACATAATTAGAGATAGGTCCTTCTTTACCAAGTTAACTCTCACTAATGAAGGATTTGTTATGTTTGGTGATGGAAATAAGGCATTAATCTGTGGTAAAGGATCAATCAATGCTCATAGTATTCCTAAGCTCATGGATGTTCTGTATGTGGAAGGACTCAAGGCTAATCTTATTAGTGTTAGTCATATATGTGATAACAAGTTCACTGTCAAGTTTACTAAAAAAGATTATGATCGCCATACAAATTATGTGTGCAATGAATTTACAAGTATACGTATAGCAACAAGTAATATAATGATAAGAAAATATGGTTCATGCAAAGATTAGTTTATTATAAACTAATTTTTTTTTAAAATAAAAATAAATATTTTTGTGTTTTTATATTTTAAGAAAGCAAAATTAAAATAACTAAAAGTAAATAACAATAATTAATTAAATCAGATTCGGTAACTAAGAATATATATGAGAAAATATATAATAATACTTAATCCTAAATTTTCTAAACATGTGAATAACTAAAATTCTCTCAATATAATTATCAATTAATTACACGATGAATTAAATCTAACTTAGCATTTATTCCTTTCCCAAATAAATTACACATCATATAGTAATTAATTTAATCACACTTTCATGTCAATTAAATTACATACTACTCATTAAGTTCATCAATTATGGATCACATAAATAAGAATCATATATTTGTGCCTAGAAACTATGCATGTTATTTAATCAAGATAAATAATTAAATAATTATCTCAAATTTATTTAATTGCCTCTATAGATAAGTTGTTGGCCAAACAATTAATAACATAAAAATAAGATTAAATAATATAATTGAATTAAAATTATAATTGGGGTAAAATATTAGATCATCACATGGTAAAAATTAGGTTCATAAGATCCTTAGATTAATAAATTAACTAGACATAATTTTGCCCATGAAACTCATTTTTCATAAAGAAAGAAAAAAAAATGATAAAGAAAAGAGTAGAAGAAGAAATACAATTAATCTCTTGAATTGTAGTACTAATTTTCTCTTGAATCTCCACCAAAATTGCATCTTCTTTTGAATTTTTCTGTATTTTTCTCTCTTTTTAGCTCTAAAAACTAATCAAAATTATGCTAATGACAACTCATTAGGGTTTATGGGGTAATTAGGTACTTAAATATGACTTAAGTACAATCTGAACCATTAGATCAGCTTCAAATCAAGGGTTGAGATCAAAACAAGCAAAATTAAATATGTTATCCAATCACAGCACGACATGTGGCACACAAAATTTACTGGGTGAATTAGAGCGTGACGGGTGGAAAGGGAGACCAGTCCGAGTCAATGCATGCTGAGTCAGTGCCATATGGCACAATGTGATTCACCGATGCATATGACATGGTGCTCTGGTGGATCGCGGGGAGCAATTGCGTGATGACACGTGTTAGTGTGGTTTTGTCGCGCTCCAAACTCGAATAAAATGTCGTATTGACACGTGCCATGTGCTATGTTTCTCCTCACACACAACGATTTATGATTTGTTATCCAACTTGCATGGTGTCCATATGGCTTACCCAGTCAATTTTTTTCTTGCGTGGCGGGCCACTCGTTAGCTTTTGATCAATCATGCATTAAAATTCTTAAAAAATCCATAAAAATTTCAAAAAATTCAAGAAATTATATTTTCATTCCTTTCCCTAAAAAGCTTATATTTTAATAATTTTAGTCCCAAAAATACTATTTATTAATTAAAATAAGTAAATATTAAGTACAAAAGTGCGCTAATGACTTTACTTTCATAGAGTTATCCCACTCTCAAACTTAACTTTGTGCTTTTCTTAAAGTAAAGCCAAGTATAACTAAAAAATAATAATATGCATAGTATATTCATAAATGTACTTCTATTATTACATGCATATTTCACAAAAAATATTTCTCTCAAAAGTTGTACAATCCTATAATGAGGAGGTTCACATATTCATCAATCAACGTTCCATCAATACAAGGATATGCAAGGTTTTTGAAAATTTGATTTTTGTGTGTGTGTGTGTGTGCGCTACACATGATATCATCCAATGCATTTATGAAATCAACCTATATGAGTATGCTAATCATTTCAATCTTAGAACAAGTCTCATAAATCTATTTTTCACTTCTCTATCCACTATTATAAATATGCACTTAGCTATAGATTAATAAGAACTTTACATGATTGTAATATAAGGCTTAGGTGGGGGTCGATAAATGAAGACATTTAGGCTCTTTCCACACCTTAGCTTTCGTTTTATTCATCATGTACTTGTTAGCTGCAATTGAGGTTTAACTTGATATTTCAGTGTACCATCTTTTGTCATTCTTTTCATATTCTTTTATTCCACATCTCTTTTCAATTCCATTTTATTTTTCTTTAGAGTGATAATTGTATTGTGAGTTTTGCTGCTTCTTTTTCTAGGGTGCATTACATTTCACCTTACTTTATAGCACAACACATGTTTGTGTTTTTTACTTTTCATACAAGCTAAAGGTGCAAGGATAAAGGTAATGCTTATTAGTTAGACATAAAATGTGGTTTAAAGATATCAATGGTTCTTTGTTAAGCTCAAATGGGTGATTACAGATATTAACAATAGTTAGCTTGAAAGGCTCAATCAATCCAAATAAGGCCTAAATCATTTCTCTTGCTAAATATTATTTAGGTTTCTCCTCAAGGGATGATCAAATAGATTCTAAAACTTGGTAGATCTCATCGACTAATATTAACTACTACAAATTTTCTCTTAATAAGCATACCAAAATCAATCATGAACATGTGCATAAAAATTTGAATCAATTCAATCAAAGCTAGCAAGCATATCATATGATTAATGTGAATATCTTAATAAATATGTTACATTTTTTATCATATTCATGACAACTAATTTTTATCATTGAGCACATATGTTTCATATTAAGCATGTAATCATTTAGTATCCATATATTTGTTAATTATTTCCAAATCATGATTAAAAACATCCTACAAATTAAAAAAAATTAAAATTCATACTAAATACTAATGTAGAGAATGAAGTTCCCTCCCCCAAACTTAAATTACACATTATCTCCAATATGCACATATAAATATGAAAAAGTAAAAGGAAAGAAAACTCACTTAGTCATGTCACACCATATTTGTCATTGAAATGCTCAATCTTGTTGCACCATTTATCTCCATATGTATTCACCTATAAAATAAAAACAAGGAAAATATAAGTAAAATAACGTTGGGTTGCCTCCCAACCAGTGTCACGTTTAGCATTCTTGACTAGATGGTCATATCAACTTCTAAGGCACATCCCTTTGTGTCCATTACTTTTGAGTTTTCCTTGAAACAATTTGGTTCTTGATTTTTTTCAATAATACTTTATATTTTGGTTTGCAAACATGGTGTTCAATTCTCTTCTCATGCCATATTTTTGTTTTCTCTTTGAACTTTTTGGCATTATTATAAACACTCCACCGTAACTCATCTAATTTATGTATTTCTAACATCTTTTTTAGCTCTTTGTTAAACTCTGTTGCTTTCATACTTGATTGGGGATGAGATGGTAAAAGTGTGAGGTCTAAAATTAGTAACCCTTTATTTAATGGTTTGAGCTTAGAACATATCTCAAAATTTTCCATAAATGCCCTTTATACACACATGAGATGCGCATCCACCAAAAAGTTCGCACAGTCCACAATATCAACATTTGATTCCATACTTTCAAAGTTAAAACAGATTGAGTTTTTTTCCTGGTAAGTTTATGTCCTTATTTATAGTATCATGTGCTAAAGTCTTAAGTGTGGGTGACTCAATAGATTCTTTTAAGTTGTCTCCACACTATATAACATTTATCCTTAAGAATTCATTTGGATTATCAATATTAGGGGGTTTAAATGCTTTAAAACTTTAAAAATTATTTGTTTATCCTACACTCTCATTGTAAGTTCACCTTTTTGTCATCAATGAGTACTTTTTGGGTTACTAAGAATAGATGATCAAGTATGATAGGAAAGTCATGGTCTTCTTCCATGTCTAGCATAATGAAGTCTACTTGAGAGATGAATTTGTCTATTTTTACTAGCACATCTTTTACCATGCCCCGAGGTCTTTTAATTGACTTGTCTGACAACAATGTTACTAAAGTGGGTTTAGCTTTACCAACCCCCAATCTCTAGAAGAACAATAACGACATGAGGTTAATGTTGGAACCTAAATCACATAGTGCTTTGCTAAAACGGATGTTCCCAATAGTGCAAGGGATGTCAAAACTACCTAGATCTTTCAGTTTTTGTTGTAGTTTTCTATCTAGGATGGCATTACAACCTTTAGTCAAGGATATTGTTTCATGATCTCCAAGCCTTATTTTCTTTGGCAGTATATCTTTAATGAATTCAACATAAGACGACATTTCTTCAAGTGCCTATAAAAATGGTATGTTTATATGTAGCTTATTGAAGACTTCAAGAAATTTTGAAAACTACGTATCTAACATTTGCTTTGTATTCTTTAAGGGAAAGGATTAGTGGGTTTGTAGAATTTTCTCTTTTTTGACTGAATTATTTCCTTTTCATTACTCTCTTTATCCACTAATTCCTCCCTATCCTTTTTAATTTCCTATTTTTCCTCATCCTTTTCTATCTTATGTTCCTGTTCTAATTTTTTACCATTCCTTAAGTTTATGGCTTTGCACTGGTCCTTACCTTCTCTTCATGGGTTTAAAATTGTGTCACTTGGAATGTTACTTAAGGTCTTTGACTTATAACTTGAGCAAGTTGCTCATTTGGTTCTCCAAATTTTGAATGGAAGCCTCTTGAGTTGACACTTTTGCACTAAATGATTGGATGAAGTCTTTCATCATCCTTATTAAGGCATTTGTATTGTCCTTAGTAGGTAGCTTCTTCTCTTGGGCTTGTGATTGGTGTGATTGTTGAAAGCCAAGTGGTGGAAAATGATTGACGCTTGAATTGATTACCACCTTGATTGTTGTTATTCCAAGAGAAATTTGGATGTTGTCTCCATCTTGTGTTATATTTGTTCAAGTATGAATTATTGTTTCGATTCATATTACTCACATAGCATACAGATTCAGGATTACTTGGATAATTATCAAACAAATAAGCTCCACCACAAAATACACACGACACTCCTGAATCTTGGACTTGGTTTATACCCGTTGGCAAGTTTTGATCTTTCAAAATATTAACCAATGATGACACTTGAGCTGCAAGTGCTGTGATATCATTTACCTCATGTTTTTCGACTACTATTCTTGTGACTGTCATTCTGTCCATTAGTCATTGATAATTATTACTAGCTATTTTCACAAGTAAATAGCATCACGATATAAAAAATTTGACCTTTTAATTTTTTATATTTGAAAATGTTTCAATTTTTTTGTAATCTTACAAAACTAGTATTCCTTAAAATGGAGAAAAGTTTTTTATAAGTGATCTCACGATATTTTTTCAGCAAATTAACATGATTATAAACAATGTATAAGGTATTTCTACATTTTAAAGGCAACATTTTAATGCAGCAGTTTGTGAAATATATTCATGTAGTTCATTTCAACAATCCCAATTAAAAAAATGCTCTAAAAAGCACAATTGGCTTAAATAGAATGTTATATATATCAAGATGAAGAAGGGTAACTTTGCAGTTTTATGTTAACAGGAAAGAAAATATAAATAATGACGTGGAAGTTCATAAGAAAAAAACCATATCAATTACTTTAAAGTGCCATAGTATACCCTTTAGTGTAGGAAGAGAGCGTACGCGCCGCGTGGGCTCAGATTCCATCATTTAATAAGTATGTGGATGTGTCCTTGGGTATTTCTTATTTTGAAGCTGTTTTTTTCTCTCTCTGAGATCCAAGTAACTATAATGGGACCCTTTTGAGCATGGCAGTATTATATAACTCTGTCAGTCTTTGTGCAGTGTAGTCGAATAGTAACAAAAGAGACAATAATTCTGATTAGTCAAAATGTATTATGTATATATGATGATTCCAACCCAATATTATTTGGAGAGAGAAGCTATATATATGGGACTCGTTGACCTTCTTGTCACCTCATCATTGTTGACATTCAAGCGATAACCTCTTCCTCTTTGTACCTTTTCCCATGTGTGTGAGAGAGACTGGCATATTGTATACATTCGATAATGGATAACCGTGTGTGAGGAAAAGTTTATATGAGTTATCTGGTGAAATTTGATTATTTTAAAGAAGATAGAATTGATACTTATAATAAAATGGGTTCTTATTATGCAAGTACATGTATCTATATAAAAATTTCAATTGGGAGATTATTTGACTCATATGTAAACTAAATACATCTATCTAAAAACATCTCTTGTGTGAGAAATGCATAGTCGTGGAATAGTTGATGAAGTATGAGCTTTTAAAATATTAAATAAGAATAAATAGATTTTTTAAAGATTTTTCTACCGTTAAATTTTGAATTATTTTGAAAGTATAAATAAAATTTAAAAAATGATCAATTGAAATTGTAAAATTCTAAATATGTAGCATAAGTACATGAGATCGATGAAGTAGGTATGTATTTAGAACACTACATATTGGTCAATTATAGATAATTTGAATACCTTGAAAAAGTACGGATAAACTATTTATTCTAATAATATTTTTTTATTGATAAAAAAATAATAATATCATGATCACATAAAGAAATACATAATTGAACATAAATATATGACATCATATATAGTTTTGTACTATATTTATATATAATTTTGCTACTAATATATAGCACAATTAAATAAATTGCTGTAAAAATTACATATGAAATATGATATGTAACTATAAAATATTACACAAATGTTTTATGCTCTCATATCTTATTTGAACTGTTGAGATATAAAGACGCAATTTTCTCTTTTATTCTTTTATAAATCTCAACCGTTCAAATATGTTATTGTATAAAAACTTGTAATATTTTATACTTATTGATTCATATGGTACTATTTGCATGGATGAAACTAAATATCTGTTGAACCGAGCTAGCAATATCTTCAGCATTGAACCTCGTTTCACCTACAACCTGCACAAAATTTTACAAAATTATATAATTAGATAAATTCAAAATACGCTAATAAATAATTACAATTTTCAACACTTAATTAAATCATCAATCTAAAATATATATATAACATCAATACCTTGACATTGAATGAATAAAGAACGGTTTGTTCAATGGTAGTAATATTAGTATGGAGGATATTAAACTGCAAATCTTCGAGTGCTGCTATGGTCTTAATAAGTTGACTTGGTCTTCTCCTAGATAATATTTTGATTATAGCATCAAACCCTAAGAGCTTTACTTCAACATCAGCCAAACAAGACTTATTCTCAGCAGTTTCTTCTCGGATCCCGGTTTCAAAATCCACAAACTTTATTTGATCAGGTGGGAGAGGCAAAGTAGCACCTGGAAAATATGGTACTATTGGTTGATGATGATCAGGTTGTACTATACCAGCTGGTACAACTGCAATGTTATTGTTAGCTGAATCAGTAGTACCACCTATTTGTATTACTCTTGATTCCTGATCTCCAACTAGTCTACGCCTCTTTTGTGATTCCAAACATTGAAGAAGTTGTTCCAATTCCCTCACAAACTCTATAGCTCCACCAATTATAGAAGCTTGATCTCCCTATATTTTGTTAAAATTAAATCAAATCCATTAATTATAAATAAATAAATTAAATATCAATAAAAATTTAGTGAGAATGTCACCGGTAATCTTATAACTTCAAGTAAACGAGCACATTAGTTTTATAATTTTTAACTGAAGTACTTTAGTAATATAAATTTTAAAAAATATACACTTAGTATTAAAAATGATGCACATAAATCGTATAACTCTAGACTTTTAGGGTTAAAGTAAGTATTTTCTTAAAGTTATATACCTAAAAGTGTTTCAGTTGAAAATTATAAAACTAAAACACTTAATTTATAAAAGCTATAGGATGCCCTTACTCAAAAAATTACCCTTTGTACATACGAGCCTGGCATGAGAGATCTGAGAACTCGAAGATGTTCGTTCATTTGTTTCCTTCTATTTCTTTCAACAGCTATGTGAGTCATACGTTGACTCTCAACTTCTTCGGTTGTCTTGACACTTCTTGGCCTTTTTCTTTTGGTATTATTCTTTGTTGGTTCAGAAATTGTATTAGGGTTCGTCTTATGAAAACCATCTTCATGATCTCCAAGAAATTGAAGCTGCATATGAGCTGATGAAGGATTGTTATTATTATTATTATTATTACCCGAAACACGAGCTTCGTCATCTTCTCTATACCTCATGATCATATCTTGATCTTGTACAGCAGGATTTGTAAGGATATTATTTATAGATTTATCCTCAAATTTATCATGATTTAGAACAGGCAACTTAAGGAAGCAAACAGAATCCATCCCTGAATCTTCGTAGTTAGGGATCTTTGTTTGATTTAAGGCCAATTTAGGTCCAAAATCTGCAAACTGCATCACATCTGCAAAGCTTAACTTATCAAAAGAACTTGAAGTAGAAAAGTTATGATGTTGTTCTTGTATTTGTTGTTGATTGTTGCTTAGCAAGTAATTGACCATTCCATCATTCTCTTCATTCGTTGAAGTTTCGCCGACATGAGACTGCTGTTGGTGGTGGTAATCTATGGTGTAATCGATCCCGGTGGAAAAATTACAAGGCATAGAATTAGCCTGAAATGAAATGGGGCAAAACAACATAGTGATATATAATACTTTAAAATTAATATATATCAATAAAAAGAAATAAACAGTAGTGCATATGATAAGTACGTAGCTAGAGCTAGTATGTATTACCGAGTAGTTCTCTTCTTTCTCCATCTCTAGCTATTTATATACTTGTGATTATTACTTGAATCCAAAAAACCCTAATTCAACACGTACATACTACCTTATATAAATAACTCCACCTGAAAAGGTTAAATATATTAGAAACAAATCAATAATTATCAATTAAGTTACATGTAATAATATAAATTAATCAGAAACAGATAATAATTAATCATGGATGATAATTAATCAACTAGTTAGCAAGCTAACATCTTAAGGTCATGGAAAAGAAAAGAAGTAAAAATTAAGAAAATTTAATTTGCATGGAAATTAATAAAATAATTAAGAGAAATATAGTTAACATATATATATATATATATTATGAACCTGAATAATGTTATGAAAATATTGAGATCTAGTACTGAAAATCAAAGGTGGTGGGGTTATGTAGATTCAAGATCTGACGAGCTACAAGTTAAAAGTTGAAATAAACTGAACATTGGAAAGGGCCAGAGTTGGTTTCCCGTGAGAGAAACCTATGCATGTATATATATTATGTAATATGTATACACGCGTATACACAAATTAGAGAAGAGAGAGATGGATGTGAGAGAAAGAGAGAGATCTAGGGAGCCTAGTGGATTAATTTCAAAGTCACAGTTTCACCTCACTTTCACCACCTTTTTATTTATGTGTGTCACAGGTAAACAACGCTCTTCCTTCCTCCTCATGAATCTTATTATGGCTCATTTCAACACTTTTGTAGATTTTATAGTTAATTTCAACTTTTAATTTTCTCTTGTTTGGAACATACATGATCTTCATCTTTTTATTTTTTATTTTTTTTTTAAATGAAAATTATTAAATTAAATATAAAAATAAGAGAGAGAGAAATGAACGTAGTAATTTAAATGAATGGTGTAGATATTATCATAATATTTTTAATTTAAAACTATTTAATAACTTTTAAAATTAAAAAAAATTAAATAAGATAGAATCAAATATTATCAATTAAGTTTGAGTAACTCAAAGCATTTATGATTTGATTAAAATCTCATTGGTGTCCGCATCCTAATCCAAAAAATAAAATGGATATGCGTGTTCATATATACTACCGGTAAGGCTACCACCTCCTCTACGCTAAAAAAACTATTATTTTTAATTATTTTTTAATTTTGTAATGAAATTTATTTAAAATTTTTATTTTTTTAGAGTTTTAATCGCTATAAAAAAATTAGTCTTTATATAATTTTTTTTTATATATCGTTTTTACTGTATCAACTCTAACTCTTTTTAATTCCACACGTTATATGTATTTGAAAGGTAATATATGAATTGTGAAATATATTTAAATCTTAAAAATAATAGAAAATAATTTTGTTGTTACGATATGATGTAACAATCTTAGATTATAATCACTCAAAATCACAATATACATCCTTGATAGTTTTAAGACGATTTCAATATTCAAATGAAGATTTGATCTACATCATATTATTTGATAAAACATTTACAAATATCATTGACATTTCTTAGTTTAAATTTTTTAGAGTGTTGAACTACCAATAAATTCTATCTTAGTTTATTAGAGTTGAAATTCTTTCTTTAAACCCTATTAATCCAATTATTGAATTGTAATTACTTGGTCTACATGGTTCATAGAACCAATATTTATAGAAGAGTAATAAAATGTATAAAAATATTGTTAACCTTTCTTCCATTAACTTAAATTTTTGGAATAGTTGAATTTTGAACAACTTTTGACATTATTCATTTGAAATTCATATGTTTAATTTTAATTAAGAAAACAACACATATTGGATCTACATCATATCATTCATTCAAAATTCACACAAAACATGTGAATCACGCAAACATATAGTAAAAGAAATAAAATATTTCTAATAATTTCGAGAACTTCTATGTGTAAACATATTTAATAAACAATGATTCTACTCTCACCACATTAAATCATACAAACACAACATGTAACATGATAAACTTGTCTGTCGTAACACATGCTATAACTATGCTTAAGCTATCCAACATTATCAACACAACATCTAATCTAAGTAGATATTAGCTCACCTTAGGAACTCTATTACCATATGATGTGATTAACTACTGATGGTTCACCTCTTAGCATGCAAAGACGTGTGCTCTTCACCTATGGACTCTAACATTATCACTGCATAGGCTTCTCACTTATGGGAATCGTTGCATCCTTGCAACATCTAGTCAACACACAACAAACAAACACTGAGAATTATTACCACAAAGGCTCCTTATGGGAATCATTGTTACCTTGAAAATATGGCCAACTTAGGGCAAACCAATTATGAGAGAAACTTCTCAAATGGTACGACTCTTCACTAGCCAAATTCTCACTCAATCTCATATTTTTTTACTTCATATTGGTGTTTGAAAATATGAGAGAGACTTATCGTTGATATCTTATGTCCTATATTTCTTGGACCTAATACTTAGAATGCAAAATATGCCAAGAATGGACTTGGAAAGTCTGGAGCAAAAATGGATAGAGATTCTCCCTTAAATTTGGGCCATAAACTAAGAAGATATGGTCTAAAATTATAGAAAAATAAAACCTCACAAACACCTTGCTAACCCTCAATAAGGAAACTATCATAAAAAAATTTCCCTGGTGGCCACTAGATGAACCCTCATTGGACTCGTCAATTCCAACTCATAAAGCCATGTGTCACACGATAGAAAGCTCAATGAACAACTCATAAAAATAAAAATAAAAATAAAAATAAAGGCATTCAACACTCCAAAAAAATTTCTTATCCTTAATAGAATGATCCCATGACAAGAAAACACTCAAACCAACAATGCACACTAAATTCAAACTAATGTGAGTATGTGAAATAAGAAAAAACATAACTATGTTTTGAGTGATATTGGATCACTAGTAATCAACCTTACAAAAGGCAGACATAAATATAAAAAATAATAATATATACTTGGTGTTTTTCTCAGTAACACAATCTCTTCCTCTAGCTTTTCATGAAAAAAATACTATTTAACTCTAATAAATACTAGCCATAAAACATAATACATCCATGCAAGATGTACCAAAGGAGTTCATTTCCATGAATGAACCCTCACTCATAACTAATACACCCCAAACACCCTTATCTTTAGTGCATCTATCTTGTTGTGCTCTATCCATCTTGATGATTCACTAACCATCTTGAAGATCCATTCCATGTTACAAGTCTATATGATCCACTGTGCTCTAACTAAGCTTCAACCTTGTTGTGCGATCTGTAGGTACACTTGTATCTATGCATATAAAAAGACACATACTTGTGAAAAATAAACGTGAATGCATACATGTTAGGATATAAGCCCTTAAATACAAATTTTTTGTATTTTAAATTATAGAAATTAGAATAAATAAAAGTATATTATATTCAATTACATTTGTTATCTTATTATTTAAATAAATTACAAAATCCCTTATTATTCGAGTCAATTTGCACTTATTATATATGAGTATATATAATACAATTGAGTACCGGTATAATAATCAAAGTAGTATGTGTTAATTAATTACGTTGATGACCTTTAGTTATGTCTCTAGTATGGCCTATATCTATTTGGAATGGTGTGGCCTTGATTTGGGACAACTGATGTAGAGACATAATAGGGGGTACTTATATATGACAGAGCTCATGCAGAATAGAACCAGACATATTAGAAACACTATCAACATTATTTTACTCATTTTTGTTTCTTTGTGTCACTTTTTGAACATGTATATGATGAGCTTAATTTTGAGCAATTTAGTTGACCCCTTGTTGTATATCATGGCATTTAACTTATTTCAACATCATGGCATTTAACTTATTTCAAAATGCCTGATTATTGGAATAACATGCCTTATATCTTAGTGTTAAGTGTTATGATAGGTTTGAAGGTTTACTCACAATATGAGGAATCAACTACGGTTGTTCTCAAATGTTAGATATAGTATGTAATTTACAAGTATAGGGATTGTGCAAGTAGTAGGACATTTCATCGTAGAATATTAGTAATAAGTAATTGCAATATTAGGCTAACAATAAGGGAAATCGATAAATAATTGATACTACTATTAAACTAAATTATATTGAATGTACAATTTTAACATTGAGAAAAACTTAGGATTTTGAAATCCTCAAACCACTTTACATGTAATTCAATGTAATGTGTAAATGACTTTTCTAATTATGATATCTAGCTATATGATCTTAGATGTTGATGACTCTTTTTCAAGTAATCATATATAATCTCAAATAAACAATCACATTCTTATACAATTTCTCTTCCATGAAAATTAAACTCATATGAAATCATGCTACACATATATTATCATACTCTTATACTATTACAATGCATTGCTTATCCATGAATAATTCAAATTCCACTTTTTAAGCTAAAATATAAATCTCATAATCATAATCATAATCATGTAACTAATAGCCAAATTGAAGCATTAAATATAAGATGAATTAAGATATCGATAAACTAAAGAGAAAAATCATACAGTGAATAAGTTTAACCAAAATCCTAAATAATGAGCCAAGCCACTTATCATTCTAAACACTATCAACAATAAAATAAATGCGTTCATGGAAAGAATTTAAATCAATAAAGAAAGAATTATAGAATTCTATGATGAAATCTAGCTCTGGACTTATCAATATCCTTCCAATTACTCTTAATGGTGGGTCTCTTTGCTCTTACTCATGGAAAGTGTGAAAGTTAATTACCAACTCCTTCTAATGGCTCTTAATGGTTGTTCACTTTGCTATTACTCATAGAAAATATGAAAATTAATTGTTTTGTTCCAAAGTGCTATTAACATGGTAAAAAATGAGCTAATCTTAACCCTTAAATGTAATCCATATAATCCAATCGAAACCTTGGTCAATCAATCTAATTGTGGCATTCTTCCAACTCGAGAGCTCTTGATCAAAATTGGAGTGAAGCTTGATCGATAGAGACCCTTGTGGATCAATTAAGTTGTGATAAGAAAATCTGCCGAAGAACCTTTGATCAAAGTCAAGCGAAGCTCGATTAATTGAGTAATTGTTATTTTTTGGAATTTTTCTTAAAATTCTATATATATATATATATATATTTCATTTGGGCTCAAATTGATGTCATTTTACCTATATTAGTACATTTATATATAAGATAAGTCATTTAGCAATATTCATAAAAAAATTGATAAATAGAGAGCTTAAAAGGGCTAAATAATTCTATTTTTGTAGAAAGTAGAGTTAATAAGATAATAATTCCTTTTTTTAGTGATTCAAAAGCTTGAATAGTTGTGCACACCTTATGTTATAATAATTAGTAGTTGTTCATAAGAATAGTGGGTAATTAAGGAAAAAGTGTAATTATAGGGGTAAAATGAATATTTAATCCAACCTTAATTATAAACTATCTATGGAGGATTGATGAACACCTAATGGTTAGATTAATGTAGTACACAAGTACATGAGGTTAAGAAAATAACAATTATGATTTAGATTTAAGTTATACTTTGGTTTTAATTATATTCTTATTGGATGAGAATTGTGCAATCCAATTGAGAATTGGATTCCCTATATCTTGTGACATATGTAAAATATCATGTGACATATGGAAAATAAGAGAATGAGGGTGATTAACTTGAATAATCAAGAGTGCCCACATGTTCCATCCATAATCGTTAGGAGAGGCTTGGAAGAACAAATCTTACAATCTCTACTTGAAAGGTTAAAGCTTTTTATCTTGTATGTTTACTTATCCTTATAATTAAATAAATTACATCGTAAAGATCTTTTATGCTTACTTTTTTTTGTTATAGACTTTCGTTGCATTGGTAATGAATTGATATTTATCTCAATATTCATGTTGAAAAATAACAATTGGTATGAAACTTATGATATAATTAAATTGGTTATCCCTTTATGTATATGATGAAAGATTTATGGTAGGTCTTATGATGCAATTATTTTTATATAGATTAATTCAAATTTTGAATGGAAGTTATTTATGATGGTAATTTTGGTTGGTTACTTTGAATTTCTACATTTAGAAAAAGTGTACATCCCTTCCAAGGATACATGATTGATGTAGACTAGATTTTAAATTTTTTGATTTTTTTAGGGTTTTTTAGGTCATGTTTTACTATTGCAATTGCTATTCTTAATTATTGGGATCAAAATTATAGATTTTACAATATCAAAAATATGAGTCATACAAATCAAAAAATTGCTAAATTAGTTTCATTCAGATCACACGGGGTCACAATGACCTAATGCTAACATTGATTGGCGTCTCAATGGTTTTGCTTGAAGTTGGGAAGGAAAATGCTTTATTATGGCTGATGTTTAGAGTAATGACTTTGCTTGCTACTAATTTGGTCATCACTTAGCTAGGTAGCCATTGGACCTACTTTATGCATGTGTGTGGAATGTGTTGCTCATCTAGCAATGCCCGATTGTTAGGCTGAGATGCCTTATATCTTGGTGTTATGTGTTATGATAGCTTGGTAGGTTTACTCACAATATGTAGAATCCAATCTAGTTGTTCTCGAATGTTAGATATGATATATGGTCCACAAGAAACAACCTTACAAGTAATATAGTGTTAAAGCACAATTTTTTTTTATTATAAGTCATATTTGACTTTGCATAAACAATCACATTCTCATGCTATTTGCCTTATACAAAAACTAAACTCACATACAATCATGATACATATGCATTAGTCATACTTTTGCCCTATTCCAATCACTATGTTAATTAATATATGAATAATTCAAATTCTGCCTTTTTAAGATAGAAAATAGATCTCATAATAATGCAATTAATGGTGAGTTAATTGAAGTATTAAGAATAAGATTAATTAAGATATCAACTAAAGAGAAAAATCATATAATTACATTTTTTTATTACATTCTAAGTGATTAGGTTTAATCAACATCCTATATTATGAACCTAGTCACTAATTGTTCTAGACATAATCAATAAAAAAATGTTTTTAGGAAGAATCTAAATAAATAAAGAAAGAGTTACAATATTTTATAATAAATTTGGCTTCAAACTTGATCAATCTTCAACTCATTCCAATCTTTTGAATTTATTAAACTATGATAAGAAAATCTACCTGATCAAGACCTTCGATCGAAGTTGAGTGAAGCTCGATAGATCAAGTGAGTGGTAGAGTTCATAATTTTCTTAAAAGTGTTATATCTCATCCATTTGAGCTTTAATTGATGTTTTTCCATCTACATTAGCACACTTATACATAAGATCAATAGCTAGTTTAGAATGGATAAATAACTCTACTTTCGTAAAGTTATCAAGATAATAGTTGATTTGTTTAGCAATGCCAAAGCTTGAATAATTGTGCACACCTTATGATCTAATCATTTGTAGTTGTTGATAAGAATCATGGATATTCAAGGAGAAGATGTAAGGGTAAAACAAATATTTGACCTAACTCTAATTATGCTATGAAGAATTGAGCTACACCTAATAATTATATTAATAGACTAAATAAGTACATGAGGTTAAGTAAATAACAACTTTATGATTCAAAATTTTAGAGGAATAACTTTGGAATTAGTAGAATTGATCATTAATTAAGGGATTAATTAATTTGTCAAATTTAATTAAAGTTTGAATGCATGGTTTCAATGGCCCTGAGTTTACTCTATAACAATATTTGGATAATGTACAAGTGATATATAATTTAAGAACAAGAGTTTTTTTACCTATACAGATTGTTAACAACTCTTACTACTAATTACTAATTCATTAGTAAGTAAATTACTAGTTCATTAGTAAGTTAAAATAAAACAATAAAAGTTAATTGTAAAAGATTTATGAGAAATATGTGATTATAGGACTATCTTCACCACTAGCCTATAACTATATTAATCATGTCATATATGAAAATTAGTTTTTTAGGTTCTAAATCACTTTCTAGGTTAAAACCCTTCTTGAATTCATAGCTTTAGCTTTATAAATTTAGGTCAACTTAAGATTTTTCACATTTTCTTACAATGCAATTGATTAACGATACGATCACTAATAAATCTAAATCCCAAACAACATATATGTGCGCTTACTAAATTTAATTTATTTATTGCATTAAGATTAAAAAATTTGATAACTAAACTTGGTAAGATTATAACAATCGTTGATAACCTTTAACGTAGGCATTCAACCCTACTTATGATAGCAACCATAAGGTGACACTTTAAATAATAATACTAGTGATTATATACTAACATCTTAAACTATGTATAAACATATTTATGCAATAAACTAGTTTATCAATCTAATTCTTACATACATAGTTTTGACATTCAAACAAAGAATTAAACACATCAAAAATCAAGAATTAAAACTAAAATTATCATGATGTTAAATTAATTAAACCATAGGCTAGGATTTGAAATTGCCCAAAATTATATTATTAGTTTAGCTAGACAAGATTCTAAAATAATCATCATTATAATCATGGAAATCAAATAAAGAAAAATTAAGAAACAGGCGCTTATGAAAATCTCAAATCTTTATTTCAAAATCTCCTCTAAAAATTTCCCTAGATGTGCTTTGATATCTCTTGTTCCTTCTTGTAGTTTTTATGTTTTGATAACCTTTAAGGCCATTCAAAGTGTAATTGTGGTTCTAATTCAAGTTGGATTAGAATTTTCTTGATTTATCTACTTAAATGGAGAAATCTGATCTGATTCATCGGATTCAGATCAGATTGAATTAATAAAATTTTATAATTGGATTAGATTTGAAATGAAAATTATACAATCTACTTGAATTCAAATTGATAGATTTTATAATCCGTTATATTTGAATCGGACTGAATTACTATTAAATTATAAATAAATACATATTTTATTTTATAATATGTTAAATTTAAATATTATGTATATTATAATTGTATTATATTATTATTTTAGCTTAAAAAATAATATAAATGTTTATAATAATTTAATAATTGTACTTCTTATTCTTTCAATTTTTTTTAGTTATGACTATAAATAATAATATTTGTTATAAAAATATTAAATTTAAATTTAAATTTGTGTGTATCATATTTTATATATGACAATAATTCATAATAAATTTCAATCTTGATTTGACCTTATCCAATTCAAAAAAATCCGATATTTTTGGATTCAGTTTCAGATTGGTTTGGATTAATTATATCATCGAATTGGATTTAGATTCACTATCTTCAAATCCGTTCAGATCGGATTGGATTTAGATTGATCAAAAATAAATAGTTTCGATCTACTACTCACCCCTAATTGAGAGCTATATGGGACATGATTTAGATGCGAGAGTGAAAATTGTGTCAAATAATAGTTTTTCTTAGATTTGATAGTTTTATTTAATTTCTTGTTTAAAAAAGATAATATGTAATAGTAAAAAGGAAGATGACGTCTAAATCTTATTATATTAATAGTAATTATTTTTTCCTTTTTTAATAGTTTTTTACTAACTACATAAGGACAAATAATTATTTTTTATGTTTTTTTCTATTTTTCAATTTCAATTTATTTAACTTAAAATAATCTCTATATAATGCAATTGAAAAAATAATAAATAAATAAAATAAAAAAAGTTAACTTTGTGATCACTTTCTAATATTAATGAAACTAAACTATTACAAAATAGAAATACACACTGCTACAATGTTGATAGATGGTCTTGGTTTTTAACCGTGATTGTAGATCTATAAACATGTTTATAAAAATCAAGACTAAAGTAGGAGACTATAGACTCTCACATATGGTCTAAGTTTTTAACCAAGACCATATATATCATTTGGCCACTGTCTTTTACCATTTGACCATAGTCTTCCATAAGGACATGACTAAATGGTATGTCTACGATCAAAGTCTTTTATGAGACATAAAAGACCATGATCAAATGATGCATGGTCACGATATTATAAAAAATCGTGACCAAATGGTATACGTCTATGGTCTTGGTTACACGAAAATAGTGACATTTTATATTCATATTTGGTCTTAGTTATGAAAAATCGTAACCAAGTGATATGTTTTTGGTCTCGATTACATGAAAATCGTGACCTTTTATATTCATATTTAGTTTTTGTTTATACTAAATTCGTGACCATATACATCTTAATTAATCTCATTATGTTATTTTTCTGTATTTAATAAATTTAAATATTTTTTTAATATAAATTACAATAAATTTATCAATTATAATATTAAAATTCAATATTATATTAAAATTAAGAGTGAAATAAAATTTGAGAATTTATGTAACAAAACATAATAAAACTTACAAGTAAAATTTCTCTGTAAACTAATTTTGTTCGTGCCTTGAAACCAAAAATGAATGAATAGTTGACTCCATAGAACCTCCAAAAGTATAAATTGTCAGAATATATAAGCATGTGAAATTCAATAAGTCCAAAGTAGCTGCAAGTAAGTTTAAGATGCGCACATGTTAGATTTGTTTGTTTTGTTCCTTTCCTTCTATAAAATAAAAAATTAACTTGAGTGAAATATTAATAACCTGTACAAGGAAACACATGTTTTTCCATGTATTGGGTACTCTCTTGCTTATCCAATATTTTTCGAGCACAAATAATCAAAATAAGGGCTGATATGAGAGCAACTGTGCAGCCAATAAAGAAATCAGAATTTTTTTTCAAACCGAGTTAATGTTGAGAAAAAAAAATCGAAAGGAGAGAAAAATATTACTTTAATGCTATAAATTTTCTATTATATTAGAGTGAAACTTCTGTTGACTTATCTGGACAATCTGTACAGTTATTTTATTAATTATAGCTATACGTTTATGTGGTTTTCCATGCTCCATCACATGCTGTAACATAACATGCAAAAAATTGTTAAACTAAATATAACAAACAAGCTCAACCTAAATGAGTGATTAATAAATGTAAAGCATATCAGGACATGAGTAAAACAACAAGGTGCTTGCATCATTGATATAAACACCGATTAATGCAATGTAAGAGTACATTGCCACAATGAAACTATTACAAATCTCTTGATCAGTAGGCAAGATAAATAAGAAGTGATGAAAGCTTAACATATAATACAGTTTGTGTTGGAACAAGTATGTGAAAAACAATGTAAGAATAATATTACCGATATACTGAAATGAACTGCATAGGTTGAATTGCGAATTATGTCGCTCTCTTTAAGACATTTTACAACTCTATCCAAATTTATGTAAGCAAACATAGCCTCGTCGTCCCATGATGAAACATCCCAGAATTTTTTTTTCTTGTCTCGGAGCTTCATTGCATTGATGAAGTCAAGAATGCTACAACTCTAAAATTTATGTTGCTCAGAAATATGAGAAAAAAATTTTGAATTTTTTTTTTTTTTTTTGGTTTTGCTATGAAGAACCGTAGAAATGTTGAACCATTTTTGAGTTTTTAAGTTGTGTTCTTAAAATGAAAGCTATGTCCCTCTTTTTATAGCTTAAAAATATGAACATTCACATAATTATGAAAATAACGGTCACATAATTATAAAAATAAAGATAACAAAATAACAGTTTTTCTCATCAATTTTTTTATATTTAAATTCACATTATTTCCAATAATCCTCCCACTTGAATTTTATATAAAAATAGGTTTCATCGAGCAACCGATCAATTAAAATTATAAGATTGTTCATAAGCAAAAGGTGTCTATCGACTTGAACGTTTACATAGTATTGATGCTTTAGAACATACTAGAGTAACTCATAGTTTTGAACTCTATCTCTACCAACATTACACACACAACCTTTCCAAAGTGTAGTTTGAAAAGCCAGTGCTTTACGGCCATGCATATGTATCCCAGTATAGTGAATACTTTAGTAAATTTTGCCCAAAATTTTCATAGGAAGCGACCACACTTCCACATTCACATAGGCGAGTTTATCAAGAGTACTCTTGTAACTATGTACTCCACTCCACATAGAGTATAGAACTCATTAAGAGTTTAATAATTAACTCATCCTTCTCTGTTGTTTCAGGACTTCATGCTTCTAACAATATAAAATGAGACTTCATAATAGCATGATTCATCACATATCACTTCATGACTTGTTATTACCCATTGAACTTATTTCTTAGGATCTCCAATCTATAAGTTAGGTTACCATCATGAGTGACTCTTCATTCTAAGAGCATTAGTCCTATTCCTTTTGAGGTTTTGAAAACCTTCTATCTTGTTAATCCTTTCATCAAAGGATAAACCAAATTTTCATCAGAACGTACATGATCCACTCTTACAGTTCCTGTAGAGAGAAATTCTCTAACAGTACTGTGTATCTATCGTCTCTTGTTGTTATAATAACGGTTATGAATCTTTGTAATAGCCGTGATACTATCACAATGGATCAGGACAGCTAGTATTAGTCTTTTCCATAATGGGATCTCAACTAACAGACTTCTTAACAGCCTACTTCTTCACTAGTAGTAACTAGTGCTATTATTTCAGACTCCATCATAGATTGAGGCAATATTGTATGTTTCTTCCAAGAAATAACTTCACCAACAACGCTAAATATATAGCCACTAGTTGCTTTGGAGACTTCTCATAGAGTGTTCCAATCAGCATCACTGTATCCTTCTAGAACAATGAGAAACTTCTTATAATGTAATCCAAGGTTCATAGTTCTCTTAAGGTATCTCATGACCCTTTCAATAGCATTCCAATGCTCTATACTAGGTTTATTGATAAACCTATATAGTAGTCTCACAACATAAGATATGTTTGGTCTAGTGCAATTAGTAGCATAATGTAAGCTACCAATGATGCTCGTATACTCAGTTTGTCTAACACCATCTCTGGTGTTCTTGAAAAACTTTGCACTAGGATCACAAGGAGTACATACAGGTTTGCAGTTAAAGTAATTATATTTCTTTAAGATCTTTTCAATGTAATGAGATTGATCTAGAGAAAGTCCTTTTTTCAAACCTAGTAATCATTATATGAAGGATTACACTCACTTCTTCGAGATCTTTCATATCAAAGTTAGCACATGAAATATTTTTCACATTATTCACAACATGAATATTTGAACCAAAATAAGCATGTCATCCACATATAAACATATAATAGTGAAAATGTCATTTTCTGATTTATAATAAATGCATTTGTCACTTTCATTTATTTTGAATCCATGTGAGATAGCTAGATTATCAAATTTTTCATGTCATTGCTTAGGTGCTTGTTTTAGACCATAAAGGGATTTATCTAGTTTACAAACTTTATTTTCTTGATCTGGGACAATAAAATCTTCAGGTTAGTCAATATAAATTTCTTCTTCTAAGTCATCATTTAAGAAAACAGTTTTAACATTCATTTGGTGCACTACTAAATAATGGATAACAACAAGAGAGAAAAGTATACGTATGGAATTTATTCGTGTGACTGGTGAAAAAGTATCAAAGAAATCTACATTTTTCCTTTGCCTATACCCTTTGACTACAAGATGAGCTTTATACTTTTCAATAGTACCATCGGGTTTTAATTTCTTCTTTAGTATCCATTTACATTATATGGTTTTGCATCAAGGAGGTAAGTCAACTAAATTCCAAGTTCTATTATACTCAAGAGAGTCCATTTCATCATTTATGGCTTCTTCCCATAAGTTGGCATCTAAAGAAGATAAGGCTTTTTTAAGAATTTGGGGATCTTCCTTTAAGGTATAATCATAAAAATCAGACCCAAAATCCTTAAGGGTTCAAGCTTGTTTACTTCTCCTAATTTTAATGTTTAATTCCTCATTTTGTTAACTAGTTCTAGTTATGGGTAAAGTACTAGGAGACGAGCCCCCACTATTTTTCAATTTAAAGGGAAACTTATGTTCATAAAAGTCAGCAACATTTGATTCTATAACTACATGATCATTTATGTCATAGAATTTATAATCTTTACTATTCAAAACATATCCTATGAATACACATTCATATGCTCTACTAGCAAGTTTATTTCTTTTAGGATCAGGGATCCTAACATAGGTTAAACAAACCAAAGTTTTAAAATAATTTAAGTTAGGTTTCTTATTTTTCAAAATTTCATATGGTGAAGTTTTATTAGTAGATTTAGGCATTCTATTTAGCATATAGCAAACAGTTAATAAAATTTCTCCCCACTAATGGGAAGCAACACCAGAGTTTAATAAAATTGCAACAACTAATTCAATAAAAGTTCTATTTTTTCTTTCAACTTTACCATTCATTTCTATTAAAAATAATGTGCAATTTTTTCATGAATGATTCTATGAGTTTTATAAAAATCATTGAAGATATTGGAATCATATTTAGTGCCTCTATCACTTCAAAATCTTTTTATTTTTCTCTTAAGTTGATTTTCAATTTCAGTCATAAATATTTTAAACATGTCAAACGCTTTACTTTTATTTTTCATTAGATATACATAAGTATAATCTGAACAGTAATCAATAAATGTTATAAAATAGCATTTTCCATTTCTTGTTAAAGTTCCATCAAGTTCGCATATGTTAGAATGTATTAAGTCTAAAGGTTCGGATTCTCTAACTACTGACTTATGTGAAGTTTTGGTTATTTTAGCTTGATTAAAAGTCACATTTTTCAAAATCATTCAAAGATAGTTTAGGAATTAGTTCTAATGTACTAATGTTCTTGATTATGTGTTTATTAACATGACAAAGTCTAGCATGTCAAATATTAAAAGAACTCAACATATAAGCAGAAGAAGAAGCTTTATTAATTTCAACGTTCAATTTAAGCATGCCATCAGTGGTGTACCCTTTCACAACAAAAATATTATTTTTAGTTATTATATATAAATCAGCTCCTATAGTTTGAGTAAACCCAGCTTTGTTAAGAAAATAACCTAAAACTAAGTTCACTCTCATCTTTAGAGTATGCAAGATATCCTTCAAGATGACAGTCTTTCTAATGGTAAACTTCCTTTCCACCTTACCAGTACCAGTAACTTTAGTGGAGTGGGAGTCACTCAACAACACTTTCTTATCCTCAGACTCAAAATAGGACTTGAACATGTCTTGATCATAGCAAACATGCCGAGAAGCACCAGTGTCCACTCACCACCCCTAAGATCCACCAACAAATTAATTTCAAATATCATAGCAACTAGTTGATCTTCGATAAGGTTCGCATATGGGGTAGGAAGATTCCTGTTCCGACAGTTCCTAGCCAAGTGGCCAGGTCTGTTACAATTATAACACATGAATGTGTTATTTCTTGAGGGGGTTTGAGGTCTATTCTGGGGAGGATAATCTATGTTTCTATTTTGGTGGTTACAGTTTTTGTTATTATTGCGATTTTGAGTTTTCATGTTATGTCACTTTAGGTTTTAAAATTGCAGAGGAGGATTTCTTATTGGTACTGTTGTTTGATATAACGAGTACTTCATTTCTTTGATCTTGTTTTTGGGCTTCTTCTTTTATTCTTAGACGAGTTATAAGACTTTCTAAAGAAAATTCTTTAGTTTTATGTTTAAGTACATTCTTAAAATATTTCCAAGCAGGGGGTAATTTATATATAATTACAGCTACTTGAAATTGTTCATCTAAAGCCATACCTTTAGAAATTATTTCATATGCTATCTTTTATAGTTCGTGTGATTGAGCTTCCACATATTTTCCATTAATCATTTGGTACTTCATGTATCTACTGACAACATACTTCTTAGTTCCAGCTTCCTTAGTGTCATACTTCTTTTGAAGTGCATCCAAAATTTCCTTAGGAAACTTATTAGAATTATAATAGTCATACAAGTCATCAGCTAATCTATTAAGAATAATTTTTTTGAATAGAAAATCATTTTCCATCTAGGTGTCTAAATCCTTTGTTGTAGCTTTAATAGGAGGATTATACAGTGTTGGTTTTTCAATAGTAAGAACAGAAGCGACCTTTTTCATGGTTAAGAAAAATAACATTTTTTGTCTCCATCTTTTAAATTGTAGTCTCTCAAAACGGAACGGTTTGTTGAGATCAGCAGTTAACATTTCAATAGACATGGCAGATAGAAATCATCTTAAAATTGTTAGAATAAGTATGTGAAAAACAATATAAGAACAATATTACTGATATATTGAAATGAATTGCTTGTGTTAAGTCGCGAACTAACACAACCTCGTCATCTCTAGGATAAAACAACCTAGAATCTTTTTTTTCTATTTCAGAGCTTCATTGCATTTATGAAGTCTGGAATGCTACACCTCTAAAATTTATGTTGCTCGGAAATATAAGAAAATAATTTTGAATTTTCTTTTCTTTGGTTTTGCTATGAATAACCATAGAACTGTTGAATCATTTTTGAGTTGTTAAGTTGTGTTCTTAAAATGAGAGCTATGTCTTTCTTTTTATAGCTTCAAAAGATGAACATTCACATAATTATGAAAATAACTGTCATAAAATAACGGTCACATAATTATAAAAATAACAATAAGAAAATAACGATTTTTCTCATCAAATTTTTATTTAAATTCACATTATTTTCAAAAGTACGTGAAACTTGTATTTGAAAAGAATATAGGAAATAGAACTTCTTCTTTTATGAAGTACCACTTCTCATTTTCAAAGGATATAAGAACTGAATTCTGATGACCACAAAATAAAGGATAGCCCAACTCGAGAAAAAGAAGCTAAACTAGGAAATTTAATAACAAAGCAGCAACTTTTACTAACGTGGAAACTCCACATTTAAAAGACAAAGTGTACTGAAACCCTACATTCATAGTGAACATAACAAACCTGCATGTTGATCTCATATACTTTCTTGGCAGCTATTTCAGCATCTGCTATATGGCCCATTAAATCAGATCGATGTTCAGAAAATAGAAGAGAATGTGAACATAACTTAGCTTCTATAGTTTTATGAGTGAATTATGTCAGATTCATCATCTCCTTTTTCACGGACTCTTCCTATTCATATAAGACCAGCTATATATGGCATGGAGATTACTTGTAGGTTGTCACCCATTAAATCCTTTCAGTTATTATGCATATATAGAAACACAAAAATCTCAATTGAGTCTTAAGCGCAAAGCTTTTTAAGCAGGTTGATTTTTCCATGAGCTTTGTAGGTCCGACGCCTTTGCTTCTGAGCTTGGTTGACTTGGATGTGAGATATGTAAAGTGAATCAACATCTAGACCCTTCACTTGTAAGGTTATTTAAAAACTGTTGAAAGTGATAAAGATGAACCATACATATTCCTATCAAAAATAATTAACACAAGTATGTCATACAAAGAGCATACTTACCTCAGCAATACTTTCAGCATTCTTGAGTAAATCTAAAATGAATTTCACAGATTTAACAGGCCAATGACCTTGACCGTTGGAATGCCTGTTCTTGACCTTTGCAGTTCGCCCAACGCCACCACATAAATGACAGAAGGGAATAGCATTTTTGTGGGCTAAAACATCCTCCAAATGCCTCTTTGCCTTGCCCAAAGGAAACTTTTTAAGTGCAAAAGCAATATCCTTGGTGCTCTGTAAAAATATATTATTGAGATGCTAAGAAAAGCAAATATTAATGTGACGTAACAAGTAAAAAGCTAGTACAAGAAAATAATTAAACAAACACAAAATGAAAGAAGGCAAAACTAGATAGTACTACAACTTGTACAAAAGAAAATGGACTAAACACCTAGGAACGAAGCTTTCATTCAATTAGAACAGCCATAGTAGTGAAAAATATAAGCATTACACAACAAAGAATGAATTGATTTAACTTTCACAACTAAACATCTCAATGTAGGCATTACATGCATGTCTATAATCTATAATAAATTATGAAGAGAAAAAGAAGTTAATCAAAAATTTATTGGTTTAGAAAGGAAAAAAAATAATGTACCATTTTTTATTGAACCTTCCGTCCCAGGCAAGTACATAATACCCAAGAATAACGCAATTATAATTTTTCTGATGTTAATAATAGCCAAGTTCTTGAGAGGTAACAAGGCCCTACTTTTTTATCAGGGTTCATTCAAGTAAAGCATTAACCGAATCAAATATTTATATGACAATCAAATATTTTTGTAGTAAAGCAAAGGGTGTTAGAGTTTGTGGTCCTTAAATGTAGGAATTTTCTTTTTTTCAGCTAATATACCACCTAGTCTCTAGGAAGTGCTGTTAGTGCTTAGTATAGTGGATGTTTTAGTGTTCTTGTTCGGTTACCACGTTTGTAGCTACAAACGTGGGTTGCATTAATGGCTATAAATAGCCAAGATTCCCCTTCAATAAACAAGTTGATCATATAGCATTTCTTTCTTTTTTATAGTGATAAAAACATCTAACATTTTGGTATCAGAGCTAGCTCTCGTTGGACTTGAGAAAAGAGAAAAAGATGAGTGAAGAAAAGAATTTCATGTAACCTGCCATACCATGGTTCAATGATCATTATGATCATTAGGCAATGCTCATGGAGAACCTGTTGAAATCTAAGGGTTTTTGGAAGTTGGTTCATACAGGTTATGATAAACCATCATCCAGAGCAGAACTAACAGAGGACCAGTTAAGACAATTGGAGGATGTAGAGCAGAAAGATCAGAAAATCAAGAATTACCTATTTCAAGCTATTGAGAGGACAATTCTTGAGCAGATTTTGGAAAAATGGGCTTCAAATGATATATGGGTTCAATTAAAAGGAAACATGTAGGCAATGCTAAAGTGAAGCGTGTATCCCTTCAATTATTGAGGAGAGATTGAGAGATCATGGAGATGAAGATAGGTGAGACCATAACTGATTATTTCGCTTGAGTTATGAACCTGTTAAACAAGATGAGAAGCAACAGTGAAAACATGAAGGATGTCACTATTGTAGAGAAGATTCTCAAGACTCTCACTGAGAAATATAATTATGTGATTGTTTCAATCGAAGAATCCAATGATATTGACTCATTCGCAATCGATGAATTGCAAAGTTCATTGGTTATGTATGAGTAAAAATTCACACGGAATAGCAGTGGGAGAATTAGAGATGAGCATGTACTAAAGGAAACCATAGATGATAGAAAAAAGAGGTCAAGAGAGAGGTAGCTTTAGAGTCCAAGGAAGGGGATGGAAAGGATTTAACAAGGCCATAATGGAATGCTATTGCTGTCACAAACTTGGTCATTTTCATTATGAATGTCCCATATGGGATAAGCATGCAAACTATGTTGAGCTAGGTGAGTAAGAAGAGATGTTGTTGATGGCCTATGTTGAAGACACTGGAGTAAGTAGAGAAGAACTTTGATTTTTAGATTCAGATACAACAACCACATGTGTGGTAACAAGGTGCTGTTTGTAGAGCTAACTGAAACTTTTCAACATTCTGTGAAATTGGAAACAACACCAGAATGCAAGTACCAGGGAAAGGAAAAATCAAGCTGGAGATAGATGGAGTCAACTGTATCATTGGTGATGTGTTTTATGTATTTGAATTAAAAATAAATATCTTGAGCGTAGGACAACTTCAAGAAAAAGGCCTAGCAATCCTTATTCAATCAGGACAGTGTAAAATTTATCACCCATACAAATTTCTTATTATTCAATCCAAGATGATAGCTAATAGGATGTTTGTATTGACTGCAAAAATTCAGCCAATCATGTCCCATTCTACATTAGAAGTTTGCTTTAACACTATAGCCTAAGACATTACTCATCTATGGCATTGCAGATTTGGTCACATCAGTAATGAAAGATTGCAAACTCTACAACAACAGAAAATGGTTCATGGGTTGCCATAACTCTCAACCTCAGATTCTGTGTGTGTTTACTACCTAAAGGGAAAACAACATCGTGAACCTATTCCTAAAAATAGCACCTGGAGAGCAACCAAGAAACTAGAACTCATTCATGTTGATTTATGTGGCCTAATTTCCCCAAACTCAAATAGTGGAAAGAAGTATGTGCTATGCTTGATTGATGACTATAGCATAAAAGCTTGGTCTTACTTTCTGAATGAGAAGTCAGAGACACTAGTTGCTTTCAAGTCCTACAAAACACACATTAAGAAAGAAACTAACCTTGCCATTGATAACTGTATTTTATACAGTTATTTTCGTCTATTTTATTAATTATAATTACTATGTTCTTGACATTTTTAGTTAATTTTTAATTAATTAAATTAATATTTACTATTAATTTTTTTAATAAATATATTTTTAAGAAAATTAATGAATTTGAATAAAAAAGGACTTAATTGCAATTAATAAAAGCTAAAAATATAATTTGAATTAAAAGTGGGTGAAATTGCAAATATCAAAAGATTAGAAGTTAATTTGAATTAAATTTGAGGGTCAAAATGCAATTAAGGAAAGTTGATTTTTCTACGCAAGAGAAAGAGGCCACTCGCGCCATTAACAACGCGCAACACCCACTGTTCAATCGTCCAATCAATGGTCAGAATCAGGTGCGTGGACCCAGTTTTCCTTGATTCATGCTGCACAGTGCGCAGAGTGGGACCCACGTGTCGGTTGCACAGAATATTCTCCCAAGGCACATCTCATCGCTCACCGTTGGATCAACTTTGAACGGTCCAAATTCGTACGCGAGTGGAATCAAGTTGTCTCGCACCGAGTAGCTCGCTTATACCCCATGCGACGCGGTTTATCACATCAGCATGCACCCTCACATTCCATCGAATACGAAGTTGCCACATGTTTCCTTAATCTTCCAGCTAATCATATGGCGATACGTGGAATACATTTTATGAAATCAAAACACATTAAATAATGCACTCTTTTAGCTGAATTGTTATCGTCTCTATGCGTGTTTTCCTTTTATTATTCCCCATGTATTTTTGTCCCCTACTACATGTATTTTATAGAAAAAAAATAATTGTTTAGAGGTGGTATATTTAGAGACGCGAGGAAATATGTGTGGGGAGTTCTTTTTAGTTTTTTTAGTTTTTCATTTTTTCATTTTCACTTCAATTTTAGTTTCTTCTCTGCGTGTTCTCTACAACACGCAGAAACTTTTCTTTACCATTTTGAAGTTGTTATTTTCTTAAGAAATAGAGAGAAAGAAGACAACGAAGAAGAAGAAAATGGAAGAGATTTATTTTTCATTGAGGAATCGTGAAAGAGTTTCTCCTAATCTTTTTCTTTTAAATTTTATTTCTCTGAAATGTTTGATTATTGTTGTATTGTAATTTTAATTTCTGCTATGAACTAATTTATTTTTTCTAGGGTTGTAGTGCAGCTTAAATTATGAAACTTGAAATAATTATTTTTGAATGATTTATGGAACGGTTTTAAGTTGTTTATTTTATCTGTGCTTAATGCTTTTAATTATCGAAAGATTAATTAATTGATATGTGACACTTAAATAAACTTGGAAAATGCATTTTTGTGTGTTGCTCGTGATAAAATAACATATATATATATAAGGGATAGGAATATACTTTTAAAGTATGTGTAACTATTTGAGAACTTAGAACTTAATAAATTTGGTTGAATTTAATTCTTATAGGAATATAGTGAATTATTTTAGCGAGATGTGTCTATATGGAGCTTGGAAGAGATATATAGATAAATTAGGAGTTCTTGATTAACAACTTAAAATACGAGAACATAAATCAAGAGAAAATAAAATGATTCAAGTTGATTGATTTGGTGAAACTACAATCCTAGAATTTTCTTACAAACTGTTATAAAAATTAGTTAGTCAAATTGCATCAAATTATTAACTATTTGGATAAAATCAGGTTGAAATAATTTTAGTAATTAACGAACACTAGTAACAAATCTCCGTGGGAATGATATTTTACTTATCATATTATTACTTATGACCGTGTATACTTGCACGATTTTATGTTCTCCAAAAGAGACAACAGCCATCAAATGTCTGTGAACAGATCAAGTAGGAGAGTTCATATCCACAGAATTCATAAACTTTTGCAAAGAAATGGGAATCAAAAGACAATTAACCAATGCATACACTCCTCAGTAAAATGGAGTTGTAGAGAGAAAAAATCACATAATATTGAATTCAGTAAGATGCATGCTGTCTGAGAAGGGATTCCAAAGAAATTCTGGTCTGAAACAGTGAAATGGGATGTCTATGTGCTGAACTGGTGTCTCATAGTTGCTTTGAAAGACACAACTTCAGAGGAGGCCTGGAGTGGTGTCAAATCATCAATCAAACATCTGAGAGTTTTTGGATGCTTGTGTCACGTGTATGTACCTGATGTAAAGAGAACAAAGTTGGAGGATAAGAGCACAAATGGTGTTTTCTTGGGGATAAGTGATGAGTAAAAATGATATAGGATATATGATCTTGTGACAAAGAAGACACTAACCAACAGGGATGTTGTTTTGAAGAAAAGAGATAGTGGAATTGGGACATGCATCATAAGGAACATATACTAGATACCTTAGAATGGGGAGAAGGTGAGGATGACATGATTGAGATTCCAAATGACAATGAAGATACTGCTGTGACAACTAAAGGTACTGCTATTGTGATGACTGAAGGTGAAAATTTAGTATTAACTCATTCAAATTTAGGAGAAGAATGAAATAGGAAACCACCATTTTGGATGGATGATTACGTGAGTAGAGAAGGACTCTTAAGAAGTAAAACTGATGAGAATCTTATGCATTTTTCTTTATTTGCAAATATAGATCCTGTAAGTTTTGAAGAGGCTGTGAAAAATGACAATTGGGTGAAAGCAATTGAGTCTGAAAGCAACTCCATAAGAAAAAATTAAATATGGTTTCTCACTGATTTACCTAAGGGAGCAAAATAGATTGAAGTCAAGTGAATCTACAATACAAAATTGAATGAATATTGAGAGATATAGAATTTTAAAGCTCAATTGGTTGCTAAGGGATATGTGCAAGAATATGGGATTAATTATTCAAAAATATTTACACCAGTAGCATGGATGGACACTGTCAGAATCATTCTTGCTCTTATTGCTCACAAGAGTTGAAAGGTGTATCAACTTGATGTCAAATTAACATTTCTGCATGGTGACTTAATGGAAGATGTGTATGTCAAGAAACTAAAGGGTTTTGAGAAGAAAATTGAGCTCAACGAAGTCTACAAGCTTAGAAAGGCCTTGTATGGATTAAAACAAGCTTCTAGAGCTTGCTTTAGTCATATTGAGACCTATTTTCTAAGGGGGGCTTTGAGAAATGTCCAAGTGAGTAGACACTCTTTGTCAAAGAAAATAACCAAGGTAATTTCACTACTACAAAATGTGGCATTTAAGTCGATATGTAAAGTCAGTTTTTGGAAAAAAACTGACTTATAATGAATTTAAAGTCAGTTCGATGTAGAACTGACGCTACATATAATGTCGGTTAACATGTCGAACCGACGCTACACTTGGACGTAGCGTCAATTCTACATGTCAACCGACGCTACGAACTACGTTGATAGCGTCGATTCACCACATCAAGTGAAGCTACGTCCACGTGTAGCGTCGATTCGACACATTAACCAATGCTATAAACTACGTGGATAGCATCGGTTGACACGTAGAACTGACACTACACACGTGGATATTTCCTTTTCTCTTCTTTCTTCCCCATACAGAAACTATTGCAAGCGCTGCATAACTCTCAAAAATCCAAAACCTCATCCACTCTTTCCCATTTTCTGGTCACCCACGACCACCAATTTTAGTGCCAGCTAGTGGGTTTTCTTCCTCTCTAACTTATCTTTTAGATCCCCTATTTTTTTAGCAAAATACTCAAAATTGTTATACTCATTTCTCACTTACAAAACACAATTTTTTTCTTCATTTCTTTCATTTTGTCACTTCATTTACTCTTGTAAGTATTTCCATTAATCCTACGCACTTATTATTCATATTGTTTTTGTATATTTATGCGTATAAATTTTTGTATTATATATATATAGGTTTTGTATTATAACATCAGGATAAGATTATGATTATCTTGAATAACATAGGACAACACCATGATAATTGTTTTGCTATTAATTAATATTTAATTTTTCAATTATTTGTATTATTTAAACTATTTGTTAAATTGATTTTGGTTTTTTTCTACTATTATGTAGTGATCGAATACATGTTTTAATTTGAGTATAATCGAAAATGAGTAAATTTTATAAAATAAAAAAATTAAAAATTTAAAGTCGGTTCAACGCGTGAAACAACTTTAAACGTAAAGTTAGTTCACGCGTTGAACCGACTTTACATTTTTAAGTCATCGTATTTAAAGTCGGTTAATAACTGACTTTAAAAATCATTTTTGGCATAGTGTTTGTTAATTATAAGTTTATATGTAGATGACCTGATCTACACTAGGGATGATAATGGCATGCTTGGAGAATTTAAAGACTCTATGATGAGGGAATTTGACATGATAGACTTAGGAAAAATGAGATACTTTTTGGGATTGGAAGTACAATAGCTACAGAATGACATCTTTATTAGCCAATGCAAATATACAATGGATGTGCTTAGAAGATTTTGCATGAAAGATAGTAATGTAGTACTAAATCCTATAGATGAGAGCGGGATTAAAGTTAATAATACTCTCTATAAACAGATTGTTGGGAGCTTAATGCTTCACCCATCCAGATCTAATGTATGCAGTAAGCTTGATCGCTATATACATGTCTTAACCTACATAACTTCATTTTATGGTGGCAAAAAGGGTATTAAGATATGTAAAAGGGACTATCAACCTTGGCATTATGTACAAGAAGGAGGCAAGTGATGTTGTTACTGCATATACCAATAGTGATTATACAGGATGTTTGGAAGACAAGAAGAGCACTTCAGGTTATTCATTCATAATGAGCTCTGGGCCAGTGGCTTGGTCATCTAAGAAGTAACGAATCGTAACTTTATGTACAAAGAGGCTGAATTTGTGACGGCTGTAGCATGTGCATATCAAACAATATGGATGAAGAGGATTTTTGAAATGCTTGGATATGAAGGAAACAAGTGCACAACTATTTTATGTGACAATAGCTCAACAATCAAGCTATCCAAAAATGCAGTAATGCATGGAAGAAGCAAACATATTAGAGTTTTGTTCCACTTCTTAAGAGACTTGTCCAAAGAAGGAGTGGTGCAACTAGTCCATTGTGGTTCACATGAGCAAATTGCTTATATTCTAACAAAGCCCTTAAAGCTGGAGCAGTTTCAAAGGCTTCAAGGTCTATTAGGAGTATGTGAACCATCTAAAAGTAAACTAAGCCATGCAGCTTATTTTAAGGGAGGGTATGTTCTTAAATGTAGGAAATTTTTTGTTTTTTAGCTAATAAACCACCTAGTCTCTAGGAAGTGTTATTAGTGCTTAGTGTAGTGGTTGTTTTAGTGTTCTTGTTCGATTACCACATTTATAGCTACAAACGTGGGCTGCATTTCCAGTTTTATGTAATGGCTATAAATAGCCAAGCTTCCCCTTCAATAAACAAGTAGATCATATAATATTTTTTTCTTTTTTTCTAGTGATCAAAACATCTAACAAAGGCAAGCATAACCTATAAATTTTCTTTTCGATTTTAAGGAAGCATTTATTGGTTTAGAAAATGTCACAAGACCATGTCAAGCTAGCAATACATAACTTTCAAAAGTCAAGATTACAAAATTTTGTGGAATTAGAAGAAAACAAGCCAAAGGTAGAACAACATATGAATAAGCTATTACCACAAACAAATATGTATCATATCCTACCATGATTTGTTTTAATGTACTTGTGCATGCAAGAAGTTTCTAGAACATTAATAAATGATAAAAACAAATACTTTCCATTTAATTAAAATGCAAGAAAGATTACATTTCTTGCAAGTATTACCACAAAAAATACGTATCATCTCCTACTATGATTTTTTTCAATGTACTGGTGCATGCAAGAAGTTGCTAGAACATTAATAAATGATAAAAAAAATACTCTCCATTTAATTAAAATTAAAGAAAGAGTACATTTCTTCCAAGTACAGAATTAAACCTATTGGACAAGATTGAAGCTCAGATCAGGTCATCCCATGTAGAAACAAAGAACTTGCCTTATTTTAAGAGATACTAGATCTTTTGAGAAATCTTCCAACAACTGCAAGAACAATAAATGAAAAGGATTCATAGAACAAAGCTTAAAGTTTACCAATATAACAATACTAGTCAAACTAAAAACTATAAATCCAATACTTGGTACAACACTATGATGTGGATGGCCTAGAGGAGGTGGCAACTGGAGGAGACCAAGTTGTTGTAGGCAGTATGAGAGGCAAAGTGATCATTATTGGTTATTATGGTGGTTTTCATGCAGAGGGTGATCGTAAACGAACCTAGAATTGGCTAGAAGCTCATGGAGAAGAAAGGACTCGATTGGAATAGAGTTGGAAGAGGCTTATCATGAATGGAACTTTAAGCAAATAGGAGCCACTACTATAACAAAAAGCTTTTAAATCAGTTAATAAATGACTTAAAAGAGAATGAACAGACTTAAATTGAGGTGATTTTAATTTTGAAGTCAGTTCTAAAAACTTTAATTTTTAAGTAAATTCTAAGTCGGTTTTAGAGTAGAATCGACTTAAAATTTAAATTATGTCCTACTTGTTAACCAACTTAAATCATAAACAACAGAAAAAATCAAAATATGTTTTTAAAATTTTTTATTCATTTAAAAACTAGATATTAATTAATTACTTAAAAACTAACTCATAAAACAAATAACTTACATGCAATGCATATATAAAAATTTAACTTGATTACAATATTTCTAAATATTATAAGCAAATATACATATGCATGGTATATTAGATATAAAATTACATATATCCATTACTATATGCAATTTTACAATATAAGCACTTAATTATAAAATACCTATGATATTCAATATAATCGGATTATTCTTCTGATTCTTCTTGCGAACTTATAATTTGAAGCATGTGTTCTGTCTATTCTTTTCATAAATTTTCAAAAAATATCCTATCATAGCCAATTTTACTCCAACTAAAGAACTACATGTATTTAAATTCAAAATAACAATTTAATATCATGAATTCGCAAAAAAAAAAAACTTATATATGTTAAAAGATCAGTATATTAGTTATTTAATAAGTATGCATGCAACATTACATCAATGTTCTCATAGCCTCAAATGAAGAGGCTTAAAAAACCTACATCACTTACATGCTCTGTGAAATATTAAATCTAAAGTCTTTGAGGTTAACAAGTTTAAAGTATGATTATGAAACAAGTGAGCATATCAAATAGCACATAACAAGTATTATGATTCTAGAAACGTAAATGAATAAAACTTATTTCATAATTAACATCATAATTCATTAAAAATAAAAGAGACTACCACATCTTTAATTGAAATGTTGATATTTGAGATGATCTCACTCATAAATTTCATAACAAAGTAACCACACATAACTTCATCACTTTGTTGTAGAACCTACAAAAAACAAGTATCATTTATTATCATTTCAAACATATTTATTATTCAATGTAAAATTCATTAAATTAATAAAATTCATTATTAATATTCACTTGCATATACCATAACTTTATTCCATGTAAGCTTATGTGATTTTTAAGCACAATGCCCTTACTCTTATTCCACAGCTTTCATGTCATATCAAAGTTTAAAAGAGTTAGTATTTTCATCTTTATTCAATATTACAAACATAATCAAAGAAAATTAGCTAGTTATAATTCTTATATTTCAACAACTGTTTTTGTGTCTTTATTCAATTCTATGAAAGCCGAGTCACAAAATCAAACATGATTATTGTATATATCAAGGATTACCAACATTCAATGATCTTGACCTTGATCAAACTTTAGTGGCCAAAGGGATTATCCACTTTTGATTTCTCTTAAGTTTTAATGCTCTATCTTATAGCTGTTTCACTCTTATGCTAGCATCATGCTCTTGATATTGATTCACATATGATGAATCACAAAGCATCACTAAATGTGATAGGTGATTAGCTTCAAGTCGATAATAACATGTCATATATAAAAGAAATATATATAATTAATTAGATAATATAAAAATAATTATCTACTCTACATAAATAAAATTTATTTAATGATTGAGGATTCACCTTGTCCACACTTGAATTATACTTAAGTCGATCATTTGAAAATCAAACAATTGTGATATGCACTCTATCGATATATAAGATTGTCCAATGTTTACTCTAGATATTTCTTTAGGAATTGGCACATTCCATCCATCATTCATACTATTTTTCTTACAATGATCATCATCAAAGAGCCAAGCTTTTTACTAAAGTTTTTAGCATACTCATAATTATACTTTTTTTCATGGCTTCTTCTTGAATGACTTGGTGCATGATGATCATCCATGAGATATAGATTTACCATAAAATACATCCTTTACATCTCTTAAATTTGCAATACTTACCAACTTTGGTACAATAGACTAAACAAGAGCTATTATATGAGTAACAATAAAAGTATAATAATAAAATACTAGTAAAAATAAATAATACTATGTCAAAATTTAGCACAATTTGATTTGACAACTAAGCCATATATTGTCCAATAACTTCTTGGACTGTGGTTGCATAAGAGGGAACTGGTGGTGGACAATGGTGGAGCAATGATTTGGAAAATATTGATTATGAATCTTTCAATCATTGCTCAATTGATGTACCGTTTCAATAGTAATATAGTCCATAAATGATGGATCTTTTAATAGATATTTCATATTTTATAAAGTATTTAAGCATTATATACAATAAACAAAATATTTATTAAAAAATAAAAATAATATTTGTTCTATATAAGCTTTAAATCTTACTATGAAAGATTCATTACATGGAGGATGACTCCTATGTGGGGTAGCTATTGAAAGAATATTCTCATCAAAATATTTTTGTGAATGATGGTAAGAATGCATAGATTGCATTGGAGACATTAGATTACTATGTGATTGCATGAGCATTCCTGGCATATATGTGGGTCCAATAGGATGACTATCCCATAGAGGGTATAGATTTTCTAGGAGATTGCATAAGTGGCATGCCTCATATGGATGGTGGCATGCCTGGCCAATAGAGCATACATTGATTGTAGTATGGTGGCATACTTGACACGTGTAGTGAAGCTCCAGTTTGGTAACTTTGAAATTGCTTTATACTTGCAAGCTCACTTAATATAGTAGCCTTAAAGGAGTTCAATTCTTCTTCAACATTACTTAAATTTTCCTTACTGACCATCTCAGGCATTTGTTTTGAAATATTGAAAAATTTCATGTAACCATTATATTGGTTTTCAACCTAACTAGACCAAGATGATTGGATCCAAATGCATAATATATGACATCTTTTCATAATTGGTAAATTATTTCACCCCTATTTATTTGTTCTTGGACCATTCTCTACAAATTAATAATAAAGCAATAAAGAATATCATACATTAATACATTAATATGCAAAAATCATAACAATGACTTTATTTCAAGTTAATTTACTAATCAACTTATTGAATTGTTCTTATTATTTATTCATTGGTTTTGAGTCCTTCATTTTTGGTGCCTTTGTTTTTATATACAATTCAGCTCGGGTAATCAATCTACCCAATTCAACTTCCTACGTATATAAATTAAATAAATTTACCAACTAATTTATTAACTTAAGTTAGAGGAAAAGTAATATTAAAATAGTTATAAATTAACAACTTAATATTACCATTCTTTGCCGAACTTTAGGATTTTATAACCTCTCAGTACGATTAGGAAGAATATTCTGCATTTATTTTGGTGTTATTTCCTAATGATTTGAAATTCATCTATACATCTATAATCCACGAACTCTTTCCATACTTGAGTTTCTATCCACAAGTCATCTTTAGGAATTTTATGTAGTCCTTTATCATTAAAGAGTTCCAAGTATAAATGCGTAATTTCTAGAAAATTTAAAAGTTTTGTATTCATTCCATGCCTTTTTTGAAATTTTTAGCACTTATTAGCCCAATTATTGAGGACTTTGAAACGATTATGTAATTTTATAGGAGATAAAATATAAAATGGATATAATATATAATTAATTATAAAACAAAAGAGACTTACATAAATGGTTTTTCATATCTTGTACTTTTCAAAATCTTCAACTTAACTCTAATCATTTATATTGATTGATATACTTGACAAGTCTATCGATAAAAGATTTCAAATGTTGGCCATTTTCTTTCAATGGATTACCAGTTGCATCGAATTCAATAGGTATTCTATCATTTAGATTAAGTGGAGTGTCAAGTATATTAGCCCAACCTCTGTTTTTAAAATGCCCCAATGGAACATTTGGATCTATAATCTCTAGCACGCTCAGATAAATGAAATATTTGCAAAAAATAATGAAATAAAGATTAATTCACAATTTTAACTCCAAATATATAAACAATAGTTATTAGAATAATATAAAACATACATTACGTTTAATTAGGTTATTGATGTTATATGTATATATTTCTTCACAATCACTTCAAATCCATGACAAAGAATCATTGTCATCAATTATACATTAGGCAATTTGTTTATGAAATGACTAATATTTGATAACGTATCAAGCATGTCATTATATTCTGAAGAATCACAATAGTATAACTCTTTTTATGGAGGTGTTAACACAGTAGACCATCTTGTGTCAATTTGATTGTTCATGTAAAATACTTGTTTTATATGAAGTGCTAACATGAAGGATCATTAGTGTGACCTATCTTGGATATGTTACAAGGGTAAATCCAAAATCATCTATTTTATATCCAACATTTATAGTGTATTTGACCTAATCACACAAGAATACTGTTTCATGGAAGACCACATAATCATGTTCTCAAACTTCTTGAATTATATCATAATATATTCTATCAGAAAGTATAGGATTACCATCTCTAATACTAGCAAATTGCCAAGTTTGTGCAACCATCTTCACACCACAATTTTGGTTTACTCAAACTTTGTCTTTTTCTTGTATTGTAAACCTAAAATCATTAATTGTGAAACTAGAATACGATTTGACATCAAATTTTGAACCATATGCAAGCCATTTCAGAGTTTCTATTATTTTATGGTTGGGTTTGTTGAGTTCAACTCGAATCTATGCATAAAAACATGAAATGTGTTTAAATTTTTTTGTAAAACATTAATTAGGTGCACTAATGAATTATTATATGTGACACTAACATGATAGCGAAACCAATTAATAAGCTCTCGTTTATGCTCATCATACAACCATTTTTCTCCTCTCTTTTTTTATAACAAGGATCGATCTTTAGTAAGTTCAAATACATTATATGAAATTAAGAAAGATATATCAATTATGTGTCATTAATAGTTAAATAAATAATAATTTTATTTTATATGAAAATGGTGAATCTAACATGCATTGTCATTACTTACGCTATGTACCCTTGTGCCTCGTTGTTATTTACCAAAATGATTCATTGTGTTTTTTCCCATCGAGTACAATAAATGAACAATTTTGTACTCCAACCAAGCATAGGGCTACCTACTTAGATCATGTCACATTTTAAAAACACCTTGTGCTTAGGATTCCCAATTTTAGTTCAACCTTTAAAGTATTCAGAACAAAAATCAATAGCCTTTTCAGCAATGTAACGTTCTACCATGCATCTTTCAAGATGATTTTTATTATTTAAATATATTTTAACGACTTGCATGTATCTCTCAAAAGGATACATCCACCTTAAGTAAGTGGGACCACACAATTGAAATTCTTGAACTAAATGAACACGAAAGTAAATTATTATATCGAAAAAAGGAGGAAAATATTTCTCAACTAGACACAAATTCTCCATAATATCTTTATGTAAAGAGTTTAACTTGCACATTGATATATATTTCTTACATATTGTATTGAAGAATGAACAAATATGAATTATTGATAATCGAATATGTTTTGGAAGAATTGACCTAACAACAACTAGCAATAACTATTGCATCAAGATATGACAGTTATGTGATTTCAATCCATAAAGTTTCTTATCGATCATAGATACAAAATTTATTAAATTGAATGAGTAACCATCTGGAACCTTTATACCCACTAAACATTAACAAAACACATCCTTCTCTTTTATTGACATTGTATATGGTGCTAGTGGCAAGTATGTTCAATTTTTATCATTTTCCACCCTTGGTGCCAATTCAGGTTGTACACCAAGTTTCTTTAAATCTAGTCTTGCTTTAGTTCCATCCTTTGTTTTCTAGGTATATTAATTAATGTACCAATTAAGATCTCACATACCTTTTTCTCATTATACATGATATCTAAGATGTGATGAATGTGTAGGTCTTTTCAATAAGGTAATTCCCAAAATATTGATTTTTTATTCTAACAATCATGTTCTATTGTTTGAGTAACATTTTCATTTTCACTCCTTTTATTAGTTGACTTCTTTCATTTTCCACCATCAGTGAGTATTTTTTTTCATCTTTTCATATCATTTAAATGTCATACTATTCAATCACCTTAATATCTCAACCCCTCACAAAGGTCTTGATGTAGGATCAAGATCTTTTTCGCCATCAAAAGGTTTCTTTTGGTATCTAAATTTGTGTCCAGATAGAAAATGTCTTTTATGTCTTCTGTAAGACATCTTTTGCCCACGAACAAGATAAATTGAAAAAGTTTCATCGCTACAAATAGGGCAAAAATCTTCTATGTTTTCTATAGAACATCGTTCATCCATGAACAAGATAAATTGCATAAATGTCAGTGCTAAAAATAGGGCATCCCATATAACCTTTTGTTGCATGTTTTGATAAGTTTCCATACATAGGAAAATCATTAATTGTCCACAAAAGGACCCCCCATCAAGTTAAAGTGTTATTTCTTATGTGCATCATAAAAATTTAAACTATCATTCCACAATCAAGGAGGAAGGTTGTATGTTAACATAATTATTGATCAACAACTATATCTACTATTAAGGGAGCTATATGGATTAATTCCATTAGCAATAATGGAAAGATGAAGATTGGGCGGATTAGATGAAAATTGGGAGGATAAATTATCTCCTACTTTTCAATTTGGAGAATAGAAAGGATGCCATAGCATCTCATCATCAAATCGATTCTCTAAATGCCAAGTCAACATCTTTGATATCTCTTTACTTTTAAACAACCTTTGAAGGTGAGGAATTGGAAGAAAGTACCAAAGAACCTTTACTAGCACACCTTTCTTAGGTGTTGTATCATTTGTAGCATGCTTCCATCTCTATTCTTTATAAACCGAATAATCATTTAATGTCTCATATTCTTTCATATAAAGAATGCAATCATTTGGACAAACATGAATCTTATGATATTCCATGCCAAATCGACTAAGAGATTTCTTCACTACATACATTGAATATGGCAATTCATTACCCACATAAATAATATTTATTAGTAAATTTAGCAATCCTATGAATCCCTTATTTAAAAAAACCATTTTTTCCTTCACATTGTACAAATGAACCAATCTCGACATTTTAGTGCATTTCTTACATTCTGGATACAATGACTTTTTGGAATCTTCTAAAAGTTTTTTAAAGGTTTCGGGATCATCCTTAAGTTATTCATCTTCAACAGCATGAAACATATTTTCTATCATTATGTCTGGAGTGCCTATCATGATCAAATGTATATAATCTACTCATATCCTTATTTATTTCTTCCTTTTGAGTATCATCAATATTTTTTTCATGATAATACCAACATTTATAATTGAAAAGAATATTACTACGGATAAGTTGATACTTAACCTCATCAATATTATGAAATTTTTCATTTTTACATTTAACACATGAACATTGAATTATATTGATTTCATTGTTATATTTCTACATGTGAATTCTAAGAAAGTTTTAACTTTAGAAATATAATCGTGTTAAATTCTATATTTTCACATCCAAGATTTGTCCATTTTTTATTAATAGTATTAAACATATTAAATATGTACCCAATAAATATAAATGTATTAATCACCAATATATTTTAGAATTTATTATATGAAGTTTATAACTTATTAGAATATCAATCAAAACATCATATAAAAATAAATACATAAAATCTAAACAATTAATAAATTTATTATAACATTAAAAATATATAATATTATTTAATACATGTAATAATAAATTCATAAAAAAAATTCAAAATAAGTTAATATATATAACACGAAATACATAAAATTAGTTAAAGTAAATAAATAAAAAATAACTTTTCTTCTTTAAGCTTGACAAAAATGAATAACCTACATAATACAAAAATATATATAAATAATTAATAACATATAATACATATAAAAATAAAAAATATTTTTGCAAAAATTAAATAAAAATATAAAACATCAATAATAAGTGTAAACTAATTCATAAAAATACTTACAAGAATCAAACAAGTGAAAAAATAAAGGAAAAATGTGTTTGGTAAGTCAAAAAGTGTAGAAATATGAAAATATTGAGTGTTAAACTCATAAAATGAGTGGATCTAGATTAGAAAGTGGAGGGGAACAAAATCTAACAAATGGCGTTGAAAATGGATGAAAATGGTCAAAAATATCGCACGTATAAGAGATAAAATAAGGGATAATAGCAAGAACTGTTGGAGGGAAGGGGAAAAAGAAGAAAAGGAAAAAAAAGATAGTTAGTGTTGGTTTTGTGTGAACCGATGCTACACATGACACGTAGCATCAATCCTACGCATCAATCGATGTCATGCCACGTGTAGCGTCAGTTGATATGTTGGACTGATGCTATGTGCTATGTGTAGCATCAGTGAACACATAGGATCAACACTACATTATGATTCGATTGACATGTACAATCAATACTATGTTTCATATGTAGCATTGGTTGTATACATCATCCAACACTATTTTTTATTATTTTTAGTATTTTTTAATTTTAAGTATATATATAGTCAATTTTTTCTTAGAACCGACTTAAAGTACTGACTTAAATACTCTTTATTATAGTATCAATGGATGTTGGACGTGGCTAGCTATGGAGCATGAAGTTTGCGCTAGTGTGTGAAAGAGAATTGGATTTTAAGAGGCTGGATCTAGGTTTTTGTTGTTTTTTTAAATAAATAGATTTAATAAAATTGAAAACACACACAATATAATTTTTGGTCTTAGTTCATAAAAAACTGAGACTATATTATTAATATTAGGTCATGGTTATTTAATTATCGATATTATCTATATACATTATGATCATAGGTTTTATTAGATCGTAACCAAATATTATTATTGTAGTAGTGACAAGACTTAAATATCATTTTTACAATAAGTATTAGACATTCATAATATTTTTCACTAATAAAAAACTAAGAAAAGTTAAACTTCTTTTTCTTTTATTTATCTTTCTATTTCTTTAAATACATAATATAAAATGAAACAATGTTAAAATAATTGTGATGTGATTAAGCTGGCTTAGAATTAAATATGTCTAATCGATTGCATTTTTAATATATGTTTTCGACCATTAGTTTGGTGATACATAATACATGTGATACGAGCAGTAATCGCTTACGTTGTGCTACCCATGGGCGCGGATAGGAACAACACTATGTAGCTGCTAGGTGCATGTGTGCACAGAACCAAGTGTAGAAGGGGACCATGAACCGCGTGAGAATATAGGTAAGAAGCAAGGGTAGGGGATCATGAATTCGATTAGGATGTTAGATTTAGTTAGAATAATTTCCCTTGTAAATATCGGCTATATATCTAGCTTCAATGAATGAAAATAGCAACAAGAAATATACATTAATTTACCTCTCTCTCTCTCTCTCTAAGTTTTCTCTCTTTTCTTCCCTCACTTCCGTACAACTATTTGTATCAGTGGTATCAGAGCCGGTTCCAACCATGGATACCCAAGGGAAATCAAATGTTGAGTTTTGTAATGATGTAATGGAAACTCTAGCCTGACTTGAGATGAGCTTCAACCAAGTTGGTTCCACCTTTCTGGTTGTGCTCACTGAATTACAGGATCTGTGCGTAACTCTTATCAACCCAGAGATCAACCCCTTTGCAAGGAAGGAGACTTTGCATCCTCACCCCACACTTCCCGATCAAGCATAGATAACCTTCACCCCTACTTGAAACTATCGTTTCCCAGATTTTCTAGTGAGGACTCTATCGACTCGATCTATATGGTTGAAAAATATTTTGAATTCACCAATATTACCCTGGACCAGCAAGTTTAGCTAGCGTACTTCCATCTGGAAGGCATTGCATTGCAATGGCATTAGTGGATGGCCAAGTTTCATGGACCACTCACTTGGGAAATGTTCATCAATGCTACTTAGCTTAGGTTTAGACCAATTGAATACTAGGACCCCTTAAAGGCCCTAACTCACTAGTGTAGCAGCATACCAGGAATCGTTTGAGAACTTTCTCACAGGGTAGACGGCTTACCGAAAGAATTTTTGATTGGATGCTTCATAGTTGGAATGAGAGGTGAAATCTGCCTTGATGTTAAGATCAAGTAGCCTAGAACATTGGTTGATGTCATTGGGGTAGCTAGGCTAATTTAGGAAAGAAATTTATTGTAGAAGAAGTTTTCTCAGAACCCACATTATCAACCCTCTACAATACCTCCAAAATTAACCACCAATGCCATTACTGGTGTGTTGGGACCTCCATCTCAGCAGTATTCCTTTCCCTCTAACCATTGACCTTTAGGAAAATTACCAATCAAGAAGCACGTGAACGAAGAGACAAGGGCTTATGTTACTACTAAGATGAGAAGTTTGTAGCAAGTCACCGCTGCACACGACCTTGGCTATTTATGATTGATAAATTTCCTCAGAACCCCTTAGAAGCTCTAGAAGACAAACCTTATAAGTAAGAGCCTTATAAGTTGTTACTATAGATCTCATTCCATGTTATAGCAGGTATCACGCATCCCCAGAACCTCAGAGTTATAGGGAAGTTAAGGAATAAGAAGATGCTAGTATTGATAGATAAAGGTAACACATATAAATTCATTAACCAAACTCTGGTTTCTCAGTTTGGCTTAACTATAGCTAAGAGTAAGAGGCTAGAAGTTATGGTAGCCAATCATGAAAAGTTGGACAATGCAACAACCTTACTCTTTCTATTCAAGGATATCTAGTTTCTATAGATTACTATATACTATCGGTTGTAGCCTATCAAGTAGTGATGACGGTTCAATGGTTTGAGATCCTTGGCCCAATCAAGATGGACTACAGAAGGCTTACCCTTAGCTTCAAGGTAAGAGGAGCCAGCCAAACGTTCCAAGGGTTACAACAAACCAATAATGCGGTTCTAACTGACAAAGAATGTAGTGAGCTACAAAATATCGGTTGTTTTTCCAAATTTTTCTTATATGTGCACATGACAGTCATAAAGAGAAGCCAACATTCCTTAAGATAAGACAATTGTTGACAGAATTCTCACATATATTTGAACTTCCTACTTGCCTTCCATCTAAACATATACAACATCATCGTATACCCTTGAAACCTAGTGTAGGGCTAGTCAATGTCAGGCCATACTATTATCCCTATTACCAGAAAACAAAAATTGAAAAGATGGTTAAAGAGCTCCTACAATTAGGGTTGATAAGGCCTAGCACCAACCCATTATATTGACCAATTTTGTTGGTTAAAAAGGCTGATGGTAGTTGGATATTTTGTGTGGATTATAGAGCTTTGAACAATATCACAGTAAAAGATAAGTATCCTATTCCTATCATTGATGAGCGACTAGATGAGCTCCATAGAGCTCAATTTTTTTCTAAATTAGATTTGCAATCAAGGTATCATCAGATACGAGTACAAGAGGAAGATATCCCAAAAATCACCTTTTGAACTCATGAAGGGCATTATGAGTTCTTAGTAATGCCATTTGGCCTCACTAATACCCCAATTACCTTCCACAGCCTCATAAATGACCTTTTTCGACCCTACCTTTGAAATTTCATTTTGGTATTCTTTAATGACATACTAATATACTCATAATCAAGGGAAGATCATCTAGTGCACCTACAAGTGGTCCTCAAACTCTTGGCTGCTAACAACCTATATGCCAAAGAAACCAAATGCAAGTTTGGAGTATCACAAGTGGAGTATTTGGGACATGTGGTCTCAGATAAAGGGGTCTCAATAGACCCTTCAAAAATTTAAGCTGTCATTGATTGGCCAACCCTAACCACAGCTAAAGAAGTTAGGGGATTCCTCAGGTTAGCTGGTTATTACAGGAAATTCATATGCCACTTTGGTAGCATGGTAGCTCCCTCAACTCATTTGGGTCAAAGAAGGGTTTCATTCGGATGAGGTAGCTAAAAATGCCTTCAAACAACAGAAGGAAGCCTTAACAACCCTACCAGTCTTGAGCCTTCCAAATTTTTCCCAATGATTTGTAATTGAGTACGATGCAAGTGGAATTGGGCTATGTACCATCCTTATCCAAGAAAAAAAATCAGTGGCATACTTTAGTCAAGCACTAAAGGGATCAACATTGGCTTTATCAACCTATTGGAACAACGCATTACCATCCCAACACAAGCACGATAGCTTCCTAAACTCTTGGGTTATGACTACGAAATTGGATACAAATGTGGCAGGAAAACCAGGGAGAAAACTCTCTCGCACGAGTAGTGGAGTTCCACTTCCTAAACATATCCTAACCACATATAGATTAGTGGCCACAACTTCAGAAGGAAGTGCAACAAGACTCCTTCTATGAAAACCTGCTAGCCAAATCCTTTCCTACAAATTCTCACAAACTGCTTCAAAGAGATAAAATGTGGTTTAAGGATAAAAATGTATATATGAGCCCCAACTCCTTTCCCATTCCCCAAATAATAGCTGATTTCCATTCCATACCTATTAGGGGACATTTTGGGTTCCAAAAAACCCTATCCTACATCAAATAAAGCTTTGTATTGCCAAAGTTGCACCAAATGTTGAAAAAGTTCTTAATGCATTGTGATCCTTGTCAACAGTTCAAAACTGAAAGCATGAAACCAACAGGCTTACTCCAACCCCTTCCCATACCTACTAAGATTTAGGTTGACATCTCAATGGACTTTATTGAGGGTATTTCACCTTCAAAAGGTTACACAGTTATAATGGTGATCGTAGATTGTTTGACTAAATATGCTCATTTTATCCCTATGAAATACCCCTTTATAGCTACCACTGTGACTAAGGAATTTGTGACCAACGTGGTATGCCTGCATGGTATACCAACCACCATCGTCAGCAATCGTGATAAGGTATTTGTCAATTCCTTCTGGCAAGAGTTTTTCCAATTGAAGAGAACTCAATTATGCATGAGCTCCAACTATCATCTCCAATCAAATGGGTAGACTGAGGTGGTCAACCTCACTCTCGAGCAGTATCTACACTGCTTTACTAGGGATCAGCCACGTAAGTGGTTTGAGTGGGTTCCATGGGCAGTGTATAGTTACAACACTTATAACCACTCCTTAACTAAGATGACTCCCTTTGAGGCAGTCTATGGTATCCCACCTCCCTACTTATTGATGTATGTTCCAAAAATTGCCCAGGTTCCAACCATAGACGAGCACCAAGGTTCCAGGGACATTCTTATACGAGAATTGAGGAATAACCTTCTACAGGCTCAAAACCACATGAAATGTCAAGCAGATAATCATAGGCAAAAGGTCTCCTTCTAAGAAGGGGATTATGTGTATCTGAAACTCCAACCCTACAGATAAACCTCGGTGGCCTTTTGTTCATCAAGAAAGCTCACTACACGAATCTTTGGCCCTTATAGAATCATTGCACGAGTGGGACCTGTAGCTTATAGATTGGCTTTTCCTATCGGTTCCCACATACATAATGTATTCCATGTTAGCTTATTGAGGAAACATGTTGGATTCGTCACTCCAAGCTCCATCCAACTTCCTTCACTCTCTAATCACGCCATCGCCATACCTCAACTAGAAGCCATACTAGCTCGTCGCGTGGTAAAGAAGGAAAAATATCGACCCAAATCTAAAGTTTTCGTCAAATGGCTAGGCACTCCAACAGAAGAAGCCACATGGGAAAATGAGTGGCGTTTTTCAAAGGCATATCCTGAGTTCATCCTTGGGGACAAGGATTCTCAAAGGGGGGAGGAATGATACGACTAGCAATCGCTCACGTTGTACTACCCATGGGTGCAGATAAGCATAACACTACATAACTATTGGGCACATATGGGCGTACAACCAAGCACAGAAGGGGACCACAAACCGCGTGAAAATGTAGGCAAGAAACAAGGGTAAAGGACCACTAATTCGGTTAGGATGTGAGAATTAGTTAGAATAATTTGCCTTGTAATTACTAACTATATATCTAGCCTCAATGAATGAAAAGAGCAACAAGAAATATACATCAATTTATCTCTCTCTCTCTCTAAGTTTTCTCTCTTCTCCTCCCTCACTTCTCTCCTACTATTTGTATATGTACTATTTGTATATGTTAGGAGAGAATTATTAGATTATCTTAATTAATAAAAAATTATCATATCAATTATTATAAAAAAATAACTTAATAAAAATAAAAATACTTGTTTTATAATTCATATTATAGACAGCTACATCTATAATAAAATAATAGACGTAGTGTATAATTTATTCTTTCTAGAATTCATTGGTTGAATTCACTATTGATTATAAAATCCAAAATGGAAAATTTCTAAAAAGAGAGATAATAGCACAGCTAAGATGTGATTTTGATTTTGAATACTTTGTAGGATATCATTGTAATTATTCATTATAAACTTAGAATAATATTTCAATGTTCGGCTAGTATGCTTGCTAGTTATTATATAAAGGGTCTTATTTATATTTTTTTCTCAATAATCTTAATGTCAAAACAAAACACACGTAAATATGTCAAAGCCTCTTATCACCCACGCCACTTATATTGCTTTGCTCTGGATTTTGGTGTCTCTCATTTCATTAACTCATGGTTATTATATATATATATATATATGTCATTTTTTATTTTAAATAATTTATTAATGATAATTTTTGTTTAAATCAAATTTATCCTATTTATTAAAGATAGAATTTATCAGTTTTATGGTAAGTTTTCATATTTCAATTCAAATAGATCGGACTTATAATATTTTCACTCATATAAATTAAGTAAATGACTCGAAATTAAAGTAACTGTGTTTATAGTAGTAATTGCGTGACATCGTTGCCATTTTGTAATTATTTCAGAAGTGTGCCATTCAAATGTTATCGTTTTGATGTGAATTTTTTAAACTTTAGAAAATCATTAAAATTAATTTAATATTTAATAATTTATAAATAATAAATAATAAAAGTTAGGTTTATTAGAACAATTTTTTTAAATTTTTTAAGAAATTACATAAAATAACAATAAAAAAACTTAAAACAATAAAAATAATATCACATTAATATTTTTCCAATGTCAAATGAAGTAACGAAAATAACCAAATTCAATTTAACTACAATTAACCGACGTTTAATTTAAAATAATATGTTAAATTTTGATTTAATAGTAAAAATATATGAGTTATTTACATTGTTAAAAGTTTTAAAGATTTTATTTTTTTCTAAGATCCACTTTTAAAAAATTATCACGCGATGAGAGAATTATTAAATAAGAAAAAGGTCATCAAGGATCTAGACTTTATGGATTGTTTAGTCCATTTATTTAGAAAATGTATTTTTAAGTCTTTTTCTTTGTAAAAAAATATATATCACACAATGATAAAGTCAATTTTCATCTAATATTTTGTTAAATATAATGGAATAATATATGTTACACATGTATGTTTGTATTTTTCATAGACATATCTAATGAAGTAAATTTTAATTAAAAACTTTCTTAATTTTTTAACAAATCTTTTGATTAAGTTTAAATTAAATTTTATTGTCTAATGTATGACTTTAGATATTAGATTGAAATTTTATTTTTTTAAGATTTATTGAAAATTTTGTTTAATTTTGAAAGAAATTTTTTCCTAAAATGTTTGAGTCATTTTTAATTAAATATTAATTTTTTTATGTATATACTTATCGACAAATATAAATATACATGTGATAACTATTCTATTATATGTGATAAAAAATTAACTTTATCTTTGCATGTTACATTTTTTACAAATAAATGAATTTAAATGACACATTTTTCATAAGTTAATGGATTTAAAAATATTCTTTCTAAACAAATAGATTAAACAACATATTTGACTTAAATGAATTGACCATTTTATTAAATAATTACAAAACCTTAAATAACAAATCTTGAATTATCAAACACACCAAAATTAGGAAAAATAATAAATTTTATCATCTCAAACGAAAAACATTCCCTTGGGTTTCGTATTTCTTTGAGCTGCCCTACTCTCACTTTTTTTTTGTAAGTTTGCATTTCATAATTTTGAATAAAAATTAAGTATTCTTAGTATATTAAGTATCTTAAAATTTGAATCATTATTTATATTTGTTAAATTATTTAAGAAATCATAGAAATTAAAAGAATATTTATTGAAAAAAATATTATTATATTTTTAAAAACTAGTACAACTTTGATGTATTACTTTTATATTTAATTATATGAAAACATAAATATACATGACCTTATATCAAAATTATTTGATATAATATTATTATTTTTCAAATATTAATAAATTTGTATTTATAATTAAAATTGCAAAACAACTTGCATATGACTAAAATATATATATATATATATATATCTCCCAATGTTTCAGCCCAAGTAATTTTTGGTGTTTTTGAATCAATAACTTTTTATTATTGATTGTATTTACTTGATATAATTAGATTGGTTAGTTTATGTGTGTAGGAACACGAACCCTTCCCCACCAAAGTAATCATACCGGAGTATACTCAAACGGCCAATTGTTCAATGGTTCATTCATTTATCTTATTATTATAGTTCTCTAACATTTAATAATTTATACTTTATATTAGATAATATATATCATTGACATAATTTTTTATATTTCTCTTACATTCCAATATTTAATTAGATGCAGGGACACAATTAGTGGATAAAAAAAAAATAGTTGCTTCAGATTGAGCGGTACATTTTCAGGTCCATGTATGGAGGTTACATTTGATTATTGTAATAAGCACTGTATTCAAGAGGGAGCTATGGAGTCCCACTGTAAGTGGGATTATCGTTGTTGGTGTGGTTTCGACGCAGGATGCTAGCATTATAAAATGTACGGAAAATAATAAAAGGTAACGCAACAAAAAATTATAATAATAAAAATAATATTTAATATAATATTAAATAAGATTTAATTTAACAACATATAATATTAAATGGATTGAAATAATTATAATTCAGTTTACACAACTTTCAATATTAAATTATATTTTAATAGTGTAAATATACGAGATGATCATAAAAGTTGTTATTTTTATTATTATAAATTTTAATATTGTTATTCATATCGATTTTTATCAACATCAATAATTAGATAAATTTCTACTTCCGATGTATTTGAGAACATAGAACACAACGTTAGAACCTTAAACTATTACGAGATGTAGTAGTCTTTAACCTTTTGATGTTTAAGTAAATTCATGTAGTGAAAAAAACGAAAAGACTAATATCTCTCCCGATAATGTAGAGATATATGTAGAGATATTTAGCAAAAAGGTATAGATCTTAGTGCTTCCAATTATTGTTAGTTATGAAGTTCTAGTTATGTGAAGTTAAGAAATTATGTTTAATGGTAAGTAGTGGTGACTATTTATACGAGAAATATACCTATTAATTATCCTTACTTAAAATGATAGACTTATCTTTAGATGTTGTAATTTTATCTACTTAATTTTCATATTGTTAGATAATTTAAGAGATTAAATATTAGTCATTTATTTTGTCGAATATTTATCTAATGTTAATGCTTATCTGTTGATTTAGTGATTTGTGAGTTATTTGTTGATTAATACCTCTTATATTATGTCGCATTGTGTAAACTATTTTATACCCAATGGGTCGTATTTTTGTAATTTTTGACATGTTTTATATTTTTAGTAAATATTACATTTAATACTTAAACTATTATTTTATTTTGAGTTTACTTAAAATTATTTTTTGGATCAATATATTAAAATTAGAGAAAAGGGCACCAATAATCCTACAACTTTAGTTAAATGGTTTTATAGATTTCAATTAAAGCATTATAATAAATATCAAAATATCCATAAAATAAATAAATTTTTTTATTATTAAAAAACTATACTTTTTATTTACACAAATAAACAAATACCAAAATATCTTTAAAATAACTTTTTATTTATAAAATAAAAAGTGGGATTAACTAACGAATAATATATTGTTTATTCTCCCATTTCATTATTCCATTACGTTTTTTTACAAACAAATAAATATCAAAATATCTCTAAAATAAATAGACTTTTTATTTATATATTATTAAATACTAAAATGTCTTTAAAATAAATACACTTTTATAAATAATTATTTTGTTAGTTTTATTGTGTACTATTTTGATTATTTTTCAATTTTTTAGTTTTTATCTTCATTTTTATATATAAAAAGTCTCAAGTTTAGTTCGTTTTTTATGCTTTTTGTTTTTTTTTTCTCTTTTTGGTGCTTATTTTTTAAAAAAATAAATACATTTTTTATTTATATATACAAATAAATACTAAAATGTCTTTAAAACAAATAAATTTTTTATTTGTATACATAAATAAATATTAAAATATTCTTAAAATATGTAATTTTATACACAAAAATAAATATCCAAATATCCTTAAAAAACAATTTTTATATTTATAAATAAAAGGTGGAAATAACCGATGAATATTTCATTGGCTATTCTTCCGCTATATTTTTTTACTATTTTTTTCACATAAACAAATGTCAAAATATTTTTAAAATAAATATGCTTTTTATTTATAATAAAAATAAATATCAAAATATCCTTAAAATAAATACATTTTTATAAATAATTATTTTGTTAGTTTTATTGTGTGTCGTTTTGATTATTTTTCACTCTTTTAATTTTTATCTATTTTTTATACACAAATAAATATTAAAATATACTTACATCTCATTCCTTTAATAAAAAAATGCACATTTATCTCATTTATTTTTTAATTTTTTGTTAGTTTTTTTATTGTTCTTTAGTTATTTTCTGTGTTTCTTATACATTAGTAAATACCAAAATTTCCTATGTATTTGTCAAATATGAAAATTCGTGTTTAAAAAAAATTTTTAAATCAAAAATTATGGGACAATATTAATTATTGTTCGATAATTAATATTACTCTATAATTATTAAATTTAAATAACATAATATTGTTTATGTTTTTAGAAATAATATCAATATTTTAAAACAATTATTAATAAAAAAATATGAGATAAAAATAAATATATTACTTAGTAAATTATTTATAAATTAAATGTTAATGTAAATAATTTTTTTAAAATAATTAACTTTATTACCGTAAGTATATTTTATGTATTTACCTGCATAGCACGGTCGAAAACTAGTTATCTTTATAAGTGAGAATCATCGGTGGTTCTCCATGTTCCATTTTTTTTTTAATTTACTTGTTGGTTTTTATATACTAATAAATAATAAAATATTTATATAATAACTAAATCATATTCTTATGAATTGTTATATGATATAGTTTTATTGTATATATTAATAAATATCAAAATGTATTTATAACAAATATATTATACTTTTATGAATTGTTTCATTTGATAGTTTTATTGTATATTGTATTTATCTTATTACTCTTATATAATTATATTAATCAAATAAAAATTATCACACTTATAATTTTTAACATTAAGGATGTTAATTCATAATATTTATGCTTTTTCCTTTAATGAATTAGTTAGGTTAATTATGTAAATTTATTTATGAGCTTATATTTTTTGTTTTTGGTTTTTTGAATATTTTGCATTGCTTGTTTTAGTTTTTGTTGATTTTTCTTATACACGATGAATACCAAATTGTCTCTCTATTATATGCCCCTTTTGAATAATTATATTTGAAAGCTTTATTGTCTATTAATCACTTTACATTATTAATCTTAAATAGTTGTTTTAATTATATAAAATTATTAAACATATAATCCTTAACATTAAGGATAATAATTTATGCAACACATAGCTTATTTAATAAATAGGCTAAATCTCGTCAATTAAATTAATCATATGATTAACATGTATGTAAATTTTAATGTTATTTTTTATATTTGTAACTGTTGATGCTTATCACATGCAATATAGGATTGTAACCCCAAAAATGACTTTTAAACTTTGAACGCATGTCAATCACATGACTAATTACTTAGTTGCAAAATTCATTAGTTTTAAGGTCATTGAAACATAATACCTAATTGAAATGAAATTCAATTTTAAAGTAGTAAATTAATACAAAATATTGTTTTATTACTATGTTAAAATAAAATGATAATTTTAGAACTAAATTAAATATTTGCCAATTTTATTTTAGATCAAACAACAATTTGTTTAATTTCCATTTACATTTTAAAAATGAAGCAATAAGATCTTACCGAGCCACAAGCTTGTATCATGTATCTTTATTTATATTTATATAAGGTGATGGCATCTTTGGTGTTTTTCGACCCCTTGTTTTGTTATTTTTAAAAACTTAAATATATATTTTTATTTATAAACATAAATAAATAATAGATATCTTTAAAATAAATATATTTTTATTTATTCATACAAATATATATTCAAATATTTTCAAAATAAATACACTTTTTATTTATACACATACATAAATATCAAAATATATTTAAAATAAATACATTTTTTATAAATATAAGATGATGTCATCTTTGGTTGTTATATAGATAATATCCTCCTTATTATATAAATATATATGACTATTGTCATTACATGTATGTTAAGTATATAATTATAAAAGGTACAGCTTGGTTCAAGTTTTTGTGCCTACGTGGCTATTAGGGACCGGCTAAGCCATGCACCTACATGCCGACCTACAATAGTAATAATCAGGCTAATATTCAAACAATAACTTTCCCTTCATGGACTATGTTTTAAGCATGTTTGATAATTTGATTTCATCTCAAAAACATGTTGAGTCATAGAGATAATGTAGAAGCAATATGATAAATTTAAAGGTCATTAACATTGTACTCGGTGATGTGTGTGACTCTTTGTCTTTCCAATCATGTTGTTCTAAACTTACTTTTTTTGAAGGGCGGAAGTAGCTACTTATGGTAAACTTTTTAAAAAATGATAAGGGTTTTACCTTCCTATATAGGATTCCTTGTATTTAAGTTTCTCCTATTTCACTTGGGAGTTTCAAAATTTTTTCTCAATTGAAGCTTACCTTTGCTAGTTTGTTACATTTTTAATAATAGACTCATTTACAAATTATTTAAAAATGTACTATAATTGTTGGGCTGCTTAGGCTTGGAACACAAAAAAAAGGTCAAGTAAGATCTCAATTTGGAAACTTTCATTGATAACCATCATAATTATTGTATATGTTTTACATCCAATATCTAATTTAAGTGAATCAAAAGGCCTTATATATAATACTTAATGAAAAAATAAATCTTTACAAAGATAGGATTTTTCCAATTTAGAATATTACTATGTCAAAATGGGCTCATAATTTATGACAGATCTAAAAATTTGGAAAACAATTTCTCTTCTTTTTTGATTTATGCTTGGTTGGTACACTTTAGTTTTAAGGTTTTATTTCTAGTAAAATAATTACCTTAAGATTTTTTATTTCCAACATAATAATTAGGATTTAAATTTATTTTATTAACTATATTTTTATATTTTATACAAATCTACGTAACCTTAAGGGGAAAAAACTTCAAATATAATTTTATGAGAGAGTTTCTCTTCGATCCTTTTGGGAGCTTTATTTGAACTTATCAAAAGTAATCTTGTGATATTATCACTCATAATCCCTACCTCCAATATTAATTGTGACTACCCTTATTCTTAATACCTTTGGCTTCTATCCCTTTATAGATAACTGGTCAAGGTTTTCATTTTCTTACATTTTACAATCTGATTTATAACGATCTTAGATGAGATTTCAACATTTATATTCGGGTCTCACTTCACTAAGTGAGGTTTGTATTATTCGTATTAATTTGGATATCACTACCATGGTAGAGAAATTAAGTTTGACAACTTACAACATCCAAGGACATATAAGTTACTTATTAGTGAAGTAGAGGTAAACAAACAATTATTAATGACGTTTTCAATCAAGAGGTATAATGATTTGGTGCTTTGTGATGTATTCCTTATGCATTATTGTCATATTTCATTAGGAAAGGGATGGAATTTTGATCGAAGTGCTTTACATGATGAGTTTAAGAATAAGTATGCGATAATGAAGGACAACAAATGATGTAATCTTGTACCCCTAACTCCTAAGCAAGTACATGATGACCTAGTACATCTATGAGCTTCATATGTGTTGAAAAAAATAAGTGATTAAAAAAGAATAATGAATAAGAAAATGAGTGTCATAAAAAAGAAGAGTGAGAGATCAAGAGATGTTGAGAAAAATATAAGAGAAAAAATAATGATAAATAGAGAAAATTCAGTTAGTGAAATTGAGAACTTTAAAGAAAAAGAGATTGAGGAAGATATTGAAAAAAAAAGAATCAATTGGGAGAGAGAGAGAAGAGTGCATTGCAAAGAGAGATTGAGATGCAAAAATAACATGATAGAAAAACAAAGAGATTCAATTGCAAAAAAAAGTGATAAAAAAGGTGAGTGAAAAAGAAGAGTTGAATGAAAATAAGTGTGGAAAATAAGATATGATTAAAAAATAGGGTTAAAAAATGAGTTGATTGAAGAGAGATAAAAAAGAGGGTGAAACAGATAAAAAAGTTTTGGTTAGTTAGATAACTTTTTCTTTTCCTAGTGTTGTCACTCTTATTTTGCAAAGCTTAGATGTTTTACAAATGGTTGATTTTATTAGAGTTGAGAAACAACTTGATGTGTTAGGACTCAAGCGTCAAATTATACTTGAATCATCAATTCAAAAATTGGTTAGCCAATAGATCAATGGATCATGATTTTAACTCATTATCCCCGATACAAGATATTTACAACATTATAGTTCATATTTGAGAGCGAATCTTTTTGAGAAAATAGGGAGTGATGAGAATCAAGGAGCACAGACCATCACTGAAAGATCTATGGCATCCAAATGGGTCTATTATTCAAAGAGTCACTTAATGGACTCATTTACAAGTTGTTTGGACATGTGGTATAAATGTTGGTAGCTTGGGCTTGGAACATAAGGAAAGATACATTTAGTCCTATGGTGAAGCCTACAATAATTAGAGTAGTCCTAACTTTTCCTTTGTCTCATGGATAGATGGTAAGGTAACTTAATATGAATAATACCTTTTTAAATGGTGAGTTAAAAGAAGATGTGTATATGAAGCAAACATATAGTTTTGTGGATACTTCAAAACCTAACTCTATATGCAAGGTAAAAAAGGATTTGTATGGTCTCAAGTAAGCTCCAAGAGCTTGGTTTACCAAGCTGAGTACCTACCTACTACATTGGGGATTTAGATGCTCTAGTGCAAACTATTTATTGTTAAAATATTCCTCTAATGTTGATATGGTGATTTTTTTTATTTATGTTGATGACATTGTCATCATTGCTACAAATTCAAAGCTTATACAAAGCATGATTGATAGGTTGCATAAAGCCTTTGCACTCAAAGACTTGGGTATGTTGAATTTTTTTCCTTGTCATTGAAGTGTCACACAGTGAAAATGGATTTCATCTTATTCAAATGAAGCACATTCATTAGCTTATTAACAAAGCCAATCTCTTAAAGGCTAAACCTATTTTTACTCAATATAGAGCAATTATGGATGCCTTATAATATTGTACACTAACATGATCTAAAATTGCATATTTACTTAACATGTAGTGTCAATTTCTCCAAAATCCTACTAATGTTCATTGGGCTTCTATAAAACAAACTTTTAAGTGTCTTATTGGTACTTTTACTCATGGGCTATCTATGGAAAAATGGTGGATTTATCTTTAAAAACTTATATAGATGTTGGCTGGGGATATTTTTTAGATGATATGAGTAGTACTAGTGGTTTTTACATTTATTTTGGTGACTCTCTAGTCTCATGTTCCTCAGGAAAATAGAAGTTGGTGCCTCGTTCCTCCATAGAAGCTAAATTTTGAGCTTTAGCTCAAACAATAGCTGAATTGGCTTGGATCCAAAGGTTGTTGAGAGAGTTGCATGTAGTGTTATCTTAGTCTCCAATCCTACTTTGTGATAATATCAGTGCTAGATATCTAGAAAAAAATTTAGTTCTTCACTCAAGAACTAAACATGTGGAGATCGATTTCTTTTATGTACGTGAGAAATTTTAGGCAGGAGCTTTGATTGTAGGATATGTACCAAGTGAGTAACAAGTTACTGATATTATAACTAAGCCCTTGTTCAGCCAATATTTTCAATATTTAAAAACTAAACTCATAGTTCTTGATAAATTTTGGGTTTATGGGAGAGTGTTAAGCATTATTAGTATGCTAATGCAACAAGGTGGTTAGTTAGTAGCTACTTGATGAATGAATTGTAAGATCGACATTTACAAATACCGATCTTGTGAAATTACCCTTTGTGGTTTTATAATTTTTAAAACTCTCGCAAGTGCACGAATCATTTTATAGAAAATGATTAGTATACTCCCAAGGTCGATCTAAGGAAGGAATATATGTGATTTTTAATTTATTATTCAAAATCTTAAAAATAAAATTAAATCCTAAACATCCTGTCATGATATTTTGGTTTGTTTGTTTCCTAATCTAATAACATAAAAATAAAAATAAACATAAACATAGATATAGATTCAATAAACAATAATACAAATTTTATAATTTATAATAGTGGAGTATTTAAAGATATAATAATTAAGTTAATTATACTTGCTCATATTATTTAGGTTATTAAATATATAAATTAATATTTGTTGATTTTCTCTTTTTGGTATGAAAGTGTCCTTAGGTGGGGCCCAAATTCTTTTGTTTAATATTAACTAACTAAATATTAAATTTCAACTTTATTTCTAAGAAAATAGCAAACCATCTAATCACAGCTTTAGGCGGAGCCAAATAATTAGACTTTATTCAAGATGTCCAAATTAAAACTAAGAATTTAACTATCTAAGTACTAACTTTCAAGTTTTAAAACAATTATTGAAAATATAACTTCAATGCATTTTCGAATAATAATTCTTAAAAAAAACTTTTAAAATAAAGTTTCATTCTAGCTACTAGGCGATTGTACCTACAAATAAAAATAAAAGAATACTACTCTAAATCAAATCAGATAATTAACCCTTGAAATATAATTTTCAAATTTAAGTTTATAATGAAAAATAATATATTTCTCTCTAACATACTTAATATAAAATCTTGAATAAAAAAATCAATTTATTTTATGGAAATGTTTTACCTATTTAATATTTTGCAAGTATAACAAGGTTATAATTATATCATATTAACAAATAGCCAACCATGTTAAATTTAATCATAAACAAATTAAATATAACATATAAGAATAAAACATAAAATGATAAATGTAAAGAATCCATTAAAATAATACTTTAAAAGAATCCATTAAAATAATATTTAAAAAAATCCATTAAAATAATACTTTAAAAGAATCCTTACAACAATTTGATGTTAATTCTGTTAGTGGAAAACCTCCAAACGTATTTTCATAACTGCTTATTGAATCAAAAATTAAAAATTTATAAAAACATAACTAGTTCCTCTAAAAAAGAGAAGATCTTTAAAAATAAAAAATAAAAAAAATTTCTAGAGAGAGAAAGAGCTCAGAAAATTGTGTTTTGGAATGGAGGAAGAAGGTTTATTTTATAGATGAGAAAAATGCCAAAAAAGGGGAAAAATATTCCAAAATTGAATTTGGATGCGTTTAGACAGGTTGGCATAGCAGATGGGTGGCAGATGGTCGGCCACTACTCAAGCTTTATACTTATCTAGAATGCCATTTGGTTTAATTTTTATTTGGAATAGCCATATGTAACTAATGACTTAATCAGAAGCTTGAGGGACAAGTTCCCATGTTTTGTTTTTCATAAGATCATCGTATTCAGAGTTTATTGCACTCTTTCATTCAGGTATAAATAAATCTTCAAGATAAGTCTTAGGTTCTGATAGGTGTAAGATTCACATGAAGAACCTTTGGTTTGTGTATACCACCTTTTGATGTAGTAACCATGTTATTAGTGTTGCTTTCAAAGATAGGATGATACATGGAAGTAATAAGAAGAAGAAAAAATGAGAGGAGTGGATGAATAAGATTAGAAAGATGGATCAGACAAGTAGAAACCAATGTTTTGATGAGAAATAGGTAGTGAAGGAGTACCAATTCTTCGATGGAGAGATTTTGAAATTGGTGATTCTTCAAAAAGTATATTTCTAGGAGAAATATCTATTGAAGAAGTTAGCATATCATGATCATCAAGAGTTGAACCAGAATTAATTTGAGGCAACTCAGAATTAGTGATGGAGCAAATGGAGATAAAGGTAGTTGGACTATGTTGAAAAGGGATAAAGATCCATTTTGAAGATGTTGAAGTTTCACATTGTCACACTTATTCTTGAATGGAAAGTGACTTTCATGAAATTCAACATGACGACTAGTATAGATCCTATCAAAGGTTATGTCTAATCATAAGTAATTTTTATGTTTACGCGCATAACCTATAAAAAAACGTGTAACGAAATGAGGGATGAGCTTGTGTTGAGTGTATACCTTAAGACATGAAAACACAGAGTTCCACACACTTTCAAAAAATTGTAATTAGGATTTCTTTTGTAGAATAGTGCATATGGAGAATCAAAGTGCAATACTTTAGCAGGGAGTGTATTTTTAAGATAAACAACAATTTGAACATAATAAAACCAATATTTTGAAGGCATATTAGACTATAACATTAGAGTTAGTGCTATTTTAGTAACTCTTCCCATATGACTTTCAACACTACCATTTTATTCACTGATGTGTGGACAAGTCTTTTGATGTATTAACCCAACTTGATCATGTTCATTGTATAGAAACATAAACTTACCATTATTATCTGATTGAACTTGTTTGATCTTAACCTGAAACTATCTTTCTATCATGTTATGAAAGGTAGTTATACACTAGCTCTTTTGTGATGGAAAATAAACCCACATGTATTTCATGAAATCATCAACAAGTAATAGATAATACTTTGTACCAATTACTAAAGAGGTTGAATTGCTTTAACATGAAGGACAACATATTAGACTATAACATTAGAGTTACTAGTGAAATGTAATTTGTGTGATTTCCATGAAGGACGAACAACACATTTGGAATGAGAACCAATAACATTCATATTTGTATCCTTTTTTATTTGTTTACAACAACCTCAGATGGATGTCCTTGTCTACTATGTAGTTTCTCAAAAGTAACAATACTGAGAGCAAAAACAGGAGTTACATTAGTAGATTTCATATTTGATGTGGAGTTACTAACTTTGTTATGTTGAATCTCTCTATTGATCTTATATAAGCCATGATTAAGTTTGCCTTAGAAGAGAACTTCCCTTTTTGGCAGTTCCTTAACACAGAAAAAATTTGGATGAAACTCAACCATCATATTGTTATTTACATATAATTTATTTACTGGTAACATATTTTTAGAAACTTAAGTTGTATGTAACAAGTATTTAAGTGACATTTTCTGGTCATGAACTACAATAGTAGAATGAGTTAACTATTCAATAGAAAGTTTACTTCCATTACCTACTATCAACTTGCCCAAGATAAGGCATAACATCTTCAAAATGATTTATATTAGATGATAGATGGTGTGTTGCATCATGTCCAACACCTATGATTTCTCATCATTTTTTCCCTTAGTACTAAGATATGTAACCATTGTTGAAGCAACATGAACTTCTTGTCACAAAATGTCTCTAAGTTGATAACAAGCGACTATAGTATGACCAAGTTTGTTGCAAACTTGGCATTAAGGTGTTTCAAGTGGTCATTTGCCTTTGTATCCATCAATATAGGAAGGTGTTTTACCCTTTCCCTATGACTCATTTCCATGACTAGTTGGTATTCCCCGGAGAAACTAATGAAGATTCTATAAGGATTGTTAACTTTTAGCATCACTAGATTAGTTGTATGAAATAGAACCTCTTTTGAAAGATCATCTTTGCCATATTTACTTCAGTTAAAGATCTCTCAAACCCATCATGCTATTTATTATGTCATTCACGGAGAAGAAGTAAATGATGAAGTTCATCAATATGAGTTATATCACTTATCAATAATATACCTATAACAAGGTCACGAAAACCCAAATTCAATCCATATAAAACATATAGAACTAAATCTGCATCTCTTATAGGTTCTTTTATCATTGCCAAGTGATATGAAGCTTGTTTCATAGAAATCATGAAAGCATCCATACTAAGATTGCCTTGTTTCAGATTTTGCAATTGAGACTTCAGATCTAGTAGCTTAGAACGTAAGGGTGATGCACATTTCTTGGCTAATAAGTTTCACATCTCACTTGTAGTGCTCTTATGTATCAAGTATGGCTGAGGACATTAAATATAGAGCCATTAATCCAGCTACACAATAGATTGTTATATCTATTCCATTTCTAAAATTTAGGATTGAGAATCTGAATTTTATTGCCATTAAATTCTTGAGTTAACATCTAAACATGAGGAGACTTGAAACCAAAAAGGTACTCCTCAAGTCCATGAGCTATCACCATACTATCCATATGTTCCTTCCATATCATGTAATTAATATTATCAAGCTTAACTGAGAAAGCCAAGTTGATAGGAAAAGAACCCATGTCCTGTAAAATTCCAGATGAAGGAACAAATTGTAGAATTTGTGTGTTAGTTGAGGGTTGTATAGAAAAAAGGTGTATTGTCATTTTTCCCAAAATTCCTAGTTGGTGATTGATCTTCCATCGAAGAACACATGATTTTCTGAGAACAAGTGCTTTGATACCATAAACATAAATAGAATAAGGAAGGGAATATTTGTACTGAGAAAATTGTGTAATGATCAGATCACCTTCCATTACCACATTCTAAAATATAAATATAATCAGTGAAACCAATGAGGTCACATATAGCTATACACGTATATCGACTAATGATTGAAAGAATAACTAACTTAGTATACAATACATATATACATGTATACAAGCAATTGAATTAAATATTCCTTTTATGTACGTAAACTCCCACATGGTTTCTTTTTGCTTTTATTGGTGAAAACAATCACTAAGATGTTCTAGGATGTCTTTTGGATTCCATATTAAAATTATTTAATCACAAAAAATGGAATAATACTTGTTATAATAATACAACATATGAATAAGAGGTAATATACATACATGTATTTGGAAACATCGATCTCCATTATTGCTCTAATTATATACTTGTAGATTTGGTTAGAGATTTGGTGTATATGGTCTATAGGAATGAATGCACTCAAAGATACATCATTTATTGATTTATTGACTCTAGCACTTAATGTTCTACTTATAGTAAAATCACCTTTTAGAAACCCTAAACCTAATTGGTTGATTTAGCCTTATGAGCCTAACAAGCCCATAGGCCTATAACAAAATATAAATACATTTATTTCATCCTATTATAGACCTAAATAAAATACATGCTTATTTAACATTTGACTAATTAAACTAATTTTTCTCTAACATGTTTTACTAATTATGTGATATAATTTAAAGTTTGATAACTCTACAAAAGTAGAGTTATTTAGCCACTTTTAAACCAATTATTTATCTTTTTTTGCACTAAAATATCATGAAAAAGTTTAATTTGTGTTTAATTATGTCAATGTAGATGGCACAACCGCAAATGGGGTGAAAACATGTCAAAAACAAGGAAACCAGTTCTTCCCGTGGTAGGTAACTTTTCTGTATTGTAGTACTATGTATAAAGGACAAAAAATTAGTAAAGACCATGCCGTGGCGGGCTTGAAAGTGCGTTGCAGTGCACACAAGTGCTGGATAATCAGTGAAGATATGGCCGCAACGCACAAGAAACCTAGCTATAACCCTCATAAAAAGCTGGATGAGCTTTGGTTGACGATTCTTATATCTTAATTTTATTGTTACCCCTTAGATCTTTTAAGGTTATCTGATGGCTCATATTTGGTCGTTTCTTCAATTAATTAACCTTAATAAGGTACAAATTAAACACACTATTAAGAATAAAAAAACCTATAGCAACTGCCAAGAAAGGAGAAAGAAGAAGAAAAAGCTCAAGAGAAGATTAAAAGAGACACAACTTTGTGAAGAATTAGGATAAAATTAGTTCTACAAATCACAATCTCTTCTTCTTCTCCTTTCTTTATCAACTTTTATGTCTTTCTTTATGAAAAATTTGATTTTTATTAACTTAATTATGTCTAGCTAATTTATCAATGTAGGGGTCTTATGAAACAAATTTTTGACATATGTTATCTAATATTTTACTCCAATTGTGATCATAATTCAATTATATTATTTAATCTGATTTTAATGTTATTAATTATCTAGCCAACAATTGATCTATAGAGGTAATTAAATAGATTTAAGAGAATTATTTAATTAACTTGATTAAGTAACAAGCATAGTTTCTAAGCATAGATGTATTATTCTTATGGGTATGATATATACTTAATGAGTAGTATTGCAATGATTCTCATATATGGTAAATATTACACGAAGGTCAATTGTTCTTTTAACTGAAATAGGTAATTGAGACCTAGATAAGGGATGGATATGCTAACTCATGGAATATTTTTATGAGCTCTATATCAATTCATCCAAGCTAATTACACAAAAGTGAATTAAGCAAATTACATAGAGAATGAACAAAACAACATGCTCAATTCAATACACAACAAAAAAAACTCAACAGATACAAAAACAACAATCTACAGTAAGCACACTAGTGACTGTGTGTCTCACAGGCTTCTTTCTAGACTAGCAACATGCATACATGACAATCAACAGACAACATGTGATACATACATACATATCAAAAAAGTTAAAAGAATTTCCAATCGCTTCAAGACCTCATATGTGGGAATATATTCGATAAATAATGATTTTATTCTTATATCAAGCAAACAACCATATATAGCAAAGCATAATAAAGAGTCAGACACCTGGTACACTTTTAGAATAAGGAGATACAGACTCCTTAGAGACTCATAACAAACTTGTATGTAGATAAAAGGTATATTATACTAACATAAAATTTGATCATTAATGACTCTATGAAAGTAGAGTCATTAGTGTACTTTTTGCTTAAAATTTATTCGATTTATTCAATAAGTAGTACTTTTAGGGTTAAAAAAAATTCTAAAATATGAATTTTCTAGTGAAAATGGTGAAATATATTTTTTGGGAATTATTTTGAAAGTTTTTGAAATTTTTATGGATTGTTTATGAATTTTTAGTACAAGACCAATTAGAACATAACACATGAATGTCACACATAGTTTCTAGAAAGAGATGTATGATTCTTGATTAAATGTGATCTATAATTAATGAACTTAATGAGTAGTATGTAATTTAATTGACATGAAAGTCTGATTAGATTAATTACTATATGGTGTGTAATTTACTTAATAGAGAAATACATGCTAGGTTAGATTCAATTAATCATGTAATTCATTGGTAATTATATTGGGGGATTTTAGTGATTCACATGTTTAAAAAATTGGGAGATTAAGTACTCCTAGATATGTTTTCATATATCTTCTTAGCTGCTAATTTTGAGTTAATTAGTTATTGCTATTTATTATTTAATTCTTTTAATTTTGTTATCTTAAAACACATAAAATTGATCTTTACTTTTTAGTTTTAAAAAGTAGTTTCTAATAACATAACCTCAGTGGGAACGATTTTTCTTATCATTATATTACTTGTTTACGATATGTATACTTACATATCCATTAGAAATTAATTTTTAGTTTATTTAATTTTTGTTATTTTTCATAATATTAATTTTAATGTATTTATTTAGTTATTTATTTTTAATTTTGACATCTCCTTTAGTGCTATTAGAAATATATTTGGGTCTATTGCACGAGCAGACTTCATGAGGGAGAAATTTTACCTTAACATCTCGAAATCGAGCATACTTTGATATCAATAAAAAAAACACAAGTTGTCACCAAGTGAAAGAAATGGCTAACCCATTAAAAATAAATTATAATGAGCTAAATTTGAACAGCGAGATAGCTTTAATGGATGATAGGTATAGATCTATAAATGAATATAAATTACATATATTGGAAGGGCTGAATCCAAGTATTACAAGGCCAAACATTCGAGCTAATCAATTTGAACTGAAACCAATGATTTTTCAAATGTTGTAAATAGTTTGACACTTCTGCGGATTACCAATAAAGGATCCTTATTTACATCTCAAATTGTTTATTGAAGTTGAAGATCCATTCAAATTCATTGGTGTGACCAAAGAGGTGTTTAGGCTTAGATTATTTTCTTACTCTTTGCAAGAGCATGCTTGAGCTTGGCTAAACCCTTTGCCACTTGATTCCATTACAGCTTGGAATGATTTGGCAAGAATTCTTGATAAAATATTTCCCATCAACAAAGAATGCCAAGCTTAAGAATAATATTACCTCCTACTAATAATATGAAGGGGAATCCTTACATGAAGCATGGGAAAGATTCAAATAATTGCTAAGGAATTTTCCTCACCATGGTATCCCTTATTGAAACCAAATGGAGACTTTCTACAATGGTTCTAATGCTCAAACAAGAACCTTGTTAATGCATCCGCTAATGGAGCCCTACTAGCCATATCTTATAATGAAGCTTATGATTTGCTTGAGAAAATGGCTAGTAATAATTATGAATGACTATTGGATAGAATGATAGCCATAAGAATAATAGTCGAAGTATATACGGTAAATGATATCATGGCACTTACAACTCAAGTGTCATCTCTAGGGAATCTTTTGAAGGCTCAAAACTCACCTCTAAATATAAATCAGATTCAAGATTCAAGGGTGTCTTGTGTCTTTTATGGGGGAGCTTATTTGTTTGAAATTTTTCCAAATAATATTGAATTAGCATGATATGTGGATAATGTGAACCAAAAAAATAATCCATACTCAAATAGCATGCTATGTGGATAACGTGAACCGAAAAAATAATCCATACTCAAACATATATAGCCTAGGATGGAGGCAACATCCAAATTTATCTTAGAGTAATAACAACAATAAAGGTGGTAATCAATTCAATCATCAATCATTTCCACCATTTGGTTTTCAATAACTACAACAACCATAAGCCTAGGAAAAGAAGCTACCTACTGAGGACAAGAAAAATTCCTTAATATGGATGATGAAAAACTTCATCCAGTCAGTAAATACAAAAGTGACCACTTAAGAGGCTTTAATTCAAAATTTAGAGACCCAAATAGGCCAACTTTTCCAAGCCATAAGTCAAAGGCCTCAAGGTAACGTTCCAAGTGACACAATTATAAACCCAAGAAGAAAAAGTAAAGCATTGCAACACTATAGCCTTGTGGAGTGGTAAACTTTTAGGGGAGGAACATGAGACTCAAAATGATGAGGAGGAGTATGAAGTTAAAAAGGATGAGAATAAACAAGTGGATAAATGGAGCATTGGGAAGGAAATAATTTAGCCAAAATAGAGCAACCTCAATAAGCCTACTATTCCTTTCCTTAAAGTACAAAACCAAAAGTTAGATACGTAGTTTTCAAAATTTTTGGATGTCTTCAAATAGCTACACATAAATATATCATTTGTAGATGTATTTGAACAATTTCCTTTTTATGCCAAATTATCTTAAGGGCTTCTTGTTTAAGAAAACGAGGCTCAAAGATAATGAAATAATAACCTTGAATGAAGGTTGTAGTGCCATCTTTTCTAGAAGACTACCCTAAAAATTGAAAGATTTGTGTAGCTTTGACATTCCTTGCACAATTGGGAACATAAATTTTAAGAATGTGCTATATGACTTAGGTTCAAGAATTAATCTTATGCCATTATCAGTCTTCAAGAGATTAGGGGTTGGTAAAGCCAAATCCACTTCAGTAAAATTATAAATGGTAGATAGATTAATTAAGTAACCTTGAGGTGTGGTATAAGATGTGCTAATAAAATTAGACATAAGGTTATGGTGGAGTACTTTTAAGAATGGAAAAAAGTACAAAAAGAAAAAAAAATATGAATGATGAGAGAATTGGGTACCGTGTTTTAAGCTGAAACATAATATTTAAAAATTCAAGACTTAACCTATCTCCGGGAAAAATCAATAGTAAATGGATAAAGAGTCATGTACCTTAGGAGTTGATATGACCATCTAGTCAAGAACATTAAGCGTGACATTGGTTGGAAGGCAACCCAACATTATTTCACTTATATTGTTTTTTAATTTTGTTTTATATGTGAATAAATATGGAGAGCAATAGTGCAACAAGATTGAGTATTTCAACGACAAATGTAGTGTGCCAAGATCAAAATAGTTTCCTTTATTTTTAAATATTCATATTTATATGTGCACATTAGGGACAATGTGCGATTTAAGTTTGGAGGAGGGAACCTTATTCTCTACCTTAGTATTTAGTATGTATTTTTAATTTTTAGAATTTGTATTTTATTTTTAATATGATTTTAATCAAAATTTAACTAGAAAATTGATAAATATATGGAAACTAAATGCATGCATGCTGGATATGAAACATATGAGCCCAATGATAAAAATTGGTTGCATGACTAGGATATGAAACATATGAACCCAACATTAATCATGTGATTTTCTTGCTAGTTTTGATTAATTAATTCAATTTTTTATGCACATGTTCATGAGTGATTTTGGTGTTCTTATTGAGAGAAAATTTATGGTGAGTTATGCAAGTTGATGAGATCTACCATGTTTTAGAATCTATTTGATCATTCCTTCAGGCAATATTCTAAATAGCATTTAGCAAGAGAAATGATTTAAGTCTTATTTGGATCGATTGAGCCTTTCAAGCTAATTATTGTTAATATCTTTAATCACCCATTTGAGCCCAACAAAGAACCTTTCATATCTTTAAGCTACATTTTATGCCTAACCAATAAGCATTACCTTTATGCTTGCACCTTTAGCTTGTATAAAAAGAAAAAAAAATTCAATAATATGTTATGTTATAGAGTAAGGTGAAATATAAATCACCCTATAAACAAAGAGAAAGAAAAACTCACAATATAATTATCCCTCTACAAGAAAAAAAGTTTGGAGGTATTGTGAAGTTACAAAACAATGATGTGATAAAAAAAGAATATGGTGATCTAAAATATCAAGTAAAAGCTAAGATATAGAAAGAACCTAAATGTCTTCATTTATTGACCTCCACCTAAGTCTTACATTACAAGTATGTAAAGCCCTTATTGATCTTTAGCTAAGTATATATTTATATTAGTGGAAAGAAATGTGAAAAATAAACTTATGAGACTTGTTCTAAGATTAAATTGATTAGCATGCTCATATAGGCTGATTTTATGAATGCAAGTGATGAATTCAAGTGCAATACAGACAAAAAAATCAATTTGTCAAAACCTTGCATATCCTTTTATTTATGGAAGATTGATTGATGAATATGTGAACCTCCTCGTTATAGAATTTCATGATTTTTTGAGAAGATAATTTTTGCTAAATATGCATCTATTAATAAATATATTTTTATAAATATATTGCTATGTCAATTTACCTTGTTATACTTAGCTTTATTTAAGGACAAGAAAAGAGTTAATTTTGGAGATATGATGAGTCTACTTTCATATAGTCACCAATACATTTTTTAGCCTTTTTGACATTTTTGACCTTTATGACCTATTTTGTTGAGTAATTTTCATAAATACCTGTACCCATAACAAAAAAAAAAACATAAGCGACAATGGTTACTTGCTCATATGCTCCCTCGTTGAAAACCATAACACTCAACCTAGTATGCACACCATGAAAAACAATCCCTTGTTGTGTGTAAATATGCTTGCATATAAAGTTTACCTAACTATATGTGTGCACATTACTTTTATGTAGTAACCAACCTTACACATAGGAAGATAGAACACTGAGTAAAATAAAACAAACACCATGTTTTGCATGAGAGAAGCCAACACACGAACATATAGTAAAAATGAACTTACACAATCTAATTGGCATGAGACTGTAATTAGATTAATTACTATATGATGTGAAGTTTACTCGAGAGAGGAATACATGCTAGGTTAGATTTAATTAATCATGTAATTTATTGGTAATTATTTTGAGGGAAATTTTAGTGATTTACATGCTTAGGAAAATGGGGAATTAAAGATTCCTAGGTTATTTTCTCATATATTTTAGTAATTGTTGAGTTTTGATTTGGTTAATTAGTTGTTATTTATTTTTGTGTATTTATAATCTTCTATTGTCCAAATAACATGCATAATAGTCACACTGGCACTTAGTTGTAAGTTACACAACTTCCTATGGGATCAATATCTGTACTTTGATATATTATATTACTCACACAACTTGTATACTTGCAGTTAGCTTGTTATGTTTTTGATTCCATTATCGAAGAGGTAATTATTTGTAATGGATATTAGTAAGGGTTACTACTACACTAGTTTGGATTTTTTAATTTATATTTTAGTGTTTCTATTGTATGCCCAGGTTGATATACAATTAGGGTTTATAGCAGAATAAGGGAATTAGCGGACTATATGGGTCCCTAAATCTTTTGAGAGATTTTGTAGTCCCACAAGTAGATGGAGCCCAATCATCTATCAATAAATAGGGAATCAATGTCAATAATTTTGAACTCAAGTCAAGTGTCATTCAAATAGTTCAGGAAACCCAATTTGGAAGGTTAGTTAATAATGAACCAAATCTTCACTTGGCTTTATTCTTGGAAATTGGTGACACCATCATGATGAATGGTATCTCAGACGATGCCATTCATCGTTTCTTATTTCCTTCCTCATTGAGGAACAAGGCAAAGGCTTGGTTACAATCACTTTCTGTTGGGTCAATCACTATATAGGATCAATTGGCTCCAAAATTATTTGGAAAGCACTTCCTACCTTTAGAGATAGCTAAGCTTAGAAATGACATCACATATTTTCAGTAGTTTGAAGGGGAATTATTTTATGAAGCTTGTGAATGCTTCAAAGAACTTTTAAGAAGATGCCATCACCATGGTCTTCCTACTTGTTGCAATGGACAAACAAATCATATTTGGCCTTTTCTCCTATTAATTAACCTAAATAGGGTATAAATTAAACATATAGTTTAGAATCAAAAACCTAGAGTAGTTGCTAAGAAGAGAGAAAAAAGAAAAAAAATTAAAAGAAGATTAAAGAAGATACAATTTTGTAAAGAATTTAAGAGAAACTTAGTGCTACAAATCCAGAGATTGAGTGTATCTCTTCTACTTCTCTACTCTTTATCAACTTTTATGTCTTTCTTTATGAAAAACTTTAGCTTTATGAACTTTAATTATGCCTAGCTAATTTATTAATCCAGGGGTCTTATGAACCCAAGTTTCTGCATGTTTTGATCTAATATTTTACCTCAATTGTGATTGTAATTTAATTATATTATTTAATCTTATTTTTATACTATTAATTTTCTATCCTTAATTTCTCTTAGAAGTAATTAAATAGATTTTATAGCATTATTTAATTATTTATCTTGATTAAATAACATGTTTAGTTTTTATGCAAAGATATATCATTATTATGTGTGTGATCTATAACTGATAAAATTAATGATTAGTGTTGCAATCTAATTAGCATGAGAGTGTGATTAGAATAATTACTATACGATGTGTAGTTTACTTGAGAGAATACTGTATGCTAGCTTAGATTCAATTCATCATTTAATTGATTGGTAATTATTTTGAAGAGAACTTTAGGGATTCACATGCTTAGGAAATTTAGAGATTAAAGATTCCTAGGTTTTTTTCTCATATATTTTCATAGTTATTGAGTTTTGATTTGAGTAATTAGTTGTCATTTATTTTATTTTTTTATAATTTACTATTGTCCAAATAGTATTCATAATAGTTTCATTGGTACTCAGTTATAAGTTACACAACTTCATGTGGGATCGATATATGTACTTAGGCATATTATATTACTCGCACAACCTATATACTTTCTGTTAGCATGTCAAATGCATAATCATATCAAGTGATGCATCTCAAAACCTTTTAGCCAAATTGTATGGGTGATAATGCACTAAGATGTTACGTTTACTACAAATGACCAAGCATTGAGATTTAAAGCATGCGGACAATAATTCACTTATGCATGGAAACGAGATATGTCTGTGTATCAACAATATTCATACTTTAGACTAAAACATGATATCTTTCAATTTTTTACCTTTTACCAAAATATGCAATGACTATTAAACATTTATTACATGATAACCTAATACTAAATCATTAACCACACATATCATTTAAACTCTCACTAACCCAATACATGAATGGGTTTTAAAAAATAAAAACCCAAGTGAGAAGCATGCTCTTGAAATAAGACCAAACTAAACTATAGTGAGTGAATCTAATAATATATTTCATACATATAGGCATATAATCAATCTATTGAGGAAAATTTATTATAGAGTGGCCACAATAAATGTTATCAGGGTTTTTCAATACACTGCTAGCAACTCATATCCCTCAAATAATTCTACTAACATATTTCACAAGAAATTCCCTCTAAACATGCTAACAGTATGCCTCAAATATCAATGTCAATATAGCCCATTATATTCATGATGTTGGTTCACTAATATACTCCATAACATTTTGAAATTGCATTACTAATCCATTTTGTCAAAGAACACTTATGTTAGTCCATATATGATACTAATTCAAAAATTTCTCCTAATTGAACAACATTGTAAATAAACTAGATTATACAAATGTCAAATGTTAGCAAGCATCCAAACTAATAATTGAACAACATTGTAAATAAACTAGATTATACAAATGTCAAATGTTAGCAAGCATCCAAACTAATCATAACCTATACAAAAATATAGGCATGAAAGTACTCTACCATGTAAAATACCAAGATGATGTTATTACGCATATAAGAACTCTTTACCGCATGACGCAGGAAATTATGGAGTATGGAATAATAAATTGCATGCAAAAAAAAAACCAATATGCCTAAATCATTAAGGCCCATGCATCTACCCCCTTTCGCCCTATTTTGAATCCTTCTAAAACTGGATCATAAATGCCTCAAAGTATAATGTCATGTCATAACCATTCATGTATGCTTAACACAGAAGATGACAACACAATTGACAATTATGTGCATAATAACATGATCAAAATTGTAAATCATTGTGCTCTTGTTCACTTAATAAATCAATAGGTATCATGTGCGCTCTAAATTCATATGTGAGCCAACCTCAAGTAATATTCATATATAATCGAACTCATTAACATGCTTCTCTTAAACAAATATGATAGATAACTATGAGTACAAACAACTCTTCATATTATAGTAGAAGCACTTGATAGCAAAATTATCACTAACAAAGTTCCCAATGATCACAGATTACATATCTAAAATTCTTTAACCTAGAAAATTAGATTATGTATCTATTTGGTCATTATAGCATCACAACATAATATGTCTATTCTTTATTATTGAAAGAAATTTTAAGTGTATAATCACACTCTATTGTTTTAAGAATTTTGATAATAAAAACATAAAACACTATTCTTGCTTGATAATGGCACCAAAAACTTAATGCACAAATTTTGTATTTATAAAATAGCTTGTAAGTGTACGAATAACTAATAATAAGTTATAAGTATATTTTCAAGTTTGATATCAAGAGAAACTACGTGGTTTTAAATAATTCTTCAAACTTCTCAAAAACTTGAAAAAATATGAAAACAAAATCTAGACATTCTATCACAATGAGTTGGTTTTGAAATCCTTATCAAATAACAAAATAATTAAAAATACATAAATATAGATTCGATTCAAAAAATTTAAGGAATATATAAAATTAATACTCAAGGGAGAATTTGTGAAAATATTTAGCTAGTTAACCATGCAAGCTTAGAATTAAATAGGTTAATTAAAATATAACACAACAATAAAATTCACAACACCATCAATCAACATAGCATTCAATCAAGTGTAACCTAAGTTTTAATGAAATTTTTCATGTGTATGTGTGTATTCCCATTTCATGTAATTTCATCATGTCATTTGATAAGCCCATGCAAACAAATAATGAAGTAAAGTTGAAGTACAAGCAACAAGCTTCATAAGTCTATTTTTGAAACCTTTTTCCATGAATGTAAACCATTGCTAATCTTAAGATCAATAGATCTTTATTAAGCATGTAATGTAAAGTTAGGGTATGAATGGTAAATTTGAAATATTTATGCTCAAATTCATACCTTAGCTTACACTTTGTAACTAATGAATCTCTTATTTTCATCTAGTGTAACTCTAATTCTTCATTTTTTTTCTTTCAATACTTTCACGCTTTATTCTATTTTTGTTGAGTTATTACACCCCTACATTTTTTTATTATTACATATTTTTATTCTATTTCTTTCTCCTTTTTTCTATTTTTTTTGCTACACCACACTTTCACATCAAAACATACTAAAGGTATACATTGAAGCACTTTCAAAGAAATAAAGTGATGCCATTATTTATAAGTGTAGTACACATTTTCTAAGCCCATCCATGAGTGTTCTATGTGCATCCATCTAAACTAATATTTGAGTCATTTAGCACGTTTTATCTAGATGCAACCACCCTAATTTCTCTTTACAAATTGATCGATACTTTTAAAAATGGTTCCTAAAACTAATATGAGAGTATTATATTGATCTCAATCAAAGCTAGATCAATCGAGAATTGTAAATTCATCTATGGATTATGCTTTGTACATCTACTTTAATAGAAAAGTCCCAAAAATCTTCAAAATTTCCAAAAAAAACTATTTTGTTATGTAACCTAAATAATTAAAACCTAATGTTTTTAAACACAAATTCATCTTTTATTGGCTAAAACAAATAAATTATCAAGCTTAAAAGACATAAATAACTCTATGAAATCACACCACAAACTTGACAATTTGCTTTCCCTCGAGAAAAACTAAAACTAAAACAAACAACAGAATAAGATATGGATGAATAATAAATGAACACAGAGCAATCAAGAATATGTATTAGAAAAATATTCAATCTCACAAAGATTGAATATGTCATATAATAATAAAATTGTCATCACCATTGATCAACATAACATTAAATCAAATGTAAACTAAGTTTTTAATTAAATGTTTTGTATGTGTTTATGTGTATTCCCATTTTATGTAATCTCATCATGTCATTAGATAGGTGACAAGTTCTTGAAACACATTCCAATTCTGTGATTTTAATGTGTATATTTGGAACGAATAGGCTTGATTATAGCTTTTTACATGATTATTTGTACAAATCTATCTTTTAGGAATCACAAGATGTTTTGATGTGTTTAAAGTGTTTTTAGATTCATAAGAGGTAAACAATGTCAACACATGAAGCTACAACACTTGGAGCACTTGAATAGCACCCTAAGAGTGAAAGAGACTAAGACATGCAAACCTTACATCAAGAATCAAACACTATGTAATGGGCACAAACAATGTCAACACAAACATTACATGCAAAGGAGAAAGAAACAGTGTGTCGTGGTAGCCAACCCATGGGTTTTATTACTAAGCATTCAAACATTGTGCATTGTAGCAAAAGAAAAATTGTATGGTGCTGGATGAGCCTCAGGTTGCAATATAAGGGTGATTTTGAGCAGTACAGCAATAGAAGAAATTGTGTGCCACAACGTGTGTACCTTTTTTCAACTTATTTTTATTTTGTTTAAAAGTTTATGTATTTTTTTGTGAACAATGTTTATGTTATTTAGAACTATTAATTTCATAACTTTTTGTTAATATGTGATTCATAAGAAGTACACAATGATTCTCTCTATGCGATAGAACTTGAATAAGATGATGAATGCAACAAGAGTAGTAACCACATCATCATGCTTAACACATTGTGCAATTACAAGGAGGGTAGTTTTTCTTTCATTTTTTTATTTACATTTAAATATCGAGAATAATGTAGATTCTTGATTGGGGGTAACATAAAAGTTTCTTTTAAAATTATGAATTCCAAATTTTCTCAAATATTTGTTTTCTATCATTTAGTTGATTATGGACATTTAGGTCCAATAAATGTAACCTATGCATTTTTTTATGTCTTAAACATGTTCAAGGATTATTGTAAGAGTTATTCCTATTCATAGTTTATGTTTCATGCTTGGATGTTGAAATTGAGATGAACCCAAATTTAGTGTTTAGGAATCAAATAGTGGAGACTACCTTGTAAAATTATTGAGCCAATATCATTTTATTCTGAATGATAATATTTTTTTACACTTTTAAACATTTTTTCTATTATGTCAAATTGTTAGATGATTTCTTTAGGTTTTGTATTGAATGTTAGGATTTTAAACATATAATAAAGTATCATTTTCTTATTTCATTCTTTGATTAAATGACTTGTGTAGTAATTGAGAGTATGTGCTTATCTTCATTTCATACTTAACTTCTAATAAAAAATTATACATATGGGATTCCCTTAGGAAAAAAGAAGCTATATTAGTCATTCACCATAATACATATATACATGGGTATGTTCTTTAAAAAAGGAAAATGAAAGAGAAGAAAAAAGATAGAAAAAATAGTATAACTAAATAATATTACCCTAAATTCCTGAAAGTAGTGACATGTCTATTACCAAATAGTAGAAAATTATCCCTTGAAGTCAAATGCATTTTCATTCATCTATAGATACATACTTGATATTTTTGCTTAATGATTTTGATTAAAATATGATATTTTCATAATCATAGAATTTGATATGAGATCCATGTCATACACATTTAAGCCTTTCTTATTTATAAACATACTTTTTTTTGCATATATTTTCTTGAGTGTTTGAATCCATAGAATCAATGTGGTATTAAGAGTATTTATTAAGAGGAATATAGTCAAAACGATTTATTCTTGACACTAGTTTTGGGAGAATCAATGTTGATATGTTGCTAGCAATGAAGCATGAATTTATGATGTGTAACTGATTTACATGATGAACCTTGATCCTTTGAGATGTTGGATGAACTTCTGCTTGAGTTTTTAATTATAAACTTAAAAAAACTAAATATGAGAAATTTTGTATTTAAGTTTTTAGGATTTTTATTACTCTTTTAAATTTTAGTTTTTTTATTAGGGTGTTTGTGGATATCACCAGTGGAAGTCCTCATAGGACTTTGACTCATCCACTAAGGCCACCTATGGGTTTAAAGGCTTATTGCATATGATAAATATAACCATGTCAATTTATGAAAGTGATTTAGTTTAGTATAGTTTAGTTGTTTATTTTTCTTTTAGGGTTTTAGATTGCTTCACTTGCTAGAGACTAATAAGAAGCAAGTTAGTGGTTGTGATAAATGCTTAAAAAACACTCATATTTTGTGATTTTATTGTGCTTATTTCAAATGAATAGGTTTGACTATAGAATTTTTACTTTGTTATTTATACAAATCCATCCTTTCAGAATCAGGAGTATGTTTTGATGTATTTTAGGTATTTTTAGCTTCAAAAGAGATAAATAATATCAACACATGAAGGCACAACACTTAGAGCACTCAAATAGCACCCTAAGATAAAAAGAGACTAAGGCTTGTAAGTCTTACACCAAGATTAACCACTTTGTAAATGGCACAACAGTGTCAACATAAACATTGTGTACCGTGGTGAAATAAATAGTTTGTCACAATAGCCAACCCACAAGTTTTACTAGTGGGCCATTCAAACATTACGTGCCACTGTGTAAGAAAAAAGTATGCCACAATGGACAAGCCTCAAGTTGCACTATAAGGGTGGTTTTGATTTGTGTGTCATGATGAAAGAAATTGTGTGCCACGACATGCATACCAAAATTAGGAATTTGAATTCTTAATAAATAAATAAATATATGTTCCAATATTTCATTAGGTTAGATATTAGACTTAATACTAATTTGAGGTAGCTTTTGGGAACTTTTCCACATCCAAGAAAAGAAGAGAAGTCATTCTAGAAATTCAAGAGCCCTTTGAAGATCAAGACTACACACTTTTGGATAAGGAAATATCATATATCCATTGTTGGTGTTTAAATCTAACTCGAAATAATTTTATTTCTAGATTCATTTTCTTCTTATTTTATTGTATGAATGCTTATTCTTATCTAATCATGGATGTTAATCTAAGAATTCTAGCTAATTATATTATAAGTATTTAGCTTTGTTTCCATGATTGCTTAGATTATTTAGGTGAATAATTTTATAATTAATTAAATATAGATTATTTCTTGATTCAAGGTTTGTTTGAAGATTTATTTATGAATAACTTATTAGCTATTAATTCTTTATACATAGATTGAAAATTTGAGAATTGGGTTTCAGACACATCATTTAGATCTAATTAATTTGGATAACTTAAACAAGAGTTTAAATTGGTAACTATTGCATTGATTTAAATTGGTTGCAATTTTCTTGAGCATAATTTAATCAATCAATTGATCATCCTAATCATAGGATATGAATTGGTTGATTAACAAAGAAAATAATCCTCGACCTAAGAGATTTTGTAATTTAAAGAAAAATGAATAATTTGAGTTTATATGTTCATTCCCTTCAATTCACTTAAATTTTTCCAAGCAAGAATGATTAACTAGCTAAACTTTCCATAAATTTTTCATTGATTTGACAACTTCTTTGATTTTGTTTAAAGTGGAGTCAATATTTAACCATTTTTTCTTATTTTTGGATTTTCAACCTAATAGAGTATTTAAGTATAATTTTTCATTTAATTATTTTTTTAAGTTTTTTAAAAAAATGAAAAATTATCTAAAATCACATCAATTCTTTAAGAGACTGACCTTGATTGCTTACTATAGGTGTCTCGTACACTTCTGAGCTATTAATACAAAATTTGTGCATCAATATGCTCTTGCAAACAAATAATGAAGTTAAAGTTAAAGCATAAATAACAAGTTTCATAAGTCTATTTTTCACAACTTTTCTCTACTAATATAGACAATTATTAATCTTATGATCAATAGGTCTTTATTAAGCTTATAATGTAAGACTAGGGTATGGTAGGTAAATTTGAAATATTTGGACTAAAATTCATACCTTAGTTTATACTTTGTAACTAATGAACCAATGAACCTCTTTTTTATCTAGTACACCCCTAAACTTAATTATTTATTTCTTTATTTTCACACTTTGTTCTCTTTTTGTTGAGATACTCCACTTTCAAAATTATTCTTTTTATTATTATTTTTCTCTTTTTTTTATGTTAATGGTGTGAAGGGAAGTGGATCATTTAGTCATATGCAAAGCCTAAATTTCTCTACCTTGGTGTGTGATCTCCTTGTTAGAAAAATTAAAAGTATCAATGTTGGGCTAAAAAAGTTAAGGCCCCACGATGAGCGCTAACTATTTGGAGAGTATTTTCTAAGGAGGGTTACAAGTGACAAACCTCAAATCCCATTAACAATGGATACAAGGAGGTATTTATAGATATTTCAACCTACACATGCCACTATCTAAATGGATCAACTACTTCTATGAAGAGAGGACAAGTACACTATCCTAAGTTGAGATCGTATATATGCATATGAACATCCATTTCTGATGATGATGAAATAGGTACACTGTTCGAGACTGAGGTCGCGTTTGTACACTAAAAATACCTCTAACTTGGTCAACTTGATTTAAGGACACATATTGTCAATGAGCTACATCAATCTACATGGTGGACTAGTAGGTTCGGCGTGTAGGGTACCGTGCTAAGTTTGAGGCTAGTAAATTCATGAACGTCGTGGATGAGATGCTCTTCAAATGTCACAATTTAATGAGGTTGTTGATAGATATGATAAATAGCTTACATGACACCATTCGTCGCCATTTAGTATGTCTTGAGCACCTAGGGCTACATACTCCACTATAGGTGGTGAGCATTTGTGTCTACATAGTTAGCCACAGATCGGATTCACCTAGGTTGTTGGTATCAAGGTAATGTACATAGTTTATCCAAATAATATACATGGGTCCAAAACTAATACCTTAGGATAATAAAATAATAAAATTATTTATATATTAAGAATATTGCATGACATATTAATACAAAATAAAAAATAAAATAAATTTGGAGAGTATACAATGAGAGAATAATTTCACATAACATATAATGGTTTCTTAATTGTATATTTACGATATAATTTTTTTAGTTCTTTTATAAAGTCTTTTCATTTTATTTTAATTTATAATGTCTTCTAAAATGAATTTAAAATTAAATTATCCAGTTATCTATATGATATATATTTTTTATATGTAACGAATAAATTGTGAATTTTAATTATAATGTGTGTAGATGTATAAATATGTAACTATAATTTAAAAAATAAACATTTAAATAATTATTTAAACAAACCAAGTTTTTAATTTTATATTTAATCAAATGTTAAGATGACATACTTAAAATAACTTAGAGATATATTTTACATTAGGTAAGAAAGGAAATACAAATAATTCAAAGTAATGAGAAGAAAGAAGAATAGAATCAAACAAATAAAAAATAATAATATATACACACATTTTCCGTGTGTCAAGGTGATGTGATTAGACTCATGAAAGTAAAGTCACTTTACTATTTTAGCACTAAACATCACTTCATGCTTTTATCAGGTAGACTTTGGACTCTTACACGCAAAGTCACTTAACATTTTTCTTGAACTATTGAAGAGGGTCACGGACGGGTTTGGTAAGTTAATAATGGTATTGTTTATGGTAAGTCTGTTTTTACCATATTTGTTGGAAATTAAGAAAAATAGCAATGCAATCACCATAATAATTGAATTTTTTTTTTAATGAAGATTTCTTTTGGCATCATTGGTGACTCTATTATTCAAAGAAAATCTTGCAGGCACTTCTCTAGATAACTTTCGTGAGGACCTTGTGTCTTCCTTTAATTTGAAATTAATGTAGAAGAGAAATAACAGAATTTGGTTGACTATCAGCAATTGATATGAGTTTCAATTGAAGATTGCTTGAATCGGTTGGACAAGAGTGTAGATTTTTCATGTGATTATATTTATTTGTTGCATTGTTGTTCATTTTCTACAATTTTCACAAATATCATTCAATAAAATAAAATTAATATTGTTTTTTTAATTTACAAGTTTAATTATAAAAGGAAGTTGTAAAAAAGAGAAACCTTTTAATATCAATTTGATAGCAGCAAGTAAAATGACAAAAGCATGAATTTATTTGCTAAAGAATGTGAAAATTATGACATTTATTAAACAATAACTAGTAACTGAAGGAGATGAAATATATGGTCTAGTTGCACTTCCTTTATTCTATTCTAGATTTTTTTGATTGAACCCTCAAAATAATATATATATTATTTATAATTGAATTAATCATGAATTAATATATTAATTTATATAAATATATCCACCTATGTTTTTTTTATAAAAAATTGTATTTGCATATTATTTTATGATAATTAAACTATATATAACATATACATGATATTTAAAGTTCTATTTTTTTTTATTTCTTTGCAATGGAAGAAAAAAATGAAGGTTTTCACAAAAATAAAATAAAATAAAATAAATGAAGGTTGGGAAAAGAATGAAAATATAAAATTTGTTTACCATGCTTAATTTAACAATTTTCAACATTTTTACCAAATTTTCGAAAAATAATATTATACACTTTTGCACATTGGTGTATTTTTAATTAATATAAATGTGTAAAAGTAGATAATTTACACTATAAAACCAAGGGGAAAAAGAGTCGTGGTAATATTAATTCCAAATATTATAATCTCTCAAAGTTATTTAACAAAATATTAGAGCAATCCATTCCATAAAAAAATCCAATTATTTTATTCTTTTCTTATTTCAAGATAAATGACATATAGACATTTGTTCAAATACACATATATTAAATTTTAACATTTGTTTAAATTCATTTTTAACACTTTTTATTTATTAATTTTAAAATATATATACATATTTTTATTTTAAATAAATAGAAATTTAGATTATCAATTGATTAAGAAAAAAAATTTAAAGTAATTTTTATTACTTTTAAAGTAATATTTTTATTTTTAAAAATATTAAAATAATAAATTATTAGGTTAAAAATTTAATTATTTTAATATTATTATTTTTTATTTTGAGAATAGTAATTTTTATTCAATAAATAATATGATTATATTTTCATATTTTTTAATATATAAATATATAATATTATTAAAACATGTGATAAATATGTTTAGAAAATATGTTATTAACTTATTAACATCGACTCAAACTAATATTTTGATAAAATTTAAACAAAATCGTGGAATCATATACTAAAAAGCAGTTGGGGTAAATAGTATAATTCTAGATAAAAATGTAGAAAAATTCTATAAAAAAATCATATTTTTTACTACAATACAATTTTTTTAAATCAATTAAATTTTTTTAAAAAATTGTCAAAAATGCAATTATACATCCCATAATCACCTCACATCAAATTTGTAAAAAAACCTATCTATCACATCATGCATCCCACCCTTTCGTAACCATCTCTGTAGATCCCTCTCTTTATTTGTCCATTTTTCTCCCTCAAAAACCAATCACTACCTTTGCATCCCGTAAGTTCATCAACGACTACTTTTGCATCCTCTTAGTTCGTCACCCATCACCTCTTGCTTTCCTCATATATTTTTTAAAATTGGTATTTAAGTATGTATATATTTTTTTCACAATCTCACATTTTAGATTCTTAAGCATTTTAAGGTTAAAGCAAATTTTAAAAAATAAAATATGGTTGAAAAAATAATAATTGAGATATTAGCGATTTGGAGGTGGAAGACAACAAGTTCGGTAGGTTGTTACCGAACATGTATGTTTGGTTTGATAGGTCGCAACTAAACATATATGTTTAGTTCAATTAGCTATTAAAATACATATTTGTTTGGAACCAAACATATATCTTTAGTTTAGTTGGCTATTAGAAAACATATTTGTTTGGTTCGATAGCCCATTATCGAACATATATGTTTGGTTTGATAGGCCTTATCAAACCTTACTAATATGTTTGATAATGGCTTATCGAACCTTACTGATATGTTCATGTATATCCCTACCAAACCAACAATCATTTTTTAATATGTTTGTGCAATCAAAAACTAATTTTTTTTTTATTTTAGGTATATGTAAACAATCCTAAATTGTTTACTATATGAGAAGAAATAAAGAATTATATGAAACGCGAGGTCCTATGTATAGAAGAAGAAAACAAGAGAAATATCGACTATTAAGACCTTCATCTGTTGTGGAGATTATAGCGGACCAACCTTTTATAAAGAATACAATGGATCATTCTCTAGACATTTAAGTTGACCCTAATTATAATATGTCAATTAAGGAGGAGGTTTATCAACATAAATACCCCTTCTAATCCCCAAATCATAAAATTAACATGTCTGTAATGAAGAGTTTTAAAATACACGTAACATAAAAAATTTGGAACAAAACTGTAAGCATGATAAAAATAAAATGTACTAATTGGATTTATAATATTAATTTCAATTTAATTTTTTGTAATTATGTCATGTATTTTAGGGTGCTCTTGATCATTCTAGAGGATAGAGTGGCTGGAATCAACCCCATAATCAACATATTGCACAATGCATACATCAATCAAGACTTGCTTCTTTATGCCACGCCATGTACAAATATGCTGACAAGGTATTGGTATCAATATTTGTTGTGAGACGGTATCCAAAGATCAATACATTTCACATATCATTTGATGAGATGACTATCACCTTATATGATATACAACAATTGCTAAGCCTTTAGATTACTAAAGAAGAAGTGATGTTATTTCACTTCTTTTAGAGGCATTAGGTTTAGTATAGATGTAGCAAAGGACAAGCTAAGTCAAAAAGGACTGTATGTTAAATTAAGTTGGTTAAAGAGTTTCTTTACTGCTTTTGGAGACAGACATGAAGATGAAATTGTTAGGGCATTTTTGTTACAATTTTTAGGTTGTACACTATTTTTTGATAAGTTTGGAAATAATGTCCAAGTTTCTTACTTAACATTATTGACAGACTTATATAATATAAATCAACATGCTTGGGATGTAACTGTATTGGCTTATTTGTATTGATAGTTGGGATAACTAGTCAATTTTATGCCAAGCAAGTATCTAGATATTTGACTTTGCTATAAGCATGGATTGTGCACTTCGAGACTCAAACCAAATAACAATAGCCAACTTCCATATGTACAATGTTAGGGATTGAACACCTGTGGTTTTGTAGATAAAAAGTTAGAAGAGATGAGAAATACACTAGATGATCTGACAACATATAACATATGTTACTCTTCTTTTATATATTTGAAGTTTCTTGTTTAAATTTGCAATTTATGTAAATTTATTTATGTTTTTATTACTAGTTATCAAGTTAATTAGGATCCATGTTGTATTGATATTCTGGAGATAACATTTTTTTCATGGATATCTTTGTTTTGTTCGAAGTCATCGAACCTTATCATAACCATAAGGTGTTACGTAAATTTAAGCATATTTAGACTATTCCACCTCATCCAATTGAGCCTTCTAACATTAATAGAGGGTCTAACCCGAAGATATACAAGGTGAAATTTCATTATATCGATCAATATTGAAAAAGTTGGAATAGTCATGTCTTATCTCAATAGTCAAGAGGTGCAACTATTACTCTTCCATCTGATTATTCTTTAGACTATAATGGTATCAAAATATATCACACGTGAAAGTACAAAACTCAATACATAAATTAACACAGAATAGGTTGATGATGAGGACGATGACATCTCAGACACATTATGCATACCAACATTAAAAAAGAGATGTGGTGGTTAGTATTCATTGTCATTTTAGTTACTTGTAACTTTATATGATTTTGCGATATGTACTAACCTTTTGTTGTTTTTCTTTGTCAGGGTGTGAAAGAAATGTTGGATATTATTGAGCGTGGATTATCCAGAGAAAATGAACAACCATCTAAGAAATTCAAGAAGGTTTGAAATATTTTGCAAGGATGTGTTACTTCATCAGCCACAAATGCTCATTAACCATCTTTTAGTCAAATGAATACATAGGACAATTATTTAACTATTTTCAATTCATAATGGTATTTATGTTGATTTGTGTATTTGTCTTTGATCTATAGACTCTATACTTTATATCTTGTTGTATTGAACTTTCAAAGTCAATGTTGTTGATTTACATCAGATGATGAATAATTGTGATATTTAAAATAGTTGATCATTAATGCATGAAAGTAAAAACAGAGTAACGTTAATTGGTTGGCTATGTGTTTAGTTAATTAATGTTGAAAATACTATTTAAACTTTTATAAACAATCTTTGCTACAGTTAGGACTATGGACTTAACACTCGACACAAACATGACTTGAAGATGGCTAACATGACTAACAAGACTAAAATAGAGTGACATGGTTAATCATCACAATCTAAATCAAATACAATTGTTGGATGTGTCATTATAATGCTTGAAAATGCTTGAAATGACTTGTAAACTTAAATTTGATTTGCATAAGGTAATACTTAAACCGTTTGCATATGCTTTATGAAATGCATGTCAAGTTAAGTGTATAGATGGTATTGGTACTCCTTATTGCAAATATACCAACATTGCATTGCATAAAATTAATAAATCAATATATTAGCAATAATTATACAATTCAAATATAAATAATGTCTTAGAATCTTACATGTACAAAATGATTTCTATCGATAAAAAAAAAATGGCACATATCTTATGCTTGGTAGGCACCTTAGACCAAAGAGGGAGAAAAGTCCATGACATGTGTACACCAAATGTCATAACCATGAATTTGTATATAGAAGCAATGATATGTCCCATATCCGGTAAATTCATATATTTGTCAGGACCACAACTACCATTAAAATGAGAAAATTTATAAACAAGCTCCATTATCACTTTAGGAATATCATGTGAAAAAAATGTAATCTTTGTGATGATTTTGTAACTCACTAAGCATGTTAGTCCTAATTTGAGACCATACTTCCTCCTTTAATCTAAGTCTAATAGCCACAGTTTTAAACCAATAATTACCATCAGCTAATACATTATTAAAATATCTTACATATGGTTTGAATCCAAAAGGCATTTGACTTGTATATATTGAAGATTCAACTAATAATTTTGGTTGAGCTCTTTTTATTGGAAACTTTCATTTTCTTGAGAATTATGCCCCATTTAAAGAAATAATTGACTCAAAATAATTGAATCCAATAGGCATTTGACTTGTATATATGGTTTGTGCATAACGTTACACTTTGTCATATCAACTAGCAAATTCATCTCTTCATTAGAGAGTTTTCCTACATATAGATGATCTTCAAGATATCATACTAATAGGTGATTATGTGTACCCTTATCCTTCTTATCCTCTTTTTTATCCTTAAGGTCTTTTAGTTTTACTTTAGAACAATAAACTTTATTCTTTCACATGCAAAATCAATTCTAAGTCACTTACCATTTGAACCATGTCAGAGTTTTTCATCACAATCACCATTCCATTATTTATCCCAGTAAATTTCCTCCATGCTATCAAATATTTTTTGAAATAAACACCTATATTAAAAGAGTATAAATTAATACATTCCAACAATGTATAAAATAAACACATATATGTATTATTTATTGTAAATATATAAAATATATCACTTATATTTGTCTTGAATAAATTAATCTAGTCAATACTTTATCCATCTTGCAACTTTTATGTTCCATCATTCTGTAAAAAAATTAAAAATTTCAAACATTTCAAAATTATAGAGGTTTGGTAAAAGCCTACCAAACATCTATCAAAGGTTCGATTGGGTCTATCGAAAATAGCCTAAATGTTCAGTAGGTTCTACCAAACAATTTTCAAATTTTTTTAATTAGGTTTGGTGAGGGCCTACTGAACATTCACGATATGCTCGGTAGATACCACCAAACCTTTTATAATGTTTAGTAGGCCCTTACCAACCATTATGCGATTTGCACAAAAAAACATACAAATACTTATTTCAACTATGTTATGGCTCCATTTTTACCAAAATTTTCTTCTTTTTTACATATTTGATGTATATCTCTTCCATTCTTAATATTTCTAATATTTAGAGTATTAAAATATTAGGTTTTGAATATAGTTGTAAGGATGAAGAATGAGTAAGATGTTGAAACGAAGGAGGGGAATTTATAGATGAAAAATGAGTGAATTAGATGTATGAGATATGGGATGTTTTGTTATATTTTAAGTATTTAAGGGATATTTTTCTTTTTCATATAATAAAATTAATTTTTAATTTTTTATATTTATCGGGATATCTCATACTAAAAACCGAAAAAGAAACATATTTAAAAAACTTAAAATTAAAAAATAACATTACTTATATCTACTTTATATATTTTCACTACTAAAAAATCAAACGTATAATTTCATATTTCAACATTGTTTAATTGGACGCAATTGAATGATCTACAGTCATTTAGACCCGTTTAATGTTGAATGACATCCAATTAATTTAAAAAATTTAGGTGTTATTTTTATTGTTATAAATTTTAAAATTATTATTATTTTTAATTTCTTAAATATCTTTCATAAAGTAATCTAGGAGTAAAATTTATCTATAAATTCAAATAACACCTAGTTTGATTTAAAAATACTCACATAAAAATAAGGTAACTAAAATGGATGAATATGGTTTTGTTATACAAAACAGTTGATGAAGATCTTTGCATCCACAAAAAAAATACACATTTATCTCAATCCAATCAACATTAGTCATTGGCCAAGTCTCATTAATTCGATCGTCATTTCATATACGACGAGTTAACATAAATGAATGCTTGGATATATCTCGACCCTCTTCTTCTATTAGTATCATTTAAAAATAAATATATATTTAAACAAAAAATGAATTCACAGATTATTGTAATGTGTATTTTATATTTTGGATATTTCTTTCCTTTTTTTTATCTTTTTAATATTTTTTAGTTATTGTTTAGAACCATTATCATCCACAAAAGTTGCAATATATAATGGAGCCAATTACGTTGAAGAGTCTTTACCCAACATTTGAAAAAACAGACTCATAAAGTTCCTTTCCCATGTGAAAACATATAGGATAATCACTTCAATAGAAAAATACTTGCTTTTGAACTGAAATATCCTGCTTAAAGTGGCATTGTGACTAATGGCAAAATCAAAAACATTACATCCCACTAAGCTAATGAGTAAACAACGAAGGCACTACAACGTGATTTGAAACCCATTACCTCAAATCATCCAAACTTATCGCTACTTTCAAATGACGTTTTCCCATTATGTAATAGTTTATTGGTAAATATAATAATTTTCAATTAATGTATTATTGACACTATCTTTATCAGGATGAGCGGCATTTTAGGTATTATTTTTCTTTAAGAAAAATTACATTTTAATTTTTGAATTAGTATTATAAAAATTGAAAACATCTAACCTCACAATTTATTAAAAATGAGTAATTGAAGTCTTATAATTATTTAAAAAATATATAATTTTAGTTATATCAAGGGACTAATTTTTACACTAAAGCGTCAAAATTTCATAATAACACGACTATTAGTACCTAAGTTAAAAATTACGGAACTAAAATGCATTTTTTCCCACAATAAATATACCACGTACTTGGACATTTTTCTAGTCCTAAACATTTATTTGTGCAGTTGAATTCTATGGTTCGAATCGCCACCACTAAATGTATGAATAAAAAAAGTGACGTTTGTATTACCTCAACTATACGTTGATGTAATCAACAGAGACCCCTGCTGCTGCATATATAAAACGACATGTGCACTACTAAATTGTTAGCTGCAAACAATTGAAGAGACTAGTACTGAAAGCTTTTAGAGATGATGTTTACAACAAAATCTTCAATACTGCTTTTACTATCTCTAATCCTTGTTCTATATTCAGCTTCATGGTCAAAATGTAGTGCTTCACATCTAGATAATTTTGTTCAATGCATCTCATCTAATTCTAAGAATTCAGCTCCACCCTACTCATCTTTTTATACTGCAAACAATTCTTCATTTACTACTATCCTCGAATCTCCTGCTCAAAATCTAAGGTATTTGGTGCCTTCAGCTCCAAAACCAGAATTTATTTTCACTCCCTTACTTGATTCACATGTTCAATCTGCTGTCATATGTGCTAAGCAGCTTAAAATACATCTGAGAGTCAGAAGTGGAGGTCATGATTATGAAGGTCTATCCTATGTATCCCAGATCGAAACTCCTTTCATCATAGTCGATCTTGTAAAACTTCGATCCATTAACGTTGATATCGAAGACAATACTGCCTGGATTCAAGCTGGTGCCACAATTGGTGAAGTTTACTATAGAATTTCACAGAAAAGTAAAATACATGGTTATCCTGCTGGGCTATGTACTAGTTTAGGCATTGGAGGGCATATAACAGGAGGAGCATATGGTTCGATGATGAGAAAATATGGTCTTGGTGTTGATAATGTTATTGATGCTCGAATAATTGAAGCTAACGGTCGAATTCTTGATCGAGCAGCCATGGGGGAAGATCTGTTTTGGGCAATTAGAGGATGTGGAGGAGCAAGCTTTGGAATCATACTTTGGTGGAAGATAAAATTGGTACCAGTTCCAGCAATTGTGACAGTCTTTACAGTAACCAAAACCCTAGAACAGAATGCTACTAAGATCGTTTATAAATGGCAACAAGTTGTAGATAAGCTTGATGAAGATCTTTTCATTAGAGTCATTATACAACCAAGTAGTATTAATAATCAGAGAGCTATTACAACTTCATACAATGCACTGTTTTTGGGAGATTCTACTCGGTTACTTCAAATTATGGAACAAGAGTTTCCTGAATTGGGATTAACCAAAAAAGATTGTCAAGAAATGAGTTGGATTCAATCTGTGCTTTACATTGGAGGCTACTCAAATGGGACTCCAGCTGAAGTTCTTCTTCGGGGAAAATCTTTATATAAGAGCTACTTCAAAGCAAAATCAGATTTTGTTCGAACACCGATACCCGAAATCGGACTTGAAGGATTATGGAAAAGGATTTTGGAAGAAGATTCACCTTTGATGATTTGGACGCCTTATGGAGGAATGATGAGTAAAATTTCAGAATCTGAAACTCCTTTTCCACATAGAAATGGAACTATTTTTATGATTCAGTACTTAACTTCCTCACAAAATGGTGAAAAAGATTCATCAAAACATATGGACTGGATTAGAAAGCTGTATAATTACATGGGTTCTTATGTTTCAATGTTACCAAGAGAAGCTTATGTTAATTATAGAGATCTTGATCTTGGCATGAATAAGAATAGTAACAATACAGGCTTTATACAGGCTAGTGTTTGGGGTAACAGGTATTTCAAAGACAATTTCAACAGACTAGTGAAGGTGAAGACCAGAGTTGATCCTGATAATTTCTTTAGACATGAGCAGAGTATTCCACCTCTTCCAGTCTCTGCAAGACAATCAAGAAAAAAACATGGAAAAAGAGGACACTAAGGATGCCTAATATTTGAATAATAGACTGGTTTGAAATAGAACAGTTTCGTCTAAGAATAGTAGTGTATTTTATATATCCAAGTTAACTAAAAGAAAAATAAATGTGAACTCTGTTTATATATATTATTTTACTTGTTTGGAGTGTCATATTATTATACACTTATTTGCAAGTTTAATTCACTCGTAATGCAATTATCATAATGCAAAACTATAGCAATCACCCATGCATATGTATGAACAAAATGCCAATTGTCTTCGGTTTGCAGAATTATAATTATGGATGAATTAGAAATACGATTATTGAGAATTAACTACACAGACAAGGTTAGTATAAACTAAAATAAATATCAGATTAAGTTAAAGTGTAATAATAATAAAGTCGAGATATTCAATGATTAAATCACTAGTACAGTTGATTACGAACATCTAGTACAATCTATATTTAATAGTTGATTATGAACATATAGATCAGATATTTTACAAATGTAATATCCGTTTACATAAAAGTAGTTTCAGTAATAATGATATACAGAATGATATTAATCTTGATCTAACTAATCCTTTTTTATAGTGTTATGACTTTTATCATGCTCTATGATTTTGGATTTTCTATTCATTTTAACTTTTTATTTTTAATTTACACTTAAAAAGTGGTTTAATAAGAACACATTTTTAAATAAAATTTAATTCAAATGAATTAAATACCATCATGTAGTTTGTTATCTAGGTTCACTTCATAAGAATTGTCATAATGTAAATTATTATCACATATTAAACCATTCGTAATTATACCATATTACATGGTAGTGTAACTTGGGGAGAGCTAGATCTATTTAAATAATGTGGATGTGCAAATAGAATTGGAAGGAGCTTAGGCGTAACAAGAGTATGTGTCTCAATAGATAAAAATATTTGCGTTTACATTTCTTTTGAGCTTTTGAGCTTTTGAGTTGTGTATTGTTGATTTTTAAGTGAATAACTTGTTGTAGGTGACTGTCATTGCAACCCTCGGATGTTTCCACATAAATATTGAATCTTATGTGATTTACCATATTATATGTTACATTATGAATAATTGTAAAAAAGTCCTTGATGCACAACCAAGGAAAGGCAATACTAACACCATACAACTCGGGCAATTCTCATGGGCAATGAAAATGTAATAAACACAAGTAATAAAATAGATAGTGAATAAGATAATAAAGAAATAGCCAGCTTAAACTACTACAATATATAAGAAATATCAACAGTCAGAATATAGCATGGAAACAACAGGGATTACATACATATGCATTATAAACATGAGAGCAATAAAGTTTTTAATTGCTCTCATATCGCATATGATCATATAAATATAGCAATATAAAGTGGTAAACTTATATAGGATCCACACCTATGTGATAACATACATAGGTTACTTAAGCAACTACCAGATATGAGCAATTTACCAAACGTAAATCAAAAGTCCAAAACCTTAGAATTATATGCTAATACTTCTATTAGTTGGAGCAGCACCCTCAATTTTGCCTAAGGTGCTTCCATTCTTGTCTCCATAGCAACTGCAATCCAAGTGAATCCAATTCTTATCTGGAGTCGACCACCATGTGATGTGGTACAATCATCTGTTGCCTAGTATAGTCATACAACCTAGAGTAAAGGCAAATCTCATACGCCTATACCTAGATAAAAACTACTTCTTGGTGTTTAATTCAATTTTAATTAAACACACCCAAAAATAATTTTTTCAAAAACCAATCAACACATCAATAACATAAAATTACACTTAACATATTGTTGATATGGAAATTATAAAATAATTTTAATCAAAAGGTCAAGTTTGCAAAATAGCATAATTTTTCCATGTTTTCTAATTAATCAAAACAATACAAATTGGGATATTTATAGAATACTCTCGAGCTTCTATGACCCTAATCGACCACCTCAGTGAACGCTCATTGAGCAAATCAATGAGGATAATAGTCATCATGGCAAGGAGAAAGGCCATAATTTCTTGTCAACTACTTCATTGAGCCCTTGATGACTACTTGGCAAAGCACTTCAGCCTACTCCACAAAGTAGCTATCATTTATTTCAAAAAATGTCAAGTAAGTTTTCCAAAAATACCCTTAAACATAAAAACAAATGCAATACACATATATAATTTAAACATGCCAACTACATGCTTCCACCCCGAAAGTGGTGTGTGTATCATGTCAATATACAAAGTTTAATTTCTATGTGAGTGTATGCAGTAATTAACCTTACATAGAGGATGATAATAGACTAAGTAAAAACATATAGATTCCATGTTTTTCATACGAGAATGACAACACAAATATAACATGACTTATAGTCTCTCATTTTGGCTTTTTGAGGTAAAACATTGCACAATCCATACAGAAAATGCATCAAATATAATACATTCATGCAAGATGACCTAAAGAAATTCATTCTCGTGAATGAAATTTGACTCGTAACTAAGACACCTCAGAAACCTAACTTCAATACATTTGTCTTGTTATACTCTATCCATCTTTATGAATCAACACATCCATCTTGATACACCACTCTTTGCTCCATGTCTAATCTCTTAGTTCCAACTGAGCTCCAACGTCTGTAGCTACAAATTTTAGTCTAACCAAATACTATCATGTTATTCCTACATAGGTACATAATGATAGGTTAAGAACACTCAAAACATGCAACAAGGAAACAAAACTTCCCAACTTCATGCTACACTCCCCATAAATGTATGTAAATTAGGTAACAATCATAAAATGCAACCTACACTCACATCCTATGCAACAAACAATGCAGCAATCACAAAGAGTCATGCAAATAAACATCTCCACTCTTTTTGACATAGAAAGTCAAAGGAATACTCATATATGAGAGAGAAAAGACATATACAATACAATAATCTTAATCATCACTAAATAAACAAACATGAGTAGAAAATAAACTTATTTTATTTTTTATTACAAGATTTCACAACTAACAAGTATATCGAAAACCAAAAATATAAAAATAAATCAAGAGTCATCTCCACCCTCCTCATCTTCGGGAGGAATTCACCTAGTCCCTACATTGGACTCCCTATGGAAAAATGGTTGAATGGTTTTCACAAAGAAGTCAAAAGGGTCTACAAGAGGGGCATTATCAATTAATTGAATCAATGATGATGTGTTATCACCAACACCAGCTTTAGCTATGTGAGCACGAGAGGCACCACCACTCACATGTGGTCTAATTAAGGGATAAGAAATAGTGGACCTAGGAGAGTTGTACCATGGAGTAGGATGCTCCCGTATGAATAGGCATTCATTAATATGCACTAGTGAATTTCAATAAAATATGAAGTCCTTGACCAACTCCTATATCGCTGCTGCTAACTCTTGTATGATGGTTTCCATCTTCTATCATGATAGAGTGATCTCTAAGGATTGATAAATAGGAGGAGAAGAAATCAATCAATAACATATCATAGCACTATGAGTAGTAGTAGAGGAACTCTATAAGAAAGTAAAATAAAGGTTAGAGGTCTTTTAAGTGCTGGACAACAAACTGAAGGGTGGACAAAAGTAATTAACTTTGATATACTATAAATAGTATCTCCAAGAGAACTGAAGATAGATTCACCCTAATAGATGATTGGGGAATATTAATAGAGAGTAGTATTACGAACAACAAAGGAATGAAAGAAAATAGTCCTATAGATCATGCCAACAAGATCTATAGTCTCATCGTTGTGGATATCGACCAGAAAGTGACCTCAAAAAAGAGTCACTAAGGAAGTATGAAATCTAAGATGGATGTACAAATTCACGATATCACTAAGATGACATCCAGATGCAAATGCACTTAAGTAAAGAACACATTCACCGTACCAATGTTCACAACCAGCCAATTTAGTTTCCATCCTATTAATGCCTCATGAACTGATGTTTTGAAGTTCTAGAGGGAATTTTCCACTAAGTAAGTTATCATACTCGAAAGGGAGAATGAGAAATGAAGGATTATGAACATTAATAAGGGAAAATATTCTAATACCATTATCCCTAGAAAACATGACCGAACATCTTCTAAATGTGAAAGAAATAAAAAAAATATAATTGTAATGGGGATTAATAGTAGTGTAGAAATCTTAAACAAAATCCAAGTTATAAGGATATTAAAGAGAATAAAAAGTGAGTCAAGAAAAGTAAGCAAACCTTTCTTGGAAGAGAGGGAAGGCATCAACCTATAGGGGTCACTTAACCATGAATGCAGCCATTAGTGGGGGTGAAGCAAGAGCAACAGAGGTTTCTTCTCTATTTCCTAGAACATTATGGGGTTATTGATTGAGAGAAAGTGGGCAAGGTAGGGATTGAGCTATTTAAATAGTGGTTAAATTTTTAAAGAGAGGAAGAAGTGTTTAGAAGTATTATGGTTTGAAAATGAGGTGGATGAGGTATATATATATATATATATAGAATATGTGAGCTAGCTAACCACCTCGTTGAGTTCTCAACGAGGGTTAATGATTCAATGGGGTGTGTGTTAAGAACATTATCAACAATACCTCGGTAGGGGTTAACAAGTGAACATGGTGAACAACCAAAAAGAAGAGAGAAATGAGAAAAATGAGCAATTTTAAAAATAAATATTTTTTGTATTTCTTAAAAAATAAGTTTCAAACACTTAGAAACAAAAATAACTGAAAATAACATAAATAATGACATTATAATCTTAAGTAAATAGAGAAAAATAAAACACACACAAAAGGTACAACATGGATAGAAGACAAGAAGTAGAACCTTCTCACACAAGGATTGCATAGATAAAGTGATCAAACTATATCATTCATTTTAGAAAATAATTTTTGAGGGGTAGAAATACCAAAATGCACCTCTGGTTCACATTTGTGAATTGAATTCTCATTTAACCTAGGAACTAGCTCATTATAAATACCACATTAGCATGTGGCTACTCACAATTTTTAGCCTTAAGAATTTGTGAAAGTCACTCATTTAATTGAGAAATTATTTTGGTGATACAAAAATTATGATATAGGAATTTAGAGTAAGAAAGCAAGAAGTAATTGTACGACCAATTTCTCATTCGTTTTGCATCAAAAGTTTGAGGAAAACTTTAAGGTTGACACATATATTAATCTTGTCATGGAAGATTGAATTTTGATAATCTCAAAGGAAGTAGAAACTCCTACTCACTCTATTCGTTATCAAGGGAAGCTAGCATTCAAAAATCGACCATCTCAATTTATTGTGGAAGTTTAGGCTATGAGAAGTATGATTCACTTATCTAATAATTAGACCAATAATATGTTGGAAATGGGGTTTTTAACCCATGGTTAAATTCCATTTTGAGGCATCATTTTGAGTGAGACTCATTTGGTATAAATGTGTGGTTATGATTGATTTAGGTTCTCCTCCAAAAGTACATTGAAATCATATATTTACATACTCAAAATGATATTAGAATGAATGAGAAATTAAGTCTCAAAGTTCACTCATTGAGAAGGAAAAATGTGGTTATTTATGTGTCCCACATGGAAAAACTAACAATATGTGGAATTGTAGTGACCATTATTGAGGTTATAATTGAAGAATGATGTGATGGTGAAGAATAATCTGCTATGCACATGTGCAAGTTGTAATAGGAAATGATGTGTTATCAATTGCACAAGTTGAAGCTATGCAAAGAAGGGTGAAGTTAGTTGCAGTTGCTCATGAAGGAGCAAAGTTGATAAGTGCATTGTGTTAACAAGGACTTGCATGTAGAGAATTAGTGAAGTTCTAAAAATGTAGAAGTAAACCAATAGTAATTAGACACTTGTAAAAACCTCACTTGAATGTGAGTTTAACTCTAGCACTGCTCATTTTCTATTTTCTTTTCTGTTATAATAGAACTAGTAGTATAAAAACCAATTGTATGTTTTCCTTCAAGTCAAGCTGAAAAAAGAAAAGAAAAAGCATTAAAAATTCAATAAAAGTTCTTAAAATATTTTTCATTGAAAGTCTCATATTGAATCTTTGTTTTCCTTAGCAAGTATTCATACATTCAAGAAACATTACATGATATCATAGCCATTAGCTAACACAACTTAAAAAACAATGAAAAATTAAAAAGCAAATGCAAATAGAAGAAATGTTGATCAAGCAAGAAATGGCAGAATTCAAATTGACCACTTTCTAGAATTAGGTATCCACTATCAAGTTAGATAAAGATAATTACAATGTATGGAAGAAACACATAATGAGAATTCTTATAAGTTATGATTTTGAGGGCTATATTGATGAAACTATTAAATGTCCTAAGAAAACTGATGAAAGTGGCATGGTAAATCTTGAAAACAAATTTTTATTATGCCAAGATAAAATAATTGGATCTTGGTTAGTAAATGCAATGGAAAATGAGCTTGTAAAGAATTTTTCAAACTGTGATACTAGTTGTGATATCTAGTTATATTTTGAAGGTTATTTTATGTATCACTTAAGGGTTAAAGTGATGTAATATAAGGTTGAGATGAGTTATGTGAAGAAAGATGGATTAACAATTAGTGAGTACATGCAGGATGTGCAAGCATTGGCCCAACAACTAATTTCTGTTGAATGAAGTGTACCTGAAGAAGATCAAACTATGACAATATTGAATTGGATCAATAGGAAGTATGATTTGGTAGTGTCAAATGTTCAAGAAAGTCATGTGACTCTTCAAGAAGTGTTGCACAAGCTTCTATGTCATGAGAGTAGACTTGAAAGAAGGAATGTGAGTGTTTATTTGCTACTAAATGCAATTTTTTCTAGAGTAAATAGTGGTGTGAATCTTGGAGTAAATGGTTAGAAAATCTTGATGTTGTGAATGGTAGTGCAACTTATGGTTCTTCATCTAATATGATGAATTCTGGAAATCGAACTTGGATGGTAGCTTTTCATGGAAACATGAATAATGGCTTTGGCTTTAAGTCATTTTACCCACAGGTTAACCAAAATACTATACAAAAATCATACATTTCTCAAGCATTATATCTTTACTTACCCATGTACCCATAAAAAATGTTGGGTGGTAACTTTGATCAAACACAAAATATCTATTCTATATCAATCGATTTTCACATATGCAAATCTTCCTAGTTTTCATAGGAAGTAATTTTTCAAATACAAGACCTTAGTGCTAGATATGTGGGCAATTAGTCCATTATGCTAATAGGTGTTGGCATAGGTTTGATAATAACTTTCGACCTTCAATAAACCAATTATCCAATCCTATCAACCATTTCAAAATCAACCTCAACAAATTTTTCAACAAACAACTCTCCCTTAACCAAGACCTATGAATTTTCAAAATGTTGTATCTATGTCACAACCTTATCATAACAATATTGAGTTCATATACTCAACCTATGTAAAATACTACTATGAACTACACCCAATATACTCAGGCAACCTTACAAGCTGAGTGTTATGCATAAAACTCTCAAGTTTATTCATAAGCAATGTGCTATTCACAAGTTTTCATGCCATCTCAAATGTAGGGAAACCACCTACTGCACATATGACATATGCTAACCCAGTGTGTGATCCAACATGGTTTCCTGATAGAGGTGCCATTGATCATGTTACTGTAGATCCTTTGAATTTGGCTATGAAAACTAAAATTGTTGGAAATGAACAACTTCAAGTGGGGGTAATGGCATTGAAATTCAGATTGATAACATTGGTATGTCATCCATTTCTCCTACCTGTAAACAAGGTACAAATATTTTTTTGAAAATACACTACTCGTACTATGTATTACTAAGAATCTTCTCAGTGTATCTCAGTTCATGAAAGATAACAATGTATGCATAGAGTTTAATGTTGATTGTGTGTATGTGAAGGAGAAGGTTATGGGTCAGGGGTTAATGCAAGGGAGTTTTAGAAATAGACTCTATGAATTTAATGTAGCAATTCATAAGCCTTTTTAGCTACATCATTGGTATCAATCAAGAAAGTCATAGGCACATATAAGTAAAGCACAAGGTAACATTAGTGTTAACTATGACTTTAATAATAGCTCTTGTAGTATAGACCTATAGAATTGAAGGTTAGGAAATCCCTTCTTGCACACTACAAAGGACACAATGAAGAGTTATAACATTAGAGGAGTTGATTTAAGTACTAATAGTGCCAAATTTATTTGTAGTGCTTGCCAATTAGGCAAGAATCGCAAGTTACTTTTGTACCATCTTTGAATAAAGTTAAAACACATTTAGAAGTTATGCATTATGATGTGTGGGAATCCTCACCATATATGTCTAGCCTTGAATATAGATGGTATGTACATTTCACTAATGAATTCTCAAGGTTCAATTGGATCTATTTTTTGCAAGAAAATTATAACTACAAAAAGAATTTTGCATTGTTTAAAGCTAATTCAAAATTATGGACTAATCAAAAAATTAAATGCCTTCAATTTAATAAAGGGTTAAGCATAATGGTATGAATTCCCTATTGGAAGCAACAAGTATTTCTAGACAAATATCTTGTCCTTACACAGTAGAGCAAAATAGCCTGGTTGCGAGACATCATAGGTAGATAGTTGAAATCTTATTATCTAGTCTACTAGAAAACAAACCACTATATTCAAGTCTAGCACTGAGGCTGAATACAAGTGCCTTACTAGTGCCATAGCTGAGATCATATGGCTTCCATCCCTCAGGAATGAACTACAAATTACCATGCCTATAATACCAGTTTTATGGTGTGATAGCATAAGTGTTATTGCATTAATAGATAACCATGTCTTGTACTCTAAAACAAAGCATATTGATTTGGATTATCATTTCATTCTAGATAAAATTATGCAAAAATAATTAAGTGTGCAGCATATGCCATCATATGACCAAACTATTAATATATTAACAAAAACCTTGTCACCAGAGCTCTTTTAGTTCCTTAGATGCAAGGGGGTATAGTGACGATTACTGAGGTTATGCTTGAAGAATGATGTGATGGTGAAGAATAATCTGCTATGCATATGCACAAGATGCCACAAGAAATGATGTGTTATCAACTACACAAGTTAAAGCTGTCCAAGGAAGGGTGAAGTTAGTTGTAGTTGCTCATGAAGGTGCAAAGTTGATAAGTGCATTATGTTAGCAAGGACTTACGTGTAAAGCATTATTGAAGTTGTAAAAATGTAGAAGTGAACTAATAATAGTTAAACACTTGTAGTTATCTCACTTGACTGTGAGTTTAATTATAACATCGCTCATTTTTTATTTTCTTTTTTAATGTTATAACAGATATGGTAGTATAAAAACCAAATGTATGCTTTGTTTCAAGTCAAGCCAAAAAAGAAAAGAAAAAGCATTAGCAATTCAATAAAATTCTTGAAGTATTTTTCATTCAAAGTCTTATATTCAATCTTACTTTTCCTTAGTAAGTATTCATCCATTCAAGAAAAATCACATGAATAATTTATATAGCATTTGCTTTCCCGTGAGAGGTAAGCTAGTATAGCAAGAATACTTTCTCTATTGCATGCCCGCACATCCTATGGACACAAATGTCATCCAATTTTGCTAGCCCTTGTGCATTCCAAAATTTGCTATATGTAAATTTTATTTTCCTTTTCATAGTAACTCTTGAATTTCCTTGTAACTTTTGAAGAGTTATTTCAATTGTTACAAAAGCTTGTTTCAGTAGTTTCATGACATTTACTACAACATTTATTCAATGAAATTTATTACAACAATTTCAATAGTCATTGAGTCTCATTAACTACATCAGTTTTTGTTTCTAACTACCATATTTGAATGTCTATATAATTGACTTTGCATCTAAGCAAAAATATAGAAAAAATAGTCGTTTCTCTCCCATTTTTTCCTTGCAGCAAATCATTTTCTTTCTAGAAATTTCTATTCTATATTTGTGCTTCAATGTGATAAAGTACAAATAAATTCAGTTCGCCAAAGCAAAGTTCGACGGTGTTCAAACTTTGCTATATGAAGATACAAATTCAAGATTGATATAGATCTATTTCATATCTTCATACAATATAGAGTGTCACAGTAAGGTGCAAGTAGTTATTTCTACATTACTATCTATTGTTTTATCCTATGAGGTATTTTTTCTTTTAGTCTCAAACACCCATGTGAAGGAAAAAATTTAACTTAAGGAGACGTGTAACACGTGACTTGTTTGTCCATTACATTATTTTCTACGTAATATTATATGTATCATGGAACATTACTACAAAACCGGGCATTAAAGTCGGTTAAAAACCAACTTTAATATATATATATATATATATATATATATATATATATATATATATATATACATATTTTACTCATTTTCTATTCTACTAATAACCTGTATTCGATCACATATAGTAGAAAAAAAACCAAAATCTGTTTAACAAAGTTTAAATAATAATACAAATAATTGAAAAATTAAATATAATTAATTACTCGATAATTAAATTTATTACAAAAAAATAATTTATATACAATACATATATATTTAACTTAAATTATAAATAAAATGATGTCGTCAAAATGTCATGAATTTTGTGATATTCTCACTTTATTTCAAGGAGAGCAAGCTTGGTTGACTTAGAATCACCAGTATAGTGACAAGGAAACTGTGTAAAACACAGCTGGTCCATATAACAATTAATTCCCCTAAATACATAAGCACGTAAACATCCATCAAACAAGTCATCCAAACTTCAAAGACATAGGAATGGAGAAATTAAAGCATTATAAATATTAAAGTGGTGTTATCCTATGTTATTCAAGATCATCATAGTCTTCTCCTACTGTTATAATTTGAACAAAGTGTTCTGTCCATTCTTCTTGTAATCATTAAAAATATGCATATCATAGTCCCACTTGTTCCAACCAAAGAACTATATGTAATTAAATTCAAAATAAGAATGTAATATCATGAATTCATAAAAAATAACTTATATATGTTAAAATATTAGTAAAAGAGATTACCACATCGACACCCAAGTGATATAATAATAACCGTATCTTTTGGAAATCATATTAGCATTGTATTAATTTTTTGTCTATAAATATGAAGCTATCTGGAATCAAACTGGTATTTTTAATGTTATAATGAGATCTAAATATGAAGTCAAGTGTAACTCTGATTTGTTACTTAGGTTGGTTGAGCAAAAAACAATTGTTCCATAAGTTTGTGGGCACCAAAACTCAACCAACCCAAGTAACAAATCGGAGTTACACTTGACTTCATATTTAGAGCTCATTATAGCATTAAAAATACTAGTTTGATTCTAGATAGCTTCATATTTATAGATAAAAGATTAATACAATGATTGCTAGAGTAACAAGACTAGAAAAGTTGTTGTATTGATCGAGGTGTAAAGATAGATTGAAATCAGTCTTCAAGTGGGAGATTATTGGTCAAACTTACATGCACCAAATGGTGTAATAAATGACAATAAAACAAAAAAGTGGGTGTCAAGCTAACAACCCAAGAAAATTGAATGGACGATGATTCTTTTGTTGAAAAAGAAGAAAACTAATTTAGAATTGGTTGGAAAAACATATAGAATGGAGGCTTCTGCATCTATAAATAGAGTATCCCAATAGGTACTTTGTATTATCCTATTGAAAGAAAAGCTTATAGAAAAAAAATCTTTAATAAGAGAAAATTGAGAGCAATTTTTTTTAGTATAATTGGGTTGTGAGTTGAGTGTTGTAAACACTTTATATAATTTCTCCTTTTTCGTAAAAAGATCTGCTGCAAGTCTGAAGATGTAGAAAAAATTAGTCGAACTCCATTATCAAATTTGTGTGTTATTTTATCTACTTTTTCTTTCTTATAAATCTGACTTATCGAAAATTTGCATAATTTTCCAACAGTGCATCCAAACACACACTTAATATACGAGATTATTTTGTAAGAATAATCTCATATCAAAATATATATGCGTTAGAATTATCATGTTCAACTGCCCCACTCCCTCACTCCCCTACCATTTATTGACTTTGGCAAAGCAATGGTGTGATATTCATTGGTTTATCTTCCCTTGATGTTTGATTCATTGGTTAAGCCAATGCCTCACTTATCTTAGTAGTGAAGTTTTGGGATAATTTCTTATTGTGACAACTTTTTTCTTTCATTTTTCAATCTAGGTTGTTGCAAAAATTTTCGATGTCCATCCGAAGGATCCGGAATTTCCTTCAAGGGGGTGGATGATATGATAAAGTTGGCTTATTTGCATGAATCTAGTGTTTTGCATAACTTAAGATGTCGATATGATGTAGATAAAATTTGTGAGTAACATGATTCACTTATCCTAGAACTTCATATCTTTTAGCGTTTAATATATTCAATTTCAATTGTTTATTTGTTTTGTTAAGGAAAGTTGCTTAAGATCTTTTCTTTTTGTGAGACTCAACTTCTCTATGACCATTTTGAAACATTTTCACATGTGTTGTCTCCTTTGTTACATGGACTTGCCTATTTTTGGTGCCATACTTGTGTCAATATGACATAACATGACACCGAAATGGTGTGGAATATATTTTGGACACTTGAAACGTTTTCTAGACATGTTCTTGTAGTTGACCTTAATGCCTAAGCTCTATTGGAGAAGAAGAAGAGGAAAAGGTGGAGGTAGCGAAGTTATTAGGAACCTTAAAAGTTATAAAAGAGGAGTCCAAAGACAATTGACGTCACGTGTCAAAAAACCACTTTAATGTATTCTAAAAAGGTTGGATTGAGAAATTTGAGGATTACGAGTTTTTTTTCTTTTTCTTTTTCTTTTTCTTCTTCTATTGGAGAAGTGCAACCATTATGCCTATTAAGAAGAAAGATTTTAATTTTTTAACTTGAAAAACAAAATCAAATAGAAAATAAAAGGTTTTAAGTAACCTATTTCTTACAAAAACCAACCCTAAAATAATTACTTATTCAATATAATAGAAAAAAATAGACAACATTAGTTATTATAAAATGTATTTTGAAATAAAACTTTTTGTAGTAATAATTTGAACTATCCAAGCATTTGTATGCAAAATTGGGAACTTTCTAATTGTGTCCTTGTATCGTAAAATTTTACTAAGTGATGAGTCTGGTCTCTAGACATATACTTACACGGCACCTGACAGTTTTAACTGAGGCCATGTAATATAGATTATCTCCTACATGCCTAAAATATGATGCTTACTAATTTTCTTTTTTAGAGGTGTACCTCTAACTTAGAGGTTTGAATACAAAGCTAAACTCCATAATGGTGTTTCCAGATTTACATGGAAAATTTTGATAGCTATTAACCCCTTTCAAAGACTACAACATTTATGTGATAATCACGTGATGGAACAATATAAAAAGGATGAATTTGGTAAGCTGAACACACATCTTTTTGCTATTGTAGATTATGCATACAAATACATTTTCATATAGTACTATTGTTAGTTTTCATATTGAGTGTTGATGTTCCTCAAAGTTAGATTTCTAAGATGTTGAGAAAACAAGAAATGGAAGAGAGGAAGAAATGGTTTGTATATTGATTGTATTGTTTACAAAGAGGAGAGTCCTCTTATATACAAAGAGGAAAAACTAAAATACAAAAAATGAGGGAAGTTGTAACAAACTTCATAACAAAAAACTAACTCTAAACAGAATTACATTCTAACTTTCTCCCTCAATTCAAGCACTCTTCTTTTCCTCCCCATGCCTATTGAAGAGGTGAACAAACACTCATTTTCAACTTGAGTCTATTGAAGAACTGTGACGACAAGGGTTTGGTTAGAATGTCTGCAATTTGATCAGTAGAAGGAACATGCTAAACAAGAAGTTGCTTTGAGATAACTTTCTCCCTGACAAAATAAAGGTCTAGCTCCACATGTTTGGTTCTCAAATGTAGTATAGGATTAGCTGATAAGGAGATGGTGCTGGTGTTGTCACACCAAAGAACAGGAGCATCCTTCACATCAATTCTGAGTTTGCTAAGAAGGGACTGAAGCCAAACAACTTCTGAAGTGGCATTGGCTAGGCTGCGGTACTCAGCTTCAGTAGTGGATCTGGAAACTACACTATGTTTCTTTGAAGACCAAGAAATTAAACTATCTCCAAGGAAAATACAGTAACCAGTAGTGGATCTTCTATTATCCAAATCATTTCCCCAATCGGCATCACAGTACCCTATTAGAGACAGATTGTTTGTTTTCCTCAAGGTGATTCCTTCATCAGCAGTCCCTTTCAAGTACCTGAGGATCCTCTTTACTACTTTCCAGTGATGATTAAGAGGTTTCTGTATGAATTGGCACACACGATTTACACAATAGGCAATCTCAGGTCGGGTGATGGTGATGTACTGAAGAGATCCAATAATGCTCCTATATTCAGTAACATTAGGGACTGTATCGCCATCTGTAGCAGTGAGTTTCAGACTGCTTACCATAGGAGTAGGTAGAGGATTGGCTTGATCCATCTTTGACCTTTTCAGGAGATCACAAATGGAGACCTTTATCTGTGGACCGGACTTCAATGCCAAGGAAGTAATTCAATTCTCCAAGATATTTGAGTGAGAAGAGTTTATTGAGAACTGATATGAACTTGTCAAGTTCAAGTTTCTAACTTCCAACCACTATTATGTCATCTACATAGACAAGAAGAAAAATGGTTGAGGTGGCAGAGAACCTAAGAAATAAAGAATTGTCAGCTTTAGAGGAGGAGAACCCCATGTGAAAAAGGGTGCCCTTGAGTAGCCATTTAGTATCGCTAAGGGTAAAGGAATAAGAAAGATTCGACACCCTTAGAGGTACGCAAATGCAGACTTAGTTTCTTTTGCATTATCTATGGTAGAGTCTATTGAGGTGCATGAACCTTCTAGTTATCATGAAGTTGTCACTTATGATGAATTTTTTCAGTGGTTGGTTGCTATGAATGAAGAGATTGAATCACTTCATAAGAATCATACTTGGGAATTGGTGAAACCGCCTACCGGTCAGAAGATTGTTGAAAACAAATGAGTCTTCAAGAAAAAGGAAGGTATACATGAGGTTGAAGCAGTTAGGTTCAAGGCACATGTTGTTGCAAAGGGTTATTGTCAGAAGAAAGGTATTTACTTCAATGAAGTATTTTTACCTATTGTGAAACATAGCTCTATTCGTTTGTTGCTTGCTATGGTTGCATTGTTTGACATGGAATTAGAACATCTTGATGTCAAAACAACCTTCTTACATTGTGAGCTTGAGGAACAAATATATATGCATCAACCAGAGGGGTTTGTTGTTCAAGGTAAGAAGGATCATGTTTGTTTATTAAAAAAGTATTTATATAGGTTGAAGCAATCTCTTAGGTAGTGGCATAAGTGGTTTGATTCTTTTATGATTGATAATGGGTACTCTAGGAGTGATTATGATAGCTATGTTTATCATAAAAGATTCTATGATGGTTCATCTGTCTATTTGTTGCTTTATGTTGATGACATGCTTATTACTTCTAAGAATAAGTCTGAGATTCAAAAATTAAAGTCTCAACTTAGTGGTGAATTTGAGATGAAAGATTTAGGTGTAGTGAAGAAAATTTTGGCATAGAAATTTATAGGGATAGACAAGTGAACAAGCTTTATTTAACTTAGAAAAGTTATATTGAAAAGGTTCTTGAATGCTTTGGTATGAAAGAGTCTAAACTTGTGAGTACGTCATTAGCTGCGCATTTCAGATTTTCTTTAAATTTGTCACCACAGTTAAAAGAAGAAGAGCGGTACATGTCTCAGGTTTCATATGCTAGTGTCGTTGGTAGTTTGATGTATGCTATGGTTTGTACTCGTCTATACATTTCACATGCAGTTAGTGTTGTTAACAGATATATGGGTAATCCTGGTAAGGGTCATTAGCAAGCAATGAAATAGATACTTCGGTATTTGAGAGGTAAATCTAATTTTGCTTTGTATATGATGAAAGTTCTAATACTGGTTGTAGTTTTATTAGTTATGTGGACTTCAATTATGCTGGTGATTTGGATAGAAGAAGATCTCTGACAGGTTATGTCTTCACTCTTTCTCATTGTACCATTAGTTGGAAGGCTACTTTACAGTCTACAGTTGTTTTGTCTACGATAGAGGCAGAATATATGGTAGCAACAGAAGCAGTGAAAGAAGTCATTTGGCTTAGAGGTTTGGTCTATGATTTGGGTTTACAGTAGGATACTTCTGTTGTATTTTATGTTGTCAGAGTGCGATACATTTGACCAAGAACACTATGTATCGTGAAAAAACCAAACACATTGATGTCAGATATCACTTCGTTCATGACATTATCTCTTAAGGTGCTATTATTGTCAATAAGATAGTCACTACAGAGAATCCAGCTGATATGTTAACCAAACCAGTTCTATTTAATAAGTTCAAGCATTGCTTAGACTTGATTGGTGTTTGTAGAAGATAATTACCCTTCGGGGCTTTGAACGATGGTTATTTGGTAATCTAAGGAATTTCATGTTTGAAGATTTTTTTTCTGTTTTGAGCCAAGGTGGAGATTTGTCAAATAATGGCCCAAAGCATTAAGGCTAAAACAAAACCCTCGGCCCCTTTGTTTATTATATATATATTAACTTAGTTCTCTAAAATGAGAATGTAGCCGCAAGAATCAGCCAACAGCGTGAGAGAGCTACTCTACGTGAAGACCAGAAACTGCCAGAGAGAAAAATTGAAACTGCAGCTGCAGAAAAGAGAGAGCAACAATAGCTGTAGAGAAGAATAGAAAAGACAAATTGGAAGCTGAAAACAGAGCCACTTCTAGCTCCATTCTCGTCCAGCCAAGCAGTTCAATTTTCACCATCCATCAACAACGGAGCTGCTATTTGTTTGGCAGTTTAGAGGGTTGAAAATATGCAGTAAGTAGTTGTTCTGTTTGTATGGTAATATTTTATTTAATAGCAAGTTTGTTAATTTATCTTGCTATATATTACCAGTAAATTAGAAGGGGATATTTTCTCGATATATTTTTGGATTTGGTATAATTTCGTGAAGCTCTCTGAAAATTGGTGTTTGTATCTCCATTTGATTATTAGTGAATTTTCTTCGTTGTGTTGTCGCCAGTAAAGTAGACTTTTTATATTGAAAAGTTGAACCACTTAAATCATTGTGTGATATTTACTGCTTATTATTTTTACTGTTATCCATTATTATATATTTGTGCAACCAAAATTAGACCCGATCTTTGCTTTCGTAAGTGCTAATTCATAGCACATACTTTTTGCAGTCTAATCCTGTTCTTGAAGCTTTTGCTAACACAAAAACATTAGGGAATACCAATTCAAGGTAGGAAGCATTATTTATATATCTATTTCTATATTATATATGTATATTTGTTTTAGTAGTTAGACTTTTGTCTTGTGTTAACTTTTATCGTCTTGAACTGAATGCAGTCCCTTTAGTAAGTTTGTGGAGATTCTTCAGTTTAACTATAAGGGGAGCATATCGGGAGCTACCATAAGAACTTAACTTATTCGAAAGATTATGTCAAGTGTCTGATCCTGATAGAAATTACCATTGCTTTTATATGCTATGTGCTGCTTCTCCAGAGGTAAATTGGACATCAAGCTTAATTTATCTACAGAATTATTGGATATGATTATGGTCCTTTATCATTCACTTGATAGTTAGTTATCATATCTTGTTTGGGTACAAAATTTGACGTAGAGAAACAACAAAAGTAATTGAATTGTATTACCTATTTTGTTGTCTTTTTCAAAACATGCCAGCTTAGCTAGGAATGCAATTTCTTTTGGTATGATATGGTGTTGTTCATGCACATAGAATGTATGTTATATATTGTCAATTCCACTATCGTGGAGTAGGGGAGCAAATGCACGAGCGAGAGTGTAAAATTTTCTCACAATTGCAAGTCTTTTGCCTAATTTAACATTAATTCTTATCCATACTATATATAAAAATCTAAATCATATCTTATAAAATTATTAACAAAATTTTCCACATATTTTAGAATAATTACTATTATCCTTATTTATGAATAATTTATTTAATATTCTTATTTTTTATGAATTAAATTATAAAATAGTATAACTAAAATAATTTTTTTGTTTTTTTGTTTCGAGAAACATAACTAAAATATTATTAATTATCTATATTATAGTTATTTATTTTTTATACAAGATTATTTATCTTTAAATAAAATAAAAAATTATTTTTATCGGTTAATTATCATAATCTTTTTTCTTTTGACAATTAAATAATAAATTATTAATACTTAAAATATTAACAATTATCTATATTATACTTATATATATTAAATACCCTAAACAATTATTTTTTTCCAATTAATTATCTTAAATTTTTGTTCTCAATTTAGTGAATTAACAAGCGCAAAGCACGTGAATTAGACTGTTATTATTAAATAGATATAAATTGGAGCAACAAAGGAAAAAAAAAACTGCAGGATCATATAGGGCATTTAATGTTTGAGAAAATTGAGTTATTTTCATTTCGAATGGTACATAACCAATTACTTTATAGTCTGTATGGATAAAAATATGTACAAAAGTCATAATATATATGTTTCAATAAAAATATTAACCATAAAAAAAAAAGAGTATAGACAATTTTGGTTGGATTGAACCAAACAAATTCAAACTTATGGCTGATCGGAATGGTTTGGATGGACGTAGCGGTTGGTTTGAATGCAGTTCAAAATATTCAAACTTGGCCAGATGCTTGGACAAAATTGGCCAAAACTTGAGGTTTTGAATTGCTGAACCGTCCATGGACCTAGAACAGCCAACCTCTGGATCAACTATATAATGTTCTTGCTCTCTGATTTTTGTGCTTTCTTCACTCTTCAAATTTATTATAGAAATATTGAAATAGGATGCACTCGTAGAATGTACAACTGACAAATTTATCTACTTATTTAATTATTAATTTCCATATTAATTACTTTTGTTGTATCTGTCATAGACCAGCCTAACTTTAGTTTACAATACGATATCTCATATTTGGCTTTCAAATTGGTTTCGGTAATTTAGTAATACTCTTATTTAATAAAATATACGTATTTGAGTTTGTATTTTCATACAATACATTAATAATTCTTATATTTAATTTTAAATACAATAATTATTTAAAATTAAAATTTAATTAAGGATTTCAGCATATATAGCAAGCACGTAACCAAAATATGAAGGGTGAACTCGCCTTTAAAATTGTTTCGCATCAATCGAATAATTTCTTAGTTTTCAACCTGTTATTTGTAAAAACATTAAAATTGTTATAAATTTTGTTTGGGGTTGATTTGAGAAAAAAACCTTAAATTTTTCTCGCAAAGTCATCAATTTCTCCTCTAGTTTTGTTTTGTTTTGAGGTTTAACTCAATTTTCTTTTCGGATTAATAATAGTAAAATGAAATAATTATTTCAAAGATGAGTCTATCTTTCTTTTTTGGCCATATATATAGTATATATTGAAATCTCTAATTAAATTTTAATTTTAAACCACTAGTGTACTTACAATTATACGTATGAATAACTAGTGTATTGTTATAAAAATATGTCAACATGTGTATCTTTTGTTGAAAAGGGAAAAATTGAACCCTTTAAAATTTAACTTTATGATAGTATCCCAACTTTTCCGAGTGCTTTACAGTGCTAAGTATCTATAGGTCATGTGTCGATTGTTAGGTCCCAATCAGAGAAGAACAATGGAGTTAAGAAAAGTGCTGTTTTATTTATATTTTTATGTCCCTTGTTTCTTTATCTGCTTCTGTTTAAATATAGAAGAGAAATACAAAACATCTTCTAAGAGACACAGTCTCCAAACATACACAAAACATGCTGCCACAAAACATGTAGCTAGACATATGGATACAAAACAGCATTACACTTGTCTACACACACATAATATCATGACACTTGGCATACATGAAATTCTTGATGCACTTGGACATAAGCAGCAGCCAACAAGTCAGCTTGTAGAGTAGAAGATGCATGCATGCTAGAAATACTTGGGATTTTTCTTAGGCGTTCTTGATGAACGTCTTAATGTGACATCCGTTGAGATTACTTAACATTTTCCCAAAGACATGAAGCATATTTTCCTTTGCATTATGAAGCATACTCTCAAAACATGTTAGATAAATCCCGGTTGTTTTCTCATTAGACTTCATTTGCTATATATCCTTTCTATTAATGGTTATATTAATTAATTATTAGGGAATAAATATGGAATTGAAAATTTTGATTCCATTTTAATGTGGCAACAAGAACTTACTTGGCAACAAGTATACCAACTTGTTTATTTGATTTTCGGTAGGAGTGCGAGTTAACGTATTACTGGTGATATTATATTTGTTATTATAGTATGGTTTATCTTAGTGTCAATTTGAGTTTGTTTAGGATTAACATTCCTTCCTTATCAATGCTCTTCTTGTGCATGTATATAAATACCCAATTGAGTTAAAAAAAAATAAGCTTTTCACATTCTAATTGTGCGAATAGAATGACAAGACAATGAGGGACAATATTCAATGGGATGTATTCTGAGTATGAAAAGAAGCATTTTTTTCTCCCCATTGTTGTTCACATATATCAGTAACCCCTGCAAGACATAGTTTTCTTGCGATGTATTCTATTTAGGTTTGCTTGTAAAGCATACTTCAAACTAACTTAAAAAACTAGTGTCTGCATGGGATATGTATACTTAGCTTATAAAGTTTTATTAATGTTTTCAACGTTTTCAACTAGTGTGAGTCTTATTGAACATTATATGATGGAAGGCCCAAAAAGTGAGGGTATCCTAAACACATTATGTTGTAAATAGTGCATGAAAGAGGCTCTTGTGGACCAAAAAGTTGATGAAATTGCTTAGCAATATATTTCGACACCATTCGCCTCAAAAGTCTTGAAAAATAAATTATTCATTATGAATTTGCAAGTTAGTAATATCATGAAGCTGTGGTTGCTTGGATATATATACAATATTTTGTAAAACATTTATGATCGATTCTTTATCTAAGAGTGACATGATTAGCATTGAGTTGGATCTCTAACTTTTATAAATTAGCACTTGTGGAAACGAAGATTGGGTCTAATTTTGGTTACATAAATATATAATAATGGATAATAGCAAAATAATAAAAAGTAAGAAAATAAATGACACACAATGATTTAAGTGGTTCAATTTTTTAATTTGAAAAATCTACTCCACTAACGACGGCACACCGAAGAAAAATTCACTAATAATCAAATGGAGATACAAACACCAATTTTTAGAAAGCTTCAAAAATTATACCAAAATCCAAATATACTCACAAAATAACTCCCTCTAATTTACTAGTAATATATAGAAAGATAAATTAACAAACTTATTATTAAATCATATATTACCGTACAAATGAGAGAAATTTGCGCTGCAAAATCTATTCTGTTTCAACAGCCAAAATCAAGATTCAATTGCATATTTGATGAGCTACCTTATATCAACAAAACCCAAAGTGGGTAGCTTCTCAAATAGTAGTAAAACAGAAAATGCAGATCACTCAATTTCAAAAGTCCCTGCAATATGGCACCTTATATTTTACCTAAGAAATTGATGGTAATGACTTTGGGAGACAGAGGTAGGAGTGGAGCAATTAATTTTCAAATAAACCTCTTGTCTCTTTTCTCCTACGACATCTTTTATAATTCTGCTCTCCAACAGCTTCTGATTCTACTCTCTGTCTTTTTAGCAGCTGCTTATTTCAACAGTGAAACAAATGAAGAAAATTTGTTTTAGGCCAATATTTATTTAAAAAATCTCCACCTTGGCTCAAAACAGAAAACAAGTTCTTCAAATATGAAATTCCTCGGATTACCAAATAGCCATCGTTCAAAGCCCCAAAGGGTGATCATCTTCGACAAATACCAATCAAGTCCAAGCAATGCTTGAACTTATTAAACGGAACTAATTTGGTTAACATATCAACTAGATTTTTTGTAGTGACTATCTTATTGACAACAATAGCATCTTGAGAGACAATCTCATGAAAAAGTTATATATGACATCAATATATTTGATTCTTTCATGATACATAGTATTCTTAATCAAGTGTATTACACTCTGACTATCAAAAAATACAACAGAAGTATCCTACTGTAAACCCAAATCACAAACTAAACCTCTAAGCCAAATGACTTCTTTCACTACTTCTGCTACTACCATATATTCTGCCTCTGTCGTAGACAAAGCAACTATAGATTGTAAAGTAGCCATCCAACTAATGGCACAATGAGAAAGAGTGAAGACATAACCTGTCAGAGATCTTCTTCTATCCAAATCACCAGCATAATCAGATTCCACATAACCAATAACACTGAAACAAGTATTAGAACTTCCATCATATACCAAACCAAAATTAGATGTACCTCTCAAATATCGAAGTATCCATTTCATTGCTTGCCAATGACCCTTTCATGGACTACTCATATATCTACTGACAACACTGATTGTATGTGAAATGTCTAGACGAGTACAAACTATAGCGTACATCAAACTACCAACGACACTAGAATATGGAACTTGAGACATGTATTGCTCTTTTTCTTCTGACTATGGTGACAAATTCAAAGAACTTTTTCAATATAATATTTTTGAGTCAAATAAAGCTTGCCCGCTTGTCTATCCCTGTAAATTTTCATGCCCAAAATTTTCTTCACTACACCCAAATCTTTCATCTCAAACTCACCACTAAGTTGAGACTTTAATTTCTGAATCTTAAACTTATTCTTAAAAGCAATAAGCATGTCATCAACATAAAGCAATAAATAGACAAATAAGCCATCATGAAATCTTTTATGATAAACATAACTATCATAATCACTCCTAGAGTAACCATGATCAATCATAAAAGAATTAAACCGCTTATACCACTGTCTAAGGGATTGCTTCAACCCATATAAAGAATTTTTCAATAAATAAACATGATCTTTCTTACCTGGAACAACAAACCTCTTTGGTTGATGCATATATATTTGTTCTTCAAGCTCACCATGTAAGAAGGCTGTCTTGACATCAAGTTGTTCTAATTCCATGTCAAATAATGCAACCATAGCAAGCAACACACGAATAGAGCTATGTTTTACAACAGGTGAAAATACTTCATTGAAGTCAATACCCTTCTTCTAACAATAACCCTTTGCAACAATGCGTGCCTTGAACCTAGCTACTTCAACCTCAAGTATACCTTTTTTTTTCTTGAAGACCCATTTGTTTCCAATAATCTTCTGGCCCTTAGGAGGTTTCACCAATTCCCAAGTATGATTCTTATAAAGTGATTCAATCTCTTCATTCATAGCAACTAGCCACTGAATAGACTTATCATAAGTGACAACTTCATGATAACTAGAAGGTTCATGCACCTCAATAGATAATGCAGAAGAAACTAAGTCTACATCTGTGTATCTCTGAGGACGTCGAATCTCTCTTATTTCTTTACCCTTAGCGATACTATATGGTTGCTTATGTTTCTCTTTTGCTGCATCATGATCAGAGTCATCTATATCATCCACAAATGGCTGATCTAAAGTGCCCTCTTGCACTTGACTATGAGCTCCACTCTCAAGCTCTACCTGCTCACTAACACCATGGTCTTTTACCTGTAACAATAGACTCTTTTTTCTTTTCCAACATGGAAAACTCATCAAACTTTACATCTCTACTAATCAAAAATTTAGGTGACTTAGGTTCAACACATCATAATCTATAACCCTTCATCCCATAAGGATACCCCAAAAATATGCATTTCAATGCCCTAGGATCAAGTTTACCATCATTAACATGAGCATAAGTAGGACAACCAAAAACTTTCAAATCAGAATAATTAGCAGGAGTACCAAAGAATACTTCAAATGGAGTCTTCAACTCAATTGTAGTTGAGACCGGTTCACCAAATAGCAGGCACGGTTACAAGCTTCAACTCAAAAGGATTTATCCAAGTCAACTTGAAAGAGTATACAACGAGCTCTTTCTAAGAGAGTCCTATTCATACATTCTACTACTCCATTTTGCTGTGGTGTATGACGCACAGTGTAGTGTCTCACTATGCAATTTCTTTCACATAACTCATTAAACTAACTTTCACAAAATTCCAAACCATTGTTAGTCCTCAAATGCTAAATTTTATTGCCTGTTTGATTTTCTATACAAGCCTTAAATTTCACAAATTTTGAGAACGCATCATTCTTGTTCTTCAGAAAATACACCCAAACATGACAGGAGAAGTCATCAATAAAAGTCAACATATACCGGGCACCACCCTTAGACACAACACGAGAAGGACCCCAAAGATGTGAATGAATATAATCAACAATACCTTTCATTTTATGGATGGTTGTACTGAACTTGACCTTGCGATACTTTCCATAGACACAATGCTCACAGAAATCAAGCTTCCCAATTTTCTGACCACAAAGAAAATCTCGTTTGCTCAAAATAGACATCCATACCTCACTCATATTCCCTAGCCACATATGCCATAATCGAGTAGTGTCTGAATCTTGACCTGATGAGGATGAAACTGAAACACTGCCAATAATAGTGCTACCTTGAAGCATATAGAGACCATGCGACAATTGCCCTTTAATAACAACGAGAGCACCCTTACTAACTTTTAAAACTCCACCTTCAGCTACATACTTGTAGCCTTGTGAATCAAGAGTACCCAAAGATATCAAATTCTTTTTCAAATCTGGAACATGGCAAACATCTTTCAAAGTTCTAACAATACCATCATGCATTTTAATTCAGACAGTACCAATACGAACAACCTTACATGACATATTTTTTCCCATCAAGACAACACCCCCATTAATAAACTGATAAGAAGCAAACCAGTCTCTACTGGGGCACATATGGTAAGTGCAACCCAAATCAAGAATCCAAACATCTCTAGGAGAACCAATAGATACTGATAGAACATTTTCACCATCGGAACCAGAACTATCTGCAACACCAGCAACACCATTAGTACCAGAAGATGTTATGGTAGATTTACCTTTACCTTTGAGCTTCAGACAATTTACTTTCCAATGCCCTTCCTGACGGCAATAGTTGCATTTATATTTTCTTTTTCTAGATTTGGATCTAGACTTGCTTTTATTATTACTTGTGCTTTTTTCTTGATTTCTACCTCTGACAAATAAACCACTGCTATTATCATTATTGCTTATAGACACCTTTTTCTTCAACTCCCTAGAATTCAAAGCTGCTTTGACATCTTCCAAAGAAATAGTGTCTCGCATAAATGAAAAATAAGAAAGTGACTTACTCCTACCTAAATTATCTTGCTTTAGCACAAAAGAATGATAGATGTCACAATTTAGCTAGAACTTTAATGGCTTACTATCCCACCTATGGTCTTACACATCTAGCCAGCAAATGAAGGGGCTTTATTAAATATCCCATAAAAATAGGGATTCAAAGCGTGTAGCTTAGGGGTGCACAAGTTGGAAGCCTATATTCGGGTCTAAATCCTCTGATTTCTCTTTTCTTTATTTATTACTTATCGCACGTGCCCAACCTCAACGTAACTTCCCAAACCAAAACCACATTTCCTAGATCTATGAAAGGTGAAACATTGATGATTCATAACAAGTAACATAAATGAACAAGTTTCTTTTTTATTCAAGCAAGGTCGGAGCTCATATGGATACATTACTTCATTGTTCTATGAGGCATTCCACTAAGCACATACTCAGATAGGATTGTGAAGTGCAAAGATTTGATCTTTGACAACTATTGTAAGGACAAAAAACCTATAATTATGTGTGTTCGACACTATTGGCAGAACCAATTATAGGATGATCACCAAGCGGTTTTTTGCTTGATTAGGTGAATGCAAGTGAGGGATAAGCTTTCATTGTTCGCTAGGAGGGAAACTCAAGAAGATTTCGGGTAAAATTGTATAGTAACTACCACTAGCATGTGTGTAAAGACTTACTATATAGGCATATTGGAAACCATTTGGCAAGTTAAGGGATCCTGAAATCCGTTCCTTAGCTATAACATTCCACAGTCATGAAAAACAAATACTAACCATCCTTCAATTACTATTAATTAGTTGAACCTTCAAGGAATAAATAGTGTACAAAAACGAAATATTTGAGTGACCATTTGAGTTAGGGATACTCAAAAAAGGCCGTAACAAAGATATTTAACAAACCAATTAAAGTAAAGCCTCAATTTTCATAGAAGAGCATTAGTAGGATAAAACAACAATCCAAAAATTGGCTTTCTCAGACGATGTATATTATGAAATGGTGGAGCTATAGCAAATCTAGAATACGTATCTTAACTTGAGGTTACTATACAAAGCTGGTCATCTTAACCAATCATACCCATTTATGGAGGTTCAGAATCTAAAGAGCTCTAATGAAAACCACGAAACAAGTAGTTACTCTTGAAGGCTTCTTTTAAGCTAGTTCCCAAGATGCTACATGTACTTGGAAAATTACAATAATAAATATATTTCACATATAATATATTATTTAGATAATGATGTTTACTATTAAATTATAATAATTAGATTATTAATGACAAATATCTATCTAATGAGTGCATTCAACGATTGAAAACTTGTTTGGTTGCTATAGGCTTTACTCAAACTTAAGATGCTGATTATTATGAAACTTTGTTTCCATTTTCCCAATTGAATTTTGTACGTATTTTGATCTATATTGTTGTCATTCATCACTAGTCTTTTTATCAGTTGGATATCAAGAATTATTTTCTCCAAGGTGACTTTCAGGAAAAGGTATACATGTAGCAACCATGACACTTTGTTGCTCAGGGATAGTCAGGTATGGTATCTCGCTTGAAAAAGGATATTATGGATTTAAATAGTCTATTCACATATGGTTTCAGAAACTGAGTAATGTTCTTTCCTTCTTTGGTGAAGCTTTAAGTATATAATGTTTATTTGATGTGTCGACATTTCCTTTACAACTTTTGGAGCTTGTTCATGGTGGTTCTATTTCATGCCTCTTTTCATAAGAAATCTAAAAATAATTCTATTTTATTATATTTCATTCATATCTCAAATACATTATATATATATATACCTTTGTGTCCTTGAGATAAGATTGTAGGATGTTGTTTGTAGTCTATCCCTTTCTATTTCTATTTATATAGAAAGTTTAAAATCATCGTATTATAATCCAAAAATTTCAATAGAAAAGAAACAATGGGAGGTTTAAGATGATTTTTTTATCATTTTATGCTAGTTAATCTAGTATCAATTGTAAATGTATACTAACATGATTATGAATTCATTTTAGCATTAGTAGAATTGGTTAATTTAAGATCAAGTTTCTTACAAGTTATACGGTAGAAGTCCAGAATATCCTATGATGACATCACAAATGACCTATTCCTTGTGAGTCCATTTTTTCTTAGTTGACAATACAATAATGCAAGTTTACTTAAAAGATGGAAGGAAAAGATTTTCAAATTATAGCGTTTTAATTGATCCCAATGAATATGGTGAAGTCCCCCCTCTTCCCCGGGCGGGTTATACACAATCGATTCTCGACCTTACATATTATAAGATGTTGTGGATAATAATAAATAGCTGAAAAGATAATTATTCAAGGGCTACAAGATCAACATGTGATAAAAAAAGGAGTAGCAAAATGTTCCAATCTAATATAGGTTTAATATATGTTGCCAATTTTCGTTAATGTTGCAAATTCTAAACATTGAGGACCAATTGTAAACAAGTGAACGAATAGGAACCAATTATACCAATTTCAAAATAAAGTGGCATACATTTAATCCTCATATTACTTGAAGTGTTGTGTAGATTGAGATGGGGAAAAAGAAAAAAAAAACAGTTGAAAAGGAATGATGCACAACTATCAATGTTAGAGTCCTCTTGAAATTATTTTTTATATTCTGGTTGATTACTTGGGAAAATAGGACTTTTACGGAAGTGATTTGAGATGTAACGAGGATAATAAAGTTTAAATCTTTAACTTTTATGGAAAAGGAACTGAAAATAATGTATATTTATTTTCTGTAATTTTTTCAAGTTTTGCTTTCAATCTTATCGTAAAACTAAATAATAATAAAATAACAAAATATCCCTAATCAATACAAGATAAATCAGCCTACAACTATGCTAATTACTATAAATCTTCCTAATATCCTCTAAATCACTATCGAAAAATTATAAGATATGGAACTAATTAATCTAAAGAAGATGAATAGATTATTTTTAATTTTTACCAATTTATAACTTGATAACCTAAACAAAACAGTCAAGTATGCAATCGTGTGTAAAAATAAAGTGCACAAATATAAGAATAATACACGATATTTTTAAGTAGAAACAATCTAAGCCACAACCATGACGTAAGAGAAAAATCATCGGTCCACCGGATCACCTAATTTTCCACTATGAAAAACAAATGTTCAAGTACAAACTCGGTCTTATGCTACCCTTATTAGGATACTGCCCCATTGTACTTTACTTACGAGCTCCTGCTCTGTTTTCACAGTTTCCAATATTAGCGTGAACGGTTTTTAGATCAATATTTCAATAAGCTTCCCACCAATCACGTTTTTGAATTTACTGCAAAATAGTTAGCACAAAAAACATAAGTGTCTGTGTGTGTTCTAGAATGGATTTAATAATGAATAATCCTAACTAGATGATTCAAAACATATGCCACTTAAATTAAATCAACTAGTAAATCTTAGAGCAAAAAGATCAAGCACAAGTTCAATAAAAATAGCTTTTTTAAAGATTAATAATCAAATCAAATAACTATGATATAACAAAAATAATTATTTGATCTAACAATTTAAGAACAAAAATAAAGAAGAAGTCATAAGAACATATTATCAAAATATCATAAAATAATTAGGCTTATTAATCAATCAAACATAACTACCAATATTTGATAGATTAACAAAATAAGAAAGCTTAAAGAATTATGATCTTATATTTTTAAAACAAGAGAGAGAAATTAAGAAGAATAGAATAATGTTCTTGCGTGGTTGATTGAAACAATGAGCAATGATTTTTATTTATAGGAAAACTTAAAACTCTAAATCCGATGTCTATTATAAATAGGATTAGTAATACTCATTAATTAATAAAACTCCTATATGATTGATAAATATATTTTCTATTACGAATAGGATTAGTAATATTCACTAATTAAAAAGACTCCTATTTAAAATATATTTTATACTATCTTTTATGCTATAGATTTTAATTATAATTTATAGTATATCTTATCTAATATCTTTTAAAATAGATTTTATGCTATCTTTTATGCTAAAAATTCCAGCTATAATTTAGAGTATATTTTATCTAATATTTTAGCATATCTTATTCCATATTTTAGCACTAAAAATCATTTCAGATTTATAAGCATGTGCTATTAAATACATAAATGTAATCCTATGTGTCGTAGTTATCAAAAATATATTTGAAGTGCAATTATCTGAAACTCGAAAATTTGTTTGATTTTTCTTGATAGACTTGATAGTAGGCCCAAAACAAATTTACAAATAAATATTTTATACACAAAAATAACCAACACTCATAATCCTTACAATTATTAATTATAAAACCCATATATTTGAGAATTTTGACACTCTCAATCAAATTTGATCATAACTATTTATCATATCCAATTTGAAAACGAAACCATAAAAACTTTGCCAAGGAAGACCCTTAGTAAAGATACTACAATTTATTCTTTTATTGGAACGTAAATCATGCAAATTATAGTTCCATTTTTAATGTTTTCTTTGATAAAGTGTTTGTCGATGATGAGAGCTTAAAAAACACTAAAATTATCATGATTTAATATACTTTAATTGATTAAATAGATTTATATTTGTATGATTTTATCATATTTTTATATAAATTTGTCTTTTCAGAATCAAGAGTAATTTTATTGCAAAAATAATTTAAATACTTGAAGAAAAATACTAGAGGCAATACATCACAAATATATTGAGAAAGAATTAAGGAAAAGTAAAAAAAATGGAAATATTGGACAAAATGGGTCAAAAATGCCTCATTTGCCAAGTCATGCGCTCAACTGCACGCATGTCACGCCGATTCATACACGTTCCATGATGAGTCCAACCTGCCCTGCATACACATATGTCGAGTCCCGCATGCACCACACTAAGTTGGGCACCTGCGTGCCATTGCCTATTTACCATAAATCTCGTAAGCGTCAGTGCCTATCCAAACGTGTCCAAAATCAATTTTTGAGATATTTTTTTCACTTTTTTTGGCTTTTTCCTCATCTATAAAAGGACCTTTTTCCCATTGTAAAAAGCATCCCAAAAATCACAAATTTCTCTTTTTCGTTCTCTAGAAAACTTTCTTTTTTTAAGTTTTAAAATTCTCTTTTTGAGAACTAGTTATGTTTATATAAATTTCTAGTTTTTAATTCAATAAACAAAAATGCAAATCTGTTTAGAGGTTTTCTAGAAACAAAATTAACATTAATGTTCTGTAAGGATTCTTTTGAGGTATAATTTTAAAATGAATTATTTACAGTTATTTTTATATTTTATTCTTATATGTTATATTTAATTTGTCTGTGATTAAATTTAACATAGCTGACTGTTTGTAAATATTATATAATAATAACGTTGTTATGCTTGCGAAATATTAAATAGGTAAAACATTTCTTTAAAATAAATAGATTTTATTTATATTTAAGATTTTGTAAAGAATATTATTTGAAAGAGTACATTATTCTTAATAACATCTTAAAATGAGAGTTAAAATTATGATTTAATAGTAGTACTCTTTTATTTTAGATTTAATTATTTGGATATTTAGAACAAAACTCTATTTCAAAGGTTTTTTACAAAGAATTATTATTTAAAAATGTATTAACAACGTATTTTCTAAATAGTTTTAAAACCTAAAATTTATTTTTCAAATAGTTTAATTTCAACACCTTGAATAAAATTTAAAATGTCTAACCGCACCAAAGGTACCATTTAAATGGTTAATTTTTAATCTTTAAAAAAATAAATTACTTTAATTAACTAAATTAATTAGCGATCCCACCATACGTGCTAATTGATTTGTTTAATTAACAAACAATATCCAACCCTACCAAATGTGATATTTATATAAAAAAGAGAGAATCAATAAATATCAATTTATATCTTTAATAACCTAAAGAATATGATCAAGCATAATTAACTTATTATATCCATAAATACTCTATTGTTATAAATGATAAAAATTTGCCTAATTTTTTATTGAATCAATATCTATGTTTATTTTTTTGAATGTTATTAGATTAGGATTTTGTCAAAATGTCGTGACAGGATGTTTAGGATTTAGTTTCATTTTTAAAACTTTGAATAATAAATTAAAAACCACATATATTTTTTACTTAGATCGACCTTAAGAGTATACTTTTCATTTTATATAAAATGATTCATTCACTTGTAAGAGTTTTACAAATATAAAATCAAAGTATTTGTAAAATCGGTATTGCCAATTTTTTTCATCAGTCGGCTTCCACATGTTTTGTTTTGCCATGTTGAATTTATTAAGAGAGATATTGATGACAATTTTATTACCCCAATAAAGTTTAATTGGTGACTTAACTGAAACTTGAAGTTCCACGAATAATTTTCTTAACCACAATGCTTCATATATTCCTTGTATAACTGCATTAAATTTAGCTTCAGCACTACTCTTGGTGATAAAATTTTGTTTTTTATTTCTCCAAGATACTAAGATTTCAAAAATAAAGGTACAATAATTGGTAGTGGACCTTCATTCTTCAATTGATTTAGCCCGGTCAATGTTAATAAAAACTTCTATTTCTTTGATTTTGTTAATTTTCTTAACCATAATGCTTCACATATTCCTTGTATAACTGCATTAAATTTAACTTCAGCATTACTCTTGGCGATAACATTTTATTTTTTATTTTTCCAAGATACTAAGATTTCAAAGATAAAGGAACAATATTTGGTTATGGACCTTCATTCTTCAATTGATTCAGCCCAGTCAATATTAGTGAAAACTTCTATATCTTTGATTTTCTTTCTTTTAAAGAACAAACCTTTGCCTAGTGATCCTTTAAGGTATCTAAGAACCTTACATACTATTTCAAGGTGAGCTTTCTTTGGGAGATACATGTGTTAACTTAACTTCAAATGCGATTTTCAGGCCTAGTATAAGATAGATATATTAATTTTTCTATCAATCCCTGGTATATTTTTTTGTCAACTAACTCTCCCAAGTCTTTTGATTTCTTTCTCATTTCAATTAAAGTATTACTTGGTTTGCATCCAAGCATACGTGTCTCAGTAAGGAGATCAACAACATACTTACATTGAGAGACACTAATTTCCTTTTTTGAACTCGCTACTTACATTCCTAAGAAGTATAATATTTGCTCAAATCCTTGATTTCAAAATTGGTCCCTAAACTTCTTTTAAGTTGTCTCCTAATGTACACAATTAAGATTGCTTTCTTCCTATCTTCACTATGTCAGAAGAACGATATATGACCTGATTGTCCTTGTTGATACATTTTTTTTCATATTACTTTTGCAAACTTATTAAATCATACTCTTGGTGATCATTTCAGACCATACAAAAATATTTTCAATTTGCACACTAAATTTGAATTTCCCCTATCAAACCCTGGTGGCATGGTCATAAAGACTTATTTTGGAACTCCATTTAAGAAGGTATTTTTGATATATAATTATTGGAGAGGCCAATCAAGATTTACTGTTAGTGATATAAGCACCTCCATTGTGTTTAGTTTGACAAATAGTACAAATGTTTATGTGTAGTCAATTCCACAGACTTGTGTAAACCCCTTTGCAACTAGACGGGTTTTGTATTGCTCTATTTTCTCATTAGCTTTATATCTTATCGTAAATACCCACTTATTACTAACCAGTATCTTCCCTTTGAGTAGTTTTGTTATATCCCTATTTTCATTTTTCTAGTGTACTAATTTCTTCCATAATTGCATCTCTCCATTCTAGGACTTTAAGAGCTTCCTTGATATGTTTAGTAATTTCTGTTCTATCAAGTTTAGAGGTAAAAGTACGAAACATAATAGACAGAGTATTATAAGATATAAATATGGAGATTGGATGAAGTGTACAAGATCGAGTTGGTTTTCTAAGGGTATTAGGCAAATCATAAGATAGAGAAGAATCAGAATTACTTGGAGTGAAAGTTTCTTTCTACACATTTAGATCTATCACCGGTTTTGACTCTCTTGATGTATCAAGTATGAAGTTTTATATTTCTTTTAACTTAGACCTCTTTGAGTAAATAATCACCTTTTTGTATTTTTTTCATCTCTTTTTTTAGTTTAAATTTCCATCTTTATGTGACATATTAGAACAAGATAGGGTAGGTTGTTTAATGTTTGTAATGGATTCAATAGGGTTAAAACTCAAGTAACTCAGGTCCAAGTATTTACCAACAAAGCTTTCTTTATTCATTTCTCCCCCTAAAGGGATGATATTTGGTGGTAAGGTGTGTCTTTAAAGAAAGTAATATCACGACTAACAATGACTCTTTTAGTGGAAAGATCATAACACTATATCCTTTTTTTAGTAGGAGAATACTAACAAAGACACACTTGATTGCTTTAGGATCTAACTTGAACTTATTATGTGAGTAAATATGAATAAATATAGTACAATCGAACACTTTAACATCAAAAATTTATATTAATTTTTCCTTTTTCTCTCTCATTTTTTCATTTTTTATTTACCCTTTTTCTCATTTTTCATTTATAAAAATTATTTAAACTCTAAAAAATTTAAAATTTTATAATCCATCTTTAAATTATGTTTTTATTTTATTAAAATACCAATAATCCTTTTTTATAAAAATTATTGCAAATTTTATTTAAATTTAAAAAATTTAGATATAATTTTTATAATTTATTTTTATTATTTTAAAGTATTTTATAACAAGATTATATCAATATTGTTTATTATAAAAAGAGTATCTAATTATTATTACATATATTTTTTAGTTATTTACTTAAAATTTTATTTTTTTATATAAAATATTTAGTATTGACTTATTTTTATAATAAAATTTAAAATATTATTTGAATCGCATTATTTACTGAAATTTTGATATATTTTTGAAATAATTTTAAAAATAAATAATTTTAAAATAAAAAATACTAATACCAAAAATTTAAAATATTTTCATAATATTTTAAAAATAAAAATATTACTATAATATTAATAAAATTTACTCAAAAAATTATGTTACCGTAATTCATTTTTCATTTCCCTAGTTTTTTTCTCTTTTTTCGATTCATTTTTCCCAGCTCGCCAGTATGCGTTCTTCCTCTTCTCCGACCATGTCGCGTACCTTTCCTTGTCGACCGAGACCCTACTTTTCCCCCAGCTCGCTCGTGTAGTTGGTTAATTTTCATTTCGTCTAATCTTGTTCAGAATTTAAGCCAATTTTCATCTTAACTCTAGTTCTAATCCTAATCATATTACTACTTCAAGTTATGAAGTTAACCCTTATCCTCTTTCTCCATTCGACTTACTTCCCTTCTTAAACCCTTTGACGCCCTCTTTCTCTTTGATTCATCAAGTTTTAGCTCCTTTTTGGATTAGTTTCTTTGACTGAATGGTCAATCGATACAATAGTTTGGGCTTCGATTCAGTGTTGATTAAGTTTGAACCATTGGGTTCGACTATTTGAATTATCGGTACTAATTTTGGTACTGTGTGTAGGGACGCTTATGGTTTTGCTGTATTGAGTGAATTGAGAGATGGTCCATAACCTCGCAATCCCTGTGAATTTTTTAACATGAAGCACGCACAGACTAGGAATGTGATTGAGAGATCTTTTGGTGTGTTAAAGAATCGATGGGAAATTCTAAGAAGTCCAACATTCTATCTTATTAAAAATCAAAACTGAATAATTATTGCTTACTACACAACTATATAAGAAATGAGATGTCATATGATCCATTTGAGGAAATTGGGAAAATCTAGAAGATGAGGATAAGGATGATAAAGATACAATAAGAATTGTAGACTCTACACATGAATGAAATATATTTAGAGACAATTGATGACTCTATGAAAATAGAGTCATTAGTGTACTTTTTACTTAATATTTACTTATTTTATTTAATAAATAATATTTTTATGGCCAAAAAAATTAAAATGTAATTTTTGGAATTTTTTGGGATTTTTATGGATTTTTTTTATGAATTTTTAACATAAGACCAATCAAAAGCTGCCACATGGCATGTGACACAAGTAGAGGAGATGACTTGGTAAGCCACGTGGATGCCACGTAAGCACGGAGAGCAAATCACATTGCGCCCCATGTGAGGAGGACAAAACACGCGCCACATGTCAGCATGGCATTCAATTCGAGTTCGGAAAATCGATTAACATGTCATGCCACGTGTCACCATGCCATTGCTCAGCGTGTTCTACTCGTGTGCCACGCCATCTGTTCCCACGAATCACGTCGCACCATGTGTTGCTGACTAGGTGAGCGTTGACTTTGACTGATCTCCCCTGCCACGCGTTGCTCCCTAATTCCCCCAATGAATTTTTGATGCCATGTGTCACACCTGAGCTTTATTTAAGCCCCTAATCACTCCATAAACCCTAATTAGCCTCCATTAGCATAATTTTGATCAATTTTTAGAGCTAAAAAGAGAGATAAATACAAAAAAAATCAAGAGACGACACAGTTTTGGTGGAGATTCAAGAGAAAATTAATTCTACAATTCAAGAGATTGATTGTTTTTCTTCTTCTATTATTTTCTTTATCAATTTTATGTCTTTCTTTATGAAAAAATATGAGGTTTATGAACACAATTATATGTAAGTAATTTATTAATCTAGGGATCGTATGAATCTAATTTTCATCATGTGATGATATAAAATTTTACCACAATTATAATTATAATTTAATTATATTATTTAATTTGATTTTTATGCTATTAATTGTTTGGCCAATAATTTATCTATAGAGGCAATTAAATAGATTTGAGAGAATTATTTAATTATTTATCTTGATTAAATAACATGTATAGTTTATAGGTAGAGATGTATGATTCTTATGTATGTGATCCATAATTGATGAACTTAATAAGTAGTATGCAATTTGATTAACATGAGAGTGTGAACAAATTAATTACTATATGGTGTGTAGTTTACTTGAGAGAGGAATACATGCTAGTTTAGACTTAATTGATCATTTAATTAATTGATAATTATATTGGGAAAATTTTAGTGATTCACATGTTTAGAAAATTGAGGGATTAAGTATTCCTAGATATTTTCTCATATATCTTTTTAGTTACAAAATCTGATTTAATTAATTATTACTATTTACTTTTAGTTATTTTAATTTTGCTTTCTTAAAATATAAAAACACCAAAAAAATTTGATTTTTATTATTTTTGGTTTTAAAAATTAGTTTCTAATAAAATAATCTTTGTGGGAACGATCTTTACTTATCATTATATTACTTGTTACGATACGTATACTTACATATGTATTGCACACACAATTATTGTAGTCATCAACAATACGACATCAAACATGTACAATGAATGGAGGGAAAGGAGACGAGGATAATGAAAAATAATATTTAGTTATGGGATAGATGATAGTGATTGTTTAGGTTAATGGAAGTCGTGTTTTCTTATTTATTTTAATTGTGGTTGTAATGAAGAGATTGTTTGATTGAAATTATGTGTAATCTTGTAAACATTAAGCTACTAGTTGTATTCTTGTAATTTTAAAATTGTTCTCATTGGTTGCTAGGCTCCTCAACTTTAATATATTTTCTATTTTGATAATAAGTGGTATATTTTTTTGTTCTTACTTTTTAATTTTAGGATGTCATCTTCACAAAGTCTTACCTCAAGAAATCGAGGCCCTAGATAGAATTTAGATTTTGGACATTAGCATTAGATGAAAAATTAATTGAGTATCTTTTAGAGTTACACAATCTGGATTCATATAGAGTTGATGGTGGTTTCAAACCTGACTATTTAAATACTATTGAGAAATTACTACTTCAAAAACTACCATTGCACTATGAAAGCTAAACCACATATTGAGTCTCCATTGAAAACATTGAAAACATTAAAAACTCAATTTACTACTATACATGACATGCTAAATGGTCAAAATAGTAGTGGATTTGGGTGGGATCCTATGAATAAACTTATAGTTGCTGAGGCACCTGTTTGGGATGCATATGTAGAGGTAATTTTTTTGTTGTTCTCGTTTGTTATGAACAAATACATTATTTATGTTTAGAAATTAATCCCTTTGATTATTAATATTTTCAATTTGACATATTTTAATTTTTGTTAGAGTCACAAAAAAGCCACAAAGACAAAGCCACATGAAAAGATACAGAGACTCCAAATAATGTTGTTTTAGAACTTGATAATAAATGGGATCAAGAGACAGTATATGAAACTGATCCATTACATCAACACGTAGATGCTACAGACAAGCAAAACTCAAATGTTTCATCTAAAAAAGAAATAGAACTATTGGAGTTAATGAATATGAAAATTCTATTGAGAGGGTAGCTTCGATACTTGCAGAAAAAATGAAGAATGTTGGCAACCTTTTCACTCAATCCATCACAAAAGAAGAAGAACAAAAAAACAAATGAGGTTGTACAATAAATTACAAAGGACTACATCACTTAGCAACGAATAACTTGATGTTGCTACAATTCTTCTTATTGACAAACCCGCAAGAATGAATATATTTTTTGAACGTACCTGATGACAACAAAGATGGTTGGATTAGAAGCCTTCTTAGACGTGAAGGTGCATTATATTAAGTTATGGATATGTGTTATTAGTATATGAATATTCGTTTGTAATTGTTATATTAGCCTTGTTTTGATATGTTATTTTTAGGTTTTATTTTAATTAGGTTATATCAATATTTTGATATAGAGTTTTGAACACATGTATTTTGAACATTGCTGGAATATGAATATTTGTGTTTGATTGAATAGATGATACGAAATTAGTAGTTCCCTCTAATCAAAATAGAGGAAAAAAAGGAATATGCTTTTTTGTTTGTGTCTTTTGTGCTGAATACGAAAATAGTAGTTGCATCGATGAAATATGAACATTTGTGCTTTTAGCTAATGTCAATTTTGGTCAATCTTATTTTCCCAATTCTCTTCATTATTTGCAACTATTGAATTTAAAATCTTCTTTGGGAGCTTTAATTTGGTGATTCAGAAGATGGGTAGTCATGGAATTGATATTAATAAACTATTAATTTGCTTAACCTTCATTTTATAAATAATTATAAAAGTAAATATATAATTACTTTTTTATGATATAAAAAAAGAAATATGTATTTTTTACTTAAAAAATTAAAATTAAAAATTGTTATTTAATTTTTCTAACGAAAAAATAATAATTAAATGATATTATTTGAACTTTATTGAATATAGGGGTATTAAGGTAATTTATATTTTCTTTTTCATTCCATTCCAGTGGCAAACCAAATACTGTAATACTGATTTCATCTTTGATTCCAATGGTTAAACCAAACAACATTGTTTCCTTTCCATTCCATTCCATTCATATTCTCATTCCGATTCTGATTTCATTTTGTTAACTAAACGCCACCTGAGAGAATTATTAATGTATTCGGTACCATTATTAGTACACAATATTTGAATTTGAATTTGAGTTTGAAATTGTGTTTAAATCATAGAGTGAAAATTGATGAACATAGTTCAAATATCGATTTTATCTTTTATTAAATATACCCGACATACATAAGTATGGTCACTAATAAAGGTGATGAACCATTTTACATGAGTGCGGTTTGAACGTCGAGATAGTCCTCATAAATCACTGTGAACTATGGCGAATGGCTTAGAAGGTGTGTATTTAGACTTTGGAAATGAGGTGCGATAATGTTGGACAAGTTCACACATTTTGTATTGCAAATAAGAAAATTCTTCATTTTGAATAAGAGATGAAAACAATTGTTTTAAATACTGAAAATTAGGATGATCCATTCTAAAATGCCTTAACTATAAATTATTATTCCTAGGGATATATGCATAATTACAATTTACAATTTTACACTACTCATTCACATTGGTTATTTCAAAGTAATATAATCTATCACTGTATCTAGCACTACCAATTGTTTTTCTTGGTAATAGGTCCTGAAATATACATGATGAAGAAAATTTAGTAGAATAGTTTGTGTGGATCGTTAATTTAGTGACATATAATAAATTTTAGGATAACTTTGAGACACGAGAAACTGATTCAAGAGTGATATAGTCAGATATTTTAATACTCTATTTTCCCGCAATTGGTGAAAGAATACCATATTCAATTTTCACTTTTAAATTTCTATTGCAAGGTATACACGAAGAAAAAAGGTGATAGTTGTCAATCATGTGATTTGACTTACCATAATCAATAATTAAGGAATATTAATTTTTTGGGTCGTATTTAAAGTAAAAAAAATTACCTTTATGAGAGAGCAAGCAAGCCAAAGGGAACAATTATAGGATTGACTCGGTGTTTGAAATTTGAAATACATCTTATAGAGTTGTTCTATTTGCTCAGGGTTGAATGTGGCATTGTAAGTGGACAATCCGTTCTAGAATTTTTCATTTTGGTCAATAGAAACTTTATACCTTCTATTTTTATAATTTTTCCTTGGTTTTCAATATACTAGTTTTTCATGTAATTCTTAACACGTGTTTTTTGTATGATCAATTTTACGACAATGGTCTCATTAAGGCTCTTTTTTTTTTGTCGGGCATATCTTGTACTATTTTGTGGTCGATGGGTTGAAGAGCGCATGTAGCCCATTTTTAGCAACAAACCCAGACTGCTTATGAGATTTGTTCAGGCCTAATCCACGGCCCAATTACTATCTATCCATAACCCAATCTAGTATAGCCATTTGGGGCTTGACAGCCCACGTTCTTATTCAGCCCATCCTCTAGCCCTAGCATCATATATCCATTTCCAACCCATGTGCCTCCAACCACCTTGTCGTTCAGCAACATCCCATGATGTTTCTTTTCATGGTGCACCTCTGAGAATACTTCCCTTGTCGATGACAGAGGTTGTCAGCCAAGGATTCTACCTTTTACATCATTGAGGTTTGTTGAGGCCAGCTAAAAATTCGATGGCCCTTCCATTCTCCGCCTTGGTCTTGTATCTCACTTTGTCCCTTGCACACTTTCACTCCTTTTCACCATTCAAATTCCACTCTCATAACAACGCTGTCATTTCCATGTAATAATTAGTCATGTTGAGGTTCGCTTGCTTCATCTATCATAAGTGGGTTTTAATTTCGAATATTCGAGAGAAATTTCCAACATCAGAGTAAGTCTCCCTCATTGCAATCCATACGTCCCTGGCTGTTGGGAGAAAGAGATAGGTTTTCCCTATCGAAGGCTTCAAGAGTGGATCAGCCAGGAGATAATCATCGAGTTTTCAACCATCCATTTCTAGAGGCTAAGTGGGTTGTCTGGTTTTTCTGTTTCAACAGTGAGAAAACCCATATTTCCTCTTCTATAATTCTTTCCATTTAATTTCTCTACTATGAGTTGTGAGCGTGGAATTATCAACTCCACTAGGGGTGGGTGTAGCTAGGGGTGTCCATGGTCTGGTCCGGTCCGGTTTTTCCTAAAAAAAGTTTAACCGGACCGGACCGTTCATATTACTTGGACTGGACCGGATCGGACCGTTTGACTTATAAAATCGTTCGGTCCGGTTTTATTCCCAGTTTGGTTCGATTTTTTTATAATTTAATGAAGAATAATGTAAATTTTTTAATATATTATTAAACCGGTCCGGTCTGGTTTGAACGGTTTAAAATTAATACAAACCGGACCGGACCGTTTGATTAATAAAACCGTTCGGTTTGGTCCTATCCGATCCGGTTTATGGACACCCCTAGGTGTAACCATTGTCTCCTTATTGGTATGATCCGAGGGATAGGATTTACTCGTATTTTCTTTCACAGACAATGAGCATAAAGCTTTGATATCATATAGAATAAATAAACAATATGTTTTATTATTTTCTAAATTAAATTTAAATATATACACTAGTTTATATAATATAGAATCAAGAATAAGAATAAAAAATCAAAATTAATATTTATAGTTGATATTTTCTCGCTAACCGGTTTATTTTTTATTATTTGAATTCTAAATCCCTGGTAATTCAGGATTTCCACAGTTTGGATCTGTACGAAGCAATGATTGTTTCAGGTTCCTAAAGAGATTTCCTGATATATTGTTACATCAAAATACATAGGCACATTAGACTACTTACATATTGAATTTGGATTAATGTACATGCAACTTTCAATGTGAAGTTAAAAATGTACTGAATTCATTTTCAGGTGTAGATTGCTGTTATGAATTTCTCTCTGCAAGATAACTGTAGGCTGATTGTGTTGATATATAGTCTGGGAACTAAATCCCTCAATCTCGTATAGCAGTATTGAATATGTAACTTAATCTGTTTTTGTTTTTTTTATTTTTGGTTTTTTGTAATTATTCTTGTTTGTAATTTTATTTTAATTGAGAATGAATTACACTTTTTGGCATAATTTTAGAACTTAGAAAAAGAAGATTTAGGAACTTATTTTTTGTTTTCAAAATTCAGAATTTTCATTTTTAAATTCAAATCTTTCTCTAATACCTAATGTTGAATTGAATTAGATTTATGAGCTGAATGTATTCACTACTAAAATGTTGATTTGGATTCTAAAATAGATTAACAAGTTATCAAAATTAACGGACAACTAATGGTGTCATATTCACTCCGATAATTGAGTAAAAAGATTTAATTAAAAAAAATTAGAGAGGATATGAGTTTTATTGCTAGAAAGGCATACCTTGAAAGACAAATAGTGTGATTTATTTATAGGCTTAATTAAATCATAGGCAATATCTTATATATATTATTTTGATATACTAATTGATATTAATGATTTTCATATATAGAGATATTAAATCATTAATTTATTTATTATACTTAAATTAAAAAATATTTATCATAAATATTATCCATTTGAATTTAAGCATCTATGATTGTGAATTAAGTATACTTAGAATTCATCTATTTGACTATTCAAAGGTAACATGGAGCAATCAAAAGGTGTCGTGTGTATCTAGTGAAAACTTTCCCTAACATTATCTCCTTAGGCCTCTTGGGCTATCTTTGGTGGGCTAGGCATTCTATCTACTACACTTGGGTACAACAACATAGTTATGTCTAGGTTTGGATGCCTTGATTGAAATGTGTAATTGGTATCCTAATTTATTGTACACATTATTGATCTTGAGATTTTGAGCTTTCCAATAATTTTTTTTGTGTCTCAATCAAACTAACAGTTAAAAAGTTATGGGCAGTTAATATTTGACAAAAAGTCAATGTCGATCTTGAGATTTTGAGCTTTTCAATAATTTCTATGATTTTATCATAGTTTTATATAAATTTGTCTTTTCGAAATAACGGGTATTTTTATTATTTTACAGGTATTTTCATTCAAAAATAACTTAAAGACTCGAAGAAAAATACTGGAGGCAATACATCACAAATATGTTAAGAAGAAAATGAGAAAAAGTAAAAAAAATAGAAAAAATAGACAAAATGGATCAAAAAGATCAAAATGTCAAAAATGTCGAGTCCTACACACGCCAGCACAAGCCCGCATCGAGTATCATGTGTGCCAATTCCTGTCTTCTGCAAATCTTACCCCCCACACGTGTGCCAACTTGTTTTCATTCTTCTAATATCATCTTTTTTTGGTGAAAAAATTCTTGAAAAAATTGCATAAGATGGAATATTCATGACAACCTCCAAAAGAGGTAGATTAATATTAATTTTAGAAAATATGTTAAAAGTGTTAGAAAATTTGTTATCCTAATTTTCTCTTTCAATTAGTGTAAAAAAGGAATTGGGTGTCTGTAAGGCCCAAGTTCCTTATATTGCTCAAAGGTGAAAATGGTTCCTCCTTGTTCCTCTTAGAAGATTTTAAAATTTTATTGTCAATAGTTTGGCCTTCATTATGATTTGCTTGCTCCTCGTGAACTTCATTTTTATTTTTGTAGCATGTGGTAATGATAAGAGCTTGAAATGCACACTTATTTGGTGATTTATCAAAATGAATTAGGAGAATTAAGTTTTAACATTGTATTTTTACTTAATTGTATTATAAAATGTGTTTTAATATGTGGTATGTTTTGATGTATTTGAGATATTTTGGTCATTAAAAGATACAAATAACAAATTGGAGGACTTGATTGCAAAATATTTACACATAATACATCAAAGAGGAATTAAAGTGTAACATATGAGAATTAAAAGCGTGTCAGTGCACAAAAATAGTGTATTGTAACATAATTCTCTCGGCTTACCTCAGAATTTTGGAGAAATATTGCATGCCACATCATGAGTTTATGTGCGCGGCGTGACAACACTCTTGGATGGAATTCATAGAAACATGCACTGCCTCACACTACAATGTGTGCTCTCGAATTTACACATAATTTTCAGATTTTAAGCATCCTAATCCTACTTGCTCAAGATTTTATAGGCTTAGAATCCCAATTGTTGTAGACCTATACAATCCTAATTCTAATTACATCATGTGTAACTCTTATACTATAAATATGTAACTAGAGTTAACTACGAGATACATAGATTTATAGATACATATCGAGAATAATAAAAGCTGTAGGCAAGAATTAAGAAAAAGATTCAAGAAGAAATTAATAAAGTTGAAAATCAAGTTCAAGAACATCACTTCTAGTATTTCTTCTCCTTTATTTTATTTGTGAGTATGCATAACATTTCGAATATATTGTTTCCATAAGTAGCTAATTTTATATTTGATTGTGTGTGATTTCAAAGCTCTAGACATGGGTTGTAATATTAAATAAGATCTATAATATTCTTTTCATCTATTCTCCTTGATTATGTATTAATTATTAGTTTTAATCTTTGTATGAATTTTCTTGATTATTCAAGTGTACAATTGAATAATCAAATTAATTTTCTTAATTTAAATAACTAGTGATAAATTTCTTACAATGAGAATTATCACTGAAGATAATTAAACCGATCTTGTGTGTTTAACCTTGATCCAATATGCTTTTGGAAATTGAATGCTTTTGATAGTTTAAATTTAGAGAGTTTATTCTAGGTTATCTATTAGAAAGGATTTGAATGAAGAGATTATTTAATTTAACAAATATGTAAGAAGAAGTCAAGACTTTCAAGCTTTTGAAATACATGCTAGTGGTGTAGAATGATCCTATAATCGTTCTCTTGTTTGAATCTTTATCGTTATTATTATATTTATTTTTATATTATTAATATCTAGTTGATAGATTTAATTTTCAATTTAAAAAAACCAAAACCCACAATTTTCATAAATATGAATTAGTTTTCAAAATCCTCTATGAGAAGAACCATTACTTGCTAAATAATAATTTACAATATCTTAAGCAATTTAAAGTAAAGTTAAAATTAACTACTCATCTGAACGTATCAATTTTTGGTATTGTTGTTGGAGATTTTTTAAATTAACTCTTGTTTACTTTTATTTATTTTTATATAAAAAAATATTTTTTTTTCTTATTTTATTTTATTTATGTTTTTAACTCAATTTGTTTATAGTCTTTATTTATTTTTAAAAGTCACAATTTAAGATCAAATTCACACCTTGCATTTTTGCTTGACCAAGCGATTTAGATAAATCTTCCAATTCCAAGTGACTTATCTGACAATTCAAGTCATTCCATTGACATCACAATGGCTTTGAATATTCCTAATTAAACTCTTTAGTAGATGGCCATAATGACCTTAGATCATCAACCATTATGCATTCAATACAATACTAATGGTGATACTTTTCAATGGAAGTCTGGCACGATTCATCTCTTGCCTACTTTTTCAGGTCTATTTGGTAGGGATTCAAACAAGTATCCAAAGGAATTTCATGTGGTCTGTTCTAGCATGAAATCTAGTGGCACTACTGAAGAGCAAGTAAAACTTAGAGGATTCTCGTTCTCTTTAGTTGACAATGCTAAAGAATTATTGTCCTACTTACCATCCAGTACTATAAATAGTTGGAATGAGATGAAATAGCTCTTCTTAGAGAAATATTTTCTAGCTTCTAAGGCCACTCTAATAAGAAAATAAATTTATGTTCTTCAATAGTATAATGTGGAAAACCTATATGAGTAGTGGAGCGTTCAAGAAACTATGTTCTAGTTTCCCTTATCATCAAATAAGTCAATAACTCTTAATCCAATACTTCTATGAGGGATCGATACCTATGGATAGAAACATGATTGATACAAAAAGTGGTGGGGCTTTGGTTAATAAGGCTTCTAAAACTACAAAGAATTTGATTACCATTATGGCTACAAATGCTTAGTAGTTTGGCACTCGTTCCAAACCACCACAAAGGGTCAATAGAGTGAGAATTCCTAATAATATTGAACAACAATTGAGCAGCTTTACTTCATTTATATAATAATTATCTATTATACAAGTTTATAATATTCAAGATCTTAATATTGAACAAGCAAATGCTATTGGGGGACACCAAGGATAACAAAGGCAAGGATATTATCCCTTCTCTAACATTTACAATTCTGGTTGAGGGATCATCCCATCTTTAGCTATTTTGTAGATAATCAAGTAGTTGCCCTAGGTAATCCACCAATTTTACCTTTTCTAAGAGGCCAATAACCTTATATAGCATTCAACATTGCTCAGTTTCAACAAGATACAATCAAGTTTCAACAAGACTCAATAAGGTTTCAATATGACACAAAATCTACTATCAAGAACCTTGAAAATGGATTTAAACAGTTAGCTACTACTACTAGAAGATTAGAAGCATGTGATTTTGCTAAACTTCCTACCCAACCCACAGTTAATCCTAGTGAGAATGCTAGTGCTATTTCATTGAGAAGCGGGAAGCAACCTAAAAAAGCTGAAAAAAACCAACCAATGATAAAGAAACTAAGGATGAGTCAATTCAAGAAAAAGAAATTAACTATGATATTGTGCCAAAGGAAGTAAAGGTACACTCTAAATTTCCAATTTTTACTTATAAACCCATGTTGTCTTTTTTAAGAGAACATGAAAACATGCAAGTATACACGGTCACAAATAATAAAATTGATAAGTAAAATTATCGTTCCCACAGAGATTTGCTACTACAGTTTGTCAAGTACTAAAATTATTTCAATCTGATTTTATCCAAAACAAGCGACAGTTTTTGATGGAAGTTAAACAAATTAAGAGTTTTTATAGAAAAATATAAAAAACATTCTAGGATTGTAGTTTCACCAAATTAATCCACTCGAATCATATTATTTTCTCTTGTTTTATATTTTTTGTAAATTTAATTTTTCAACCAAGAACTCCTAATTTTATCCATACATCTCTTCTGAGCTCCGTATAGACACATCTCGCTAAAATAATTGATTATATTCCTATGAGAATTAAATTCACCAAGATTAATTACGTTCAAAGTTCTCAAATAACCACACGTAAAATAAAGGTATATTCCTATCTCTTATACATACATGTTATTCTATCCATGAGCAATACACAAAAATGCCTCTTCCAAGTTTATTTAAGTGTCACAGATCAATTGATAAATTTTCCAATAATCAAAAGCATTAAGCACAAATAGAATAAACAAATTAAAAATCTCATAAATCATTCAAAAGTAATTAAATCCAAGCTTCATAAATTTAGTTACAGAGCAACCCTAGAAAAATTAAATTATTTCATAACAAAAATTAAAATTATAGAATTTAAGGAATATTAGTTGAAGAACACAAAGAAAATTAGAATTTGTTTATGCTCTCTAAATTTTATGGTACACACAGAACACAACAGAAACCAAAAGTGGCTTTTGCGTGTACCATAGTCCAACTTTCCAACCTCTTTCATTTATCGCAAATATCCCCCATTTATAGCTCCACACTCTAAAAAAATACATCATAAAACATATTTTTTTTACACAAGTAGGAGACAAATAATACATCAAAAATAATAATTAATTCACGCATGGGAGACAAAATTCTTGAGACATGCAGTCACGCGTGTAAAATGTTTATCGTGCAAAATAGTGGAACGTGTGCCGTTTCTTATTTTCGTTTCAATTCATGCTGGCACGTGTCAGCATCTTATTGGCTTAGAGAATAATCGAGACACGTGGTAGCTTTTCATTGGTGGTCAGGAAATGTTGCACATGGGATTATTGCTTTCAAAGACACGTGGTGACAGAGAAGCTGCTAGAAACACGCGTCATTTTGTGTTTTTGTTTCAACTATCACATGCCACATGTCAACTCCTGATTTGTTAAAAGAATATTCAGAACACGTGGCATTATATGATTCGTTGGAAAGACAGGGTGCACGATGTTTCTCTAGACTACGTCACACGAGACCATTTATTTTGGCAGACACGTGGTCCCACCCTGCACGCCGACATGCGTTGCAGGTGGGCCCCACTCAGCACCGAGCAGTGTGCCACTTGGGAATTGTGTCCACTCACCAATGTTGCACATGCATATCACGTGCCTAATCGTCACCGTTGATTTCTAATCTAACGGTGCATGTTGCACATGGATAATAAGTGCGTATGGTCTTCTTTCCTGCGCAAAAAAAAACAAATTTTATTTAATTTCTTTTTAGCCCTCTAATTTAATTTAAATTAACTTTTAAACTTTTGATATTTGCAATTAAGTCCTTTTTTAATTTAAATTATATTTTTTGCTTTTATTATTTGCAATTAAGTGTTTTTTTAATTCAAATTCTTTAATTTTCTTAAAAATATATTACTTAAAAAATAAACAATAAATATTAATTTAATTAATTAAAATTAACTAAAAATATCAAGAACATAACAATTATAATTAATAAAATGGACAAAATAACTGTATAATAAACAATTATCAACCCTCTGTCCGTTTTCCTAGCAGATTCACAAAATCAAAGAAGGAAGAGCATGAGAAAGAAATCTTGGAAGCCTTTCGAAAAGTACAAGTTAACATTTTACTATTTGATGTCATCAAGCAAGTACCCTACTATGCTAAGTTTCTCAAGGAATTGTGCAACAAAAAGCCAAAACTCAAAGGTAATAAAGTGGTGAGTGATCGAATACCAATTGTGTTCAATGAATACACAACTATATGTATCATAACAAGTAATATAATGATAAGAAAAGATCGTTTTTACGTGTTATTAGAAACTAATTTTTAAAACAAAATATAAAAATAATTTTTTTGGTGTTTTTATATTTTAAGAAAGAAAAATTAAATGAACAAAAATTAAATAGCAATAATTAATTAAATAAGATTTAATAGCTAAGAAGATGTATGAGAAAATATATAGGAATACTTATTCATCCAATTTTCTAAATATGTGAATAATTAAAATTCAACCAATATAATTATCAACCAATTACATGATCAATTGAATCAAATCTAGCATGTATTATTCTCTCAAGTAAACTATATACCATATAGTAATAATTAATCTAATCATACTCTTATGTCAAATAAATTGCATATTACTCATCAAGTTTATCAATTATGGATCACATACATAAGAATCATACATCTTTTCCTAGAAACTATGAATGTTATTTAATAAAGATAAATAAGTAAATAATTTTCTCAAATATATTAAATTGTCTCTATAGATAATTGTTTGGCAAACAATTCATAGCATAAAAATCATGTTATATACTATAATTAAATTGAATTCATAATTGGGGGTAAAATATTAGATCATCACATGTTAAAAATTAGGTTCGTAAGACTCATAGATTAATAAATTAACTAGATATAATTTTGTTCATAAAGCTCATATTTTTCATAAAAAAAGACAAAAAAAATTGAAAAAGAAAGGAGAAGAAGAATAAATACAATCAATCTCTTGGATTGAAATATCAATCTCCTCTTGTATCTCCACCAAAATTGTATATTATTTTAAATTTTTTTGTATTTTTCTCTCTTGGCTCCAAAAATTGATAAAAATTATGTTAATTTCAACTTTTTAGGATTTATGGGTAGTTAGGGGGTTAAATATAACTCAAGTAGAATTTGAACCATTAGATCAACTTCAGATCAAGGCCTAAGATCAAAACAAGAAAAATTAACAATGTTGGTAAACATGAGAATAACATGTGGCATGTAGGGATTTATTCTACGAATCAGAGAACGACACATCACTACTACAAAAGGGTATTAAAGTTGGTTCTTAACCGAATTTAAACCAATTTAAAGTTGGTTCATTGAACCGATTTTAAATGAATTGACTTAAAATTTAAAGTCGGTTTAACGCATGAACCGACTTTACATTTTTTTATTTTTTTTTTATAAAATTTACTCATTTTTCTATTATACTCAAATCAAAACCTTTATTCGATCACTAAATAATAGTAGAAAAATAAAATAAAATATGTTTAACAAATAGTTTAAATAATACAAATAATTGAAAAAAATTAATTAATAGTAGAAAAATTACCATGGTGTTGTTCTATGTTATTCAAGATCATCATATTCTTCTCCTAATATTATAATACAAACCTACATATATAATACAAAAGTTTATACACATAAATAATAACACATAATAACATAAAAATATGAATAATACGTGCGTAAGATTAATAGAAATACTTACAAGAGTAAATTAAGTGACAAAATGAAGGAAATAAAGAAAAAAAATGGTGTTTTGTAAGTGAGAAATGGGTATAAAAATTTGAGTATTTTGCTCAAAAAATAGGGGATCTAAAAGATTAGTTAGAGAGGAAAAAAACTCACTAACCGGTGCTGGAATTGGTGGTCATAGGTGGCCAGAAAATGAGAAAGAGTGGATGAGAAGTAGAAGAGGTTTTGGGTTTTTGAGAGTTATGCAGCACTTGGAATAGTTTTTTTCTGGGGAAGAAAGAAGAGAAAATAATTTATCCACGTGTGTAGCATCAATTCTATGTGTCAATCGATGCTATCCACAATGGACGTACCATCGGTTGACATGTCGAACCGACGCTACACGTGGACGTAGCGTCGATTCTAAATGTCAACCGACACTATGCTATGTGGATAATGTTTGTTTCATGTGTCAATTGACGTTATGCTACGTGGATAATATTGGTTTCAGGTGTCAACCAATGCTACGCTACATAGATAGTGTCGGTTCACCACGTCAACCGACACTACCTCCATGTGTAGCGTCGGTTCGACACATCAATTGACGCTACGTAGCATTTGGATAGTGTAATTTCTACACCGAACTGACTTTAAATTCATTATAAGTCAATTTTTTTTTTCAAAAATCGACTTTACATATCGACTTAAATACCCCTTTTTGTAGTAGTGCATGGTGGGAGGGTTGGTCTCGATCAACACATGCTCGACCAACACCACGTGGCATAACATGTTTCACAGTTACAGATGGCATGGTACCCAGGTGGAATGAATAGATGAATTAGGTTATGCACATGGAAAGTTCATTGACCAAGCGATAAACATAGAATAAAGGTTGTGCTAACTCGTGGTATGGTGTTACATCACTAGAAACACGTGACGTGATATGATTGGGCTTCTCTGCTTGCATATGGTTCATATGGCTTACTCCATCAGCTTTGTTGCTTGCATGGCTTCCACGTGACAACTTCTGATTGGTTCTAAATTAAAAATTCATAAAACATCCATAAAAATTTCAAAATATCCCAAAAAACTTCAAAATTTATATTTTCACTACTTTTCACTAGAAAGTTCATATTTTAATATTTTTAATCCCAAAAATACTACCTATTGAATAAAAAAAAGTAAATGTTAAGTAAAAAGTGTACTAATGAGTCTACTTTCATTAAGTCATGAGTGAATGTCGGAGAAAATGTGTGAGTAATCTTTCGAAGGAAACTCCCAGCAAAATGCAATGATCTAGGTAGCTTCATCATACTATGCATTATAGGTAACACTAAATATGAACAAGTAGTGTTAGACCAAGTTGCATCAATTAATATCTTGCCTTACTCTATTTATGCTAGTTTAAAGCTTGGTTCCCTCAAAGAGACTAGTGTAGTTATTCAACAAATTGGTTGTTCGAATGTTTACCAATAGAAGTATTGAAAGATATTTTAGTGTAAGTAGATGAGCTTATCTCTTCAGGTGATTTCTATATACTTTTGGGTAAACATTTCAAGTGAATAACTCATGCAAAGATAAATGTGTATAATGTAAATCTTACAAAGGGGTTTGATGGAGAGGTTGTTCGCTTAAATATCTTTAATGAAAAAATTGTTGACAACCGAAAAGTCAATGAAACCACACAAAAAATTGAGTCCAACACATGTAGAGAATGGTTAAAGAAAACAATTTGAGACAAAGTCACGCTAAAAATGTTAAATTAAGTGTTAAATAGGAGGCAACCCATTGATATTTACTGTCTTTCATTCTAGTTTTTCCTTAAACATGTTTATTTGTTAGTAACTTTTTTTATTTATTTTTCCTTAGGAGAAGTTTTTTTTTTAGTTTCAAAACCCCTAATTTCATAAATGTTTAGTGATTTTTTTGTGATATATGACATACACCATAACTCTATATGTGTTATAGAACTTGATCTAGGAGATGGAATGCAATGAGAGTGGGGGTCGAATCACCATGATCAATTACACTTCACCACTATAGGGAGGGTAACTTTTTTTTTCTTTTCCTTGGATTTACATTTAAACATTGTAGACAATATAGATTTTAGGTTAGTGGTAAGAGTAGATTCCTTAGAAATTATGAATTATGGAATTTTTAAAAATTTATTTTCAATTTTAGATTTGATTTATTGTAGGTATAGTTGTTTTATTTACTCTTTATTTTATTGCATATTTATTTTTATTTCTAGTCAATTTATATTTTAATGATAAGAACATGATTGTGATAACACTAATATATAGAGAACTTTAATTTTTGCTTATGTTAGAGCATGATTTGAATGTAAATTTCAGTTAGTTTGAGACTCTTATGGTACGTGGAAAGAATGTTTGGTTAATCTAAATATTTAGGAGTGTTATGAGTGAGACTTTTTCATGGACATATTTGTGGTCTCATCAAACTCTAGAACTTATTTGAATATCATTGAAGATGAAATCATAAAATACACAGTGCTTAGGAAATTATATAGGCAATTTTTGGACCATTTGAGCCTTTTACAACCTACCATTTGTATCTTTGTCACTAATATGCCTATGAGCTTATATAAATTAAAAAAATTCTTTCTTTAACATGTCATAACTACCCTTTTATGAGACAAAGAAACAAATTATCCTGCCCTTCTACTTTCTAAGAGGATTTAACATAAACACATGTATGGTTTGAACTCTCCATGAAGAAAATGATGAAAAATTCTACACAAAATTGACTATAACCCAAAAATATTGAAAATAATAGGTTAGGGGTCGTAAAAAATCAATTTTGAATTTTAAAAAAGGATAAAAGGTTTTAGTAATTTAATTTTATATCCCTTCTATTATAATCAAAAAGAGAAAAAAAAAAGATAAAATAGTATAGTGATGTTTGATACAATGTAAAATTGCACTTATAGTATACTTATGAATACTATCTAGATGATTTAGGTAACATATGGAGCTATTTTAGAACATAAATTGTAGTGTTTGAATTTAATTATGTTCTCTTATTTTTTTTTTTACTCATCTTCCCATTCTTATATAACCTCACACCTTAACCTAATGTTACAACCTTGATAAAGAACTATCGATCCAAAGTAGTGTACCTATTCTACATTAGTGGAGAGTGGTTTGATAATCAAGCCTACAAAATTTGTGATTATAATTCTTACACCTATCATATTAGCTTAGTCTTGAGATTAAATTTTTTTTCTATGAATGTCGTGCATGAAATTATCTAGTATTTAGATTAACAGTTTGTGTTTAGATGAATGTTTAAGATTCAATTAAGAAAGTAAATTTAATTCTTGAATTTTCCTTTAATCATAAGTGATACTTGAATATTCTATGTGCTATGGGCTATTTTTGAGACAAAAATATAAATTGGTTCGAAAACCAAAATTTTTTATTTATAGTTTTGTTTGTTTGATTTGATATATTTTGGTTTAGTAGGAATGTTTATGTGTATCATAAGTAGAAACCCTCATGAGACTATAACTCTTTCACTGGGGCCACCTAAGGGTTTAAAAGCTTGTCGTACATGCTAAATGCAATCATTTCGATCTACAGAAATGATTTAGGTTAGTTTAATACATAATTATTTATTTTCTTTTTGATAGTCTTTTGGATTGTTTAGCTTGTTAAAGAGTAGCTATAAGGTGGTTAGGGTTTATGATAAGGGCTTGAAAAGCATGCCTACTTGGTGATTTATTGAAAATAATTAGGAGAATTAGGTTTTAATATTGTATTTTTATTTAATTGAATTACAAAATGTGTTTTTGGAATCACAAAGTATTTTTTGATGGATTTATGTTATTTTAGTAATCAAAAGATACAAACGACAAATTAGAGGACTTGATTACAAAATATTTATACATAATATATCAAGGTGGGTTTAAAGTGCAACATTGAAGAATTAAAAGCACACCGGTGCACAAAAATAGTGTGCCACAACATACTCATCTTTGGTTAATTGAGCATTCTGGAGAAACATTGCGTACTGCAACATGACTTTATGTGCATCGTGGCATAACAATCTCGGATGGAATTAACAGATACATGGATTGCCTCACATTGCAAAATAATTATAGGTGCATTGTGGCCCGCACTCATAGATTTGCACATCTTTTTAGATTTTTAGTATCGTAATTCCATTTATTCCATACTTTCTAGGCTTAGAATCCTAATTGTTTAAACTTCCACAACTCTAATCCTAATTACATCACGTGTAATTGTCATACTATAAGATGTAAAGATTTAGAGACATATTTGGAATAATAAAAATTAGGGGCAAGAATTAAGAAGAGGATTTAAAAGGAAATTAATGGAGTTGAAGATACAATCTAAGAACATAAGTTCTAGTATTTTTTCTCCTTTATTTTATTTATGATCACGCATAATATTATGAATTTATTGTTTTCCATAAGTAGCTAATTTTATATTTAGTTGTGTGTGATTTTAAAGCCTTGGACATCGATTTCAATACTAAATAAGATTAACAATATTCTATTCAACTATTCTTCTTGATTATATATTAATTATTAGTTTTAATCTTTGTATAAATTTACTTTATTATTTAAGTGTACAATTAAATAATTAAATTAATTTATTGTTAATCAATTTAGTTAGTTGGGTATTCAATCTTTTATCAATTTAAATAAGTAGTGATAAATTACTTGCAATGAAAATTAATGCTCAAGATAATTAAACCAAGCTCGTGGGTTTAACCTTGATCTAATTTTCTTATTGAAATTGAATGTTTTTGATAAATTAAGTTTAGAAGAGCTCATTCTAGGTTGCCTATTAGAAAGTTTTTGGATTAAAAGCTTTTCTAATTCAATGAATAGGTAGGAAAAGGTTGAGACTTTCGAGCTTTTGGATTTCTTGAGTTGTTATAATCAAAAAATAGAATATTATAATATGATTTTATTGATTTGCAATATGTGCTACTGGTGGAGAGTGATCACATAATCATTCTTTTATTAGAATGATTATCCCAATGTTTAGATTTTGTTATTATCTTATTAATCTTTAGATGATATATATAATTTTTAGTCTATAAAAATAAAATAAAAAAACTCATTTTTTTAAATAAGAATTAGTTTTCAAAATCTTATACGAAAAAGATCCTTACTTGCTATATATTAATTTATGATATCTTAAGCAATTTAAAGTAAGGTTTAAATTGGATGTTCATTAATGCATCAGGTAAATTTCAAAAACATCTTTGATAATTACCTTGAAACTTTGAAGGACTGTGATAGCCTTTGCTTATTCAGGTTGACTAGGAAACTTTCCCATTTATTTTCTTTGCATTTGGTTCGTTAGTTGCCCAACTTGTATTTCTACCCTTTTCATAGAAACCTGTAAAGGCCTATATTTATTTTCATACCGCTAATAGTTCTCCATAATAACTTAAATAAAAAAAATTCAAGTTCTCTTCCAAGGTTGGTTTCCTAGGTTGATTTTGTGGTACAATTTTGTTTAGATGTAGGCTAGATATGGTATTTTGGGAATATTTTGGATTTTTGTTAGTCTTCCAAGAAAAATTGAGATGATTCCTCCACCCATGTTATTTTTTTAGGAATAAGGTTCAATCCTAGGTCTAGGTTGGTAGGACTACATCAAGTTCACTTTCTTTTGTTTGTTACCTATATGAAAATTAGAAGCCAAAGAATACCTTGTCCATTTAAACTCCATTTACCTCTTAGTTAAGCATGTTCATGGTTGCGAGGAGTTTGACCTACTTAGTTAATTCAACAAGTTGCAGAGCCAACTCATTGTTGAAATAAAGCTCATTGACTCCAACTCTCATTCCTTTTGCACTTTTTTGTTGAGAGTTTGAACCCAACATCTCATACAACTAATAAGTTTCATCAGTTGTATTCTCTCCCATTCCTCCATATGTACCATTATCAACTGGGTATTGACACTCGTATATCAACCCATCATAAAGAATTTTGTTCTGTAATTGTAGTGGAAAGTGGTGGTGTGGGCACTAGATTGGAAGTAGCTTAAACCTGTCTAGACATTGTGAAAGGGCTTTCCCTCTATTGGTGAGAATGTGGCAATTTTTCTAAGATTTGTTGTCATATAATGATAGTAGAATTTTTCCATAAATTTGTTGCAGATCGCATCCCATATAGTAAGAGAGCTAGGTGAAAGAGTCATGAACCATGTAGTAAGATAACTAGGTGGAAGAGTCATGAACCATGCTTTGGCTCTAATCTTGACTGTGTATATAGAAAAAACATCTCATCCTAAGTCAATCTTCAGTAAGCCTCTACAAAGGAAAAATCTATAAAGTAGAAAAAATTCTCTAATAATGGTGAGTGGGTCCCTATTAGAAATTTCATTAAAAATAAGGAAATATATAATAATGTATGCCTTTTACTTCATAGTTTCTTACAACACCTAGCTATATGCAAGAATTACTAGTGCCAATAATTAGTTTTGTATACTCCTTTATTACTTTCTTTCTCTCAATGTTGCCTCTCATATGTGTTGTTATATATATGTAAGTCATGTTATATTTTGTATTTGTGTGTTGATTCTCATGTATAAAATATGATATCTATTTATTTTTACTCATTCTTCTATCTTTCTCCATGTAATGTTGGTTACTGAGATTAGTACTACATACACACACACACATATATATAGTTAGGTACACTTTACATGCGAGTATGTTTACACACATCACAAGGATAGTTTTAATAGTATGAATGCTAAGTTGAGTGTTATAGTTTTTTATGAGACAATGAGCGAGCAAACTGGATTTGTCGCTCGTGCTTTTGTTTTTTTTTGAAAGCTAGTATTTATATCAATTTCTTTGAAATTTTGGAAACAAAAAATGTGATTTTTTAGCACTTTTCCACCACCCTTTCCATCACACTTGGCAATGCGGTTGGCGAGGTCCATGGCATTGTTAAATACCCCCTCTTTCTATAGTTTTGTTTTCCAAAAAATATGTAACAGAGCTTTGTCAAATTGGCATCTCATTTTTCTATTTTTAGATCACTAATACCTCGAGTATTATTCAATATTTGTAATTTGTGACTATGTGAGCAAAACCATACTTGTAAGTGGTGAGTACCCAAGATGGTGTTTGCAAATGAGTTTTATGTGTTGAACCGTGTGTTGACTAGTAGTTTCCCCCGTGCAACTTTTTCTTATGTGAGGAGCATTTGTAGTTTTGAGCTGTGTGTCACCAAGTGGTTACATTCTTGCAACATTTTATTATTCAATTTACATATTACTATCTTTGACTACTGATCACTCCACTTTGGGTGGTGTTGGCTTTAGAGAATAGTAGAGTTTATGTGTCAAACAAGGTTGGTATAGAGGTAGCAAGTGAGGGCAATGATAAGCAGTTTAAACAAAGGTTCCACCTATAGAAGTAATGGGTTTTATTTCTATCAAGATTGTAATTGTTTTATTGTATAGTGGATTTGTTTGCAACCAAATGGTTACCATATTCTATATGGGTTTACCTCATTATATCTTCTGCTAGCATGATTGAATGTGTGGCTAATATAATCAGAGTTTAAATGATGTATATCTGTACATACGAAGTTCAAACTCTGATTAGAAAATTACCAATATTTATCACCTACTTTCAATTTATTGAATTATATATACTATTTTATTATACTACATGTATGTGTTTGTTTATACTACAATTGTGATTATCTTTTAGGTGTTTATATCTCTATTATTTATAAGTTTGGATTGAGTCCTTAAAGAGTTAGCATCTCCTTAACCTAATTGTGTATCAGGTCTTGGACTCTTTTGTAGTCATACATGATCAGATAGTATGTTAGTATAATTTTCCTTTTATCTACTTACAAGTTTGGTGTGAGTCTCTAAGGAGTCTGTATCTCCTTACCTTATAAGTACCAGGTGTCAAACTCTTTGTTATGGTTTGTTGTGCATGTTTTTTTGCATGCTATCAGATTATAATCATAGTTTACTGAATATGTTTCTATATATTATGTCTTGAAGTGATTAGAAATTCTTTTACCTTTTCGATATGTATGCATGTATCATATGTTATGTGTTGATTGGCATATACGTATGTTACTAGTCTGGATAGAAGCCTATGAGGCACATCGTCACTAGTGTATTTACTACAGATTGTTCTTTTTGTATCTACTAAGTGTTTTAGTTATGTGTTGAATTAAGTATGTTATTTTGTACTTTAGTTATATAATTCGCTTAATTCATGTTATTTTGAAAGTATTTCAATAATTGTGATACGTTAGTGTAAGCATAGAATAGTAAGAGTAACTATTTTTACATGGTGAGTGAGTACATCTCTATGTGAGTAGTATTTAAGGGTTATGTCATAATATTCTACACATTACTTTTCAGTGATACTTGATCATACCACATCGGGTGGTATCAAATATGGAGGAGAGCCAGGTTTCATGTGTCGAACCAAGATGTTGTAGAAGTAGCAATAGGTAGTTTGGAAGAGGTCTCATTTGATAGAGATAAATAGTGATTTTTATTTCTTTAATAATTGTAACAGTTTTATTGATTAGCAAGTTATTTGCTACTAAATGGTTACCTTAAGCAAGCTGATGACGTTACCACATAGATATGATCTCTATGTGGGTTTACCTCATTACATCATATGTTTTGCATGCTTTGTTATTGTGCTAGTATAATTTGATTTTGAATTGAGCATGTTAAAACATCGTTGTTTAAACTCTGATTAGAACTTGTTTATTTTCTATATCTTCTTGTTAGCTTACATATAATATCTATTATTGAATGTTTTCTACTTATTTGATATTATATTGTTACTACTTTTGCTAAGTGATCTATTGTTACTGCTATTCTATTCTTTATGTGTGGAGATGAATTCACTAAGATTATGTTATCTCCTTACCCTGGTTGTATACTGGGTCGTTGACTCATTCAGAGGTAATAATAGGTCAAAAAGATGTTTTTTAATAAAAATATTCTTAGGGTTTGAGTCCTGATCATAAGTATGCCAACCAAAATGATCATTCTAAGGCTTTTCCATTTTTCATACAATTAGAGGAATTTTGGAGTATGGGATTAATATAGTGGGTATTTCCGTCTAATATTCTATCTTTAGTAATTAAAATACAAAGTTAAAAATAAATAAATATATATATATACATTAAAAAGGCTAAAATAATTCTACATCTAATCTTCAACAATATCACTCCCAAACCTCCCACGACCAACATCAATGACCTCGTCAGAGGTCTTGCGACTACCACTAACGACCTTGTCAAAGGTCCAACGATCACCACTAACAAATTCGTAAGGCTTACAAATATTTTCTCATATTTTGTACACTTACAAAACAACTTTACATTTACATAACATTTCTGTAATGCATACAAAATTATATATTATTTGTATATAACTTACATATTAGTCCTCAAACATAAAAATGTTATTGTTGAGTAATATTTTTAATTCAAAATTCATTTCTTGAAAACTTACATAGTTTTATACACTTTTTATACAAAATTAAGTAAAATTTATGTACATCTTACAAATTAATATTTATTTAAAGTTCATAGATTTATGTACAATTTATATACATCTTACAAAATAACCTAGAACATCAAAACACTCGTAATAAGCAATATTTTTAATTTAAAAACTTCATATTCAATTCACTTTATAAAATGTACAAAATATGTATAAATATTTTTAAATTTTTGATCAAGTTTATACATATTTTTTTAATATAAACAGTACAAAATTTATACAAAATCATGTACAATGCATAGAAACTAAAAATATATTAAATTCAATAGATGATCTGTACATATTTATCTAAAATAAATAGTATACATTTGAGCAAAATTTTATACTGTGCACAAAAACCTAATATATATTTTACATTTCTGTATGATGAACAAAACTTTACTATTTATTTTACAGAAATATGTACAAATCTTCTGTAAAATAAATAGTATACATTTGCCAAAAGTCATACTATTTATAAGTGTGAGGTTATTGCCACACCTGATTGTGTCTACAATTTATTTAGGGTAGCCCAATTTTTAAAGCCATTTTGTAAATGTCAGGCAGTATTTTCATTTTTAAAAATCTTAGAATATTAAATTATAAAATAAAGTATTTAATTGCTCGATCAATAGTGTTTTAAATTTAGAAATATCAATTTCTTTTATTTAATACTAAATTTAAAAATTATAAAAAATGCTTGTTTTTTTTAATATTTTTGTTCTATGTCAATTAAAATTTACAAAGGGATTGACTTATTATCTAAATGGTATGATTCTAACTCTCATCATTATGGACGTAAGTTTGAATCACAATTTAGAATATTTTATTTATTTAATAAAAAATGAGATTTTAATATCTCTTTAAAAATAAATTAAAATTTATTAGAGGTAATGTTGATAATTTTTAAATTAATAATAAATATGTTATGAAAATAATAAAATAAATCCGATAATAATTTTATATTTTTGTAATTAGACATAAATGTTTTTATAAGTAAGCTTTGGCAGCACATGGTCGGTCTTGTAAAATGGAAAGGTTTGTTCATTAAAAGCTATATGTTGCCCATTTTCTTTGCCAACGACCATACTGAAGTATTTGCTCAAACATTCATCTGATCACATGTGTCTCCATGTTTCACACCCACTTGTAGAAAATTAACATTTTGGCTCACAACTACTTGTAAATAAAATATTGTTTCTAAGATACCATTTCCGTTATTACAGTTAGGGAGTTAGTTATAAATATATATTATCAGTAACCTTAATTTATTATTTTATTTTAAATTCTTAACAGATAATATTTATAAGAAATAAAAGATAAAATTATGTATCCACAGACAATTATTCTTAATATAAATGGTTTACACAAGTATTTTTATTAAATATTTTCAATTTTTAAATAAACAAAATTTAATAATATATATATTTTTAATTATAATTGAATATTTTTTATTATTTTAAGAACCACTCTCATCGGTTTAAACTTTTATATTTATTAACATATATATCGTTAAATAAGTTCATTTATAGATCACTATGAATTATAATAACATTTGTGATTGAAATACTTCCTATATATATATATACTTCCTATATATATATATATATATATATAAAAGGCAGCAATATCAACATCTGGATTGAACCATTGAGTGTAATGGATCGAAGACCATGTTTTAAATTATAGGGTGAAAGTGTTCCTGATTTAAAAAAATGTTTAAAAATTTATTTATTTATTTATAAAAAATATATAAAATAAAATAAAATTATTATTTCATTATTATTTTTGCTAATTATAATGGAAGATGACATGTTCATTGAAATACATGTAATTAATGAAATAATTTATAATTATAAAAAAATTACTCAAATTTTATAAAAAATAAATTTTTAAATAAAATAAACTTAAATAAATTTTCAATGTTTCATTTATGACTTTGAAAATTATTAACCACATGATTTAATCCATAATAAAATACAAAAATTATAATAATATCATTATATTGGTGGATCAAGACATAGTGAAAATTTATTTCATTATAAATATATATGAGTCACATTTATTATTCCCTAATACTTAATTGAAAAATATATTTATATATAATAAATTATCCCATTTAATATAATATAATTATTCAACAGTTTATATTAAAAAAGTGATTTTTTTTCATATCACTTATATATCTCAACTATTAAAATATAATTACCTAATAAATTATAACTATTAATTTTATATATATATATAAACCTTTTTGACACATTTTTTAAATAAGGATTTAAAAACAACTTTTTTTTAATCACGAAAAAATACTACCACTTTTTAAATTAGGTAAAAAACTTGTACTATCACTATCAACCATTAATTATAATACACAAAATTAATTAGAAAAATAATAGAAATTGCTTTCTTTATACAATAGACATTTTATATATATATATATATATAATATTTAATTATCAATATTTAAAAAGTAATTTTTTTTACATTACCTATACATCTCAAAAATTGAGATATGAATTACAACTATTAATTTTGTTTGTTTTTATATATATATATATTAGCAAAAAAACAAAATAAAATAAAATTCTCCATAGAAAGATAAGATTGCAAAAATATGTGTACGAAGAGACTTTTCACCATTCAAATAAATAAAATTTGTGAAAAAAATGATTGTCTATCCTTCCATTCATTTAGAGTGTATAAAATATTTATGAAGAGATTTCTCTCTTTTGTTCATCATCAACTAATGGATCTTGCAAAAAGATATCAACAATCCATCTATAAAGACGAAAATAATTAACAAGTTCTAACACTCAATAAGAATCATAGGGCCCAATAAGCCATTAGTCCTTTTGACACTCCTATAGCCTGTCAGAATGGTAGAGCTTGCAACTATTCTAACTCACCCAGAATGGCTTTATCTAGCTTGTAGATGAAAAGACTCAGTAGATATCGATACCTATCTCAACATGATGAACAATGTATTTCGTGCCATCCTAGAATGCATTCTAGAGCCATAGGTTTTTGACCTACTTCCTATTTTAGAGAATGTCTATGTGGCATCTTGCAATGCCTAGAGTAAGACTAGGGAATCTTGAAGTTTATGACTTTGTTATTCAACACCCCCACAAAAAGAGACAATTTATCAACCTAGCTACACATATTTCTCTATATTAAGAGACATCTCATGCTTGGACCACTTGAACAAATTCAAGTACTCCAACCAAGAGGGTGATAGATTGGGGGATTTTTCATGCAACACAAGGACCAATAAATGACCCCAACTTAAAAAAACCAAGAAAACATAACAAGGCTTAGATAGAAAATAAGGTCACAAGTACAAAAAAAATAAAGATCACTCAAACATCGGATCGTTGCCTGGCTAGATAGGACAAGACTAATAGTGACAAGCCATAGCCAAGTGTGGCTGACCAAGAGTAAGTGTGGTTGGCAAGGAGTGCGATCAGTTTTCCAATATATCGCTAGCTAGAAATATGGCTTGATAAATTGGTGGCCAGCCTGATAGGCTCGAATTGTAGGCCAAGAAATTTTGCCCCATCCTCAACATACCAATACTTTTATTATAATAAAAATTGTGTTTGTAGATACTTAGGTCACATATGGCCACATAAATTTTTTAATAGGATAAAAAATCTAACATTATATCAACAAGTAGGCTTGAATGGCCTCAAATTGAAAAAGGTGTAGAGCCTCAGTGCGACACTATTAGGGTTGAGCATAATAAAGTTCTATGTACCAAAATAGGGCATCAATCTCTGAGAAAGGCAATGAATGAGAATCATCTATACATGTAAGTTATGCATCTTAGAGCCTAGACTACTAAATGATTCACAAAAGTTGGGCACATTGAGTTACAATAAGGACACATCCTTATTAAGGTATACACCTATATGAAAGGTTGTGAATAAAAAAGATCTCGATAAGTAGGTTTGAGTTACCTCGACTTGAAAAGGTTTAGATCCCTCAATATGATACTATTAGGAGCTTAGCACAATAAAGTCCTCAGTAGCCAAACCTGGAATGCACCGCTACAAAAGGCGCTACAAAAGGAAGTGAATAAGAAGCATCTTTTAAGGTGAAATCTATTCTTTTAAGCCCAAACTACCAAACAATCCATAGAAATTGAGTGTGTTAAATTAAAACTAGGATAAACCCTAATCATACATTATGATGTCTAGAATAAAACTAACATAGATAACAGCTTAACTTGGTTTAATTTTCTATTAATCAGCCTTAGACCTTGAAAAAGCCAATGTCTTAAAATCTCTGCTACCTTGGGACTAAGAAGCCCTTAGTACCTTATTAGAGCTTACAACCCTAAGAATGGAAATGAATAAGAAGTATCTTGACAAGTGGGTCTAAGCCACCTCTACTTGAAAAGGTCCAAACCATTAGTTCAACACTATTAAGGGCTATGCATAATGAAGTCCTCAACACCCTAGCAGAGCATGCACCCCTTTGAAAGAAAATGGGTAAGAAGCATCCCTACAAGTGAGTTATATGTCTTAGGGCCTAGACCAACAAATGATCCATAGAAGTAGAGTGTGTTAAGTTACAACTAGAATGCACCCTAATTATAAGTTTTACAGTCTAGGTTAAAATTAATTTAGAGAACAACTTCACTTGGTCTGATCACCTCTTAATTGATTTTAGACCTCAAAAGGGGGCCATGGCTTAAGAATTCTACCATTCTAGTATTAAGTATAGTAAAGCCCTCAATATCCTGCCAAAGCATGCACCCTATTAAGGTAGTGAATAAGAAGCATCTTGGCTAGTGAGTCTCATACTTCAATGCTTAGACTACCCAATAATAGGACCAAGTACAATGAAAACTTTAGTATCCAGCTAGGGTATAAACCACTACTAAGGTAGTGAATAAAAAATATCCTAACAAGTAAGATCTGGGCTTTCAGAGCCATGCCACCAAATTATTTGTAGAAGATTAGCAAGTTTGCTATGCAATCTAGGCCACAACTAACACGAAGAATGGATTATCGGGTTCATTGTCGCCTAACATTTGGTTATAGATCCTAAAAAGAGCCATGCATCAAAAGCCATGCCATCTTAGGTCTAGAAACTATATTAAGTTCCTATATCAAACTTAGGCTTACAAGACTTTAATGATATGATGATGAATATCCAATTAAGTAATAATTAAAATTTCTCGAAGTTAAAAACTATCTCATGCTTGGACTACTTGAAAAAAATTCAAATACTCTAAGCAAGGTGATCGATAGACCAAGGAGCTTAGCTAAGCAACATTTGGACCAACAAGTCACCCCTAACTTAGAAAAAATTGAAGAAAACATGGCAAGGCTGGAATTAAAAAGTAAGACCATGGATATACAAGTTGAAAATCACCCAAACTTTAAGTGACTAACCTCTAAATCGAACAAACAAATAGGTTAAATTGAACCATCTTTCCGACTAGATAGGCCAGGAAGTGGCCAACCATTAAGAAGTTGCTAGCCAAGTCAATCAACTAGGAAGTGGTCGAGTAGGAATGTCATCTACCAGTCAAAAAATGGCTTACCAAAAATGTGATCGAATAGCCAGGAATATGGCCAACCAGCTAGGAAATAGCTAGCCAAGAATATGGTCGACCATCCAAGAAGTGCCTGGTCAATAATATAGCCAACTAGCCAAGAAGTGGATGGCCAGAAATGTGGTTGGAAAATAAGGAAATGGATAGCTATGAAAAGGTCATCTAGGAATGTAGTCAACCAATCATAAAGTGAAAAATTAGCCTGAAAGTAGCTAGATAGGAATATGATTGGCCAATAAGAAAGTTGTTAGTAGAATGTGGATGAATGGTTAGGAAGTGGCCAACAAAAAATGTGTTCGACCAACTAGGAAGTGGCTGGCTAGGAATAAGGTTGGATAGATAGGAAATAGCCAGCCATCAATGGCTAAGATATGGTCAATTAGAGAAGATACTGGATAGGTATACGATCAACTAGATAGGTTTGGACATTAGGTCAAGCAATCATGCCCTGCCCTCTGTGCACCTCAAGTCTAGGATTCAAACTTCATTTTATGTAAGTACATCCTCATGCATTCCCATGCTAGCTCAAAGGTCTGTGATCTGAAAGATGGATGAGACAATGGTTAGGTTCACAAATAATGTTACAAGTAAAAGTGAGAGATAAAGTATACAAAGTGATGCAAGATCTAGTGAAATAATGAAGACATATATATGCCTAGAAAGTCTATAAAAAAGTTAATTCAGAAAAGAAAATAAATCCACTAAGTACATACACCGAGTAGTATTGTAAGTTGCAAAGTTTCCCTTGGTCCAAGAATCTATACCTCTGTGCCACTTCATTCCAATGAGAAATGGACGGAAATGAGTTAAGAAATGGGTTAAAAAAGAGAGTCCATGTGTTAGAGAATGGGGGTACCCACAAGAATAATATTAGGGCTCCTCACACTTATGAAAATCCTACTAAAAAGAAGGAAGTTATATCATAAATAGATCTTACTAGGATCCTAGAACTATCTTCACAAACATAGCCAAAAAGATAGCATCAATTAAAAGGACTGGACCCATCAATTGGTATAGACCACCCCAACTGGAACAACACCAAGCAGTGGACTCGTGGCCAGAAATAGGCCAACCAAAATTTCACCACCAAGGATGTCACCAGCTAGGATGTCACTAGACAAGACATCGCTAGCTAGGACTTCACTATCCTAATTTCACCAACTATGACTTGTCTTCCAAAACTTCGTTTGCTAGGATTTGGTTGGGCATAATTGTAAGGTTTATGAGTATTGGTAATATTTATGAAAAAAACACCTAAATGTAATTTTATTTTTTAGATGAGTCTTCCAAGAATATTTTTCAAGCCAATGAAACTATCAAGTTACAAACGAATACATATTAGGTATATCTCTATTCTTAAGCAAGTTAGATTTAATATTAAACACATTTGAATATTTTTCACTTAGGTTAATTGATCGATCAAGACTTTTCCAGATTGATTGAGGTGAGTATAATGATCGAGATTTGATCTACCTTGATTACAAATCCCTGATTTAACTTTCAATTGATGAGGATCAATTGAGGTTTAATATTCGATCGATCGAACACTAGTTAGATCGAGAAATGCGTAGAACGATCTACCCATCTCATGAATTATTTTTTAATACCTTAGATTGATCAAGGATTGGTTAGATCAATTGACCTTTTTGGCTCACTCAATCATGCTTAACCTAGATCGATCGAGTAGCTAGGTTTTAAACTTTAACCTAATTTTTACTTGAGCCAAATATTTCAATTACTATTTTTTCCATAAAATTTACTACTCTATGAATTGTTTAATGGATAGAATTGTAATTAGACTTTAACCTAGCATTATGGCTTTAATCATTTCTATATAAAGAACCTAATGATCCATATATTAATTAACCATAAAATAATCAATTTTTTCACCTTAAGCTCTCTCCAATTTTCTTTGCAAAAATAGGATAATATATTTCTTTAGGCTTATTTCTTTAATTAATTTATCAAACATTGGTGGTTGTATTTAATTGGTTAAAAAGCCTAATTAGTTTATGATATTTTGATTAAATATTCATATAGCTTTTTTTATTTTGTACATGAATTATTGGGTCTAATAATTATATGTGTAATATCATAATTATTTGATTTGATTATGTATCTTTTATCCTTATTGAACTTTTGATTAATCTGTTTGTTCTAAGGTTGCTAGTTGATTTTATTTTAACTGGTATTTTATTAAATTTCTTGGGTTTTTCATTATTTAATATTCTCTAGGACACATATTACACTTGTGTGTTTTTGTACTAACATTTCAGATGCTAGCTGAATGGGTTTGATAACTCATAAGACTCAAGTTTATCAAAACATTGGTCATGATCCAAAACCTTGCTTGTGTAGATTATGAAAGAAAGTAAAGGCTTGTAAGTAGGTTACTTGGGGGTATTACCTTGGTAGATAGTTCGAGTTCTAGAATTGTAATCAAACATTATTTTCATAGGGCATAGTTAGGTAGTCTGATAGCACGGTGGTTTTCTTCTTAGGTCATTGTTATGGCCTAGGTTATTTTCACCTAAAAATCTTATGTGTTATTTTAATTTTCTATACTATTTTATTTATATGTGATTGCATGTCCAACTATCTATGAAAAAATTATAATTTTTCATATTTATGCTAATTATTTATTCACCTCATCTAGTTAATTAGATTTGTAACTAAAAACTTTCAATTGGTATTAGAGCGGGTCACTAGATACACTTAGTGTTGCACAGGATCTTGTTAGATCATTTGAGAGAGGGATCTCCTACAACCCGTGCATCTTACATTGATGGGTCTAATTACTCATGTTTTAAGACTTATATGAGAGCCTTTCTATGGTCTTTAGATGAGACTCTCTAGAGCTCTGTGCTATATGGTTGGGAATAGCTAGTAACTAGAATACAAAAAAAGTATTAATGATATCTTTAGTGATGTGTATGCTAATGAGTTTTGTCATATTTCTCATGATGATATTACTAAGCATGCTTAGGATATTTTAGAGGTTGCCCATGAGAGCACCACACAAGTTAAAAAAACTAAACTTTGCATGATTGGTACTCAATTTGAAAAATCTTAGGATGAAAAAAATGAAACATTTTTTTCTAAATTCTATGCTAAAATATGTGATATTATCAATTCTTTTGTCAATCTTGAAGAGAAAATTGATGATTCAGGATACTTCAAAAGATCATTTTCTCATTATCAAATCGCTTTCTTACATATTGCCATTGATGAAAGCAAGGATGTAGACACCATCAAAAATGAGAAACTTTTTGGCTTAATTCAAACATTTGAGATGAGTTTTCAAACACCTCCAAAGAACAAAGGTGTAGTTTTCAAAATTTCTAGGACTGTTGATGGGGATAGTGAGAAGAATAGGGATGATAAATAATTCATACTCATAGCTAAAAGACCCAATAAAATCTTCAACCAGGGTAATAAAATATCAACCCATTCAACGGACCAGAATCCAAGAGAACATAAACCTACGAGTTCTAAAGGTAAGAAATCTAAACTTAATAGACCTCAATATTTTGAATGTATGGGTTATAGTCATATTGCAGTTGAGTTTTCTAAAAAAAAGTAAAGAATTGGAAGAGCTTTCAATGCTATCATTACTGACTCAGAAATTGACAAAGATAGTCTTAATGACTCAGAAAATCGTAACACCAACTACTAGGCATTTACTTCAAATATTGGTGTACACTTCAATGAGTTTGAAATTGGCTTAGATAGTAAGGGAAGTGATTCTAAATTCCTACTTACTAAATTTAATGCTAATAATATTGAGGAACTATTTAGAGATTTATCAAGATTGTAAGAAAGAAAAAGATAGGTTACTAGTAGAAGTAACCAAATTGAATGATAAACTCAAATCCTATAAAGTCAATTCCTCCATGTTAGGAAAAGAAAAAAATTTGAGTTGTTTGAACATATAAGTGGTTTGAATTAAAGCCTTGCATATCTCAAATTGTAAAATAAGAATCTTATGCAGGAACTAGGACAATCAAAGAAAGTTGTGAAGAGATTGATTATTGAAGCTAAAGGGCTAAACAAAATCCTTGACTATGGAAAATCTTTTGGATTCAACAGAGGGCTAGGCTATATAGATGAGCACTTTATGCCATCATCTTCAATTACAAGTAAGTTTGTAAAACCCTCCAACCCTTCTTCACATGCTACACATTCACCTCCAACATCAAAGACCACACTTATACAATATTTTAACTCCACTCCTACTGTTATTAATAGTGCACAAAGAACTATTGTTTATATAATAGAAAAAACAATGTTAAGTTTGTACATGTCTATTACAATTGTGGTAAGAAAGGTCATATATGACCAAAGTGTAGATTTTTTTATGAATACTCATAAATTTAATAATTCTTCCCATGCTTCTAGTTATAGGAACTATAATTATCATCTATCTATGAATATTGTGTCCAATAACTATACTAAAAAGCATGATGTTTTTTGGTTCAAAGAGGCAAGTGAAATATAACACATTTAATTCTAGGACTAATTATCATCATTCTACCTTGCATTTTGCATCTTTATATTAGGATAAATAAAAAATCCATAGGTATGTCTAAGAAAATCCCTATGAAAACTAAGATAGTTAATTTCTAACCCAAAGGTATAGAGAAACTAAAATTAATTCAAGAAAGTTTGAGTTATAAAAGATTATCGTTTTTTGGTCATCTAACCGTCCCTTAAGACAATCTAACATAAATATAATAGACATGACCTGATCAAATTTAACTTCAATGAATACAAATATAATAATTTTTTTGTGATTAAATGATTATCTAAGGATAATAATGTAAAGATAATACACAATAAAATTATCAAATTCAATAACAAAAATAATATATTTATTATAAGGACATTTTGATATTTATTGGTGTAGAAAAATGCAACAAAAATTAAAAATGATAAAGATTAACAAACTAATAAAATGCACAGGTTAGTGATTCCAACTTTAGTATGTATAAAGTAGTGTTAATTGTCAAGTAATAATAATTATTATCTCAAATTTTTTATTTGAAAATCTTTAAATATAATTTTTTTTCATTTAGGTTGCTTTCATTATAATAAGAAGAAAAATTAATGTTAAAATTTGGTAGACATGTTTGCATGAATTCTCTAAAAATAAATAGCTAAGGTGCTCCTTGAGAAGCACATTATAAGTATCAAGGAGTTCATTTTTATCACATTCAAAATCCTAGTGACTCAGTGTGATTGTAGTTGAAGGATCTTTTGTAGTCTTAGAAGTAATAAAATTAATAAAGTTATACAACTCCTCGTTAGCACTATAACTACTATCTAAAATAGTAACCTCGATTTTCATTGCCCATTTTTCGGAGCAATTTTTTTGGAAGGGTATTTGACAATAATATGACCTAGCTCCTTACATATAAAACACTTTATCTTATTCATAAAGTGTCTATTAGGTTGCTGATCGATGCAAAACTACAAGTGCACAGTATCATAGTTTTATAATAAAGTGATAAGAAAAATATCGTCCTCAAGTATTAGTAACTTATTTTTGACAAATACCAAAATTATGATAATCTCAATTTTATTTGGAGAAGTCATTAAGGTTATTGTAATTGGAATTTAAAATAAAATCAATTCATAGAAAATGTTCAAAAGAAAAGAAAGATGTTCAAAACTCAAATTAATAGGAAGAAATTTTCAAGAAAATCAATTTCACCTAATCTCTCATTATGCTTTACTAATCTAGCTAATTTAATTTAATTCTCTCTATTTCTCAACAATATCCAAAAAAATATCCAAAAGCCTCTCTCGATAGTCAATTGGAAATATTCTTGTTCATCAGTTTACAGAAGAATATGCAATTTAAGACCAATGATTTTAATATTACACAGGTTCATACAAGTCTTTTGATCTTTATAATTCCCTCTTTCGATAGTAAATCATAAGATTAAAATCATCTAATCAATGGCTAGTTAATTAGAAGCAATAAACTCAGAATAAATCTAACAAACAAGAAAGAAAATAATTCAAATTAACATGAAAAATCAAGCATAGTTCATAATTAGATTACATATTTTTCCTAGAATAAAGAAAAACTAGTTCATGCTAAAAATTAAATTTAATATAAACGAATTCACAATAATTTTTCTCAGAAGATTTGAAAGAAAAATAAATCGCAAAAATAATATGCTTTCATGTTTCCCTATTGCTCTGCATCGCTTTCCTTTGTTTCTTATTTTTTTCTCATTCCGAGTGCCACCTTCTCTACTTTCTATCATGTTCCCTTTTGTTTCTTCAACCTATCATATATATATATATATATATATATATCAAAAACAACATGCACTTTGCATTTCTCTCTTCTTATTTTTTAAATCTTTCCAACCTTGAAGGCATGCACTATTTTTATTTTTGTTTCTACAAATCTGTTTATTCTTTTTACCTTTAATTTTTTAAGGAAATCTTCATTTTAAATTTGATTTCAATAAATCTTTATTTTCTTCAAATCTTCAATAAAATTTAAATAATAATAATGAATTCTAAAATCAATAAAAAATAAATAAAATTAGACTAAAGTTATCAAACACCCCTAAACTTAGAACTTTATTTGTCCTCAAACAAAAATAAAATAAAATAAAAGACAAATATTGACAATATCAACTAGACCCCATAGAAAACTACCATCACTCATCAAGCTATGATTTAAATTTTGATTTCATCACTAGTAACTTACTCTTTTGACCTCAAAGATAGTAGGAAAATTAATAAATAATTCAGCAATTTGTCCAACAAGAGTTAAGCATTTACTTTAACCTAAAATTAAGTCCTTAAGTGAGTGTGTGAAATAGTCAATTTAACTCCAAATCACCAACAAATTTAGATAAAAATAGAACAACTGAAATCAGAAGAATTATCTCAAAACTTAACCATATAAGTCCAATTTTCAAAAATCCTCTCCACTAACATAATCAAATACCAAAATCAGAGATCAAAAAGTTTTTAATCAAGATTGTAATGACAGACCATAAGGTGAGGGCTAAGAAAGAAATGGATATGAAAAATCAAAGCAAATTGGGAAAATACATGGTAGAAAGAACAATAAAAAAATATCCACAGGATTCACACCATAGCTCTTTCTTGACAATCTGCTTATACTAATGATAATATTGTTGCTATCCTTAATAAGTGGAGTGCTTTTTATTTTCTTTTTTAGCCACCTTGATACTCATAGCCTTTGTAAACCACTTTAACCCTTTTTTGATTCTTGTCTTTCACTTTCTTTTCTTTTCACATTTTGATCAAATAGAGCAAACATAATGTGGATTATTTAATTTTAACTAACTTTCTCTTTAAATGCAAATTTTCATCAAAGTATTTTCTCAAAATTTAAGGTAAATTCATGGTTTTACAAGCTTAGAATGAGAATGATTTATGTAGTTAAAATAATAAATAAAAGATTATGTAAAAATAAGGCTCAAGGGGATTGACTATGGGAATACACCATGCAATGATAGCATGATAATTAGGACGATTGAGAAAACTTTTTGGTTCTAACAAAAAATTGCCTAGATCCTTTCCCTAATGTTTGGTATCAACTAGGATCTTGTATCAACTAGGATCTTGCCTCAAGGATCTATCAATGGATTCTAGAGCAAAGCAAGATTAAATTTTCCTGACCTAGTTAATTCAACTCCTTCTCTTCATAGGCAAAATGAAGTAAAGAAAAATTGACTATGTGCTCAATTATTTTCAAGGACAAAGATTTAAATCAAAGTATCCAAAAAACTCTACCTAATATAATAGGAAATTTTGAAAAACATTTCTCAAACCATACCCAATCACAAATTTTAGAGTCATAGAAAATTCAATTATACTCAAATACATGCTTGATAAGAGAACCCAACAACTCAAGACGATAAGAGTTTACACCCCCAAATTTAAACCAAACAATGTCCTCATTGTAATTCAAAAGTAAAATAGATTAAAGAAATGAAAGGAACTCTCCTGGTTTTATGGTGGATCCATATTAGTTTGCAATTTTTAGCTCTTTATTCTTGCAAAATAAATCAGCATCAAAATCCAAATTATTCAAATAGATAATAATAGAATAAAATAGAAGAATAAAAGAAATTTTTACAGACTGCATCCCATAAGCGCTTGTTTTATAGTCTACAGTCAGACTTTTCAATCTTCATCAATTAGGATTTTGAAGAGGAATTAATGCACAATTCTTCTCCATTTTTTCTCCATAATAGTGTTTCAATCACTGACCTTTAACTCTAAATATATGTCTTACTTGTCCTTCAAGTCTATTGCTTAAAAAGTGGAAACTTTGTCAATTGTCTAAGGACCTATCCATCTTGATCTTAACTTACCCGAGAAGAGTTTTAGTTATGAGTTGAAGAGCAAAACTTAATGTCCTGGAGAAGATTCTAGCCTAAGAATCTATTTTTCATGCCACTTCTTTGTATTTTTATAAGTATCATTCTGGAACTCATTTATCTCATTCAATTGAAGAAGTTGATTTCCCCTACTACCTTCAAATAAAAATTAAACTTCTTTATAGACCAATAAGCTTTATGCTCCAACTTAACAGGGAGATGAAATGCTTTTTCCAAAAACTAACCGATAAAGAGACATCCCAATAGGTGTTTTAAAAGCTATACAGTATACCCACAAAGCATCATCAAGATTCTTTGCCCAATCCTTTCTATTGGTGTTGACCGTCTTCTCAAGGATATTCTTGATTTCTTGATTTGAAATTTTAGCTTGGCCATTATTTTGAGGATGATAGGAAAGTGCTATCTTGTGCTTCATACCATATTTAGAGATAAGGTTATCAAAAAACTTGTTACAAAATTGGGTCTCTTCATCATTAATAATAGCTCGTGGAGTGCCAAATCTTGTGAATATGTTCCTATTCAAAAATTTGAGCACTACTTTTGCATCATTTTTTGTTGCAGCAATTGCTTCCACCCAATTTAACACATAATCAACTACTAACAAGATATAAACAAAGCCAAAATAAGGAGGAAAAGGACCCATAAAATCAATTCCCCAAACATCAAATAACTCAACCTCTAAGATATTTTCGATGGCAGCTCTTGACGTCTTGAAATATTTCCTATGCGTTGGCATCGATCATAAGTTTTCACCAAAGTATAACTATCAAGAAAAATAAATGGCTAAAAGAAACCACTTTGAAGTACCTTAGTTGCTATTCGTGTTACTCCAAAATGTCGTCTATATGATTTAATAAGAGAAATTTTAAATTTCGAGAAAAACATAATCCTCATAACAAAGAGAAGAGTCACACAATCAAAATAAAATATAGCAAGGAGATTGATGATGAAGCCATTACAAGACAATAGATTGATTGTACTTTATTCTTTCTTCATCTCGTATTAACTTCCATGATCTTATATATTGAATTATGACTTTGATCATGAAATTTAATGGCTAGATTTTCTTGTTTAATATTCTTATGAATCTAATTATATATTATGTGAATTAATTTATTTAGACCCATTATGGTTGTTAGATAAAGTTCATATTAGTTAATCTTGATTTCATTCTAGAATTGTTTGACCAATAATTAATCTATAGAAATAATTAGATAGATTCAAGAGAGTTATTTGATTACTTGTCATGATTAAATAACATGCTTGGTGTTTGTAGATAGATTTGTATGATTCATATGCATGAATCAATAATTACAAATTTAATTAGTAACATGTGAATGAATTAGCATGAAAGTGTAATTCAATTATTTATAAATGGAACCTAGTTTTTCAAGAGTGGAATTACATGTTAGGTTAAATGAAATTTGTTTTATGGTTAATATAGTTGAGATTTTAAAGTATTTATATATGTAGTAAATTAGGAGATTAAGAGTCCTAGATCTTTATATGATATGTGATCATTCATTAATCTAATTAATTTAGTCATTGTTTAATAATTTTCTTACAATTTATTTTTCATTGTTCAAATGGTACTAGTGATATTCAAATTGGTGAAATTGATATCCATACTTAAAAATATACTATATTACTTAAGTGACCCGAGTACTTGTGGTTAGCTTTTCAATTGGTGACTTAAAAGTTCTTTAAAACCATGGACCTCCCATACTATTTCAATAAGTACTAGAAGCTGAAGTTTGGAAAAGAATTTGGGGAATGTAAGCTCTTGAAGAAGGTCTAATCGATCCTTTTTGACGAAGCTATTAGGATATATGTTGAGTTGGATGTTTTTCATTTTCTCAACAAGGTTCGTGAAGCCTTAATTACATGAATGTTAATTTGGGATCTTGTGGACAAATATGAAAACAATGATCCTACTTTCATGAAAATTGTAAAGCGATTATTTATGATTTTTTTTTTTTTGCATATTATCCAGAGTCCATCTTAACAAGTGATGGGAAGTTTAGTTAAGGAATATAAATCAAACATTTCTTAGGAAGCAACTCAAGGAATAAAATTTTTTTAGTGGATTTTATATATTTTTTTATGTTTCATTACTTTAATTTATTAATTAGTATATTTTTAGTTATGAATGTGCTAATAAAGATGGAAGATAGTGCCATATCAAGCTTATTAAGTCATCAAAGACTAAAGCATCAATTAGGGGAGTTTTCTCATCCTTTATTTGCTCATATTTTTAATGTTTTACGCATTAAGGAAAATGTACTAGTTATATTTGGGGGTGGAAATCTCTTGATTTTTTTTTTTGATAATTTAGTTTAAGTTTATGTTATCGTGAGAGAATGATTAGAAATTATGAAATATATGATTTCAGATATTTGATTTGTTGATTGATTTTTGGTTACAATGATAATAACTAACCAAGATGTTTTGAGCATGATTATTTGGAAAAGAAAGAATGTTTACTAGTATGGATTAGTTCTTATTGTAGGCGTTATTTTGTATTATGATGTTTCATGCTTAAGCACAACTCCTTAATTATTGAATAATGTGTATATTTAGAGAAGTTTAAGTGAATTATGCATGCTTTAGATAATAAAAGTATTTGAATTTGTTTGATTATCTCTTGAAAAGAAATTTTTTATGACATATTACTAGGGACATGATTTAGTATTTAAAATAATGATGTGTCATGAATGAATTGATATATATGATTTATGAGGTATGAAATGCTCATTTATGTATGTATAGTCACTAATTAATGAAATATTAATGCTTAATGACCCACGTGACACTAGATTTTCATAGAAATGTGTGCTAAGATTTTATGGTTAAGATTTTCGTGATTATACACACATGAGAGGTTATTAATTTGGCTAATAATTCAATTAAAATAAATATACGTAGTGATCATATTTTCGCCAGTTCTAAAATAGCGATTTTCTTACCAATCCTTTCAAATTTTCACCGATTCAAACAAGTGAAAAAGTAAAAACAACTTCGCACGTTTTAATGAACTAGCAAAAACACTATTTTTAGCTTCTTTTTTTATAAACCTGTGTATCAAGAGTGACGAAACCTATGATCATGTACAATTATACAAGAGTGATTTTGGTATATATATTTTTCACTTGAACTTAAAGAAAGCCTATGATTTTGGTTACTCAAACTCCTCTTGAACTAATTAAAAAAAAAAATCAATCAAGAATTGTAGATTTACTGCACGATCGATAGTATATATATATATATATATGTTTAATTAAAATAATAACATGGTTTCGATTCCAGTAAATTAATTTTGTGAGTCCTCCCAGGTGCTAAATGTGAATCTAACAACTCAAGAATATTAGTACTACCTACTCCACGTGGGCTCATCGTGACCTTCCTGTCATTATTGTCAGAAACGTTGAACTTGATAGATTCATAATAAATTTTAGTTACAAGTGGTTCTTTGTTAAACAAATTTGAATAATGGGTCATTGAATAGTGATCATAAACGAAAATATAATGGTTCCTTTCAACTCATTTTCTTCTCGCGTTTCCATCTTTAATTAGTTTCTCAAGAAATATAAACCTCTCGTTTTTGTTGCATATATGTGTAGCAAAATCTTGATCATATAAATATAAGTTTCATTGTAAGACATGTAAATATAAAATCAAAACCTACTTGTAAGACATGTAAATATAAATATAAGTTTCATTGTAAAGCATGTAAATCCTTGGTATTTAAAGGTTAAGATTATTTTAATTAAATTTTTATATATATCTACTTTTAAAAATATTAAAATAATTCTATAAAATGAGAATATAATATGTTAAAATAATATCACCATATTATATTAGGAGAATTTGATGCTTCTTTTTAAACACTTTACTTAGATAACATGTCAATAAATGATACTTTGGCATAACTAGTGTAAATTGTAAAAGATGTCATCTTATTGTAGAAAAAAGTGTGATAGATGTCTCTTACTAGATTATTTGTGTTATTATTTATTTCTTTAATTTTAAAAAATAAGTTAACGAAAGATAAAATAATTTATTTTTATATTTTTATATCAAAATATTACTTTAAAAAAATTTTAGTTGATATATATTTTTTAAAACAATATAATCAAGTCAAAATAAAAACATTACAATCTTTAATTAGTCAAAACTCACGAAGCATGATTGATCTATGTAAAAGGAATCATAACTTCTAAATATTTCTACATAATAGTCATGTCACATACATTAAATGATGTGACTATATCAATGTATGCAAAAATAGAGTAATTTTATAATTAAATAGTGGGTATTAGTTTTCATAATTATAATTTATTTTTGAACTCATAATGATTAATAAATTTTTTTAATTTATTTGTAAATACGAAAGAAATAAAGATGTGACTATATCGGGAATTCGGGACGCTTAACAGGTACCAATTGTAACTCCAATAAACTCCTTTGTTCTTTATTGAGAAAAAAAATCGTAAATAAATATTAAAGTATCGACATAAATCCTATCTCAGTTACTACTATTATAAATCAGTACTCGTGGAAGCAAAAATTGAGTCTAATTTTGATTACACAAATTAATAATAATGGGTAACAGTAAAATAATAAATAGTAAAAAAATAAATGACACACAATAATTTAAGTGGTTCAATTTTTGAATGTGAAAAGTCTACTTTACTCACGACGGCACATCGAAAAAAATTCACTAATAATCAAATGAAGATGCAAACACCAATTTTCAAAGAGCTTCACTAAATTATACTAAAATCAAAAATCAACCCACAAAATATCCCCTCTAATTTACTAGTAATATATAGCAAAATAAATTAACAAATTTGCTATTAAATCAAAATATTACCGTACAAACAGAACAGTCGCTTACTACATATTTTTAACCCTCTAAATTGCCAAACAAATAGTAGCTCTGTTGTTCATGAATGATGAAAATTGAACTGCTTGGCTGGACGGAAATAGAGCTAGAAGTGGCTCGGTTTTCAGCTTCCAATTTGGCTTCTCTATTCTTCTATGCAGCTGCTATTACTCTCCCTTTTCTACAGTTGCAGTTTTTTAATTTCTCTCTAGCAGTTTCTGATCTTCACGCAGGGTAGCTCTCTTACGCTACTGGCTATTTTTTTTCTTTGTTGAATCTTGCAACTGCTGCTATATCATTCACTCAGCAAAGGAAATGATATATATATTATACAAAAGTGGGATAGGGTTTAATATAGGTTTGAGCTTAATATTGTTTTGGGCCACTATTAACAAATCTCCACCTTGGCTCAAAACAGAAAACAAATTCTTCAAATGAAATTTCTCGGATTACCAAATAATCGTCGTCTAAAACCTCGAAGGGTGATTATCTTCTACAAACACCAATCAAGTCCAAACAATGCTTGAATTTATTAAATGGAACTGATTTGGTTAACATATCAGCTGGATTCTCTATAGTGGCTATCTTATTGACAACAATAGCACCCTGAGAGACAATGTTATGAACAAAGTGATATCTGACATCAATATGTTTGGTTCTTTCATGATACATAGTATTCTTAGTCAAGTGTATCGCACTCTTACTATCACAAAATACAACAGAAGTATCCTGCTGTAAACCCAAATCATAAACCAAATCTCTAAGCCAAATGGCTTCTTTCACTGCTTCTGTTGCTGCCATATATTCTGCCTCTGTTGTAGACAAAGCAACTGTAGACTGTAAAATAGTCTTCCAACTAATGGCACAATGAGAAAGAGTGAAGACATAACCTGTCAGAGATCTTCTTCTATCCAGATCACTAGCATATCGGAGTCCACATAACCAATAACACTACAACTAGTATTAGAACTCCCATCATATACCAAACCAAAATTAGATGTACCTCTCAAATATCGAAGTATCCATTTCACTGCTTGCCAATGACCCTTACCAAGATTACCCATATATCTGCTGACAACACCAACTACATGTGAAATGTCTCGACGAGTACAAACTATAGCGTACATCAAACTACCAACGGCACTAGCATGTGGAACCTAAGACATGTACCGCTCTTCTTCTTCTGACTGTGGTGACAAATCCAAAGAAAGCCTAAAATGCGCAGCTAATGGCGTACTCACAAGTTTAGAATCTTTCATACCAAAGCGTTCAAGAACTTTTTCAATATAACTTTTTTGACTAAAAAAAAGCTTGCCTGCTTGTCTATCCCTGTAAATTTCCATGCCCAAAATTTTCTTTGCTGCACCTAAATATTTCATCTCAAACTCACCATTAAGTTGAGACTTTAATTTCTGAATCTCAGACTTATTCTTAGAAGCAATAAGTATGTCATCAACATAAAGCAACAAATAAATGGATGAACCATCATGAAATCTTTTATGATAAACACAACTATCATAATCACTCCTAGAGTAACCATGATCAATCATAAAAGAATCAAACCACTTATACCACTGCCTAAGAGATTGCTTCAGCCCATATAAAGACTTTTTCAATAAACAAACATGATCTTCCTTACCTAGAATAAAAAACCCCTCTGGTTGATGCATATATATATTTGTTCCTCAAGCTTACCATGCAAGAATGTTGTCTTGACATCAAGTTGTTCTAATTCCATGTCAAACAATGCAACCATAGCAAGCAACACACGAATAGAGCTATGTTTTACAACAGGTGAAAAGACTTCATTGAAGTCAATACCCTTCTTCTGATAATAGCCCTTTGCAACAACACGTACCTTTAACCTAGCTGCTTCAACCTCAAGTATACCTTCCTTTTTCTTGAAGACCCATTTGTTTCCAACAATCTTATGGCCTTTAGGCGATTTCACCAATTCCCAAGCATGATTCTTATGAAGTGATTCAATCTCTTCATTCATAGAAACCAACCACTGAATAGACTCATCACAAGTGACAGCTTCATGATAACTAAAAGGTTCATACACCTCAATAGACTCTACCACAGACAATGCAAAAGAAACTAAGTCTACATCTACGTACCTCTGAGGGCGTCGAATATCTCTTATTCCTTTACCCTTAGCAATACTATATGGTTGCTCATGTTGCTCTTCTACTACATCATGAGCAGAATCATCTATCTCATCCATATATGGCTGATCTGAAGTGCCTTCTTGCACTTGACTAGGAGCTACACTCTCAAGCTCCACCTGCTCACTAACACCGTGGTCTTTATCTACAACAATAGACTCTTTTTTCTTTTCCAACATGGAAAACTCATCAAACTAAACATCTCTACTAATCACAAATTTAGGTGACTTAGGTTCAACACACCATAATCTATAACCCTTCACCCCAGAAGGATACCCCAAAAATATGCATTTTAATGCCCTGGGCTCAAGTTTACCATCATTAACATGAGCATAAGTAGGATAACCAAAAACTTTTAAATTAGAATAATTAGCAGGAGTACCAAAGAATACCTCAAATGGAGTCTTCAACTCAATTGCAATTGATGGAGGTCGATTCACCAAATAGCAGGCATGGTTACAAGCTTCAGCCTAAAAGGATTTATCCAAGTTAGCTTAAAAGAGCATACAACGAGCTCTTTCTAAGAGAGTCCTATTCATACGTTATGCTACTCCATTTTGCTGTGGTGTATGACATATAGTGTAGTGTCTCACTATGCCATTCCTTTCACATAACTCATTAAACTGACTGTCACAAAATTCCAAACCATTATCAGTTCTTAAATGCTTGATTTTCTTGCTTGTTTGATTTTCTATACAAGCCTTGAATTTCACAAATTTTGAGAACGTATCATTCTTATTCTTCAGAAAATACACCCAAACATGACGGGAGAAGTTATCAATAAAAGTCAACATATATCGGGCACCACCCTTAGACACAACATGAGAAGTACCCCAAAGATTTGAATGAATATAATCAACAATATCTTTCATTTTATGGATGGCTGTACTGAACTTGACCCTACAATGCTTTCCATAAACACAATGCTCACAAAAAATCAAGCTTCCTAGTTTTCTGACCACAAAGCAAATCCCGTTTGCTTAAAAAAGACATCCCTGCCTCACTCATATGCCCAAGCCGCATATGCCATAATCGAGTATTGTTTGAATCTTGATCTGATGAGGATGAAGCTGATACACTGCCAATAATAGTGCTACCCTGAAGCATATAGAGACCACGTGACAATTGCCCTTTAATAACAACGAGAGCACCCTTACTAACTCTTAAAACTCCACCTTCAGCTACATACTTATAGCCTTGTGAATCAAGAGTACCCAAAGATATCAAGTTCTTTTTCAAATCTGGAACATGGCGAACATCTTTCAAAGTCCTAACATACCATCATGCAACTTAATTCGGACAGTACCAATACCAACAACCTTGTAGGACATATTGTTTCCCATCAAGACAACACCCCCATCAATAGACTGATAAGTAGCAAACCAATCTCTTATGGGACACATATGGTAAGTGCAACCCGAATTAAGAATCTAAACATCTCTAGGAGAACCAATAGATACTGATAGAACATTTTTACCATCAGAACCAGAACTATCTGTAACACCGGTAACATCATTAGTACCAGAAGACATTGTGGTAGATTTTTCTTTACCTTTGAGTTTTGGACAATTTACTTTCTAGTGCCCTTCCTGATGGAAATAGTTGTATTTATCTTTTCTTTTTCTAGATTTGGATCTAGACTTGCCTCTATTATTGCTTGTGCCTTTTTCTTGATTTCTACCTCTGACAAATAAACCACTGCTATTATCATTGTTGCTTGTAGACACATTTTTCTTCAACTCTCTGGAATTCAAAGCTACTTTGACATCTTACAAAGAAATAATGTCTCACCCATATAGCATGGTATCAACAAAATGTTCAAATGAATGAGGTAAAAAATATAATAGAACTAAGGCCTGATCCTCATCATCAATCTTAACACCACCATTTTTTAAATCACAAATAATTTTAGTAAATTCATTAAGATGATCGTGCAAAGATGTACCTTCTGACATTTTGAATATATACAAATGCTGCTTCAAATATAACCAACTGGTCAAAGACTTGGTCATATAAAAATTCTCCAATTTAAGCCATAACTCAAGAGGAGATTACTCATCACCAACTTCACGTAATACCTCATCAGACAAGGATAACTGAATTGAACTGAGAGCATTTTCTATCAATGCATCTTTTTCTTCATCCGTTAATTTTTTTGGCAATTTATCCTTGCCTTCAAGTGTCTTAATGAGCCATTCTTTAACTAATACGACCCGCATCTTCATACGTCAAAGACTGAAATCATTTCTACCATTGAATTCTTCAATTTCATATTTTGCCACCATGACAAAAAACCCAATATTAAATAAACAGAAGCACAACCTAGAAAATATGAAACCAATCACATAACCAAAAGCTCAAAATAAATCCAAAAGAGCAAACTTGATCAGTTCCAATAAATAACAGAATAACCCAATGCTCTGATACCAATTTGTTATAAATCAGCACTTGTAGAAGTGAAGATCAGGTCCAATTTTGGTTGCACAAATTAATAATAATGGATAATAGGAAAATAATAAGCAGTAAGAAAATAAATGGCACACAATGATTTAAGTGGCTCAACTTTTCAATATGAAAAGTCTACTCCACTGATGACGGCACACTGAAGAAAATTCACTAATAATCAAATAGAGATACAAACACCAATTTTTAGAGAGTTTCATTAAATTATACCAAAATCTAAAATCAACCCACAAAATATCCCCTCTAATTTACTGGTAATATATAACAAGATAAATTAACAAACTTGCTATTAAATCAAATATTACCATACAAATAGAACAACCGCTTACTGCATATTTTCAACCCTGTAAATTGTCAAACAAATAGTAGCTCCGTTGTTGATGAATGGTGAAAATTGAACTGCTTGGCTGGACGAAAGTGGAGTTAAAAGTGACTCAATTTTCAACTTTCAATTTGGCTTTTCTGTTCTTCTCTGCAATTGCTATTACTCGCTCTTTTTTACAGTTGCAGTCTTTTAATTTCTCTTTGGCAGTTTCTAATCTTCACGCAAGGTAGCTCTCTCACGCTACTGGCTGTTTTTTTTTTGTTGAATCTTGCGGTTGCTGCTATATCATTCACACATCAAAGTAAATGATATAATATATATACAAATAACAATTTTAATCATTATATTCTATAACGAATAGTATAATAATAACAATTAATTATTATGTCAAAAGTTAGAAAAATGAATTATAATGAGTAATTTTTATAATACTTCGATTTTTATATAATCTAATTACTCTATTGTTAGTTTTATTTTTGACCTCTTAAAAATATATGTTTTCACGTTACATAAAGAAGAACAAAAATATATGTTTTAAATGTTATAAAATATCATATGTGTAATACATAATACGAGTTAAAAATAAAATTTTATTGATCTTTAAAGAGGATAATGATAAGCAATTTTTAAAATAGAGTTGGGATATATATAAATTATTAGAAGTAGACAATAACATAAATAATTATCCTAAAATAATTAATTTAAATTGAATTATGAATATTAATATGATTCCATTAAAAACAAAAGGAAACTGTAATCAGTGGAATGTGTAGCCGCTTGTTTAGAAAATCCCAGCGGCCTCTACTTTATTTATTGGGAATAAGAGTCTAATGGTTGGGATCACATATCATTACTCCAGGTAACTTCAAATATGCAATTAAATATATTTCAGTACTCAAGAAAGTTTCACTCCCGTAGATGCTGTTCATTAACATATTCTCTGCGAAACTAATGGCTAGTTTTGTAATGTTTTTAAATGAAATACCGTTGGTGACAGGAATGATTAGGTACATCTAGATATTCTAATAGGTTGACATTTTTTTTTAGGACTCCCATGCTATTCACTACAAGTATTATTAAAATATATATATATATATATATATATAAATTAAATCTCAATAAAACTTACAATTAATTTTTTTATTAATATCTTAATAAATAAAATGATTAAACGATAATGAGATATTCTACCACCAAATTTTAATACAAATACTAAAAACGCTAAATACTATCCTATCAAATATATTATTACCCTCTATATATATATACATAAGAGAATAATAAAACCACATGTAATCAATTTTTTTTTAAGTAATGAACTCAATCAGAATACAATTTTTACAATACTAAAAGTGATCAAGTTCGAAAAAGAATGATAACATAAATATATTTTAATTTTGTAATTTTTATCTGTTGATAGTTAATTTGGATTTTTCTTTTTTTATAAAGATAATTTGAGTATTAATGTTGATGTGGTACTTTATACTTGATTTGGTTACTGTAAAATAAAGTTTTTTTAAATCAAAGTTGCCTCCATTGTGTCAAAAACCAGTGCATGTTAAAATCATAATACAATTCAAGCAATACGTAAAACTATGAGGAACGCTCACAAAAATTAAATCTGTAAGCACTTTTAGACTTATATAATATATATTGTGACGTGTATAAATATTATCTAAAAATATGAATAATTTTTTCAAATTTTAAAATAATTATGACATATTACATAATATAAAAATCATGAGTTTAAAAGTGATTTATTAATGCATTTCTAGTAGTACTTTTTAAGGTGGTAGCATATGATGGTAACTATTAATGTTCACAAAAGTTTAAATATGATACTATGTATGCTAAAAAATGTCCACCGATTAATACTTCTAAAGACATAAGCTAAATGGACCAATATCACAAGTACATTTTAAAAAATCTTGCTAATTAATTTCCTAATTTTTTTTATTTATGTTATGAAAATTAATCAACTTTATAGTTTTAATGTTAATTTTGAGATAGGGAAACAAAAATTTGTATGATAACTGCAGTTGTCAATTTTCTGATTCTAGGGAAAAAAAAAAACACAAACAAACTTGCCTTGATTTCCAAAACTCAACCTCTTTCTGGGAGTTTGGCTGAAACAACATGCATCCTTAACTCTACTAGCTAAGCTCCTACCTAGCAAGGAAATCCACATGCATGCAGTTCAACAAACTTTTGATTTAGCAGCCAACCTAGCATTTGGTGTCAAAGTTATCACACATTTCATAGAGGCTAAAACATTTTTAGGCTAAAATTTAAACATGAAACTGACCGAAAAAGTTTGGAGGCTGAGAGTTTGGCATATATATTAAGGATCACCTTATAGTCCTCAAAAAAATGGGAATGAAATATATTTATTAACCACAGAACTCTGGGTTAAGTGCATGGACTACCACCCACTAGAAAGCTCAAAGAAAATGGACAAATTTTGGGAGATCTTATGCGCAAAGTGACTGATATAGACTTCACTGGGAATGACAGCTTAATTCTTGAATGATACTTAAAAATTTAAATGAAAATCAATGTCACCATCCCTTTAATCCCTGGCAGTTTTCATAAGAGAGACAATAAACTCTCCTAACTTGGTTCAATTTCAATTTGAAAGACTCCCTAATATATGTTTTGAGTGTGATTTTTTAGAACCTAAAACAATATATTAATTACTTGCAAAACCTCTCTCAAAACCTTCATCTTTGAAAGAAATGAACATATCCATGTGTTTTGTGAATGGATTAAAGCTAATCTTAACAAAGAAGCTCCAGTGGTGGTGCGCCTTTCAAACTAATTAAAAAGAAAAATTCTTTATTTCTTCCCTAATGGTACTAGCTGAACCTAATCTTGTTATTCTAAAACCCATACAAAGAAATGCAGAGAGTAATACTTCAAACCCTAATTAACTTGTTCCTCGTAATAAGGCAATCACAGCGTCGTCTTTGTTTAATAGTAGTCCATCTTCTCAGTCAATTCACCTTGCAGCTCATCTATACTGCTTCCTTCTACAAGAAACTTTTTCTCTACCACCCCCATCGATCTCAACAAATCCCCACACATAGAACCAAACACAAACTTCCATCATCCATAACCATTCCCATTGCTTAACATGCCTTCGATCCAAAATACTTCACCATAAAATAATGTTTCAATCTCTAAGAATGTCATGCATGATGTTATGGTACCACATACACTTATTTCTACTGTAGATCACATAATCAGTTCCTTTGGTATATCAGGTGGTATAAGCTCCTGTAACCAAAATATTTTTCCTACTAATGAATTACCTCTTCAAGTGGCACAAGCAACGGGACCTCCTCAATTTCAGGCATCTAACTAACCTAATGGAGCTGTTCATAGTATTTCAGTTGGTCATACTTTCTCCATAGTAAGGCATGCAGACACAATAGCACAACACGTGGCACTCACTTCTGTTCTTCAAGTTGATTGCACTAAAAACTCAATTCAGTATGATGAGATACATATCACTAAAATTGCAAAGGCCAATCAACTGTTGTTTTGTAAACTTGTTTACAAGTCCAAGCTTTTTGAAATATTCTAGCCTATTTAAAGTCCAGTTCATGGAAGCTTCTATCGTAATGATCTGGATTGATAAGGATACAACTCATGATTGGTAGGCAGAAAGAAGAAAAGAAATGAGTTAGGTAAGGAGATAGGTGTATAATTTATATTGTTTTGGTAGGTTTATGTTGTATGGCTTATATTTATTAGTTGTTTCTATAAATATTTCTCAGTAGCAATATAATAATCAAGTTAAAGAAATCAGAAACAAAAGTTTGAGAGTTTTTAAGAATTTCTAAAAAATTGTTCTTGAGTGTTCTGGAGTTTTGATCCATAATATTCCAATAAAGTGGTATCAGAGTTGTATTTGAAAATGTAAATATACACTATTGTATATAAAATCGAAGCTCTCGACGAGACGAATCTGACGTCGTGAGAATAATCTAGATCGGAGTTCGGGACGCCCCTCACGTTCCGTCGGAAGGTTCTGCTAGAAAGTGAATTAACTCACTGAGTCAATCGAGTTGGAACTGAGTCCAACAGAGTTGGAGCCGAGTTGATCGAGCTGTTTAACCAAGCCATCGAGCATGTTGACTGAGCGTTGCCCGTTGACCAAGAAAGTTGACTTTGACCATTGATTGAAAAAATTTAGATTTTTCTCCGGAGTTTCTCCCAAGGTTTTTTGACGTTTTGAATCTATTTGTGCGATCAAAATTTGCAAATTCTCATTGTATTGAGAGTTATGTCAAGTGGAGACATGACATCTTTTCAAGTCCCGACACTCAATAACGATAACTATGATAATTGGAGTATCAAGATGAAGGTTCTTTTGGGTGCACATGATGTATGGGAAATTGTAGAGAAAAACTTAAGTGAGCCAGACGATGAAGCTACTCTAACACAAGTGCAAAAAGAATCTTTGAAGGATTTGAGAAAGAGAGACAAGAAAGCCCTATTTCTTATCTGTCAAGCCTTAAATGATGATGAGTTTGAGAAGTTTTCAGATGCAACATCTTCCAAAGCAACGTGGAATAAGCTTCAAATTTATTTCAAATGAGTTGAGAAAGTGAAGAAGGTTCGTCTCCAAACACTAAGAGGTGAATTTGAATCTCTACATATGAAAGCATCTGAATCTATTTCCAACTATTTCTCGACAGTCGTAGTTATTTCTAATCAATTGAAAAGAAAAGGTGAGATTTTGGAAGATGTCAGAATAATGGAAAAGATACTTCGTTCATTAGATTCCAAATTTGAACACATCGTCGTGACGATTGAGAAAACAAAAGATTTGGAAGATATGACTATTGATGAAATCAATGGATCATTACAAGCATATGAAGAAAAGCATAAGAAGAAGCAAGGAATCACTGAGCAACTCTTCAAGATGCAATTCAAGGATAAGAATGAAAGCCAAGGTAATGATAGAAACCAACAGGTCGAGACAAAAGTAGAGGTCGTGGATAAGGTGGAAGCCATGGTCGTGGATGAGGTTGGAATTACAACAATAATTCCAACAACTTCGAGAGAGGGGAAATCTCAACACAAGGTCGTAGAAGAGGCAATATGAATTCAAAGTATGGAAAATCTCAAGTTCAATGTTATAATTGTCAGAAGTTTGGACATTATGCTTCAGAATGTAGAGCTCCCAACAATAGAGTATATGAGAAAATCAACTACATAGAAAAGGAGACCGATGAGAAAGAAAACTATTTTTTAGCACGAAATGAGGGTGATGGTGGTCAACCAAATTCTTGGTATCTTGACAACGGTACAATCAACTATATGTGTGGAAGGAAATACATGTAGGTGGAGCTAGATGAATCAGTAAGTGAAAAAGTCTCATTTGTAGATGATTCTAACATAGCAGTGAAAGGAAGAGGTAACATTCTCATCACTTGAAGATGGGTGACATCAATTTATTTCCAATGTTTACTATGTCCCTAATATGAAAAGTAACATCTTTAGTTTAGGACAACTATTAGAGAAAGGTTATGATATTCATACGAAGGATTGTAATCTTTCTATAAAAGATGATAAGAATAACTTCATTGCAAACGTACTGATGTCAAAGAATAGAATGTTCCTGATCAATATACAAAATGACATTGCAAAGTATCTGAAATCTTGCTACAAAGATGCATCATGACTATGGCATCTTCGATACAGACATCTCAATTTTGGAGGATTGGATTTGTTGTCTAAGAAGGAGATGATGAAGGGACTACCTTGCATTAACCATCCTGATCAACTTTATGAAGGATACCTACTCAGGAAGCAATTCTGAAAAAGCTTTCCAAAGGAGTTAGACTAAAGAGCCAAGAAGCCACTCGAGCTAATCCATACTGATATGTACAGACCAATCAAGCCTAGCTTTTTCGATAACAGTAATTATTTTCTTCTTTTCATTGATGATTTTCAAGAAAAACTTGGATATATTTCTTGAAACAAAAATAAGAAGTTTTTGAAGTATTCAAAAGGTTCAAAGCTACAGTAGAGAGAGAAAGAGGTAGAAAGATCAAATCCATGAGATCTGATCGAGGTGAAGAATTTACATCCAAGGAATTTCAAGAGTTTTGTGAAGCAAATGGAATTCATAGATCTTTAACAGTTGCAAAATCCCTCCAACAGAATGGTGTAGTTGAAAGAAAGAACCGAAACATCCTCAACATGGCACGAAGCATGCTCAAAAGCAAAAAAATACCCAAAGAGTTTTGGGCAGAAGTAGTAGCATATGTAGTTTACTTGTCAAGCCAATCTCTAAGAAGAAGTGTATGAGGAAAGACACCATAAGAGGCATGGAGTGGAAGAAAGCTTGGTATTTCCCACCTAAGATTCTTTGGAAGTATAGCCCATGTTCATGTACTGGATGAGAGAAGAATGAAGCTTGATGATAAAAGTGAGAGTTTTATCTTTATCGACTATGATGCTAATTCAAAGGGCTACAAGTTGTACAATCCAAATAATAAGAAGATTATGATTAGTCAAGATGTGGTATTTGACGAAGAAGGAGAATGGGATTTTAACTCTCATGCAGCTAACTTCAATTTCTTTCCTCAGTTTAAAGAAGATGAGCAAACAATGAGGGAGCAACTAAGTAAACCTTAACAAGAGCTTGCAACTCTACCCACTTCACCAATATCAACCACTCAAGGAGACTCATCACCTTCGTCATCATCAAGTGGAAGTCAAGATGAAGTGCCACACACACGAAGTCTTCGAGATCTTTATGAGGTAACCGAATGATTAGACAATCTCACACTTTTTTATCTTTTTTTGACTATGAACCAGTAAAATTTGAAGAAGTAGTACAAGAAAATAAGTGGAGAGATGCAATGGACGAAGAAATCAGGGCCATTGAGAAGAAAAACACATGGGAACTCACCTCACTTCCTAAAGGACATAAGGAAATAGGTGTCAAATGGGTGTACAAGACAAAAAAGGAGTGCTAAGGGAGAGATTAAAAGGCACAAGGTGAGGCTAGTAGCAAAAGGATATAGTCAAAAGGCTGGAATTGACTATGATGAGGTATTTTCTCCTGTTGCTCAATTAGAGACTATAAGACTAATAATTTCTTTGACAGCTCCAAATAAGTGGAAGATACATCAAATGGATGTAAAATATGTTTTTCTAAACGAATTCCTTGAAGAAGAAGTCTACATTAAGCAACCATCAAGTTATAAAGCAAAAGGTCACAAAGACAAGGTGTTGAAGTTAAAGAAAGCTCTTTATGGGTTAAAACAAGCACCAAGAGCATGGAATAATCGCATCGACAAGTACTTTCTAGAGAACAACTTCACCAAGGGTCCCTATGAACATTCACTCTACGTCAAGATTGAAGATGGCGATATCCTAATCGTTTGCCTATACGTAGATGATCTCATCTTCACCGGAAGTAATCCGAAGTTGTTTGAAGATTTTAAGAAGATGATGACCCTAGAGTTCGAAATGACAGATATCGGGTTAATGGTATACTACCTTGGAATTGAAGTGAAGAAAAAAGAAGAAGGCATCTTCATCTCTCAAGAAATATATGCAAGAGAGATACTAAAGAAGTTCAAGATGAACGATTGCAAATCGATCAACACACCAATGGAATGTGGAATCAAACTATCCAAGCATAAAAATGGTGAAAGTGTGGATCCAACATTTTTCAAAAGTTTAGTTGGAAGTCTGTGTTATCTCACATGCACAAGACCTGATATCCTGTATGTTGTTGGATTGATTAGCCGATATATGAAGAAACCGACAATCACCCATTTCAAAGCTACAAAAAGAATCCTACGCTATCTAAAAGGTACAATTAATTTTAGCTTGTTCTATTCAATTTTTAATGATTACAAGCTAGTTGGATATAGTGATAACAATTTTGGTGGAGATATAGACGATCAAAAAAGCACTTTCAAATTTGTGTTTTTCATGGGAGATACTACTTTTACATGGATGTCGAAAAAGAAACCGATTGTCACCTTGTCTAGCTATGAAGCAGAATATGTAGTAGCTATCTTATGTGTTTCTTATGCAATTTGGCTAAGAAACTTGTTAAAGGAGCTAAGTATGACACAAGAAGAGCCAACTAAAATTTTTGACGACAACAAGTCAACCATTGTCTTAGCCAAAAATCCTATTTTCCATGATCGAAGCAAACACATAGATACTCGATATCATTACATCAGGGAGTGCATCACAAGAAAGGATGTACAACTTGAGTACGTGAAATCACAAGATCAAATTGTTGATATCTTCACTAAACCGTTCAAGCAAGAAGACTTTGTGAGATTGAGAAATTTACTCGACATCATAAAACAAGTTTAAGGGAGAGTTTTGTTTTGTAAACTTGTTTACAAGCCCAAGCTTTTTGAAATATTCTAGCCCATTTGAAGTCCAGATCATGGAAGCTTCTATGGTGATGATTTGGATTGATAAGGATACAACTCATGGTTGGTAGGTAGAAAGAAGAAAAAAATGGATTAGGTAAGGAGATAGGTGTATGGTTTAGATTGTTTTGGTAGGTTTATATTGTATGACTTAAATTTATTAGTTGTTTCTATAAATACTTCTCAGTAGCAACGTAATAATCAAGTTAAAGAAATCAGAAACAAAAGTTTAAGAGTTTCTAAGAATTTTCTGAAAAATTGTTCCTGAATTTTCTTGAGTTTTGAGGAGTTTTGATACATAATATTTCAACATCAACAACCTATTGCTTTGGAGGTTTCAGTTCAAAGCACAGCTAGAGAAGTCACTAAAAAAAATACCAAAGACGTGCTAGTCCCAAATATAAGAAAGTTGTTCCAAATCCTAATGAGTGGAGAAAATCAAAGAAAATGAAGAATTCCAACTCAAGTGGACTATCTCAAAAGAATTCAGTTGTTGCTTGTAGTGATAGCAGTCAACACCATTTTGTTTCAAGTTCTTTAAGTTCCTTTTGGTAAAGCACAAGATTCAACACAACATATTCCACATATTCCTTTTTTCAAGCTCAGTCAGGCCTGGCCATTCTCACCGAGGCTACTACTATCTTGCATGCTGAGCAACCAAACAAAAATCAAGAGATATAAGTGTCATCCATTCCAAAGAGTCACGTAACCTAATCACTGATGCCTACAACTTTAGATTCATTCCCAGCAATCCAATTGGGCAAGGAGGTAGCCCACATAAAACCCCGCAAGAAGAAATGATTTCCCTATCGTGGAATTTCGTGGCTTAATGAAAAGCTCAGCATAAAAGAATCTACATAGATTAGTTTTTAAGTGTAAACATGATGTTATTTTTCTTTCAAAAACCAAAGCTAGTAGTTCACTTTGTATTTCCCTTCAACATAGATTAGTTTATATTAGTTGTTTTTCTGTGCCTTCTGATGGACTAGTAGGTGATCCTTGCATTTTGTGGAGGTTGGGAGTTAATTTGACGGTCCAAGCTTTTGATACTCAAATGATAGATTTTAAATTGTATGACCCACTTATAAATGGTAATGCATGGACTCTTTTTCGTTGTTATGCTCCTGCTTATGAACAACTAAAAGATGAATTTTGTTATTCTCTCATTGCATTGATAAATGCATTTAATGCTAATTGGGTTTGCTTGCGTGACTTCAATGAAGTACTAAATCAATCCGAGAAAAAAGTGCTAATCTTGCTATCCAATGACCAATAGACTCAAAGATTTCATGGTTGAAATAAATGCCATTGATTTGGGCTTTTCATACTTGAAGTTCACTTGGTCAAATAAAAGGAAAGGAAGTTAATTTCAATTAATTATAACATATATGGGTTTATATGTGATATGAATATATATTGAATAATAGATCGTGAAATATCTTATTAGACCCGTTATGAAGTGATTAAATTAAGTATTATTTATCGGGTTCAATATGTGTCATGAAAAGTAGGATTTTTAATGTGTAGAATACATATTAATAACTTTATAATTTAGTGATGGTTTAAAATAAATAAAGTTTGAAAATAATACAATTATGTTATTGGTCCCTGGAGAACACAATTAAATATAGTAATGTTATGTAAATAAGGAAATACCCAATAAGGTAAGTTTTGATTTTAGAATTTGAATCCGCTTAGGATTTAATAAGGAAATTTCCAATAAGACAAATTTTGAATTCAGAATTTGAATACGCTTAGGATTCAATAAGGAAATTTATAATAAGGCAAGTTTTAAATTCAGAATTTGAATCCATGTAGGATTCAATAAAGAAATATCTAATAAAGCAAGTTTTGAATTTAGAATTTGAATCTACTTATGATTAAATAAGGAAATATCTAATGAGGAAATAGATTATAGATCACCTCTTGAAATTTAGAGGCGTCTTTTCCTCTACTAGCATCTATTCGTCTCTTTCTTAATATAGTTTGGCTCTTTCTCTTTCTCTCTCTCTTTCTCTTTCTCTCTCTCTCTCTCTCTATATATATATATATATATATATAATAGAAAATATAAAGAAGATAAAGAAGATTTAAAAGAGAAAGGGTTTTCGATTTAGAACTTACAATTTGGGTATCTCTTATTATACAAAACATAACGTTTTTACTACCACCTCTTTTGCTCTCTCTATCGGACTTGAGAGAGATTACTTAGAGATCTAAAAGCTTCCAGTGATCACCAATGATTGTGTCTCTTTGGAAGATCATGGCAATAGACCAAGGTAATTTAGAATTAAAGATTGAAAGCTCACTAAAAGATCATAGTAAATCTAAGAATTATGAATTACAGTATGGTTATGCATGAAATAAATTTCTATCAGTCATAACATTAAGCAAATATTAGATATAGTTCTTACTTCCTCAATATGGATAAATTTCTTTCCCAAATCCTGGTTTTCTAGAAATGTATATTAATGCCTCAGACCATGCACCAATTCTGTTAAATCTGAATTTCCAAAATGCAAAGCTTTCACTACTAAAAAAACATACATATGGCCTCGGTTTTTAACCGTGACCGTAGGCCTATGGCCACGGTTATAAAAACCGAGGCCTAAGTGAGAAAGACCATAAAATGTTACCTATGGGCTCGGTTATTGAAAGACTAAGGCCATAGGACATGTTTATGGCCTTAGTTATTGAATAACCAAGGCCATAAGGTATGTCTATGGCCTCGGTCTTTCAATAACCGAGGCCATAGGGTATGTCTATGGCCTCAGTTTTTCAATAACCGAGGCCATAGGGTTTGTCTATGGTCTTGGTTTTTCAATAACCGAGGTTATAAGATATGTCTATGGCCTCAGTTTTTTAATAACCGAGGTCATAGGGTATGCATAAATAAAAAAAATACAATTAGTAATTAAAATATTAAAAATCAATATAAATTACAATAAATTTATTAATTACAATATTAAAAATCATATTATATTAAAATTAAAAGTATAATTACATTTGACAGTATATTATACACTAAAACATAATAAAAGCTTATTATTACAAACTGACTTTTTACTATTAATAATCAACTTAATTGTAATTATAGAAACACCTTAAACGTCCTCAAACATCCCAGTTTCATACACATAGTTTCCATTGTAACCTATAGTTTCCCTACAGTCAATGCTCAAAAGAAGTCTGACATATATCTTCTTCCTTCTAGTTCCATTACATGCATCATTTACAAGAGCATTCGAGAGACTGCTAGCTTCCAAATCATATGGCATAAAGGTTACCAGTGCAGCGCACCAGCACCAACGCATCAGCACCAGCACTAGCACTAGCGCAGCGCATTAGCACTAGCACCAACATAGCGCACCAGTACCAACATAGCATACCAACACCAACACCAATGAAGCACAGCGTACCAGCACTAGCGCAGTGCACCAACACTAGCGCAATGCACCAGCACCAACGCAACGTACCAATACCAACGTAGCGCACCAGCACCAACACTAGCGCGACATACCAACACCAACACCAACACTAGCAATATTGTGAACAATTAATTCATCCTCATTTCTTGCATCTTCTACTTTCCCAGGCCTAGAAATTTCAAATGAGGTAGGAGCATCTCTTGAATTAGGAAGATCCATCACCAGTACCAACGCAACGCACCAGCACTAGTACTAGCACTAGCACCAACATCAGCGTGCCAGTACCAGCACCAGCGCACTAGCACCATCACTAGAAATATTGTGAATAATTGATTCATCCTCATTTCATGCGTCTTCTATTTTCTCAGGCCCAAAAATTTCAAATAAGGTACAACATCTCCTAAAACCAGAAGACCCATTAACAAAGATACATCAAGTCTATAAACCCAGTTTTATAAATAAATATGAACACAAAACAAAGATATTATTATAGTTTACAAAGTTCATGTTTCAATCACTCACAAGCGACAACTGAAGATGCAAAACATGGTTTCTATTTGTTGGCTAATGGATCCCAAAGATTTGAATGCTGTACATTTGACTGTAGAAAGAGAAGGATCAATAGATACTTCTCACATTTTAAAAGAAACCAAATTTCAAAACACATAGTCCACATTCAAAAATATGTAGCTTAAAAAATTACATTAAACCTATTATATAATATTTATATGTGTATATATGATCCATCTTGAACATAAATTTGAATTCACCCATCTACAAAAATATAAACCTTTTCAAAACCTATGCAAGAGCTAGCTTCTGAAGGGAAAGAAATACCAAAGAGATATGTTCAGAGAGATGGTCCTTGGCAATTCTAATCTGATTTACCATTGTTGGAGACTCCAATTATTGATCTTGGTCTCCTCTTGTTATGTAAGAACAAGTACTTAAAGGGTTGCATTTGGTATTGATCCAAATAATAAATCATAGAATGGAACTTGAATTTCTTGATAAAGTGCGTCAAATTACAAAACAGTTTTTTTAACTTCTCGTAGAAGAGAAAAAAAAAACTACAAAGAACCCAATGATATGAAAGGATATGGGAATGAAATATTTATTTTAGAAAAACAAAAGTTTGATTGGACTGGCAGGCTTTACCTCACCATATATCCAGAAGAAGAAAGGAAGCTCAAATTCTGACCTCAAGACCCCCACCTTCTGAACCTGAATAAATCCAAGAGGATTGTATAAGGTAATAAAAAAGGCAAACATCACCTTCTGAACAAAAACATTCTTGGAATGCATCTCAACCTGAGTAGAAATTTTAACACCCTAAGACAAAAAAAAGAATGTTAAAATTCAGTACAAACTTATAGAAAATTTTATTTAAAAACATGATACACATAACCAGTATTCCAAGATCTTATATCAATCATAAATGTACAGGACTTATGTGATAATAGATGGATAAAAACTTATCAAAACTTTACCATGCCCACTCATACATGCAGAAATATCAAATGAAAGACAGTGAGAGAAAGGAGCAATAGCAAAAATCCCATAGCTAAAAACATATTTAGCATAGTTCAGAGTCTTAGTACATTCTTAACAAATAGGGCATTTTCTAAAAAAGTTACTACAATACGCCTAAACTAGATATCACCATAAGAAAATAAAACCAAGGCCAGACCAAGCATATCAATAACTACAAACCTTTACAATACAAGCAACACATTCTCCATATATCAGTTAGCTGAAGCATGGATAGGTGCTGTTTTGATTCTGGTATCACGGGTTACGATCTAAGGTATAGAGCATAGAGAAAGTTAAAGTCTCAGTTAGCTGTTCATAAACAAAGAAGGTATAGCTCAAGTAGAAAGCTCGATACCAGAGATGGAATACCCCATAGGGTTATGTGAGTGTCCAAAATTAGGGTTTTATTGGAAGACCCAATAAGCATCTGTCTTGGTACAACTTGTAACATTTTCATTTATTCCCATCTTTGTGACTTCTCTAGCAAGAAAGGGTGAACAGATTCGAAGGAGAGCACAAGCTTCTTTACGGTTCGAGAATCTCTACTACTTCAAGAAGTGAGAGGTCGAGGTTTTTGCCATTGACATTGACATACGCAGAGTGGCAGAAAGGGAGACTGTTTGAGAATCTCCATTACGTTGAAGGAGTTGGGTCATGATGAATGGTTTGCGGTGGGGAAAAGAGAGAAGAAAGCGCTAGGGAGAAGAAAGCGTTGAGGAAGAGGAATAAAAGAAAAGAGAGGAGGGAAAAAGAAATAGAAAAAGAAGAGGGAAAAGAAAAAAAGAGAGAAAATAAAAAATTGGGAAAGAAAAATAAAAAAAATTGATAAAGAAATTTGGTATATGTGGTGTAAAAATTTGATAGGGTATGTCTATGATCTCGGTTTTTAAATAATCGAGACCAAAACTCTATAATCTCGATTATTTTAGAAACTGAGGTTAAATGTCTGAGACTATATGTATATATTATAATAATGTTAATAAACCTTTTAGATTCATCTTCGCATGGTGTAGAGATGAAGATTGTAAGAAGGTAATTCGAAAAAACTGGTCTTCAACTTTGGTAAGTAGTCCTCATTCCCATTTTCACAACACTTACCAATCAATTGCTTGAGCTCTCAAAAGATAGAATAAAGATCATTTTGGCTGTGAAGATAGAATCAAAAGTATCAAAACAACTTTAGTTCTCATTCAAATGGTCAAGGTCAAGATGAAAATGAAGATAAGGAGAATCATTTGCTACAAAGATTTGGAAGAAATCCATAACAGAAAAGAGTTAATATGGTAACAAAAATCAAGATAGTTATGGCTTTCTGTGATCGGAATACAAAAATTTTTCATACGTAAAAAATGATCAAAAGTAGAAAGAACACTATCTTATTATTACAGGACGATCAAGAAAGATGGATCTCGGACAGATGTCATATTGGAAAATATTCACCTTACACTTTTTAGAGACCTTTTGTACTTCCAATCCATTCTAGGATTTTGAGTTTACTTCTCTTTTTTCACCATACATATTTCCAGAAGATATTATTGAGTTGTGCGAAATACCAAAGCAAGAAGAAATAAGAAAAGTAATTTTCTCTATGGGTTCTCACAAAGCTCCTGGCCCATATAGATTACAAGCATTTATCTTCAAAACATATTGGGGTATTCTTGGTCCGTCTAGTCCAAGTGGTGCAACATTGCCTTCATCCCAAGCTGAACAAAACATTCATCACTCTCTTACACATAGTGAATAATCCAACACAGGTACGTTAATTTCGCCTTAATTATAAGTTTTTGCAATGTTATTTATAAAGTGATGTCCAAATTACTTGCAAGTAGACTAAAAACTCATTTAAAAGAGTTCATGTATCCTTACCATTTAGCTTTTATTCAAAAGCGAGGATCTCTATAAATGTTAGTATTCCTCATGAAGTAGTAAATACTATCAAAAAGAAAGAAATCAAGAAGAGGTGGTCTGGTGGGTATAAAAATTGATGTGCAAAAAGCCTATAATAGCTTGGAAAGGAAGGGGTTTCATCATCCAAATTATGAGATTATTGCGTTTCTCGATCAAAATTTGCAAATACATTAAAAGATGTCTAAATATTGTTTCCTACTCTATCCTTTTGCATGGATCACCTTTTGGTAATATCAAACCTCCAAGAGGTCTTAGACAAGAGGATCCTATTTCTCTATACTTATTTGTCATTATAGTAGAATTTTATCCAATCCCATCCAAAAAATGGAAAATCTCAACGTTTGATTCATGGAATTCAAATAACGAGGAGTGCCCCACCTATTAGCCATCTTCTTTATACTAATGATCTCATCCTTTTTTTTTTAGCTAACCTCACCGAAGTAAATTTACTCTATAATGCCTTGAACAAATATTTTACTTGATCAAGGCCAAAAGCAAATCTATCCATGTATTTTATTTTCTCCTAATGTCTTCAAATTTAAAAACTCAAATACAAGATTTCATACATATCCCAGTAGCAGTTGGAGAGGTTAAATATCTTAGTCATAATTTAGTCATGCAAAGTAAATCTTGGAAGTTTTATAAAAATATAGATTCTCTTTCCTCAAAAACTTCAAGATCTAAAGCTGTCAAATCAACTTACATTAAGTTTTCGCTTCAAGCTGTTCCTTGTTATTCAATTCATCAATGTTGAACCTCCTTTATTTTCTCTTTATCAAGTATTGAATATTTGTATTTTTGAAAATATAATTGCGTAAAGAATTTGGGTCACAAAGCATGTATATGCATAAAGATTTGGGTCGCACTGATCATCTTGTTATGTTTCAAATCACTTAATGTTGTACACAGAACTCTCACACTCAATACAGCATTGCCCTTCTAGAAAAAATAAATTAAAAGGAATGAGAGCTTTAAGTTTTCAGTTGGGCATGTGTTGTTATTTTTCTTCAAATATTATCCAAAAAGAGCTCAAGCGTAATGTTATATGCAAGAAGTGGATACAGTGAAAATGTGAGTTTGAATCTCATCTAATATTTAAAGTTTTTTTTAGTTGCTGATATAATTAACTAGAGGGTTAAATATATAATCAATGAAATTACGATAAATTAAACTTTTTATAAACGGTCAAACATGCAATTACGCGTAAATAAAGTAACACAAAAATATAAAGATGACACATAAGATTTTTAGATAGAAGTAACCTAAGTCACACCAATGACCTAAGAGAAAAACCACTGGTCCATCAAACTACGTAATTATCCATTATGAAAAATAAGATCTAATTACAAGGCTAAGTCTTACACTGCTCCCCAAGATAGATCCCCCAAGTAATTTAATTTAAGGCCATTATTTTCATCATAACCTTTACAAGAAATATGTTCTAATCTAGACCAACGTTCCGACAACTTGAGTCATACAAGTAATCGAACACGTTCAACTAGTACCTGAAACGTTAACACAATAACACAAGTGAAAATATGTATCCTAGAGTAGATTTAATAATGAATGACCCTAACTATATGATTTAATAAATATATCAGAAAATAAAAATCAATTAGTAGTCTTGGAACAATCAGTTTAAAGCACAATATCATAAATATTGTATGTTTGTTAATCAATCAAACACGACTACAAAATATTTGATAAATTAATCAAATGAAAAAGCCTAAAATAGTTTTTTTTTTCAAAACAATAATAGAAAGATTAAGATGAAGAAAAGAATGAACTTGTGTGATTGATCAAAGTTGTGTACTTATGTTTGTATATATACAATATTTTGGAGCACTAGGTCAAAGTACCATTACTATGTTGTCTATAAATCAGTTAAAAGAATTTAAAAGAAAAAGGATAATATAGTAAAAAGTCAATTCAATTCGAGATAAAAATAGGTTTTAAAATCAAAGCCATGGTTATTCGATCAATCTAACATATTCTCAATCGAATGAGTACATAGTGATTGATCTAATCATTTCTCGATCGATCCAGTGTAATAAATAATCAATTCTAAAATAGGGTCAATCAATCTAATCAATAAATCGATCTACTGCTCGATCAATTGACTATTAATTATTCTATCAATCTAGTCAATTAAATAATTAATTTAGGAATTTTTAAATTGAATAGATGAATTATCGATCGATCTACAAAGCTTGATTAATCTAAACATGCCTCAATCAATTGGGTAGCCTAATCTTAAAATGTTCATAAGTTCTTAATATGAAATCTAACGTGCATAAAAACATAGATATACTTATATTGTCATCGTTGGAACTCAATATTTTCTTCTACTTGAAAATATTCTTAAAGGACGGTGATGATGAGGTAGAAATTTTTTGAACAAAGGATAATTTATCAGTCTGTTTCCATATGAAAGAACTTTGATAGCTCAAGTACTTCCTTGGTCTAGAGATTGACTACACACAAGAAGGAATATTTTTTTGTTAACAAAAATATTCCAAAGATTTGATGAAGAGGTTCTGAATGCTTAAATGCAAACAGATTTCGAAGTCGATGGAACCAAATGTCAAAATGTGTGCACATGAAGGAAAAGATTTGAAAGATGCGAAAATGTATCAAAAATTGGTAGGCAGTCTAATCTACTTAACCTTAACTCAACCTAACATTTCTTATGCAGTTAGTGTAATGAGTCGGTACATGCAAAATCCAAAGAAGCCTCATTTGGAAGCAATTCGATTAATATTGAGATATGTGAAAAATACAATTGACTATGGTTTTTTGTACAAAAAAGGCGGAGATGGCAAGTTAGTTGGTTACTACGATGTTGACTATACAGGAGATCATGACACCAGAAGATCAACAACTGGGTATGTATTTAAGCTTGGTTCTGAAACAATTTCTTGGTATGGCAAGAGACAACTGACATTATCATTATCAACCACTGAAGCTGAGTATCGAGCAACGAAAATGAAAACTCAAGAGAGTAAATGGTTGATACAGCTAATGAATAATCTACAACAACCAATAGATTATGTAGTTCCGTTATACTCTGACAATCAGTCGATAATTTGTTTGGTAGAGAATCCAGTCCTTCATGCAAGAACTAAGCATGTTGAAGTGCACTATCACTTTATTAGAGAAAAGGTTCTATAAGAAGAAATTGAGGTGAGACAAATAAAGACAGATGATCAAGTTGCAGACTTGTTCACAAAACGATTAAGCGTTGGTAAATTCAAAATGTTTCACCGACAGCTTGACATAGTAAAAATAGTGAGAGTTAGTGTTGAGGGAGAGTGTTGAAATCAACACCAACATAATAAATGAAGTGGTTGAAGGATTGATCGGGGCAGAACCGACATCGCCGATCCTGCCCGTTACTTTTGGTTTTATCTATTTATAAAACTCTCGCAAGTGCACGAATCATTTCGTAGAAAATGATAAGTATACTCCCAAGGTCGATCTAAGGAAGGAATGTATGTGGTTTTTAATTTATTATTCAAACTTTTAAAAACGAAATTAAATCCTAAACATCCTGTCACGATATTTTGGGTTTTTGTGTTTTTAATCTATTAACATAAAAATAAACAAAGATTCAATAAATATTTATGCAAATTTTATCATTTAAAATAGTGGAGTATTTATGGATATAATAACTAAGTTAATTATGCTTGCTCATATTATTTAGGTTATTAAAGATATGAATTGATATTTATTGATTCTCCCTTTTTTGTATGAATACCACCTTTGGTGGGGTTAGATATTCTTTGTTAACTAAACAAATCAATTAACACCTATGGGTGGGGTTGATAACTAATATGCTTAATTAAATTAATTCCTTTTTCTAAGAGATTGAAAATGAACCATTTAAATGCCACCTTTGGTGGGGTTAGACAGATTTAAACTTTATTCAAGGTGTCCAAATTAAACCTAAGAATTTAGTTATCCGAGTACTAACTTTCAAGTTTTAAAACCACTACCGAAAACATGTTGTCAATACATTTTCGGATAATAATTCTTATAAAAACTTTTGAAATAGAGCTTCACTCTAACTACCTACGATTGTACCATCAAATAAAAGAGCACTACTCTAAATCGATCGATAACTAAACCTTAAAATCTAATTTTCGTGTTTAAGTTTGTAATGAAAAATAATATATTTCTCTCTAACATTCTTAATATAAAATCTTGAATAAAAACAAAATCAATTCATTTTAGAGATTTTTACCTATTTAATATTTCTAAAGCATAACAACGTTATTATTACATCATATTTACTAAACAACAAAGATAGTTAAATTTAACCACGAGACAAGTTGAAGATAACATGTAAGAATAAAGTATAAAAATAATCAGTAAAGAAAATAAAATCCTTACGTAACTTCGACGCTATTCCCGTAGTGGAAAACCTCCGCGAATTTGCACTCCCATTTATTGAATCAAAAATCTAAAAAAATTACAAAAACATAACTAGTTCTTCCCAAAAAGGGAAGAACTCTAAAACTAAGAGAAATTAACTAAAAACTAAGAAAAACTAAAAAAAACTAAAAATCTAAGAAAAGAGAGAAAGAAAGAAGAGAGAAGTGTGTTTTGAAGTGAAGGGAAAGGGGTATTTATAGGTGAGGATGGAGAGAAAAAATGAGTAAAAAAATGTTAAAAAAATATTAAAAAATGTAAAAAAGCGTATTGGAATTGTCGATGTCATTAATGACGTCGCGATGACGTCACAGGGCGGTACCACGTGAAAAATGGGGCGAAAAAGGCGTTAGCGCGCGGAGGCCGGCTGACATGCGCGGGCGTCATTGTGCTGACTAGCGTGAACGATGCAATATGATAAATGTATGGGCGCGGCTTGTGTATGGCCATACGGGCGCTGGCGCATTGAAATGGCGCAATGGGCGCGATTCCGTCTTTTGACATTTTGACCTTTTCGCCCCATTTTGTCCAATTTTTCCATGTTTGTTGACCTTTTCCCACTTATTTATTAATATATTTGTGATGTATTACTTCAAGTATTCCTCTTTGAGTCTTTAAATTGCGTTTTTAAGCCAAAATACCTGAAAAACAATAAAAATACCCGTGATTCCGAAAAAGACAAATTTATATAAATATATGATAAAACATATAATTATATGTATTTTTAATCAATTAATGTACATAAAATCATGGTTATTTTAGTGTTTTTTGGACACTCATCACAACCCCAACTTCTTGCTAGTCCCTTAGCAAGAGAAGCGATAAAAACTAAAAATTAAACTATCCTAAATCACTTTCGTGGATTGAAACGTTGCATTTAGCCTATGCAACAAGTCGTTAAACCCCTAGGTTGCACTAGTGGACGAGTTTGAGTCTCGTGAGGGTTTTCAGTAATGATACCCACAAACATTGAACTAAATAAAAAGAAACTATAAAAACAATCACAACATAATCAAAAATTAATTTAAGAATAAAAGAAAACAACATATCACAAAAATATCTCATACTTTTTAATCTCCTTTAAGATCATAATTAAAATCTCAAGCATAAGTTATTTTAATCTCTTTAAACAATCATGATTTTATTATAATAATTAGTCGAAAATCATTTTCATATTTCATATCAAAAATGTATCAATTTAATTTCACCCAATTTTAGTGTCATGAATCCGAATTCGCTTAGACTCTATTCCTCACAAGTCAATACTCTCAAAACACTGAATCCTATGGGTTCAAACACTCATACTAATTTATATGCGAAAGAGTTGATGTATAGAAATGAACTAATATGTTCGCATATGTATAAAGAAGAAAGGCTCAAAGTGTTATTTTGACGTTGATCTCATGGAAGGAATCAAATGTATAAATTATAAAGATATCATATATAAAAATTATTTTCATGCATAAATCAAACTCATTAAGAAAAAATTTCAAGATATATGCCTTTTACAAATGAAGAAAGTGCAATGACTTTTTAGTGAATTACTTCCTATATCTTTCTTTTGTAATTAGCCTTTACTCACAATTTTGTAGGCAATGTGGGTCATAGTATGTAGATTATACTATATATTCTTTCTCTCTATTTTTTCTGAGGATACTTTTCAATATATATCATTTTTTTAGAGAGTCAACCCATGTATAGATTGTACATTTTTTTTAGGATTTTGGTGAATGGTTAATTTTGTGGCTTTTTTGTTTGATCTTGGTTTAGGTAACCCCAGATATGTCTCTTTTTTTGTAACAGTCATGCACGAATGAGATAAAAGCATATACTATCAATTTCTACTCAAATCATTTAATCTAAGCAAAAATAATAATAAAAAATATACGACACTCTATTAAGATGAGAAAAAATTCATACATTCAATATTAATGCCTATAGAGATCATCTAAGAATTTGAAGAAATAAGAAATGTGTTTGGAGTAGAAAAAATATATATTTCACTCTGAATAAAGGAAATTAGGCTCAAATTATATCTCACAAAGGTAGTCTCCACTAAAACAAATTCATAAATACCGATTTTGGGTTTAATATAATTTCTACATCTTATCAAGAAATACTAGTTATGACAAAAATTAACTAATTATCAAAAATAATTACATAATATTTCATGATATGTTTTCAAAAATTAATCTAACAGTACAAAAGACTTAACTATTTACTTAAATTTGATTTAAAGAAATGATAAATTTTTGTGAGAACTTTTTTTTTAATTCCAAAATTACTAAATCGCACAAAAAAAAATAAAACCAAACACAAAAAATGAAGATGTGAACATAAAAAAGAAAAAATTAATAATTTTTTTTTTAATTTTTAAATTGTTAAATCTTTTTTTTTCTTTTCTAATTAAGCATGGTAACTTTTCACCACCCCCAACCTAGAACTTACATTGTCCTCAATGTAACAACTGTAAATTAAAGATAAAGAGAAAAGAGAAGAAAGATTACCTATTTCTTGAGAATGTGTAAGTAGTAATGGAGAAATGCATGTGCATTCATCATATTCATCATGAAAGTGTATACACACGATTCTTTGTGAACTTCTAACAACTCAACAAATATTTTTAGTTTTAACAATTTAAAAATTATTCATATATAATTAAACTAAAATAAACAATAAAATTAAGTATATAAAACAAATAACAAAAAATTACCTAAAATGATGGGTTGCCTCCCATCCAGTAAGCTTAGTTTAACGTCTTAGCAAGACGTAACTTGGGATTGCATTTTAAGTAAACTCAATGTCCCTCATCATTGAGTCAATCAAACCTATAGGTAAGACAAGATTGTCTACCTATACTTTTTCGATCATGCCTGTATTGATTTTTAAATTTTTCTGTACTTAAAACTAGGGACATGCTTGTGAGTTTCAGATCATCTACATCTAGGTACAAATCAAATAATTAAAGGCATCAAAACACAATTGTACCTAGATCAATCAAAACAACTAACTCCTTAGATTGTAATTAAAATTTTTAAAATTTTGGAGATAGTTTTAGATTTTTTTTTTTTTTGGTTTTTTTAAGTATAATATCTAAGTTAAAATAACATAATCAGTATTAACCAAGAGTGCTCCCAGGAAAGAATGGTGGTGCAAAGGCTCCTTAAAAACCATCCTCCTGTATTTAACAACGTTCCCTGGAAAGACTAGTGGCACAAAGGCTTCCAAGAACTAGTCTCCTGACGGAACTCCCTTAGATCTTTACTTTTCATGCTATTAAAATTAAGTTAGTTAAGTTAAGTTAAGCTAAAATGTAAGTTAATTAAGATAATAAAAAAGTAGGTTAATTAAGTTAATGAAAAACTAAGTTAATTAAGTTAGTAAATTAAATTAATATAAGTTAGTAAATTAAGTTACTAAAAACCTAAGTTAATTAACTTAAACGAAAAAAAAAGTAGTTAAAAAAATTTGAAAAAAAAAAAATATTAAACCAAAAAATAAAATAAATTGAAGAAGTAAAGAAAAATAAAAAAAAATAAAGAGAAAAAATAAAAATTAAGCCAAAAAAATAAAATAAAATAAATTGAAAAAAAATAATAGGAAAAGGAAAAAGAAAAAAAAAAAAAAATAAAAAAATTGAAAATAAAGTTTTTGATTTTTTTTTTTTTTTATTTTTATTTATTTTTATTTATTTTTAATTTATTTTTATTTATTTTTATTTATTTTTATTTTTATTTATTTTTATTTATTTTTATTTATTTTTATTTATTTTTATTTTTTTATTTTTTTATTTTTTTTATTTTTTTTATTTTTTTATTTTTTTATTTTTTTATTTTTTTTATTTTTTATTCTTATTTATTTATTAATTTAATTTAAAATTTATTTACTTTTTTTTACTTCAAATTTCAAAATGCAAAATTATTTTATTATTCATGCTATATTTTTTTTTATTTATTACGAAATTGAAATTTGAATTTTTTTTTTTACTTTTCACAAACAACAAAATTTTTTATTTTTTTTAATTTTTTTATTAAAAAAAAAATCACAATTATTTACAACACAAAAAGATTTTAAAATTTTGATAAATAATTTAAAAACGCGATTCCTTCCCCGGCAACGGCGCCAAAAACTTGATACCATCCCCGGCAACGGCGCCAAAAACTTGATCAGGCGAATCCGACATCGCTGATCCTGCCTGCTCATTTGGTTTTATGTATTTATAAAACTCTCGCATAGTGCACGAATCATTTCGTAGAAAATGATAAGTATACTCCCAATTCGATCTAAGGAAAGAATGTATGTGGTTTTAATTTATTATTCAAACTTTTAAAAACGAAATTAAATCCTAAACATCCTGTCACGATATTTTGGGTTTTGTGTTTTTAATCTAATTACATAAAAATAAACATAGATTCAATAAACATTTATGCAAATTTTATCTGTTAAAACAGTGGAGTATTTATGGATATAATAATTAAGTTAATTATGCTTGCTCATATTATTTAGGTTATTAAAGATATGAATTGATATTTATTGATTCTCCCTTTTTGTATGAATACCACCTTTGGTGGGGTTAGATATTCTTTGTTAACTAAACAAATCAATTAACACCTATGGGTGGGGTTGATAACTAATTTGGTTAATTAAATTAATTTCTTTTTCTAAGAGATTGAAAATGAACCATTTAAATGCCACCTTTGGTGGGGTTAAAACGATTTAAACTTTATTCAAGGTGTCCAAATTAAACTTAAGAATTTAGTTATCCGAGTACTAACTTTCAAGTTTTAAAACCACTACCGAAAACATGTTGTCAATATATTTTCAGATAATAATTCTTATAAAAACTTTTGAAATAGAGCTTCACTCTAACTACCTAGGCGATTGTACCAACAAATAAAAGAGCACTACTCTAAATCGAATCGATAACTAAACCTTAAAATCTAATTTTCGTGTTTAAGTTTGTAATGAAAAATAATATATTTCTCTCTAACATTCTTAATATAAAATCTTGAATAAAAATAAAATCAATTCATTTTAGAGATTTTTACCTATTTAATATTTCGCAAGCATAACAACGTTATTCTTACATTATGTTTATAAAGCAATAAAGAAAGTTAAATTTAATCACGCACAAATTAAATATAACATGTAAGAATAAAGCATAAAAAATAAGCAGTAAAGAAAATAAAATCCTTACAGAACTTCGATGCTATTCCCGTTCTTTGGAAAACCTCCAAGCGGAATTTGCACTCCCATTTATTGAATCGAAAAGCTAATAAATTACAAAAACATAACTAGTTCTTCCCAAAAAGGAAGAACTCTAAAACTAAGAGAAATTAACTAAGAACTAAGAAAAACTAAAAAACTAAAAATCTAAGAAAAGAGAGAAAGAAAGAAGAGAGAAGTGTGTTTTGAAGGTGTGTTTTGAAGTGAAGGGAAGGGGTATTTATAGGTGAGGATGGAGAGAAAAAATGAGTAAAAAATGTTAAAAAATATTTAAAAATGTAAAAACGCGTATTGGAATTGTTGATGTCATTAATGACGTCGCAAGATGACGTCACAGGGCTATGCACGTGAAAAATGGGGCGAAAAAGGCGTTAGGCGCGGAGAAGGCCGCTGGCAGCCGCCAGGCTGGCGCCGGCGTGAACAATGCCAGCGATGGGCGCGGATGGGCGATCTTGTGGCACAGCGCGCGCCATGGTAAACGCGCCGGGCCAGCCACAGCGTAGCGATTCCGATCTTTGACATTTTTGACCTTTTCGACCCATTTTGTCCAATTTTTCCATGTTTGTTGACCTTTTCCCACTTATTTATTAATATATTTGTGATGTATTACTTCAAGTATTCCTCTTTGAGTTTTTAAATTGCGTTTTTAAGCCAAAATACCTGAAAAACAATAAAAATACCCGTGATTCCGAAAAAGACAAATTTATATAAATATATGATAAAACATATAAATATATGTATTTTTAATCAATTAATGTACATAAAATCATGGTTATTTTAGTGTTTTTTGGGCACTCATCAAGGATGTAGGAAAATAAATGGAGTGGTTGAAGGATGTAGAGAAATAAATGGAGTGGTTGAAAGATGTAGAGAAATAAATGGAGTGGTTAAAGGATGAATAAATAAGGTGGTTGACAGATGTAGAAAATTGAAGTGTGTAGATAATATTTGTATAGCTAGAATTATTTCTTAGTTTTATATTTGTATGGTGTAGATTGCATGGTGAGGACTATACATAGCTTACTTTACATTTGGTTTAATCATTTCATCAAAAACAAATAAGTCTTTGTATTCTTAGTTTGAATGTGAATTGAGAGCTTTCTCTTTGAGTGTTTGTATTTCTCTTCAATTTGTGAGTGACCTTTGAAAGGTGTTGTAGTTGGTATAATATAAATAGTTTGTTTACTTGTTTGGATCCAATATTAGTAAATTTAGAATTGTGTATTCTAAATTTTTCTCAACATCATTTATATGCATTTTTTACCCTTAACATTTCTATGCTATTATATGCAATGAATCTTAATTCTAATAAAATTTAATTTGGAGCACAAAAAAAATTTGAGAACCATACACTTTGTCTTTGGCCTTATTCACTCTCTTTTCTTTAGCTATTGTTTGTTTCTCAATAGTGATTGTGTCATATATATATCTTGTATCAATTCTAAAATTAGTGTCTCCTAAGAAAAATAATAATTCTAGATTTGGCAACCATCTTCTGCAAGATGTACTCTCCTTTGTTGGCTATTTATAACATTGACAATTTTACAACTCGATCAACGAAACCTCTTCCTATTATTTCCTAATGAAAACTTTTTTTATTTTATATGAAGCTAGTGATCGAATATCAAATATACGAAACCTCTTTGTATTCTTAGTTCTTTAATATTACTTGATCCTTCTTGTTAAATAATAATAACAGCTTTTAGGTTTTTATGATAAAAATATATTATAATCATTTTTCTTTATAAAAGAATAATTATTATTTTCATCCAATAAAAAATACATATTTTGAATCTCAAATAAATTGCAATTCATTACCTTAAAAGTTCGAAAGAATAAAACCTATTATATTCTTGAGCCTATTCCAACCAACGGAGTATACCCTTAAGTGATGTTTGGTTGGAGGGAATGAAAAAGAATCAGAATTGATTCCTTCCATTTGTATGTTTGGTTGGGCTTAATGGAGAGGAAAGAATGAAATCGATTACTAAAGGAAAAGGAATCACATTTCCTTCTTCCCCCTTTAGGAATCATGATTCTATTCCCATCTCAATTTTTTTTTCTAATTTTACCGTCACCCTAAATATAACCCTAAACTCAAATCCCAAATCCCCAAACCTAAAACCCAAAACCCTAAACCTAAAACTTTAAATCCCTAAACCCTAAATCCTAAATCCAAATCCTAAAACCCTAAACCCTAAATCCCAAAACCTTAAACTCCAAATCCCTAAACCTTAAACCCCAAATCTCTAAACCCTAAATCACAAATCCCAAATCTCAAATCCCATATCCCTAAACCCTAAATCCAAATCTCAAAACCCTAATCCCTAAACCCCAAATCCCAAAATCCTAAACCCTAAACTCTAAATCCTAAAACCCAAAATCCCTAAATCAAAAATCCCAAATTCTAAAACCTTAAACCCTTTTTAGAAAAATAATAATTTTAACCCTAAACCCCAAATCTTAAATCCCTAAACCCTAAATCTCAAATCCCAAACCTCAAAACTCTAAACCCTATTTAGAAAAATAATAACTTTAATAATATATTTTCTTTTTAATTAAGTAATAGTTATTTAGAAAAATAATGATTTCAATAATGTATTTTGTTTGACGAAAATATAGTAATTAAATGACATTATTTGAATTTTACTAAATGTAGGGATATTAAGGTAATTTACAGTTTTTTTCATTCCATTCCAGTGGCAAACCAAACACTGTAATCTTGATTTCAAGCTTAATTCTAATGGTCAAATCAAACAACATTGTTTCCTTTTCATTTCATTTCATTCTCATTCTCATTCCGATTCTGATTTCTTTATGTAACCAAACGTCATCTTAGTGTTCAAATTACATAAGAACAATGCTTTTTAACTCCTTTTAGAGTATGATTAACATTTACATGATTGTGTATAGGAGAACAATTAATGAACTTATAGAAAGTAAATGAAATTTAAAAAGAAAAAAGAAAAAAGAATCAACTAGGTATATTTTTTGATGTGATAACAAGATTTTTCCAAAACATAAACTTCTTTTAATTAATTTTTGATTTAATTAGTATTACATGGTTCCTAAATATATATATATGAAACTCTCCTATAAGAAGGTAGAATTGATCCTTCTCTAAACACCAATTTTGTATTAACTCCGGTTCACTTGGGACTTATTTTGCTTGGCTATTATTAAAAATGGTTTTAGCTAGCCAAAAGTCAGCTCCATGTCCCTTCTTTCAAAAATCATTAGATTGCTTTCCGAAATAAGTGCTTTTGTGAAAACAAACAAAACTTTATGTTCAAGGAAAACATCTTTTCATCTGATCTATCAAAAACATTTTTTTAAATGGATTCTAAGAAAGCATAAGAAAACAGATACGTAATCCTTAATTAATTTGCACTTTAGTTGGTGGTCAAGAAGGTCAAAAATTTCCTGAAATGGAGGAGTGAAAGCAAAGTAGAAACTTGCCTAAGGACTACATTTCTTCAATCATGTGAAGAGTAGATATTAATCCAATCATGGTAAATTTAACGCAGTAATTCAAACATATATATATATATACATAGTATCTGAAAAAAGTAAATTTTGACTGCTTATATTTGGTAAAGTACTTATTAATGAAATCAAAAGTAGCTACAAAACTTGAGTACGCAATTTATAAGTCGTATATAATTGAAAATGAAATTAAAATAACATATCACTTTTACATATATTATAATATACACTTTATATATAGAGTGTATATAAATTCTATATATAATTAAATATATACATATATTTATCCACACTATGTATAAATTAATACATTATTTTTGTGAGAATTCGATTATGTAATTTATGTACGTGTATTTCGGAAAGACCGATTGCTTCAGCCTTCAGCCAAGTTTTTAGGCCATAACCTACCTACAGCAAATTGGACTGCTCAATCATGTGCTTATTATTACTCTTCCCCAAAGTAAAAGCAAAAACATACCTATTTTGAACTGTTATTTTAGGTCAAAATTGGTAAAAGTACTGAAAATTTAAAACTGGTTTTGCTGATACCAATTGGATACTTCTGCCAAAGAGGCAAACACCAATTCCATAACTAATAAGTAATGTCTCGTATTGCTATATATATATGTATATATATATATATAGCATATATAACTCATATTTTTATTACGTTAATAACAAAAATTACTTATATAAATACCGTTTTTAATAAACAAATATAATAGGATGAGAGACTAAAAGCTTATCATTTGTGTGAGAGACTAAAAGCTTCAATTAAAACTGAAATCACATCACATGCTAGTCTCTTAATGGCCAAGAGTGTCCATTCCTTATTTAAACCCCTTTCAATTCCCTTCATTCCCCATCCACACAATATAATCAATTTTATTCTCTCGATCCCTCTACTTCTCTTTGAACCTGTCTTTCTCAATAACACCTTTTTTACCCTATTTCAAAAGACAACAACATATATTTCAATAATATGATGCAAAACACTTGTTTTAATAGACCACCAACAATGATAGTCCAAACTCTAAGTCATGAAGATCATGACTTAATGTTTAACAGTAAATGTATTTGGGTTAATGGTCCTGTCATAGTTGGTGCTGGTCCTTCAGGTTTAGCTGTAGCTTCTGGTCTTAAACAACAAGGTGTTCCTTTCATTGTTTTAGAAAGAGCAGATTGTATTGCTTCTCTTTGGCAAAAACGTACATATAATCGTCTCAAGCTTCACCTCCCTAAGCAATTTTGCCAATTACCCAATTTTCAATTCCCTGAGGACTTTCCAGAATACCCAACAAAGTATCAATTTATTAGCTATCTTGAATCTTATGCAAAACACTTTGATATAAACCCACAATTTAATGAGACAGTTCAATCTGCTAAATATGATGAGACCTTTGGCTTATGGAGAGTTAAAACCATATCAACAAACACTTTTGGCTCTCTCGAAATTGAATATATATGCCGGTGGCTCGTGGTTGCTACCGGAGAGAATGCTGAGAAAGTTGTGCCTCATTTTGAAGGATTGGAAGAGTTTGGTGGACATATTATGCATGCTTGTGACTATAGAACAGGCCAAGATTTTCGACATCAACGAGTACTAGTTGTTGGTTGTGGAAATTCTGGCATGGAACTCTCTCTTGATCTTTGTAGTTACAATGCAAGCCCTTCCATGGTTGTTCGAAGTTCGGTGAGTACAAGAAATTTATTCATACGTTAATCCAACGTGTGGAGATGCTCGTAAACGCTACAATACTATTATGTTTTATTAATGCGAGACTTTTATTTTTATCAATGCATAACTTGCTCTTCGTGTTAAAAGTTACATGAATTGAGAATAATTTCAAATTTCTAACATGTGCTTTATTGATTTTGATCCGCAGGTTCATGTTCTACCAAGGGAGACTTTCGGAAAGTCAACATTTGAATTGGCAATTGTATTGATGAAATGGTTGCCACTTTGGCTTGTTGACAAAATAATGTTGATTCTTGCTTGGTTGATTCTTGGTAATCTTGAAAAACATGGTTTAAAAAGACCATCTTTAGGTCCTTTACAGCTGAAAAACACAGAAGGAAAAACACCAGTACTTGATATTGGTGCATTACAGAGAATAAGATCTGGTGAGATCAAAGTAGTCCCTGGAATTAAGAGGTTTTCTCAAGGAAGAGTTGAATTTGTTAATGGAGAAATTATTGAGATTGATTCTGTTATTTTGGCAACTGGGTATAGAAGTAATGTTCCTTCTTGGCTCAAGGTTAGTATTGTTTATTAATCTATAATGGGAAGTTTCTATATTTAATTAAAGTCCATTTGACGGTTAATGAAGTCGGGTTTATGTCTTTTCACTTGTATTTTCTTTTTAATGGAATTTGATTTTTTTAATTTAAAAAAATAAAAAAATAATAATTTGAAAGTGCTAGTTAGTCCCCCTTTCCCCCAAAACATGACATAAGATGAAAGAAAACAAATTGGTCAGATTGTTAGTTTTGTTTGGTGGTTTTGTTTTGTCCTATTTACTAATCACCAAGGTTTGATACATAAATCCACCTACCTTATTACCACATTTGGAATTTGTACCGTAGAAAAATGTACCTATTCTTGTGAGTAATTTCATACAACCTCATATAACCTCGAGTGTGGTTATAACATTATTGATTAGATTTCATTAAAATAATTAGATTTCATTAAAACATATAAGATCGTTAGATGTATGACACATATGTAACATTGACACATTATTTTCAGAGTTTTATGTCTTTTTTTTTTATCTCATGGTCAGTTACTAACAGAGGTATGTAATTTTTGGATAATACAGGAAAATGATTTCTTTTCAGGAGATGGAGTTGCAAAAAATATATTTCTAAATGGTTGGAAAGGAAATGCAGGGCTATATGCAGTTGGGTTCACAAGAAGAGGTTTATCTGGTGCTTCATTAGATGCCATAAGAGTAGCTCATGACATTGCCAAGAGCTGGAAAGATGAAACAAAACAGAGAAACATATATGTCGCAGCTACACACCGCAGATGTATTTCACATTTCTAAAATCTAAATCTTGATTTTCAGATCAAACTTGTTCTGTTTCTTGTCACTTTGGAACATAAATATATTACATGCTACACACACGGACAGCCCTCTCCTAGACCTCTAAGAGACAGACCCAATATAGGAAAATAATTAAGTGTAATTTTGTACTAAGGAAGATGAGGCTTGTAGCTTGTTGATTAGAACACCAAAAAAAAATCAGAGAAGAGAAGAGCAAGAAGAAAGATTAGGGCTATTATTTTATTTGTAAGGAATTTTGTATGCATATTTTAATATTCTAGTCAAATGGAAAGATTCTCACTCTGCCTTTCTCTCATCCAATATCTATTATAATTTACTATATACATTGAGAAATTCTTATTATGTTCACTTGTTATTTTATGTAATATAAGTAACATTTTGTCTCTTAAATTATTTATAATAGCAGTGTATAGCTTGTATTTAGGTTATAATTAAGCCTTGTATTTAGAGTAATTTGTTCATCTTATATGAATTTTTTGAAAAATTTTAATTAATCATATTGTTACAATTATTTTTATTATTTTCATAATAAACGTGTATTAAATATACATTTTATTCTTATTATAAATTATAATTTATTGTTACTTTATCTATCATTAAAATTTTGACTTGTAACAAGTAACCACACAAAAAATATTAAAGAACTACAAAATTTTTGAAAGTAAAAACAAATTAGTGATAAATTTAGGCAAATGTACACAGTGTATTTTCTTGAGTATGAATTAGAAATCATTCCATTAATGTTTATGCTAATTAATTCATATTTCAAGAATCTTTTGAGAAAAAACAAATATTGTAAAGAGTTATAAGATCTTTAAAAGTAAGAAATTACTAACATGCAAGTTCTAGCTAAAATGAAAATGTATTCTGAATTGTCACCCTGCACACAAACTAGTCTTCCTGATCATAAATAAATTTGATGGGTTCCCAGATCCCAGTCCCATTCTGATCCACACAGAGCCCAATAATTATATTGGGTTGGGTCCTATGTCTATCATATGGTCTATATCCCAATATCTAAATAAATAAATAAATAAATAAATAATAATAATAATAAGTGAACAAAACTAAATGAGTTCCATGTGGAAACAGGTTTCACACTCTTTTGTCTCCATGTGCAAGGATACATATATAAGAAGAAAGAAAAAAAAGAAAAAAATCAAAATCTTATTTTGTACCGTGCAATTATTATGAATAATTTGTAGTCACATGACATATGTAATATAGTTCACGATATAAAAAATAATATAAAAATAATTATAAATTTATACGATATTTATTAAATATGAGATTTTTATCCAAAATATTAAGGTTAATTAAAAAAAATAATTTATTCTAATTATATATCTAATTTATTCTTTATAAATTTATAATATAAAATTCATTGATACACACAATAATCTCCTTAAACAATAACATCCCAAACCATAACCCAATATCAAGAACCATTAATTTAATAACATCTTTTTTTTCAATCAAGCATGCACACTCTATTGAGTGAACTAACATCGTAAAAAAGGATGCCAACTCACACATCGAGAATCCAATAAATGTACGATAATATCATGAAATTTCAATCACGATCCAATAAGAGCCCAATATTTGTTTAGATTTGAGCCACATACATAGCCTACATCCATCTACTTTTATCTCAAGAATCCACCTTATATGCACCCTTGTAATGCAAATTATGAATGAGGGAGAGGACGGGCAATGACAATTATGTTAATAACCATAATCATCACACATCAATTTTGAATACATTTGGTCAATAATTATCGATTATGAATTGGTAGCAGTTTTCGCATGATTTAATCATATTTTTTATTTTTTAATATTTATTCAAAAATATATTTAGTTTTAAAAAATTAAATGTTAACATAAATTTTACTTTATTATATATTTAAAATATTAACATTATTTTTTATTTTTTTTAACTATTTAGTACCTATTTTTAAGTTAAATAAAAAATGTAAAGTAAGAATAAATAGAAATTAATCTAATTATATAAAGTATTTTGCATTATATTATTAAAATTATATTTTTTATATAATTATAAATATATAAAATAATAATAGGATATATATTTTAATTAAGCATATTTTTTGTATTATAATAACTGTATTCATCATATGTCTTATTGATTATTGTTATTTTCGTAAAAAAAAATTATTAAAATTTTAAAAATAATTTTAATTTTAATTATCTACAATTAAAATATTTAATTTATATAGTAAATTGAATTTACTCCATGTTGGCTATGGATTCCCATGTAAATTAAAATTAAACTATTCAGAAAAACAATACATTTTAATTTTATATTTAATTTACTCATATATTTTATTGTGTGATTAATTCGTTCATCCATCAATATTAACACTTCTCTTTGTCAGGTAGTTTCGATATCTTTCAGAAAGATAAAATATAACAGTTACTTTTAAAGATTTTCAAACCATTAAAATCTGTGCGAGAAAAACCTAATTTTTTGTTGTCTTTATCATATTTAATATAAATTTTAAAATTATAAAAAAAATACTAATTTTATTGGCATAAAAAATATATATTGGAGACAAACGGATGCTTTTATCATTTTATAGATTTATATTAAATGTAGCATCAACACAACAAAAAAAGACATAGTAATAAACCCATTTCTTTTAAATTATTAATTAAAATTAAGTAAGATAAACTAAAAAAAATTAAATAATAAAATTAAATGTGATAATAAAATAAAAAGTTTATTTAATACAAATTTTAATATTATAATAATTAATGTGATAGTTAATTATTATTTAAAAAATAATTCTTATTATTTTAACAAATAATTATCTTATACATTTATTATAATTATATTAAAACTTGTATCATAAATAATTACTCATAAAATAATAATAATAATATAAACCACTATTATAAGGATAGAAACAGTGATAACTTATTGTTAAAATAGTTTTTGTTAGTATGTAACAAAATTTTTAATTTTAAAAAATTTAATTATTAAATTATATATATATATATATATATATATTATTTTAAAAAAATTATCTAAAATCAACCACTCTTTTGATAAAAAAAATGAAATTCATAATAAAATATTGGTTTTACGTTAAGGTATTTGTTTGGTATGAAAAAGTTTACTATTATCATCTAAGATTGATTTATCATGATAATAGAATATTGTATAATGATAAGTCTCAATTTTAAACAATCTTAATAAAAAAAATTGTGATAAAACATTGATATGGTGTGACTCAGTAGTATAATAATAATATAATATCTTATTAGAAAAATAATAATACTTACTTCAGATTTTAATAAAAACATAAAATCAACTTAAATGTAAGCGTAACATTAATTCAATAAATCACTCTATCATTTTTTCCCAGATGCGTGAGTATCCTCCGAGAATGGAAAAGATAAACTAATTCAATTTCCAAAGAGTCTGACAGAATTTGATATAACCAGTATATCCAAATTCCTATACGATGATTCAAACCTACCAACATTTCCTTTGCTCGAAAGATGTTTAACTTTAAAATCTCTAAAACCCATTAAATTATATGAACTCATAATATCAGTTACTGCTTCATTTTTATTTTAATATTTATAATTATTTTAATTATATTGCTTAAATAATATTATTATTTTTATTAATTCAATTTTTATTATCATTTTAATTTTTATTACATTTTTGTTGTATGATTAGTCAATGTAAAAGAACTTTTCTTATTAGAACTCTTAAAAAATGAGAGAATTTTAATCCAAATTTCAATTCTTAAACACTAAATCTTATTTAAGAAATAATAATTTTAACTTTAAACTTTAATCCATAAATATAACCTTAAATCTTAAAACACAAATCTCAAAATCCTAAACGTTATTTAGAAAAATAATAATTTTGACATTAAACTTTAACCCACAAATTTCAAATTCTAAAATCCTAAACGTTATTTAGAAAAATAATAATTTTAACCTTAAACTTTAACCTTAAAATTCTAAATTTTAAAATCTTAAACCTTATTTAGAAAAATAATAATTTTAACTCTAAACCTTAATCTATAAATATAACCTAAAACTCCAAAACCCAAAAATCTCAAAACTCAAAATCTAAAATCTCAAACCTTAAAACCCTAAACCCTATTTAAAAAAAATAATTTTAATAATATATTTTATTTTTAAGTAATAATTATTTAAAAAAATAATGATTTCAATAATATATTTTATTTGATAAAAAAATAATAATTAAATGATATTATTTAAATTTTATTGAATATAAAAATAATAAGAAAATATATAATGTTTTTTATTCAATTAACGTTCTGAACTAAAAATTATAATATTAATTTTTTTTAATTTAAATAATTAAATCAAATAAAATTATTTCTTTTTCGTTCCATTACATTATTATTCTCGATTTAATTCGATAAAGCAAAACCCATCTTACATGTAAATTTCGTTGATCACTGTTCACTATTTCCCAACAAAAAGCAATTAAGTTAAAAGGAGACAACTATTACTTGTATCATCTACTAGTTTTAGCAGGATAAGGAAAAAGAATCTACTAGTTTTACAACGTTCAGAAAAGGGTGGCTGACAATACATTTTTTTTAATTATGTTAATTAAAATAATTTAATTTTTATTATATTTTTCCGATCAATTATTTATTTATTTATGGTTCTCTCATTTTTTTCAATTGATGTTAACTTATCAATTATATAAATTATCTTTATTACAGTCAAATAAAAAAATAAATTAAATTTTCATTAAAAAAATTAATAATTTATTTTGTGCACACTTTTTTATAATAAAAGAACTACGTTATAATAAAAATAATAAATAAATTATTATAAAAAATAATAAATAAATTAAATTATTTTAATTGACGTAAACCTAAGTGTGATCTTGTAATTAAAAAAAATGAGAATTTCTCTACAGGGTAAAAACAAAGTAATGAAGACAACCCATATGAACACCCATGCTGTTTTGAATAAACAGAAAACATAAATTATAACTCAATGACCCAACTTCTTCAACACCACACACTCTTATCTTGAGAAAAGAAAAATGGATAAAAAGGAAGAAGAGAAAAATGGGATAATAGGCTCAAATCTGATCATATAACAGGTTTAATATCTGCAGAATTTTTCTATCCAAACAAAAGGAAAGAAGCAAAGATTGACCGCTTGAGTTTTGCACTATCTACAGCCTACAAAATAAATACTACAACTGTATTTTTGTCAATTCCCACCCGAATGTCATAGGTTTTCATGAAGCTCTGCAACCTTTTACTTAGACATCACTATTACCAAGAGGGAAAAACACATGGGTGTGCCAAGCCCATTCCTCACTGCTTTAATTAATTGAATTCTTTCCTCTATATATGTTATACGGAAATAAAATGTTTTATATTACAATTATAATTTACATAATAATTTTGTATCCAATATAATTAGTTAAGATTCGATTATAATTATTAATAATTATTTTTCATATAATTTGATATTTCTATCAAATTTGTGATATATTGATTCAATTTTACTATTATCTTCGTGAGCAAATGGTGAGCAAATGGTTAGAAATAATTATCAATAACCAATTAACAGAATAATAGTCACAAGAAGAGTAACCGAAGTGCATGAGTTAAATGATATCATAGCACTAACAGTGTCATCTTTAGTTAATCATTTGAAGGCTCAAAACTCACTAGCGAGTATAAACTAAGTCTAAGATTCAAGAGTGTCGTGTGTGTTTTATGGAGGAGCTTATTTATTTGATAATTTTCCAAATAATCCTGAATCATTATTCTATGTGAGGAATGTGAACCAAAATAATAATCCATACTCGAACACATATAACCTAAGATGAAGACAACATCCAAATTTTTCTTGGAGTAATAACAACAATCAAGGTGGTAATCAATTCAACCATCAATCATTTCCATCACCTGGTTTTCAACAACCACAACAATTACAAGCCCAAGAGAAGAAAACACTTACTGAGGATAATACAAATGCTTTAATGAGGATAATGAAAGACTCTATCCAATCAGTAAATATAAAAGTGTCCACTTAAGAGGCTTCAATTCAAAATTTGGAGAACCAAGTGGGGAAACTTGCTTAGGCTATAAATCAAAGGCCTCAAGCTAACTTTCCAAGTGACACAATTGTAAACCCACAAAGAGAAGGTAAGGATCAGTGCAATGCCATAGCCTTACAGAGTGGTAAAACTTTAGAACATGAATATAAGATAGAAAAGGATGAGGAGAAACATGAAATTAACAAGGATGATGAGTAACTAGTAGATAAAGAGAGCACTAAAAAGGAAATAATTCAGCCACAGAAAAACAACATTTACAAACCCATTACTCCTTTCCCTCAAAGATTACAAAAGAAAAAGCAAAAGTTAGATACATAGTTTTCAAAATTTCTTGATGTCTTTAAGAAGCACATAAACATACCATTTGTAGAGGCACTTGAACAAATGTTATTTTATGTCGAATTCATGAAGAATATACTATCAAAGAAAATGAGGCTTAAAGATCATGAAACAATAACCTTGACTAAAGGTTGTAGTGCCATCCTGGATAGAAAAATGCCATAAAACTAAAAGATCCAAGCAGTTTTGACATCCCTTGCACTATTAGAAACATCTGTTTTGGCAAGGCACTATATGATTTGGGTTCTGGCATTAACCTTATGCCATTATTAGTTTTTCAAAGACTAAGGGTTAGTAAAGGCAAACTCATTTCAATAACATTGAAAATAGTAGACATGTCAATTAAAAGACCCTAGGGTATGGTAGAAGATGTGCTCGTAAAAGTAGAAAAATCCATCTTTTCGACAAACTTCTTTATGTTAGACATGGAGGAGGACCGTGACATTCCTATTACACTTGGTTATCCATTCTTAGCAACTGGAAGAGTACTCAATGATATATAAAAAGGTGAACTTACAATGAGAGTGCAAGATGAACAAGTAATGTTAAAAGTGTTTAAAGCATCTGAACCCCTTGATATTGAAAATGTTGATGAATGCTTAATGATAAATGTCATTGATTGTGGGAAAAACATAAAAGAATCTATTGAGTCGTCCACACTTAAGACTGTTACACATTATGCTATGAACAAGGACATAAACTCACCAGAAAACAACTCAACTTGATTTAACTTTGAAAGTATAGAATTGAAGGTTGATATTGTAAACTGTAAGAACTTTTTGGAGGACGCGCCTCTCATGTGTGTATCAAAGGCAATTATGGAAAATTTTGAGATAGGATCTAAGCTCAAACCATTAATTGAAAGGCCAAAAAATTTAGACCTCACACTTTTACCCTCTCATCTAAAAGTGAAAGAGTCTAATAGATAGGTGAAAAAGATGCTAGAAATATATAAATTGGATGAGTTACTATGGAATGCTTATAAGAATGCCAGAAGGTTCAAAGAGAAAACAAAAATATGGCATGAGAAAAGAATTGAGCACCGTGTTTTGCGAACTAGAGTGTAAGGTATCATTGAACAAATCAAGACTCCAATTGTTTCTAGGCAAACTCAAAAGTAAATGGATACAAAGGGATGTGCCTTAGGACTTGATATGACCATCTAGTCAAGGACGTTAAATGTGACACTGGTTTGGAGGAAACCTAATGTTATTTACTTATATTTTCATTGTTTTTGGTTCTAGTTGAATAAATATGGAGAGCAATGACACAAGAAGAATGAGCATTTCAGCGACATATGTGGTGTGTCATGATTAAGGAAGTTTTCTTTTCTTTTACCTTTTTATATTTATATGTGCACATTGGAGACAATGTGTAATTTAAGTTTGGAGGAGGGAACTTCATTCTCTGCATTTTTTTACCATGCATTTTAATTTTTTAGGAATTGTTTTAGGGAATTTGTTTATTTTTAGGATGTTTTAATCATGATTTGGGTAAACATTGATAAATTTATGGAAACTAAATACATGCATGCTTGATATGAAACTTATGAACTCAATGATAAAAATTGATTATCATGACTAGGATAAGGAATGTAACATACTTGTTAAAATACTTACATTAATCATGTGATATGCTTGTTAGTTTTGATTGGATTGATTCAAATTTTTATGCACATGTTCATGATTGATTTTGGTGTTCTTATTGAGAGAAAATTTGTAGTGAGTTATATGAGTTAATGAGATCTACCATGTTTTATAATCTATTTGATCATCCCTTGAGGCAAAATTCTGAATAGTATTTAGCAAGAGAAATGATTTATTCCTTATTTGGATTGGTTAAGTCTTTCAAGAAAATCCATGTTAATATCTATAGTCACCCATTTGAGCCTTACAAAGAACCATTCATATCTTTAAGCCACATTTTATGCCTAAACAATAAGCATTACCTTTATCCTTGTACCTTTAGCTTGTATGAAAAGAAAAAAATGCAATCATGTGTTATGCTTAGATTAATGTGAAATGTAATGCACCCTATAAAAAAAGAATGAGAAAAAGAAGAAGCAAAACTCACAACACAATTATCCCTCTAAAGAAAAAGAAAATAGAATTGAAAATATGTTTGTGGGTGTTGTAAAGTTACAATAAAGAAAAACAAAAATATGTGGAAAAAAAGAATATGAAAAGAATGACCAAAGATGATGCATTGAAATATCAAGTTGAAGCTCAATTGCAGTTAAACAGTGCATGATGAACAAAAAGAAAGCTATGGTGTGGAAAGAGCTTAAATGTATTCATTTATTGACTCCCACCTAAGCCTTACATTACAACCATGTAAAATCTTTATTGATCTTTAGCTAAGTGCATATTTATATTAGTGGAGAGAGATGTGAAAAATAGACTTATGAGACTTGTTCTAAGATTGAATTGATTAGCATACTCGTATAGGTTGATTTAATATATGCATTGGATGATATCATGTGTAGCACACACACACGAATTAATTTTTCAAAAACCTACCATATCCTTGTATTGATGGAACATTGATTGATGAATATGTGAACTTCCTTATCATAAGATTGTACGATTTTTGAGAAATATGTATGTTCTAATATAAGTATATTTATGAATATACTACCCATATCATTTTATTAAGTTATACTTGGTTTTACTTGAGGACAAGAAAATAGTTAAATTTAGGGGTGTGATGACTCTATGAAAGAAGAGTCATTAGCATACTTTTTTACTTAATATTTACTTGTTTTATTCAATAAATAGTATTTTGGGGCTAAAAGCATTAAAATATAATTTTTTTAGTAAAAAGGGGTAAAAATATAAATTTTGGGATTTTTTTGGATTTTTTACAAATTTTAACGTAGGGCTAATCAAAAGCTGCCACGTGGCCTACCACGTAAGCAGAGGAGCTAACTCGGTAAGCCACATGGACACCATGAGAGTAGTGACAATGAATCATAAATCACCACATGTGAGGAGAGATGAATCGCATGCCACATGTCGACACAACGTTCAATCTGAGTTCAAAGCACGGTCAAACCATTAAGTCACGTGTCGTCATATGATTGCTCCTTGTGTTCCATCTATACGCCACGACATTCATTACCGCGAACCACGTTGCATCGTGTGGCACTAACTCAGCATGCGTTGAATTACATCGGTCTCCCATGGAATGCGTTGTGCTTTGATTCACCTAGTTAATTCTATGTGTCACGTGTCGCGTTGTGATTGGATAACAATGCTAATTTTTCTTGTTTTGATCTCAAGCCTTGATATGAAGCTGATCTGATGGTTCAAACCATATCTTAGCTATATTTAAGCCCCTAATCACCCTATAAACGCTAATGAGCCACCATTGGCATAATTTTGATAAGTTTTTAGAGCTAAAATGAGAGAAAAATACAGAAAATTTCAAAGAGAGATACAATTTTGGTGGAGATTCAAGAGGAGATTAACACTACAATTCAAAAGATTGATTGTATTTCTTCTTTTACTATTTGCTTTATCAATTTTTATGTTCTTCTTTATGAAAAATATAAGCTTTATGAACAAAATTATGTATAGTTAATTTATTAATCTAGGGATCTTATGAACCCAATTTTTACCATGTGATGATCTAATATTTTATCTCAATTATAAGTTTAATTTAATTATATTATCTAATCTGATTTTTATGCCATTAATTGTTTGGTCAATAATTTATCTATAAAGATAATTAAATAGATTTAAGAGAATTATTTAATTATTTATCTTGATTAAAAAATATGCATAATTTCTAGGCAGAGATATATGATTCTTATGTATGTTATCAATAATTGATGAACTGAATGAGTAGTATGCAATTTAATTTGATTAAATTAATTACTATATGGTGTATAGTTTACTTGAGAGAGAAATACATGCTAAGTTAGATTCAATTGATCATGTAATTAATTGATTGATAATTATATTTGAGGGATTTTAGTTATTCACATGTTTAGAAAATTGAGGGATTAAGTATTCCTAGATATTTTTCTCATATATCTTCTTAGTTACCAAATCTGATTTAATTAATTATTACTATTTACTTTTAGTTAATTTAATTTTGCTTCCAAATATCACTGCTACAAAAAATAGGTATTAAAGTCGGTTCGTTGAATCGACTTTAAATTTGTTTTGTTTTTTTTATAAAATTTACTCATTTTTTATTATACTCAAATTAAAACATGTATTCGATCACTAAATAATAGCAGGAAAAAATAAAATCAGTTTAACAAATAATTTAAATAATACAAATAATTGAAAAATAAAATATTAATTAATAGTAGAAAAATTACCATGGTGTTATTCTATATTATTCAAGATCATCATATTCTTCTTATTATGTTATAATACAAACCTACATATATAATACAAAAATCTATACACATAAATAATAACACATAATAATAGAAATACAAAATTTATACACATAAATAATAACACATAATAACAGAAAAAATATGAATAATAAGTGTGTAGGATTAATAGAAATACTTACAAGAGTAAATGAAGTGACAAAGGAAATGAAGAAAAAATCGTGTTTTGTAAGTGAGAAATAGTATAAATATTTTGAGTATTTTCTCAAAAAAATAGGGGATCTAAAAGATTAGTTAGAGAGGAAGAAAACTCACTAACTCGCGCTAGAATTGGTGGTCGTAGGTGGCCAAAAAATGAGAAAGAGTGAAGGAGAAGTGGAAGAGGTTTTGGGTTTTTGAGAGTTATACAGCATTTGGAATAGTTTTTGTCTGGGGAAGAAAGAAGAGAAAAGAATTTATCCACGTGTGTAGCGTCGGTTCTACGTGTCAACTGATGCTATCCACATGTGTAGCATCGGTTCCAAGTGTCAACTGATGCTACGCTACGTGGATAGCGTTGGTTGATGTGGTGAACCGATGCTACGCTATGTCCTACGTGGATAGCATCGGTTCTATACCGAACCGACATTAAATTCATTAAAAGTTGGTTTTTTCTAAAAACTGACTTTACATATCGACTTAAATACTCCTTTTTGTAGTAGTGTATAAAAAAACAAAAAAAATTAATTTTTATTTTTTTAGTTTTAAAAATTAATTTATAATAAAATAATCCCCTGGGAAAGATATTTTGTTATCAATATATTACTTGTTACGATACATATACTTACGTATTCATTGCACACATTTTTATGGCGAGTAGTGCCCAATAAGTCGTACGAGAGCTAATGGTTTGGAGATCTTAGTCTATGAAAGATATGAAAATGAGAAAGTTTGAGGTACGAAATGTCATGCAAACCCTTAAACACGGACCTTGTAACCCATAAATGTGATATGGTTTGAGAATTACAAGAGATACAGCATAAGATCCAACAATGAAATTGAAATTGGTTCTAAGAAATTAATATTCAGATTTTAAAGCACTTACCTTAACTCAATGGATATTACTCTCCAATGATTCAAGATAAAAAAAAATGCAACAATGTTTTCAAATCTCTTAGTAAGCTGGTTTTGAAAGGAACATGGAGCATTCAAGCTCTCAAATTTAATTGATTTGAAATCAAAATGTTTTAAGGATTAATTAAAAGAGGTTGTTGGGGCTATAAATGTATTTATAGGATACAAATAAAACCTTAAAAGGAAAGAACTCCTTGATCATTATAGGACACTCCTTAATCATTAAACAACTCTTGAATAAGCACATTCAAGGATTCCTTGAGTTGCTTCATCTTTGATCTCATGATTGGTCCACTTGGGATTTGTAACAGCATGTTATTCTCATCATCCCCCCTCTTCAAAAGAATTCGACCTCAAATCGCAACCTACATAATCAAAAGGAGAAAGATAAGAAATATTAAAATAAGTGTTGATATTATCCTCACTTGCATTAATCTGTTCAAGTACTTAGAATGGTCCATCCCCTCTAGGTTACAACTTAGAGCTTTGTTTTTAGGGAATCGTTTTTCCTCATATATACCCAAAACCAATCATTGAGTTCAAAAATGACTCTTTGTCATCCTTTTTTGGCCTTGAAATCATATTCCTTGTTCTTCATCTCAATACGTTCATGAATGTTTTCATGTAGCTTCTTTACCATTTCAGCTTTCCAAGTACCATCCAAGTCAGTTCTCTCTGAAATACACAATGGTAACAAATCCCTAAAAGTAAGTGGATTAAATCCATAAATAGTTTCAAAAGTAGAATGATCAGTGGTTGAATGCATACTCCTAGTATAAGAAAATTTAACAAAAGGCAAGCAATTATCCTACTTTTTCAAATTATTTTGTATCACCGTTCTCAGTAAAGTAGACAAAGTCCTATTGACTACTTTCGTTTGAGCATTAGTTTAGGGATAAGAAGCAGTAGAAAATAAAATTTTAGTTTCCAATTTAGCTCATAAAGTCTTCCAAAAATAACTAAGGAATTCAATATCCCAAGCAGACATAATGCTCTTGGAAACCCCATGAAGTCTAACAATTTCCCTAGAGAACAACTCTGCAATATTAGTTACATCATCGATTTTATGACATGCTATGAAATGTGCCATTTTAGAAAACCTATCTACAATAAAAAAAAATAAAGTCTCTACCCCTTTTTGACCTAGGCAGGCCTAAAATGAAATCCATAAAAATATCCACCTAAGGTGTACTAGGTATGGGTAAGGGTGTATACAATCCTTGGTGTAGGACCTTAGACTTAGCTTGCTTATAAGTAATGCATCTAGAACATAATATTTCTACATCTTGTCTCATTTTTGGCCAATAAAAATATTCATTCAGAGTTTTCAAAGTCTTCTCAATACCAAAATATCCCATTAAACCTCCCACATAGGCCTATTTAACTAAAAGTTCATGCATAGAATAGTTGGGTATACACAATTGATTTTTTTTAAATAAGTACCCATCTAACTTGTAAAACTTTTCAAAAGTAGTTTTATCACTTGGATTGTAAATAGCAGAGAAAACATCATCATTGTCATATATTTTTTAATATATTCAAATCCTAACAGTCTAATATTTAATGTGGAAAGTAAGGCATACCTCCGAGAGAAAGCATCAGCTATGAAATTTTCCTTACCTATCTTATATTGAATAATATAAGGGACCTTCTCAATTAAATCAATCCATTTAGCATATCTTCATTTCAACTTACCTTGGCTTCTCAAGTGTTTTAAGGACTAATGGTCCGTGTGAATGACGAATTCTTTCTACCAAAGATATTGTCGCCATGTTTCAAGTGTCCTACTAAGGTATAGAGATCCTTGTCATATATTAGGTAGTTAAGAGCCATTTCATTGACCTTCACTAAAATAAGCAATAGGTCATAGTTCCTGCATCAAAATAGCTCCTATACCTAGACCAAAAGCATTACACTCAACCTCAAATGTTTTAATAAAACTAGGTAATGCTAAAACAAATGCATAACATAATCTATATTTTATTATGTTAAAAGCTCTTTCTTCATCCTTACCCCACTTAAATTCTTCAATCTTTTTAATAATCTCAGTTAAAGATGCTATTAGAGTACCAAAATCCTTAACAAATCTACAATAAAAACTAGCCAATCTAAGAAAACTCCTTACCTCGGTAACAGACTTAGGTGTAGGTCATTCCCTAATAGCTTTCACCTTCTCCTCATCCATCTTAACACCTTTAGAGCTAACAAAAAAACCAACAAAAAATAATTTATACATACAAAAATAACACCTTTTCAAGTTAGCAGACAACTTTTACTTTCTTAATACCTCAAGCATAAAAATCAAATGTGAAACATACTCTTCTAAATTTTACTATAAATGCACAAAAAACATGATTCATGTCTCATAAAAGTACTAGGTACATTTTTTAATTCAAAGTACATGACTAACCATTCATAACATCAATTATTAGCCTTAAATGCAGCTTTCTATTCATCACTCTCTTTCGTCCTAATTTAATAGTATCTATTTTTCAGATCAATTTTAGTAAAAATACAAGAACCATAAAATTCATCTAACATGTCGTCTAACCTATGAATATGATGTCTATACCATAATTTTGTTGATGGTTCAACAATCAACACACATCTAACTTGAACCATCCTTCTTAGGAAAAAGTAGCACTCGAATACACATGGACTCAAGCTTTCCCTCACTTGACCTTTAGTCAAGTACTCTTGAACTTTCCTTTGAATCTCTTTGGTTTCTTCTGGGTTGATTCTATATGTTGGATGGTACGAAAGGGATACTTCTAGAATGAAGTCAATTTGATACTCAATTCCTCTAACTAGTGGCATACCATAAGGAATCTATTTAGAAAATACATCTTTAAATTCATGCAACAAAGAAACAGTAACATTGGGAAAAGAAACATTAAGGTTGTCAGTTGAAAAATTAGCCTCCTTATGCAAAATTGCAAGTATGGATTGTTATGCAAAATTAGCTCGCTTTACCTCACTTGCCCTAACGTAAAAGCTCAAATTGTTTTCCCTTTCTTTCCCACTCTTTTCTTCTTCTTCTTTCTCCTTTATTTTCTTTCACTCTTTTTCTTTTTATTTTCCACTATTTTCTTTCTCCTCACTCTTCTCTCTTTCTTTCTCTTTTCCAATCCTTTCTTTTTTCTTTCATCATCTTTAATTTTTTATCAAAGACTTGTTTAGGAGTAAGAGGTGCACATTTTATATTTCTACCATCATACACAAAAGAGTACTTGTTCTTATATCTATCAGGTGTAACCTTTCTATCATATTGCCATGGCTTACCAGTTAAGATATGCTTAGCTTACAAGGGTACCACATCATACAACAACTCATCTTGGTACTTTGAGATATAGAAAGACACTGATACTTGCCTATTTACACTTCTCCACTATTATTCAACCATTGCAACTTATAAGGTCTAGGGTCTTTAATCATAGGCAACCCTAACTTCTCAAGTTGGGTAGTACTAGCTACATTAGTGCAACTTCCCTTATCAATAATGACATTACATATCTTGTTGTTCACATGGTACCTTGTATGGAAAGATTGTTTCCCTATGTTGTTCAATTTCATCTTCTTTGATTTGAACACTTAAGGTTCTCTTTGTCACAAGTGCCTTACCATCCAAGGAACCTATTTCTTCATCACCAGCATACTCTAGTGATGACATTTCTTCATCTTTATTCTCGTCACTAGTTCCCACCTCCCCATTTTTCTTTGTGTTATTAGTGCTCTTTTGTTTGGACATTGAAAGCCTATATGACCCTTACCAAGACAATAAAAATACTTAAGATCAGGGTATGATTTGTGGATTCGAGTTTACTTTTATCCTTGCTAGCTTCCATCTCTTTGGCATTGAATGGTTTGAATCTAGGTTTGGAACTAGTTCCTTTATCCTTTTTTCTAATTAGACTTCCACGGTGTAGTAGGATTTGATTTTTGTGTAGAAGGGCTTGCCTTTGGTGGTTGTGACCAGTAAATTCTTTTTCTTATTTTCCTCTCCACTTTAATTTCCATATGGACTATATCTTCCAACTCTACATAATGATGAAGTTTCATAACATTGGTAATATCTTGATTCAACCCACTCAAAAACCTAGCCATTATGGCTTCCTGATCCTCTTTTACATTATCCCTTACCATGGCCACCTCCATCTCCTTATAATACTCATCTACTATCTTAAATCCATGATTAAGTCTTTCCAATTTTTTGATACAACTCCCTATTATAATAGCTAGAAACAAACCTCTTCCTCTTGATAGCCTTCATGTCTTCCCAACTATCAATTGGCCTTTCATGTTTCCTTCTCTTACTAATCACTAATTGATCCCACTAATTTAATACATATCAGTAAATTCAATGATAGCAAGTTTTACCTTTTTCGCTTCAGCATAGTTGTGGCACTCAAAGATATATTCCACCTTTTTCTCCCACTTCAAGCATAACTCAAGGTCATTATTTCCTTGGAATTGTGGCATCTTCATTCTAGTGCTTCCTAAATTTCTATCAACTCCATCATATGGCCTAGATGGTGGTCTCCCCATACCTCCCTTATCATTTCTACCTCTTCTATTTCTATTTCTTCCTTCCATAAGTACCTTTTCTTCTTCCTCCTCAAAATCTTCTTCCCAATTGTCATCTTTGGGCTCTTCCTCTACAAAAGTTTTCCTCTCTAACCCCCTAACATTTAGGATTTCTTATGGCACTCCTTGTTATAAGGTGACCATGGTGGTTTCTTGCCTCTCCAACCTCTCATCAATATCCATCATTACTACATTCATCCTTTCAAAGGATTGTTACAAAGCCCTCATTATGAATGTTTCATCCGTTCTTTCTTTGCGACTCTTTTTATTGGACATTATGTAACAATTAGCACAAGAAAAATGTTAATAATAAAAGTTATTAATCCTCTCCACTACCTCTCGTGTTTAGCATTCAGGTGATTACTAAAGAGCTCTTAACTCCTAAGAAAACCAAACCATTCAAGTATTTCAAACAATTGTAGAATTTGCTATCACAAATGATAGTTAACAAATATCCAAAGAGTTAAAGCACAATGGAAACAAGCTCAAGATGTCTTATAAATCCTAACATTAGAATAAAAACGAATTGAAACAAAAAGAAATAGCAAAAAAAAAGTACATTAATTGCTCAAGGAAAATTTTGAGGATACAAATGATACTTTAATAATAACAAAGTAGAGTTCTTGGAATTTAAAACCTTTGAATAATTATATAGGACGACATATGTTGAAATTTTGAGGGATATTTTGGAATATATATATGGTCTCTTTTTTTATAATTTTCAATCCTTTATTTTTATTTTATTTTTCCTTCTTATTTTTAAATATGAGATATTTACAATATGTAAATAACACAGAAATTGAAGAAACTCGAAAAATTATGAAAAACAAATCTGGGAATTAAATTACTATAAAAATTGAACCTAACATAAATAATTTCTAGTAAATAACATAGAAAAATACCATAAAATAATTTAAAAGGGAAGAAAAAATTCTAGGATTTTGACCCTAAAATGTTTGCATAAAAGAACCCGCATCAATTTTTTTATATCAGGAAATTAAATGCAAGAACTCAAAGAAAAAAGAATGAAAATAAACGAATAAGAATCTAAAATTAATAACGTAGGACTCTAATACCAAATGATGCGAACCTATGAACATGGACCTTATAACCCCTAAATGCGATACAATTAGAGAACTACAAGAGACACCACCTAAGACACCACAACGAAATTGAAATTGACTCCTAGAAATTAATATTCAGATTTTAGAGCACACATCTTAGCTCAGTGGATATTAGTCACCAATGATTCAAGATGAAAAAAATGCCACAATGTTTGCAAATCTCTTGATAAGTTGGTTTGGGGAGGAACATAAAGCATTCAAGCTCTCAAATTTGATTTAAAATCAATATGTATTAATGATGAACTAAAAGGATAACTAGGGCTACAAATGTATTTATGGGATATAAAAAACCCTAAAAGAAAAGAAATCTCCATCATTGGATTGTAATGAATGGTCAGGAAAATACATAGAAAATACACTTCTCACGGTAGCAACAAATCCATGCTGGAGTGCCCGTACCACTGCCCAAAAGCCAAAAATTAGCCCAAGAAACCATGCTGTGGTGGCAACAAATCCATGCAATGGTACCCATGATCTTCCTTAAAATTCTACTTGAAATGCTATATTTGCCTTTACCTTATTCACTGACTCCTTCTATGCCTTGTGTTCCATTTTTGGCACTCCTGGACTATGATTCAACTCCTAAATAAGCCTATTCAAGACTTAGTTGAGTTGTTTCATTTTTGATTTCATGCTTGATCCACTCAGGGTTTTTAATTGTTTGTTATTTTAATCAAAATGGAAACATCATCTATATATGGGTGCAAAAAAGGCTTTTTAAGGTGCACCTAAAGAAGCAACTATGACATTACATGTCATATAAATAGTTTTAGATAATTTGTTTTTGAATTGTTATGATTTGACGTGCAGATACAAGTTGAAGATCAAGAAATGATTTTTTTTCTTTGCTGCTTGAGCCATATGGTTCATTGCTGTCTTCACTACTTAATAGAAAGATCACATTAATGGTGGATGAGATGTTGATAAATCTCTTGGAAACTGGTAATAAAAAGCCCCTACCTAGTTGTACACATGAAGATTTTCTTGCTACAAAGGGTGATTCAAGAGTAAACTTAAATGTTGGAAGAAAATGATCTTGGAAAAGAGATCAAAGTATAGATGAAAAATGGTTCATGCCTCGGCAAAGATGTGACATTGAGTATTACTATTGTCACAAAAAAGAGCACATCAAAGGTATTGTAAAGAAAGATTGAAGACCATTTTATACATTGATGAGAACAAAAAAAAAGGTCCTAAAGAAGCAAAGGTAATTGGAACTTATAATATCAAGAATGATGTAATTTGTGTGACAATAGATGATGGTTTTTGAGATTATTGGATTCTGCATTCGGCTTGCTCGTTTAACGCATGTGCCAACAAGTAGTTGTTTGATAGGTACAAATATTGTGATGTTGGTCATGTTTTAAAGGCTAATGGTTTAAGAAGCAAGGTCGCCAGTATGGGTATCTAACGATGAAGATTGATGGGCTCAAAATAGACTATCAAATATTTAACCTTACTTTTCTTAAAAATGTGTTCGTAGTAATATAAGAGAAGTAAGGGTCATTATTCACAAAGAATTGATAAAATTGAACTTATTAATTACTAGCATAAAAATAAAATCCTAAGTGTCACAAAAATAAATAAATGGGGTTTTTGAATATTTTTACAGAAAATAAAATAACATAAAAAAAGAAAATAACAAAAAGTATGCTTTTCGAGATCAATAGGAGAAACATGTAGTTACTAGATTATCCTTGTTACTAGATTACAATCTAATTTATCATGTTATAATTCACTTAGTTTTCAAGACCTAAATTTATTACATAATTTTAGAACCCTTTTTAATTCCTCAATTTTACCTTCAAAATTTTAAATTTGTTTAAAATTCTTTACTTTTTCTTACTTTATAATTACCAACAATTCAATTATTAATTAACTTAACTCATGAACAATATAGAACTATAACTAGTAGATTTAATTCAATTGTTACATTATAAAAAAGTAATAATTAAATTAGATAAAATTAAAACCGTTGACAATTTCTAACATAAGTATTTAATTTCCATTGTAATAAAAATTACAACTTGCTATTTTAATTACAAAAATTAGCAATTTTATATTCACTTCATAGTCTAGCAATAAACAAAAGTAATTATCAGACTAATTGCAGACCCAGTTCAAGAATTAGCATGTTTTGATATTCAAACACATCAAGAAATTAAAAATTAATTTTTTAATTAAACCATAGCATAATCATAATCTAGGGTTTAGAATTACCCATCACAACAAACTGATTAACTAGACATAAAATTAAAAAAATTTAAAAACATAACTAAAAAATTCATAATTATTAAGAGAAGGGATAGACGATAATCTCATTGTTTTGATGAGAAAGTGAAGCCAAATGAATCAGTTACACCAATCTTTAACCTTGTTCTTGAATCACCCATAAAAAATACTTTAAGAAAGATTCAAAATAATTTTCCTCTAAATTTTCTTGGATTTTTGGTATGGATTCCATTTGATGAGGGTTGTTTAGGTATTTATATGGGAAAATAAAGTTTTTTAGCTCATATTAAATCTGGACCTTGAATGATGCAAAATGGACTTAGATTCGCTATGCCATGTGTCTTGGAGTGATAAAACGATTGTTAAACAGTTAAAATGCATTCAAAGACATTATGCATGTACGCTAGGGAGAGTGCATCACATGCTCTTGATGTGGTAGGATATGAAGGGGAGTTGCATTATAAGTGCCATTTGTGCGAGGTTGGACTACGAAATGCCCTAATGGGGCTAGATGAAAGACGTGTCACCACATGTCATAGTTTTATGATGGACATATGGCATAAGGGTTTTACAATGAAACTGAATGTGTTGGGACTTTCTAAATACACATCCATATAATTTTTAAGTTAATCCACCAGATCCAAAAATTTCTAAAACATTCATAAAATTTTTAGAAAAATCTCAAAAATTCTAAAAACTAATATTTTCTCATAAAATATAAAATGAAAAATTATATCACATGAAAACAATAAAATAAGTGTAAATATAGAACAAATAATAATTATAAATATGTATAGTTTATCTTTTATGAAAGATGTTTGATGAAGTTTTTTGGACATTAGGTGATGTAAGTACGTACACAACTTAAGAAAGAATTTGGTTTCGTTGAATAGGTTGGATATTTTGGGTTATAATTTTTGCTAAGAATTGAATGTATGGAGGTTAACATGTAGCAAAGGTTCCTTGTTTATTATGAAAAGGAAAAGGAGATGTAGATTGCATAAGTTTATTATGGATTCCGTTCAAGCTAGAGCTACAACCACCATTAAAAATAAAGTAAATGTTAGTAAAATGTTGAGCTTGAAATCTTGTATGAATGATGAAAATATGAGGCAAGAAAAATTAGTCAAGTTTAATGAAGATGTTACAGTTTTTGATGGTATGAATATGTTATTAAAGGATTGCTAGAATAAGTTTGAGTAAGGTTGTATTGGGTTAAAGATGAAGTGATGAGTGCACCCTACTCGTAAATGGAATACATTGAGGACATGTGTGAACATGTATTGTTGGTAGCTTTATTCGAGCTAATGTGGTAATCTTTATGATAATTAAGTAGCTCAATGGCAACTAAAATACAATAAAAATCCAAAGAATGTTATTAATATGTGATATTAATGTATGTTGATGTAATTTATATGAAGTGAATAATTAAAATCCTAATTGAATTGGAAATGTAAATCGGGTGGGTGGTATATGACCATGGCAATAGATGAAATGGGATGTTATGTTACATATGCACTACGCCAAAATTAAGTATTAAAATTAGTTAGGTGAATAGACTTTAAATTGAGAGACTTAAAATTTAAAGTCGATTCACACGTTGAATCGACTTTAAGTTCTGCATTTTGTTTTACACATTTTACTCATTTTCTACTATATTCAGAACTTGTATTCGATCATATAATATCAAAAAAAACCAAAATCTGTTTAACAAAGTTTAAATAATACAAATAATTGAAAAACTAAATATTAATTAATTACTTGAGACTTTTCAAACGTTACTCATTTTAACAAATTATAATATCAACCAGAGTAATTTACATGTATACTAACAATACACAACATGATAAATTAATAATTGTTCTTATTAACATATTTTTCTTTTATTATAATAGAGTAGTTTGAATTTCAATTTAATTTCATTATAACCACCCTGATATATCATGATAAAAAAAAGATATAGAAGAGATCTGTACAATGAGCATTCTAAATCTCTCTATATATAGACATATAAAACAAATGAGATACATAAACTCATCATAATAACTACAAATTATTTAGAAAACTCATAAATAAAAATGCAAATACAATGAGCAAACAAACAAATCTCTTTCATTTATTAATAAAAACATTTATACATATAAATAATAACACATAATATACAAAAAATAAAGAATATAAATAATAAGTGTAAAATAATTCATAGAAATACTTACAAAAGTAAATGAAGTGACAAAATGAAGAAAATTTACTATTTTATAAGTGAGAAATGGGTATAAAAAATTTGAGTATTTCGCTAAAAAAAAGAGAATCTAAAAGATAAATTGGAGAGGAAGAAAACCCACTAAAAGGCATTGGAATTGGTGTTCGTAGGTGACCAGAAAATGAGAAAGAGTGGAGGAGGAGTGTCGGTCGATTTTGGGTTTTTGAGTCTAATGGGAAAGAAAGAAGAGAAAACGAAAATATCCACATTTGTAGCGTCGGTTGATATGTTGAACCGATGCTACAAGTAGGACATAGCGTTGGTTCTACGTGTCAATCGACGCTACACACGTGTATAGCGTCAGTTGACACGTAGAACCAACGCTACGTCCTACGTGTAGCATCGGTTCAACATGTCAACCGACGCTACAAACTACATATTTTAAGTCGGTTTTTCAGCGAAATGACTTCAAATTCATTATAAGTCAGTTTTTCCCAAAAACTGACTTTAAATCTGGACTTAAATGTCACATTTATAGTAGTGATGATTAATTTGGTTATTAATTAAGAGAATTTGTGGGCTAATAATGTGATATTAATTATTGGTTTATTACTCTTTGCATCTTAACGTATGAAGGTGAAACCAAAAGCCATTATTATTGTTGTATATACTTTACATAATGAGAGATTTTTTGGGCAACCAAAAGAAAAGAATTTTGGATTCTTTGATTTTGATCTATATGTGCGAGTTTTAAGTGTAATGGTGATTCGTGTTTGAGTATTTTTTTTAGGAATCCTAATATTATTCTTAACATATATGTTGTAATGGGTATTAGATTAAAACTTGTATTCAAGATTTGATGTTAGTGAATTTTTTTGTGAATTTAGGTATGGATTAGACTAATTTTTCGAACCATGTATGTAAAAAAAATTTTGCCTTGTTTTCTTGTTAATCTTTTGCTTTTGCATTTATTTGTTGCATTTGGTTATTTTTATGCTTTTGATGTGCCCAATACCATTCATATCCCAAATCTATTTATTTAATATCACATTTGTACTATTGAGATAAGAGATTCTGTTTCTCGTTTATCTCTTTTTATTTCTATATATATGAAAAGTTTAAAAATTACTATATAATAATCCAAAAATTGTAATAGAAAAGGAAAAAAAGAGGTACGTGGTGATTTGCAAATATTTTATACTAGGTTTATGGATTTTGACCACATTCTCCATAGGGTCCTCTTATCTCTTCCTTCTTCAAGCTCGCGTTATGAAAGAAGGAACAGAAAAAAAAGTATTAGTAATAACATTTTTTATTATGGTACAATTCATAATGTTCATATTGATCTACTAGCTAATAAGATGTGCATTGCAAATGAAAAAAAAATCTAATTTAAAATAATTCAATTAATCATAATATAATACAATTAATTTAAATGACATAAAAAAAATTATAGAGTTTAATAGATAGTCATTTAACTTTTTTTTATCTTTAATTTATGAAATTTTTCTTATCTCGATTTTGTGATATTATTAACTTAAAAATTCAAAAATACAGAAAACAAAAAATTTCAAAATTAAAATCAAAGGGATGAGTTAAAAATAATATAAATCAAAAATATGTATAGTGATTAATCTCATACTAAAACATATAGAACCACAAATAATAACAAAGATATCCAATGATTTTTACAATTTTAAAATTTATTATTTAAATAAAACTTTATTTATTGTTCATAACACTTAATTTTTACATTCATTTTACAAATTTAAAATTTATTAATTAAATAAAATTTCATTTATTGTTACCTTCATCAAAACAACTCTATATTTAGATGCACAACTGCACAATATATTTCAAACTCGAACATAAAAAAGAGAATTACTTTAATAACATTTTACTTATTTGCAATATATGTGTAAGTCGTGAAAGTCTTTTGTATTATTATTGTCATTCTTGTGTGCAAAACATAAATTATTTTTATTTTATTTTCAATTACTAATAGTCAGTACTCACACATTCACGTAATTGGGGACACTTTTATGTTTTCCTGTTTTTCACACCATGGGGATTAGTTTACTTAGTATGCATGCTAGTTTGTGTTTCATGCTTTTGTTCGTGAGTGTTTGCGGATATGTGCCAAAAATTACTTGGAAATTTTTTGAAACAAAAAAAATTGAATTTTTTATATGCTCGCTAGGGTCTCGCCTCAAACATAAAAGAGAGAATTACTTTAATATCAGTTTGCTTATCTGGGGTATATGTGTAAGTCATGAAAGTATTTTGTGTTATTGTTAGCATTCTTGTGTGCAAAACATGAAGTATGCTTATTTTACTTACTAATAGTTAGTACTCACATATTCATGTAATTGGGCACACTTTTATGTTTGCATGTTTTACACAAACTATGGGGGTTGGTTCATTTAGTATGCTTTCTAGGTTGTGTTTTATGTTTTTGTTCGTGGGTATTTGCCGATATTTGTCAAAAATTGCTTGGAAATTTTTAGAAACAAAAAAAATTTCTTATGTGGTCGCTAGGGTCTTGTCACCTTGGTTGGCAAGGCACTCAGGTTGCTTGGATTTTTCCATAAATACCCCATACCAATCTTCTAATGTTTTGATAATTATAAAAATATGGGGATATTCTATTAATTTTCAAACTCGTAGTTTTCAAAACTTTAAATTGTTTTCTGATTTTCGGTTTCTAATATTTTGTGTGTGTTTTTGTATTAGTAATTCGTGAGTGTTTTGTGCAAAAACTATTTTATCAGGGTTAGATTGATTAAAATTAAATTAACACCCAATACTTAGATTGATTTTTTAAGTCCTTATGCTTTGGATAAGCCATACCCATAGGTTTCACTTATGCTAACTATTGGTAATGTGTGTACCATTAAGTAGTAGTAGTAGGGTTCTGAAGGAGAGCCAAATTCAGCTTGCATCACAATAATTATGGAGGTAGCTCACGAGGGCAGCATAAGAGTGATGAGGTCAAGTGTCATGACTGGTAAAACCGAGTGTTCACCATAAGAAACCCATAGATTTTACCACATAAGTAGGGATCTATGTGTGTTTACCTTATTATATCGTCATGTTTGTATGCTCTATTATTTAGTTAGTACAAGCACAATTAATTATATCCATGTGCCAACATATGAGGATTCTATGGAAAGCATTTATGTTTATATATCACATGTTGTGTGATTTATTCTTTCATGCTACATCTTGCTTATTGCTTTCTCTAAATAGGTTGTTATTTCTCTTGATATAAATTATATATGTGTTTAATTTATTTATGTTTCTACCTTAACGCTTTATTTTTGTATTTACCCTAATTGCATGTCTTCTATAGCTTGCTAGTTGGGGTGAGTCTTTAGATGTTGTTGACTTCTTACCCTAGTTGTTTGTCAGATGGTGGGTTTTCTCAACATGTTTTAATATCTCAACGTATTATATTCAAAATTAGAAAAAGAATATCTTAAAAGCATTAAAATCCTCAAAATATTAAATGTATTATAACTTGTATAAAGAATTTAAAAGAAAGTGCATCTTTTAATAATTTTCTGAATCATGTCATATGGATTGTAATTTTTTAAAATTACTAATATAGTTCAAAATTAGGAGAATTTTTATTTTCTCTTTTATCATAATAATAAATAATTTTATAATGTTCATAAGTCTTTTGATATTTTTTATAATTATTATTAGTTTTATTAATTCTTTCCCATATGATCAAATATTTTAAGAGTATTTTAATTTATCCTTTTAATTATTTCACTAAAATATAATTATTAGTTCATGTAATCAACTATTTTTACAATAAATATAATTTAGAAAATAAGTTAAAATTTAAAAAATATTTAAGAGATCTTTTATTTTCTAGTTTAATTCCATAATAATAGACAATTACTATAATGTTCATAAGTTTTTTTAATTTTCTTTGTAATTGTTAGTTTCATTAACTCTTTTACAAAAAATCAATTATTTTAAAAGTCTTTTGGTTTTTCCTTTTAATTCTCCGACCAAAGATAACTAATATATATAATCAATTATTTTTTACTTATAACTTAGAAAATAAATCATTTAAAATTAAATTATAGTTAGATTATGTTATATAAAAAAATACATTGATACTTATAGTATATATTTTTTATTTTATAATATAGCACATATTTAGTAGAAATTTGAATTTACATTTGAATTCGTTATAATTTTATGAGTTTTTTCATTTATTTTTTTAATTTTCATGCAATTTTATTAACTCTTTTACATATAATCGAATATTTTATAATAAAAAATCAAATATTTTAGCTTTGTTTTGGTTTTCTCTTTTTCTTTTCAGTAAAATATAGTTATTAATACATATAATAAATTATTTTTACACTAAATATAATTTAGAAAATAAATTAAAGTTTAACGTATATTTATGAGACTTTTAATTTTCTTTTTAAATTTCGTAATAATAGACAATTATTATGATTATCATAAGTTTTTTGATTTTTTTGATTTTTAAATTTTCACAAAAAGATAATTTACAAATTATAAATTTATTCATATAAATCAATTATTTTCGAAATCTTTTGATTTTTTTTAATTCACCCGCTAAAAGATAATTAATATTTATAATCAATTACCTTTTACACTAAATATAATTTAAAAAATAAATTAACTAAAATTAAGTTATAATTAGATTATGTTATATAAAGAAATATATTAATGCTTAAAATACACTTTTTTTTAAAGTATATTGCAATAATAGGAGAATTTTTGATTTTTGATTTTAATTTTGTTAATAATAAATTATTATTATAATATATATGAGTCTAATCATTTTATTTTTAATTTTCAATTTCATTACTTCTTTCATAAGAATCAAATATTACATCAAAAATGAAAAATTAATACATATTAAAAAATTGATTTTTTCTTTTATTCTTCAAATAAAATATAATTATTAATACATATAATCAATTATTTTTACATTAAATTTAATTGATAAAATAAATAAAAAATTAACACATATTTATATGACTTTAGGTTTTTTCTTTTAATTTTTAATAATATATCATTATTATAATAATCATGAGTGTTTTGATTTTTCTTTTGAAAATTTACACTAACAATGAATTTATAAATTTTAAATTTAGTCAGATAAAATCAATTATTCCAGAAGCCTTTTGGATTTTCTCTTTCAATTATTCCACTAAAAGATAATTAATACATACAATTGATTATTTTTTTACACTAAATAGAATTTAGAAAATAAATTATTTACATGTAAATTGTAATTGGATTATGTTATATAAGAAAATACATTGATATTTACGATATATATTTTTAAGTATACTAATTTATTAGTAAAAATTTATTTTTCTATTTTTATATATATAATTATTATAATCCTAACTAGTTTTTTTATTTTTTATAATTATCAATTTTATTTTTATATAGAATCAAATATTTAATAAAAAATAAAATATTTTTGGAATCTTATGGTTTTTTCTTTTATTCTTTAACTAAAAGATAATTATTAATATATATAATTAATTATTTTTATACTAAATATATATAATTTTAAAATAATATACGATTATTATAATGGTAATAAGTATTTTGATTTTTCCTTTCTAATTTCCGATAAGTGAGAATTTTATAAATTTAAAATTTATTTATATAGAATCAATTATAATAAGAGTCTTTTGTTTTTTTTTCTTTTAATTCCTCTAATGAAAGATAATTAATATATGTAATTAATTATTTTTAAACTAAATATATTTTAAAATATAAATTAAGTAAAACTAATTAGAGTTGAATTATGTCATATGAAAAAATGTATTAATAGTTATAGTAAACCTCACCAATCAAAATATAACATATCACTTATAGGATTATGTACCTCTGTATCGAGCATTGGGTAGATCTTTGGTATAAATTAACAAATAATTAAGAAAAATAAACATGTCTAACATCTATATAAGTATCCAAATTCTTAAAACAATTGTTGCATTATAAAAGTCTACAAAACATAAATCGTCATTATAATTACCCAATACTTAGTTCTCTATTTATGCATTATGTATATGCATAGATAATACATGTAATTAAAATATATAAAAAAGTATTTGTTAGGTATTGTAGGTGTAAAGGGGTGTGCAACCCTAGTGATTAGGATCACCTCACCTCTATAGAGCGTATCATACCGAGCAGCTCGTGTGTTGTGACCTGGCACTGATGAGTAGTAGATTGTTACAGCTCCTTTGAAGTACCCTACACCTAACGACTTGGCCATGTACAAACACAAGGGTCAAACGATCTGGTGATGTCCTAAGTTTCTACTCCGCATCTGTGCAAGAGGTGCGCAATCCTGGCGATTTGAACATAATAACCTGATTCAAATTGTAAAATATCATGTTTTGGTCATCTCTGGAATCTTTACTTGAGCACCTTCCAATGTAATGTTGATACCTACCTCTTGTGTGCTTATACATATCATACTAATGAGATGAATAATGGATTTGGGCATTAGTTTCTCACTAATATCTCACTAGAATCCTTGACACATTATCACCTCTCCAAACAATTGACACCTACCGTGGGGTCTTAAATCTTTCTAGTACATAGTTAGAATTTGAGGCCTTACATTTTACATCTTTGGAGAAATTGCCTGTGTCATAGGAAAATTTACTCCTATCACTATGAAAAGCCCTATATCCCATCCTTAACTAATGAACGAGTCCTACTCACCCAATCTAAGAGTTCTACCTCAATGATTATTTACCTCACCTATCGCCAATTAGTACATCACATCGTGGCTTAGGGTATGGTTCCACATGACCTGTAGCCTATGATGAAAGGACCAGATTGACCAAGATGGTTTCACATACAACTAATTCTACTAGTTATAGTTTTGAAAACACTTCTTGTGAAAAAGATGCCAAGTTAGAGAGTCTTCAAAAACAAGTGATGAAATTACAACAATCGTTTATTATATCTCAAGATGATGATAAGAAACTCATATCAAGGTTGATATATGATGATTAATCAAAGGTTGAAAGTTCATTCCAGACTGTTACCTTACTTGTAAGATTAAGTCGACCAACAAGATCGTAACATACTTAATCGACACACGAATTGTGTTCAATGAATATACAAGTATATGTATCGCAACAAGTAATATAATAATAAGAAAATATCGTTCTTATAAAGATTATGTTATTAAAAACTAATATTTAAAACTAAAAAAAATTAAATATATTTTTTGGGGTTTTAATATTTTAAGAAAGCAAAAAAGTAAAAGAATTAAAAATAAATAACAATAATTAATTAAATTAGATTTAATAACTTAAAAGATATATGAGAAAATATCTAAAAATACTTAATCTCCCAATTTTTTAAACATGTGAATCACTGACATTCCCCCAATATAATTATCAATTAATTATATGATCAGTTGAATTTAACCTAGCATGTATTCCTCTCTAAAATAAATTACACACCATATAGTAATTAACCTAATCACACTCTCCTATCAAATAAATTGCATACTACTCATTAAGTTCATCAATTATGGATCACATACATAAGAATCATAAATTTTTGCCTAAAAACTATGCATATTATTTAACTAAGATAAAAAATTAAATAATTCTCTCAAATCTATTTAATTATCTCTTTACATCACTTGTTTTTGTAAACTTAATAAAATAAAGAATTGGTTTGCAAATCTATTGATGAGTGGCATGAGAGTCTCAAGATGACTGATTTGACTAGTAGGTTACAACCAAAATGGACTAAATTCCGAACTATGTATGAATTCAACTAGATGATTATGTAGAATCATGATGTGGGAGGTTATATAGGGTTAAGATCCTCTAGAAGAAATTTGGTTAAGTAAGAAGCACAAGTTGGTAAATGGTAAAACAAATTACTATTTATACAAAAAAATCACTAGTGTGTCAAGGAAAGGGAATGGTTTTTAGGGGAGACAGAACATTTGGTAATTAAAGTTTCAAAATATTCCCTAAACTTCTCAAAGTCTAGGGAATATGGGAGTTAATATCAAGTATTCTACGGGTAAAGGGATACACTACCCTAACCTAGATAATCTTGCCTTTATAGAGCACATCATATCAAGTAGCTCATGTGTTATGACTTAGCACTGATGAGAAGTAGATCATTTCAGTTCCTTTGAAGTACCCTACACCCAATGACCCGACTATGTGTAGACACTGGGGTCAAATGACCTTGTGGTGTCTCAAGTTTATACTTCATGTCCATACATGGGGTGCGAAAACCTAACGACTTGATCACTAGCATAGCAACCTAATCTTAGTAACTTGATTTAAATTGTAAAATATCATATTTTGGTTAGCTTTGAAATCTTGAACATAATGTTTCCCAATGTAATGTTAATACCTACCTCTTGTGTACTTATATATATCACACTAATGAGATAAATAAAAAATATGTGTATTATCTTCTCACTAAAATCCTTAACACACTACACCTCTCCAAACAATATCTATACGAGTGTCTAGCTCAGTCTATCCAACTAAAAGTTGGATATGTTTCTTAAAGACGCATAACAAAATTCTCATAACCAATTCTCACAATTTAAGCTAGCTTTAGTCTTATGTAACATGTACTCTTCGTTATGCCCCAAAGTGATATTCCATATACATGAAAACTTTATATAAAATAAAGAATTTTTAAGGATATGAATATAGATGGCATATTATTTGCTAAAAATGATTATTTTCGATCCATGTCTTGCATTTTTGGAATTTCTATTTCCGCCCTTTTCCCAAGGTTTTGTTGAATTTTTGAAAATTTCCACAAACTTTAAGAAAAAATGTTGTACATGTTACTACAACAATGTATAACAAGATAATTGTAACTTCTACGCATGTTCAACAGTTCAGCTGTAACATGTACAACATGAGCATAACAGACTATTTAATCAGTACAAATGTAACAAATTAATGCGGCTTATTTGTACTCAAAAAACAATGAAGAAAGGGAATTTTCATTCTAAGATTGATTCCAACAATTATAATCATACCTAAAGCTACTCAACAAAATATTAAAGCAATCAATTTCGTAAAAGAATGAGTTGTTAGTTCTATTTAATTTTGTTTTTCTTTTATTTAATTGAAAGTATTAGAATCAATTAAAAACACAAGAAAATAGTAAGCGAAAAATTTCTGAAATTGAACTTATTAATTCAATTGATTTTTTTTTTGTTCTATACTTATTTGTATGCAAATAAGCGAAAAATATATGAAAACAGTTAGCAAAATATATGAGATTGAAGTTGTTATTTATTTTCAATTTTGTTGTTATTTATTTATTTAAAAATATATAAATAAGTGAAAAATATATGTGAACAAGTGGTTGGGAAGATGTAGCAAAAGGAGGCATAGAGATATATATATAAATGTGAAAGTCTCCGCTCGGTGCACAACCAAGATGGAGGTCATATGGGCACTTGAAGGACTCAACATTCTCGCTCACAGTGAAACAAATAACAAACAACCAACAATAATAGAAAGAGAAAAAAGTAGTAAATAGAACAAAAGCATACAAATACAAGAAAGTAGTAAAGAAAGAAAATATTGTAAGATCACAATTCAATCCAGAAACGTTCAAAAAACCATATGAGCGTATAATTTAAATACAGCGGAAATAAAATTAGATTTAAAACATACCTTCTGTCATTGATCAAATTTCAACACTTAAACAAGAATTTCAATAGATTTTCGATTTGATGCTCTCACTGGTTTCTCACACTTATTCTCTGCGTTTGATGGTGTATCTGAATTCTACAGTTAATAGTGAGAGGACCCGATGCTTTATTAAGGTTCTTCCATCAAGAACCTCATTCGGTTTCGGAACCGACGTACGGTTCCGACTAAACCGAACCGTCACCATCGTTCACCATCGCGTTGCACCACTTTAATGTTACATTCTCCCACTTGGTGCAAACTTTAAGCGAAATTCTCTTAAGTAACCAAATACATGAATCATAGTGATAGGTCCTCTAAGAGCGAGTATTATCTTCCATGTATTACAATGTATTTAGTTTCTCAAGTACTATACTTTATGTGGTAACAAAACTTAATGAATAAATCCTATATTTATTCTTGGTCCATAATTTAAGTATGTTTTCTCAAAATATATGAATAAACAAAATATGCGCATAAAATTAATGAGAAAACATTAACTGAATAAGAGTTTCATGAAAATATCAAATGTACGTACAATGAATATTTACTTTATGGAGCCAAGTCCTATTCTTACTACATGATCCTTGAAATTCTTTAGTGGCATGCCTTTAGTCAAAGGATCAACAATTATCAACTCAGTGCTAACGTGCTCAATGACCACTTTCTTTTTCTTAACACGTTCTCTTATGGCCAAGTATTTGATGTTGATGTGCTTACTACGACTACCATTTTTGTTGTTCTTGGCCATATGTACAACAACTGAGTTGTCACAGTACAATCTTATTGGCCTAGAAATATAGTCAAATACTCTAAGCTCATAAATGAAACTCTTCAACCATACACCATGTGATGTAGCTTCAAAACATGACACGAACTCGACCTCCATAGTGGAAGTAGCAGTCAAGGTTTGCTTCGTACTCCTCCAAGACACAGTTCCACTGGCAAACATGAAAATGTAACCATATGTTGATTTCTATGAATCAACACAGCTAGAGAAGTTTGCATCGGAGTAGCCAATCATTCCCAAATCGTTGGCTCGTCTATATATAAGCATGTAATCCTTTGTACCTTGAAGGTACCTCATGACTTTGTTTGCAACTTTCTAGTGGTCAACACCTGGGTTACTCTGATATTTCCCTAACATCCCAACTAAAATGTAATGTCAGGTCTGGTGCAGACCTGAGCATACATCAAGCTTCTAATGTTGAAACATATGGAATGGTTTTCATCTGTTCCCGCTCGAGCTTATTTTTAGGGCATTGGTTTAGGCTAAATTTTTCACCCTTCACAATGGGTGCAACACTTGGTGAACAATATTTCATCTGAAATCTCTCTAAAACTTTATTGATATAGGTTTCCTGAGATAAACCCAAGACATCTCAAAGTCTATCTCTATGGATCTTAATGCGAATGACATAAGATGCCTCACCCATATTCTTCATATCAAAATTTTTATAGAGGAATTGTTTTACCTTATGTAGCAAACCCTTATCATTGGTTACAAGCAAAATATCATCCACATATAGCACCAAAAAACAAATCTTACTCCCACTAACCTTCTGGTATATACATTGATCCATGACATTCTCTTCAAAACCAAATGAAGTGATGACGTTATGGAATTTCAAATACCATTGACGGGAAGCTTGTTTTAATCCATATATGGATTTATTAAGCTTACAAACCAAATGCTCACCATCACTAGAGAAGAATCCTTCAGGTTGCTTCATATAAACCTCTTCCTCTAGGTTACCATTAAGGAAAGTCATTTTCACATCCATTTGATACAAATCTAAATCAAAATGGGCAACCAATTCCATGAACACACGAAGTGAATCTTTCTTAGATACAGGAGAAAATGTCTCCGTGTAGTTGATTCATTCCCTTTGAGTGAATCCTTTGGCAATTAGTCTTGCCTTATGTCTCTCAATGTTGCCTTGTGAGTCTTTCTTTGTTTTGAAGACCCATTTACATCCAATGGCTTTCACACCATCAGGAAACTTGACGAGATCCCAAACTCAGTTAGATTCCATAGAATCCATCACTTCTTCCATGACATTGTACCATAAGTTCAAAACCTCAGAACTCATGGCCTATGAAAATGATTTGGGATCATCCACAACTCAAATGAAGGATTCCAGACCTTGTAACTGTCCCTTTTGAGCTCGGGAACATCACATTTCATATCAGAGTAACTAACAGGTTGAATTGCTACAATAAATTAAATATACATGCTCGTGTTCCTAAATCTGAAGCTATCATTAATATGACATGTTTTACCAATGTAAAATCATGAAGAAATATGAATCTAGTGACATAAAACTTGCATGTGGGCTAAAGTTTTAATTCAATTAGTTTCATCTTAATTTTACAATAAAACTATTAAATTATATTCATTTTCCTAATCCTTGTGGGTAAATTAGAAAATATAATTTGATATTTTATCCTAATTAATCATTAAAAAATATAATAAAAATTCATGTGGGATAAAATTTATTATATCACATATAATTAATCACAATTAATGTTTATTTTCTAAAAGTCATGATTTACTAATGGAAATTATGAAAAATATGAATCTAGTGACATAAAACTTACCTGTGGGCTAAAGTTTTAATTCAATTAGATTCATCTAACTTTATGATAAAACTATCAGATTATGTTCTTTTTCTTAATCCCTGTGGGTAAATTAGAAAATATAATTTGACATTTTATCCTAATTAATCATACAAAAATATAATAAAAATTCATGTGGGATAAGATTTATTATATCACATATGATTAATTACAATTAATGTTTATTTTCTAGATGTGATCCTAAATAAACTTTATTATAATTTTTAATTAATTAAAGATGTTGTGGTTACTCTCTAATTAATTAAACTATATGAATCACTTAAATATTAATTAAAATTTTAGGCTAAATTATTGCATAAAACCATAAACAATATTTATTTAATTTCAAATGTGTAAATATTATCTATCTTAAATTGCATATATGATATTAAATTATACAAGTAAAAATAAATAATATAAGCACTAATTAAATCCATAAGGAGCCATTAACAATTAATTCCATTATGCATAAATTATTTAACCAAAATTTCACATGTATAATTAATTACAAAATTTACACATACAAATACCAAAACAAATAATTTAAGCATAATGTATTTAAATAATATTTTTTTAATAAAATCAAATTTAGAATACATATTTAAATTAAGTCATATACAAAATATGATGCACAATCGTTGCAGCCCAGTGAAAAGCCTCACTTATGCCCACTAGAAGTTTGGGTTCAATTCCCACCTAAAGCATTTTTTGTTTAAAAATCAAACTTTGAATATATATAAATTTAAGTCTGATACAAAAATAAATGTAATAATTGTTGTAGCCCATTGGACGAGATTGTTAATGTCTCATGCAGGACATGATTTCTAAAGGTTTTTTTAATAAAAACTTCATCTTCAACCTCTATCCAGGTCAGCTCGATCCGGTTTTGACCCTAATGGATACACGGTCGTATCTTTCTATTCCAACGATGAAATCTGGCGTTCTTTTTATCAAAATTCTTAGAATTCGATTTTCGAGTGATTCATGGTCTCAATTTGAAATAAAAACATTATTTTAAATAAAAAGTTAAATAATGATTCAAATAAATACCCACGGTAAATTGGATTTATTTTCTTCATTGTTTTTGAAGTTTAAATTTACAGAATCACTATAAAATCAACATTGAAATAATTTATAATTTCTATATGCATCAAAAACAAGTAAAATAAAAATCCCAAATTCTCAATTCTTCGTGAAACAAAGCAAAACATAGATGTTTTCAAAAATAATTTGATACCAAATGTAAGATCACAATTCAATCCAGAAACGTTCAGAAAACCATATGAATGTATAATTTAAATGCAGCGGAAACAAAATTCGATTGAAAACATACCTCTTGCCATTGATCAAATTTCAGCACTTACACGGGAATTCCAATGGATTTTTGACTTAATGCTCTCACTGGTTTCTCACTCTTATTCTCTGTGTTTTGATGGTGTATCTGAATTCTACAATTAATAGTGAGAGGACCCGATGCTTTATTAAGGTTCTTCCATCAAGAACCTCGTTTGGTTTCAAAACCGACGAAACCAAATCGTCACCACCGTTCACCATCGCGTTGCACCACTTTAATGTTACAAATCTTTCCAATCATAATAAGTACCTTCTATGTGGGAATATATTAACTCTAATTATACTAACATATCATACAATCACTCATAACATAGAATATTAAGTGGTAAACTACATAGGATCCAACACATGTATGAAAACATCTACGAGTTGTAATAGTAACAACCAGTAAAAGCTATTAACTAATAAAAAAAATCAATAGTATCCAACTCAACAAAATTATAAATGTAAATATATCTATAACTTGAGACATCTTCCTTAATTGAGTTTGAGCTGCCTCTATCACTATGTGTACACCAACCTGATCAAATTGATCTACCCTTTTTTTGGAGTTCTACCACAATGTAATGCCGTATAATCATCAACAGTTCAATATGTGTGAACAAACTAGGTTAGAGAAACTCTTATGCAAATGAACTTAGATAATAAACTACTCCATGATATTTAATTAATTTGAATTAAATCAAAGGAAAAATGTTTTTTTTATAAAAACACTTTTAAGTATAAATTACAATATGTGAGTGTGTAAAATATTAAACAGTACATCAATAATCAATTGTACATAGGAGATGACAAATACAATTAGTAAAATATAGATTCCACGTTTTACAATCCGGAATGTAAACACCAAAATTATAAAACTTAGGTGGCGTTTGGTTCGTGGAATAGAATCGGAATCGGAATCGGAATCGGAATGGAATGAAATGGAAAGGAAACAATTTTGTTTGGTTTCACCACTGGAATCAAGCTCGGAATCAGGATTACAGTGTTTGGTTTGCCACTGGAATGGAATGAAAAAAGGTATAAATGACCTTAATATCCCTATATGATGTAAAGTTCAAATAATGTCATTTAATTACTATTTTTTCGTCACACAAAATACATTATTGAAATCATTATTTTTCTAAATAATTATTAGAAATATATTATTAAAATTATTATTTTTCTAAATAGGGTTTAGGGTTTTGAGGTTTGGGATGTGGGATTTAGGGTTTAGGGATTTAGGATTTGGGGTTATATTTGTAGGTTACGGTTTAGGGTTAAAATTATTATTTTTCTAAAAATGGTTTAGGGTTTTAGAAATTTGGATTTGGGGTTTAGGGTTTTAGGATTTGGAATTTGGGGTTTAAGGTTTTGGGATTTATGTTTTAGGGTTTTGGGTTTTGTGATTTATGTTTTAAGGTTTAGGGTTTAGGGTTTAGGGATTTGGGGTTTAGGGTTTAGGGTTTTAGGATTTATGTTTTAGGGTTTTGGGTTTTGGGATTTATGTTTTAAGGTTTAGGGTTTTGGAATTTTGGGTTTAGGGATTTGTGGATTTGGCGATTTGGGGTTTAGGGTTTTAGCGTTTAAAGTTTAGTGTTTAGGGTTTTAGGATTTGGAATTTGGGGTTTAGGGTTTAGGGTTAAGGTTTTTGGGATTTGGGATTTAGGGTTTTGGGATTTGGGGTTTAGGGATTTAGGGTTTAGGGTTTAGGGTTTTGGAATTTTGGGTTTGAGAATTTGGGGATTTGGGGTTTAGAGTTTTAGGGTTTAAGGTTTAGGGTTTAGGGATTTAGGGTTTAGGGTTTTAGGATTTAGGATTTAGAATTTAGGGTTTAGGGTTTTGGGATTTGGGATTTAGGGTTTAGGGATTTGGGGTTTAGGGATTTAGGGTTTAGGGATTTAGGATTTAGGGTTTAGGGTTTAGGGTTTTAGGATTTGGATTTAGGGTTTTGAAATTTTGGGTTTAGGGTTGGTTTTGGAATTTTGGGTTTGAGAATTTGGGATTTGAGTTTAAGGTTATATTTTAAATGAGGGTAAAATTGGAAAAAAAAGTTTAGATGGGAATGGAATTATGATTACCAAGGTGGGGAGAAGAAATTGTGATTCCTTCTCTTTTAATAATTCAATTTCATTCCGTCCAACCAAACACACAAAATGGAAGGAATTAATTCTGATTCTATTTTATTCTCTCCGACCAAACATGGGGTTAAAGAATGAAATAAGTATATATTATATATAAACACATGGCATAAGCGAAGAAACTGTGAAAAACATGTAAATGAGGAAATATTGAAGGATTCCTACAAAAATATTAGCCCAACCACCTATCAAAAGTGGGCACCTCAAATCGATCGAATGTAACTCACACTCAGTTTAGCATTACATAGGTTGGAGAGAAAACCATGTTATGGTACGTTTGTTTCTGTCCTCTAAAAGAGTTTTATACCAAAGAGAAAAAAAAAAGTTTATGATTGAGAAATCACACTTCCTGCTTCCTCACAAAAGCACAAATAATATATTTTTCCTCTCTAAAATCACTTACTTTTGGAAACCATTTTTTATTCCAAGCATTTTTAACATAACCATAAGTAAACAAGTTACGGGCAACTAAAAATTCTCAAAACCCTAACATCATTGTCATTCCCTAGCGAATAGTCATTTTATGCAACTATAACATGTGGACACTAATTTTCGTTCAATTATGGAAGTTTGGCCAAAGGACTAATGAAACTAGCTAGCAGTCTAGTAATGAAATAAGCCAGTTGGATTGCCTAAATCGGAACTACTAAACAACGAATAAAAGAAACATATATATGCTGAACTAAAATCCTAAGTGCCAGCACAATCTAACCTGAATATAGCTAGTTCCTTTCTTTGACTATTAGAACCTTGTTTGACACAGAACTGACAGTGATGTATTACCACAAGGTAAAAAGATAGAGACAAAGTATAGTATTACAAGTGTCAGACTGGTATAGCCGGAGGTGATCAGTGGAGAAATAGGGGTGTACATGGGATCTGAGCCACACTTTTAGTCAATAATTAAATTTTATAATATATAATTGATATAAACCGATCCATTGGACACGTAGATTGGTTCAGATCAATTTACATTATCTGTTAAATGATATTTTTCATGATCACATAATTTATTTAAAATTATATCAACTATAAATTCACATAGCTCAAAATTGAAAAATATAATATGTTATACTAAAACAATAGAATTTCAATTAACTTTAAGAAATAAATAATAATTTTGGAAAAAAATGGAAATGAAAAAAAAAATGATCCATTTCATTTAAGAGGTTAAAACATTGAAACTAATAGACACATTCAGATTATAATTTTTTGATTGAGTGTAGTAAAATTATTAAAAAAAGGCTTACAAAATCTATAAACAAAAATAAAAAAATATTTTATTTTAATATATGCGAATTACATTAAACTTATGTTGATTTAAAAATGTTAATCCATTATCCCATCTACACCTTGCAGATTTGAAATTTTTTCTATCCAATTCAATATGACGATCTAATAAAAACCATCCACAATTCTTCGAAAGCGGACGTATTTTGTGAATTGATCATATGAATGGATATTTTGTATATCTCTTTGAAAAATTGCTTATTAGTCAAAGTATTGCTACAAATGATATTCATGATTGGTGCAAATATTATTTTTGTAAACTTTTATTTATTTTTATTTTTTAAATGTAATTCACAAAAAAAAGTTTTAACTTGAATACTTTCTAAAGAAATTTTTTACCATTAAAATTTTAAAATATAGAGAAAAAGGAAGGAAAAAACATCAAATTTAGTACATCATTAGGTGAAGCGTGTAGTTTTGATGCTAAAATCTAACGATGTAGAATAATCGGTATAATTTGTAAAAAATATATCAATTGAACTTTATCATATTTAACACTTTGACCTCTTAGAAGAGACTATAGTCATTTAGATTTGTTTAATGTTGAACACTATCTAATTGGATCCCGTTCAATATTATTAGGATTTTATATTTATTGTTATAAGTTTTATGAGTATTCATTTATGTAATTTCATTTTTTCAAAAATTTTAATTCAGACTCCTATATAAAAATAATATTTTTGGTTGAACTAAACCGTTAGTCCCTCATCTTTATAAAATTTAATATTTTGATCTCTTGAATTTTTTTCTTGTAATATTACATCCACTGTTTTTTTAAATTTAACCCACTTAGTTTAAATTTAAAAATTTGACTAAATTATACTATAGCAATTAAAATTAACGTATTGAAATTATTTTTTTACTTTAATTAGTTCCTTATCTTTTAAATACCCTATTCATTAATCAGTTGAACTTTATCAAATTTAACACTTTAACCTCTTAAAATTAACGTATTCAAATACCCTATTCATTTCTTGTATAATACTTTTCCATAAAAGAGACTTTGTTTTCGTGTAGGTAAACAAGGTACACCCTAATGTCAACTAAAAGCATGACATTTGATTTTTAAAATAGCACTACTATATATCATAATAATATGAGTCTAATTGTACGTACCAATAATATTATGCTACATCGTTTGAAATATATCTCAAATTTGAGATATATACTTTTTGGAAGTTTAAGTGTATGAAATGAAGTGGGAGCAATGGAGTCTTATCCACCATATGAAACACACACCCAAAAAAATATTCTAAAACAAAAAATCATGAATTTTGGCTATAAGTCTATAAATGTATCCCTTGTTATATGTTGCTAAGAAGGAAATCTCTGATTACTAGTGTTTGAAGAGGTGCTAGTGTGTTAGGGATTCTAGTAAGATGTTAGTGAGAAGTTAATACTTAGATCATTTATTCATCTCATTAGTATGATATATATATAAGCACACAAGGGGTAGGTTTTAATGTTACATTGGGAGGCACTCTATTCAAGATTTCAGAATCAACCTAAACATAATATTTTATAATTTGAATCGGGTTACTAAGATCAAGTCGCTATCCTAGTGATCATGTCCTTATACCAATGATCAGGTCATTCGGGTTGCACACCTTTGCATAGATGTGGACTAGAAATGTGGGATGCCACTGGGTCGTTTGCCCCTAGTATCTACACAGAGTTGGGTCATTAGATGAGGGTACTTCAAAAGAGCTTAAATAATCTATTGCTCATCAATGCCAAGTTGAAACACACAAGCTGCTCGATTTGATGCATTCTCTAGTGGTGAGGTGATCCAGGTCACTAGGGTTACACAACCCTTTATACGTAGAATACTCAACATTAATTCTCATATTCCCTAGACTTTGAGAAGTTTAGGGAATATTCTAGAACATTAATTACCAAACATTTTGTCTCCTCAACAAACTGTTCCCCTTCCTTAACACAATGGTGAATTCCTCTATAAATAGTAAAAATAATTTACCATTTACAAACTTGTGCTTCTTACTTAGCCAAATTTCCTTCATAGAATCTTAGCCAGATATAACCTTCCACATTATAATTCTATAAAGTCAACCCGTTAAACTCCTACATAGTTTGGAATTCTGTCCATTTTTGGTTCTGACCTACTAGTCAAATTAATCCACTTGACTTTCTCTGGCCACTTATCAACCAATCTGTAAACTAATTCATCATCTAGGTAACTTCTTCACCCTTTTCCTTTTTTTACAATGTCTTTCGATAAAGGAAAATGTATAACCCACTCGACTTCTTCCAAGGATGTCCCCTCAGGTTGTACAAAAAGTGTTCCCCTAAGTATAGGAACACCCTGAGAAGGATCTTGGGACTCATTCCACTTGCAAGCAAGCTCAGAACAAGTAGAGCAACCTTTCAAAGCCTTATCATGACAAGGGACCTATTAAAATAGGTGATGCTCTGACTATGGAGAGCATCATATCTCTTTCCACTTCATATAGGTCACATCCAACCACCTCATCATCTTTTCAAGGACCTATGTCCATCATAAAAATCCCAGCAACCACAACAGTGTAGGTACCTCATCCCAAAAACAAGTGTGATAACAAGGGTGAGCCCACCCACCGAACCAATGACAAGCATCATATTGAAAAGATGCCAAGTGATCTAAATGTTGATGACCTGATGAAGATACGACACAAGTATGACATTCCATCACGTGTGGGAATGGTACGGGTACCTCATCACTTATCTAGTGCAAATGACCCCTCAATGAGATAGTGAGTTATCTACTTGGCACCTTTTAAAATATGACTCATATGTATATTTTCCATAATGGTATCTTGTATCCTCAACACATTTTACATCAATCTCACCCAAGTTAACCCTAACGGATGGAGAGGTTCACTATACCTATCAATCATTTCTAGTGAGCACATGGTAGATCTGACAAGTGATGAAATTTGAGGCATTTACTACCTGAAAAGGAATGACCTGGATAAAGGCAAGGAATACATATCATATGTCGTCAAACATGGGCTACACCTAAAACTCCACAAGCTCAGAAGGGTGAAAGGACAAATAGTTTTCTATTACTGGAGACTTTTGGGATGAGAGGGTCGAGTTTTTAGTCTACAACACTTGGAACCATCACTTCAACATGATCCAATGTAGTGCAAGCAAGCTAATCAACAAGTTGGGTCCTGGTGGTAACAAGAAAATAAGGAGGATTGAACTCCAGAATACTAAAAATGAGATTATAGAGACGTCCTAACTATATCCCATCTAATAAAGTCTGGGGTGTGGAGGAACTATGTTGATGAATACATAGGTCATTCATCTATAACGAGGTAATAAACTCTTTGACAATTTTGACATATTTAACTAATTGTTCCTTCACTCTTGTAGGTATGGATTACTCTAACATGGATCTCAAGAACCGCATTGATACCTCAAGTGTTCACGACCTGGTACATATGTACCCAAGGCCCATCCCAACCTTGTCATCTCCTAATAAAGACTTTGCCCAATTGGATGATAAACCAACCAAGGTGCCTCTACCTCTTCCAATAGTGTCGAGCTTGCCCAGTTCATCCTTCCTACCTCCCCGTGCTTAGATCTCAAAGAAAAAAAAGGTGAATGAGACCCTAAATCCCTAAATGCAAGCAATAGACTAAGATTACTTCGAGTTTGGCGAAGTCATTGTGAGCAACGTTATGGTCATAAATGCCCCAATAACTTACTTTGACCTAAAGAGTGATCTCTACCATCACATTGGAAGTGATGCTAAATGGGCTAGGGTTAGAGAAGCTTGTAGTAGTGAAGATGCTTGCAATGTGGAAATGATGGTCGACCACATGATATAGGTGAGCAATGCACTTTGAGATTTATATCACATTTTACATTATTGTGACACTCTAAAAGTTCTAACACTTGTGTTTTTCAAGGTTTTATCATTAGTCAGTGAAGGCGAGTACTCACTCAAGGCATACAAATGCAAAATTTAAGCTAGTCACTTGCAAATAACGAAGTACCAAAAGGCCATTGAGGACAAAGATGATTTCCTTGTCAAAAATGAGGCCAAAACCCAAAAGATTAAAGGCGACCTGCTTGAAAAGTTTGAGAAACTGAGGAAAGCAGATGGCTATAACTTAAGTAGGGAGAGAGAGTAGGCCATTTTGAACAAGAAGCCAAGAAGGTTAAAGTGTTTACGAGCTCTTTAAGGGATCAAATGAATTTGATGAAAGAGCATATGAGCTCGTTGTCTGATTTTTAAGGAAATGCTTAAAACTTTATACACGAAGGCTTACAAAAGTAGGGTAAGCTTTGTAGTAAGCAGCCTAAAGACCCAAGCTGAGAAGTTGGACTTGATTATTCCTTATTTCATACTTATGTAAGATTTTTAGAGTAGTAGAAGTATAGCACTTCAGTGAGCACCCTTCTATCTTCACCCTATGGTGAAAAAGCAATACAATAAGGCCAAACTTAAGGTCTAGTTGAGGAAGCCACCACATAAGTCCTTCTTGTTCTTGTAAGCCTCCCTTAGTGTAACTTTCTACTTCTATGATATTACCATCAATACCTGAACAATTGATAGGCTTCCAATCTTATGACTCAATTATGATTTCGATGTAATATACAACTCTTTTGTATATGCAATTTAAACACCTATAACTATTGAAATGTACAACTAGCACTTATGCTTGTGTATAAATTAATTATACATGTTTTATTTCAAGGATTTTTATAAAAATTATTAATGAAAATATATTAACGACATATCCTTCATAATAGTTTTAAAATCTAAAAGTTAGTTTTGAATATGTAAATCGTAAAACTAGATTTGACACCTTGAATGAAAGTCTTATATGCTCGGTCTTAGACATTAATTAGATGGTTAATTAATTCTTCAAAAATAAATTAAAATTTAATAATTAATCAATTGGTTATCTTGAACTTAAGATGTTAATTGGTTTGTTATTGACAAAAGAATCATTATCCTTACCTTAAGAATTTTTTTTTAAAATAGATAATCAATTTTCTTAATTTATATATTTAATAACTTACTTAATATTACAAACATGATTAATTAATTAATATATCTCATAAATCATTGACTACATTATAAAGATTTAATTGTTTAAATGTTTATTAAATCTATACTTATTTTTATGTTATTAGTTTTAGATATTCAACTAAAATAATTATTACATGATATTTGAGTTATTAATTTTATTTTTAAGAATTTTTAAATAATCTAAAAATCGCATTATTTTTCTTTAAATTAACTTTTAAAGTATATCTATCATAAATGATTAGTATATTTAAGAGATATTTTATAGATCATAGAAAATTTGAATGCAATAATTTTGTGCATCAAAGTGTAAAGGATTTAATACTAAAAATATGTATAAAATACAATAATCATTCAATACTGACTAAATAAAGTTATCTGCTATTGTCATTTCCCTAACCACTGTCAGACCACCATCCAAACCTTTCTACTAAAGTTGTCGCCGACAAGTTCATTCCATTCAAGTCGTCACTACCAACTGCACCGCTAACCAGTCTCAATTCGCCAACCACTACAAGTCAATTGCCAACTATCGCTAAGCCAAACACCGCTATTGTTAATCGACATAGTACCAACATATGTCGACCGTCGACTCAACGTAAAACCACGGTGAAATTACATATATTATGCCTCCTTGACCCATCAATTATGTCTCTAATCAAATCACCAATCTCAAGGTTCACCTAAAGAAGTTAGAGTTGTTCTCCCATCCATCGATCCTAAATGGTAGCTTCTCCAACAAAAACGATTTTTATATGCTAGTTGTGTTCGTGTCACTAATGAATTTGAAATGGTTATTTGATCTAATAATAATACTCAGTGATTTCAATAAAAGGAAAATTTTCTTTTTACGAAAATTAGGGTTTCATTCGTGGCTTTTGAAATCTGATTAAAGGTCAATGGTCCATCAACACTTTCCAAAATTACTCTGATTAAAAGAACGGTGGAATCACGTAAGAAAATGGAGATGATATTATCAGCATTGTTTCGATAATATTGTTAGTCTGTACGTCCCAATACGAAAACGTGATATTTATATCCTTTAATTAAATTATTACAAAATTATCAAGAATATCGATAAATTATTACTTAAATATTGTTAAATTATTTAAATATTTTTTTGGGTTAAAATATCATAAATTTTATGTATATTTTCTTTAAAATGTCATTAAAATGTAGATGAAAATGGACAAAATATTAATGAAATAATAATTAATATAATTAGATATATTACTTAATTATTTCAAATACTTTATCTACTTATTCTAAAAAAAATATGTATTTTATTTACAATATTTTAATTTATTAATCAATTTATTAATTAATATAAATACTATAAGTATTTAAAAAAATATGTATTAAAAAAAACTAATTTAAAATATAAATAATTGATTATTTTGATATTTTATAAAGTTCTATAAAAAAAATCTATATTTTTAATGGAGTTTCCCTAGTTTTTTTTTTGTGTTTTTTTTTAAGTTTTTATTGATAATATCTTTAGTTTGTATATCCTTATATCGAAACATGATATCTACATTTTTTAGTTAAATTATTACAAAATTATCAAGAATATCGACAAATTATAACTTAAATTTTGTTATAATTAAATTGTTTAATTTTTTTTTGGGCTAAAATATCCTAGATTTTGTAGATATTGTCACTAAAATATCGTTAAAATATCGATAAAAATCAACAAAATATCAAAAATATCAATAAAATTTATTTTAAACTGTCAAGATTTATCTTTGATAATAGTTAATACAATTAAATAGATTACTTTATTATTACAAATATTTTATCTACTTATTCTACAATATTTTACAAAAAGAATATGTATTTTATTATAAAATATTTTAATTAATTGAACAATTTATTAATTAATATAATACTATATGTATTAAATAAAAAATTAGTTTAAAATATAAATAATTGATTATTTTGATATTTTATAAAGTTTTATAAAAAAAATATTTTATATTTTTGATAAAATTTTCATAGTTTTCTTGATTTTTTTTCAAAATCTTCATCAACGATGAAATATCTTCGACATTTTCGTAAAATTTATACTTCGACATTTTTATGAACATTGACATTTCAAATCTTTAGGTGGATTCCATTTCTCAAAATTGAGTTCTTCTATGATTTGTTTGTTGGATTTCTCCCCTCTATTGCTGCCATGTAATCTAATATATTTGGGTATTTTTATGTTGTTGATTCGTGGATTGTATACACTAGTTGATATTCTTATTCGATTTATTGAATATTCTTGTTTAGTATTAAAAGGGTTTTATTGTGTCTCCCCTATACATTTAGGGACTTTATTGTATCTCCCGTATACTTTTAAGGATCATACTGTCTTCCTTACTCTCTTAAGAGCTTCACTCTGTCTTCCCCACATTGTTAAAGACTTTACTGTGTTACTTTATAACCTTAGTGACTTTCTACAGCATGTACCCTACAATTCCAATCAATAGTAACATTCTCAACAAAATGATCAGATTTATTATTTCCTATGGACTTAATCACAAGTACTCTTGGCATGACTACCAAATGTTTCAAACAAGTGGCTTCTTTCAACTCAAACTCAATTATGATTGATCTATTAGTTTATTTTGGTCATTCTTTAGTCTCTTTTCTTGTGTCTAATTTATTATCTTTTGTAATTATACAAGTTAAACTTAGATAGCATCTATCTTCAGCTTGAGGTAGAGTTAGAGTTAGAGTTAGAGTTAGGTGTCTCATTATACTCCTGTGTCTCAATGATTTAATCTACCTATAAATATGAGATGTACTCTTCAATATTATTAAATCAAAATAATATGAACATTTTCTGCTTTCTCATTCTCTTCAATACTTTTTACTATTTTTCAACATTAACATATCTGATATGATGCACCCATCATGTCGTATATAGCTTAGCAAAGAACATATTAGGATAAAATCAAAATGAAATAGATGGTTCAAGAAGGAAAACACTCTCCAAACAAGTTCAGTTCAATTAGAACATGATCAGTTCCAAAAAAAAACATGTATCGTCCCCAAAATGAAGAAATTGCCAACAAAATCAAAATATTCATCAAAGATTCCAAAAAATTTCAATATAAAGAGAACCTAAGTGATACTAGACAAATCTTCTTCGATTAGTTGACTTTGACTATAGAAGATAAATTGGAGGAAGATAGCAAGGATCAATGGAGATGGAATCAATGGAAATGGAGTGAAGTTTTGTAGAGATTGGTAGGATATGGACGAAAAATGAGAGAAGAGGAATGGAAAAAAGAAAACCCTAGCAGAGCTCCCTTCTTTTGATAGTGCTGGCTTTGGAAAATGTTAACCTTTCTCAATTGCTTGCCTAAAATTCACTTGGTTTCCAACCACCACATATGGTGCCATAAATGGCAATTGCCCTAACAATTTCTTTTATAAGAAATTTTATATTATATTAATATAAAAGATAAAAACAACTATACAAACAATTGCACCCATACACTCATATTTTCACACAATCACATTGATCACTCAGCATTTATCAACCACAACTAGCCAGATATGATCATTCTAATTGTTTATGTAGCTCAAATTGTTCTTTGAGAAAGTACACCGAAAGATATACCAACTGAGACAAGTATATGGTAGGTATTAACCACAACTAGTCAGATATTGTCTTACTAATGTTCCAGCCACTAGCTATTGCACCTACGTAGGTGGCAATCATGTTACCGAGTAGTAAGAAACAAAATGTTCGTGTTTATTGTTTAAGGCAAATATCAAGGTATGGGTCAATATCTGCATGTGAATTTATGCAAACCAAGAATTTTAATTTTATCACGATCTCTAATATAATATGCATTTAAGAGGACATATCCAAAAGTCCAAATTGATGCATAACACTGTTAATTTCATCATCGAGTTAATTAAATAGAAACACAAATTGTGCAACCCATTATTTTTTATAAGTGAATAGAGCCATCCCTGAGCATTATAATATTTTTCTTTACACAGCAGGGAAAATAGTATACAGAATTCAATATAAATGAAAGTTCACCGTGATCACTACAGTTCACTATCTAGAAGAGTTTCTTGCGGAGTCGGTGGAAAGCATCTGATTGATTTTACCATTCTGGTTGTATATATCCACAATCTTTTTTGCATATGAAGGCAAGTGTTCATCAGCTCTGCATATTTAAAAGAAATATTCTAAATCAATTTTTATATTCCCTGATCAATACATCAGACTTTATAATGACATACCTCTGTCTTCCCCAAACGCGGCTCACATACAAATAATTCCTGATTGTATGATAATCAAGGGAGTAACGCGCAAATTCTAGACCCTTTGGGCCAATCTGGCAAACATGGAAGGAGAAGAAAAGGAACCAAGTTTAGATAAATGTAACTAATTGTTACATTTATTACTTGAATGTATCATATAGAATCTTTACCAAATTTAGTATAAAAGCTATCAAATTCCCAATAAACCTGGGAGCTGGCTGAGATGGCCCCTTACCTGAGAAAAAAATATATTAAACCAATGGCAGATGTAAGGAGGAAAAACAAAAAGTTTCCAAAGCTGATACTACCCTATGTATCTTCTCACTATACACAAAACATATGACTCATATGAGCTAAGGATTGCAATTAAATGCAATTTACAAGGAATTTAAGATATTTAGGGAAAGATAAGATTAGTTATTGTATGATTGCATCTAACATACTTTCAATGTTTGCATGGTTGCTAACATGATGGAAATAAATGACTTCAAATCACCCGAACTATTTTTGGTATGCCACCAATACTTGGCAAACACATGGATAAAATGACTCACTTTTATGCAACAAAGACCACATTTTCAGCCACTTTTGCCCATATATTTACTGCACATTAGTGGTACATACAGTGGGAAACCGAAAGTAACACATGCCACAAAAGAATTGGACTCAAATAATACACCTTTCATACCAATCTGTCCAAGTCAACTGCTAATCAATTTAGAAGTTCAAATACAAGATCAATCTACAATTCAAAAAAAAAAAAGGGAATTGTGCCTACATACCCAGCTTAGCATCATCATCCGCTTTGACAGTCTCCATTACAAATGGTTGGCGTTGACCCTGAGAATAATTGTTCCTCAAATTCAGATTTATTAAGAAGGAAAAATTTAGAGCAACAGAAGAGGTAAAGCGAAGACTTTTACACTATTAACTGTCTGAGTAACCTCCAGAAGGTTCTCTACAAGATTCAGCATCTCTCTTCCACGTTCATTTCTATCATTTAAAGAGCAAGAGAAGCGAAATTTTTATTTCAGGCACTGAAAATGATCATATTTTTACAAGCATAATGAACACTGTAATAGAACAGCATGACAAAGAAAGATGAAAATTACAAATAATTAAAAAAGTCAAAAGGTAATGCACACTAAAACACAAAACATTACCTTACAGTAACATACTGTGGATGTTGTGTCATGCTGATTCCAGAATATTTTGGCACACCCATGTAGCCAACTACCAGATCCTAAAGTTGAGCCATATATGAAAAGTCAAAGATTATACTACTAACACTAATACATGCCAAATTATAATAGCATAGCTGCGGGGCAACAATGCAGTAGCGAGTAAATGGGCACCACCATGATCATTTAGAGATTTGCAACTTTAAGTTCATTAGCTGATAGGTCGATAGATGGATATGTAGGGATAGTCTCTGAAAGTAACATCGTGCATATCTTTAGTTACAAGATATGCAACTGTTAAAATAAACTCACCGCTAAGGCGTTTGTGTAATCAAAACAGCTGCAGCAAACATTAAAATATGGAACGTTAGAACAATATTATTGTAAACAGATACCATGAAGAAGAAAATGGAGGATAACTTTCAGGAGGTATTTACATTGTAAAACATATTTCCCAAAATTAAATTTTGCAAAATGAAAAAAATTCAAAAAAATTAAAGCAGTTTAAGCGGAGGTATTTACTATCCTGCCTCATTGAATTTTAATTATGTGAGGCTGCCTGGTAGCACCATGGTGCCAGAGATTGAACCAAGTTAGGTGCTATCCATGTCAACCAATAATTTTATTTCGGATTTGGTACTTTAGTGATGCCCTTATTAAACCAAAGGTATACATTTGGACCCATACTATCGAATTAGTATACTAATAATCCCCACATTTAACAAAATGTACAATAATATTCCAATTATGAAAAGAAAAAAAAAACCTAATTTAAATAAAGCAATATTTTTTATGAAAATATTTACTATTTTATGTCCTCTCATTTTTTTTTGTGCATTTCATTACGAAAAACCACCCTATCCACCCTAACATATATGCCCACCTCTACCATCATCCCTAACCTACCCTTGATATCGCTTTATTCCTTTATCGGTCAACTAACTTTCACTATTTACAGTAGAATAGTTAAGCCACCACCAACTCATTTGAAGTACTCATCTCTATTTTTTACCGCCTATTACCAACTCATTCCCTCTAATCTCACCGACCCCTTCATTCTTTTCAATCACCTTATATTCGATCAAACTTAAAGTGAAAGTGGTTTTGATCAAACACAAAATGGTCAAAAAAGAATAAAGGAGTCGAAAAAATCTAAAGAAATGAGTTGATGGGAGAACAAAGATGATGGTGGAAATGAACATGATATTTATAGTGGATAGAGTTATTTTCGTAATGAAATGTACAAAAAAAAAGTAAAAAGAGAGCAAATATTTTCATAAAAACAAAATTGTCCTATAAATTAAGTTTTTTTTTTTCAAAATTGGACCATTGTTGTACTTTTTGTTAAATGGAGGATTGCTTATATACTAGTTTGAAAATATAAATCCAAATGTGTACCTTTTGTTTAATAAGTGTACTACTAAAGTACTATTGAAAAAGATTGTTTCCTTATTAAATATTTGAATAAGAGCAACATTAGGATTGATTGATATGTTTTTCCTTATTTAGTTCAATCAAAATTAGGAAGGTTATCGTAGTGTTAATTAATAGATTATTACCTTTACTAAATCTTTCCTTTTTCTAGTCCTAGTTTGTCTTATAAATTGTAAAGCTAGCTATTGTAATTAACACAATACAATACAAAGAAATATATTTCACAAATCACAAATTTCTTATGGTATCAGAGGAAGGTTTTGTTATAACCAAGCTATGAATGATTTGACCCTAAATAAAGAGCCACAAACAGTGTCAATACTAGTTCGGAAATAAATACTATATCCACCATGAATTCTAGTGGATTGGATAATTCTCCAGTTCAATTTATTGTTAAAAAATTCAACTGTAAAATTTACAGAGAATAGGCTCAATCCATAAAGCTCGTTATCAATGGAAATGGTAAAATTGGACACCTGATAGGAGAAACGAAAAAACTTGACTCCACCAAAATTGATGCAATGCACAAGTGGAGCTCAGAAAACTCCATGGTAATGGCATGACTTGTTAACTCCATGACACTCGTTATTAGAAAAACATATTTATTCCTATCAACAACGAAAGAAATTTGGGATGCTGTTAAGGAAACATACTCTCATGGAGAAGATTCCTCACAAATATTTGAATTAAAAACATACTTGTGGGGAATAAAACAAAGAGAAGAAGAAGTTACCAATTATATGAAGCTACTCAATATCTGGCTGCGACAAGGGGTCCGAAAAGCAGCATAAAAAAATTTCAATTTTTTCCATTCGATCTAATTTTTTACACGAAAATTTTTCGATATGTCCCAACACTTTAAAATATTGTTTAAAATTATTTTTTAGACACTTTAATTATTTATAATAAATTTATGTGGTTTTACAATCCTACCCCTTAAAGAAAATTTCGTCCTCAAAATTTACAACTCCTCAAACAAGGATATTCTGAGCAAACTTTAAACTCTAACTCCCAAGTTGCATCTTCAATGCTATGATGTTTTCACTTAACTTTCACTAGTGGTCTTGCTTTTCTCAAGTTCCTGACTTGGAAATCAATTATCACCATCGGTTCTTCTTCATACGACCCCGTCTTCCTATAACGGCAATTTTGTCCAATCTAAAATACTATTCTAATTTCGTTGATATTTCCGTAAAGCAGACACATGAAAAACGTTGTGACCTTGGGACAATTTCAAAAGTAACTCCAATTGATACGCTACATCGCCAATTCTTTTCACAACATGGAACAATCGATGTAGCATGATGCTAACTTTCCTTTCATTCCAAAGCAAGTTACTCCCTTCCGAGGTTGAAATTTGATAAACACATAATCATCCATTTCGAAGTTCAATGGTCATCGCCCATGATCAGCATAACTCTTGTATCGGCTTTGAGCTTCATGAAGTTTGTCTTGTACGATGCGAATCTTTTTCGTTGTTCCTTCTATAAGATCAATTCTCATCGTACTGAAATCTTCGTATTTTTCCCAACACATTAGAGATCTACATGGTCGTCTATACAGGGCTTTGTAAGGAGCCATTCCAATACTGACATGATAATCATTGTTGTACACTCAATCAAGTTTTAATTGGAATGAAATGAGCAAACTTCGTGAGACGATCAACAATTACGCAAATAGAATCATGACCTTGAGAAGTACGAGGTAACCCTTGTACGAAGTCCATGGATATGTCGTTCCATTTGCATTCCTGTACTAGGAGTGGTTGAAATAGTCTTGTAAGCTTCTTGTGCTCTACCTTGTCTTGACATATCATACAGTTGGCTACGAACTATGCTACATCCATCTTCATTTCTCTCCACCAAATATGTGAGTCTTGCAAAGTATGGTACTCACGAGCTACTCGTTCCATTTGCATCATATGTATTCTCGAAGTTTTTTCGTTTATGGTGCCTTGAATTGTTGACCGCACACAAACCTTGGAATTGGACCTCTTGTTGTGTCTTGATGTTTATCGTCTATTAGGTATCAAAGTTTGATTGACTGTAAATTGACCTTAGAGTTGGGTCCCCCTTTGTGTCTTAGAGCCACTCATAGACCCTCATATGATGTTTATTTAACCAATATATGTGTCATATGTATTTCGGATTATGATGATATGTAAGGTCAGCGACGAACTCACATATATCTTAGAGGCTGACCATGCATGTGCTCATGTACTTTGATGATCAATACATATAAGGGTGCATATCATGCATATGGATTTATATTTGTATGGCTTATTTTATATTATATGAGCATGCATTGAGATACCTAGAATGTACATTCCTCCGATCTCCAAAAACGAAGTACAAGTATATCAAGTTTTGTAAATAAATCTCCCCACAATGTATACTAATGATGATTACTTCCAATCATGAACTTTAATATAAATGATATACATCACAAATATTTGTTTGTTACAATATTATTTTAGAGTAGATTCCTACTAAATTATTTATAACTCATCCTATTTCTCCTTGCCTAAGTTGGAGATAATGCAGAGATATGATGTGAAATAATTTATCCTTCAATGTTTTAATTGTTATGTATTGGATAATCTCTAAAATTTAAATGATTTTTGTTAAATCTATGTTTTAAATAGAGATATCTTGAATTAAATATGAAATCTATTTAAAATGAGATCATAAATTTTCTTTAACTATGATTTAAAATTACCCTTCTTTTCTCATGTAACCATTTTTCGGGGTATGATTGGAATAGAAGTTGCAAAATCAGAAAAGAGAATCAGTGTCTCATAACGTAAATATATCCTTGATCTTCTCATTGAAACTGACATGTTTGGCTAAAAACCAAATCACACTCCAATTGAGGTTGGAAATAAATAAGAAGACTTAGGTAAAGTGGTGGACAAAAAAAGATATCAAAGACTCGTAGGAAAACTAATATACTTATCACATGCTAGACCGAACATAGCATTTACAATCAGTGTAGTGAGTACACATGCATTCTCCAAAGAAAGCCCACCTTGAAGCAGTTTATAGAATTCTTAGCTATCTCATAGGATCGCCGGGAAGAGGATTATTCTTCAAAAAAATGAAGCCAAAAAGTTAGAATCTACACTGATGCGGATTTGGCTGATTCAATAAACGACAGACGATCCACTACTGGGTACTGCATAAGGAATGGTGCCAAAGCAGAGTTTAGGGAAATTACATAAGGAATTTGTGAGGCACTGTGGTTAAAGAAACTCTTGACGAAACTTCAAATTTCAACATCTCCAAACAAACTATACTGTGACAACAAGGCAACGATAAGCATTTCCCTTAATCCAGTTCGGTATGACAGAATAAAACAAGAGGAAGTTGATACACTTTATCAAAGAAAAGGTTAAAGATAGAACAATTTGCATGACTTATGTCCCAAAGAAAGAACAAATTGCCGATATCTTCACCAAAGAAATTCACCGACCGTTGTTTGATGATCTTATTTACAAGTTAGATATAATCAATATTTACGATCCAACTTGAATAGAAGGGTTGAAATATCATGAAATTAAAAAGGAAAAATATTGTTTCCTTATTGAATATTTGAATAGGAGCAACATTAGGATTGATTGATATTTTTTCCTTATTTAGTTCAGTCAAAATTAGAAAGGTTATCTATAAATTGTAAAGTTAGCTATTGTAATTAACATAATACAATACAAAGAAATATATTTCACAAATCACAAATTCCTTAAGTACCAAACCCGTTTCATTCCCTAGTTTTTCCATGCCTTATACTAAATATGTCAATGATCCCTCTTGTTTGATTGTATCATTCACCAATTCTCTCAAAAGCTTAAGTTATTGGGAGATGGACTAACAATTCATGTTATCTTCTAACACACCACACCTCGAGTGTAGGCTCTATTTTCATTTTAGGCCCGACTCTAGAAATTCAACAATTTGGACTACAAGGGTTTGAACAAAAGCTTAATAAGCTATTACATCTACACATTTTAACACCTTTAACATTGTGTTGTATATTGATCCAAAGTTTATATATTGCATGTACAAAAGCGTGCTCTAAACACATTGTTGATCCTAGGTTGTGGCCCAACTTTAACCTGCTTTGTTGATATATTTGAACTAAAGGATTAATTTAGTTTATAGCAAGAGTGGCCTAGATCCTAAATAATCAAGTGACATCTTTCCATTAATTAAAGACAGAACACAAAAAATAATAGATCAAACAATTTGGTTAATCCAAATTATGTTTATCAAATTTGCATCTCCTTCGGGGTGCTTTCTTTTATTTTCTTGTCTTTTTTTAACACATGTAAGTAAGTTCATCGTCTACACTTTACAGTAATCAGCATCTATCAATTCTTGCACTTAAACAGTATTTAATCATGTTTCAAAGGTTCATGAAAATTACTAAAGAAAGAACAAGAAATCACCTGTAGCAAGATGGTGCAATAACATCCACCAACTCATTAGCAGGAAGGCAGAAATAAGGGACCTAACATGTTTAAATTTAAAAATGGATGAAGCAGCAGAAATGGGAAACTCAAAACCAATGGTTAGTGTATGAGCATGACAATACCTCCTCAATATGGCCATCCAAATGCTTTAAGTGGACCTGTTTAGTACAAGAAAAGATATTAAATGAACAGAGCTGGTAAAGATAGGCACATCAAGTGTTATTTTCCATGTAATAATGGTAACAGTTGAAATATAAAATATGATTATGAAGAAGGAAATATTAAATAATCGAAATAGGTTGAGAGCAGAACCAGAAAATCAAAGAAAGACATTATAATTCTCATTCTATCATAATACAGAAAGATTACGTATGTATTTATAGGAGTAATAATACTAAAACCTTAATCCTAATAAGACTCTAAATAAGACTCCTAAACTAGGCTAAATTATACCATTAATCCCAAACTTTAATTAAATTTACACATAGGTCCTCAAACTTTAACTAAATTTATACATAGGTCCCAAAACTTTTAAATCATATGATTTAGCTCCCATATTTTTAAAACTTCACACATAGATCCTAAAATTTTGATTCACAAATATTTATTTTAGTAGCCCAATTAGAACCAATGTATAAAATTTTAAAAATTTGAAGCCTAAATAGTAAGATTTCAAAGTTTATGGACCTAAGTGTGAATTTACTCAAAGTTTAGGAACTATTGGAGTAATCAAGACCCTAAACTAATATGATAACATAATGATAATGATTTAATATCTAATATTCTAATGCTAATAATATCAAATATCTAATGTTTCTATTGTAACCATTAATTTAAGTAGTCAACCATCTTGCTTGTAATATAATCCACATTACAAGATTGTTTAATTAGAAAACACCAATAATCCGAATGTTTGAAGGGTTTGAAGGGAAGAAAAGACCCAATAAAAAAAATCAGCCCAGGATCTTACAGACATGTTGATTTAAAAGTTTTCATAAAAGCAGGAAATCCAAGCCTTTAGCTATGGTATACCACAGATTAAACCTCACAGACAAGGTCTTATCCCACCCTATGAAACGTAGCTTTCATTTACAGCTGATTTTAATTTTAATGGAACATCCAACGGGAAAATATATGCAAAGCATTTTCAAATAAATTATTTAACAAACCTTGTAGTCTTGCATAAACTCATAATGAAGAACTGTTTCAGGTTCACTGCTTGCAGCCTTCAGAAACTTATCTAGCCCTTCCCGTGTACCGTTATCCACTGTTGTGTAATAGATTAGTACCACACCAAATAATATTCTAAGAAAGGTATTCTCTCACTTAACATCAGCAATAATATACTGTATAACACACGTCAATTGGCTACAGATTTAAGTAGCAGGAAAATGTGCACTGATGTGATATTACAAGGGTTATTACATTGGACTGTAAGCCACAGTCAAGCTCTGGAGTCAGGTTATTATGTGCAGTGTCTTGTAAGCAAGTTTTTGCTTGATTAATCGCTTCTAAAGAATATCAAGTAAAACACAACTCTTCTTGTTAATTTCATACATCATAAGTTGGTTAAGCATATTATACATGGTATTCTAGCAGCATAACGGATACATATGTTTAATAAGATCAGTCATCTTCTTGGTAAAAGAAGTCTAAAAGTCTTGAGGTGAATAGCAAATGCCAAAGTTCATTCCCTCCATGCATTCAGAACGATCATGGTCAAAGAAATTTAGTATTTGTTAAATGTTTTTCAAGAGTAATCAATAAGTCAATTAAATAAGGTTTTCTAGCCAATAATTCCATCTAGGAGTGTTCTAGTCCTCTAGACAGTACTATAAATAGAAGCAATCCATCTTTGTTTAAAGGACTGTCTCGTGAATAGAAAATTGTCCATAATTTTATCTCCCATAGAGTCTTAATTGATGACATTTCCCAGATTTCTCCTTATAAATCTTGGCTTCAACATAGTTTAGAGTAAATTCAATCCTTCAATCTAGAAGCATCATTTTCTATTTGTATCAATAAAATATAAATCTCCTCAAGTCATTTAAGTAATTGATTCGAGCATCTGACAGAGGGTATAAGAAGTAATTACCACAATTTGTGCCCAACACATATAGCTTTTCCAAATTCAAGTGATGCTCAACAGATCTTAATGCTGCAGTTCAAGAAATTACGCTGCATCACAATGGAACAAATCACCACAGAGAAGAACTAAAAGTAGAAACTTAGAGATCATAACACAATCAATACCTTGCACTTGGCATCCCACACCGCAGAAAAGAAGGCGTTTAACTCCTGCAGCCTGTTCCATGGGAAATTTGACTGTTTAAGTTGCTAAAAATTTTAAATTTATAATAACAAAAATACCTTAAATCATAAAAATTTGATAGCATGCAGGCTAGAAAAACAGCTTTCTGCTTGTCATAATGACGCTACAGACCATTTTATGTTTTCAGATGTCATGCATTTAAAATTCTTCCACTTCTTGCTTGTATACTTGCGCGGGCGCAATGAGATGCAGCACATTTTGGCATTTCAATAATTAATATGTGCATTGACTAGAGCAGTTTAGCTTAATCTTGGATTTTACTATTAGTCATTTTTTTCTTTTTGCAAAATGACCTCTTTTTCAGTTCACTGTGCTTTTCCAATGTTTCGTTAACAAAAGCAAGCAAAGTAAAATAATAAATTACATGTTTTGGCAAACAAATGAAAAGAGAATTCAGAGACCTCAACTAGTGCAAGGGTATTCAGGTTAGGAGACAGTGTTGGCTTAACACCTTTAGCAGCTAAAACTTCATCCGGTGTCCTGTTGTAAACAGGGAAAAGGAGGGTGATATACACAAGTATTAGGCACATACACCAACTTGTAACATAATAAACAGCTGAAATCTCTTATAAAAAAGAGTAAACAAATGAAATCAAACCCTCAGTAAAAAGATACAAGCCATTATATCAAGCTCGAAGAAATAGAAACAAGCCTGGCTAAAATAGGCCTTGGAGAGAATCTGTCTTCTGGATCACTGAAATAATTAAAATATAATATAAAGCGTCACTAAATTTCTAAAAAGTTCTAAGCAATGGACTATAGAAGAGTAAAATGCAGTAGTATTGTTCCACTACCTCTGTACACAAATGACAGCTTCTACCATGCCTGATTTGAGCATTTCAATTGCTATAGTTGTTACTATCCCCGTCCATTGAGCTCCTACCAGTAACATGTTAAGCAAGAATATTTTAGGTTCACTTGTTTCCATGTTGAAAATAAAAAAGTAGATAAAACAAAAATCATGCTACCTATTTCGAGGCCTAAATATGAGGCATACCAGTTCATAGATAGTAAGCTTACCTTCAACTGGCTTAACTTTACGAGCATATAACAACTTATCATAGACCCCAAAGTGCATTTCATCTAAGGAATTTTCCTTCCTCCCTCTACCATGAACAATGGGTTCCAAGCTCTGCAAAGAAAACAAAAGAATGAACCAGCTTTTCATGACAAGAAAAGATACAGAGTTCTATATAGTGAGCGCACTTTTTAGTAACATAAAAGCGTGATGTTAACAAACAGGATAGCTTTGTTCAAGCCTTGTAGTCAAACAATAGAACTTTACTTTTGAACAAAAAATAAACAATCAGAATTCTCAGTTAGCATATGTGCTTTTGTCAAATCAATTATATTAACATATAAAAAACTGAACATAAAAAGCATAAAGAATGAAGTAAACGGATAAAAAGAATCAGAAAACCAAACATAAATAGTATAAATGAATTAAAAATAAATAAATAAGGAGAAGAAGAAGACGACCGCGGAATGCCAACAACTTACTTCAATTCTAGACATTCCCTCTCCTAAGAAAGCACACGCGTTCTTCACATGGGCAACGTAATATGTGTCACACAACCCACAATGACTGTCCATGACCAAAATACAAATTAGAAAAGCCCAAGACCAAGAATTAAAGCTTAATTGAAAATCCATAATCTTCAGAAATGGTGAAATGGGTATAGAAAGTGAGTGTAGTACGACCTGCAATGTTCTTTAGCTGGGTAGGTGCCTCCAGGAGGGATTGGTCTAGAGCGATGCCTCCAGTCCTCTCTCAACTTCACTGACTTTGAATTTGTTTTCCCATCTGTTCCACATAATCAAACTAAGTTTCATTATACAAAATAAGCACTCAAACGAAAGGCAAAACAGAAACACTTGGGCACCTTTAGAGGAAGATGAAGAATAAGAAGAAACAACCGAGAGTGAGGCAGGAAACACAGATGGGTTGGTAAGCAAGAAAGACATTGCAGCAGCAGCGACAGCATAGAGATTTTCTGTACCTCGTGCGAACGGGTCTGTTCTTTGCTCAACCACATATTTACCTGATAGCATCAACGAGGATTACACACCCGCCAGATTTTCCTATTTTGTTTTTTCCGAAAATTAAATAAATTGGGATGGGTCGTAATAATCTGGTAATTCTTTGACGGTGACATTATAAACCCTTTTTTTATTTTTTAATCTATAAAACGTGCGTTGTATATTAAAAAAATTTAAAAAGTAAAATATTATAATTAATCAATATATAGTACAACTAATTTAATTAAATGATATATAAAGTTTAATTTAAGTATACATATAACTTAATAAATAATTATTTTATCTTTTATTATATTAAATTTATGATATTTTATTTCTCTAGATTTTACAACTATATATACTATAAAAATCAAAGGTATATAAAATATAAAATATAAAATCAAAATTTGAGTTAAAGATAAGGTAAAGCTAAAATATATAAAATAACTAATCTTATACTATAGAACCATAAGTAGTAACAATGATATGAAATAATTTTTGAAATTTTAATATTTATTAATATTAATTAAATAAAATTTTATTATTATTTAAAATATTTAAATTTTACATTTATCAAAAAAATTATATCCATAAATATATAATTGCAAAATACGTTTCAAACTAAAATATAAAGAAATAATAACTTTGATTATTTTTCGTCTAATATATATATAATGTATTTCAAATTAATAAATAAAAATAAGAAAAATATTAAAGTCTTAAAAATATAAAATATATATAAATTATAAAAACAAGTAAAAAGAGCGTATCTTTTTTATAAATTTCCACGAGATTCATTTTTCCTTGATATTACAACATGACATCGTTTTAATAGGTGTAAAAGATAGTAACCTTCTCTCATTCATGCTTCTGTTTTGATTTCTTTTTCTCTCTCATATTTCAGCGTTGTTTTTCTAAATATTATTAGACATTTTCTCATATATCTTCTTAGTTACCAAATTTGATATAATTAATTATTGTTATTTATTTTTAATTCTTTTAATTTTTTTTTCTTAAAATATAAAGACAAAAAAATTGATTTTTATTTTTCTTGTTTTAAGAATTAATTTATACTAACATAATCTCCATAGGAACGATATTATCTTATCGAATTTGATATATTATTTATGGCGATATGTATACTTGTGTATTCATTGAACAAAATTCATGTGTATCACACTAAGCAGAATCAAAGAGATGGATGATAGAGTCCGTTTTCAAATATATGGTCTTAATTTGGTATTCTAAGTCTAGATGTATGATGACATTCAAGATATTGGGAATGAACTGGCTATTTGCTTGAAAAACCAATTTCTAACAATGTTGAGGTGATCGATTATTGCTCAAATCAAGGCTATTTTTAATAAACCTTATGCGATAATGTTTTATTTCAAATTATTATATTTTTATTGGTGTATTTTAAGTATTAGACAACTTCATTTCATTATTTTCGTTAAAATGTAACATGTTACATCATTACTGACATGTTATGTAACATGTTACATCAATAAATTACATTATTGTGACATGTTACATTGGGTGAGAAACACTAAGTAACATGTTGTAATATGTTACATAGTATGTTCCATATAATGTAACATGTTACATTATATGTACATATGTTATGTAAGAGACATACTAATTCAAATGCTATGTAAGATGTTACATTATATGTACACATGTTATGTAACATTATATGTCATATATTATGTAACATGTAACATAGCATTTGAATTAGTATGGTTGATTTTTTTATTATTTTATTTTGATAATGTTTCTTATCATGTTGTGTTTTTTTGGTAGGTTCGTATGAATACAATACGACAACATGAGAATGCCCTCTATTTTAAATCTCTATTGTCCCATATCGAAGTAATGTATTATGATGAGGTAGGCTTGTTCTAAAATCAAGTTGGAGGTTCACAATATGAATCTGTTGATAATGTATTGTTGAGAGAAAAGTTATTGGAGAATAAAAAAAAGCATCGGGATAAGGATTTGGATGAAGGGTTTAAGTCATTGAATGTTGACTTCTAAACCATCAAATGTTAACTTCGGTGATTTTTATAAGCTAACTTTGTATTTTGATTCCAAGTTTAGTCAACAAGAAACTTATTTTGATGAGAGGTTTGATGAATATAGAGCTACCATTGATGGACTTTTGTGGATCTCGTAATAATTTCGTCAATATTTTCTCAATTTCTAAGTTATAAATTATTGTCTGATAATATAATTTTTTGGTTATTATTTTAGTTATATTTTATCATTGATTTCTTTCAATTTCATTTGTTGTTGTAGACACAACATACTTTTAAATTATACAAGTCTCCTACCAAGGTCTGCCCTACATTGGTTCAACTTACAAAGAGTGACATTGATGGTAAGACGTCTAATATTGATGATGTAGACAAACCTTCTTTTTATCTTGGCATGGATTTAGAAGGTTCACAATTTTTTTTAAAGACTTCACATTCTCCTTCTTGTGATCCAAATTTTGATAATAATATATTTAATTAGTTGTATCAATATGCACAACTATATAATTTTGGGTATAATATAAGGTTTGATCATTACATTTCACCTTCCAAATCTATATCTACTTTTATATTGGAGAAGGATAGGAGATCAATTAAACCATCAAGAGCTATTTCTAATTCCTATGTTTGTCCTTCTAAGAAAAGTATGTATGTTACTTGATAACTGTATTTTATATAGTTATTTTCACCTATTTTATTAATTATAATTGCTATGTTCTTGATGTTTTTAGTTAATTTTCGATTAATAAATTAGTATTTACTGTTTTTTATATATTTTAATAAAAGTAAATAATTTGTATTGAAAATGTACTTAATGTCAAATTTATGTCCACAAATATAATTTCAAATAATATAGTTCTTAATTACAATTTATAAAAATCGAAAATATAATTTAAATTAAATTTGGGCTTCATTTTAATTATTAAAAGTTTAAAAATTTAATTTAAAATTAGCAAAGGGCTTAACTGTAATTAGAGAAAGTTGAAACGGTAATTTGAAATATATTTGTGGGTCAAAATGCAATTAATAAAGTTTAATTATCTGCGCAGGTGAGAAGAATATACGCGCCAATCTACACGCGCGAAACGTTGACCGTCCGATCAGATAAGAAATGGCTGAGATTCGCGCGTCCTTATCACACCCGACCAAAGAGAGTGGGTGCAGGTCAAAAGTTTTCACGCGGCTCGATACGCCGAGTGGGGCCCACCTGCCGCGCAGGCCGGCGTGCAAGTGGGACCCACGTGTCTGACGCGTTGCAGCCCCTGTCCCCCGCTTACGCGCGCCTCTGATCCCGTGCGCTGATCTCCACGTGAGCCCGGTTATTCCACCAACCAGAATCTGCCACGTTTCCCACTTAATCTATCATCCAATCATGTTAGGACATGTGGCATGTTTCGGTGAACGCAAAAGCGCGGAATCCCGGGCACGTCTCAGGAGCTGTCTCCCACGTTTCTCACGCGGCAATCCGGTGCGGCAATTCTCCGTGAGCCCGTTCATTCCATCCTGTTATATGCTGCCACGTGTCCCACCATTTTCTTGCAGCGAATCAGACGCTGACACGTGACATGCACTTTGAAATTTAAAAAAAAGTTAGAACGGCTCCCTCTATTTCTGTCGTGCACGCGTATAAAAATACAATATTCCAATTCGTACGCGTGTACGCGGAATTTAAGAAAAATGTCTGGTTTTAATTTCGATACAAATATTTTACGCGTGTTAAAAAAAATGTATTATTTTGGATGTATTTTTTTTGCTATAAATAGGAGATAGTTTTTAGTTGTAAAGGAGTTTTTTTTTGGGAGAAAAGTTTTTTTGAGAGTTTAGTTTTGGAAATTATTTTGTGTTGCTCGGTTTTGGACGGCAAAACACGCAAAAGCCATTTTTGGCTTTTGTTGTGTTTTGCGTGTGCCAAATATTTGTTCTAAGTGTTGTTTTAATTTTATTTCTACTTCTTCTTATTTTTCTGTAGTTGTTGTAATTTTTATTTTAATTTTATGAAGTAATTTAATTTTTCTAGGGTTGCATTTGATCTAAATTTATGAAGCTTTGATTTTAATTATTTTTGATAGATTTATAAGACGTTCGATTTGTTCGTTCTATTTTGTTCTTAATGCTTTTTGATTATTTACGAATCTTATCAAAACGATCCGTGGCACATGAATAAACTTGAGAAAGGCATTTATGTGTGTATTGCTCGTAAATAGAATGACATGTATGATGAAGGATAGAAATATACCCTAATTGTATGTGTGGCCATTTGAAAACTTAGAACGTAATGAATCTTATTAAATTTAATTCTCATAGAGATATAGTGAATTAATTTAACGAGGTGTGTTTATACGGAGCTCGAAAGAGATGTATGAATAATAAAAAAAGAAGTTTTCGGTTGACAAATTAAATGTACAAAAAAATATAAATCAAAAGAAAATAACACGATTTGAGTGGATTAGTTTGGTGAAAAATTGCAATCCTAGATTTCTTTTATTTTCTTATTTTACTTTTTTCTTAATCAATGATTGTTTTGGATAAAATCAGAGAGATACAATTTTAGTACTCGACAAACTATAGTAACAAATCCTCGTGGGATCGATCTTTACTTACTAATCATATTACTTGTGACCGTGTATACTTGCACGAGTCCGTGTGTTGAAAAACACACAACATTACTTATGGCAGAATATAAGTGAAGCCTTCCCTTAAACTTGTAGAATCGACTTCTCATGTCAATAGTGCACATAGGTTTACATATATTTGTGAGGGTTATGATGCATTAGAGCATCCAAGTTGCCCTTACAAACCTTTATCTAAGGATTGGGAAAAGTGTTTCAATAAATGGTTTAGATAGAAATCTCGATGTGTATTTTTATCTTTTTATTTTTCATTATATTCTTATGTTTGTTGTATAATTTTTTGACATTGTTCTTTTTTTTAATTAGTGATCCTATTAAAATTCAATATCGAGACTTGATATAGAGAAGGAAGATGTCATTATTCCTTTTAAGAAGGTTAGGGGATTGCTTCATGGCATTATACATATTACACTTTATTATTATTTGAAATTAATATCATGAACTTTTTTTTCATATACTTTAATAGTGCCATGTGTTTGTTATTTTTTGTTTTATAGCATTTAGATAGTGTGCTATATGAGATACGTTTATCCCGACGCTTCTAGGTTGAAGAATTATTCTACTTTTGAGACTTTATTCAGTATAAGTTATAGATTTTTTTTCAATTTATGATGTTATGTAACATGTTACATGGCATATCAAAAACGTTAGAACATGTTACATAGTAGTTCAGAAACGATGTAACATGTTACATAGTTTGTAAAAATTGATATAACATGTTACATAGTATATCAGAAACAATATAACATGTTATATATTATGTTTTAACATGTTACCAATTTATATAATATTAACTATTCATCATATTCAATAGTGCTTTATTTTTAAATTATATATTATTTTGTGTATATAGAGTGCATGAAATTTATCACTACTAATTGCAAAAATCCAAAGAATATACGTCTATATACCGATAATTATTTGGTTTAATTTATTACTATGTTCTCAAATTTAATTAAACATTGGCCAATTGATTGAAATGATTTAGATATATTATATGTACCAATCAATGTTGACAGTAATTATTGAGTCTGCGCTGTAATATATTTGGACAAACAATTCATCAAGTGGTATGATTCTTTGGACACATCAGATGAAGAAGTGTAATCATAAATCAATCATGATACCTATCTTTTTGGGATATCATAGATATGATGAGAATCATCAAGATGATCCATACATTTGATGGCCAATTTTTGTGGTGGAATGTGTTCTAAAGCATAACAATGTGTAATTATTTTATTTAATACCATTTTTAATACTTTTTATTTATAATTGCATTTAATCCATCCTAATGTATTCTTACTTTTGTTTTTATTTTGCAACCATGACCGTAGGGTTTGATTCCTCAAATTTTTGGAGTTTTTGACGAAATGATGCACATTAAACATGATGAATTATATTAGTTTTCTAAATATTAGGAATAGATATTGTATACAACTGTAATAATGGAATGTTAGACCTTGCTTATTAAGAGGCTAGACAAACCGTGAAAATTCATTTGTAGTTGGAATATTTTAGTCTTGATAGAAATTCAAACAAATGAGTACGTAATTTTTGTGTTTATTCTGATTGTAATAGTTTGATGGATGTAGTTTTCTTTTGGTATATTGATTTTAATTTAATGTTATAATTTGTCATATTTATTGCCTATGTATTAAAAATTATTCAAGTTAGTATGTGTTGATTATATTATGTAACATGTTACGTTGTATTGTAATATCAATGTAACATATTACATCATGTCTAATAATATAGTTTTTATTATGTAATATGTTATATTGTATTGTAAGACCAATGTAACTTGCTATATTATGTCCAATAGTATAGTTTTTATTATGTAACGAGTTACACTGTATTGTAAGATCAATATAACATGTTATATTATATATGAAAAATAATATATTTCTTATAGCATACATAATTTATGTTAAAAATAAAATATTTAAGAACAAAAGATTATAAATATTACTTGATGATGACACTAACAAATGATTCTCTTCAACCAATGTAAAATCATATTAACGTATATAATCTATATATTTTGATCATTTCAATTGTCACTAATACATATGTAAATTTAATATTAAAATATAAATTTAATGTAAAGTAAATCTATAATTTTATAAAATGTAAAGTGGTATAAATTTATTATTATGTTATGGGTTTCTTCCTCTTCCTCTTGCTTTTCTTTTTGAGTCTTTTAAAATCACAAATGTTGACAACACTAGGACATCTCTCATAATAATTGGTAGATTTTATTTGCTTTTATGTTCTATTGGGCATATTGGAGCTTATGCTAACTTCAAGTAGGCGATGTGCTAGTAGATTGAACACATGTCTTCATGGACAACTTCTTTTCATTATATGCTACAATTGCATGTGCATAAGAAATTTTTAGTGATTAAAATTTACCACATGTAAAAGTCTTGTGATGTAGGTTTACAATGTAACTTTCAAACTCTCTCTTCACTTGTACTTGAATGTTTATGTTTATTACTTTCATTAGTTCTATCTTCATCTTCCTTTTTTTCAATCTTATCTTGCACTTATTTTGTTACTGTTCTTATATTTGAAGCAAATTTCTTCCTTTTTATAATCCAACTTTGAATTATATCTCGTATCTCTCCCAATAAGTGTGTTGCAAGGGTGTCTTGTGCATGCCTTAGCATTGAATTTATCTGTTCTGCGTTATTTGAAGTATGAAGTCATATCTTGTAATTGGAGCTAGACATTTGAATCTTACCCAAGATGAGTAGTCTGTCTTGATTATGTATTTCATCATTACTTTGAAAGCTTCATTAAACATGTAGATATTCTTGTGAAACATTTCTTCATTGTAAGCATAAACAGCTAGTTTGAAGTAGCTATTTGTAGTTTTATTATAGTAGTAGGTTTGTGACTTTGTTTCATGTGGTAGTAATAATAATAATGGGGTGCCTTACTGTCGTACACTGATTGTTGATTTTATTGTTAGATTTTGATTAGATCCTATAACCAATTTTTTTCTTTCTTTAATACGTAACTTTAGTCTTCCAAAAAAACCATTTTCATACTTTAGTTATTACCCTACTTACCACCCCAAATGCAATAAGATAAATCTACATTACATTAAACAATTAATTAGTAATGTGTTATGTAATATGTTATATTAAGAGTATTATACAAATGATCTTCATTGTAAGTAGTTACCATGAATGCATCAAATTATCCAACCTTGTTTCCTATAAGTCTTTAATGACATTTATCATTTTTGTACTTCATTCTAATGTTTGTCTTTTTGGAGTTGCTTATATTATAATAGAATATCTTTGTTACTGTTAATGTTGAGACATGTAGTTTGAGATTTTATTTGTTATCCAAAACCATTCCATTGAATAAGCCTTTATCGATATCTAAATTTGTTGAGTCAATTTCACTATATAAGTCTATTGTTATATAAGCATAATCTGTAGTTAGACTAATTTCTTCTTAGGTATCTTGTTTTATTGTATAAGTTACATACAGTTTGTTGTACCATTCATTATGTTTTTTTTTAAATTCATATTGATGAAGTACTTTATATTCATATGATCTATTAAGCTTATAACTATATGAATGCCTATACATTTCATCTTGATGTTGATACCTCCACTTACATGTAATGTATCATATATTTCTTTCTTCAATTCTTCTAAAATCATATTCCTTTTTATGCATGTCTTTTGAAATATCATTTGTATATTTCTCTTCTCTTTTATGATATATCCATTACCCACTGTGTATTATAAGTATTTTAATCTTTGTATCACCCATTACAATGAATATTAATATTCACATTATATTTATAATACTAGGTGAAAATACAAAAAAAAGACATATAAATAGTTAAGACAGTATTATAACCTGTTGGTGTAACAGATCCAATAAAAATGTAACATGTTACATTAGAATTCTTTTTCAAATGATATGACATATTACATCATATAATGTTCAGAATATAACATGTTACATCATTATATATTAAAAAAATATGTTTTATTAAAAAATTACATGTATTTATAAATTAGCAATTCAGTACCTTATAACAACATTCAAGTGAGTTCATATGTTAATTTTTTTTATTTTCTCTCGCTTATATTATATAATCAAAAGAAAAATTCATATAATAATTATGGTACAATCCTTCAAAATCAAATGTATAGAGAATAAATAAAATCAAAGTTATAGAAAAGAAATATTTATATTTATCTCTGTAACTCAATCAAAATTAAATGTATAGAGAAGAAACAAATTTAAGAGAATTAAGAAGCATAAAACAGATGTACAGAGAATATAGTGATGGACGAAACAATCATATGCAGACCTTGATCCAATCTCAGTTTACATTTATGTTATGTCTATTCCTTTAATATCAGAGAGAAGAAATCAATAACTTAGATACTTGTTGGATGATGAATTTTGGGATTAAAATTTGTTTTCATGTAGTTGATAGGTTTTATGTTTATTGTTTTTGTAACAAATATTTGTTATAATTTTCGTTCTAATTTTGTAATTGATTTTCTTGAGATTTTGAATTGACTTGTTTTCAAATAAGGTTAATGATGAAGTGTGAATAGTGGAAATGTGATTTCAACATGTGCTAGTTTAGGCATGAGGGTAATTTAGTAAAATGATACTTAATGTAACATTAAAATCGTGAGTTTTGGGTCTTATAATTCCTAGTTTGAAAAAAATAATGAATTTGTCTAATTTAAGTTATTCTTTGCCAAAATTTACCTGATTCGAACTAACGTTTTTTATTGGATAGGATTGATTTTAAGAATCCCAAAAATGATCTAAGATGAGTTAAGTCAATTTTCATTATTGAAAAGTACCTTAAAAATTTATTATAGAAGGAGTTTATGCATATAAAGAGATGGATTGTTGCACCATCGAGCCACCCATTCTGTATTCAAATTCAAAATATGTGAATTTACTTAGCAAACATACTGGATCAGCAAATAAAGTTGTTATTTTATAATAACTTGGTGCAAACTCAAAATTTTATAATAGTTACAAGATAAGATTAATAATTTCTTTATGCATATAATTTATGCTTAAATTAATATAAAATTAAATAATAAATTCTTATTTTAATTTGTTTGCTACTTAGAGTATAGAACTGTACATCATTTGTTGATTTATTATTTAAAAAAAAATCAAAATCACTTTAAATCCTACACTTAAAATATTTAAAATAATATTTAATATAATAATTATTAAATTATAAAAAAATATTAAATTTGATTATGACAAAAAAAAACAAAACACACTTAAAAAAATGATTTTGGATTCATTTTATCTCGTAACTTTACTCAATTTTTGCGTTAATTTTATGATTATTAAGATAAGTTTATTTATTCTTATAATTTCATTTTTGGGTAAAGTTAATCCAAATTTTTTTAAGAATAAAATTGGATTTTTTTAATTAGAACAAAAAATAAATCTATCTCTCCTTAACTCTCTCTCCTCTATTTTTATTAATTAGGTTTTAGAAAAGTATAAATAAAACAAAAAAAATCTCTATCTCCTTTGCTCTCCCTTCTCTGCTTCCATTTTCAAAACTGATCAATTTCATTAAATGTTAAACATATTTACAGAAGTTAATATTAATAATTAACTGTTTTTTACTCTAACCTCATTCGGTCATTCATTTACCTCTATTCTCACCAAATACAAACGCCTCCTCAAAAAGCCAAATACTAATGTGTCGATTGAGTAAAATTTCATGATTAAATGACCCAAAAATCCTAAAAAAGAGTTAATTAACTATTTTTTTACTCCAATTTCATTCGTTCATTCATTTACCTATGTTCTCGCCAAATATAAACACCTCCTTAAAAAGCCAAATACTAATGTGTCAATTGATTAAAATTACATGATTAAATAACCCAAAATCCTAAAAAAAGTTATCCTAATCTAAATGAATCTAAATATTTCAGTTTAAATCGGTTGAAATTTTATAATATAAAGACCTAATTAACCTAGAGGGAGGTAGGGGTGTCTAAAAATCGAATCGAACGATTTTATAAATCAAACAGTCTTGTCTGATTTGCATTAATTAAAAATTCTTTTTAAACACTCTGGTTCAATAATATATTAAAATTTTCATATTATTTCTCATAAACCGTCGATTACATTTTTCATATTTTAATCAAATATATATCATTAGGTGTATTATATTTATGTATTATTAATCAAACCAAACCGTTGAAAACTGTTAACCAAATTGGAACAAACCATTCGGTTTAATATTTTTAATAATCAAATGGTTTGGTTTGGTCCAGTTCGATTAATTTTTTACCCAAAATTGGACCGAACTAGACCGTGGACACCCCTAGAGGGAAGTGAACATGTTATTTTTAATTTTTATTAATTTATAATTTAATAACCTAAATAAAGCGACCATGCATGTAATTACGTGTAAGAATAAAGTGCAGAAATAAAATAATAATACACGATATTTTTAGGTAGAAACAACCTAGGTCACAACCATAATCTAAGAGAAAAAATACTGGTTCACTGCACCACCTAACTTTCCACTATGCAAAACAAATGTTCAAGTACAAACTTAGTCATTGCCCCAATGTATCTTACTTATGAGCCCTTACTCTGTTTTCATAGATTCTAATATTAGCGTAAGTGATTTTCATACCAACATTTCAATAAGTTCATCGTCAATCAGATACGTTCACAAATTAACTACAAAAGGTTTAGCACAAAAAACACAAGTGTCTATGTACGTTCTAAAACAGATTTAATAATGAATGATCCTAACTAAATGATTCAAAACATATGTCACTTAAATCAAATTAACTAGCAAATCCTAAAACAAATATTAAGTACAAGTTCAATAAAAATAACTTCTTTAAATATTGATAGTCAAAACAAATAATTATTTGATCTAACAATTTAAGAACAAAAATAAAAAAAAGCTATAAGAACATATCATCAAAATATCATTAACTAATTAAACTTATTAATCAATCAAACACAACCACTAATATTTGATAGATTAACTAAATAAAAAATCCTAAAGAATTATAATATTATATTTGCAAAACAAGAGAAAGAAATTAAGAAGAAGAAAATAATGTTCTTGTGTGATTAATTAAAATAATAAACAATGTGTTTTATTTATAAAAAAAATTAAAACTCTTAATTCTATATAATTGATAAATATATTTTCTATTACAAATGAGATTAATAATACTCACTATTTAAGAAGACTCATATTTAGAGAAGAATTTTTTTAAAGTAAGCTCATTAAGTAAGAAGACTCATATTTAAAAAAAATGTTATTTTAAAATATATTTTATGCTATATTTTAGCCTAAAATTTAGGGTATTTCTTATATAATATTTTAGCATATATATTATTCTATATTTTAGTAATAAAAATAATTCCAGATTTATATGCTATTAAATACGTTAATGCAATCCTATGTGTTATATTTATAACAGATATACCTGAAGTATGACTATTTGAAATTCTGACGTTTCTTCAACTTTACTTGATAGACTTGATTGTGAGTTTAAAAACAAGTTTACATGTAAATATTTTATCCACGAAAATAATTAACACTTATAATTATTACATTGTTTTCATAACTTCTATCGAATTGAATTATTAAGAATTGATTTTATTAGTTTGGTTTTGATTTATAGCAAAAAACAACAAACCCATAGTATACATACCTAAACAACTAGGAATGGGAGTGAAGATGGGCATGGATATCCCATATTGATTTTTGAGTAGTTTTGGAGAAAAAAACTATCGATTATAAATAGGTAGTAATTTTCCTACGATTTAAACACAATTCTTATTTTTTAATATTTATTCAAAAATATACTTAATTTAAGAAATAATTAAAAACTTGTTACTAATTATATTAAATTAATATAATTTTATAATATTGATGTTATTTTTCATCCTTTAGCTATTTATCAATGTTTTTTTAATTGAAAAATAATAACAAAGAAAATACTATCTAATTGTTCAAATTGTTACCTTAGTAGTACCACAATTTTCTTTTGGTACCCTTTTTTTTATCTAAATTTTTGAATTGATACTTTAATGATACTCCATTTCAAAAAAGACAACAATTTAGTACAATTTATTATTTTATTGAGAATTTTTTATATGTATAATAATAAACGTGTTATACTCAAAATACTCTCTACATATCATTTAATTAATTTATTATTCAAAAATGTTCTCTCAATATGACAATATATTATTGTACATGTGAAAAATTTCCAAATAAATGATAAATTATATCAAATTAATACATTTTTTTAAATCGAAAACCCCATCTTAAAAATCTAAGTAAAAAATAATGTCAAAAGTAATATCATAGTACTACTTATTAAGGTAACAAATTACTTAATAGTTTATACATATAAAAATATAATATTAATATAAACTCGATAATAATTAATTACAATTCATATTTATCTTACTCAATTTGCCTATCTCTTATTAAAACTTACCATATCTGTATCTTTTATTGGGAATTCCATCATCTTGTGCATAATTATAACATGATTTCATATATGATTAACTTAAATCACTTAATTTTATTTTTAATCATTTTTATGAAAAAAAAAATATATTGTTTTCCTTACAATGTAAAATAATATATGTTTTTCAAAAGAAAAAATATACGTTCACGTAAAAAAATATGTATTTTCTGGAGAAAAATGTTTTAGATTTTAAGAAAAATCTATATTTTGTTAGGAGAGGTTAAAAGTAAAATTTTATATATAAAAGAGAATTGCATTATACAATTAATCTTTTTTTTACTCGAAGGTTTACCTACATTATTAAGAAAACCTTATATAACACCTATTTTATACCGCTATTAATAATAATCATCGATTGCATGTCCACTTCTTACACTAACCATTTTTATAAAAATAAAGGATTTAAAGTAACCTCTACAATGTGCCCATTACATACAGAAATCTCTCTATACTTAGACATTGTACTACCATTAAGACTGAAAATTGGTACAGGTTGTGCATGTTAGTGTTTGAGTTGCCCAATCCAAATTCAAGCATTTTTTAATATTATGAATAAAAAAATTAGTTAATGAGAAGAAGATCCAATATCTTTCAAGGTACAAAAAATTTAGTACTTGATTCTAGCTTAAAAAAATAATCCATATCATGTACGTTTGGTTCGTATTCTAGGTAGCGGTCGGAATGGTGAAACTCTAACTGCCATAACAAACTTTACTATTTCTAACAAAAAAAATGAGAAAAAAAAACCGATAAAAACAAGATATAATGCCAATGAATCGAAGGTACCACATGTTTCGGCTTTAGTGGTTTTGTAATGGATTGCATTTTCACGATTATACCACGTTTAGTAACGTGATTTGATAATTATCAAAATGGAAAACAAACACCAAAAAGGCTACCAAAATCATATGTTACATACTTCATTCTTTAGGGCTTAAGCCTCAGTATTGATCACGAAGACAGTGAACTACCTGCAGTAGAAAATAAATGTCAACGTGGAGCTCTCTTGTTTGCATATACACCAAGTTCTCACTCTGCCCCCAATATATAATACTTGTATAGCATACCATTTTTATTGATATTTTTTCTTTCGGAAAATTTACTTGAATTTGTAAGTAATAAGGAAAACCTCTAAAAACAAAAGCTCGTATTTCTTCTAAACAAGAATAAACAGGATTGCAGAATTGACCCGTAATATACAGATTCACGATCTCCATTGCGTCAAGGAGAGGAGAAAGAAAATGAACGCATATGTGGATTGGATGTAGGAGTAATGCCAAGCTATTATACTCACTTTTTAAATCACATGAGCTTGCTGGTTCTTCTTCTTGATGGCCCTCCAGGAAACAGCTTCATAATCCACCCCAAGACTCGCTCCACTACCTGGTTCAAGAACATATGAAAATATGACACGCAATTATAAGCAAACTCCAGAAATATCAACATCCTTGTACACAAGTTTCCATAACACATTATCATTCGTGTTCAAAACAGACAGAAAAATGTTACAGTTTTAAATTATAAGACTACCCAACTGAATTTTTATTCCATTAGATGATGAATTTTAAAGTGCAACAGATGGAAACCTCACGTACCTCATCCCCTTCATCTGCATATGGAGTGTTGTCAGAAATATCATGAGAATCAGGCTTTCTAGGAAGAGGATTCTCACTGGCCATATTTTGAGCAGTCAAAAGCTCTAATCTCTGAGTTTGAAGTTCAAGTTTCCGTGACAATTCATTGTTCAACTCCTTGATTCATGAAAAACAAAACATATAATAAGGCCAATTGGTGAAAACTAAATAATTCAAATTAACAGATAATGTGATATTACAAGTTGAAAACACAATTATTCCGTAAGCAAAATTATGCGTGAAACAAAAATTACAAAACATATCAGCTAGAAATTACTGTGGAATATAATACTACAATTAAACTATGGAGAATAAGACAAACACAAGTGTCCTCTCTGCAAACCTCTTGAAAGAGCAACCTATTCGTCCAACATTCTGATGGCATATCCGAATTAAACATAAACACCATTGCTATTGCCACAAAACCATCCTTATTGAACTTATGCTCCTCAGAGTCAGTGCTAGATAGGTTACATGTCCGAGTGTCCGACTTGCTTGCAGTAAATTTTTAAGACTAGGGGATGTGGCTAATAAGGATAAACATTTTACTCGGATACTTGAACACGGCATATAACATTATAGATTACTATTTTTAATAGAAATTGTTCTTAACAAAATTATTACCTTGTTTAATTTCAAAGTCCTGCACTTATTGTTATGTGGTGTTTTTAAATTATTAAATTATTACCTGATGGTTTTTTAAGTCCCTTTGTTCATGATAAATGTGGTTTTCATCCAATTTTTTGTTAAATATAACGGAATAATACGTGACACATACATGTTTATTTTTTTCTATGGGATTTTATGTAAAGGTTAGGATCCAAAGACGAATGATTTCAACCAATAAATTTAAATAATGATATCTGAGCATTGGATTACACACATCTAATAGTGAATATATGTTCAAGTGTTGCTTGATTTTAGGAAGTTATTAGTTAATTTCAAATTTCAAGTTGTGAAAACATCTAGAACATTGATTTAAATTATTATAAGTTAAGATGATTGATTAGATTTATTAGTTAAGATCATTGGTATCTGAAACGTCTCCTTTATAAAATATTTTAGGACTACTTTACGCGTCAGGTAGAGTAACTTGTATATCCTACCCATATCTCATGTCAATGTAGGTGGTAAGGTGCCAGAATAGACAAGTCCAAGTAACATACGGTTGAACTATTTTTTTCTTCTAACAATTTCTTTTACATCAAGGTATTAATTCCCAGGTCAAGTATCTATATTGGACAAATGACCTTAATACAGTTTTTTCTAAAAATTCGAGGTAAAATCCCCTTTTGTTTTGTTAGAGATCATCGTGGGGCCAAATACCAACCACTTAAAGGAACAACTATAGTCAACATACTGCACAAAAATAAAATCCACATCTGTCATACCTTCAACTTGAAAGATTGGGAAGACTCAGTTGCCAAAGCTTGCATCAACTCTTCTTTCTCCAGAGCTAACTGCAAGATGAAATGTTCAAGAGACATTTCATTAGGAACACTCTAAAATAGACCATTTAAAAATGATATAAGTAAATAAAAGAAGAATGACCTGGTTAGGGATTAGGGGGCAGTTGACCCCAACCAAAAATTTAAGGCAATTACCTCAGAAATTAATGCATTGATATTCTGAATCGTTCTAAACTGATCTGGAGGTATATTCACAGTTGAAAATTCAGGCGTAGAATGCCCATTTTCAGTCAACAAAGGAAAACTGGATGAATCGTTTACAATGACAGATACATCATCATGTATTTCCTGGCTTGAGATGCCTGGAACCTTATCTGAATTTGCATCTTGTTCTCAATTAGTAAATGTAAAACCAAAAATGACAATCATTAAATGTGTAATCTAAAAAGAAGAAAAAACATTTAAAAGGGGGAAAAAAATGAGACAAATGATAGAGCATCAGGCAATTAGCTTAAGTATGGACAAGAACAAATGATCAATTTTTTTCATTTTCTTTTTATTGTTTTCTCATATTTTATACTATTATTGAGATATCTTTAACAATAGACAACAATGACTACAAATTAAATAAAAAAAATAAAAAAGTTATAAAATTTGAGCATTTGTCTTATTACTTTTACTTTTAAATAACAAAAGGACTAAACACTGTTACAAAAAATAACAAAGAGATTAAACTGCTCTAACTAAGATAACTAAGGGACTCTGGTTACATTTGTCTCTTAGCTTAAATGGTTTTTCAGTACAAGGCTATATGTGAACACTATATTTTTTTTATTATGTAGATGCCCTTAGCTTTCAGTACAGACAATTAATCCTATGCTGTAGCATGAAATTCATGACCAAATCTACGTCCAAAGATAACAAAAGTCAAGATTATCAATGACAGTGCAAAAATTCCTGTGATGTAGCATCAAGAGAAGAATAGTACAGAGAAATAGAGAGCAGAGGGATAAATAAGATTTGGGGATCGAGAAAAAACTACAAATCAGAGATGGGAAACAATAGGGAGGAATCTTATATTCCATTTAATAATCCAAGTGTGCCAACTAAAATAAAAAAGAGGTATATTTATAGCCAAAATTAAAAACCCCAATGCCTAATGGGCCATGAACTAAAAAACCAAATTAGAAGAAATGACCAGATATGACTATAACAAAATTCCTAAGATACTAAAGCACTAATTATTATAAAATCCTAATATTCACGTTTATATCACCTAAAGCATACAAGGTAAGAAATGCCGGCTAGAAACAAAGGCTATGCAAAAACATTTACATAATTGAAAGCCACCTCATTTTATCCAGTGCGCTAAAATATGTTTTGCACATCATATGCTAATATGCAGATGCTCATGCATATAGATTAAATAAAACTAAAATACCCTTCTTTTCTAAAGGAATAACTCAAGACTTTCATATCCACCATAACTCAATATAACAAAAAATCAAAATGAAATTTGCAAGAAATCTTTGGTAAACCCTTTGATTCAACACGAGTTAGATTCTAATTGCAATTTTTTTAAAAGATGGCTAGAAATCAAGCATAAATTATGCAGTAACAATGCATTAACAAATTAAGATAACAAACAATACCTACTCTTTCTAAAGAAATATAGAGAAAAGAAGAAATTTCAAAAATGAGACTATCCTTACCTAAATCTTCTGTCGAAGTAGACACATTTTTCATGTTTGTAGAATTTTTTCTAACATCATCTGGCATCGCACTTGTTGATGCTTTACGTAGCTTAGACTGTAAAAGCTTCTTCTCTGGCCCAGAGAGAACAAGAAATGAAGGGGTAAATGTTTCAACTAGATATACAAGAAAATACAATCAAGATGATAGAAAGCAATTTTATAAATGATTAAGAATTTATATATGTCCCTTCAATCAAAAGACTCAACTAACCATAATAAAAATACAGAGGCAAGGGACTTCATACGGTTAAAAAGCTGGATTAGTAGCTTTATCAAGCCACTACTTATGCCACAACTTAAAAGTGACCAAAGTTGTCACCAATTGATGTATATGATCATACTTACCTTCTTGAAGAGCATTAATAGTTGATTGCATATCTAGGCGATCCTTTTCTAGGCTAGATATTTTCTTTCTGCAAATTTCAAAGGAATACATATTAATAAATTGCTGTTGCAGAAACAATTAATGCAAAAACACACAGAGAACTGGAAAGCAGAGATAAGGAAAAGAAGCAACATGGATAATTCCGAAAAAGAAAAAAAATAGCACTTTTTATCCTGACAAGCCGCTTAACAGTAATAACCAATCAATACAACTGGAAAGCAGAGATAAGGAAAAGAAACAACATGGATAATTCCGAAAAAGAAAAGAAATAGCACTTTTTATCCTGACAAGCCGCTTAACAGTAATAACCAATCAATACTAAACTATAGAAGTTAATAATAAGAGGGGGCAGCTGTAAGACAACTGCCAGTTCCTAAGATCCTAAAAAAGGGCCTAGTAAGGAAAGACACACATTAAGTAACTAATTAACAATTAAAAGAATTGGGTATGAAGAGGATGCAAAATAGACAATGAAGAGACTACTACCATGAGTCATGTTAAACATAAAGTGAGACACTTCTATTATTATCCAGTTCCATAAGATTTAAAAACAAAATACAGACACAGCCACTGAAAGTCTCAAATGAATAATCTACAAGAAAGAGTGGCTCTATCAGAAAAAATAAGCATGCTAAACACTTTGAAAAGTCACTCTGAGAGTAAGCCCTAAGAGCTTGCTGAGAGGAGAAATTAAATAAAGGTGTTAAAAGATGAAAAATCCATAAGTCAGAAAGGGACTTATCCTATCCAGATTTTTAGTCTCATAAAACAATCCTACCATCTTTATAATAGAAAATTCAGATTCAAAATCAAGTCAATTATAACATCTATAGAGACATGGGAACACAAACAACTATGGTAGATATTCCTGCATGTCTGCTGTAGTCAGCTTTTCCATAAAGGAGACAGCTGATGAGAGAGAGTAAATAAAAAAAAGTTCATTCAGATTATAAATTCTTAAGCTTCAGACATATAGTTAAAGCATACTTGTATGAAGAGATTTCGGCTCGTGTGTTTTCCAATTGCCTTTCCAGCTTTAGCTCACTTGACCTTAGCTTCAGTGCCTAAGAAAACGGTAAATAAGAGATTAGCAGAATTATAAAAATTTAGAATTTGGATCCACCTTTGTCTATGTAAAAAGGGAAAGAGCAGCGAGAATCTTCATAAATCAGCAGATTTTCCCCACATTCTCTCCTATATGATACACACATTAATTAGAACACAACATCAATATGTTGGAAAGAAATCCAAGAACAGTAGCATATCATACAAGTTTTCATTAAAATAAATTTCCGTATCCTATCTCCTTTTATAAGCATCTCGCTTGCCTCATACATCATCTCCATAGATAAAAGACATTTGTGTTTCAGAGAATCATTTGTGAATCCCATAAAGCAATTTCTACTGAATTTTTCCGTACTGAACCAATAAAGAACAGTCTTTCCTCTCTAAAATTGCACTTACTAAGAAAACAAATACCGTTAATATTACTACCTTTTCCTCAAGTCCTATAACTTCTGAAGCCAGTAGCTTTGCACGTTCATCAGCTGCATTACACTCTAGCAGCACATTTCCATATTCATTTCTGACAGCCTCAAGTTCCCCCTATTATAAAAACAGTAACAAGATTAACAATTAGGATGAAAATAATTTAATAGAAAATACACAAGAACATAAAATAATTGGAGATCTATATGTAATACTTGAATAGGGGTACTACAAAAAGGTACTCTTGCTATGCAGCAATCGTGCAACTCAAGTCCACATTTTACCATGGACAAGCAATAAGTTTCAAAGTTAAGGTCAGCAAAAAAGATTCAAAGAAGGTTACTCATGAACTAAATGTTTGATGGTCCTAGTTCATATAAAAAGACGTTTCTATAAAATAAATTAAAAAAGAGGGTAGGTAAAAATAACAGTGGAAGGAAAAATGGTACTAACCAGTTGAGCCTTAATTTCTTCCTGTAACATTTCCATTTCAAATTTTAATTGATCAACAACACTTCTCTGGAGAAAATAAAATACAAAAGTTAGAAGAAAGCATTAAATGAAATATAAGGCCCTCAGAATGCCAAAAATGATGCCTTAATGACACAAAAAATGAGGTTAACTAGACGTGGAAGACAGCTTTAGTCATATCAAATATTTGTTGTTGCTGACATTACTTTATCCATATTAATAAGGTAAAAAGACATAGAAAGGTCTTTGCAAGATCCTCAATACAAAAAACAATTGGCAACCTGACCTGTTGGTTATAACTGTCTGTCAGTGATGAATTTTCAGAAGCCAAGGACTCTGCCAAAGCACGTGCAGCTTCGAGTGCTCGTTGCAAAGAGAATTTTTCTTGTGTCAAATCTTCAATATGCTGCATAAGATGAAATAATATAAACTATGTTCCATTACAGAATTATTTACGAGACCAGAAACCTATAAGGTTGTTACTGAGCAAATATTGATGCAGTACAAGAATCTAGTGTACAAGATAGCCAAAGATTTAATATTCCAAGATTTCAAACATTACATCCTCTCATTAATAACTTAGCAAAATAAACTTACAAGAAAAAAGATGGAAAGACAGCCAAGACTAACTAAGCAGGTAAAAACAGCTAGACATCAATCATTAGTACGGAGTTTAGCCTTTACAAGCTATAGTTTAATGAGTTGTGCCATGATGCTTCACAAACAGATCGTTTTCCCTTCTAAGTTCAGGTTCTTATGAAATTTGTTATAAGCCTATTGTGCACATTTCTTCAATTTCTACCCACTTTGCCACTCTCTATCACCCTCCAAACATTCATATTGCTATACACCTCAATATTTGCAAACAATTTCAAAATTAGAAGGGTTTCATTTCGATAGTATTACAAAGTACCATACTAGAGCTTGAAAGACACTTTATGCCATTCTTCTTTGTGTCAATTCATAGATCACCTTGACCTTAACTGGTGAGCAAATATTGATGCAGTACAATAATCTAGTTGACAAGATAGCCAAGACTATTAATATTCCAAGATTTCAAAGGTTGCATCCTCTCATTAATAACTTAGCAAAATAAACTTACAAGAAACAAGATGGAAAGTCAGCCAAGACTAACTAAGCAGGTAAAAACAGCTAGACACCAATCATTAGTACGGCATTTAGCCTTTACAGCTATATTTTAATGAGTTGTGCAGTGATGCTTCACAGACCGATTGTTTTCCCTTGAGTTTAGGTTCTTATGAAATTTTCTATAAGCCTATTGTGCACATTTCTTCAATTTCTACCCACTTTGCCGTTCTCTATCACCCTCGAAACATTCATATTGCTATACACCTCAAAATTTACAAACGATTTTCAAAATTAGAAGCGTTTCATCTCGATAGTATTACAAAGTACCATACTAGAACTTGAAGGACAGTTTATGCCATTCGTCTTTGTGTCAATCCATAAACGACCTCGACCTTAATTGGTGAAGTAAATATATAAGAAAAATACAAAACTAATTCCTATTGCTCAATATCAAATAAATAATTGGTAATACAGTAAACATACAATTGTGCATATGTAACAGATAATAGGGAAACCTGTTCCAGAGCAGCAAAGTCTTCATTTTGCTTATTCGAGTAAAAATCATGTTTCCTCTCCAAGCTATTATCACTGAAGATCACCCTAGGCTGATCTGTATCAACAACTGAGTTGAACGAAGAGTCAAATGCACTGGGTGCACCTAACGTGTCAAGCTTTGAGAACGCAGCAGTTCTTTCAACATCCAATTTCTCTTGGAAACGAGATGATTGTGAGACCTCTGTGATGTTTGATTTTTCACTGTCGTACTTAAAGGACTCCTCAGGTTCATCTTGTCGGAAAAGAGTTCCAGAAGACGCTCTGGTAACATTTAAAGCATCAAGAAATGATGGACGGGACCTTCTAGAATTACTCTCAGTTTCCATTGAATACAATGGTACATGCTCTGAGGAGTTATTAGCATGAGAGCCAAAAGCTGTTGATGCAAATGGTTGTGCATCTAGGCTTGGCACGCTAGAGGAACCCTGATAAATGCTACTGAGTTTTTCCTGCCTTAATTGAGAAGGAATGGAATTGCTGAAATTCGAACTATTATTCAAGGTTAGCCCCACTTCATGAGAATTGGCTGTTGATCGAGCTAAGCCTAACCATGAGGAAAGTACAACAAATGTCAAGTAACTGAAAATGCGGAGGAAAGAAAATTACAAAGAAAAGATTACCTTCATATGAGAAAGACGAAGTGCCAGAGGCTGTTGAGCTAGCATTACTGGGATAACTGTGCAGCAATGTACCAACGGAATTCTGAGGCATTAATTTCACGATTGAAGCATGAGAAGAATCAAAATTTGAATTTGTCAAGTCCCTCAAAAAACCTTTATGTTCATTCAACTGTGATTCATCCATACTGTAATAATTCCTATGAAAACCTTGATTAGTGTCGGGATGTCGTAGAGCAACATCCTGGTCAGAGGCAGTCTCATACAGAAGTCGACCTGAGACTCCACTATTCTTTGCAAAATTACCATTTGTCCCTTCATTCACATGATTCTGGTTAGCATCTTGAGGTCCAGCAAACCCCAAATCACCATATTTATGACTTTGATCTAAAGAAAATGAATTGTGATCTTTATTTAGGATAGAAGTTATATGTGTATCATTTGAATAGCCATGTCCTTGCTGTTGGGGTAAAATTACTGCATTGTTGTCATCGTTCACTACTACAAGTGAAGGTTCAGACACGGCACCACTGGATCTGTCAGATGTACCAGCTCCATTTGACTCTGCTACTTGTGGATGTTCAGTATCTAAAGGTTGTTTCTCGGTTGAATTATCTTCAGAAACCTCAACTAAGCTAGTTGAGGATGAAACCTTCTTCGCAAGTTCTGCTGCTTTCTTCTTGCGAAATTCCTCTAACTGAAATTAGAAAACTAAAAGATGTGAATTCCCTTATATGCTATTTCATTGGAATGAATATAACAAATAAACTTAAGAAACTTTTGCTAGAAGTGCAATCCGAATTCAAAGTACTTAACCACAAACCAACACAAATCGAGCCAAGCAATAACCAAAATAATTGCTTATGAAGTGTAAGGGGTTGGGTAAATTTTTTAATGGTTATTTCAAAATCATAAATTAAGCATAAATTGAAGTATTAAAATCTCAGTACTAATAGAAATACCAACAATTAAATTTTAAAGAAATGGAGTACGTTATCAACATGGGCATAAAATTTTGTAAAACTTATAAAAATTTAAAAAATATATTAAAATTATCAACAAAATTACTTATATAGGTATCCATGGATAAGTGGAAATGTTACAGATATATCGAAGGTATTATCTATATTTAAGACCATGCACATAATATATATTATGTATATATTATGTATTTGCCTTTTCTGATAAAAAAAGAATGCCCAAACTTCCACCGTTGTAAGCTAGTTTTCTTTAATAAATTCCCTTAGAAACCTATTCATTTTATTGTACATAATTACCAAACAAACAACCTCATACAACTACATAGAGAAAAAAAGCTCAGATGTCATAGCAAACCCAACAAAATAAGAACAGGGCAGGCATCAGCAAAGTATCCAATTGTTATTTCAAATTCCTGTCCCGCTTTCTCATCTATAGTGCAATATTGTAGAAAACGTAAATCATGTTAAATATTCCTGAGATGTTTCTTAAAAAAATATAGGTGTTTAAACAAAAGTTCTCACTATCGCAAGATATCCACGTGGGGTTCCTGGGATTGCCTGCACCGCACCAGGTTACACATGTTTCTTTGCACTTCCCGATGGGTACCAGCTTTTATGAATCTATGGCTTAATGGGTAGGTCACAAGTTCGAGGCTGAGAAAACACAAAGAAATACGTGTAACCTGGTGAGGTGCTGGACAAGATCCCCCGCACTGGGGGCCCACACGTAAATATCTTTGGAAAAAGAGCGCTTTTGATGTTTGAACGAAAGTTCTCACTATCGTAAGATATCCACGTGGAGCCCTTGGTGAGTGGGATTGTCTACACTGCACCAAATTGCACGTGTTCCTTTCGCTCTTACCCAACTTCGAACCTGTGACCTACCCGTAAATATGCAGATTCATAGAAGCTAATACCCATTGGGACCAGCTTCGAACATGTCCCGATGGGTACTAGCTTCTATGAATCTACATACTTAAGGATAGGTCACAAGTTCGAAGCTGAGTAAGAGCGAAAGGAACACGTACAACTTGGTGCGGTGCAGGTAATCCCACTCACCAGGGGCTCCACGTGGATATCTTGCGATAGTGAGAACTTTCGTTCAAACAGTAGGTAAAGCAAGGTTCCACACAAAAACAACAAGAAATCAACCCCATGCCCAATGAGGGAGGACAACACTAGGGCAACCTCATTAATCCGAGAGCCCCTTCATTAATGCAATGCCACTGGTCCCAATTACCCAAGCATGTAATGAATTTTACGGGTTAAACATTATTATCAATCATGCATAGCCAATATGCACGCTTCATAAAATTAATACGTATGATAAGATGTTGCATAAGCAAAACGCAACTAAGATAGTCTTTGGAGCAACAACGAACCTATTAAACCCCTTAATCATAAGTATCCAACTGGGGAAACAAATTTACCGACTAAAATAGCAGCAAAATAATAGCAAAATGAATAATAAATAAATAAAACGAGCATATTAACGAAGAAGCTCTTATTCCCAACTTGCAACCAACTCAACTCGGGAGTTTCAAAACAATCACAAAAATCACTGCAAATTTTCATAAAAGGCCAAATCAGTGCCCAAAAATTGCATTTATTACGTGTTAAACAGACATTTCAAACAGACAATTTGATAATGATTCGGGAAAGTATGGATACGGAATCAAGAGACAAACGTACTCGGCGTCTGCCAGCTTGCAAATGCTCTTGTTTCCTCGAAGAAGCCGCCGAATTGGGCAACACCTGAGCCGATGCCATCTGAATCCAAACTCAACACCAATCCAAATCCGAATCCGAATCACTAATGAATTTCGTTAAAATCACCAATAAATAACACAACCCAGAAATGTTAACAATTGGGTCTTTTCTTCCAAGCGAACCAAACGACAGTTGCAATACTAAAAAATCAAACACACCTAGGAACAACAAAACAGACCCTGAAGGATCAAATGCGCTTGAGAATCAAAGAAATTATGAAATGACTATGGAATTTCGAATGATTTAACGGTCGGACGATTTGAAAAAACTTCCCCTCCCCCTAATAAAAGGGGGGAAAATCAGAACAATTATGTAAATTAGGGAGAAAATAAAACCCCAATATTTTATATTACACAAACAGAGAGGTCCGATCCGATCGGAGAGAAGAAGAAGAAGAAGGATTGAATTTTGGGAAAAATATTATGGGTAGCACCAGATCTCCCCGCTTCTCTCTCTTGTCTGCGTTTTGTTTTTCAGTTTTTAAACTCCTTTTCTTTTTAATTTTGTATTTTCATTTTTGCGTGGATGGCATGATAAAAAAATACTCGTCGGTACGGAGAATATGTCATGTTAGTACTTAGTACAAGTAAATTAAAATTAAAAAAATAAGATAATTGACAGAAATTGATGAATAATTTACCTAAATTGATAATATGTGGCGTCATTAACTTTGTTTTTGATCTATTTGCTCAACGCTTTCCATTTTTTACCCATTTAATTTATGCTTAAAAATTTGATAAATAAAAATATGCTTAAAAATAAATCACACACATATATATATATTATTCTTTTTAAGTGTAAAATAATGTTTCGGTAATTTGATAACCGTTTATCACTAAATTTATTAGAATTTTAGTTAAGATTGGTGAACATGTATCAAAACCGTAAAGGGGTCAAAAATAAAGTGACCATTGAGATTTATATCCGTGATTACCCTTTTTTTCTTTTATTTTTGAATTTTTATATATTTTTACTTATTTAAAATTTATGTAATATAATGACAAATAAATATAGAATATATTTTTTTAATTAAAAACATACATGCATATTAAAATAAAAAAAATACATATATAATTACTTTATTTTCATAAATTAAATATAACATTTAGTTAATTTTAAATTGATATATTCTAAAACATCAATAGAAAATTTAGTTCTTTTAATATGATTTTAGTAATTTTATTTCCATATTTCTTCACTTTTTGACATTTTTAGAGAGAATTTTTTTATCAAACATCCACCCAATTTTGCTAATAAGATTTAAATCCATTATACAAAAGATTTCTCCAAAAACAAAAATTAAGGAAAAAAAAAACAAATGAGCAAATAGACCTTACACCATCAAAGTTATAAAAATACTATTACTTTAAATTATTATAAAATTATTACAACTTAGTATTACTTCATTATTGATATGAACTTGGTAGGGTTAAATGCTATTATCATCATCTTTCATTTAAATAAGAGAACGAAATGAAAAATTTTCGTTGAAGGTTCATTTTTTTTTTCAAAGATCGAAGATTTTCTACTAATAAATAAATTAAAATCAATTGAAACTTATGAAGACTAAGTATAAGAAAATATTAATAATATTCTTGAGATTTGTATATTCTTCATAAATACACCTACCTTTTAAAAATGTCAAAGAAAACCTTCGACTTTAATGAAAGTTATAGATCACGTTTAATTAATGATATTTTTATAATATATTTAAAATTAAAAGATATATTTGACTTTAAGTTAAAACTTTAATTGATCTTATATATAATATTAAATCAATATATTAAACTAATAAAATAAATAAAAATAAAAATATTACATTTTTATTTTATTCTAATAAATATAAAGCATAAGATCATCACATGTAAAAAATTAGGTCCATAAGATCCTTAGATTAATAAATTAACTAAACATAATTTTGTTCATAAAGCTCATTTTTTTAAAGAAAAATATAAAAATTGATAAAGAAAGGAGAACTAGAATAATTACAATCAATCTCTTGAATTATAACACCAATCTCCTCTTAAATCTCTACCAAATTTGTATCTTTTTTTAAATTTTTCTGTATTTTATCTCTTTTTGGCTCATTAGTTTTTTTGGGACAATTAGAGGTTAAATTAGGCTTAGATGGAATCTAGATCATCAGATTAGCTTTATGTCAAGGTTTAAGATGAATAAAGGAAAACAACTCTAGCCATTAGGAATGTGACAAGTGTAAAGAGAGAAAGATGGGACCACTTAATGTGTGACACGTAGTAGGGTTGACTGGTCGTGGTTAATGCGCCCAAAATCAGTGCCACGTGGTGTGATATGATTCATGTTACAGTTTGCATGGAACCCTTATAGAAAGAACAGACGAATCACATGATGATGCGTGGCACGCCCGTTGACCATGCGATGAACTCGGAACGAATGATATTTCAGCACATGGTATGAGCTACATCACCTGGTACATTCAATGTGTTCAATTTACCCTCTTTTCTTGCATGGCGTGCCTAGTTAGCTCTCTTACTTAGATAGTGTCTACATGGCTTCTTCTGATTGGTCATACACTAAAAAATTCATAAAGTTTCAAAATAATCTCAAAAAATATATTTTCACCCCTTTTCACTAGAAAATTTATATTTTAATATTTTAACCCAAAATATACTATTTATTGAATAAAACAAGAAAATATTAAGCAAAAAAATAAACTAATGACTCTACTTTCATAATGTCATCACATATCCAAACTTAACTTTTTGTTTATCCTTAAGTAAAGCCAAGTTTAACTAAATAAACTGACATGAGAAATATATTTGTAAATATATATATTAATACATACATGCATGTTTAGTGAAAACTATCTCACTCAAATGTCTTATAGTTCTATGACAAAATGGTTCACATATTCATCAATCAACCTTTCATCAATAAAATAATATTCAAGGTTTTGACTAATTGATTAATGTACTTATGAAATCCACTTATATGAGCATACTAATAAATTTAATCTTATAACAAGTCTTATAAGTCTGTTTTTCACACCCTTCTCCACTAATATAAATATGCAATTAGCTAAATATCAATAATGACTTTTCATGCTTGTAATGTAAGGCTTAGGTGGGGGCCGATAAATGAAGACATTTATGCTCTTTTGACATCTTAGCTTTCTTTTTATTCATCATGCACTTTTTAACAACAATCAAGCTTTTACTTGTTATTTTATTGTACCCTATCTTATTATTCTTTTCATATTTTTTTGTTCCACATCTTTTTTCTGTAACTTCACAAAACCCCCAAATTTATTTTCTTTTTCTTTAAAATGATAATTGTGTAGTAAGTTTTTTTTTCTTTTTTTCATAGGGTGCATTACATTTCACCTTATCTTATAGCATAGCACATGAATGCATTTTTTTCTTTCATACAAGCTAAAAGTACAAGGGTAAAGGTAATGCTTATTAGTTAGATACCAAAAGTGGCTTAAAGATATGAAATTTTTTTGTTAGGCTCAAATGAGTGACTAAAGATATTAACAATGGTTAGCTTGAAATGCTCAATAGATGCAAATAAGGCCAAAATCATTTATTTTGATAAATACTATTTAGAATTTTGTCTTAAGGGATGATCAAATAGGTTCTAAAACATGGCATATCTCATCAACTCACATAACGCACTATAAATTATCTCTTAATAAGCACACCAAAGTTAATCATGAACATGTGCATAAAAATTTGAATCAATCTAATCAAAACTAGTAAACATATCATATGATTAATGTAAGTATCTTAACAAGCATGTTACATTTCTTATCTTAGTCATGACAACCAGTTTTTATCATTGAGTTCATATGTTTCATATCAAGCATGCATGCATTTAGTTTTCATATATTTATCAATTTCTACCCAAATCATAATTGAAAACATCCTAAAAATAAAAAAAATAAAATGTGTACTAAATAATAAGGTAGAGAATGAAGTTCTCTTCCCCAAACTTAAATTGTACATTGTTCCCAATGTGCACATATAAATATGAAAACGTAAAAAGATAGAGAACTCCCTTAGTCTTGGCACATCACATCACATCTGTCATTAGAATGTTCAATGTTGTTACTTAATTACTCTCTATATTTATTCATCTGCAAAACAAAAATAATAAAAATATAAGTAAAATAACATGGAGTTGCCTTCTAACCAGCATCATTTTTAACATCCTTCATTAGACGGTCATATCAACTCCTAAGATACATCTGTATGTGTCCATTTACTATTGAGTTTGCTTGGAAACATTTTGATTCTTCAATAATACTTTATGTTCTAGTTTAAAAACACGGTGTTCAATTCTCGTATCATGCCATATTTTTGTTTTCTTTTTGTATTTTTTGGCATTCTTATAAGAATTCCACCATAGCTCATCTAATTTATGTATATGCATCACCTTTTTACCTTTCAATTGGACTTTTCTACTTGCCCACTTGATTGGGAATAGTAGGGTAAAGGTGTGAGGTCTAAACTTGGTGGCCCTTTGAGCTTAGATCATATCTCAAAATTCTCCACAACCACATTAGATATACATATGGGAGTTGCAACCTCCAAATAGTTCACACAATTAATAATATCAAGCATAGATTACATACTTTCAAAATTTAAAAACAAATTGAGTTATTTCTTGATGAGTTTACTTCATTGTTCATATCATCATATGTAATAGTATTAAGTGTGGGCAACTCAACAAATTGTTTTAAGTTATCATCATGATTAGTGACATCTATCCTAAAGCATTTATCAACATTGTCAATATTAGAGGATTCAGATGCTTTAAAAACTTTAAATGTTACTTGTTAATCTTGCATTCTCATTGTAAGCTCACTTTTTATACATCAATGAGTGTTTTTTTATTGATAAGAATGGACATCCAAGTATGATAGGAATGTTACGGTCTTCTTCTATGTTTAGTACAATGAAATCCGCCAAAAAGATTAACTGTTCTACTTTTACTAGGATATCTTCTACCACACCTCGGGGTCACTTAATTGATCTATCTTCCATTTGTAATGTTACTAATGTGGGTATGGATTTTTCAACCCTCAATCTCTTTAAAATAGATAATGGTATAAGGTTAATGCTTGAACCTATGTCATATAGTGCTTTCCCAAAGTTCATGTTCCCAATTATGCAAGGAATGTCAAATCTACCCGAATATTTCAATTTTTGGTGTAATTTCCTAGCAAGGATGACACTACAACCTTCAGTCAAGGTTATTGTTCCATTATCTCTAAGTCTCTTTTTTAGAGAGGATGTACTTTAGAATTGTAGCATAAGAAGGAATATGTTCAAGTGCATCTACAACTGGTATATTTATGTGTAGCTTCTTAAAGACATTCAATTTTTTTGAAAATTATGTATCTAACTTTTCTTTTGTAGTTTTTATGGGAAAGGAATTATGGGTTTGTAGAGGTTTCTTTTCTTTGGCTAAATTATTTTCTATACAATACTTTATTTATCCACTTGTTCCTCCTTATCCTTTTTAGCTTCTTGTTCCTTCTCATCCTTTTGAGTCTCATGTTCTTACTCATACTTTTGAGTATCATGTTCCTCATTTAAAGTTTTACCATACCCCAAGGCTATGGCGTTCCAATGCTCCTTACCTTCTCTTATTGGGTTTATAATTGTGTCACTTGAAAGGTTATTTTGAGGCTTTTGACTTATGGCCTCAACAAGTTTCCCCATTTGGGTGTCTAAACTTTGAATTGAAGCCTATTGAGTGAAAAATTTTGTATTTACTAACTGAATGAAATCTTTCATCATCCTCATTAAATTTTTTGTATTGTCCTTAATAAGTGACTTCTTTCTCTTGGGCTTAATTATTGTGGCTATTGAAAACCAAGTGGTGGAAATAATTGACGGTTGAATTGATTAATATATTTATTGTTTTTATTACTCAAAGAGAGATTTGCATGTTGTTTCCATCCTAGTTTATATGTGTTTGAGTATGGATTATTGTTTCTGTTCACATTACCTATATAGCATGTTGATTCAATATTTTGGACAGTTATCAAACAAATGAGCCCCACCACAAAAGACATACAGGACACCCTTGAATCTTGGACCTAGTTTATACTCACTAGCAAGTTTTAAGACTTTCAAAGAATCACCAAAGATGACACTTAAGCTGTGAGTGCCATGATATCATTTACCTCATACACTTGGACTACTCTTCTTGTGGTTTACATTCTATCCATTGGCCATTGATAATTATTGCAAGCCATTTTCTCAAGTAAATCATAAACTTGATTATATGATTTGGCTAGCAAAGCTCCATTAGTGGGTGTATCAATAATGGTTCTTGTTTGAGCATTGAAACCATTATAGAAAATATCCATCTGGATCCAATAAGGGATACTATGGTGAGGACACTTCTTTAATAATTATTTTAATATTTCCTATGCTTCATATAAAAATTCCCCTTCATATTATTGGTAGAAGGTAATATTATTCCTATGCTTGACATTCTTTGTTGCTGAGAAATATTTCATCAAGAATTTTTATGCTAAATCATTCCTAGTTGTAATGGAATTAGGTGGGAAAGAGTTTAGAAAGCTCGAGCACGATCTCACAAAGAGTAAGGGAACATATAGGCCTAAAATCCTCCTCGATCACACCATTGAATTTAAATGAATCTACAACTTCAACAAACAAAATGAGATGTAAATGAGAATCCTCTATTGGTAATCCCCTAAATTTTCCAACTATTTGTAACATTTGAAAAACCACTAGCTTTTGTTCAAAATGATTAGCTTGAAGGTTTGGCTTTGTAATACTCCTAATTCAACCCTTCCAAAATAGGTCATACATATTTGTTCATAGCTCTGTTCTTGTCATCCATTAAATGTATCTGGTTGTTAAAACTTAGCTCATTATTTTTTAATTTTAATGGATTAGCCATTTCTTCCACTTGGGAGATAACTTGTTGTTTTTTTATTAATCTTAAAGTACGCTTGATTTCGATATCTAAAGGAAAATTTTCTCACTTACAGACTTTGCTCATGTAATATAACCATATATATTTCTAATAGATTAGAGAAGATGTCAAAAAAAATAAAGAAAAATATCTAAAATAAAATAGAAATAATAATTTCTAATGTTTATAATTTCTAACAACGACACGAAAAACTTGATCAACATGAATTGTGTATAATAAATATGCATATATATGTATCTCAACAAGTAATATAATGATAAGAAAATATCGTCCCCACAGAGATTATGTTATGAGAAAATATCAAGGAATACTTAATTCCTCAATTTTCTAAACATGTGAATCACTAAAATCCCCCCAAGCATGTATTCCTCTCTTAAGTAAACTACACAAAATATAGTAATTAACCTAATCACACTTTCATGTCAATTAACTTTCATATTACTCATTAAGTTCATCAATTATGGATCACATACATAAGAATCGTACATATTTGCCTAAAACTATGCATGTTATTTAATCAAGACAAATAATTAAATAATTCTCTCAAATCTATTTAATTGTCTCTATAAATCAATTATTAGCCAAACAATTAATAGCATAAAAATAAAATTAAATAATATAATTAAATTGAAATCATAATGGGAGTAAAATATTATATCATTACATGTATACGACTTCTAGATTAATAAATTAGCTAGACATGATCTTGTTATAAAGCTGATATTTTTTATAAAGAAAAACATAAGTCTAATAAAGAATTAAGAAGAAGAATAAATACAATCAATCTCTTGCATTGTAGCACTAATCTCCTCTGGAATCTCTAACAAATTTGTATCTCCTTTTGAATTTTCTATATTTTCCTTTCTTCTTAGCTCCAAAATTGATAACAAAATGATAATTTTTGGCTCATTAGGGTTTTTTGGCAATTAGGGGGTTAAATTAGGCTTAGATGGAATCTGGACCATTAAATTAGCTTTAAATCAAGGATTGAGATGAAAAAATAAAAAATTAATAGTATTGACAAATAGGAATGCGAGAAGTGCAAGGGAGAAAAAGGTAAACAATTAGCACACGATGCGTGGTAGGGTTGATTAGTCATGGTCAACATATGTTGAGTCAATGCCATGTGGCATACTATGATTTGTGGATGTGGATTGCGTGGTTCCCCTATGGAAAGAAACGATGAATCATGTGATGACATGTGGCATGGTCGTTGACCATGCAGCGAACTCAGAACAAACATTGTGCCCACACGTGGAGTGGGTAGCACCACTTGGTACATGTGGCTGCTTCAATTGGCCCTCTTTGCTTATGTGGTTTCCACGTGGTATATCTGGTCAACTCCCATGCTTGTGTAGCGCCTTCTAATTGCTCCTGCATTAAAAAATTCATAAACATTTCATAAAAATCCTAGAAAATCCCTAAAAACCATATTTTCACCCCTTTTTTTTAATAGAAAGTGCATATTTTAATCTTTTTAACCTCAAAGTACTACTTATTGAATAAAATAAATAAATATTAAGTAGAAAAGTGTGTTGATGATTCTACTTTCATAGAAACATTTGACACACCCTAAAAGGATTGATAATAATTTATATTTTTGATTACTATTAGTTAATGTGTTAATTAAAGTTGGCACAATGACATTTTTGATTGATTATATGGAAAATAACACAAAGGAATAAGGATAAATTGCACAAGATTAATGAGAGATATGTAATCATGGGATATTCTTACCACTAGCCTACAATTCAACTAATCATGTGATGTATGAAAATTAGTTTTTTAAGTTCTAAATCCATTTCATAATTTAAAATCCTTCTTGATTCTTAATTTTAGTTATAGAAGTCTTGGTCCGCTTAAGACTTTCCACCTTATTTTATCATGTAATTTATTAATAAAATTATCATTAATCAACCTAAATTTTGAATGACCTAGAGGTACACCTACTAGATTTAATTTATTCATTGCATTAAGATCTAAATAAATGATAATTAAACTAGGTTAGATTAAAACGTTGATAACATCTAACGTAGGCATTCAATCATATTTGTAACAACAGTCACAAGATGCCACTTCAAATAAAAATATTATCATAACATTATAAAAATAGAGTTACTTATATGTTTTAAGCTTGATACTTGTCTTATTTTATCAAATAAAAGGTGAGAATTATGATTGACAATATTAATCTTGATTTATTTAGGTTATAGGAAGAAAATAGTAATTTTCTATAATTTTTGGTGATTCTTGAATTTTTTATAATGTAAATGGATGTAAAAAGCATGATCCAAGGATGTATATAGAAGGCTTTATTCATCGATCACTTGATCATGAACTCTTGGGTTGAAACATCAGCCCTATTTTTACATCCAACTATCAATCTCAAGAGTTGGATCAAAGCTAATATAAGTTCTAAACCAATTAGGCCAATTCTTGACTTTGAATTGGCCTATTTAACCTAAATAACAACTCAATTCAATTCATTCAACACTTTCTACACCTAATAAATATTTTTAAAGAAATAGGCTATAAGTTTGGAGAGATGAAGCAAGATAAGGATCAAAGATTGAAGGTTTTGGAGTCAAGATTCATCAAGAGATTGGTTGTATCTTTTTATCTACGTAATTTTCTTGAGAGAATAATTCTTGCTGGTGTAGAGAATTTGATCAAGTATGATATCAATAATTAATTGAGATGGTAAATTGATTCATGTATGAAAAAATGAGAGAAAATGGATTCTTATGACTCTTTTTTACCAAAGTAATTAATGTGAGTGTATTGAATCACATTAGTGTAGATATTATATGTGTTGTTTTTAGTTATTTTAAATATCAATTTTTATTAGCCTAAATAGTATTAGTGTGATTATAGTGAGGAAATCAAATACTTAATAATCCAATTCTCGTAGGTACAATAACTATTATTCTTAAAATTATTTCACTTGTACATGACCACATATAATTAATTTTTTTAATTATTGATTTTTTACTAACTTATTTTTCTATTTGTTGTTGCATTTTTTTTATTTTTAGTATTGTTTTTGAAGAGTGGTGATAGACCTTTTTAAGTATCAAAAGCTCAAGGATGCAAGGATGACATTTGAGGAGGCAATCAACCTCATAACTTATATTGAATAGACTAGTACTATAAGAGATCATTCTATACAAGAACATTCTTATTTTTCACATTGAAATCTTACATAGCTACTCAATCCGTACAAAGTACATTGCGATGGAATAGAGAGAGTCACACCAATAACAATCTCTACACTAACCTAGAGTCATCACACTCTAATTATCAAAGTTCATATTATTTTTGAAGACTTTGAACTACTTAAGATGGATTTTAATGCCTCTAGAAAGAGGAAAAGGGTTTGGATCCCAATACACAATCATGATGGCCATGGACCAACAACCATGAAAATCATTAAGTGGTTGGTCATGGAACACTATATGTATTATCCACCTTGATAGATTCAAGAACCTAAAATGTAAAGCTTCTGGGTAGGTAATGTAAGCATTTTAAAATTTTATGTTTATTTATTAGTCTTTTTTATTTTATGTTTTAGGTGAATAAAGCAAGAGAGGGACATAATGGTATTTAGATGGACGTATGGAGTTGTTACTTGTACTTCAACTTTAACTTCATTATTTGTTTACATGAGCCTATCTAATGACATGATAACATTACATGAAAGGGAAATACACATGAATTATTTCATTAAAAACTTAGTTTAAACTTAATTGCATGTGATAAGAATTTCACCTAAAGAAATGAGACCCAAAGATTAATGTTGAGACCTTCAGTAAGATTGTTCTAAAACAAGTTGTAAAATGTAACAAAAAAGTACCATGACCCGTTATCTATGAAGACATAGAAACCAAAGGTATTAAGAAATAAAAGTAGAACCACACTCAAAAATAGATGAGAGATGTGAGTGATAAGTCAAGTTTAAACGCCACAAGTATACTCTTCATAAGTTCAAATAAAATTCTTAAAAGAACTAAAGAGAAAATTCTCATTAAAATTTTAATCAAAAGGGTTGAATGAATTCCTACATAGTTTGGTTACTTACAAGGGTGTATTCAAATAAGATTTTTGTAGACTTTAATGAAAATTAAAAGTTTTTAAAAGTTTAGGTATACTAATATTAAACTTTTTAAGAATCCATAAAAGTTTAGTTGTATTCAATTAAATTTTTTTAAGACTTTTTAAAAGTTTATAAAAATCTATACAAATTTAGATGTATTCAATTACTATTTTTTAAAAGTATACAAAACTATTAGGGTATTCAAAATGTCAATGACTTTTAAAAACTTCATTTAATCATAGACTTTTAAGGATTTTAAGCATTTTTTATGTACAAATAAAGTCTACTACCAGTAACATCTTCTCCCATAAGATTTTTGGGGACTTTTTAAAAAAAACAAACCCTTCACTTTTTTCTTTTTTGTTTTATTTCATTCTTCTCAATCTCTCTCTCTCTCTCTCTTAAGTCCCTCTTTTTTAAAGACTATGAATTTGGTAAGCTTTTTAGTATTTGAAATCATTCAAAGTCTATCTAAATCCTAATTGAATTTTTAAAAATTTAATAAAATATCTGTTAAAGTTTTTAAAAGCCTATTAACATCTTTACATTTTTTGAAATTTATAGTCTATCAAAGTCTTCATAAATCTTAATTGAATACAAAACATAAAAACCTTAGTTAATTAAAATAAATATGAATTCCTAAATAATATTTATATAATATGAATATAATCTAAAATACTTTATTTGTTGTAAATAAATGTCTAAAAGCTAAAAAGTATAGCCCTAACCTCAATCAAAAAGGAAAGGAATTTTTTTCTTCTTCCAAATTTTCGTATTTCTAGCAACAACTTGTTAGCCCATTTTGATCCTATAACAATCTGAATTGAAAAATTTGTATCCCTATGAAGATTGTATCCCATTGAGTAATATTTCTAACCCATTATGATTATCCTCATTTGAAGATCAGATGGAAAAGATATAGTGATAATACTGATGGCTACTCAATGAGACATTCCAAATTAGGATTTATATTTTCCTTTCCTTTTGTTTCAAACCCAAACTGACGAGCGCTAATAGCACACTTATAAATAACTTGTAAATGATACCTTTAAGTGACTCTGAGTATTAGGCCCATTAGGATATCATGGATTATTTGGTGATGCTCCTGGATTCTCATCAAAATCCCATGTTGATAAATGGTACTGTGAATTTGTTTTGTTATGTGACATATACGATCCTTGAGGACTGAAATATTTGTCTAACATATGTGCATGATTTCTATTTTTTCATTTATTATTCATTCATGTCTTACTAGGTTTTTTGTTTAAGTTTTAGCTTTGCTTGAAGAAAATAAAAAGGCCAAGTTCACGGGTGTTATAACTATATGAAAATAGAGTTATGTATGTCTTTTTAGCTTGATATCTAACTTATTTTTGTAAATAAAAGGTGAAATATATGTTTTAAAAAAAATACTAATCTTGACTTATATAGGTTGGAAAAAATGTAATTTTTTTTGGAAATTTTGGTGGTTTATTGGGATTTTTCTAGTGTATGTGGATACATAAAGTATAATCTAGTGATATATCTAGAAGGCTCGATCGATCAAAAATGGTATATATCGATGACATACTTAGATCAATCGAGCAAGGGCATCAATCGTTCAAGCGGAGAAAAAGAAAAAAAATTGACACATCAGTGCTATTTATACATTCAATTATCAATATCAGTCGTTGGATCAAAGCTAATACAAATTCTAAACCAATTAGGCCAATTTTTGACATTCAATTATGCTATTTAACCTAAGTAATAACTCTATTCAATTTATTCAACACTTTCTACAACTAAATGCGAGCTTAATAAACATGATTGAATTTGATCAACACGATAGTGTGGTCCAATTATTTTCTATATGGCATATAGTTTGCTTAAGAAATAAATTGTGTGTTAATTGAGAAGTGTGCAAATTAATCAAAAGGAAAGTATGATTAATTTATTCATCATATGAAATGTAATTTACTCAAGAGAGGAATTCATGCTAGTATAGTGTGTTTGATCTTATCATATCAATAATTACTTGGTATGGTAAATTGATTCATATATGAAATATTGGGAGAAAATGGATTCTTGAGACTCTTTTATACTAAAGTAGTAGTGTGGATGTGCTAAATCACTTTAATGTAGAGATTATATTTTTTGTTATTTTAGCTATCCATTTTGCTCTAAATATACATTTTTACCTCTTTTTTCTCATTTTGTCCCCTAACATCTATATAACATGAAATAAGAACATAAAATACATAACAAATAATAATTCATTGTGAATATATTGAAATTGATGTATAAAATGGCACCAATTAGGTGGTTGTGTGGCTCTTAGCTTATGATCCATCTAGATGGATAAATCATAGTTAGGTAAACAAATGATCTTGATTTGAATGCTTGCATTCCCATTAGGTTCCTTTATTTTTGGACCATGTCATGTTCTTCTAAGTATTTTTTTTCATTTTGGAGTAACTTGTTTTACATATTGCTTGCAAAGCCTCCGTCTATCAACCTTCTACTAGATATGCTTATTGGTTTTGAATATTTTTTGTAAAAATCTAATTTTTAACAACAAAAATAGTGAAAATAATTGGTATTAGTTAACAAATATTTACCCTATAAATATTTTATGATATTAATAATTTAATTATAAAAAGTAGAATGATAAGTACTTAAAAAACACTAAAATTACCATGATTTAATGTACTCTAATTGATTAAATAGATTTATATTTATATGATTTTATCATATTTTTATATAAATTTATATTTTTGGAATCATGGTTATTTTTATTGTTTTTTAGATATTTTTATTTAAAAATAACTTAAAGACTCGAAGAAAAATATTAGAGGTAATACATCACAAATATGTTGAGAAACAAATGAGGAAAAGTCAAGAAAATGGAAAAATTGGACAAAATGGGTCAACATGGTAAAAAAGTCAAAAATGTCGAGTCCTACTCGTGCACCGCAAGGGCAACTAGCATACGCCCGCGCCTGTCCTTTGAGCTCCCACGTGCGCCAACACTTGTCTATTACAAATCTCGCTCTCCACACACATGCCAGCCTATCCAAACGCGTCCAGAATCAATTTTTAATATATTTTCTCATCTTTTTTTAGTCTTTCCTCATCTATAAAAGGACCCGCTTACCCATTATAAAAATCATCCCTCAAAATCTCTTCTCTTTCTCTAACTTTCTCTCTCTAAATTTTAATTTTTTAGTTTTAAAGTTCTTCTCTTTTTGTGTAGAACTAGTTATACTTTTATAGATTTTTAGTTATTGATTCAATTAACGAAAATGCAAATTCGTTTGGAGGTTTTCCATCAATAGAATTAACATCAAAATTCTATAAGGATTCTTTTGAGTTATAATTTTAAAATGAATTCTTTACATTTATTTTTTATATTTTATTCTTATATGTTATGTTTAATTTATCTATAATTGAATTTAACATGAGTGGCTGCTTGTAAATATGATATAATAATAATGATGTTGTTATACTTGCGAAATATTAAATAGGTAAAACATTTATATAAATAAATTGATTTTGTTTTTATTCAAGATTTATATTAAGGATGTTAAAGAGAAATATATTATTTTTTCTTACAAAATTAAATTTGAAAATTAGATTATAAGGTTTAATTATCCAGTCTAATTTAGAGTAGTGTTATTTTATTTGTTGATATAATTGCTCGGTAGTTAAAGTAAAACTCTATTTCAAAAGTTTTTATAAAAACTTTTATTTGAAAATGTATTGATAACATATTTTCAGTATTGGTTTTAAAACTTGAAAGTTAGTACTCGGATAATTAAATTCTTAGGTTTAATGTGGACACCTTGAATAAAGTTTAAAATGTATAACCCCACCAAAGGTGGCATTTAAATGGTTCATTTTCAATCTCTTAGAAAAAAAATTAATTTAATTAACCAAATTAATTATCGACCCTACCCATATGTGTTAATTGATTTGTTTAATTAACAAAGAATATCTAACCCCCACAAAGGTGGTATTTATATATAAAAAAAGAATCAATAAATATCAATTTATATCTTTATTAACCTAAATAATATGAGCAAGCATAATTAACTTAATTATTATATTCATAAATACTCCACTTTTATGAATGATAAAAATTTGTATAATTGTTTATTGAATCATATCTATGTTTATTTTTTTGTTATTAAATTAGAAAAGACAAAAATCAAAATATCATGACAAGATTTTAGGATTTAATTTCATTTTAAAAAGTTTGAATAATAAATTAAAAACCACATATATTCTTTCTTTAAATCGACCTTGGGATTATACTTGTCATTTTCTATAAAATGATTCGTGCACTTGCGAGAATTTTACAAATATAAAACCAAAGTATCTGCAAGATTGGTATTGCTAACCTGATATCAGTCTTATTGTTACTTCATCATAGAACAAGGAACATACATTTATAACGTGCGAACAAACAATTGGAACCTTCAGGCTTTCATGCCTTGTCTCCCAACTGGAAAGAATAAGATTGGTGAGAATCCTTGTAAGCTCTAAGTTGATTAACACTTGCTTCTAGTTCTCTAACTAGAACCCCTTATTGCATGAAGTCAATAATATTTTATTAAGAACACCTTCTTGAATCGCTATGGCTTTAGATTGATTTTTTTTCTCACAAATTTATCTCAATTGAGTGCTAGAAAATTCACTCAATTTCCTATATATTGTTCGGCCATATAGGGGAAAATATAGTGTATTTAAATGGCATCTATTTGACCTAATATGATTTGGATTAGGATCCTAAAAATATATTCAATTAAAAATCCTACAAACAATCAAATTGCGTGCTTTAATGAAAATATTATTCTCGTTATCTTAGTCCTTTTTCATGCTAATAAGGAGTTTTACTCTTATTTATGTCTACAATTCAATTCCAAATTTAATTTTATAATTAATCTAAAATTTAAATATAATTTAATAATTACTAAAATACCCTTATTGTTCCAAAAGTATTTGTTAATTAATTCAAATAAATATTTAGCTAATTAATTAGATTAATTCGGCTATGCTAAATTATCATTTTATTCTTATATATTTATATGAAATTTATGACCATTATAAATTGCCACAATAAATAAAGATGAATTTTGATCATATGAATTAACTAATTTCAAATTAATCATTTATTTATCTTAGAAGCAACATTGTTTATTTGTTGTTATAGAGCAAACCTGAGAACCGATGGAAATACAAATTCAAACTTAAATAAAGCATTGATATATTAATTATCAATATTTATTAATATATGATTTATTCCACTATATACCTCTGGTTGAAAACTCTCAAATATCATAGTATTTTTCCAACATAATGTCTATGTGTAATCCATTGATACAACAATTAGGTCTAACTCAATCCTTCGTAGCATGTTTGTAATACGAATGAGGTTATTAAGTCCATTTTACCTCCTCGATAACATCTTCTTCTTGAGTACCTACGATGCATACTAATAATTATATATAATCATATTATAGATTGCATGCAATCATTCAAATTTTGGATTGCTAAATAAGAGAACTACTATCTAACATCTGCAAATAGATAGAGTGGATTCCATTTTTTATGAGATAACCTCCCAACCTATCATAAACATCGAGATACCAAGATATAAGGTATGTCATCCCAACATTTCATGCATTATTGAGATAGTCAAATACCAAGGTGCTACAACAATAGGCTAGCTAAATAACTTAGGATTAATATTGTTTCGCACATGGTCATCAGATGATATAGAGAAAAAATTATGAGTAAATCGATATTAAAAGTATTTCTAATACGTCCAGTGTAGTTCTATATAATCAACTATTATACAAAATACTCCCAACTAGATGTCTCCACATCAATCACCCCAAATAAGAGTCATTCTATTCCAAATGGATATAGGTCGTAGTCATGACTTAATTAAATATTCCACTATATAAACTTTAATTAATCATCAAAGATAATTTGATTATTTCAATTAAAACCAATCCTCTTGTGTATATGTTAATATATATACTGAGTTTTAAGAAAACATGAATAATTAGGGATTTTTATGATTTATTTTAAGAATAAAATAACACATGTAAATAAATGAAATGTTCCTTTTATTTATTCAAATTTTAGAATAAAATTAGATACATACTTCTTTATATTTAGAGTAATATCCTAATAATTTTCCACTAGTCCTTAAGCAAAGAGGACATCTCTTTTAACCCTATTACTTCTAGGTGACCCTCAAAACTCTTAGGTTATGTTTTGGTGAATAGGATAACAAAGTTGTCCTCAAAAGCTATCTTCTTGATTACTAAATCTCCCTGATGTACAATCTCTCAGATCAAATGATACTTGCACTCTATATACTTTCCTTATTTATGCATTTTTGGTTCTTTTGAGTTAGTCACTGCTATACTGTTATCACAATACAATGTTAGCAGCTACTTCATATTTGAAAAAAATTCTAAATCTGCCAAGAACTTGCAGAGTCATATACGTTCTTTTGGTGCTTTAAAAGCAGTACCAAATTTGACCTACATTATGGAATCAAAAGTACAAGCTTACTTCATCCTCTTCCATACTATGACTCCTCCACATAGGGAAAACACTACCCTAGACGTAGATCATTGACAATATTTGTCTACTAGAAAGTAAAAGACTATGTATCTTGTGGGGATCGAATCTCCCCCAAAATAGACTAGCAAATAATTCCTCATTCTTCTAAGATACTTGAGGATGCACTTGAATGCATCCTAATGATACAATCCTAGGTTGGATTGGTATCGACTAACAATACCAATGGTATAATAGATGTTAGGCCTTGTACACATCATGGCATATATGAGACTTCTAACTATTGATGCATATGATAATTATCTCATATCCTTTATCTCTAAAGGTGTCTTTAGACACTGCTTGTCAGACAAGGTAATCCTATAGCTAGTAGGTAAGGTGCCTTTCTTGGAATATTTCATTGAGAATCTAGATGAAACCTTTTCTATATATGTTGCTTAAGACAGGGCCAAATGCTTGTTCTTTCGATTACGAATGATACGTATTCCTAAAATATTGCTTGCCTCTCTCAGATCCTTCATCTTGAACTATTTAGCCAATCACTACTCTACATCTGGAAACACCTCTATACCATTCCTAATAAGTAGAATATCATCCATGTAAAATACTAGGAAAATCACTTTACTATCCTTGATTAGTTTGTAAACATAAGGCTCATCAAACCTCATGTTCCATAATCTTAATGCTAGCTTGAGTCCATAAATGGACCTCTTAAGCTTGCAAACCTTTTTATCTTGGCCTTCCATTATGAACTCCTCTAGTTGGACCATATATATGGTCTCCTTAAGATAGCCATTCAAGAATTCCATCTTGATGTCCATTTGTCAAATCTGATAATTGAGAGCTACCATTTTGGACAAGAGTATTTGAATGGATTTAAGTATTGTTACTAGTGAGAAGTTTTTCTCATAGTTAACCCTCTCCTTTTTGGTAGAACTATGTGCCACTAGTCTAGCTTTCAAAGCCTTCACTTTCACGTCCCCTCATTTTTTCTCTTGTAGAACCATTTGCACTCATTACTATATTCATATAATGTTTTTCTATATTAATTTATCTTCAAATAACTAAAGTAATAAAATTGAATAAAATAAGAGAAAAGTGTCATAGAAATCCCTTATATTAGATCACGTGTGTGATTTGGTTCTTAAATTATAAACGATGTTATTTAATCATTTTAATGTTTTTTATATTAAAATATTACTTTAAAAATAATTTTTAATTAAAAAATATTAAGATAATGTGTTATGTCCTTAATTGGTCCCTTTTTATAAAGCAAAAGGACTAAATACATCACTTATAATTTAAGGGATAAAATGACACCAAAGACGTAATCTACCTCTACAACCCCACTTCCCAAACCACCTCAATTTTTTAAGGAATTGATAGATTCATTATTTTATTGGGTAGCTTAAAGTGTTATTATAATAGTTGGAATCAATTTGTGTCATGAACTATCTTACTTCCTTGGTTATTTTTTTGTACAAATTAGTCAAGTTTTACACATTTATATTGATTAAATAGTCTACTGTATCATGTTGTACATATTGCAATTCACTCATTGTACAACTATACAATACATTATTATTGTACATTGTACAATACACTATTTTTGTACATTGTACAATAATGTACAATGATATTATTTGAAAAATAGAAAATGTTTTAGAATAAAGCAAAAATGACATAAATTTTTGAAAATGGGCTTAAATCTTCAAAAAATTGGAGCATTTATGTGCATTCCCTACAAATGTGAAATTGTATGCAATGTTACCAAAAGAAGTAATATTGTACAAGAGAGAGTAGAGACTACCCAATGAAATTTGGTATGACCTTTTTTTCTTTGTTGCAAGTCTTGTCTTTTTGGTATTAGTATTTTTGTGTTCAAAACATATTGTGTGTTTTATTTCATGTTTCTGTATGTTCTATTTAATGATGATTATTGGTGGCTTAGTACCAATATGGATACATTTTTGTGATTGTTTGATACACATACTTACTTTCTTAGATTGCATATATTTGTATTGTTGGGTGTTTCTTTGTTGTTGTGTTGTCCCGTTGGGGACTCTACGTTTCTTAGTGTCTGAAATGATTTTCTCTATGGGCTATGTGGTTTTGTGTTGGAAGTATTTACCCTTATTAAGGTGGTCAGTGGGGTCTTACAGAGGTGATTCACGAGGGTTCATCGAGATGGTTAAAGAGGGTCCAAAAGGTTGAATATTCTATAAATTCTCTTATTCTTCTCTTATTTTTGGGCCAAAATATGGGAGAAATTTTGTCCATTTTATACCAAACTTCCTAGGTCATTTCTTAGTCCATTTACCTTCTAAGTGTTAGGTCCAATAAATAATGTATGAATAAGTAAGACATAGAGGGGAAAAGTGTGAGATTGAGTGAGGTTTTGTTGAGAGTATATCATGCCATATGTAGATAAAGAATTGTATTGAGGCTAATATGAGTTTGCTCTTTGTTTGGTCAACCTTTCCTAACCCAAAAACAAGTTTTTTCCAATGATTGAATCCTTGTTGATCTTTACCCTAATGCCATGAATTTTTTGCAGGCCTTTGTTCCTCTCCACCTTTTTTGTGGTCATCTTCTCTTTTATTTGTATGCTTTCAATCCTTGTTATTTAATTCAAATATTAGATTATATTTATTATTTTTATGCTTAGTAGCTAGAAGTAGAAGAAGATGAATAATAAATTTGGGACTCTTTAGATTTGTTTTTAATTTTTAACCCTACTTGATAGAATCTTACATTTGTAACTTTTAATGGTTTAGTTATACGTTTGTAAGAAAAGAATTAGTGGTACATTTATAACAAACTCAATAATTCAAAGATAGTGATGTAGATTTACCCTATTAAATATAGTAATAAAACTTTGTTACAAACTTTTACATAACTAAAAAGTTATCACAAGTATATTTAAAACAACACAAGAAAATAATTATAAAATTTTCATTTTTATTCTACATAAAGCTCACAAATAATGATCTCTACTTTTTTATATCTTTAAAAAATACTACCTAAATTAAAGTAAATAGATATTTTAGACTTGAATTCTATGTAATTGTGATGTATGATAATTTGTGATATTTACAAAAGTATCTAAGAATAATAATTGCTTGACCACATAACTTTTGGTATAACACTTTATCTAAAATAATTCATTAATTCAAAATAAACTTTAATAAATCTATATATAAAAGAATTCAAAATTGTTCATATGGCTAGTGGCAATAGTGACACTTTAACCCAATGAGTTAGTTCCTCGCATGCATCTACTCAGTTTGGGAAAGACCAATTTAAATAGCAAATAGTTCAATGTATGCACTATTATTTGTAATACATCATTTATTTTTGATCATTTTTCATTTTAAAAACAAAAATAGTGTCTGAAATGAGTCAATAGTTAAGGTCGATCATATGGGTAATTTTTGAATTGGACCAGATCAAAAATAACTTCAAATAATATTTTTAAATTCAACATATGAGTCAATTCGATTTGGTTTGAATCCAACCTGAACCAACTCATGGCCATCCTTAGAAAGTCAAGTCCATTGTTGATTGATAACTCTATGAAAGAAGAATTATTAGCTATTTTAAATTAACTATTTTCTTATTTTGGATGAAATATTAGTTAAAACTTATTTTATGTATAAATATGCTAATGTAGGTGGAATGATATCAATTGGAGCTCAAACATATAAGATATATAATTTTTAAGGAAATTACAAAACCATGACCATCTCGATCAATCGAGCTTAGCTCGACTTTGATCGAGGTTTCTTAGGTGGAATTTGATATCGTAGCTCGATCAATCCAAAAAGGGCTTGACCGATTGAGTGCTCTAAGGTTAGAAAAATATCATAGTTAGATCAATTGAGTAAGGGTCTTGATCGATTAAGCATGGTGAATTTTAACACATTAGCCCTATTCTACATCTAACTTTAATCAGAATTTGGATCAAAGCTTATACGATTCCTAAACCAATTGGGCCAATTTTAGCCCTATATTAGCAACAGTAGCTTGGAACACAATAATGACTCTTCCATCCTATTTACGATTGAGAGCAGTGAGAACAGTAATTCGGAGTAATATGAATGAGTTAAAGATTGATTAAATCTAGAGCAAGATTTCCTTACATAATTATGTAATTCTTTCTTCATTGATTTGGATTCTTTCCATTAACTCATCTATGTAATTATTGATTATGTTTAGAATAATGAGTGACTAGGTTCTTTATTTATGATTATGGTTGAACCTAGCCATATGGAGTGTAATCAAAACAAATTTATTTATGTGATTTTAGCTATTTAATTGATATTTTCATTAATCTTCTATTGAATGCTTCAATTAACGGGCCATTAATTGCATGATTTTGAGGTTTAGTTTCTAGCTTAAAAAAGTGGAATATTGATTATTCTTAGATTAATTAACATGTGCATTGAAATAGTGCAAAAGTATGACTAATGTAGGTGTAGCATTTTTATACGTGATTTAATTGTCGTATAAACAAAATAACATGAAAATGTGATTGTTTATGTAAAATCATATATGATTGCATGAAAAAGTCACTAAGATCTAAGATCATATAGCTAGATATAATATTTAGAAAGTTATTTAGAGATTATTTTGAATTGCATGTGAAATAGTTAGGGATTCTAAAATCCTAAGTTTTTCTCATTGATTAATTCATATATTTCAAATAGTCTTAGTTTAGTCGTAATAATTAGTTATCGATAGAATATCCTTTATAGTTAGCCTAAATAATAATATGATTACTTATTTTTGGTATTCTACTACGAAACATCCAACTCCTCAAGGATTGATACTCATGCTTTAGCACTATATTATTTGCATATCTCTTATACTTACAGACCATTTGTCAAGTTTTGGCACCATTATCAACGGAGTGACAACTATTCTGTTAGTAGATATCTGTAACGAGTATAATAAAATTAATTTAGGTATTTAATTTCTTTTTAGTTTTTTTATTTATGTCTAGGTTAACTCTTGAGAAACTTACTCATTATGACCCAGAAATTGAAAGAACTTTATGGAAGTTGAGAAAGAAAAGGTGTAAAAATCAAAAACCAATTACAATGGAACCACAATACCTATCAAATCTGAGCCCACCTTTTACACCATGAGCAATTATTGGACAACATTATTTAAGGCATTATACTATGCCTTTGGTAAATGGAATTCATTCATCAATTAGAAGGTCAGGGTTCAAGCTAAGAACTTTGACATCAAGCATACAACTATCCACATGGTTCAATCTCAAGCCCAATTTAGAGGTAACCAAATTAATGATCTGAATGCCTACAAGAATTTGTGATACATTTAAATAGATTGGAGTTTATAATGATGCAATTTGCCTTTGCTTGTTCTTGTTCTCTCTAAGGGAAAAGGCAAAGATATGGCTCAACTATTTACTGGACAACTCAATTAATATTTGGGAAGACTTAGCACAAAATTTCCAAGCTAAATATTTCCCAACATTAAAAATAGCTAAGATGAGAAATTACATCACCTTCTTTCTTCAAATGGAAGGTGAAACAATTTATGAAGTTTGGGAAAGGTTCAAGGAGCTACTCAAAAAGTTTCCACACCATGGTCTATCTATTTGGCTTCAAGTACATGCATTCTATACTAATTTATTAGAATAGACATGAACTATTATTGATGAAACTACTGGAGGGTCTTTAATGGATAAGAATGAAGAAGAAGCATTCCAACTTTTGGAAGATGTGGTAGTAAATAACTACCAATGATCAATTGAAAGACTACCTAATAAAAAAACATATAGAGTGAATTAAGTTGATTTAGTTTTTGTCTTGGCAACACATATGTGAACCTTGATATTTAACTAACAAGCACTCTTAATTTCATTACTTAAGAATTCTATTGATGACTCTATGAAAGTAGAGTCATTAGCGCATTTTTTTACTTAATATTTACTTGTTTTATTCAATAAATAGTATTTTTATGGCCAAAAATATTAAAATATAAAATTTTTAGTGAAAAGGGGTGAAAATATAATATTTGGAATTTCTTGGGATTTTTCAGGAATTTTTATGAATTTTTAACGCATGACCAATCAGGAGCTTCCATGTGGCCTACCACGTAAGCAAGAGAGTTGACTAGGCAAGCCACACATACACCACGCAAGCACAGAGAGCGAATCACATTACTCCACATGTGAGAAGGACGAAATGTATGCCACATGTCAGCACGACGTTCAATCCAAGTTCGAAAATTGGTCAACCCTCGTCGCCCTTGATTTGAAGCTAATCTGATGGTTTAGATCGCATTTGAGAAATATTTAAGCCCCTAATCACTCCATAAAACCGAAGTGGTCTCCATTAGCATAATTTTGGTCAATTTTTGGAGCTAAAACGTGAGAATAATACAAAAAAAATCAAGAGAAGACATAATTTTGGCGGAGATTCAAGAGAAGATTAATTCTAAAATTCAAGAGATTGATTGTATTTTTTCATCTATTCTTTTCTTTATCAATTTTTATGTCTTTCTTTATAAAAAATATGAGCTTTATGAACACAATTATGTGTAATTAATTTATTAATCTAGGGATCTTATGAACCTAATTTTCACCATGTGATGATCTAAAATTTTACCCCAATTATAATTTTAATTTAATTATATTATTTAATCTGATTCGTATGCTATTAATTGTTTGGCCAACAATTTATCTATAGAGACAATTAAATATATTTGAGAGAATTATTTAATTGTTTGTCTTGATTAAATAACATGCATAGTGTCTAGGCAGAGATGTATGATTCTTATGTATATGATCCATAATTGATGAACTTAATATGTAGTATGAAATTTAATTGGCATGAGAGTATGATTAAATTAATTATTATATGATGTGTAGTTTACTTGAGAGAGGAATACATGTTAGGTTAGATTCAATTGATAATTATATTGGGAGGATTTTAGCGATTCACATGTTTAGAAAATTGGGAGATTAAGTATTCCTAGATATTTTCTCATATATCTTTTTAGTTACCAAATCTGATTTAATTAGTTATTTCTATTTACTTTAATTATTTTCTCATGGAAACGATATTTTCTTATCATTATATTACTTGTTGCGATACGTATACTTGCGTATTCATTGCACACACTTTATGTGTGGTGATCACTATTCTAGTAAGAGGTAACATGGTTTAGAACATTGCTATTATTTTTTATTTTTACAATGGAAGGCATTATAATGAAGTTTATGTCTACAACTAAATATGGAAACAGGTTGGTTTGGGTCAAACCCAACCCAAACTAGTCTGACCCATGTTCAATTTAAACTGAACCGTTTCAAACGAAACTAACCTATTGGCCTTTTTTTTATTTTTCAAATGAAAATGAAATAGTATGGTTTTTATGTAATTGGAAAAAGTGAGTACTCAAATGGTCCCTAAACAAACAAGTTTTTTTAGCTGACCCTTTTTGTCGCAAATCATTTAAAATAAAATGGATAATATCTCAACCTATTTTACCCCAATTTGACTCAAATGGGTTAGGTATCATTGGAACCTTAACCTATCAAGTCAAATTTCCATCTCTAACTATAATCCAGGATGGAGAAATTATCCAAATTTCTCCCAAGCTAATAACAATCGAATGGATAATTCTAACACAAGAGCTCCATTCAACCCACTTGGGTTTAACCAATGATAACAACAATCACATGTCAAAGAATCAAGGCTAGATAAATTAGAGAGCATAATGGAAACTATAGTCACCAGTATTAGCCTAGATATGAAAAGATTAACCAAAGGATGGATGCATTGTCCTCTAAAGTGGACAAGTTGATAGCAAGGGAAGGTAATCACAATGTTAGTGTGAGGAATCTAGAAACACAAATAGGACAACTAGTCTAAACCTTACAAACTATACACCAAAGTAATGATACCTAGTAACATTAAAATAAATCTAAAAAGAGAAGGCAATAAGAATTGTGAAACAATTATGATAGGGAATGGTTGGTAGTACAAGCAAAAGTGAAGAAAATGATCGATGTAAAAGAAAAAGGAAATAAGAAAATAGTGAGGCACAATAAGGAAGCCAAACAAGGGGAGGTCTCTAAAGCAAAAGAAGGTAATACTTATATCCCACCTCTTCCTTTTTCTCAAAGAGTACATAAGCAGAAGTTGGATAGACAATTCTCCAAGTTTCTTGATATCTTTAAGGAGTTTCACATAAACATACCCTTTATGGATGCATTAAAAAAAATGCCTTCATATGTAAAATTCATAAATGATATATTATCAAAGAAAATAAAATTTTGGGATTGTGAGACCATTGCCCTTACAGAGGGATACAGTGTTATTATTGATAGGAAACTACCACCTAAATTGAAAGACCTAGGTACTTTTCATATACAATGCACTATTAGGAAACATCAATTTGATAAAGCCTTATCTGATTTGGGAGCAAGCATCAATCTTAAGCCTTTGACGTATTTTAAGAAGTTAGTACTTAAGAAGCAAAACCAACTTCAATTACACTCTTCATGGCTAGCCAATCATTAAAGAGGACACGAGGGATGATCGGAGATGTACTTGTGAATGTGGAAAAATTTATATTCTCCATTGATTTTATTGTGACATGGAGTAAGACAAAGAGATTCCTATAATTCTAGGCTACCATTTTCTCACCACCAATCATTAATTGACGTGCAAAAAGAAGAGCTTACTATGAGGGTGAATGATGAAAAGGTAACCTTCAATATCTTTAAATCTATGCAATTTGAAATTTATAATAATGATGCTGATAAATGTTTCCAAGTTAATATATGTAATGAAATGATGTATGGCATGTTTAGGAACTTAACTTATAAAGATGCCAAGAATATGATTTAGTAAATTCATGTGAAAGTTTTAAGCATGTTGTAGCTTTGTGTGAAGAAAATAGTAAAAAAGGTGCATAAATTAAATCATGGAATATTAGATACTCATGTTGATGTTTAATCTTCTATAACTAGTGGAAACTTGAGTATGTATGATTTTGATGATGATAATGATAATAATATTATTGACTTATATGAGCTCAGTAATGATTCCCATATGCATGATAAACCTAGTATAGTTATGGTTTTTTTAGGCTACACCTCCTATGTTATGTTGTAATACAATTCTTAAGGGTATAGAAGAGAAACCTAGGCTTAGTCTATCAATTGAAGAGCTACCAAAACTATAGTTGAAACTAATACCATTCTATCTTCGATATGCATTCTTGGGTGATGGTGAGACCTTATTAGTGATTATTTCTTCAAAATTAGATGATGATCAAGAGAAAAAGCTAGTGGCAATTTTGAAGGAATGTAAAGGAGCTATTGGCCAGACTATCACATATATTAAGGGCATTATCCCCTCAGTGTGTATGCATAAGATTATCATAGAGAAGGGGGTGAATGGGGATGCTCAAAAAATATTAAATCCTATCATGATAGTAGTATAAAATAAGTATCTAAAATGTTTAGAAGTTTGTATTATCTACCCTATTACGGATAATGAATGGGTGAGCTCTGTTTAATGTATGTTGAGAAATGGGGTATGACTATAGTGGCTAATGATAAGAATGAACTAATTTTGACAAGAAAAACCATAGGATGGAGAGTATCTATGAACTATTGAGAGGTGAAAAAAGGAAATAGAAAAGAACATTTTTCATTCCCTTCCATTGACCAAGTGTTAGATAGATTGGAATGACACTCATTCTTTTTGCTTAATGGATAGCTACTCGGGATATAATCAAATAGCCATAGTACTTGATAAAACCACATTCACTTGCCTTTATGGTATTTTTAATTTTAAGAAGATGCCATTTGCTCAATGAAATGCTATTGCCACATTTCAAAGATGAATGATGTATATCTTCTCTAACATGGTAGAGAAAATCTTGGAAGTTTTCGTGGATGACTTCACGATGTTTTGAGACAATTTTGAGGCTTATTTAGAAAATTTACTTTGTGTGCTTCAGAGATGTCAAGAGTCAAACTTAGTTCTCAATTTTAATAATGGGCCACAGGGTGTCATAAAAAAGGTTGAAAGTGGATAGAGCAAAATTTGAAGTCATAGAGAAGTTACCATCTCCAATAAACCTTAAGGGGATTAGAAATTTTCTATGCCATGCCAGATTCTATAAAAGGTTCATAAAGGACTTGTCCAAAATCATAAAGCCTTTATGAAATCTTTTAGAAAAAGCCACACCATTTTGGTTTGATCAAGAATGCGATGCGAGTATTTTTTTTGTTAGAGTAGTTTTGGGGCATCAAAGAGATAGAATATGTCATGCTATCTATTATATAAGCAAGACCCTCAATGAAGCCTAAGAAAATTATGCCACAAGTGAAAAGGAGATTTGGGAAATTATCTTTGCATTTGAGAAATTATGACCTACTTACTTGGCACCAAAGTAATTGTGTACATGACCATACCACTATAATATATTTTATTTCTAGGAAAAATGCTAAGCCAAGATTGATTCAGTGGGTGCTATTATTATAAGAATTTGACCTACAAATCTAGGGAAAGAAAGGTACGGAAACATCAAGTAGTGTATCACCTATCAAGATTGAAAAGGGAGACATATAAATGATGAAGGGCTTCCCATTCAAGAAAAATTTCTATATGAACATTTTTGGGCAGTGACAACAAATGAAATGCCATGGTACGGTGATGTAGCAAACTACCTTGCATGTGGAGCATTACCACTGGGGTTATCATTTCAAGAAAGGAAGAAGCTTTTACATGAAACACAATTTTATGTATGGGATGACGCATACTTGTTCAAAAGATGTAGTGATGGTATGCTTAGGAGATGCATTCTATTGGAAGAGACACCACCCATTCTACACCATTGTTATAGGTAAGACTACAAAAGTCACTTTAGAGTAACTCGAACATCATTCAATGTATGACAATTAGGATTTTATGGGATCTAATTATTTAAAAATGCATTTGAGTTTTTTAAACATTTTGATAAATGCCAACGGGTAGGTAAAATTTTAAGGAGACATAAGATTCCCAAAATGATATTCTAGAAGTGGAGTTATTTGATTTGTGAGACATAGATTTTATGGATCTTTTCATACCTTCCTTTGGAAACTCTTACATTCTTGTGGCTTTGGATTATGTGTCCAAGTGAGTGGAAGCTATTTTCATTTCAACAAATGATGACAAGATAGTAACAAAGTTTTTAAAGAAGAGCATTTTCACAAGGTTTGGAGCTCCAAAGGCAATAATAATTGATAGAGATAGTCACTTTTCCAACAATATCTTTAAAACATTATTAGCAAGCTATAATATCAAGAACAAAGTATCTACCTTATATCTTCATCAAAGAAGTGGCCAAGTAGAAGTATCCAATAGAGAAATAAAAAGAGTTCTAAAGAAGGTGGTGAGCTCGTCAAAGAAACATTGGTCATCTAAAGTTGATGATGCACTATGGATTAGGGGTATCCACCAGTCCAGTCCGATCTGATTTTGGTTAAAAAAATTAATCAGACCAGACTGTTTATATTACTCAGACTGAACCAGACTGGACCGTTTGAAACAGTTTTAATTAATACAAACTGGACCGGACCATTTGATTTATAAAATTGTTTGGTTTGGTTTGATTTTTGGTTTGGTTCGGTTTTTGGACACCTTTAATGAGAAATAATATGAAAATTTTAATATATTATTAAACCAGTCCGATCCGGTTCGGCCCTGTTTATGGACACCCCTATTATGGACCAATAGGACAAGATTTTAAAACTTTAATTGGAATGTCTCCATACCGCTTGGTGTATGAAAAATCATGTCACTTACTAGTGAAATTGGAGCATAAAGCCTTCTTGGCCATAAAGAAGTTAAATATAAGTATGGAAAGTGCCAGAGAGCACATAATATTACAAGTTAATTAACTTAATGAACTTAGATGGAAACCTACGAGAGTGCACAGATATATAATGAGAAAACTAAGAAGTGTCACGATAAAAGCTATTGGCGTGGTCTTTCGGAGAAGTATGACAAGTTTTACTACATAACTTCTGATTAAGACTATTTTTGGATAGGCTAAAATCATAGAGGTCAAGACCATTTTTGGTCACAAAGCTATTTCAATCAAGAGCTATAGAGGTTATAAACACTAATATAAATACTAAGTTCATAGTTAATGAACAAAGCCTAAAACCTTATTTCGAGAACTTGAATGAGAGAGAAGTTTCCTTAGTTTATTTGAATGATCCTTAACAAGCTAGGAAGGTTTAGTCAAGGACCTTAAACTTAACACTTTTTGGGAGGCAATAAAACTTATTTTTAGACTTTTTTTATTGTTTTGTAGATGAATAAAGTGTAGAGAGACTTGGCAAGCACATAGACATATTTGGTGATAAGAGACCAACACATCAATATCAAGGAAGTTTTCTTTTCCATATCTTTTATTTACCTTTACTTTGTTGCACATTGGGGACAATGTACAATTCAAGTGTAGGAGAGAAAACTTCATTTTCTCTACTTTAGGATTTATGTTTTAGTTATTATTATAATTAGTATTTTAGTTTAGATATGAGTAAAAAATGGTGAACATTTAGAAATCATCACATATGTGCATTATAATTATGATATGAATCCTATGATGGAATTGGCTGTTTTAACAATAAAGGACTAGTATGTGAGCATTAAGATGCATATGTTAATTGATTTGTATGCTTGGGATTTTTTTGGAATTGCTTACTTAAGGTGCTTATTGGGAAAAAGTTTGTGAAAATAATACTAAGTTTCATGAATTTTGTACAGATTTTATAATTCATTTTATTATCCCTTGAGGCAAAATCTTAGAAGATATTAAGCTAAAGAAGTGATTCAAGATTTATTTGGACTGGTTGAACCTTCAAGCCAACCATAAATTGTATCCATAGTCACCTATTTGATCATAATATATATATCATTTTATTCATCTAACAAACATCTTAGCTTAACCAAAAAGAGCATAATAATGTATCTCATACCCTTAATTTGTGCTTATAATGAAATTAATTAGTGCTTAAGAGTTGTGACATGGATGCACTTTATACAAGTAGAGCACAACATACTTAATAGCAAAAATAAAATTGAAAAGAAAAAGAAACAAAATAATAAGTTTGGGGTTTGTTGTGAATCTCTTTAAATAGAAAAGGGAAAAAAAAGAAAAAGAAGAAGTAAGAGTGTGGAAAAAGATGAGAAAAGCAATAGAAGGTGCACTAAGAGATGAGGAAAAGTTTAATTACACATAAATAATAAAGTAAGCTAGGGTGTGAATTGACCAATATTTTCGTATATTACCCCAACCTAAGCCTCACATTAGAAGCATGTAAAGACCTATTGATTCCTAATCAATATTCATCTACATTAGTAGAGATGGGTGAAAAGAGTGGACTCATCAAATGTGCTTTGGAACTCTATGATAATTGTATGGTTTGCATGAACCTATCTCAATATGTACAGTGAGTTACATAATTTGACAACACATACACAAAGTTGTTCCATCACAAACACCTTGCATACTCCTTTGTTGAAATGTGTTGTTTGATAGCCGTATGATCCCTTTGTTATACATTTATGCTATCTTTGAGGAGGATACATTTTTTTCAAATGGGGACTAAATCATATTCATTAGTAAATACATATACCTTGTAATGGATTCAATGAATAAGTTGTCTATGCTTCACTTGAAGATAAGAAAAAAGTTAATTTTGGGAGTGAATATTAGTTAAACGATTTATTTTATGTATAAATGTGCTAATGTAAGTGGAACAACATCAATTAAAGCGACAACATATAGAATTTTTAAGAAAACTACAAAACTGATACTCACTCAATTGATCGTACTTCGTCCGTTTGATACCCAAAAACTGCCTAGCAACAGTCAGCTCGATTGATCGATCTTTTCTCGAATTTCAATCGAGTGATCTCGAGTTGAAAGAATTTTGTAGTTAGATCGATCGAGTAAAGGTCTCGATTGATGGAGTAGGGAAAAATTTAATGCATCAACCTTGTTCTACATCCAACTTTCAATCTCAATTGTTAGATCAAAACTAATATGATTCTTAGACTAATTCTATTAGTTTTAAATCTATATTAACAATAGCTTGTAGAAATTGGAAGGAGTTAAAGACCCATAAATTCTTAAGTCAGATTTCTTCGTAGAATTCTATAATTATTTCTTCATTGATTTAGATTCTTTCAATGAACTCATCTATATCATTATTGATTATGTTTAGAACGACGAGTGACTATGTTCTTTATTTAGGATTTTAGTTTAACTTAACCATGCAACATATAATTAAAATAAATTTATTTACGTGATTTATCTATTTAATTGATATCTTAATTAATATTGTATTTAAAACTTTAATTAAATAACCATTAATTGAAGTGATTTTGGACTTGAAGATGTATTGGCTAAGAAGAATGGAATCCAACTCAAGGCTTTGGTTCAAAACACGGGTTTCTCTTGAAAATCTGAAGTATATGAGGTCGCTAGTATAGGCTCTGGTTTGCTTGATGGTATTCATGTGTTTGTATTGGAGTCCAAATCTAGTAGCAGAAGGATGAAGAAGAATTGTGAATACCTTATGATTGGTAAGGAGTTGTTGAATCTTTCTGTTGGCAATAAGATAGAGGTTTAAGATCCAGGAAATCTTTCATCGACAAGGTCTTGGACACCAAATATGAATCTCTTGATTCTCAAATTGCAATTTTCTCTACAAAATGTTGTATGATCTTTCTTCTTGACTGTGTCCCTTTGGCTTTATTTTGTTAGTTGCTTTAGTATGTATAGATTTACAAATTGTTAGTGATGTGTGTTCTATTATTTTAGTCTAGTTTTTTTGTTGTCCTGCTAAGTTTAGGATGTTCCCTTATAGGCTTTTTCATGCTCTTAACAGCAAGGTTATAAAGTATGGGGTACTAAATTTCTACTAACATTTGGAGGGTTTCTCTGCTTCTTTTAGAAAACTATTTTTATTTTAATCTTAACGGGAGGAATTATTTATTATACTATTGACCAAACATGATAATTTTAACTTTATAGGTCTCTAACAACATTTTTCAAGAAAATATTTGCTTTGAACATGTATGCGATTGGTGCGGAGCACCAAATATCCGAAGTATTTTCTCTTATGTTTAGTGAAGATTTATGTTGCTGACAAAAAAAATACTTTGTTTAAAACACTTCAATTAAGTTTCTTTCGTAATGAATATTTCTTAAATCATTTACACCTTTGTATAACCGCATTAAACGTGCATAATATGGTTACATAAATGTGTAATTATTTTTTTAAAATCTTTATTAAAAATAAATCTAACTCAACCTACACTATAAATTTTTTGTAATACTCAATATTATATTAGATAATTACTTTGAAAACTTGCAGCTCTAACCCTTTCAAGGGTCATGCCCATGTTAGCTATTACTATAAATCATTAGCCATTTTTTCTTCATCAATAAAATGATGCCGGTAGTAAGTACAATAATATAGAGTTTCCTTCACTATAAAATTTTAAGAAATAATCATTCGGTAATTGATGCCTCCATATGCAACCCTCACTAGCACAGTGGCATATTATTTAATTGAAGAGTTGCAAAAATTGGTGAATGAAAGTTGTTATTTAGGAAAAAGTCGGTAACCAATCTTATATCATCCCATTATAGTCTTGCTTCATACATTATTCATTTATGATAGACCAGATCCAGTATAATAAACGACAAGATTAATTGTCATGTAAGTTATATGCATTATTATTCAAAGGCCAAATTATTGATAAACTTTCAACTTCAGACATTTCCAAGCTAAATTCTCCCATGTTCCACATGTTATTATCATGAATAATATCGCATAGGGGAGAACGTGGGATAGGTTGAAATTTTTATCCTCACAAATCACACCGCAAAAAGGTAGAAACCGGCACCGCAAGCTAAACCATATAGAAACGGCTAAAACTGCAAAGTCGAACTAATTTTGTTTCTCCTTCCTCTTTCACAAGAAAAATAAAGATTAGATTTCTTAAACTTGAAATTGTTATATTTATAATCAATATAATAACATAAACTTAATTATTATTTTTAAATTATTTTAACTTATTACTAGTATTAAACAGTAAACAGAATCACACAAAGACATAAAACTAGAAACTTTTTTTTTTAGATGAATACAAATCATAAAGTTTTATGCAGCTAATGTTTCATTACTCATAAAGCCATATCTTAATTTAATCTTACATTAAAATTATGTATAAAATAAGTTAAAAAGTTAATAATATATCTATGCTGTGCGGTTCAAACCGCCGCCAAACGGCACAGCACAGCAAGTTTGCAGTTGTGCAGTAAGTGTAATCTGGCAGTTTTTTGTCCACCCGGAACCACACCTACCTTAGGTAGCTCACACTACGGCTGAATCTTACACTTGATTTATGACTAAAGTTCACATGTAAAACTGTAATCTAGTTTTGGCCTTTTAGGTAACTGTTACAGGGGCGAATATGTATCGGACAGACTAAATCAAGCACAGCTTTAGCCCTAGACTCATCAGAAAACATCTCTCTACTGCATAATTACCTCTCCGAGTAAACACACTCATGACTCACCCTTCAGAAAACTATCATTCTCTCATTCATTACCTCCATCCTATCCTTAGAATTACCAAATAAATCAAATTTGAAATCTCTCCGCAAGAAGACGGAGAACAATTCTTAACTTTTACAAATAAGGTTGAAAAAGATGAAGATGATAAAGTTAAAACAATTACTACAATAGTATCTGCAGATTATGTAGAGAAATATTTTGCCTTACTTTTATTTCACAAGATCAAGGCCCAGCACATGAGAACAAAACACTTTCATGAGGAGAATGGAAACATTTTTGAGTATTAAAGACCAGCCATGAAAGTAACTCTCATTGGAAAATCATCACCAGACTTCAGGACGAAGCTCTCCAGTTGCTGGAGGCATCCATCTCCCAGAGTGATAAACATTCTCACCAACTTTCCAACCAGGCACGTCTTTCATTACTTCAGCCTCGTATTCAAGATACTTTTTCCACTCATAAACAAATCTAAGAAAGAAAATGGATAGGAAAAGAGTTCAGCATTCTACATTTCAAGAATCTGAATTGGCAGTATGAGACAAGAGATAAGAAAGACAAGTGAGAAAGTCCAGATGTTTACCTTTCATCTTCTTCAGCTTGCAGCACTGGTAGTATTGCTCTTCGGGCAGTGTATTTTTCTTCCTTAAGTGCCCTGCATGATAAGATATCATCGTGCAAATCTTCACTAATTCACTGCTCTAATTCTTATCAAAAATACTTATTGAAAAAAGTATTCCTATAATCCCATGGTCTTCTACATCATGATATCATTTGAATTGCTCCTACAGACACCTTTTCAGTTTTGCAAAACAATCGCTATTTAGTTCTCTCCACAAATTAAAACATATTTATATAGGAAGCTATATATTTTTTTTTTCTAATTCAACACTTAAAAAACTCCACTCACTCCAATCCTCACTTAATTACCTCCCCTTATAGTCTACTTGTAGCAAACTGGTTTTTGTATTGCAGACTTCAAACGATCATACTTTTCTTAATATTTTCTGAAGGTTGAATTATCAAAGCCTACCATCTGTCCATCACAAAATGATCAGTAAAAAAAGACTATTTTAACCAGCATGTACAAAATTTCTCTACTCTTATGGGAGATTGACAAACTACAATGTTTTTTTTTATAAGAGACTCAAGTGGGTTTGAGAATGCAAGATAGAAAATTGTACCTTTGAGTTATAATTCTATTTAATACATTGAAAAGTTCAGACAAAGAACAAATGCTGAGTTCGTCGGTTGTTCTTTGGTATCTAAGTCTGCTTGTCTTTTGCTTTATTGTATCATAGCCTAAATTTTATGGATTTGTAAAGTTTCTCTCTTAACAATTAGGCATTTCATATGTGGTTTCTATTATCAATTCATTGTTTATCCAAATATATTTCTCGCTGAAGAAAACACAGCTAAATATCAAGATAATATCAATAACGAACTAGAGGAAGTAATAAGAGAAATAATCAAAAGCAACGTTGAAGCTTTTTTATTTACGAGGACTAATCATTTCCTGTTTCTTAACAATTCTATTCAATGCATCAAAAGATATGGATTAAAATTTATAAGCATCTACAGCATATAATCCCCACTTTTAAGGAGCCCATTCAAATAAGTAACGAAAAACCCACAAATCAGAAATAACCACCAAGGACTGAATACACAAACCCTAAATTGGAATCAACATCACTCACAAGAACACTCCCAAATTAACAAAATAACCAAAAGCTAGATCATATACTAAAAATTATACCAAAAAATTATTAAAAACATAATTGTTGATTGAAACAAGGATAGAGAAGAGAAAAAAGAGACAGACCTTCGGATCTTATTGCCTTGACCCACTTGGTACATGCCATAGGAGAAGGCACCAAAGGCAGTTAGGAACATAGCCAAGGCACTGGGACCCTTGTTGGGAATGCGGCGAGCGAACCTGACCGGAGCGAACCCGCCGGGGGGTGGTCCGTCTTGGAGGACTGGCATGTCCTTAACGCTGGCCATGCCTGGCTTATTCCGAATCACGGCCTCTGTCATCTTTGAATTTCTGGTCTCTCTGAATCAGAATCAGAATCAGGTGTTAGATTTAAAACTTCGAAGACGATGGTATCGGTTTGTAGCAGCAACGAGGAGACCAGACGAGGTTAGTCAGTGGACGGGTAATATGAATGTTTGAATTAAGATGACAATTATATTTCCAATATAAACCCCACATTTTCAATAGTGTAATTTTATTTAATAATTTTTTTTCCATCTTTTTTCATTCATAAACTATTTTCATTTTCTTTTTAAGTATGATTTTTATTTATTTATTTATTTTTATTTCTAATCAATTATTTTTTTATTAAATTTATTAACCAATAAAAAAAATATAAATTTAAATAACTAATATTCAACCTATTTATTTAATAAATTACTCAATAATAAATTTTATTAATTTATAAATTAAACCTTTCAACCTTTCCATTTTTTCTAAGTTTATTCTTATTTTTAATTACAAATCAATCACTTTTAATTAATTAATTTAAATATTATTTATTTAAAATGCAATCACTTTAATATCTTATTATTTTCCATTAATCATCTAAAATTCATTCAAGTATCTTTATGATCTTGTTTTCCTTATTATAAAATTAAATAATAATTAGACTTTTGAAATTATATAAATAAAAATAATTAATAAAAATAAAGAAACTGAAGCTTAATGTAGATTATAAAATGGAACTTTATCAAAATTAATTTTTCAAAGACCTTCTATTGTGTTTTAATAACTAAAAATTCGAGTTTCATGCATGTATTAAACTATATATTAAAAAAAAACTAAAAGAATAATAATAATGATTTATGATGAATCTAATCAATAGAGTACATTGTTTAATAAAAGTATAATATTTTGAAAAATGGTTAAAAATAATTTTAATTGCTCAAATATATCCTAATATGTAAGAAAATTTGAAAAATTCTAAAAGAACTTATTATGAACAGTTTGTGTAAGTCAATTTTTCTTAGACATTTTAATTCTATAAATTTTAAATTATTAAGATTAATCCTACCATCCAACTAACTAATAAATTTTAAAAATTAAAAAAATAACTTGCTATAAGAAATCTACCTATGTTGTTTTTTTGTTTACATTTTAATCTTATTGATTTCAAATTATTAAGATTAATTCTACTTATTCATTAGAATTTGAATAAATAACAAAATTTTAAAAAGTCAAAAATAACTTACTATGAAATATCTACATAAATTTTCTCTTTGTTCAATAAATATTAAAAAAATAAAAAAGTACTTAAATAGTAGAAAAACTGTTATGAACTCATACCCAACTCTAATGCAAGACAATTATAATAATTACCATAAGCATTTCTTCATACCTCTATAATTCTTTCTACAATGCGACCCAACTTTAAAAACCAAACATGAGATTGTATAAAAATATAATCGACCGTTCTACCCTTAATGGCTAGAAGTAAAGCATTTAGCATGATTTAATCCCACTAAAAATCTGAGTATGTTTTTTATTTAACATTTTAATTCTATCAACTTCAAATAATTAAGGTTAATTCTAATTATACAAAGAGATCAACGTAAGTAGAAAATTTTAAAAAATCAAATAACTTATTAAAAGGGATCTACGTAAGACCTTTTTTTTGTTCAATAAATATTAAAAAATAAAAATGTGCTTCAATGATAAGAAAACTGCTATTAACTTATCCCAAATCTACCCAAAATTAATGCAGGACAATTATAATTATTAATATAACCATCTACAACTGCCCTTCCCATTCCTACTCACTCCTCTTTGTGAGTAAGAATTTCTACATACCTCTATAATTCTTTTTACAATACGAACCAGCTTTAAAACCCAAACATTAGATTGTATAAAAATATAGTGGAGTATTATGCCCATAATGGCTGGAAGTTGAGCATTACGCATGGTTTAATCCCACCATTTACCTCTTCCTTCCCCTCACAATATCCCCTAATGCGTAAAATAAATATCACCATTGAATAAAGATGTAATTATCGATGTTTGATAAGTTATCAATTTTCTGTCATATTCTTCTGTCCTCCTGATCAGGATGTTAAAGCAAATGAATCCTTGATAGTCAATACTACTTGGAGTCCCTTTTAGGAGATAGTCTTGCATACAACAGAGCACGAACACGTGGTGGTACAAAATCATCTTGAATCTTTATTTTTATAAAAAAGAAAAAAAATATAATTAGAAAGAAGATCAATGAATGATATTAATAAGGACATACATCATATTATACGTAAAATCTCCTCCCCTTATAGACCTCTTACGTTCACCCAAGTTATCTTGGAAATGACATTATTTTTATTTTTCTTTCTTTTTTACAAAAAGCAAAATAATAAATCCATAAATGCAATGCCCAATACCAAAGACAACAAAAGAATTTAAAATAAAAGCTTAACATGTATTTGTTCTAATGGAATATTATTTCCTCTCACCTAAAGGACAAGGGCAAAGATTCATGGGAGACAATGTAGCATCATCTTCCTTTTCGTCGATTTTTCAGTGCAGCACACTCTGAACAATACCATTTCCCTTTTGGTTGTTCTTTCAAACCAACACAACCAAAATGAAACCATTCTATTTTGCACTGCCAAAAGTAAACAGTTGGTCAGAACATAAACTTTGCACACGAGACAAATGCATAAATGGATGGTGGAAGCCACATACATTGGGGTTATCACATGCAACCATCTCTCCATAGCTAACTTGGTTGCATATACAGTATGTCGGCTCATTTGGATCCACCGGTAAATCCAGATCCATACCTGTAGGATTGGCAGCTGTACTTACTGTTTCAGTTGCTGCTGTTACTGCCGCTGTTACGTGGCGTGTTCTGCACAGAAGAGATATCTTTGAATATAATCACTTGTATTCAGGAAATATAAAAGAAAATAAGATAAACAATCTGTTTCTTTCCCAAGCCTGTACTGACTTTTGCAATTTTTTTTTTATCCCATTAAGCTCAATTCTTTTTTTATTCCCGTGAGAAAAAAGATAGCCAAAAGAACAACACAGAAACCAAAATATCAAGATTAGAAGGTATAACACTCCTTCACCTCTAAGTTAACACATTGGAGCCGCCTCTGATAATGTGGTACTCATAAGACTTACTCCCTCATAAGTTCTCTGCTTTTTTTTTTTTTGGACCTGGAATAAAAGCTATAGACCTTCCATTCTATCACTCTCAACAATCTCATATTTTCGACATTACTCCCTATTCATTTAGAATTCAAGCACAACCTCTACACTTTTCATTCCCTGTTTCTTTGGCACTCTCTTTCTTAAAGAAACCACCAGAAAATTAACATAAAAGGAGACCATAAATAAGAAAAAGTAAACCAAACAAAGGATAGGTTGTTACTTCTTACGGCTGCCTCTACCGCCTTCACTACCCCTTCCAGACTTTGTTCCACTATCAGTACTTGCAGAAGGCAACCCATTGGCTGGCATGCCACTTTCTCTCTCTGCCATGAATTATTTCATTATACAAATTTATGGAATCTAAATAACAAAGTTGGACAAGTTTGAGTACATTCAGCAAGTGACAGGAAAACATAAGTGGAGTACCACGGCGAAGTTCTTCATCAATTTTTTTCAAATGTTGATCAAGTTGTTGTATGTGTGTATCCACCTGAAGTATGATTGCAAGACTGATACAGTTAGCAAAAGGTATAACCCAACTTATGCATTCAGAAAATAAAGATCACAAGCTTTAGAGTAGGTGACTTCACATTATTTACAGAATAACTAATCATGGCCATACATTTAAGTCTACCAAACTAGGGAACAAACATAATAAGCAAAGACCAAAATCTTTAATATAAACAACTACAGCCTGCAATTCAAAACCTATATCCTGAATGAGAAACCTTCCAGGTAATGACCAAAAAAACGAAAAAAAAAGCCTGTTGTCAAACCTAAGCAATGTAAGATAAATTGAATTCTACATTACGCCTCCAAATATTGAACAAAATAACATAGATATAGATTTAGCTGATGAAAAACTGTTTACATCAGGATAAATTCAAAGATCTGGAAAAGGATTGCAATAAATTCACAAGCATCTACACATCTGAAAACTTTCATGAGTTAGTTGTAGCCCCTTAAAATTAATAAGGTCAAAGGAAGTAGACTATAGTCTGTGTAAACTTTTACAGAAGTGAAAGGGGTAGTCTATTGAAGGAACAACAAACTGCAGTAGGGAAAAAGGTTTCAAACCTCCAAGCAGATCCACAAGGTCTTTTATCACTAAACTACGCATCAAAGCATAATATCTTTCATGCTAATCACAGGGTTAGGTACCACAGGGGTACCCAAATTTAGTAATAGGTATCCCTTTTCCAATTTAGTACCCTAATCTGTCAATTCATTCCAATATTGCAATTTGGAGATTTGGCAAAATTCAGGAGTAATTTTGTCAACAATTTTTTTTCCTTATTTTTCATCCACACCTTTTCTTCTTTTTCCCCCCTTTTCAGAACATGACCATCACCAACCCTCTATCCAGCAGGCAATTTCCGTGCAACTAAAACAGAAAGATGTTCAAATTGTTCAGGAGCTGGAAAGGTGGGATTTTCAAATTTAGTTTTTAAGTTTATTGCATGTAATATCCCTTTTCTCTTATTCCCCTCCTTATGCTCAGAAAGAACTTTTTACTGAACTAAATATCCCATTTTCCTACCAATTACCAATTTACCATGTACTTATGTGTTGAATGAGAGAAAAACTTTATAAGAAAATTTCGTTGTTTAAAATGAGAGCAATACTAGGGAAAATTTTCTTGTGTTCTAAAAGGTATAAAATTGAAAAATAATGGTGTGTTCTTAACTTTGGTGTTTGTCATTTGGCACTTGTAAGTTATGTGCCCGACGTGCCTCTGCACTGGAATGGCAATGGCAAGTGAACATGATGCTCGTATTGGAAAATGCTTGTCACACTTATAGGAATGCTCTCTCTTCACCAAGTAATATTTTGTATATATGAATTAACACTATCAAGTTTAAAGAACTTTGAATATATGAGAAACTAGGGCTGGCGTTGGTCATGTTCTGAAAAAAAAAAGAGAGAGAAGAGGAGGAAAGGAAGGTATGGAAAAAAAATAAAGGAAAATAAAATAAAATTTTAATGACAAAATTGTCATTGAATTTTTTGTCAAATCCCCAAATTTTTGAAATGTTTGAATCAATTGATGGATTGGGGTACTAAATTGGAACCCTTTGAGAACATGAGAAAAAAAAGGTACTAGTCACTAAACTTGGATACCCCTATGGTACCTAATCCTAATCACATATTGATTGGCGGCTGCTCGAAATGTTACAAGAGAAAAAATGTCTTTCAATCTTTGTACTTGAGTAATTTGAAAGACTAAATATTCAAATATACAGAAACTCCAACTGCATACTTCTTAAATTCTTGAATTAATGATAACCCCATGAACACTTTAAAGAGCATCCTGTCATGCATCTACTTTTTACAAAAAAAATAATTCATCAACTTAAAACAGCCAAACTCATGAGCCTTTTAGCATGTTAGAGAAGAAGTTTGTTTAGTAGCTATAGAAATCCAAGAAAAGCTGCAAACCAGCAGTTTGGAGGCAATATAATTAAATTCCAATAAACTAGAGCAGCAATACTATGTTTCTTTTCTCAAAACCATCCCTCCAAAACATGAAAACAAAACTAAAGTTAAGATATCAGATTTGAATATTCTAAAAAGTATCTTTAGAATTGTAAAAGTATCGTTAAGATTTGCATTCTTTTGCCAATGCAAGAAAGTACTACCAGCAAAACTATGTTAGAGTGAGCGTAACCAATTGCACACACCAATGAAATGGTGTTCAAAGACAAGAATAGAATGAGCATATCATAGAATCAGAACACAAGCAATTCTAGAAAAAGCAGGAAACACAGTATAAGCACACACGTAATGAAAGAAAGACTACATGTACCAGATCATATGCTTGAACGGCCAAAGCAACTTTTTCATCTGCTATCCTGATGCTATGCTTCTGTTCATCAAGTGCTTCATCAGAGAATCTAATAAGTGAGGTATCGGGAGTAATATTTCCAGACCTAACTTCCCGCTTAATATCTTCAATCTCTTGTTCACAACGCTGTTCATTTTGTTTTTGGATATCTGGTCAAGCATAAAATAACAACAACAGTTTAAAAAGCTTTACACAGTGAAAAATAAGAGATTAAAAAAAATGAAAAGAAAATAGAAATACAGTTTCAAAGAGCTATTCTTGAACCTAATCTGATATTTTGAGAACCAGTTACCACAGAGGTAAACATCAGGAACTAACAACATGGCCCACAAAGTGTCGTGAACTATCAAGATTCTAAGCCACATTTCTTGAAGAAAAAGAGGAAAGAGGGAAAAAAGAAGAAGCAACAAATAATCATCATTCATTTTTACAGTCAAATGGATAAGTATTTCTCTCTAACCAAATCCGACCAAAGAAAACAAAACCAGCTTACAAAACATGATAGGAAGCAAGTGATTATCACATAAACGATAATGGGAGTAAAAGCAAGGAAGGTGATGCTTGGTAGACAAAACATACCTTGTAAACTTTTGTCTAGATCACGCAATAGTGCATATTTCCTTTGTAAAATATTAGGCAGTAAATCTAAATCTGCATCAAAAAGCAAGTAACTGTTCTAAAATCAGAAAATAAAAATAAATTTTCTAATATTAATGCCACAAAAAAAATCTAATAATAAGCAACACAACTAGTTAATAAAAAAAACTGTTTTCATCACAAGTATCCTAAAAAAAAGTCTTTTAATTATTCATTTTTTGGATTGGCAACCGGACCTGTGGACTTATGTTATGGCATTTTCACTCTTTAGTCAAGATCGGAGAAAGAGCAACCCATCACTTAAGAGCATGTAAAAAGCCCGTGGTACAAGTGGTATGAATCCCCACTTCCGCCACCATGGACCCAATTTTGTAATATTTTCTTTATTTAATAAAAAAGAGGAATTTAGTGTCCTTTAAAAAAAACACACTAGTTAATAGGTAATTATTTTGGATAAAAAAATTACCTAATAAAGACCATAAGCAAAAGAAACTGTTCTACATTTGAAAATTTCCGCATCAAAAGAACACGAAGATCTGATTTCTCAGCGTTTCAACAACGTCATAAACTAAGCAACCAAAAGACCATTTACTAAACTCGTGAATTAGCTTCCCCCATAAACGAAAATATAGTCACAATCAAAAACCCTAGAAAGTAGGGGGACAATTTGCTTACTAGGTATTATTGTAACAGTCATCTAGGGTTACAAAATAAAACCATTCCCTAATTAGAAAAAAAGGAACAAATTGAGGAAGATAAAAGGCTTACTGGCTTGAAATTCTTCGAGGAAGGACATTTCAAGGGATTGTCGTTTGCTTCGGAAAGACGATCAATTTCACCAGCAACGGAATTCAGTGACAATTGCGGGAAAACCCTCTCGAAGCGCTTCCCGCCTTTTCGAGTACAAGCTCTGTTTATTTATGTACTAGGTACTGTGTGCTTTGAGTTTATATTAAAACCGGAGCCAAGTTGAAAAAATGAAAACCAATTTAAAGTAATAAAGTTGAAAAATCAATCCAATTTAAACTAAATTTTTTTATTCGAGTTGTCTCGAGAAATTTATCCTACTTTCTAGTGAATTTTATTTATTAATTTTTTTAAACTTTTGTAATATAATTTTTAATATTAATTTTATTATATCTTTATATTTAAAATTTTAATTTTAATTACTTATATAATAAACTATCCATATTAATTATAAAATATATAAAATATTTAAAAATAGAATAAATAAATAATAAAAAATAATAATGATTTATCTAATAAATTTTGATAATTCTCGTAACCAAATAGTTCATAATGTTATTTATACAATGAAAACTTTAACAAAAAAATATGATAAATGATATAATTATAATAGATAAATAATTTAAAATATAAAATTAATATCTATATTGGAAATACTCGTTTCTCGTTTGTCCACTTGTTTATAATTTGGGTGAGTGACTCAATCCAAGCAAGCAGAACAAAAGTTGAGAAACAAACATAGACACAAGTTAAGACATAGTTTCTATTTGATAAATAATACATAAAGGAAATTTAAAAAACAAAATAATATGAATATAAAAATAAAAATAAAAATAAAATAATAAATGAATTGAGTTGATTGTTTTGTAACAATGTTTAAAGAAATGAGAATAAAATTAAACAAAACTAACTCAATATAAATGGATTTTTTAAAATTAAGAAACAAAAGAAACCAAGAAAATTTCAAAACTGAAAATTGTAGGTTGATTTGGTTCCAGTAGTTTGGATTGAGTTGGTTCCTGTTAATTTTGCATACCCCTAGTACTAGTTACAGAGGTGCAAAGCCTACTTCATCCTAAAATTGATAAATAAAATAGAGCAATTAAAAGAAAAATCTTAATATTATTTTATTTGTGCATATTTTTGCTTTCATAATTTTTTTTAATTTTAATATGTCATAATTATTTTAAAAATTTTAAAAAATAATTTAATTATCAAGATAATATTAACACAACAAAATCTAAGTGATATAAATATAAAAATAAATATAAACTTAAGTGTTATTAATAGTCCTCCTATTATTACTTTTACTGGTTATAGATTATAATACCAAGTGTTATAACAAAAGTATATGAATTAACTTTTTTAATCCTATAATTAATTAAAATTTAGTATTATTATTATTGGATAAAATTATCCAATAATAATATCAATTGTCATAACATGGATAACCAATCAATAATGTAATTAACACAATTATAAGATTTAAAATTAAATTTTAAATTATTTTTATAATACAATATTATATTCTTGAATTATAGTATAAAGTGTTAGCTGATATATATAAGGTGTTTAATCGTTCAAAATAAATAAAACACTTATATGTAAAAACAATTAGGATAAGTCTACAAAAAATACCATCAAAATATTAAAAAAATTTCATTTATATCACAAAATTATTTTTATCTCATTTATCACTCAATTATTACATTGGTTTTATTTATACCACTTCATTAATATTGGTGTAACTGCATCATAGGTCAATGGTAAAATTAAAACAACTGACATAGTTAAGTGGTAGATTTGACAAAACTAAAATAATTAAGTGTTATATTTGAAACAACAATTTTTTCATATTTTTGTTCTAAATATAATACTTAATTATTTAAGTTATTTCAAATCTACTAGTTAACTATCTCACGTACGTCATCACTAGAAGAAGATAAATAAAATGATATAAATGAAACAAATATAATAATTAAATGATAAAAATGAGACAAAAATAATTTAGTGATATGAACGAAATAAATGCAATAGTTTCATAGAATTTTTATATATTTACTCAAAATTTATTAACCTAAATTATAATATTGTAAAAAGAAATAATTTGATGGAAAATTAGACATTAAATTGAATTATACATATGTCTATTTTTCTTATTTTTATATTTTAAAAATTATTTAAAAAAAATTATTTGATGTTAAATTAAAACTTAATAGTATAATTAATCTGATCCAATTATATATAATTAAGTATATAAACTCAATAATTTAATATACTTAATTTAAAAATATACTTATTTATTATAAATATATTTTATACTAATTAATAATTATTCATTTAGAGCTATAATGAAAAAAATTAATTTTTTCGTTCAAAATATTACATATAAAAAATTAAATTTGACTTTATAAATGTATTATTATTTGTTTATGTGTTTTTATAACAACAACACTAGTAATAGGAGATTAAAAACAAAAAATAATAATTTTATTGATAAGATAATCGTATTTGAATAAATCTATATTTATAACATACAAAAGGAAGATATGAACTTCAATAAAGTTTGTTACAATTGAAATAATTATTCTTCGTCATCTTATTACTTCATTTATTTATATATATATATATATATATATATATATATAGTCAATAAAATATTATTTCTTAAATGAAGTTATACAAATAATAAAATCATAAATGCATAATGTTTTATACAATTTTTCTCGTTATAGAGTGATACTTTAAAATTTTACTTAATGCATATTTTCATTACAAAATGTTGCTTTAAAAATATACTTATCCATATTTTTAGTATAAATTTAGCTTCATAAATAATAAAAAAGGTAACCATATAGGTTGACGATAACATAGACGAACAAGTTCATTTTTTTTATATTTTTCATGAATGTGATCATTTTTTGTTTTTTTATCCTTTTATTTTACGTATCGAGAAAAGATCGATGTAACCTTTGGTTTATTGTTAATATAATAACCTAAAACCAAGTTTTATAAAAATTCACAATATAATTTGAATTAAATCTATTTTAAAATGAAGATTTGTTTTTAGAAAATTACACACTATGTAACCATATTATACATATGTGTAATGTGGTTAAATAAGTGTGTAAATTATTTGAATTTTTGTACAAAATAAGTTTAATTCAAACTAGATTGTAAATTTTTACAAAATTCGTTTTGAAATTGTGAGTTTTCACTTATTATTATTAGGGGGTGTATAAATATTCTTTCATTTGATTAATCTGTAAAATTTATCCACATTTGAAAAATTATGGATGATTTATATCTTATAATCAGATTGGATTGTATAAAAAAATTAAAATTCATAAGATATAAACGCATATTAGCATATTTATATGTAGATGAATGTTATTTAAGCTACATATATTAAAAGGTAACTAATAATAACCTCCTTAACATTGGACTAATTATCCATGAAATTGAAAATAATATTATTAAAAGATAAAATATAATTAATTTGGGGCACAATGATACTTGATAAAATATAATTAATTTAGGACAAAATGATACTTGAAACATAATATTATCAATATTGTTGGACTTTCCCCGATAATTTTGAAAAACTTTAGGTGATTAGTAGAAAATAATATTTTAAGAAGAAGAAAAAAACCTTAGGAGGTTATTGATATTCATCCTATATTAAAATATAATATTTTAATATTTATCTATATATTTATGAATTATGTAATAATTTTAAAATAATTTTATCATATTTAATCAAAACATATATTGTACTACATACATAATAACTAATTCAATTTATTATTTCTAATTATATATTTTTTAGTTATGTTGTGTGTAAATTAAAAAATACCATATGATGAGACATGAATGATCCTAGTCAATTAAATGACTTACTAACCAATCCAATAGACAATGACAGAGTCATTGTAAGAGATAATATTAATGTTATAAAAAGTCTATCTAAATGGACAAGGAATACATGGTAGGTAAAATCTAATCCTAATATATATTCACATTATATACTTCACACATCACAACAACAATTGGAGAGATACAATCTCCACATTTCTTTCATTTTATCATAGAGAGAGACTTTGAATTCCTCTATTCTTTATAACTTTTGATATTAACTTAAACAACGAAAGACAAAGGTTACTAACCCTATAGTGGTGGAAGATCCTAACAAGTTCCTTTCTTAATCGTAAGACGAAGGAAAGAGAAAAACACTCCTTTTCAATTTTGATGGAAATTAGCAATAACATTAAGCATCGTCTATCTAAAAGAAATATTTTCTACTTGTTAAGAATCAAAAAATATTTTTTGAAGGAATGTACATCATGTTCTTCACACATTTATCAATTCTATAAGTCTTTAGAAAAAGAATATCTATCCAATTGGTTGTGGAAGGTTTTTTTTCTAAAGATCTTCTATACATGTAGTTCTTTAGGGTCTTTAGAAAAAGGTCGTCCATCCAACTAGTTTCACAATCACATCTAGAAAAGAAAAATATATCGCTTATCAAAAAGGAATCATAGCCTCCATAGTCACCACAGTCAAATGACAACTAATTTTCTGACACTTATAATGAGTGGAGCTTCCTTGACCATTGAACATGAAAGCTTAGCCTCCCACCGATGGAGGAGTAGCCCAAAAAGGGTCCTATGTAGCTTCTACTATAGGCCAAAATAGCCTTGTTTGGATAGAAAAATACGTTCATCGCTTAAAAAATTTGAAACCACCATGGAAAAGCCCATGGCCAAATCATCTTGTAGCTAAAACTTTGTGGGCTAACTCACATCAAAAGATGCCACATGTGCTCCACTTGTCGCCTAACATGAGTAGAGGTTATGATCAATCACACTTACACATGATAAGGAGAAAAATAGATCCAATTTTCTTAACAGACAGAAAAATTATTCGAGTCTAGTTTACCACCTTCCAGACCAGTTCTCCACACAATAAAACTAGTTTTTCAATTCTCTTGATGATTGAAATTAAAGTACAATATTTTTGAAGACTTTAGCATATATACAAAAAAATGGGTGCATGGAAATGATGCACCAAAATAGACCGTCCATTCTTCTAGAAATAACAAAAAAATCAATGAGTTCCAAAACTTCAACCACATCTAAAAATCATGATGAGGTCCAACCACTCGTTTATCCCATGCTTCTACGATTTGCCCAATATAACTACAACGGGCCAAACTAACTTGCAAAAGAAGAATTATAACTAAAACCCATCTTAACATAACATTCTAGGGCATTTAAAAGTGTCTTCCTGAGCTACTAGATCTAGAGCTAGTTTCCGTCAACGAGGACATCCCTACGACATCTATTAAATTCTCAGAGCGCACTAGCACCTACCAATAGTCTAGCAAGCCATATTATAGATTGCATAATCTAGATCACTACCTAATTAATAGGTGTAGTTCACATTGTCGTTTTCCAATCTAGATTTCTACCTTATAAGCTATGATATCAACATTATCACTACCCTATGGGACGCGTAATCTATACTTACACATTTTAATTAAAATAGTCCAAGATACACTTCTAGGTTGCACTAAACGAGATAACTCGCCACCTTTTAGGTCACTTCGTGTTGGAAAAAAATACCCATTTTAGGTCAAAATTAATTTTAGTAGAAGAATATTATATTTCCAAAATTATTCAAACCTATAAAACTTTTATTTTTATCAAATCAAATACCAAAATCATTATGTAATAATCATATATCAATTCCTTTAATTTTTATCAAGTAGTAAGTAACAATATACCCTAATTGCACATGACACCACCTTATGTATAGAAGGTATTATAAAACTAACCAAAAAACCTTTAATTAAGTTGTTCTTGGAAAGTCTGTATTAGGTTCAATTTCAATAATATCTTCAATAAGTATTAGGTTCGGCAAAACTTCATAGTTCCAAAAGGCTGTGACTTTTGAAGTTGGAGGCTAAAGAATTGTGAAGCACTAGCTCTCTATTTATAGAATGGTTGTGGCACAGACCAATGATTCCAGTTGTTATTCTTATAGAGTTTGATATCTAAAATATCTTTTTATTTACTTATCTAATATTTACCCAAACAGAATTCTAACTAAATTGGGAAGGTATTTGATAAGGTAAGTAGGTATTTGATAAGGCAAGTAGGTATCTACTTGTAACAAAAATACAAGGCCACACATATATATCTTCATGTAACACAGTAAGCATGCCAACGTGGTTTCCATATGTCACCTCGTTGGCTTGTCATATCACCATATTTTCTTTTATGCTCGTTTTTACCATTTTTCCCTTTTGTATTAATTTATCAAAAAATTATTAATTCATAGTATCCCAACTAATTAATACTAACATACCAGTAAAATTCTAGGAAAATAAAGCCCCTAATAAAAAATTACCTTTTTGCCCCTAGTTGACTTTACATTTATAAATATTTGACATTTCACTTATAGAAGTCTCAGGTGAAAATCTATGTTACATACACATATGGCTTCCAAATAATCACAAATAAATAGTTATAAATTCCAAGGGAATCTCTCATGGGTTATTCAATCATGGTAACTTGCCTATTATCAATCCATAACTATACTCCTTCTATGAGACTTATTTATAAATCCATAAGTCAATATGGATGAATTAAGATTTTATCTCTCTATATATAGCGGATTAATTCTCAAGTTGGATAACCATGCTTGTCTTGTACTATGCCCCCATACACTTAAAACATAAATTCATAGAAGAAAGTGTTTGTCACAAAGTATATTGAATGGCTACCCAAAAAACAAAGGTAGAAGCAACAGTGCCACACTTACAAGTGAATCAAAGCAAGCAACTTACATATTCTTGACTATACTCTTCCATATGATTAAGAGAGTTAGTTAGTTTATTTAGATCTAGTGAAAATCACTTGGTGATGTTGTACAACTCAACTAACTAGTGATCACATCCAATGCTCTTCACCCTTTCTAACTATAAAGTGCCCCCTTCAATTTGGTTGGGTTAAGCCACCACCTTGTAGTTCAATTATGAGATACATATTACTAGTAAGCACTGCTTATGTTGTACTCAATGCATGGACATCCATTTATAGGGGATAGGAAATAACATACATGGACCCATATGTGAAGCACCATGCCACCTACAACTCGCACGACAAACTACTAATGTTAAAAAACATTAGAATGATACAAGAATTTTTTTTAAAATGTCTATTTTATTAGTTGAGTCAATTAGATATTACACATATGTTAGTTACGTGGCTATTATGGCATGCCATCTAACACATCATCCACTCTAACATGATCTCACCTTTTAAAAGATGAAATCCCGAGTATCACCTTCTAGGTCATTCAGTAAAAGCCACACCTCTCAAAGGAATGTAGTTGAGGATGCCTCATATTAGGTCGTACTAGATACAACAATGTGTCATCTAACAAGCCATAACATCACATATGACATACACGTAGACCAAGCCTTAATTGACTAGAGTATGGCCATCCAACCTTGTAGTTTTGGCTACTGTTGTCTTCCATAGACCCTCCAAGGGCCCATCATCACTTGTCTTAATGGGCGTATTGAGTTAACTATCAGGTTGAAAACATACCAAAAATCTACCTAACCATGAGCTTTCTTGCCACATGATGTTTAGGAAAGATGACCATATTCCCATTAAAAAACACAAATACATATTGCATGGGCCCTAGAAGACCTAAAAAGTGACAAAACTAGAGTATTTAGATGCTTATGAAAGAATGGAAAAAACAATCCATAAGCTAGAAAGAAATTCTTTTAAGTTACAAACAAAAAATCGATATATGCTTGGATAGCTTGATAAATTCAAGTACACCAAGTAGGGTATGAAAAACTAGGGACTTTGCAAAGCAACATCTGAAAAAATAAATCACGCCAACTTAGAAACCATATGGGAACACAAGTAAGCATATCAAGATTGTCTACCTTCTAGCCACGAGTTATCCAGCCAGAGGGACATATGAACCATGGGTAATATAGCCACTTCATCAAAAATAACATGGCTAGACAAAACCTAGCCAAATAGGTTCGACTAGATAGGATTGAACTAGCTAGGATTGGGCTAAATAGGTCTTGATTGAACATAAATGAGTTGGACAAGAATAGGGATGAACATGCATGAACAAAATAGACTTCACTACTACAAATAACACCTTTTAAGTTGGTTAGGTGAACCAACTTAAAATAAAGGGAACTTGAAATTTAAAGTCGGTTCACGGTTATAACTAACTTTAAATTCTATACTATTTTTAACATATTTTGGTCATTTTTTACTATCCTCATTGCCTGTTTTCGATCATATAATAGAATAAAAAATAAAAATATGTTTAAAAGAATTTTTAAATACTACAAATAATTAAAAACTTAAATATTAATTAATTACTTGAGAATTAAATTTATAACAAAAAAATAATTTATATACAATACACACACACATATATATATATATAACTTAAATTACAAATAAAGTGATGACTCCTTTTTTGTCATTGATTTTGTGATATTTCCACTTTATTTTAGGGAGAGGAAGCTTGGTTTATTGTGAGGAATCACCAGCAATGTCCCATTCATAATGATTAGGGAACTCTCTATTGAGATGAGATGGAGTTTGGGCAGAAAAAGGTCTCAAGTAATTAACTCTATCAGATCCATACAACAATTCATTCCTTTAAATACATGAGCCCATAAACATCCATCAAACAAGGCCAAACTTCAGAGACACAGGAATAGAAAAATTAAAGCATTAAAAAATTATCATAGTGTTGTCTTATGCTATTCAATATCATCATATTCTTCTTCTGATTCTTCTTGTAATCTTATAATTTGAAGTATGTGTTCTGCCCATTCTTCTCATAAATAATCAAAAATTTGCATATCATAGTTTGACTTGTTCCAACTAAAGAACTATATGTATTTAAATTCAAAATAAGAGTGTAATATCATGAATTCATAAAAAATAACTTATATATGTTTAAAAAGTATATTAGTAAAAGAGATTACTACATCTTTAATTGGTATATTGATATTTGAGATGATTTTGCTCATAAATTTCATGACAAAGTAACCACACATGACTCCATCATTTTGTTGTAGAACCTACAAAAAACAAGTGTACATGGTTTTCCATGTTCGAACATCTTTATTATTCAATAGTAAAATTCATTATATTATTAATATTCGCTTGTACATACTATAACTTTGTCCCATATAAGCTTATGTGTTCCATAGCTTCTATATCCTATTAAAGTTTAAAACATTTAGTTCTTTATTAAATATTACAAAGAACAATAGAAAAAAAATAGTTAGCTATAACTCTTACATTTCAATAACTGCTTTTGTGTCTTTATTTAATTCTATGAAAACTGAGTCATAGTACCAAACATAATTGCCATATAGATCAAGAATTATCAACATCCAATGATCGTGGCCTTGTTCAAACTTTAGTAGCCAAGGGATTATCAACTTATGATTTCTATGAAGTGTTAAGGCATTATCACATAATTGTTTAGCTCTAATGTTAACATTATGCTCTTGATATTGATTGACAAATATTGATGAATCATACAAAATTGCTAAACGTGATAGGTGATTAGCTTGAAGTCAATAATAACATGTCTTATATAAAAGATATATATATAATTAGATAATATAAATATAATTATATGTTCTGCATAAATGAAAGTTATTTACTAATTGAGGACTCACCTTGTCCACACTTGAATTATACTTAAATTGATCATTTCAAATTCAAATAGTTGCAATATGTACTCGATTGATATATATATTTGCCCAATGTATACTCCAGAAATTTCTCTAGAAAGTGGCAGAGTTTATTCATCATTTATGCTAGTCTTGCTCGCAACAATAGTCATCAAAGAGAAAATATTTTTGTTGAAGTTTATAGCATATTCATAACTATACTTTTCCATGGGTTCTTCTTGAATGACTTAGCGTGCGATGATTGTCCATTAGACATAGATTTTCCATGAGATACTTGCTTTGTATCTCTTAAATGTGTCACATTTACTAATTCTGGTATAATAGACTAAAGAAGAGGTATTATATATGTTAGTAATAATAAAAGAATAATAATATAACACAAGTAGTAAAAAAAATTATCTTAAGTAAAAAAAAATACCATATCAAAATTTATCACAACTTGATTCGACGACCAATCCACATATTGTCCAATAGCTTCTTGGATTGTGGTAACATCAGAAGGCACAGGTAGTGGACAACGATGGAGTAATGATTGATCAATTATTATTTGCCAATAATTTTGCTAATATTGATTATTAATCATTTGATCATTGCTCAATTGTTGTACCGTTCCAATAGCAATATAGTTCATAGATTATGGATGTTTCAACAAACATTTCATATTCAGTAAAACATTTAAGAGTTATATATATTAAATAAAAATATAATAAAAAATAAAAATAATAGACTATTTACATAAGTTTTAAATCTTACCACAAATGATTCATCATATGGAGGACTCCCATGTGGAGTAGCCATTTGAAGGACATTCTCATCAAAATATTCATCATGTGATGGATGGTAAGAATGAACAGATTGCATTGAAGATATTGAACCACTACCTGATTGCATTTGCATTATTGGCATAAGTGGAGGACCAATAGGATGACTATATCCCATAGAGGATATAGGTTGGGCCCCATGAGATTGCATGGGTGGTATGCCTGCCATAGATGGTGGCATGCTTGGCATGGTTAGTGGCATACCTAGCATGGATGGTGGCATGCTTGGCCAATAGGGCATGCCTTGATTGTAGTATGGTATCATACCTGACATGTATTGTGATTGATATTGCTTTAAATTGAAAATCTCACTTAACACTGAGCCTTAAAGGAGTTAAATTCTTCTTCAACTTTACAGTACTTCTCCTTTCTAACCATTTGAGGCCTTTGTTTTGGAATATTAAAAAGCTTCATATAACCATCATATTGGCTTCCTCCCTTAACATGAGTAGGATGCTCACATCCAAATGCATGATATATCGCATATTTCCCTGGTTGCTCGATTATTTCACCCCTGTTAATTCATTCTTGAATTGCTCTCTACAAATAATAAAGCAAAAAAATATCATACATTATTACATAAATATGAAAAAATCATAAGGACTTTGTATCAAGTTAAATTACTAACCAACTTATTGAGTTCTTCTTCTCCTCGTTTATTCATTGGGGGTCTTTGTTTTTATATACAATTCAAATCAGGTAATCGGTCTACCCAATTCATCTTCCTATATAAATTAAATAAATATATTAACCATTTTATTAACTTAAATTTGAGGAAAATAAATATAAAAAAATTATAAATTAATAACTTAATATTACCATTTTTGTCCAACTTCAAGATTTGATGAACTTCGAGTAAGGTTAGGAAAAATATTTTGCATTTGTATATTTTGATGTTATTTCCTAATTATTTGAAATCCATACGTCTATAATATATGAAGTCTTTCCATACTTGGGGTTCAATCCAAGGGTGTTCTTTAGGGATTTTGTTTAGTTCTTGTTCATTAAGTGGTTCCAAGTATGAAAACACATAAATTTGCTCAATTTGAAAGTTTTGTATTCCTTTCATGCCTTATTTGCAATCTTGTAACACTTGTTCATCCAATTATTAGGGACTTTAAAATGATTCTATAAAAAATACATTTTAGATGAGATATAATACAAAAAAGATATAATATATGTAATTAATTATAAAACAAAAGATACTTATATAAATGGTTTTTCATATCTTATACTTTTCAACATCTTCAATCATACTCCAATTATTTATATTGATTGATATACTTGACTTCACAAGTCTACCAATAAAAGATTTCAATTGTTGGTCATTTTCTTCTAATGGATTATCAATTGCATTGAATTGAACGGGATATGCTATCATCTGGATTAAGTGGAGCATCAGGTATATAAGCCCAACCCCTTCTTTTCAAATGCCCCAATGGATCATTTGGACCTAAAATATCTAGCACTCTAAGATCCATGAAATATCTGTAAAAAATGATGAAATAGAAATTAATTGACAATTTTAATTCCAAACATATAAATAAGTTATTAGAATAATATAGAACATACATTATATTTAATTATGTTATTGATCATATATATATATATTCTTTTAGAATCATTTCGAGTCCATGACAAATAACCATTGTCATTAACTAGATCATCACATACATTAGATAATTTTTTTGAGAAATGAATATTAGATACAACGGTTTTTCAACATTTTCTAGAAGTTTTGTAATGGTTTCAGGATCATCCTCATATAGTTCATCTTTAACAGCATGAAACATATTCTCTATCTGTACATTCTGATAAGATGTATACAATATAATCACATCCTTATTTATCTCTTCCCCATGAGTATTATCAATATTTTTTTTCATGATAATACCAATATTTATAACTCAAAAGAATACCACTACAGATAAGATGATACTTAACCTCATCAACATCATAAAATTTCTTATTTTTACATTTAACACATGGGTATCGAATCATACGAATTTCATTATTGCTATTTCTACAGAAAAATTCCAAGAAAATTTCAACTCCATAAATATAGTCCTGCTCAATTCTATACTTTGACATCCAAGATTTGTCAATTTTCTATTAATGACATTAAACATATTAAATATGTATCCAACCAATATATTTAAGATATTATTATATATGAAATCATAAAAATACACAACCTACGTAACACAAAAATATATATAAATAATCAATAATACATAATATACATTAAAATAAAAACATATGAATAATAAGTGTAAAATAATTCATAGAAATACTTACAAGAGTAAATGAAGGAAATAAAGAAAAAAAAGTGTTTGGTAAGTAAGAAAGTGAAGGAAAATGGGTTTGAAAAAATTGAGTATTATGCTCAAAAAAATAATTGGTCTAGAAGAGAAATTTAAAAGGAGGAAAACCCATCTAATGGCGTCAAAAATGGTGGTTGGAGGTGGCTAAAAATGAGAAAGAATATAGAGGGTCGACTATCGGTTTTTCTGTTAGGAAAGAGGAAAAAATGAGTTAGCACTGTCGGTAAATGTGAGAGAGAAAAAGATAAAAGGAAAAAATAAGGTAGCTTTGATTGACACGTAGGACCGACACTGCACGTAGGACATAGTATTGGTTCTATATGTTAACTGACGCTACACATAGCTAGCGTCAATTGACACGTAGAACCGACACTACATCCTACGTGTAGCGTCGATTGACATGTAGGACCAATGGTATCTATTACGAATCAGTCCTACGTGTTAATTAATGCTACAAGTAGGACGTAGCATCGATTCTATGTTTCAACCAATGCTACATGTGGATTGCGTCAGTTGACTCGTAAAATCGACTCTACGTCCTACGTGTAGTGCCGATTGACACGTAGGATTGATGCTAATTTTTATAATTTCTTAAGTTGGTCTATCATTAGACCGACTTAAAATTCATTATAAGTTAGTTTTGGGCAAAAACTAACTTTAAATCCTTACTTAATTGCTCTTTATTGTAGTTGTGTTTGGATCGTAAGTTGGTGAATCATGCTTCATCCTTCATGCACCATCTTACCATTGATCCTTACTTTTCTTCCCGTCCTCTATAAGTGTGCTCTTCAACCCTTGCATACAAATGTAATGGACCATAATTCTCTAAAACATGCATGCTTCAAAAGAGTCTGTGATATCATAAATTGATAAGACCAAGGACATGCCATATACCAAAATCAAAAGTCAAGGGTAAAAAGTGAAAGTGTAAAGTTGTACTTACCACAACAGATGGTTTCTATAACTTCAACACAAAATAATATGGACATTTTCTACTTGAGAAAAAAATATAATTAATAAATGTATAAAACTAGGGTCATAACCATATACAAAACTGATAAAAGTTACACCTTATCAACAATGCTTGATATTGGGCTAATAACTTTTTCTTACAATCACAAATGATCTATATACAATGCTTGAGACTGGGCTAAGAGCTTGCTCTTACAATCTCAAATGATATGTTTGCCTAGAATATAGCTTGTTTATCCCGGATGATCCATCCAAAACTACTTAGCTAGCAACTATTTACATTCAATAATAACTCTACATTATTTGCAATAAGTAGAACATCCCTTATATAAATCATTAGGAATACCCCTCTTCCATCCTTCATGAGCTTGAAAACACAAGGCTTGTTAAGGTTCTACTCAAAGCCATAGGTTTTCACAGTTTCATAAAACCTGATGTTTCATGATCTTTAGGCTTGCTTGAGTCCATAAATGGACCTTCTAAGCTTGCAAACCTTTTGCTCTTAGCCTTCCACTACAAATCCCTCTAGTTGGACTATAAAGATGGTCTTTTCAAGATATCTATTCAAGAATATTGTCTTAAAATTCATTTGTTAAATCTCCCAATTGAGAGTTATTGCTATGCATGATAGTATTTGAATGGTTTTAAGCATTATTACTAGGGAGAAGGTTTTCTCTTAATCATCCTCTCCTTTTGAGTGAAACCCTACGTCATAAGCCTAGCTTTGAAAGTCTCCACTTTGGCATCCACTTCTTTTTCCTCTTATAGAGACACTTGTACCCAATATGTCATATATCATCAAGCTTGTCCACAAGTTCCTAGATAATGTTGGAATACATTGATTCAATTTTGAGATTCATAGACATAATCCATTTATTTTTGTCAATATCCTCCATTGCTTGTTTATAAGATAATGGATCATCTATATGACAATCATACACAACAAATTATGCCTTACTTGCTCCATTTGTTAGTTAGATGCTCTAATAGTTGTCCCACTATGATGAAGCTATGGTGAATTTTGAATATGGATTGTGGTTTCCTAGTTAGGTCAAGTATCAATATTAATAGGTGGAAATTTTTTGTTTCTATCAAACTCTAATTCCTTGAGCACCACTTTGATTTATGGTTTGTAGTTTATCATATAATCCTCATCAAGGAATATGGTATTTGTCAAAACAAACCCTTATTCTCCTAAATATTATAGAATATACCCTTTTTTGTTTCTTTACATTATATCCAACACACATACATACTTATGATATTGGTTCCAACTTCCCATACTTCCCTTTAAGAATGTGTGTTGGATATCCCCATATGCATATATGGAGCAAATTGAGTTTACATCCCATCCAAAATTTCATTAGAGTCTTACAGATAGACTTAAAAGGACCCACATTCATAAAGTATGTTGTTTTTTGTAGGGCATATTCCTACAACAATATAGGCAGTAATGCATAAACCATCTCAAGTAATATCTTATATTTCTCCTTTCTGTTGAGTCTCACATCGACCAAGGATGCCAGCCTAGTGCTGGTTATTAGTCTGGTGTAGCCCCTTTCTTGATAAGCGCATTTTCAAGAAAAGCTTTATTTGCCCACCTTTCAACTTGGTATCAGAGCAAGTCCTTGGGTCTGATGAGTCCCCTCACGCACACTGGCACTCGGTGGTGAGCTATGTACCCGTCTGATGTGAGGTGGAGTGTTGAGTCCCACATCAACCAGGGATGCCAGCCTAGTGTTGGTTATTAGTCTGGTACAACCCCTTTCTTGAAAAAACACGTTTTGAGGGAAAACTTTGGTTGCCCAGCTTTCAACTCTTTCGGTAACACATTTTTTGCAATATATTAGAAGTTATGAGTAGTGCGACTACCTTCTGGTCAATCAAATGTTCCTTGAAATCTATGTCAAAGTACCCTACCACGATCCAATAGTAACATATTAATGACTTACTTGTTGCTTTTTAGCTTTAGCACATAATTTTTGAAACTTTTCAAAAGTTTTTAATTTCCATTACTTTAGGTAAATATACCCATATATATCTTTAAGTAATCATATATAAAAGTGATAAAGTACTCATATCAACCTTTTGCTTAGACACTCATAGATCTATAGACATCTAAATGTAAAAGTTTGAATGGTTGTGCAATTCTATGTCCCTTTACCTAAAAAGATCTCTTGGTTATCATGCATTCTAAACAAGGCTAATATGGCAAGTCTTGGATGCCATAAATAAGTATCGTTATTAGGAGAAATTTTTTTGCATTTTAGGTTTAGGTTTTCCTACTATAAATATTTCAGATTTTAGTAGTAGGTTACACTTTAGGTTCAATAAATATAGGTTTTTTCCAAAAAATTCATATAAACAGATACTCCATTTTTTGTAAACAGTCACATTATTATTATTAAATGAAACTTTATAATACTATTTGTATAATCTATAAATAGAAACCAAATTTATAGTAGACCAAGGAATAAAATAATAAATATCTATTGTTTCTAAACTAAAGTCTAACTTCTCTCATTGCTTGAGCTAAAAAGAGATCGCCATTGCCTATTCTCATGGTGAAATTTTGATCTAGCAGTTCAACTGGGAACTAATCAACTTCAAAGAATAATAGACATAATTAGTTGATCTTGAATCAAATATCCAAGGTGATGTATCATATACATTTGCACACAAATCAAGAACTAGTAAATTATATTGACCTTTCTCTTTATTCTTATCATTCTTCTCTTACAAGAATTGAGGAAAATTCCTTTTAATTTCTATGTTCCCTACAATGGAAACACTTTTAAATCATAACTTATCTTTTTGCCTTTATAGTCCTTATGCTTGAACCGCTTGACTTGAGCCATTTTATCCTTCTCAACCATTAGGATCTTTCTTTTCCTACAGGTGGAAGGTTGGGAAAAGATAACACTCATGTTTACCCTTGAGGCACATATGATGTTATCAAGGGTAGACAATTCTGTTTGAAGTTGAGTCAATCAGTCATTCAACTTCATCATAAATTTTTTCTTTTGAATTGAAAGAATTTTCTTGACATCTCACCAAAAATCATTCTCATAATGGAATTGCACAATCCTGCTTCCTAGATATGAGTAATCATATTAAGAACATCTTGCCCAGCAAAAATCTCATCTTTTGTCAATTGTTCATTCCATCTATGTGAGATTCATATGTGACTTGTCTTGATGGGTAACTGAACATAAGATGAATAGAAAACATGATTTCACTTGTAAAATTGATCCTATTATATCTAATCCTGATCTATTCATCCATCATTTATAGAAGGTAGTGGCAAGCCATTCTATTTGACTTAATCCAATGATCATATGCACTGTGGATAACATTCATGTCATTTGGATTTGGGATGGGAGGATAACTCCATTAGCACAAATTGGATATTTTCATATGTTTATAAAAGGTATACATCACCTTTCCACTTGCCATAATTTAGTCTAGTAAATTCCTCAATTTTCAAGAAGTGTTAAAATTAGACTTAACGAATTTACTAAAACAATAAATAAAGACAATTCAATTTACATGTCGATCCTTACTATAAATTAATATGTAGTAATTTATACTTGTATGCATGATGATTATGTTACTATGAAAGTGATTATCCAACTTCTAGGAATATTGAATAATGGTTCTATATTTGTCATTAAATCTCCCAATTATACGAGACCTTCTCAATTAATGAAACTACTTAATATCCTTATATGGGTAAATAATTTATAAACGCTATGTTTTGGTCCAAATATAACTAATCTCTTATTTTTATTAGTTAAGTGTAACTCACCATTTCAGATCCCACTGCTTATTCCAAGGATAGCTCTCTTTGGGAGTCATCCTTTGTTTACATATTGTTTTCCTATCAAACTAGGAAGTCACGATTGTCACTAACCCCAATTAAGCACCTTTCTCTAAGAGGATGCTCTACAACAGTACAAAGCCTTAATTGATTTTTCATAGGTGTGCAATAATAGTAGAGACAATAGGAAAGTTGCCAGGCTTTCTCTCTCCTACTCAATATGTCAAATGATTTAATTAATTTTGGAAAAACATCTCATGTTTTTTATTAAAAAATTTAAACCATTTAAATTGTCAATAAATTCTAGAATAAATTAATTTGTCCATTTAATCTAAACACCTCTTCAATTATAATATTTACAATTAGGCTTGGTCATATAAACTTTCATGTGTTCTATTTTCATTAATTTAATCATATTAAATTAACCTATTACATGTTAATATTTTTTTTGTAAAACTCCTTTTAGCAAAATTTACCAATGTACCTACATGTATGTGATACATATATTTAATTATTAAAAAAGTTGTAGACACTTTATCTATATGGCATGATATATGCATGTCCATGTTATCATCATGTCATGAACCACTATACATCAAATAAAATAACATTCAAGACATAAAAAATACTATCTTATTAAGGATTAGGTTCCTTAGGGTTAAAACTAAAAGAATCCTAATTAAATTATGATGTAAACATGTGAACTCAAACCTTGAAACCTACACACACAAAATGTTTGAGAGCTCTAAGAGAAATGGCCAAAGACCACATGACAGATTGGAACAATCCTAGAAAATCTAATATTTAGATTGTAACAGCACCTTTACTCTATGGATATTGCGCATCAAGGATCCAATAGTGATAGGATGTTATAAGGGTTGCAAATTCCTTCATAAGTCGATTTGAAAAGGAATAATGAGGTTAAAAAGCTCTTAGTTTTGATTAAAAATGAAAAATATATATTCAACTATGTTAATTTTTGCTGCTATCTAAAGCTAATATATACACCCAAAATCCTAATTATAAAAGCAAACAGGAATGAAAATAAGTCAAAACATGAGAAAAATAAAAAATTTTGTATAGGTTGCAACACACTTTTTTTCATGCAGAAGCATGGTGTCAAATCCTGAAACAAGCAAACAAATCTGATGAGATCATGCCATAGCACACTTTTTTTATGCTTCGATGCCCTTTTATGCCTTGGCATGCAAAATTTCATGCCTCGACGTGGCTCCAATTTCTAAAATAAAAATCCTTATTTCTTTGACTGAACCATATAATGACTTGAGCTCTTTTTATGGCATCCTTTTATCTTGAACTAGCTATTAAATTTTCCCATTAATTGCTTCCTTGAGTGGTCTTTGATTACGTTATGGGCCCATTTGGAATGTCATGGATCTTTCGGTGATGCTCATTAGATCGTATCATTCCCTATTTTCTTAAAAATATTCATCCTTAATTCTTCACAATAATGTTGTAAATAGTTGGTGTAGGGAATATTGGTTCAAACTTATGATCAACTAACTTATATTGAACTGATAATTCAAGTATAAAATAAATTGATGCTTGAACCTTGGGATATCAAGTTGTTACTCAACTCCAATAAAATCCATTTGATGTATAACATCTAAGCCCTACAAAATAGGAGCAACTGTGGGCAATGCAATAAAATTTTCCTTTGTAATAGAAAAACTTATGATCCACTCTTCTTTCCTTACTAACAAAACTTCATCTTCATTTTCACTCTCTTTCTTGCCTCTCTTCTCAATCATCTCTTGTTTTAACTCACATTTTCTTTTTTTTAAATGATCTCACTTAATCTTCGTAGACTTCTTTTGGGGATAAAGGAACAAGTATAATATGTTTGTTGTCCTTCATTAATTTATAACTATTCTTGAAGCCATCATAGATAGCTCTTCTATCAAATTTCCACAAACTCCCCAATGAATTGTGACAATGGTGCATAAGAATTACATCACAAAACACCTCATCTTTATACTTTCCAATTGATAAAGACACTGACACTTTTTTGTTTACTTATACTTGACTAGAATCATTCATCCATGGTAGTTTGTATGGCCTTGGATGTTGCAAAGTTGTCAAATTCAATTTCTGCACCATGGTAATGCTATCCAAATTAGTATGAATATCAATAACAATCAAACATACCTTAACTTTGACATGGCATCTAGTATGAAACAAGTCTTCACATTGTATCTTCTCATCTATATACTCATATTTAGGTGGATTCTTCTCTATTTGTTGGACAATAGGAACTTCAATTGATGATCCCCTTTGTGAACTAGATTCAACTTTGTCTCTTCTCCCTTTCTTCCCATATATCATCAACTTCTTATGATCAACAATTTGTTATAAGGCATTAAAAAAAGATGTGAAATCTATTTCTTCTTGAGACATATTTACAATTTCAAGATAAAATATTATAAGTCTCATTGTACTTGTGTTTGTGTGTTAGCTTCCCATGTGTAAAATATGGTGTCTATTTTATTTTACTTAGTGTTCTATCATTCTTTATGTAAGGTTGGTTACTGTAGATCAGCAATAAACAAGTGCACATAGTTAGAAATACTTTGTAGACCATCATGTTTACACATACTACGTGGTTGATTTTGATAATATGTATGCTAAGTGGAGTATTAGTTTTCAGTGAACGAGTGTGCTCTCACTCACTGATGCTATCGCTCATGCTTTTGTTTATTTTTAGGTCTAGGTTTTTATGGAATTTACACAACTTTTTTGGAAATGAAAATATCTTTTTTAACACCTTGACACTAAGCTTGCCACATCCTCGCCACCACCTTTAGCAAGATAGTTGGGGAGGTGACTGGAAAGGTTCCTATCTGAGGCTCTATAAATACCCCTATTTCTTTTTATTGGTTATTCAAAAAAATGTAGCTAAGCTCTATCAAAATGACATCTCCTATTTCTATTTTTTGATCACTAATACCTTGGCTATTGTTCGGTATTAGTGATTCATGTTTATGTGAGGAAAACTATTCTTGTGAGTGGTGAGAACTTGAGATGGTATTTATGAGTGGTTTGTATGTGATTATTGTGTTGGCTGGTGGTTTTCTTATTCACTTTACACATTACTGGTCTTGTATTACTGATCACACACCTTTAGTGGTGTTGGCTTTGGAGGAGAGCCAGGTTCGTGTGTCAAATTGGGTCATTATGAAAGAAATAAACAAAAGTAACAATTGGTAATTTGAATAGAGGCCTTGACTAATAGAGGTAATATTGGTTTTATTTCTTTCACAATTGTAATTAACTTATTGTTTAATAGATTGTTTGCTACTGAGAGGTTTCCTTAAGTAACCCAAGGATGTTACGACATAGATAAGGTTTTTATATGAGTTTATCTCATTATATATAGTGTTGGGAAAAATGTGTGGTTGGTACAATCAAAGTTTAAATGGTGTATTTCTTTACATATTGAATTTTAAACTTTATTTAGAATGATTTTAATATTTATCACATACTTTTTGTTTATTGAATTATATATCTGCTACTTTATTATACTACATGTATATGTTTATTTATACTATAGTAGTTATTATCTATCAAGTGTTTTTATCTCTATTATTTTAGAGGTTAGGTTGAGTCCTTAATGAGTCAACATCTACTTAACTTGATTGTGTATCGATTCTTGAACTCCTTCTTAGTAAGCATGCATGTTTAGATTGCATGTTAGTATAATATGTCTTTTATTTTCATTCCAATGAGTATGTATCTCTTTACCCTAGAAGTATACCAAGTGTCAAACTCTTTACTAAGGTTTGCTATTTATGTTTAATCACATGATATGAAAGTACAATCATCTTTTACCAAATATATTTTCACATACGAGATCCTAAAGTGATTGGAAATCCTTTTAGCTTTTCGATATCTATACCTATTTCCCAAGTTGTGTATTATTTTCCATGTATGCATGTTTCTAGTCTGGATAGGAGTTTATGAGACACAACGCCGCTAGTGTGTATTCTGTAGATTGTTATTTTTTTATATGTTGGTTTTTTTGTGGTGAGATTAATTAAGCATGTTGTTGTGTAATTTTAATGTATTAATTGCTTAATTCATGTTGTGAGGCTTGCTTAGTGATAACTGTATTTTATATAGTTATTTTCACCTATTTTATTAATTATAATTGCTATGTTCTTGATGTTTTTAGTTAATTTTCGATTAATAAATTAGTATTTACTGTTTTTTATATATTTTAATAAAAGTAAATAATTTGTATCGAAAATGTACTTAATGTCAAATTTATGTCCACAAATATAATTTCAAATAATATAGTTCTTAATTACAATTTATAAAAATCGAAAATATAATTTAAATTAAATTTGGGCTTCATTTTAATTATTAAAAGTTTAAAAATTTAATTTAAAATTAGCAAAGGGCTTAACTGTAATTAAAGAAAGTTTAAAATGTAATTTGAAATATATTTGTGGGTCAAAATGAAATTAATAAAGTTTAATTTTCTGCGCAGGTGAGAAGAATATACGCGCCAATATACACGCGCAAATCGTGGACCGTCCGATCAGATAAGAAACGGCTGAGATTCGCGCGTCCTTATCACACCCGACCAAAGAGAGTGGGTGCAGGTCTCAATTTTTCACGCGGCTTGGTACGCCGAGTGGGGCCCACTTGCCGTGCAGGCCGGCGTGCAAGTGGGACCCACATGTCTGACGCGTTGCAGCCCCTGTCCCCCGCTTACGCGCGTCTCTGGTCCCGTGCGCTGATCTCCACGTGATCCCGGTTATTCCACCAACTAGAATCTGCCACGTTTCCCACTTAATCTATCATCCAATCATGTTAGGACACGTGGCATGTTTCGGTGAAAGCAAAAGTGCGGAATCCCGGGCACGTCTCAGGAGCTGTCTCCCACGTTTCTCGCGCGGCAATCCGGTGCGGCAATTCTCCGTGAGCTCGTCCTTTCTATCCTGTTATATGCTGCCACGTGTCCCACCATTTCTTGCAGCGAATCAGACGCTGACACGTGGCATGCACTTTGAAATTAAAAAAAGTCAGAACGGCTCCTTGTCTACGCGTGATATTAAATTTCCGTTTTTCGATATCGAATTCGAAACGCGTCGATTTTATTTTCGAGGGAATATTTTTTACGTGTTTCCGAAAAGAAAAAAAAAGAAATGTAATATTTTAGATGTATTTTTTGCTATAAATAGGAGATAGTTTTTAGTTGTAAAAAAGTTTTTTTTGGAGAGTTTAGTTTACGAAATTATTTTGTGTTGCTCGGTTTTGGACGGCAAAACACGCAGAAGCCATTTTTGGCTTTCGGTGTGTTTTGCGTGTGCCAAATATATGTTTTTTGAGATGTTTTAATTTTATTTTTGCTTCTTCTTATTTTTCTGTAGTTGTTGTAATTTTAATTTCTAATTTATGAAATAATTTAATTTTTCTAGGGTTGCATTTGATCTAAATCTATGAAGCTTGATTTTAATTATTTTTTTTGCTAGATTTATAAGACGTTCGATTTGTTTGTTCTATTTTGTGCTTAATGCTTTTTGATTATTTACGAATCTTATCAAAATGATCCGTGGCACATGAATAAACTTGAGAAAGGCATTTGTGTGTGTATTGCTCGTAAATAGAATGACATGTATGATGAAGGATAGAAATATACCCTAATTGTATGTGTGGCCATTTGAAAACTTAGAACGTAATGAATCTCGGTAAATTTAATTTTCATAGAGATATAGTAAATTAATTTAATGAGGTGTGTTTATACGGAGCTCGAAAGAGATGTATGAATAATAAAAAAGAAGTTTTCGGTTGACAAATTAAATGTACTAAAAAAATATAAATCAAAAGAAAATAACATTATTTGAGTGGATTAGTTTGGTGAAAAATAGCAATCCTAGATTTCTTTTATTTTATTTTATTACCTTTTAGTTAAATCAACGATTGTTTTGGATAAAATCAGAGAGATACAATTTTAGTACTCGACAAATTATAGTAACAAATCCTCGTGGGATCGATCTTTACTTACTAATCTTATTACTTGTGACCGTGTACACTTGCACGAGTCCGTGTGTTGAAAAACACACAACAAGTTTTTTAAAAAAATATTTGGCACATGCAAAACACAACAAAAGCCGTATTATTTTCCATGTATGCATGTTTCTAGTCTGGATAGGAGTTTATGAGACACAACGCCGCTAGTGTGTATTCTGTAGATTGTTATTTTTTTATATGTTGGTTTTTTTGTGGTGAGATTAATTAAGCATGTTGTTGTGTAATTTTAATGTATTAATTGCTTAATTCATGTTGTGAGGCTTGCTTAGCCGAATTGATATCGAGCTCATGAAAAGATTCTATGGGTTGGAATTTCTACCCTTCATCTAGGTCCAGATTACCTATTTGAGTTAGAAGAATAATTGACCTTAGTGTAATTATTCTTACATGTAGGAATCTTCATTTGGTATCAAAGGAGGTCACCTTTATTTAGGCTTAATTATTTAGGTGCTCGATCCTAGAGCTTTATCTACACATATGCATACCTTATTTGTTTGTGCCTTTTATCACCATTGGTGTAGGTTGTTGTTGGTCTATGAGGTTGTTTACCTCCATGAACTTTTATTGTTTACATGTTCCCTATTTTCTTATTCATGCATATCTATTTCTCACTACTTCCTTGTCCTTTACTAGTGTATTAATTGTCATATTTGTTGTTATCCCTAATTATTTGATCCTTTCTCACTACTTGCTTTCTCTATGGTGGCTATTTGTATAAGCATCATTTCACATGTTTTCATCATGTAGTATCAGTTATATGATATTTCTTCTTGTAGTCTTGTCATTCATATGCCATGTCATACATATTGCATCTCTTTTGTATTACTAGGTTTTTATTTCTTGTACCTAGTATGTTAATTGTTGGTTCTCTGTTAGTCTCTTATTGATCTCTACTCATCTTATAACTACTCTTTCTTCTCTTGTGCTTCAGATGTATCTTTTGGAGAAAACCAAGGTGTTGTTACAAGCTTGTTTACATGGATATTTCTCTCTACTATGCTTGTTATGGTTTTCCATATGCATTTGTTTATCATATAGATTATGTTGCATGTCTTTAGGACTCTTGACTTACAAGCATTGCTTTGTTTGGACTTGTGTTTTTTGATGGCATTCCTAGTATTGGGTGTGTTCATCCTATTCAAACAAGTTTCTTATTTCTATGTTGGAACCTAGGTATTTGTCATATGTTTAGATATTTCAGTAGCATCCCTTGTTCCTTTTATCTCTTAGATATGTTACTTGTGTTGCTCACTAGTTATTCAGTTTCCTTCCTTTTTTGACTAGCAATGATGTGAGTGTTGTCAATGATCTCTTTTGAGACAATTATGAACAGTTTTTTACCTTTTCTCTCTCTACAGGTAACATTGTATGACTTGTGCTGATGATATCTCTTGACACACATCCTTGTATTTTAGGCCTATGATATCCTTTAAGGCCATCTTTGTCTTCTCACTTGTTTTTTATTTTGTTACTTGCCTATTTATTTAAATTGTGTTTATCTTCCTTTACTGCTTTATATTTGGTCGTTTGGTATTCATTCTTTCTCTCTTCCCAAGACCATTCTACACGTTCTTTTATTCAGTTTTCTTACTACAAGTAAAATAAAGTTAATAGGGACTTTGTTGTTTTTTGAGTGACTTGTATTTGACTTGAATTCAAATGACTATGTTATTTTTTGAGTAGATTGCATTTGACTTGAATTCAAATGTGGTTTTATGAAATGTGTTTTCATTGAGCATATGTATAACTAAATTCTTGTGTTGAATTTGAAAAGAGCTTTTTTCTTATACACATGTCATAACTCTATGAATTTGTATGGATATTTTGAGAAGTTTACATGGATTTCATGCTTTGATGATTTGTATGTCACTAACAAGCTCTATAATCCACTTTAGTGTCTCTTGGGGTGAAATCCCAATTGTTGCTAAGATAGAAAGAGGATTTAGGCATTCTTTGTATTGTTTGGACCTTTTAAGCCACCTTTGATTGTTTATGTCCCTTTTTACCCCTCTTTGAGCCTCTATATTAGTCCTTCTTTTTGCATTGCACCCTTTTCAAACGTAGCCTAAATGATTTATCCTAGTTACCCTGTACACCCTTTGTTAAGCATGTGTGTCCTGAGTTTTTTGTGTTTTACCTTCTTGGCTTGATTTTTTGTTTAAAAAAATCAAGAACGAAGAAAGAAGAAGAGGATTGAAAAATGAATGGAAAATAAAAAAGAGAGAAAGAAATGATTATAAAAATAGGTGTATAAATTTTTGAATTTTTTGTGCAGTCCTCACAACAATAATGTTATTGAATAAAACTCTAAAAAGTAAAAAGAAAAGAACCCATGTTTGAGGGTATATTATTACGGACTTGAATTCATTGATTTTTTTTGTTTGCCAAAGATGTGTTTGAGCCTAAATGTCATCTCTTATACTTATACCTTAGCCTATCATTTCAAACTTGCATGACATCAAAAATTTAGCCATGCCTTTACATGAATACATTATAGATTGATAGCATTGTGGATATTTTTGTTGAATGGTTTGGTTCATCTTAAAAGGCTCTCTAGCTTATTTCCTACCTTACCTCATATTTCTTCCACTAGTTTCTTTACCTCATTTGTGCTTAGGGGACTTAGAGTTACCTTTTCTAGAGATGATATTAGTAATTCATTATCCTTCATGTTGTTAAGTTTCCTTCTTTTCGTATTATCCCTTTTGAGTTTGAAAATGTCTTAGATATACATCGATTTTAAGATTTTGCTCATTCTGTTATGGCTTCTTTCATCTTGTTATACCTCATGTTCATAGCTTGCCTTTATCCCCTATCCCAACCAATCGTCCTCACTCTATGCTTCTTTCCATGGCTCTTTGTTATCCTTATTTACCTTGTTTGGTGGAGATGAACATAATGTTCCCTTTGAGCTTGACCGCTCCTCGGACCAGTTTACTTCTAATATTCCCCATTCTCTATCTATCACACCTTCTTCTCCCTTTATCAATGTTAGAAAGTATTCCTTGTTGCTTTAGTTTGCTTGAACTCTATCCTTTAAAGTTTGGAAAATAGTGTTTACTTAATGAGATTGAGTTTATTATGTTCCTTATTCTTTGTTTGTTTGTTCTCGTCTATATTATGCAGTTTATTTGCTTCCCATTTCTTGTATTCTTTTTTTTACTATGGGAAGATACTTCTATTTAGGGGAGAGGTGTGTGTCAACTGTATGTTATTAGTGGAAGTGTTATGTTTGTTTTACTTCCTATTATTTGTCCTGTTTATAAGTTATTGTTATGTTGTTTTATTCATGTGGTACTTTCATCTTCTTGACATCACCTTGTATGAATCTTGCATAAATAAGACTTTTAGTATGATAGGTTGTATGCATAGTTTACATTATCCTATTTCACATGTTTTCTTATGTGTTTACCTATTTTGCTGTTGTAGCGACTTACTACATGTTTATCACATGTAGTTTATAGCTTGGTATTTGATATTGAAATGCATAACATATGTTTTCTTTAGTAGACTAGGATGTCTTTTTATATGTATGTTCATAGTATGGGGTGAGGTTATAGGATTGAATACATCCAAGTGTTGTTGGGGGAAGATAATTAAACTTGTATTTCACTTCTTCTTAGAGATTCATTGACACATTTATATGCCATTGGTGTTTGATCGCTCGTTCTGTCGATATGTTGTATGCACATTGCAAAGTCCTTTATGCCCTTGCACATCACATATAGATGTGGTGCTATGTGCTATGTATCGCATTAGGGATATTTTTTCCATTTGCACCTCTCTTGGTTTATCTTTGCATTGAGAATGTGGTTTGTTACATGCTTTAATTTTCCCTGAACTACATGTATTGCTTTTTTTGGTGTTTGCTCTAATTTTCTTTGTTGTGTTGCATGTGTTAGGATTATTACATTTTTATTTGACTTATCTTCTTTATAAGAGATGTGATATGTTTCATGTTGTGTGTATGCGTGCTTTGACTTTCCATGTAAAAAAGGGGGAGATGTGTGTACAACTTATTTGCTACATAGGATGTGAGTGTAGTTTGCATTTCATCATGGTTATCTGATATGCATACACTTAGAGAGAGTGTTGCATATGCTTCAGGAGAATTGGTGAGTGTAGTTTACATTGCATTATTATTATCTGATATGCATACACTTAAGGGGAATGTTGCACATGTTCAAGGAATATTTACATTTTTTTGTGTTGCATATTGTGTTTGTTTGTGCTATATGTTGAGTGTGCTTAGCCTATCATTATTCACCTGTATAAGGGTAACACAATAGTAAGTGGTTAGACTACATGTTATTTCTACATGATACGTTCATAGGGTATGTGTTTGTTTCAAGCATGGAGGTTACAGATGTAGAGTGAAGTTTTCGTGCTTCATTTGTGTTATGTATAGTGGTGTTGAGATCCTCATATTTCAAAGTGACAGAGTGGATGAGATGTTACATAAATATGGATAGAGTGAACAAGTTAGATGTACTTGGTTTAGGTGTATTTTTTTGAGTTTGGGTATGCTTTCATGTTTTATTGATGGGAATACACATCTTTAAGTCATTATCATGGCCATATCATGACAAATATGAGTATGTATTTATTCGTGCAGTGTTTGGACACGAAAACCCAAAGGGGGAGATTGTAAGTACCATTGCACTTATGTCTGTGTGTTGGCTTCCTATGTGCAAAACATGTTGTCTGTTTTGGTCTACTCAGTTTTCTTCCATCCTCTCTATAAGATTGGTCATTATGGATCAGTAATATATACATGCAAATAGGTCGGAACACTTTGTATGTGATCATGTTTACACATACCATGAGGTTGATTTTCATAGTATGCATTCTAGGTGGCTCACCCCCCAACATTGTCGCTTATGTTTTTGTTTCATTTCGGGTGCATATTTTTATGGAATTTACTCTACATTTTTGGAAGAAAAAAAATCCTTTTTAGCACCTCGCCACCAAGTTCGTCACCACCCTTGCCACCACTATTTTCATGGTAGTTGGAAAGGTGGCTAGTGAGGTGGCTTTCGAAGCTCTATAAACACCCTAATTTCTTCTTATTTGGTATTTAGAAAATTGTGCTGAAGCTTTTTTGAATTGACATCTCGTATTTGTTTTTTGGATCACTAATACCTTGAGTGTTGTTTGGTATTATTGATTGTTACTATGTAAGAAAAACCATACTTGTGAGTGGTGAGTACTCAAGACGGTGTTTACAAGTGGGTTGTATGTGAGCCGTGTATCGGCTAGTGGTTACCTTCGTGCAACATTTTCTTATTAACTTTACACACTATTGGTCTCCAGCTACTGATCACATCCCTTTTGTGTGGTATTGGCTTTGGAAGAGAGCTAGGTTTGTGTGGTGAACCAAGTCATTGTGAAAGTAGTAAGCAAGAACAACAATAGGTAGTTCGAGCAGAGGTTCAAACTAATAGAGGTACTAATGGTTTTATTTCTTTCAGAATTGTAACTCAGTTATTGTTTAATGGATTGTTTACTACTGAGTGGTTGCCTTAAGTAACCCAAAGATGTTATCACATATATTGGGTTTCTATGTCGATTTATCTCGTTATAATTGGTGTTATGAAAAATATATGGCTAGTATAATCAGAGTTTAAATGGTTTATTTATCTACATATTGAAGTTTAAACTCTAATTAGAAAGCTTTTAATATTTATCAGTTGCTTTCTATTTATTGAATTCTATATATGCTACTTTATTATACTGCCTATTTGTGTTTATTTATACTATAGCTATCATTATCTATCAAGTGTTTTTGTTTCCATTATTTGCAAGGTTGGATTGAGTCCTTAAGGAGTCAGCATCTCCTTAACTTGATTATATATTGGGTCTTGGACTCCTTCTTAGTAGATATGCATATTTAGATTGTGTGTTAGTATAATTTGCCTTTTATTTACATACAAGTTTGGTGTGAGTCTTTAAGGAATCTATATCTCCTTATCTTGGAAGTATACCATGTGATAGACTTTTTATTAGGGTTTGTTAATGTATGTTTGATTGCATGCTATGAAAGTACAATCATTATTTATTGAATATGTTTTCACATATGAGGTCATGAAGATATTCAAAGTTCTTTTATCTGTTTGGTATGTTTGCCTGTTTCACAAGCTATGTATTGTTTGCCATGTATGCATGTTGCTAGTCTGGATATGAGCTTGTAAGGAATACCGTCACTAGTGTGTATTATACATATTGTTATTATTATATTTACTCGTTGTTTTTTGTGTGTTAAATTGATCATGTTGTTTTGTACTTCCACTATTTTAATTGCTTAATTTATATTGTGAGGCCTGCTTGACCAAATTGATATAGAGCTTACAAAAAGATTCCATGGGTTAGCATTTCTACCCATCATCTAGGTTTCAGTTACCTATTTGACTAGAAAGAACAATTGACCTTCGTGTAATTATTCCTACGTATGAGAATCTTCAAATACCATTATAATTTTTTTCTCCTTTTTTTTAAAAAAACACCATAATCTCTAGACTTTTTATAAGACTCAGTTTAAACCATCAAAGATGAAAAATTGATTAGAAGAAAGACAAAAAAAATACATAAAAAACTAGGAAAATTAACAGAAAGAATAACGAAAAAAATTAAGAAAAAGAATTCAAATAACACTAATAAAAAATAACAAAAAATAAACAAGATTAGGAATTTGAAATTAGAACCTAGGGCTCTGATACCATTATTTGAACCTATGAACTCGAACCTTGAAACCCATAAACACAAAGTGTTTGAGAACTCTAAGAGAAACGACCAAAGATCCAACGATAAATTGAAACGATCCCTGAAAATCTAATATTCTTATTGTAGCAGAACCTTGACTTTATAGATATTATGCACTAAAGATCCAACAGTGATAGGACGACACAAGAGTTGTAAAAACCTTGATAAGTTGGTTTGAAAGGAAACAATGAGGCTAAAAAGCTCTCAACTTTGAATAAAAAACAAAAATATATATTCACCCGTGTTAATTTTGGCTACTCTCTAAAGCTAATATTTATATACATCCAAAACCCTAATTATAAAAGAAAATAGGAATGAAAACAAGTCCAAAATGCGAGAAAACTAAAAACTTCGATGTATGGTATACTTTTTTTCATGTTGCGATTCTATATGGAATTCTGAAACCAACAAATAGATTTGAGGGGGTCATTTCGTGACGTGTTGTTTTTGTGCCTTATTGTGCTTTCATGTCTCAACGTGCCTCCAATTTTTAAAACAAAAATCCTTTTATCTTTGACTAGACCATATAATGACTTGAGCTCCTTTTTATGGCACTCCTTTGTCTTGAATTAGCCCATTAATTGCTTCCTTAAGTTGCTTGACCTTTGTCCTTATAATAGGTCTACTTAGAATGTCATGGATCCTTTGGTGATACTCCTTCGATCGTATCAAATTATGTAAAATTTTCAAATTTATTTTTATTGGGACATATATCAATTTGATCTATTTTGTTGCAAAAATTGGACCTAACCCAACGAAAACTTGAAATGGAAAATTTTCAAATAGAGAAAGTTCAAACTTCACAATAAGGCATCGTATAATGGGATCGAATCGAGACACATGATATAATTGAAAAACACATTCGAGTAGGCTCAATGTCATGCCACCAGCCAGTAGCTGATGCAATAGCCACACATTAAACAACCATCATATTAGCTGTCATACTTTTTTTGTGCCAACTTTTACTCCCAACATCATATTACACTTCAAAATATATTCAAACAAACTCAAGTGTTGAAGATGTGTGGGTAAAGTGGAATATTATTTTAGGGTGGTTATATGTCGGTGCCAAATAAAATATAAATATTAGACTCAAAGTGGGTGACTGAGGATGCATATGTACAAGGTAGGCAAGAGAGGTCAATCGGTCCAAAATAGCCTCAATCATCACCCATGCAATGTGTCATTTAGAATTTTGACTATAAAAACAATCAAACAAATTATAAGACTTATGTGAACTAAAGCACGCATCATAAACAAAAATCTCTCTAAACATGCACATAAATCAATAATTAAGGCATTGTGATGAAGCATGAAATATCACGATCAAAAGTAGAACTTACGATAAGAAAAAGTTCATACTAGTAAACATCTATGCTTTTCCATGATAATAGCTGATGAATGCTTAAAAGCATTAAAATTACCATAATTTAATATACTTTAATTGATTAAATATATTTATATTTGTATGATTTTATCATATTTTTATATAAATTTGTCTTTTGAGAATCATGGGTATTTTTTTTATTTTTTAGTTATTTTAGTTAAAAAATAACTTAAAGACTCAAAGAAAAAAATACTGGAGACAATGCATCACAAATATATTAAGAAACTAAATGAGGAAAAGTCAAAAAGATGAAAAAATTGGACAAAATGGGTCAAAAATGTCAAAAAGGCCAAAATCAAACGCGCATCCATTCACGCTGAGAAACGCACGCAGTGCCCAGTTATGCCGAGAAACGTGTGTAGTGTCCACACAACGCCGATCATCCACCTGCATATCTACGCCCATCTACGCGCATCGCCAAAACAAAGCCAAACCTGTGTGCCCATCTACACCCATCCGCGTGTGCCAGCATAGGCCTGTGTCGTGCCATGTATGTGCCTACACACTCCTCGCCGTGTCCCACGTGCGCCAATCTCCTGTCTATTGCACCAACCGCTCTTCTACCAAGATTTTTACACGCCAACTTGTCCAAATGAGTCCAAATTCAAATTTTGAAATATTCCTCCCCCCTATTTTAGCCTTTTCCTCATCTATAAAAGGACCATTTTCCCTTATTCTAAAACACAATTTTTTGAGCACTTTATCTCTCTAGAAAGTTTTCATTTTTTTAGTTTTTTTAAGTTCTTCTCTTTTGGGAAGAACTAGCTATGGTTTTATAGATTTTTAGCTTTTTTATTCAATAAGCAGATATGCAAATCCGTTTAGAGGTTTTCTAATAACAAAATTAACATCAAATTGTTGTAAGGATTCTTTTAAGGTATTATTTTAATGGATTCTTGACAGTTATCATTTTATGTTTTATTCTTATATGTGATATTTAATTTGTCTGTGATTAAATTTGATATGACTGGTTGTTTGTAAATATGATATAATTATAACGTTGTTATGCTTGCAAAATATTAAATATGTAAAACACTTCTATAAAATAAATTGATTTTGTTTTTATTCAAGATTTTATACTAAGGATATTAGAGAGAAATACATTATTTTTCATTACAAACTTAAAATCTGAAAATCAGATTTTAAGGTTTAATCATCTAGTCTGATTTAGAGTAGTGCTATTTTATTTGTTGCTACAATCATTTGGTAGTTAGATTAAAACTCTATTTCAATTTTTTTTAAGAATTATTATTCGAAAATGTATTGATGATATATTTTCAGTAATAGTTTTAAAACTTAAAAGTTAGTACTTGGATAGTTAAATTCTTAGGTTTAATTTAGACACTTTGAATAAAGTCTAATTTTGACTCCGGTTAAAGCTGTGATTAGATGGTTTGCGATTTTCTTAGAAATAAAGCTAAAATTTAATATTTAATTAATTAACAGGTCTCACCTAAGGATATTAGTTAATTAATATTAAAAAAAAGAATTTGGGTCTCGCCTAAAGATACTTTCATACCAAAAAGAGAAAATCAATAAATATTCATTTATATATTTAATAACTTAAATAATATGAGCAAACATAATTAACTTAATTATTATATCCTTAAATACTCTACTATTATGAATGATAAAATTTGCATTATTGTTTATTGAATCTATATCTATGTTTATGTTTATTTTTATGTTATTAGATTAAGAAACAAAGAAATCAAAATATCGTGTTATGATGTTTAGGATTTAATTTTGTTTTTAAGATTTTGAATAATAAATTAAAAACCACATATATTCATTCCTTAGATCAACCTTGGGAGTATACTTATCATTTTCTATAAAATGATTCGTGCACTTGAAAGAGTTTTAAAAATTATAAAAAAAAAAATCCTAAACTTGGTAATTTAGTGTTTTTTAAGCAATCATCAATAGCCATGGAAAAGCATCTAATAACAACTATGATTGATAATTAATTAAAAGATTAATTACTTTATTTAAGTTTGAAATCATAATTCTATCGGTCTTTAAATCTGCTTCATAACAATGATTCAATAATGTTGCTTCTTAGTTAAATATGTATAATTAATTTGGAAGTAATTTTTTAAATGATAAAAATTCATATTTATTTATTGGGAGGTTTTATGAATGGAATACATGTTAAATAAATAAATGTCATAATTCATACTTATAAGTTGGGTAATTTGTTTGACTTGGTGTTGCTTGCAAAGACCCCAATCTATTAGCCCCATACTTGGTGTGCATGAAGTTACCAAGTTATCCAAGCATGAGTTGGTGTGCATAAAGATATCAAGCCATCCAAGCATGAGTTGCATTTAACTTAGAAAGCTTTTTGATGTTTTGTTTTTAGATTATTCCATCCTGTCAGGAGTTTTGATGCATGAAGATTTCCATGTATAGGAACAATTACACAAAGATTAATCATTCTTCCAACTGAAATATACCAATAAGGACCTAGATGAGGGGTGGAGATGCGAACACATGGAATATTTTTGCGAGTTCCATGTCAATTAGGCCAAGCTAGTCTCACAAAAGTGAATTAAGAAAATTACACGGTGGAAGTACATATCAACATGTTTAATTCAACACACAACTAAAACACTTATCATATATGAAAACAACAATTTGTAGTACACGCATTAGTGATGTTATGTCTCATAAACTCTTGTCCAGACTAGATACATACATATATGGCAATCAACACATAACATGTGATATAGACATACACATCAAAAAGTTAAAAGGATTTCAATCATTTCAAGACTACATATGTAAGAATATATCTGGTAAATGATTATTGTATTTTCACAACATACAAACAAACATATATAGAAAACCATAATAAAAAGTCTAACATATGGTGCACTTCCAAGATAAGAAGATACAAACTCCTTAGAAACTCATAACAAACTTGTATGCAAATAAAAGACAAATTATACTAACACATAATCTCATCATGCATAACTACAAAAAAGGAGTCCAAGACTTGATACACAATTGGGTTAAGGATATGTTGACTCTTTAAGGACTCAACCCAAAATTGCAAACAATAGAGATATAAACACCTGGAAGATAATCACAATTGTAGTATAAATAAACACAAACATGTAGTCTAATAAAATAGTAGATATGGAATTCAATAAACAAAAAACAGGTGATACATATTAAAACCTTTATAATAAGAATTTAACTTTCAGTATGTAGAGACATATATCATTTAAATTCTGTACTAGCCATACATTCGAGCATGCATAACACCAAATATAATGAGGTAAACCCACATTCTTGAGTTGCTTATGCCAACCATTCAATAGTAAACAATCCACTAATCAATAAAACAGTTACAACTCTTAAAGAAATAAAACAATTAATACCTCTATTAGTCGGGACCTTTGTTCGAATTGTATATTGCTTCTTTTGCTTGCTGCTTCTACAATGACTTGGTTCAACTCGTGAACCCATCTCTCCTTCAAAGCTCACACCTCCAATGTGGCGTAATCAATAACTACTAATTAGTAACCATAAATGTAACAATTCACACTCTTGAGGTTCACCCTTAAACTTAAACACCGTATCTCTTATTACATATAGCAAGAGGTATGAGAACTCAAAGCATTTAACTTACCTCACTCTCATACAGAAGTTCTCATAACATCAATAAAATAGTCTTAAGCACTCATAGCTTAAGAATGCTATTTTACTCTAACTAGAAAACATCGTCTCCAGTACTCACCACTCACAAGCATAACTTTGCACACACAGCCACGAATCACTAATATCGAACAGCACCTGTTGGGCTACTTCTAACCTCTTGTTTATAAGAGGTCATATCCATATGTGATACTGTTGCCTTTATGGAATTCTTTGAATTTAGGAATCTTGGTCTCTCTATCGATTGTTCGTTAGACTTCTACGTCTTTCTAATCTTTCAAGTGTAGGCAAAATGTATTGAGTGGTCATACATGGTCTAAGTACTCCTTTTATTCAAAATTTTCAAATTACATAAGTAATTGAAATTTATTGAAATTTGAACTAATGAGCAAAAATTATGTTGGTCAGATAGGGTTATTTTTGTTATAACTTGTAAAAAGAAATTAACTAAAAAAGGTAAAATTATAGTTGGTATAAGAGCACTGTTTGCCCTTCTATTACTGGTATTGTTTTTGAGGTGTATATTCTACGCACTTGAGACCTCTGATTCGCTTCCAAGCAATACGTGCCCTTTTTGAGGATGCATTTTATTTTGCAGGGGCTCTCTCAGTTGAGGCCAAGGGTGTCTGATAAGGGTGAAGATCAATGAAGTTGGATGGGTTCCACACACGTTTCAACCTAACCCAGGCCTAATGAATTAAGAAATTTCTAGGTCGAAATCATATAATATATATCTCAACCCAGTTGAATCCAACTCATTATGCACAGATTGATTTGGTTGGATTTCAGCGTGGTGGATTAAAAACTCATTTTTAATTAAATTTATTTAACTTTTAAATTAGACAAAATTATCTATGCAATATTTCTTTATCTTGTACTTAAAAAGTCATTAATTTAAGAAAACTTTGAGATTTTAAAAAAAATGAGCAATATTTAAAAGTAAAAATATAAATTTATTGATTTTTTAAATAAAATCAATAAGATGTATGATATATAAAAAAAACATATTATGCAATTTGTTAAACAAATATGATGGAATGTCAATTGCTATGTATATTTTCAAACTAGTAAGATTTGGACATAAATAAATCACTACACAAAACTATATTTTTTAAATAATTTTTCAAGTTATGTATTACCGGGTTGGGTTGGGTCCCATGGGTTGCAATTTCTAACATATAAACTCGACCATGTAAGATTGGGTTTTTTAGGTTATGACCTAAACTAACCCATGATGTTAGAAATTACAGCCTATACAGTTGGGTTGGGTTGGTTTTAATGGGTTAGGTGGGTTAGTTTGGGTTTTTTCCATCCCTAGTGGTTGCCCCTTTTTCTACATTTGATTGTGTTGTTTGTTTCAACACTAGTTTTCCCTATTAGAACTTTCAAGAGTTGATTGAGAGGTTGCAATAATTGGCCATTTTTTGTTGGTAGTCAACGAATTTGATTTCGATCTATTCTCTTTTTTCTTTGAGAAGGTTTTAGTGCTAAGTTCTCCATTTTTGTTCAAGTTTTTAACACTTGTACTATAACTTGACAACATGATTTCTGTTAGAATGATAGCTTCCATGTCGTTTGTTTGAGAAAGGTGTTTCCTTGTTACTGTTCTCGATATGCTCCAACATGCCTATAAGACTTCCTGTAATTTTTCCATCTATGCTTTCTTGCATGTTTCAAGATTTCTCTTTAAGTTCAACTTAATTACTTTATTGGCACCTTCTACCTGGCAATTGGCTCGATAGTGTTTAACAGCGAAGAACACATGTTGTATGTGATATTGTTCACACAAGTTTCGAAGCATTATTTGTTGGAAATGAAATACTCACACAAAAAACGTTTATTAAAACTTAAAGAAATATTACAAGAGCACTCTCACTCAAAATACAAGATACAACTCACTCTTATTTAGGCTTTCCTTCTTCACTCTCTTAGAAGCTCTTAATTTTTCTTGATTACAAATGGTCCTAGAGAAGTTCATTTATAGGCTTCCAAAAAAGCACTTCTACATACCTTACAACCACTTATTAAATTACTTCTACAAATGCTTACATTAATTAGTCTCACACCTAAAAAATACTAACCATACCTACTTGAATTTATTAGTCTCACTCTTACTAAATCATCTTCTACAACTACTAGCATTTATTGATACAACAAAGTCTAAGATAATCTAAAAGTATAATAAGTGACTTGTAGAAAATAATAAATCTAGTTTATGATCCAACACCTCCTCCTTAAAATTGATCTTGTGAGCCCTAGTAAGTTCCTTAATCTTATGAAGTCTTCGCTTGTTAATGGCTTGGTAAAAATGTCAGCAACTTGATCATATGACTTGACATACTCGACTTGTACATCCTTTCTAGTTATGCACTCCCTTATATAGTGGTAGCGAGTATCAATGTGTTTGCTTCGATCATGGAAGATTGGATTCTTTGCCAAAGCAATTGCTGACTTATTATCAACACAAATCTTTGTTGGTTCTTTTTGTTCCATGTTTAGCTCCTTCAATAAGTTTCTTAGCCAAACCGCATGACAAATAGCTGAGGTTGCAGCTAAGTACTCAGCTTCACAACTGGATAGGGTGACAATCGGTTACTTCTTCGACATCCATGTAAAAATAGTATCTCCCATGAAGAACACAAACCCTGTGATGCTCTTTCGATCATCTATATCTCCCCCATAATCACAATCGTTATATCCAATAAGTTTTTAATTATTAGTAAATGAGTATAACAAACCAAAATCAATTGTACCTTTGATGTAGCGTAGGATTCTCTTAGTAGTCTTGAAATTAGTGGTTGTCGAATTCTCCATGTATCGACTCACAAGTCTAATAGCATAGAGAATATCAGGTCTTATGCACGTCAAATAACGTAAGCTTCCAACTAAACTCTTAAAGAAAGTCAGATCTACATTTTTTCCTTCATCATGCTTAGATAGCTTGACTCCACATTCCAAATGAGTTCTTATCGGCTTGCAATCATCCATCTTGAACTTCTTGAGTATCTCCTTTGCATAGCTTTGATGAGAGATGAAAATACCTTCTTCTTTTTGCTTGACTTTGATATCGAGGTAGTATGCCATCAGTTTGATGTTGGTCATCTCAAATTCACTGGTCATTACTCTCTTAAATTCTTAAAACATGCTTGGGTCACTTCCTATGAAGATGAGATCATCCATGTATAGGCACATAATCAGAATCTTTCCATCATTAACTTTGACATAGAATGCATATTCATAAGGGCATTTGGTGAAGTAGTTTTTGAGGAAGTATTTGTCAATGCGAGTATTCCATACTCTTGGTGTTTGCTTCAACCCATAGAGAACTCTCTTCAAGTTTAACACCTTGTCTTCGTGCCCTTTGACTTCGTAGCCTAGTGGTTGGTATATGTAGATTTCTCTTTCGAGGACTCCATTTAGGAAGGAAAACTTCACATCCATTTGATGTATCCTTCACTTGTTTTGGGCTACTATAGAAATGATTAATCTAATAGTTTCCAACTGGGCAACAAGAGCGAATACCTCATCATAGTCAATTCCAGCTCTTTGACTATAACTTTTGTTACTAGTCTTGCCTTGTACCTTTTGATTTCTCCTTTTGCATTTCTCTTTGTCTTGTACACCCCTTTGACACCTATTGCATGGTGCCTTTTGGGAAGTGAAACAGGTTCCCATGTGTTGTTCTTCTCAATTGCATTGATTTCTTCATCCATCGCATCTCTTCACTTCTCTTGTACAACTTATTGAAAGCTCACTGGTTCACAATCAGCAAAGAGATAGAATAAAGTAAGATTATCTTGTCATTTTGTTACCTCATAGAGATCTTGGAGACTTCGTATATGTGTCAGGATTCTTTCACTTCCATTCGAAGACGATGAAGGTGACGGGTCTCCATGAATGGTTGGCATTAGCAAAGTAGGTGGAGTCATTGGCTCTTACTGAATTTCTCCAGGTTGCTCTGTATGGAATTTTTCAAAGTGTGGAATAAATTTAAATCATCTATATGTGAGCCAAAATCCCATTTTCCACCTTCATCGAATACCACATTTCAACTAGTTACAATCCTTTTGTTGTTCGAATTGTACAGATTGTATCCCTATGAACTTGAATCATAGACGACAAAGATGAAACTCTCGCTTTTATCATCTAGCTTGATTCTTCTCTCATTTGGTACATGTACATGAGTTATACTTCTGAAAACTCTAAGATGAGATATTTATGACTTTCTTTCACTCCATGCTTCTTGTGATGTCTTCCCAAACACACTCTTGTTGGAGATTGATTTGATAGATAGATTGTGTAAGCTACTACTTCTACTCAAAACTTTTTAGGCATTCTCTTACGTTTAATCATGTTTCACGCCATATCAAGAATAGTTTTATTCTTTCTTTCTACGATACTATTTTATTGGGGGATCGTGTTACAGTTAGTAAACATCTGATTTCATTAATTAGTCTTATACGTATAAAATAATAATCATACTTGCATTTATTAGTCTCATTTTACTAAGTCATTTTTTACAACTATTAGTATTTATTGATTCAACAAATAAATTTTAAAATAATCTAAAAATAATAATAAGTAACACTAGAAAATAATAAATCCAGATGATCCAACGTTGTATTGTATTTCACTATCTGACATAGATGAGCCGATGGCTCTATCCACTTTGATGTAAATGAGGGGACTAACTTCTACCCATTTGGTGTAGTAGTCTATGGCAATGATTATTACTTGATCCTCTTGGCTAAGAGTAGCGGGCCAATAAGGTCCAACCCCCACTGTACGAATGGATAGGGGCTTTTTAGACATGTTAGTTGCTCGATCGACTGCTTGGGCATGTATGAGTTTCGCTGGCATTTGTCACATTTCTTGATCTAGTTGATCACATCTTTTAGTATGGTGAGCTAGTAGTGCCCTTGCCTAGCTACTTTAAGGGTTAGGCTCCTTGCGCCGAAGTGGTTTCCAGTTTCCACACACTTTTTCATATACCTCAGTGAGGATGTAGTACTTCATCTATTGTTAAGCACCTAAGATAGAGGGTACGATACTCGCTTCAATAGAGCGTGTCCCTGATTATACGGAAGCGATCTGCACTAATTTTTACCTTTCTTTCTTTTTTTCTGTCAGCAGGTAGGGTTACATCTTCGAATAAGCTCCTGATCAGATCCATCCAGTTGGTGTCCAAGTCGCTTTCCTTGATGCTTATTTCGATAAATGTGTGGATAGGGACCGTCCGGTCCAAGTCTACGTCGATAGCAGAGACTAGACAAGAGTGGGTATCTGCTTACGTGTTCTATTCTCATGGGATTTGACTTAAAATCCACATATGTTCAACAGCTTTGTGGTCAAGCTCTAATATTCTTGTAGGTTTGGTCCCCTTACTTGAATTCTCCTAGTACTTGTTTAACATATATCTGGTGGCTTCCAAGGCTCTTACAAAGTTAAGCCTGGCGATGAGTGCTTCATATTCTGGTTCATTATTGGATGCATTGAACATGACTCATAGTGCACAAGGTAGGGAGTCACCCTTTAGGTGACTAGGATGAGTCTGGCTCCACTTCTATTCTAGATGGATGAGCCATCGAAGTGTAATCTCCACCTGTCCTGTTCTCCCTTACATGCTTTCTCTATAGAGGAGTCAGCCAAAAAAGTCAGCCAGGACTTAGCCTTTGATTGTTATGTAGGGGACGTACTTAATGTCTAACTCGTTGAGCTCTATGGACCACTTTTGCAGTCAGCTGAAGACTTCTAATTTAGACAATACTTGTCTAAGCTGAGTATCCATTGGAACAACTATGCTGTGTGCTTGGAAATATGGGCACAATTTTCTAGCGGCCATTATGATTGACACACCCCAAATAGCACTTCAAAACTTAAATCTTACTTCTCTTACATAGCTCAAGTAAGCTCCACTAAGGGTTGAACCGGCAAAAAATCTGTAAATATTTTAGTTTTAATAACTAGTTTGTTAATAATTTAATTAAAGTTAACTAAAAAGGGTATTTATTGATTGTTAAGAAAACAAAAATAACATAGAATAAAAAAACTAAACTACACAAGAATAATAAGAAATATGTGATCATGAGATTATCCGCACAATTAACCTATAATTTTATTAAACCTATCATGTATCGAAATTAGTTTCTTAAGTTCTAAACCACTTTTATAATTTAAAATTCTTCTTAAATTCTTAATTTTAGTTTTAGAAATATAAGTTCACTTTAAGACTTTCTACATTTTCTTACCATAATATAATTATCAATCAACCTAAATGTTGAACAATTATAGGTAAACTTACTATATTTAATTTATTCTTTGTATTAAGATCTAAAAATGTGACAACTAAAGTATGAAAGATTAAAATCATTGATAACATTTAATCTAAACATTCAATTCTACTTGTAAGGACATTAACAATTACAAATGAATGCCTAAACTAACAATAAACTAGTTGTATATCCTAATTCATAACATGCATAATTTTGACATTCAAAAATAAAACTAAACAAATCATAAATCAAGAATTAAAAACTAAAATAATTCATAATATTAAAATGATAAAACCATAACTCATGGCTTGGAATTTCCCATAGTCACATTATGTAATTAGCTAGACATGTTTTCTATAAGAATCAACATTATTTTCGTGGAAAACTATAAAGAAGAGGATTAAGAAAAACTTATGAAAAGTAGAGGATGAAGCTAATGTAACCCCAATTTTCAATCTTCAATCTTCTCTTCAAATTATCCTCCAAAAGTTGTTATTGTTGTGCTCTTTGATCTCTCTTATTCCTTGTATCAATTGTATTTTTTTGATGACCTATTAGGTTATTTTTACAATGTATTTTCCTTAGCATAATTTGAATTGGACTTTACTTGATCCAATAGCTAGGATTTAAAACTGGTGCTAAAAAAGCTAGCTTTGCATGCTAACTAGACTTCTCGATCGATTGAGACCCTAACTCAATTGATCTAACCTATTGATTTTCAATCTGAAAGCTCTCAATTGATCCTTGATGGAAGCTTGATTTATCAAGTAAGTGCTTAATCGATTGAGTCTATTTTGGATATATCAAGCAATGATAAGCCATCATTCATAGCTCCTCGATCGATCGAATCATGTCTCAATGATTAATCGAGTGTGTTGAACCATATTTTTCATCTAAGTATCCTTAATTGATATCGATCAAAGCTCAATCAATCGAGTGTCTTGTTTTTGCTCTAAGCATACATTTTTGCCTCTTTTTGCTCATTTCATCCTCGAATACCTATATAATACAAAATAAACACACATAAAACATAAGGAATAATAATTCATAGTAAATGTGAGAATTGATGACACATATCAATGAGTGCAAGAGCTATATTATCAATTTTCAAGTAGCTATGTTGTGCAATATCAAGGAACTTACTCACATATAAGATTTGTTTTTTAACATTGTTGTCGTACTTTACAAGGGTTACACTACTAGTTGTTTCAAAGATTGTTTCCAAGGTTGTCATGTATAAGGTGACTATGTCATTTAATTGCGTGCTAGCCAACAACTGTAGGTTTCTTAGATATGACTTCAATTTTTCAAATGCTTATTCTCATATATTTGTCTCATGAAAAGTTTGAGTTTTTATGTAGTATTTTGAAAAAAGGTGCACATTTATCAATTGCACTAGAGATGAAGTGGTTTAAGGTGTCCACTCCTCTTGTTGATCTAGGCGTCATAAGGGAAGTTATCCTTGGGATAGGTCTTGTCCAAGTTTATAAAGTCACCACTATCTATTTTTTTTACCATAACTACGTTGGCTAGCCAGTCAGAGTAATAAACTTTTGTTAGGTAACTACCTTTGAGAAGTTTTTTTACTTCCTCTTTCATGGTTGTATATTGTTCTTGGTTGTACAATCTTTTCTTTTGCTAGATAGGTTTGAAGTTTGGATCCACGTTGAGGTGTTGCACTATGATTTATAGATCATCCTAGGCATATTCTGGTGGGATCATGAAAACATGTCTTTGTTTCGTTGGAGGAACACATCTAACTCTCTCTAGACATATAGACTTAGTGACATAGATAATCTTATGGGGATCGATGTCAGAAAAGATTAAGAGATATGTTTGCTCAACCAACTTAATCGTTGGAATGTGCCCTTATCGAAGGTCAAATTTCTATTTAATAAGGATAGGGGAAGGCGTTTCATGTGGAGTTAGTAGCTCGAACTCACTGTGCATAGCCAAAGGGTGGTTGATAGGTAGTGCTAGTACTACAAGGGCATCTACCATCCTAGGTCGTTTGTCCATCAATTCTTTTCTAACCACATCCTGGTCGGTAGTGTTAGGTTCATACAATTGTTCCTTTCCAGCCATGTCGTAGCCAATGCTAGCATGTTACGTGTGCACTTAGATACACGTGGGTATTGAGATGGCTTGTTGAGTGAGGCATTGCATGGGACGATCTTCTTGGACTCCATCGAAATTGGAGCTTTAAAACCCACATATTGCTCCACTCTTTTCTTTTAGAGGTAGGAATGATCAATCTCTTGGAGATTTTGCATCACATATGGACGTACAATTCTTTTATAAAGACATCGCAAAACACTAGTTAGACAGATAGTCTTTTTCTAAAGACATAGAATTTGTACGTGAATGTCTTTTTAGAAATAATTTTTGATTCAACTAATAGACACATTTCTTTCACACAGATTGCGCAAAACATTAACTCTATTTTTTTGTCAACATCAAAGAAGGGATATTCTTGTCATTCTTGTCATCTGCGATCATCAAAGAAACTCCTTAGGACCTTGGACCACCGTTGGAGGTGATAGTCGTTGGACCTTCGCTTAAATCAATATGAGATATTTGTAGATAATTGAGGAGTTTAAAATCTTACCATGTGATTAAAGGAAAGAGTGTTTGTGATTGGTCTCAATTATGAATCACAAGCTATATGTATGAAGTGTACAACATAAATATACGTAACGTGTATCTCTTATCCATTATAGATAGACTTCATGTAACATCACAATTATCTCTCCATAATATCTCTTTTGGATAAATGGGGATAACTACAAGTTTTTTTATCTCATTAAAAGATTATTAAAAAAATATACCCATCTAATGACTCAACACTTACTAGAATGACTTGTGAATTATTTTGTTAACATGACATACAAGGATCACACTTAGTTGCATCAACTACATGAGTAGGATAGATTAATAAAAGAGAATAAACATCTTTTGAGGTATCAAAATTTTTATTCATCTTACACAAAGATACTGTGTTTTTTTTTCTACAAAAAGATAAGACTTTTATCTTGTTTACGCAACTCCTTTTTTTATAATTAAATTCAACTAATTAACACGAATTAAATTTTATCACTTCAATTAACAAATACTAATTAACTGACATGTTAAAACTTAATCATTAAAAAAACTTATATAAACATGATAAAAAGTCTAGGTATTTTTGTGTAAAGAAACAAATTACATGTAACTTCTATAAAATAGATCAAAATTTGAATCTCTCAAAAGCGGAAAAAATAACCCTTATAAGTTATGGATCAAACTGTTAAAAACCAAACAATAAATTAATTTATGACTTTTTTTATTCTTTTATAAAATAACCAGTGCACTTAATAACAGTTCTACTTAATCATTTTAAAAAATACAAAATAAGTTACAAACCAGTTATTTATATTTACAAAAATCCTAAACTTAATTCTCTAAATGCTTGGGAAAAAATTAAAAAAAATCAAAAAATTAGATTAATATATATTTTCTAAAGAGATTTATGAATCACCTACTCACCTCTTATTTTGATAACGATTCATTTAAAAAGTGAAAACTAAAATAAAAAATCATTATCAATATCTAATTAAAAAATAAAATATAATATATACAAAAGTACTCAAAAACGCTACTTGTATCTAGCCGAACGTAAAGTCTAAGATACACAAAAGAAAATTACGAAGTCCATTTCAAGTACATTTAACCTGTTAATACAAATTTTTTTCCTCTGAAATCTTTAAGTTCTCTGAATGACTAACCACTTATACCGGACTTTCTCACCTTGCCTAGATGCTATAGGATTCGCACACAAGGCGGAGGAAAATAAACTAGCAGCAAGTCAAGATAATGGAAAAATCTATATATTACAAATTTGTGATGAATCTCAAATGATATGAGGTAGTATTATTGGGAAGTTCTATCAAACTCATGTAACTATATCTAGCGAAAAACTACTATGTCAGTGGTGAGTATGATATATTTGTAATATATAAAAGTGCTCTAAGATATTTGGTTGGCACAAACAATTTAGATACAAATAATAAAATAAAACCTTGAATTTATTAGTAAGATATCTCAAGAATATCAACTAAGTACCATGCCTCTAATAGCAATACTCCTCTGAGCTTACTTGACATATTAAATAATGGAGCAGAAGAGCCCTGGGTGCATCTGTGTATCACGTATCAAAATATTCTTTCCTTTGAACTCTAGGTGTGCCCTAGCTGGAATTCGATCAAAACTTCGCAAACAGAAATAAAAACCAGCAGCACTCATGGTGACATTTTTATCTGGATCTGCCTATGGATATGTACCAAAAATTCGACATAGGAGGGGCCACCTGGGTTCTGGTCTTCTACCATATAGGAGAAGAACAGCATTCCTACATGGAGAAGTTTGAAAGATAAAGGAATTATCATTAATTTCATAATGACATACAAATGAAAAACATCATTTGCTTAATGGAAAGAAACTAGAAGCAACTATTCAGAAATATCAGATTAAAGAAACAAAGAGTAAGAGAGGAAGATTCTTTTTTCAATAATAAAAGAAACCCTCATGTATATAAATGACCCAGTTATTCTACTGGTTTCACATTTAACTCCCTCATCCAAAAATAAAAAAGAACACATGTTCATTTTTTTATAACATTAAAAGACACGTTCTTTTACGTTGTAAAAAAAATGAACATGTGTTTTTTTCTTCTTCTGAGAGAGGTTAAAAATGAAACTCTTTGTATAAGGAGCGATTAAGCCATGCAATTAAACCTAAAAGAAATCCAAAGTTGTCTGAAACTGTTTGCTCGACATTTTTGTTTGGTAGAAGTATAACTAACCTGACGGATCCCCTTTCTTGCACATCTTCAAGCTGCAGTCACACGCACAAAGAAAAAGACAAGGAACTTCCTCAGTTAAATATATACCAAATGATAAATATGCAATTCTGAAATTCAACAAAAACATGTAGTTCTGAACATTAAACCTTGTTGCAACATATTTATCGAGAACTATAAGGCAAAAATAGTAATCTGAGTCATACCGAAGGTATGAACATCTCTGCCCCCGGATTTCATTGATCAAATCATTCAGCTTTTTGGATAATGGATTGTCATACTGTTGCAGCATATACTACAAGAAAAAAGTACCAAAATAATAATAAAAAATAGAATAGCGTGAAATAAGCGATTATTTCTCTTGAAGAGGAAACCATGATCCCCTCCAAAAAGAAAAGGTGGGGGAAGGAGAAGGGCATGAAAACATCATTTTAAATACATGAAACTTTTACATTGTTCAAACCACTTAAAAAGGGCCCATGTAAGCATAAAATCCAACAATAATGGTCACTGAAAGACAAGTTCAGAGGCTTATAGTCCGTTGCCAGGTGCTATAAGTTTTTAGCCCAACCAGAGAATAATTTGGGAGAATGTGAGATTGTGTGTAAATAGACATAACCATAGCTACCTGGGTAGGAACTTCATCTGCAGTGGAAAAGCCAAAGAGTTGTCTCAAGGTATCTGAATCCACCGAGTTCCCAACATATATTAAACAATCATCACCATTCTCAAGAAGATAAATTCCATTGTCACTCACATGTTCACTAGAAAGTGGAATGACAGGAGGAATAATGGATCCATCATTATCCTGACAATTGGCAGAAAGGTTGAGTAAATTGTAAAGCATGTGAGAGGATCAAAGGCAGAGTTAAATGGCATTAATCATACCTTCAAATTAAGGTCATGAATAGCCACCATCCTGGGGTACACCAGAGGAACTGCCCGAGGAGTAGAAAGGGAAGAGACATTAATGATCCAAAAAGACCGTTCATCTATCCTTCCGTCAGATCGTAGACCAGTACTTTTGATTAATGCTGCAAAAGAAATGAAAGGAACAACAAAACAATGACACCTAACAAATATATCCCACAATCCAGTACACCAGAGGCATATTGTGTCTAATTGATACCAACAACCCAGTAAACACCATAAAGTTCAGATAGAAAATTATAAATTTCTACAGTAAATCAGATACATGAATTGTTGCCAAGTTCAACTCAATGACTGAAATGACAGCAAAGTATATGTACATCATCATTTTGACTAAACTTAACTCAAAGGTTCATCAGTTATTTGTTTCAACGGGAACTTAAACTACTTCAAGAACTTGCAAAGTAGCATGCTATTTTATGCGAACTTAAAAGGTACATAGTTTCCTTCAAACAGATGCAGCTCTGATGAGAAAAAATCATCAGCTGCATAATTCGTCCACATGAAACACACTCAAAACAAATAGGGAGAAACAAAAATAGGAAATAAGAGATTTTCTCATAGATGGATATCCTGTTAAAAAGATCTGGTGCAAATGTAAAACTATAAAGGAAAAAAAATGTGAGAACAGAAAAAAAAGAAAACTACATGACAAGCACTTATTTGGCGAGTACATTTTACGTAATAGAAACAAAAATAACATACCGAGTGTGTACAAAGGCAGAAGCTTAAGTGCCTCTGGAAGAATAAGCTGTCCAGATGATGAAACCGTAGCACAAAATTTACGGTACGAAAGCAGACTATTGATGCAAAGGTTCGTTACTTGCTCCCTCACACGCAAGTGAGGAACCACAGCAATTTCATTTGCCACTACAGAGAAAATATCAAGAAACCTTTTTTCAGATAATTTTGAAATAATGCTACTGAGATCTGAAAGAAACTGGTACGGGCAGGACTAGAAAGGCTTAAGAGAACAATTAAAAAAAATTAAGTTCATGGAAAGGTGTCGGGACATATATATAAAAAGTAAATGGGGAATAATTGCTGAAATACACACAGAAAATGGAACAGCTTGCTTTAAATGAGAAAAAAATGACATGAACAGTAGCAACAGGGATATATGAATATGATACACGCATGAAAAGGACCCAAAAATTGTGAAGGATAAATGAAGTATGGAATCATATACCTTGCTTCAAGAAACAAGTGAACTGAGTATCCAAATCAGCCGAACGAAATAGATTACTTAGCATGGTTGTGCATGGTAGAGACAGAGTTATGACCCGAATTCTCCGCTGGCCATACACAGTGGTATAAAGAAGGGCACACTGCATGAAAAATTACAGACATCAGTAACCTACCAAATGCAACTGCTTCATGAAAAACCTCGAAAGACGAGAAGAAATAAAAACCCAGAGTAGAAAACATAGAGATTTTATTTTACCTGAAAAGCACATTCTAATCCATCCTGTAACTTGTCATCATGTTTTAGTGTTACCATTATTGTTTTGTCACAGTCAATCTGCACAAGGAACACGTTTGTTAAGGCTTCGATACATGGTAAAAGAAGCTACCCAGAGAGACCTAACCACTCAGCCCAAATTATCTTTTATAAAATTCAAAAACTCTATCAATAGAAACCCAAAAAAACAAAATTATGAGTGAATAAATGTTTGCAACTAAACAGTAAAACTCTCACTTCAAAATAGAATAAGAAAATCATCAGAAACCTAACAAACATCCCACAAAAATCAAACCTCTAAAAGCCCAAAGATTTTGCAACATCTGGACTTCTAATATAATAAAAGAACCTCCAATCACTCCAAATCTGAAACCGAGAATTTGAACCTAGAATGAGGAATCCAATATAGAGAAGCCAGAAACATAGGTCTCTTCCTTGCACAGCTAAAATCTTCCTCATAGTGTTGCTTTCAATCCAAAAACCTAAGGAACTAATAAAACTCCATAGTGAAACACTCTTTTCTCCTGACACCATTACACCTGGATTCCTTTTATACCAGAAGAGAGACATGATTCAGTCCAGATTTTTCTTTCATTCTCTTGCACATCAAACAACTTCTAGATTTTTGTCTCCACAATCTATTCCTGTAGAATCGACTTTTCTGACTGAAATTTAAGACTTCTGACATTGTTTTCCCATACTTTATCAAAAACTCCAGCCTCCAAAATGTTTGTCTATCAGTGCAATATTTTCTTCTAGTTCTGTAGGAAATCAACCTAAGAGTATGATCAGTTTCCTAATTTTTAGGGTAGAACCAACTCCTGATTTTAAGAGGACAGTTTCTTGATTTCCAGGGTGGAACCAACCCCTGTTTTTAGGATGTTAGTTTCCTAATTTTCAGGATGATTTACAGCTGTATACTAATAACTTCCAGCAGTGTATTAGGCATAACAAATGTATATATAAAGGGATTTGATATTAAAAAATAAATGAAGTAATTTTCTGTAAAATAAAAACAGCTTCATGGTATCAGAGTTTTAGGCTCATAAACTACTACTCTTAGCCTCCTGTTCAACTAGTTCTGTAAGTTCACCTAGTATGATGTCAAATACTCAGGCAGGGAATACACTTTTTCAGTTTCCAACTCAAGTTTCAGCTTCTGGGTATAAGAGCTATGAAAAAACTGAAAGTTTAAATGTTCTTAGTACACTGGAAGATGACATGAATGAGGAGGTTCCAGAGACAAGTAACAGAACTGAATTCAATATGGGAAATTCAGACAACTTTGGGCTTGGATCCATTCTTGATCTTGCTCCTAAACATAATCCTTTTGGTGGTCTATTTAACAGTGCAGCTATTAATGTTTCTGCTTTTCCTTTTAACAGTACCAGTCCTCAAGAAGAGCTATTTCGGTCTGCATATTTTCAGTTCCAGTCTCTCCAACCATCAGTACAAACTCAGCCTTCAAACTCAAGTGCATTTTTTGGTAATCCTATCTCATTCACTAAGGAACAGTTAGAACTTCTCCAACAACTTATACAAAAGGCAAATATCAACACCACATTTAGTAGCAGTAGGAATAACTCTACACATATTTTCAGTAATTCAGCAATACATGCTGGAAAATTTCCCTCCTCGTCTTGGATAGTAGACTCAGGTGCCTCTAATCACATGACAGGTGATCAATCACTTTTCACAACCTACTCACCTTGCAATAGACTTCAAACAGTGCGTGTCGTCAATGGTACTCGCACCACAGTTGTCGGAACAGGGACCATTTGCCTCTCAAACAACCTCACTCTCAAATCTGTGTTATTTGTGCCTGGATTTTGTTGCAATCTTATATCAGTTAGTAGATTAAATCATGACCTTAACCGTGAAACTAAATTCTTGACTAAATCTTGTGTTTTTCAGGACCTGAGCTCGGGGAAAATGATTGGTGGTACTGATTTACATGAGGGCCTCTATGCTCTTGATATCAACACTCCTTCAAACCATTCTGTTAGTCATCAATGTCAATTGAGTCATAATCTTAAGTCTCATAGTTATACTAATAAGGAAAGTGAAATCATGATGTGACATTTTCGTCTAGGTCATCCAAATTTTTCGTATTTGAAACGTTTGTTTCCATCCTTATTCATCAACAAAAATCCCAATTTATTTCATTATGAAGTTTGTCAGTTGGCAAAACATACTCGAAACACTTTTTCACCACGCACGCACAAACCAAGTCACCCTTTTTTCCTCATTCACGATAACATTTGAGGACCATGTCGTGTTCCCAGTATTACTGGTACTCGATGGTTCTTACTGTTAGTTGATGATCATACTCGATTATGTTGGACATTTCTTATGAAAGACAAATCTGAAACCAAGCACATATTTCCACTTTTTCATGTCATGATCCAAATGCAGTTCAATACCAATATTCAAATCCTAAAAACTGATAATGCTAGGGATTTCTTTAATTCCGATCTTAGTGGATATCTCAAATCACATGGTATTGTCCAACAAAACTCCTGTGTTGCACACCACAACAAAACGGTGTAGCCGAACGCAAAAACCGTCATATACTTGAGGTTGCCCGAACTTTACTTTTTCAAACAAATGTTCCTAAAAAATTTTGGGGTGAAGCCATTCTTACTGCAACACATTTGATCAACTGAATGCCTTCTTGAGTTCTCAACTTTCATTCACCTTTACAAGTGCTTTAGAATCAATATTCTACCTCACAACTTGTGTCACCAATTCCTTTCAAGGTTTTTGGTTGCACTGTTTTTGTCCATATTCATTCACAATATCGTGGCAAACTTGATGCCCGTGCCATTAAATGCATCTTCGTTGGTTACCCAGCCAATCAAAAAGGCTATAAATCTTTCTCTCCTATCACTCGTAAGTTTTACCATTCCATGGACGTTACTTTCCTCGAAGAAACTCCATTCTATTCTAATTCTGCACTACCTTGTCCTCTTCCAACCTGATACCCATTCTAGATTCTCCTTAAAAAACCAAACCTGATCAATCTCCCATTGTCTATCCTAGACATCTTTTCCTTCCTAATGATGCCATAAAAGTCTATGGAAGAAAGAAAAATCCTGACTTGCCCACACAAAATCAGCAAAGCCAAGAAACTCTCCTAAGTCAGACTGAATTTGAAAGATTACAAGATGAAGTCCTGAGCCAGACTGAATCTGAAAGATTACAAAATGAAGCAGAATCTAGTCCAAAACTAGGTTCTGACCCTGAGTTAGATCTTCCTATTGCACAAAGAAAAGGCGCTCGATCATGCACTCAACATCCTCTTCAAAGTTACATTTCTTACGCAAATATGTCCCCAAAATTTCAAGCATTTGTGACATCCCTAGACAACATCAAGATTCCTAATTCTATCAATGAAGTTCTAAAGGTCCCTGAATGGCACAAGGTAACCTTAGAAGAATATACTGCACTTGAAAAGAATGGTACATGGATGTTAACAGAGCTACCACTTGGAAAGGAGACAGTAAGTTGTAAATGGATATTCTCTGTTAAACAAAAGGCAGATAGAAATATCGATAGATATAAAGCTCGACTAGTGGCTAAAGGGTTCACTCAATCATATGGAATCGATTATCAAGAGACTTTTGCTCCTGTAGCAAAACTTAACACAGTTCGTGTCTTACTGTCTATTGCAGTTAATGAGGATTGGTCATTGCTTCAACTCGATGTCAAGAACGCATTCTTAAATGGAGATTTGATCGAAGAAGTTTACATGGATGTGCCTCCTGACTTTGAGACTAAAGATACACAAGGGAAGGTATACAAGTTGAGAAAGGCATTATATGGACTTAAACAGTCACCTAGAGCATGGTTCGACAAATTCACTAAGGTCCTCAAACACGATGGATACTCTCAGACACATACAGACCACACTCTATTTGTCAAACATTTCACAGATAGGAGAATCACAGCTTTGATTGTATATGTTGATGATATAGTTCTTACAAGAAATCATGTAGGAGAAATGAAGAGACTTAAGATGCTATTATCCAAGGAATTCGAGATTAAAGACTTAGGATATTTGAAATATTTCTTAGGAATAGAGGTGGCACGTAGTACCAAAAGAATCTCAGTTTCTCAACGCAAATATGTTCTACATCTCTTGCGTGAGACTAGCATGAGTGGGTGTAAGCCTGTTGAAACACCCATGGACCCTAACACCAAACTAATGCCTCGAATTGATGAATTGGCAACTGACAAGGGGCAATATCAACGTTTGGTAAGTAAGTTAATTTATTTGACCCATACACGTCCAGATATAAGTTTTTCAGTCAGTGTTGTTAGTCAGTTTCTTAGCAACCCATCAGTAGATCACTTGGAGGCAGTAAACCGTATTCTAAGATACTTGAAGAATGATTCTGGAAAGGGACTCATGTTCAAGAAAACAATTAATAAGAGATTGGAAATTTATACTGATGCTGATTGGGCTGGATCTCCTAGTGATCGAAAATCCACATCTGGATATTGCTCATTTATTTGGGGAAATTTGGTGACATGGCGTAGCAAAAAGCAAGCAGTGGTAGCACGTAGTAGTGTCGAGGCTGAGTTTCGTGCATTGGCTTTGGGCATCTGTGAAGGAATTTAACTAAAACGACTGCTATACGAACTCAAGGTTGAACATTCAGAATCTATTAGAATCATGTGTGACAACCAGTTAGCAATTGCAATTGCCAAAAATCCAGTCCACCATGATCGAACTAAACATGTGAAAATTGATAGACACTTCATCAGTGAGAAAATTGAAGGCAAGATGATCTCCCTCAACTATGTTCCATCTAGGCAACAAGTAGCAGATATCTTAACCAAAGCCTTATTTCGACCTAATTTCACAGAGTTAAATGTAGCACTTGGTTTGGAAAACATATATTGCCTAGCTTGAGGGGGAGTGTAGGAAATCAACCTAAGAGTATGATCAGTTTCCTAATTTCCAGGGTGGAACCAACCCCTGATTTTAGGAGAGCAGTTTCCTAATTTCCAGGGTGGAACCAACCCCTGATTTTAGGAGAGCAGTTTCCTGATTTCCAGGGTGGAACCAACCCCTGTTTTTAAGATGTTAGTTTCCTGATTTTCAGGATGATTTACAGTTGTATACTAATAACTTTCAGCAGTGTATTAGGCATAACAAGTGTATATATAAAGGGATTTGATATTAAGAAATAAATGAAGTAATTTTCTGTAAAATAAAAACAGCTTCAAGTTCTTATTGTGATCCTACAAACTCAACTCTTCAATACATATTTCTTTCAAAACTTCCAATGTTTTCATAAATTGCTCAGCCCTTATTTAAATACGATGAGAAATTGAATACCATTATCCACGTTCACAGACACAATTTTAGATGTCAAAAATCACATTTAACCTTCTTGGTCCAGTATTATAGCTTTTAAAGAGTTACTTAAAACACCTTGGTAATGAATGCAATTGGTACAAGATATACAAACCCCAGGTAGGTCAACATCTGTTGGAATTCGTTTGCAAAAGTTTCCATGATACTCTTGAACTTGAATGCCCTAGAAAACATGGAAGGACAATAACCATTAAGTACATTGAAATTACTGAAAATTTATTACAGAAAGAAGCCAAAAAGAAAATATTGAACTACCAACAACATTACCTGGCTGCATCTTACACGCATCACTGCTTCAAAACCTTGGGGCCTTGTGATGTTCCATCTAAGATCATTGTAGAGCTTTGCAGGATCAGAAAGAGCAGTGAAGGGGTAATAATAATAAACCTGGAAGATGAAACCAAATATATGAATTCAGAGCCAAGTTAAAAAATGCTTATGTAATATATTTCAAGTTTATGAAGTTAGTTCTAAATGCATGAGAGATCTAAAACATCATAAAGCTTTCACGTTAGTTTTATAGGACATTTCATAAGGGGGTAGTAAGGGAAGAAATAACAAAATAATGCCACCCTCAAAACCAGAGATTAGAATCGGTTTACCAAGAAATCAAGAACAAAATGAGTTACATTTTCTAGTGGATATCCAACTTATTAATTTATATTTTTTCTGTGCCTTGTTAATTATCTTAATCAGTTGGTGCTCTGTTCCATATTTATTGAATCTACTAATGAAATGAAATTTTGTTTCATACAAAGACAAAAAGGAAAAAGAGGAAAAGAAATGCAGATGGCTGGTACAACAAGATCTAGGGTAAATGTTCTAAAGACGATGGGTAAATGGCCAAAAAAGGATGGATAAATAGTTTTTTAATGGGAAAAAGATGCATAACATATTCTTTCTAAGAGGTCTTTTACTGAAAAGCACTTTAACATCATCTTTTGCTGAAGGATGATCTGATTGTTATGTTACTCGAGAATTGAATTACCAATTAATTTGCTCAAATTTCTGAAAAGAAAGCATACATCTTTTTCTGACTCCAATATAGTAACTCATGAATTCATCACCCATACTGCAATGTTGTGCACATACTTAAGCAAAGTCCACTATACGATAACAAACAAAAATGTAGAAGAAGAAGAAGCCAATGGAAAAAGATAAAAATATACATGCTTTCCTCCATAACTTTTAGGAGTGACCTTTGACTGTAAACTAATGGGAGAACTCAGAACAGGATCCAATAAATACAAAGCACATCATTCATCAGTACCTGCCCTCCGGTTGTACTTGGTATGACAGAGATAGAAGCAATGTCAACATATGTCTGGGCAGTCATAAATAAGTCAACACAAACCTGAAAGATGTCAATGGAAGCAATTAGCTCATAGAAATTATGCTCAGCATTAGTATTGCACTTTAAAATCCTGAGCAGCATTTGCAGGACAAACTGGTAGTTATTTTTAAACAAAATCAAGTAAAATAAATTTGCTATAAGTGTACCTGATACTCAGCAAATTCAATAGCCAATGTCTTTAAAGTTTTATCCGCTGGCTGGAGTAATTTATGGGCTTCCTGAGAATCAATAAAGGAAACAGAAATTAAGAGAAATTTCAGGACCCCTGATAAAAAATGGTCCATTTTTTGTGTAAGAACAGAATTCCATCAAAATAGAAACCTACAGCACTAATACCATGATAGTATCAGTGCCATTGTGCCAGTATGGTAATAATAATGACAATAAATGAGAAATAGCTGAGAATATGATGTTTCTCATATGTTATCTACATTGAGAATATGATACTAGTGTGTTCAATTAGGATGAAGATACAAAGATAAACCTAAGAAGAACAGGCTATCCTCACATGTTCAATAAACAGGGCCACCTAATCACTTCGGTCCTTTTCTCATCAGATTCAAAAAAAAAGAGGCCAGAAAGGTAGTTTACAGTTGTTAGTACTCTCGCATAAACAAAAAACCTTGAAAGTATGCTGTAATATAGGGAACAACCCAATAGAACATGCAGCTCCATTGAACTGCATGCACAAGAACATAGCATCGACTCCAAACCTTAAATTATAAGGGACTCGTTTGATGACCATTTCAATTTCAATTATCAAATTTTAGAAATTTTGGAATTTGGCCATATTTTGAAATTTAAAAAAAAAATCAATTTTGGAATTTAATTTCTATTTTTTTTAATTTGAAACTAAAAATAATAACCCAACCATATTTAATCATACTCAATCTTAGTTAAAATGATTAAAGAGCCAAAGTTTAAGAAACATGACCTTTAAATAGAAACTCCATGCAGGAAATGCCTGAATGTACTGGAAAATGGATAGCAGGGAGGAGTAACAAGATCTAAAAGAAGTCTACCTTCTCACCAGCAGATATATTTGCTCTTCCTTCAGCTTCTCTAGCAGACAGTGCTCCAATACCAGTTGATGGGAGGACTGCAGACAAGATGGTTCATCCGTAAACTCAATATATCAAAGGAACAAATTATCTATGGAAGAAACGTGACGTTGCCAAACCTACTTCATGTAAAAAGTTGGTTTCTGGAGTAAACATCAGTACCACAACACTACGTTTACAAACACACCATCTCTTCTTGATAGATAAGGCTATGCACCTTAGACACACTCAGTGTCATGGTATGCACGTGCAAGTTGCAGAAAAAAAGGAATATGAAGTTTCTTGATAACTATGAAACTGAAAGTATATCCAACATTCATATTGAGCAGGAAAAACAAAATCCATTGTCTCCTCTACTCTTCCTTTCTCGTTTTATTTTATGCATTTCAGGCTATAGTCAAAAACACTAACACAGCAAGAACTTTAACCTGCCCAGGATGCAGTTTTATAAATTGTGGTTTGGAATGGTCTCCCCAAAGCAGACACAACAAACTTGCCTCAAAGTCACAGAGCCAAGCAATTCCAATGCATGAAATAACCATGTTACCAAGTCTACTATAAAGAAGAAACTAGAAGAACTTATTGTTACAAAGTTACAGGGTGTTGTTCCCATCTAGAAAAAAGACAACAAAAAAATAGACATCTCCTAACAAGTATTAAGTGATTGAGATTCATAAACTACCTGGTATAAAATACCATTTTCTTAGATAACCACAACTAGAGACTCAAGCTTCCAAAATTAAGTGGTCATTTACTGAGACTTGACTCACGGTTGATATGACTAACAGCATCTATTTTATGTTATTTATAAATAGAATGCTTTTAACCTCCATACAACTCTAGTCTCAAGTCCAAAGCACGTAAATTTTATCAAGATCAGAGTTTTATGCAAGAACTCTTCTTTTCATTTCATGATAGGGTATGCCAAAACTCTCAAGCGAAACCAAAAACCCATACATTTTCTCTCCTTTATCCCAAAGGACTAGCTAGATCAGCGCAAGAAATTTTCATTGTATCCAGTAGCCCCATGATTCTAGGAAAGCAAAAATTTGAGCAATTCAATTTCCTAATTGAATAGACAACTAGGTGCATAAAAAGAACCATGCACTTATTTCCATATTTAGCAATGTAACCAATCTATTTTAGTGTATTTGGATTAGCAAGCAACTTTTATAAAAGATGGGTCCACTTAAATAAATAAAACCCAAAAGTCTAAGAATCTTGTTCTCTGTTTCATGTCTGAACTTATTAACAAACACACACACTGGGGTAGTAAGAATTTTAAAAAGTAATAGCAAAAGCCAAATACGAATGAAAGAATTATGTAACACAATGTTTATAAGTATGAGTCAATATTATATACACATGTGTAAGGTTTATAGGCTTGCCTGACTGAAATACCAAAAGCTTCCCTCCAGTGCTCTTGATTGCCAAGAATGCAGCCTAAAAATAGGTGGAGTGGAAAATATATTATTTCAAATATATGCTATGCATACCTAATCATTAGCATTCATTGTCTATTTAAGGGACTCATGTAGTACAATGTTTCAGATTTATATAGCTTGCCAACAATAAACTATTACTAGTTTACTAACTACTTTTATTAATGCAACAACAAAAGTGTATGAAATGAATTTTTTAACCCTCTTATTAACTACACTTGAGTGCCACCATTATTGGATAAATTTGTCATTAATGAAAAACAATCGTAGCAATAATAATTTGGGTTGTGGCCATCAAGCATTTCTCCTAAATAGGTTTCGGCACTTTTGCCGTGTTAAACAATGTCCTTAATATTGCAAAATTTATGACCAGTTCCCAAAGTTTTTCATTCAACAATTATCAAATATAGTAGCATAACACATTATATTCTCATAATTACTTCATAAAAAGGCCTCCAAAGTAGAAAACCAAACAACAAATGTATACTAGAAAGGGGAAAAGCGATATAATTACCAATGAGTACAATGGAAAATGGTTAAGTATCAGGTTTTAGTAAATAGCCACTAATTAGCCGCACGTTACAAATAACAATTGTTTTTGGTTATATTTCTTACACTACTTAAACCAATTTTATTCAGAAAATAGAGTGCAATTTTGAAGACATCATTTTGGGAAAAAAATTATTTTTTTAGAATTCCATGCCTTAGGCAATGTCTCAAAGTACGAAAATCCAAATACATGATACCCAAAAAAAATCCTAAAAGAACAATAAAATGTACAAACAGAATTAACTCATAAAAGTTTAAATGAACAATCCTCATGTTGGGAAACTATATGGTTATGCGTATTAAATAGCATTCAGAATCTACACTTTTAGATGTTTATGCAACTTGATAGTATATGGACATGTTTCATTTCATAAATACAACAGTTTCAAAAAAATTGGATACCTTGATTGCTGCACCAAAAGCTGATTCAGCAGTTTTACTGTTTTGAAACATGGTTGGAATGCTATCGAGCAATAGCTCTAAATGTTGGCGGCACTAAATTACAGAACACAAAAAGCTAAAATTAGCAAAAGCATGTAGAAACCAAAAAAGGAAGGATAGGGTAAATAGTTGACTGCTCAATGAGGCCAAGTAAAACATCTCATACTTCCAAATACGCACCCCCCCCCCCCCCACCCAAAAAAAAGAGGGGGGGATTGAAGACAAAACAATAGGATGGAAAACAAAAACCTATGTTACATCAACTTGGTTAAAAGTGTCCAACTCGGATACATGTCTCGGTGTCGGACTCATAATTTTCAGAATTTTAGGACATGGGGACACAAATAGTAAGTGTCGAATTCTTAGACATGGATACTTCAACATGGCACATTATTATATAAATTTGGAATAACATATGATACATTAATAAATATTTATATTTTTTAAGTGTTAAATAAGATTTAAGTTATCATTTAGTGTCATCATATTGCCATACAAATGATAAAGGCTCTCATTTTAGAGTTAAAACTTATTTTAGTTTAATCTAGATTTGTGGAATTTAATATTTTGGGGACCATTATCATTTAGGGGGGGGGGGAAAGATGAGGCCCATTATCTACAACCCACCCCCATATTCACTTAAAATCAGCTAGCAGTCTCACGTGAAGTGTTGTGTTTTTTTTACAAGTTTTTTTTTCTTCCACCTTTCCCCTCTGTCATTGTCGTTTTCTACTTCTCCAACATGTCTGGTAACCTTCCTCCAAATCTGACACAGATCTCACCCGTGTGTGAGTGTTGTGTCGACACGGGTGTGTCGGCCAAAAGTTCCAAGTCTAGGTAACATAGAAAAAAAAACGCCAAGAAAGAAAACGAGTCTTGGAAGCTCACCTCAGAAACGGGTACAACAACATCAGTTTCCAGAGGAGTATAAACATCTTGCACATCAGGAACAATAAGCATCAATGGCTGCAAAAACATTTTAAGCATCATATTAGTCTAAAGTGTTTTGATATGATTGTCAAGACAAAATTGCACCTAGCATAAGTTAGCATTCCTCTTATCCCCCAACCTCCTGGCAATCCAAACTTCAAAAACCATAAAACTATTGACTTATAACTCATCATCAAGTTTTCTCAAGCAGTTAGCACAATAAGATAGAAAAAGGAAAGATAAAAGAGTGTTATACCACCAACTTGTGTTATTAAATTACATCCAATTGAACCATAGATAATATTTTGTTAGCTCTCAAGAAAAACCATTTTTTATATAGAACACAAAAGTCTTCGTCAAGAAGCGGCAAAATCCAACTAGTAAAAGAGTAGACCAGCTATCCACTATTACCCAAAATTAAAAACAACAAAAAATCCTATAAAAATCAAGATCCCATTAAAAAATTAAAACATCACATATCAAAGAAAACTAGCTCCCAATCACTATAAAATTTAAACTGCGAGATTTTGGAAGCACTCTTTTCTCAAAATCTCAAATAAAAGACTCCAGCTCTTTTCTGTGTTCAAAACTTCTCCATTCCTCTCCATCCAAATTAGCCAGAGCAAGCCTCTATACCATAATTTTACAAAGTATTCACTTTCTTTTTCAACCCCCCTCTGAGAAATTCTCCAGCAAAAAAAGACTCGCTTTGGAAAAATCCACTGAATACCTATTTTTTCAGACAGCTTATTCCATAAACTATACATTAAAGAGAAACAAAAAACAAATAATCCCTATACTAAATAGGGGAACAATAGATAATACTAAGTCTTTGAAGCTCCTCTGACGCATTACACCCAAAGAAGATAAGGGTCCAGTTAGGATACTTATTTGATTGCTGTACATGAGTGGATCAGTGTTAGAGACTTAAGTTGTTAGTGAGTTACTTTTTTGCAGCTTCAAAACCTTGCTTATCTCATTATAGCAAACATTATTATATAAGCTCCTTAGTTATACTGGTAGCACATACAAATGCAAATCCATTGCTCAAAGGACATTATTTATTGCAAACATTTTACTGTTTTTCCGTCCAAATTACTATTAAAACAAAATAAAAAATCAAAGATCTATATAATATAGCTGTATTTCAACAGCTATTTGCCAAAATGCGGGTCTAATATGATTGCTATAATTTCCCCTCCTGCATGCAACCATCTCTACATTTATTTACTTTTGGTCCACCATCTTTACATTTAATTAAACTGAATTTTATTACCTGCTGTAAAGCACGTTTCAAGTTGTAAAAATGAATTGTTGAGTCAAATGTTGCAATTCCAACATAAGTACGTGGACCCTCCTGCCCAGGTAAACCATCAATACATTAGTAATCCAAGCTGCTTTCTATAACAGATGCTATAGATCAAATCATCTGACTCGGATAAATAAGAGCAAAAATATTTGAACAATGTGCTCAGTTCACAGGAACAACAAAAGATATGCTTTTAGCCATTGAAGATATAGCACAATTCCATTTCTGTCACTGTGAAAACAATACAAAACAAAATATGTTACATAATCACTGTGATTATATTGCAAACCATATCGCCAAAACAAAAATGCAACAATCTTAAACATGAAACTAAAGTTTAGGATTTTCAAGATGAAATTCTAAACTTTGTTTAAAACTTTGTTTAGGGATTCATGGTGTTTGGGTGTCCGAGCTTATTGGTGTGTCTAGTTTGCATGTTTCAACTCTTATGCACTAGCATCTTTAAATGGACCTCTGATTCACTTTGTACCTTCTGTTTTTCATAATTAAATGAAATGCTGTTAGTGTTTCCTATCAAAATAATAATACTTGTCTGCATCAGACACAATTTGAAGCCAACCAGAAGCGATATGTGATACAAATGCTTTCTCAGAAGGAAATTTATCTAGAGCAATGAAGAAAGAAATGAAAGAGGAAAAAGGTAATTCAACTATATTGAGGGATAAAAATTACACTTGGTGATTCTCATAGACCTCACATTTCATTGCAATAAATATAAGGGGTAAAAGTTTTATACGATATCTTAACTTTTTATTAAGGTACATATTAGTACTAAAATTATACAACAGTAAATCATTAATCCTTTTTAGAAAAATATATTTCAAAAATATGAAATGCAATGCACATGTGAATTGGCAATAACATGGTAAGTTTACCACTTTTTAAAAAAAATTATTCATTAATGTTTTACGTTGGTCAAACTTGTCTTTTTATGGTCATTTTAGACAAAATTATAAACTTTTTAAAAAGAAAAAGACTTCTTGTATACCCCCTAAAAAATATAATACTTTTGTGTATATTTCTTAAAGGTAAGGTACCAGTCGGTACCCAACCCTTGAATAGAAGGCCCTTTAGTTTTCCAAGATCTAAACAAAATGTAAAGAGCTAGCACTTTACGACATCTTGACATGAATACATAAAAATACATTATCTTTTCATTCCGAATTCAAATTAACTTTTTCTTGGGGCTTAAAATTTTATTTTAGGAAATCATCCTAAAGTATAATAGTAAATCGCATTAGTAATATTTATATTTTAAAAAAGAAGAAAATAGAAATCTCAAATTGAAAATTGAAAATTCAACTAGAAATTTGATTGGCAAAGTGTCAAACTTACAACTTACAGTCCGTCAGATAGTAACTCAAGAACAAAACTCTCACACATTCTAATGTTTTAACTAGTGTTTATGTGGATTACCAGGAAGCACTTCATCCAAAAAACCATGCATGTACTTAAGTTTTGAGTAACTTTCATAGTACATGAGCATCTTTCATCCAAACACTTCAATATATCAAAGAATAGTGAAACAAAACAATGCAGGAGGAAGAAGACAATAACAATAGAGTCAGCACAAAATAAACTGGATTCTGCAAAGACAAAAATTATTTACACATGCAGGCCCACAGAGCAACAATTTAAAACTGAAGGAAAAAAGAAAAACTCACAGGGAGATCACCAATAACTTGATTGATTGCACTACAGGCGGCGGCAGTTGCACCAGTTTGTACTGCATTCATGGATACATCTACAAGGAAGAAGTATACAGCTGGCATAGGATCACGCACCTGGAATGCAGCAAGATTAAGTTTAGTGCTTTAACCATCCTTTTGGATATTGTAAAAGGCATGGGACACTAAAGAAAAAAAGTGGGTTTACACATGCAATAGTATTTATTCTATTATTTCTCCTTTACATTGTTGCAAGTATAAAGGTTTATGAAGCAACGGTTGATGACAGGTGACAACCAATAGTTCTAACCTAAAGCTCAAACCGTTTTTATCATAAAACCTTCAAATGTTACATGGTCCAAATGTTTCAAGAATGATGTTGCTCAAATGAAAAAGGAGTATAATGTTGAAGATAAGTAACCTGATTAACTACTATACAAGAGACCAAGGATAAAGACATGTATAATTTTAAACATTACAAGATTGGAGAACTTTTATTGGACTTGATGGTCCAACAAATAGTAGAATGTAGACATATTTTGTCGTTATTTAATAAAACTGTCTGATATTAGCTTAAAAGTCTATTCTTCCTCCTGGAAAAAATTCCAAATGTCTGCATGATACAAAATTTTGATAGCTTATGTGGCTTTAATCAAAGTAATGGTGTTACATTTGGAGATCAATTGCAATGACTACATGAGAGAACTAAAACAGAATGACAGTGATATATGCAGATAAAACGGTAACACAAATATTGTTAGAGAGAGAACAAAAGCATCAGTGGTGATCTTTGTGAATTTGTGTGACTTAAAGCTTAAACAAATAATACAAGGCAGAGTGACCATGCATATCAGCCAATAACTCGTCCTTATTTAGACATTGTATATGCTTATAGTTGGAACATGTCACATATCAAATATATATCAGAAAAATCTAAACTAGGTAACCAAAATAGAAAGCAAACTCAATCCAAGTAGATCTTGTAAATAAAGAGACCATGTATTCTTTGGTCGCAACAAATTCAACTGTTCCTCTACATAGCTCAGGCCTTTCATCTGCATCTCTGCGTCTACCGTCAGGACCAAGATTGCAATGGTAGTCACGGGGAGTCTCATCAGTAAATCCTCCAAAAGATAGCAATATAAAATGTCAGATACCTTACTTTCTCATGAAAAAACAGCTAGATAAAACAGTAATAGTAAGATGAAAACAAAATGACACCACAATACCAGTAAAGCAGTGACCAATATAGGAATATTGAATCAGATAAGAACCCAAAATGGGGATTAGTCTACCATTTATGCGTACCAATTTAACTTAACAGTCGTCTCAACAGTCGTCTCAGAAGTTGCCATTAGGAGCAACCAACAATTAAATTGAATTTGAAAAGGAGCAAGTGCATGTATTGATAGGTAGTCCACGAAAAAAAACTAAATAATAGTATCTTATATTCATAGGAAAAAAAATTAAGTAGAGATTTGGCATGTTTTCAAGCAAACACTCCGAGAAACAAGTTCAAACTTTCAACAATAATATGCCATCTTATCTATCCTGAAGTTATGACATAATTTGATTAGGGAAAAAACAAGGTAAAAAGGAGATGCTAAGAAGTGAGTAAAGTCCAAATATGCTAGATAGCTAATACAAACATAAAAACATGAGTTTCACGTGGTTCTATATTTACCACAGAAGTTACAGATGAACCGCCTCCCCTGGTCAATAAATTTCATGAAAGGATTTATATAGCCTTTGCAGCGAGAACAGCGAACTGGACCACTTTCACCAAAGTCCACAACCTAAAATACAGTAAAATATGTTAACCTTAAACCATAAGAGTTTTCCTGTCCTTGTACATTATAAAAACACATTTTATAACACGTAGGATTTTAATACCTAATACAAGTTAGAGGATACAATTACAGGATTTGCATCAACTATAAAGAGATAATACTTGAGTACTGATAGGTTTAAATTTTTAATATAGAACTTAGACAAACACAAATGAATAAAGACGACAATGTGAACTGTTAAAACAAACAGTATAGGATCACTAAAGAAGGTCTTCACATGAGGACAGAGATGAACTCCTTCGGCAATATTATATAATTTATAAAGTGCAGTGATGTATTTTACGACTAAAAGAAAACTGCAACAGCATCACTATTACTACGTCATGAGTGTTTTGGGGGAAAAAAATGACCTAACTTTCTTGCCTAACCAAACAATTAACATACAATTACACAGTAGATAAAATGCCAGAGTTATTTAAATTTCAGTCAATACATATACTCCAAGCATTAAAATCAACAATTCTCCTCATCTGTCCCACAAACGTAGCGTGAAAATGTTGAATAACTGAATCAATAGAGCCTGCTAGGCTATACATCAACCTCTCTCCTCTGTGATCATACAACCAACACTCTTCATTCTATCCACACGTAAATAAACCACAAATAAATAAGTTTTTCCACAATATAATCACAAATGCACCAGTTAGCAGGGGGAAAAAAGTGCATTACTTGAATTGGCTCCTCCGATGGATGCGGAAGGGCCAAAGGTTGAACCAACAAAGCCAAAGGCATTCCTGATGTTGACAACAGATCAGCAGTACACGGAATCTGTTAAATTTATGGAGAAAAGTATCATATTGGTAAGCTGTAACTAGAGACATGAAAATTCAGATGAAAATGATTGCACGGTTGTAGTGTGAAAAAAAAAAGTGTAATACCTACCTGATTGATGGTGCACCTCATGTAACGCGGACTGCAATTCCCAGTGTCTCTAACAATGTATTCACTAGTAGCAGGCTTCACAAAAATATGCAATCAAAAGAGTAAAAATTATAAGAACCCAATAATTGTACACCAGTCAGGAAAAAAACTTGGGAGGCAAATAACCAATGCGAACAATAAAATAACAGAAATACATACCGGGGGAGGATTGGCCTGATTGCCCTGACGAGTTTCATGAAGAGTAATTGAAGAACTTGGTACAGGCCGTGGAATTTGATTAGGGTCAATCTTTGATGACCCAGCCACAGGTGCTCCAGTCTGACCCAAAGCAGGTGATATGGTAGTCATGGACTGGTTTGGTCCCTGTGGTGGCATTCCAAACATTCTAGGCGGTTGTGCAGAACCAGGCAACTGTGGAGGTGGAGCCACCTAAACCAGTTCAATTTTTTCTGGATTTAGAGCAAAGACAGAAGATGTATGTCTAAAGATATTTTCCACAATCCTTTTTCAAGTATCATCTGTCTAAAAACATTTTTCTCAATCCCTTTTCAAGTATCATCATCAAATGGCTACCACTTCTAATTTATTGTTATAAACTTACAGTTGCATGTTTTTATTCAGGTATATTGCAAGGATTTTGTCTCAAAAAGATAATAAATCCAATTTGACATTATGACTAAACAGTAACTTTAAAGAAGAAATTTTGATAGAAACAAGTCTACTTGAATACAAATTACTAACTAAAGCAGTAGTTATCTAGGAAAGAACAAAAAGATAAGGAAAGTTCACTTTATATAATGTAAAATCAGAGGACAGGGTCCAAATAATTTAGTTCAACATAGTACAAGATTTCCTGAACAACTAATCACTTGTAAAACCTGGGCAACAAATGTAGTCAAGATATAACTTACCTGACCATGCTGCATCGGCCATGCAGGTGAGCCATAAGGAGAGCCAGGAGGTGGTGTTACACCTTGAGATGCAGCTGGATATGATAATGCTTGTTGTGCAGGAGGACCAGGTGGGGCACCAAATAGTGGACCACCGGGAGGAGTATGCATGCTTGGGGCCCGAGGAGGTGCCAGAGCTGACACTGCTGCAGGTGGAGGTTCCATTGGGGATTGTACAGCAGTCCCAGTCGAAGGAAAACGGGAACCACCTGGGATGGTAGCAGGGGCAAAGGGTGGTGGCCCATTGCTCATCAATCCAACCGTTCCACTCATTGGGGGTGCTACCTGATAACCAACCAAGGGTGAAGCAGCAGGAGCAGGCCGAGCTCCTGCTAGTGGTTGTGGCGGTGCCATTGGACCACTTGGTAAACTTGATGGTGGCACATGAGATGCATGACTGCCTATTGATGAAGGCAGAGACCCAGGAGGTGGTCTTGAGAGAAAAGCTGAAGGCTGCCCAAATGGTGGCCCAGTGGGTCTCACTGAAGCACCAGCAGGTGGTAATGTAGTTTGTGGGAGTCCTGTTGGAGGCCCTGCAGGTCTAGAAAGTGCACCTGGTGGAGGGCCAGAGCGATAAAATGGCAAAGATGCAGCCGGGACTCCAGGGTAAGGAGCTGACGAAGGAAAAGGTTGTGGCTGTCCGGAAGGGGATGGTCTTGGAGCAGAACTGGGCATGGAAGGTGGTCGGTTCAGATTCAAATTTTGCATATTATCAGCTAAGTAATCAGAAGGTCTCTGAGTATTGGGGATGTAATTATGAGGTGGTGCCAAATTATTATTGCTGGACCTAGGTGCTCCAGGCGGAGGCACTTGAGCTGCCATTGATCAATCAAAAGACAAACCCAGATATCCTTTTTTCCTTCAATATACCTTCCAACTATATAGCCAATCGCTTCAACACACGATCCAATTCTAGATCAACCAATAACAACAAAAATTTCATTTCAATAATTTCAACACTAGAAAAACAGAAAAAACAAAGAACCAAGCAATCAAGATTTGACATGAATTATAAATACAAAAGAAATCAATTCCAAAGAAATGAAAGTTCTCATATCATGCTAGATCAATCTTCTACTGGTCTATTTTGCTGTCAGTCCTAACAAAAGACCAATTCGAGCTACAAAACATAAAGATTTGGTAGATTTTCCATTACACTTAAAAGGTTAATCGAATTCCCAAGTATTTTTCTTCTAAACAATACGAATCAAATACAAGATCTGGAACTTTTAGAGAGGGATAAACCTATGAGTAACGATGGGTTGCTGATGGTGTTGCTCTCTGACCCTATCTCAGCAAAACGCAGATGTTGTGACTGACGAACCAAAGCAAAAGCCTTAACACATTACAGAACAGTTACCACTTTGTCGATGTTTGTATCAAATCAATATTGCATTTTTTTATTTTTTTTATGGATAGCAATACCGTAAAAATGTAAATTATTGTTGTTATAAAAATATTTTATTAATAATAATTTTATTTAATGATAATAATATATATTTTAAGTATTTTTTTGTGAAAATAATTTTATTTTTTATTTATTTTTTTTCTTTTTTTGGGTTTTTTCCTTTTCTATTTTTCATGTTTTACTGGGCCACCAGCATGTTTCATCACACGACCAATCATTGAATGACACGCTGTTTAATTAATTCATTCTAATGGGCTCCTTGTGTCTTTGTCAATCGACGTTAGTTAAAAGTTTACTTATTGTTATAAATTTTGTTATTTCGGTAATTAATAGGATAATTAATTATAATTTAAAAGATCACAAATCTAGTAATGAATTAGACTACAATATCTGATATGAAAAGAAATGAATGGCCGTACACAATCTCAATAACATCCTTTAATTTTTTTATTTTTTTATTAAATTTAAATAATTTATTATTAATTTAAAAATTAAATATATCAATAAAAAATTTAAATTTTAAATATTAATTTTTATTAATAACTTTAAATTCCCTACCTACATCATATATAAAAATAAATTATTAAAATTTAAAAATAAGAATATTAATCTCTTCAAATTATGCATTTGCATAATTATTATCGTAATATATATGTATTAAAAAACTGTGAGAGTGATATTATCGTAATAATAATTTATTAATGATATTTTTATTTATTAATATAACACTCAAGTATTAATAATAGGAATAAAATAAACTTTTTATATATTTTATTGTAGTAATAATAAAAATAGTTATGATAATATTACTATCTAAAAATTATTATAACTATTCTATATAAATTTATATAATATAATTGAATAAAATTAATAATAAATATTTTAATAAAATAATTTATATTTAAAATAGTATGTATTGTAAAAAGTTGGATAGAGAGGCTTCGCAATGTTTTTTAATAATTTAATTATTTTATGAATATTATTTTTTATATCATAATTATAATTAATATTATAATTATATTTATTATTAATAATAATTATAATGTATTATATTATTTATGAATTATCAAAATGCTTAGCATATCATTTTCAATATGTATAAATTTATATTTATTTTATTATAAAATAAATTATTTTTTAAAATAAAATTTTAATATATGATATGATAAAAGAGATTTGTGTATTTAAAATTAATTATAAATTTATAAAATGTTAATATTTTATTATGTTTATAATAATTATGTGTTGTAAAATAGGGTTCAAATATCTTTTTTCATTTTTTTAAAAATAAAATTGACCAAAAAAATGGGATTTCAAGTTGAAAGTTATATTTAACCTATTTCTAAACTAAAATACAACTAAGCTTATTTTTAAACTATTGAATGAAAAATGCCCATTATAGACAAAAGCTCCAATATTTTTACCATTTTTGAACCATTTTGTCCCATTTGTTTTCCATCTTTTTGACTTTTCATCATTTCTTTTCTCAATATATTTGTTATGGCCTACAATATTTTTCTTTGTGTGTTTAAGTTATTTTTTAACAAAAATACCTAAAAAACAATAAAAATATCCGTGATTTTAAAAAATATGATAAAATCATACAAATATAAATCTATTTAATCAATTAAAGTATATTAAATCATGATAATTTTAGTGTTTTTTAAGCACTAATCAATAGTCTAGTTATCTTGCCGAGTTACGATGATGCAATGATAGTTGACTCTAGAGTGTCGTAATTGAGTTGCACAGTTGGTACCCCAAGTATCTTTATTCGATAATAGTCTTAAGGTTATAAGTTTTTCTTGTACCGATCGAAAAGTTATGGTTTATCAAGGTTTAGGAAAAAATTCAATTGTGAATTTGTGTTTTTGACTTTCTAAATATAATATCTTTTGAGCCTGATTCTTCCATATCCTCTTCTAGTCTATGCCATTGAGTCACTAGTTGATGAGTGGTTGAGATTGAACCTGTCATTTTGAATATAGACCTGGTCACTCTAATCTTTACTCGTCATTTTATTATGAATCCAAAAATGAGAGCTCTAAGGAGAATTATTGGAGATCATTTACTTACTTCACTACTTTTGATAAGTGGACTAATTGCAAGGATTTCTAGATGATTAAAATCTAATTGGATGATCTAAGTCTCTGGATAACCAGAATCTCTAGATTTAAAACTCACAAGTGGTTGGACTTCTAGCTTCTTGATGATGAAGAGACTATCGATACAACTATAATTGAACCAGAAGACTGGGAGCAAAAACTTATGTTGTTCTGGTGGAACTAGAGAACCAAGTGAACATGTATGGCACAAGTATGATGGAGCTAGAATACCATGAATGACTATATGATATCTTCTTATCTAAACTAAAGATTACCAAACGTAGAAACAATTGCATGATAGTCAATTGTTTTACCGACTTAAATAAGTAATTGAAACCTAAATGAGAGGTGAAAATGCCAACCAATGGAATATTTTTATGAGCTCTATACCAATTCAGTCAAGCAGGCCTCACCAATTTGAATTAAGAAAATAACATAGCAGAAGTACAAGACAACATACTTAATTTAACACAAAACAAAAACTACCAATAGTAAGAAAGAATAAATTGTAGTAAACACACTAGTGACGGTGTGCCACATAGGCTCCTATCGAAGCTAACAACATTCATAAACAACAAACATCAGACAGTATACAAATAAGCCAAACATATGAGAAAATGTATAAAGGATTTCCAATCACTTGAAGACTTTATATGTGGGAACATATTCCATAAATTATTATTGTACACTCGTAGCATGAAATCAAACAGAACCTATCATACCATAAGAAAGAGTCAAACAACTGTTACACAACCCAAGTAAGGAGATATAGACTCCTTAGAGACTCATACTAAAAATGCATAATTATAAAACATAAGAAATACTTAGTAAGCTATAGGCATGCTACAAGGAAAGGAAAGAAAACATGTAACAATACAAATCAAATAAGCTTTCTAATCAAAGTCTAAATCTAGTATGTTGGTACATACATGATAAAAACTCAAATTATACTAACATCACAACTTATCATGCATAATAACAAATATAACGAGGTAAACCCCCATAGAAATCCTGTCTATGTGTTAACATTCTCGGGTTACTTATAGTAACCACTTGATAGCAAACAAATCTACTATGTAATAAAACAATTACAACCTTGACTGAAATAAAACCTTATTAACTCTATCAACCAGAACCTCTATTCGAACTGTCTATTGCTACCCTTTCTTGCTACTTTTGTAACAACTTGGTTCAACACATGAACTCTACTTTCCTCCAAAGCCAACACCACCTAAGTGGTGTGATTAGTAACCTTAGATAGTAAAGTAAAGTGAAGAATTAAACGTGATAACTACGTTCACTCATGAACATCCATCACACAAATAAAAAAGTGCATCCTAGCAACTACCAGCTGACACATGACATACAACCACATAGGCTCATCACATAAGAAAAAGTTGCATGAAGGCAACTACTTGTCGACACATGGCTCACAACCACATAAGCTCCTCACCTATAACCACTTGCAAACATTGCCTTGAGTACTCACCATTCAAGAGCATGGTTATGAGTCACTAATACAAAACAACACCTAAGGTATTAATGATTCAAAAACAGAAAAAAATGAGATGTCAATTTGACAGAGTTTTGTTACATATTTTTTGGATCAAGAAATAAGAGAAAGTTGGGTATTTATAGTACACGACTAGCCACCTCACCAGGCACCTTACCATGGACCTTGCCCAGGGTGGTGGTGAGGGTGTCGCGAAGTGTGTGGCAAGTTGCCAAAAAATCTCATTTTTCATTTCCAAAAATTGTAGAGCAATTTCCATAAATACCTGTAACTAAAAAGAAACAATAAACATGAGTAACAACATTGGTGAGCGAGCGACCTAACATGCATACAAAGAAAACCAACCCCATGGCGTGTGTAAATATGCTCATATACAAAGTATATCTAAATATGTGCGTGTATGCATTAATAATCCGTAGTAATCAATTTTACACAAAGAAAAAAAACACTAAGTAGAATAAATAGACACCGTGTTTTATACAATAAGCCAACACAATGACATTGAAAACAATATGAATTACATTCTCCCTTTTTGGATTTCCATTTCAAAACACTACACAATTACATACAGACGTACATCTGTCTTGAAATGATCATGAAGAAGACTTAAAGATGTCGGTTCCCATGAACAAAACAAGTACACTCATACCCAAAAACACACACAAACCAAGTGCATCCATCTTTATATATCAACGCACCTACCAATATCACTTCTGAAATACGAGGATTTGAGCACCACTGCACACAACCCATATGAAGCTTGAAGACTTCAATTTACACCTATAACTTGCACATAAGAAATAAACATATATATCGTGAACATATCATGTAGAAATAACATGTAGTCTACCAGATACTATCGTGTTACCTTTACATAGGTATATACTAGTAGGCTAAGCACAATCAATATGTAGTACAAACAAACACAATCTATATGCAATATAAGTATGTAGGATTCCACTGAGCATATGCAACACTCCCTTTAAGTGTATGCATATGATATAAACATGATGTAGTGAAAATTACACTAACTATCCCATGTAGAAACTAGCATGTTAACAAATAAATACAATGCATAGACAAACACAAATTGTGCACACTTTCCCCCATTTTTGACATGGAAAGTCAAAGAAAACACACACAGAGTATGTAACATATCATACCTCTACATGAAGGAGAAAATTCATATAGAAATGCAACAATCCTAACACTCATGTACCATAATAAAAAATATTACAACAAACACAATAAGAAGCAACATATGGAGTCATGCGAAAAAGACAAAGAATAACACTAAGACAATAGGAAGATAAAAGCATGCAACAAACAACAAACTAAATGCACAGCCAAACCAAGGAAAGCATATATAAAAAAACATCTTTAAAATGAAATATATAATATAGAGTCTGACATCTATACGTGCTATGAAAGGGAATAAGGGGCTTCATAGTATGCTTACAACATATCGATATGATAGACGATCAAGTACCAATGTCACATAGATGTGTCAACAAATTTGTGAGAAAAAGTTGACTAGGAGACCAACTATTTTCCAAGTTGACACATTCCTAGTGGCACTATCTTCTCCCAAATAACAATGCCACATAAATGTGTCATCAAATCCCTAAGAAAAAGTTAACCAAGAGTCTAGCTATTTACCAAGTTCACACACTCCTAGTGGTTCAACTATCTTCCCCCAACAATACTTGAGTGTACTCAATTATGCAATCTTACCCATACCATACACACATATAATAAAGGAAACCTATTCAACCAAAGAAAACATGTGTTGTGCATTAAACCAATATGTACTGGGCTATCAACTACATGTAAGAAACAAATACTAACTCACTACAACATGGAATCAGATAAACACATAGGAAGACATGTGAAAGAAGTGATTGCATACAATGCATGCAATATGTCATACTAATAGTCTTATTTATGCATGGTTTAGACAAAGTGATGTTAAGAAGAAGGAAGCATCATAAGAACACATCAACATAACAATAACTTACAAATAGGACAAAAACCAAGGTTTCCAAACATACATAGGAATCCCACTAATAACAAACAATATACACACATCTCTCCCCCTAAATGTGTGCATTTAAGGCAATAAACATGCTATGCATCCTACATTCTCAAAACTCCTCCAAAGTAAAAGCATTAACACACAATAGAACACAAAAAGTATATAAGTAGAGAAGAATACTAAGCAAATTAAAAAAAGTGCAGTTCACAAACTCACACAAGAGAGATAAGCTCATAGGAGAGAGAAATAGTTAAGCTCATGAAATACAACAAACAAGTGAGATGAAAAATATGGCCTTAAAAGAGATCATAGACCAAAAACATAAGAATATGCCTTAAGAAAGATCATCTACAAAAATAGTACAGTTTTTCTTAAAAAAAGAGAGAAATGCCAACAAACTGTACATTGTTTCCTCAAAAGAGATCATTGACAGCATTCACATCATCGCTAGTCAAAAGAAGGAAAAAAACTAATTAACTAGCAAGTAACAAATGAAATACTCTTAAGAGAGAGAAGAAACAAAGGATGCTACTAAAACATCAAAGTAGTGAGAAAGGTTCATGTACCAACACCTAAACAAGGGACAAGATGCACATCATACACATTCTCATTAATCAACACAATTATAACTATAAGTAATAATTGTTTCAAGCATGCTCAAAAGACTAGACAACTCTTGAGATTAATCAATACATTCAATGTAAATATCCAAATGGCTATTAATCCACAATGCATTCATGTAAGGGTATGACTAAATTTTGATTGCATACACTATGTGTAATATGTTAACTTGTTTACTCTATATGTCATTAAGATATACTTATACGAATCACACAATTAGAAATATAAAATCAAGTAGAACAAAATTTCATAAGTCTACATTTAGCCTCTCTCTCCACTAATATAGGTGCCAACTTAGATAAAATCAATGTCTTTTAAAGCTTGAAATGAAAAGCTAAGGTATGGGTAGGAGAAATGTCACTTAGGCTAAACCACACTTTTGGCAATGCAAAAACAAATCAATGAGTTCATGTTCACAAACATTATATCTTCAAACAAGGGTTCTTGTCTCTTCATTTTTAACATAGTAGTTATAAGAACTGTACATCAAATTCAGTGACATATATACCCTTCTTACTTTCCCCTTTTTTTAACATCATCATTCTTTTCAATCTTTTCTTTTTATTTTATTTTAATTGAAACTAAGAGAACAAAACGGATATTCCCAAAACATACATGATCAAAAGGGTTTATAAGGTAAGTAAGATTAAACATTTGGACTAGGTTAATATATAGGTCCAAAGAAAAGAAGGATTAATAAAAAGGCTCAAAGAGAGGTAAAGAGAGAGCATAAATAATTAGTGATGTCTTGAAAGGTTCAAAAGATCCAAAAAAGGACTAAATCTTCACTTTATCTAAGAAGCACTTATGATTTTATCTCAAGAGACACTAAAGTATATTCTAGAGATTTTTAAAGACATAAAAATTATCAAAGCATGAAATCCACACAAACTTCCCAAAATATCCATATAAATTCACAAAGTTATGGCATGTGTATAAATAATAGAGCATTGTAAATAAAATATTTACTCATACACACGCTCAATGAATATACATTTCATAATAACAATATTTCAATTTGAGTCAAATGCTTGCAACCAAACATACAAAACCAGTCACAACAATGCATGTAGGTCAAGGACTTGGTAAATAATATATATGACATATATATGCACATGGAAAACCAGAACATGCATAGTATAGAGAAATACTCATGTAAACAAGCTTGTAACAACACCTTTGTTTTCTCTAAATGTACATCTAAAGCACAAGAAAAGGAAGAGTAAGCTAAAAGATGAATAGAAACCAATAAGAAGCTAATAGAGAACCAACACACAACATACTATGTACAAAAAAGAAGAACATAGTAAAATAGCTAAGATGCATTCTATATGACATGGCATATGAATGATAAGATTGTAGAAAGAAAATCCTAAAACTTTGACACTACATGATAAAAACATGTTGCATGATGCTTATGCAAATAGCCACAGAAGAAGAAGTAAGCAGTAAGCATGGAAAACACACAAAAAAAGCATGTCAAAGCAACTAGCAATGGAGAATACTAGTAAATAAGAAAACAGTCAAGCATATCAGTAGGTAGGACAAATAACATACTATACAAGACAAAGAAGTAGAGAGAGAAAGAAATATACATGAACAATAAAGCATGGAATATATAGACAATAAAAGTTCATGGAGATACATAACCTCACAAAACAACAACAGTCTATACCATAGATGAAAAAGGGTACAAACAAACAAAGTGTGTATATATGTAATAGAGCACTATAATCGAGCACACAGGCGGTCAAGGTCAAAGAAGGGTGAACTGATGAATGCTTAAAAAGCACTAAAATTACTATGATTTAATGTACTTTAATTGATTAAATAGATTTATATTTGTATGATTTTATCATATTTTTATATAAATTTTTCTTTTTCAGAATCATAGGTATTTTTATTCCAAAATAACTTAAAGACACAAAGAAAAATACTAGAGGTAATACATCACAAATATATTGAGAAAATAAATGAGGAAAAAAAAAGATGGAAAAAATGGGTCAAAATGATCAAAATGGCTGAAATCCTACACGCAGTAGCTCTTCGCGCTGAGTCTAACGCGCACTACCGTGGGCAGCTACCCATCGCGTCGATTCCCATGCGAAATAGCACATGTAGTCGCCTATCCGTGCCAAATTCTGCACATGCCATCACATGCCGCATTGACTTCCACGCTCACCAGTAAACTCCTCATTATGTCCCAAGCGTTCCCAAGCGCATCAAATGCCCATCTACTGCACCAATTGTCCATTTTCCAAAATGTTTGTACCCCATACGCATGCCAACTTGTCCAAATGCATCCAAATTCAAATTTTTGAAATATTTACCCCCCCTTTTTGGCCTTTTCTTTACCTATTAAAGGACCCTCTTCCCCTATTATAAAACACACAATTTTCAAAAAAAATTCTCTCTCTAGAAAGTTTTTAGTTTTTATGTCCTTCTCTTTTTGAGAAGAACTAGCTATGTTTTTTATAAATTTTTAGTTTTTGATTCAATAAGTAGAGATGCAAATTCGTTTGGAGGTTTTCCAACAACAAAATTAGCATCGAACTGTTGTAAGGATTCTATTAAGGTATAATTTTAATGGATTCTTTACAATTATCTTTTTATGTTTTATTCTTATATGTTATATTTAATTTGTCTATGATTAAATTTAACATGGCTGAATGTTTGTAAATATGATATAATAATAACCTTGTTATGCTTGCAAAATATTAAATAAGTAAAACACTTCTATAAAATAAATTTATTTTGTTTTTATTCAAGATTTTATATTAAGAATGTTAGAGAGAAATATACTATTTTTCATTATAAACTTAAATCTGAAAATTAGATTATAAGCTTTAATTATCCAGTCTAATTTAAGGTAGTGCTCTTTTATTTGTTGGTACAATCGCCCGGTAACTAGAGTTAAGCTCTATTTCAGAAGTTTTTATAAGAACTAATAATTAAAAATGTATTAACAACATATTTTCAGTAATGGTTTTAAAACTTGAAAGTTAATACTAGGATAATTAAATTCTTAGGTTTAATTTAGACACTTTGAATAAAGTTTAAAATGCCCAACCTCACCAAAGGTGGCATTTAAATGGTTCATTTTAAATCTCTTAGAAAAAAGAATTAATTTAATTAACAAAATTAGTTATTGACCCCACATATAGGTGTTAATTGATTTGTTTAATTAATAAAGAATATCTAACCCTAATAAAGGTGGTATTCATATAAAAAAAAGAAAATAAAAAATTTTTAGTTTATATCTTTAATAACCTAAATAATATGAGCAAGAATAATTAACTTAATTATTATATCCTTAAATACTCTATTGTTATAAATGATAAATATTTTCATTATTATTTATTAAATCCATAACTATGTTTATTTATATTATGTCATTAGATTAGAACACAAAAACCAAAATAACGTGACAAGATGTTTAAGATTTAATTTCGTTTTTAAAAGTTTGAATAATAAATTAAAAACCACATATATTCCTTCCTTAGATTGACCTTGGGAGTATACTATCATTTTCTATAAAATGATTCGTGCACTTGCGAGAGTCTTACAAATTATAAACCCAAAGGATATTTCGCAAGATTGGTATTTGTAATGCTTGTCTTATGACTCATTATGAACTACTCTAATACCAATTGAAGATTCCAATACATAGGAACAATTACGTGATGGTTAATTATTCTTTTGACTCAAATAGGTAATAGAGACCTAGATAAGGGTTGGAAAAGCCAACTCATAGAATCTTTTCACCCGTTCTATTCCAATTTGGTCAAGCAGACCTCATAAATGTGAATTAAGTAAATTAATTAACAAAAGTACTAGACCACATGCTCAATTCCATACACAATAAAAACTACTAATAGTAAGAAAGAAACTATCATAAACACACTAGTAACGGTGAGCCTCACAAGCTTATGTCCAAGTTAGGAGCATGCACAGATAGCAAACATCACACAACATGCAAATCAGTCAATCATACTAGAAAAGTTATAAAGGATTTCCAATTACTTAAAGACCTTATATATAGGAACATATTCAGTAAGTGATGATTATACTCTCATAGCGTGGAATCAAACAAAATATGGCATAGCACAAGAAATAGTCTAACACCTAGTACATAACCAGGGTAAAGAGATAGACTCCTTAGAGACTCACATGAAAAGGACATGATTATAAAATAGAAGCAATACTTAGAAAGATATAGGTATGCTACAAGGAAATGAAAGAAAGCATGTAATAATACAAATTAAATAAGTTTTCTAATCAAGGTCTAAATCTAAGATGTTGGTACATACATGATAGAAACTCAAATTATACTAACATAATAACATAACATGCATAGTAATAGATATAACGAGATAAACCCATGTAGAATCCTTACCTATATGGTAACATCCTCAGGTTCCTTATGGAAACCAATCGACAACAAAGAAATCCACTATGCGATTAAAAAATTACAAATCTAATAGAAATGAAACCCTCATTACCTCTATCAAACGAGACCTCTATCCAAACTGTTTATTATTGCCCTCACTTGTTGCTTCACACTAACTTGGTTCAACACATGAACCTAACTTTCCTCCAAAGCCAATACCACCCAAGTAATATGATCAATAACCTTAGATTAGTAAAGTGAAGAGAAGAATTAAACATGATACTACCTTTAATCACGAACATGGAGTAGACAAATGAAAAGTTGCATCCTATCAACTACCAAACGATACATGGCACATAGCCATATAAACTTCTCACATAAGAAAAAGTTACATGTAGGAAACTACCAGTCAACACACGACTCATAACCACACATGCTCCTCACATAAAACCACTTGTAAACACCATCTTGAGTACTCACCACATTCAAGAGCATGATTTTCCCACACAATCATGAATCACTAATATCAAACAACACTCAAGTTATTAGTGATACGAAAATATATAAAATGAGATATCAATTTGATAGAGCTCCATTATATATTTTGTGGATCAAGAAACAAGAGAAATGGGGTATTTATAGTATATAGCTAGCCACCTCGCCATGGACCTCGCCAACCATCTTTCCAAGGGTGGTGGCTAGGGGTGAATACGAGGTGCCAAAAAATCTTATTTTTCATTTTCAAAAGTTGTCAAGAAATTTCCATAAATACTTGCACCCAAAACTATACCTAGTATGAACACTATGGAAACCAATCTCATGATGTGTGTAAACATGCTCGCATACAAAGTGTACCTCACTATGTGTGTGTGCATTACTAATCTATAACACCCAACATTACATAAAGGAAGATAGAACACTAAGTAGAATAAATTGACACCATGTTTTTTAAATGAGAAGCCAATATATAGACACTAAAAACAACAAAACTTACATAAAGTTTCCTAGTGACTCATATTGCTGCTCGATTTTTTCCTGAGAATTGTATAATGTCATAGAGTATTTCTAACCACTGAGGCTACTAAGGAGACTCCCAAGAGATCCAAGAACGCTTAGAAAATAACTATAAATTCCACCAAGCTACCTTAAGTCATAGAACATCGCTACTTGGAAGAGATGTTCCAATATATGAAAGAGCAAGTTTAGAACTCGATTGTGAACCATGAAACTACCAAAGAATAGGAAATTCAAGAGTAGGTAGAGTCCAAAATCATTTGGAAAACAATCACCAATGCCTCTAAGGAACATGGATCTAAGTTTTGATGAATCTTTTAACCAACTCTACCCTAAGATTTGATGAATCTTGGGAGATGGTTGCATAGGATGACTAGATGATTAAAAAAAACTATGATGGAATTCATAAAAAAGACTTTCTTGGTCTATGGTGACTTTTTTATCTTCTGGGGTATCCAAGGTGACACTTAGGAACCAATTTAGTAGCCCAGCTTTAACTTAATGCTTCAGAAGACCAGAAGGTTAAGAGTAGTAATTGAGTAGACTATAGATGAGTATCTTGAATCAGAAGACTTCCAAGTTCATACATGGATTTTGAGTTTATTAAAGGAAGATTTAGGAAATTTTACCCAGACTTGGCTCTTTCTCCCCACAACTTGCCAAACTACACGAGAGCTAATAGTTGAGTATAGTGAGTATAACGGTAGCTCAGATGTTAAGGGGATTGATATTCCATCTGGAATGATAGGTCAGGGTTATACTAGTTATTTAGAGTGAGACCCAACCTTAGTTAGCTTCTAGGACTCAGGAAGTATTGCAAGCTATACCCATTATCATTATTTTATCGAAGGGCACCATTATGAACAATTATCATAGGACTTAGGTGTTAGGCCACATACTTTCTTTATAGTTTTATTTTTTGTTTTTGGCCACAGTGTTAGGACAATTGGATTTTACATTATAGCTCCAAAAGCATTGAAATTTGAATGAAATAATATCAAAACTTTACTTTGGACATTTTTGCAGTTCATACTTTGCAACTTTTACTTTGCTTGTTACTGTAGAACTTAATATCTCTTGTAACTAACTTTGTATTCATTTTTAGAACTCTAAGTGGGGATGTACCCTTAATACTTTTGTAATCCTCGTATGATGCACTTAGTGCTTAAACAACCTTAGGAGGTCACACTTGTTACTTTTGCAACCTTAGGATGTTACAATTGTAATTGTAATGACCTTGGAGGAACACAGTTAACCTTGGTGGTGTGGGACACATACCTTGGTTGATATGAGGCATACAACTTAGTAATGAAAGGCATGCACTTTGGTTGATATGGGTACACAACTCTTGGTGATTTAGGTCATGTATCTTGGTGATGCAGGGCATGCATTTTGGTTGATGTAGTGCATGCAACTCTTGGTAATGTGAGATACACAACTTGGTTTATGCGGGGCATGCAACTCTTGGTAGTGCAAGACATGCACTTTGATTGATATAGGGCATACAATTCTTGATAATGTAGGTCATTCATCTTGGTTAATGTGAGACATGTAACACTTGGTGGTGCAAGACACATACTTTGGTTGACATTGGGCATACAAATGTTGGTGATACAAGGCATACAATTTTTGGTGATGTGGGGAACACGCTTTGGTTGGTGTGGGGTATGTAACTATGAGTAATGCAGGGAATGGAACTCTTGGTGGTATGTGGCATAAACTTTGGTTGATGTACGACACATAACTCCTAATGATGTGAAACACACATCTTGATCGATATAAAAAACACAAGTCTTAATGGTATGTGTATAAGATTTAGTTGATGTAGGGCACACAAGTCTTATTAATTTTGGGAGTGTCATTTGGTTGATGCAAGGCACACAAATCTTGGTGATGTAAGGAGTGCACCTTGGTTGAGATGGGGCATATAACTCTTGATGATATAGGGCACACACTTTGGGTCATGCCAGGAATGAACCTTGGTGATGTAGGGCACCCATTTTGGGTTATGCATACATGCACCTTGGTTGTTATACCCTTGCATTAGGATAACACTTTCATTTTTGTAAACTTTTCCAAGAGATGAAAAATGGGACTGAAGTGAGTTAGCCCCAACTATCTAGAATGAAGTTGGCGTTAGAATCTAACATGGATCCATGAGATTCCTAAACATCACTCAATGGAATTGGAAGGGACCAAGGTGGGATTGAGTGTAAGCGATGCAAGATAGGCCATAAATCGATGTATGAACAGTGGTGGCTGGTCAATTATTCAATTAGGTGGTTGGTCAGTTGGCTAGTAAAGTAGACGATTGGCAAGCTTAAAGGGTACAGGTTCAAAAGCCAAAGTTTGTATGATAAAAAAACATGACGTGATCGATGACTATCTAGGTAACTAGCTGGTTAGGTAACTACATGATTAGGCGATTTGTTGGCAATCTAATCTTCAATGAATACTCTTCAACATTTGAACTATAGGTTAGGTCCTGTTGCCTATGACTTTGGAAAGTGATTTTCTACTGGATATGAATCTTAGGGTAGGGTCTGATGACTGTCGGTCTTACCTTATTGGCATTGTAACATTTTTATGACATGACTTACCCAAATTTTGAACGCTTGACACTTTTCTACCGACTCTAACTTCTTTCTGATTCCCACTTTTTCTATATCCTTTTTCTTTGAATATAATTTTCTCCGAATCTATTTTTTCTAAATCCATTTATTTTTCTAAATCCTATTTTCTCTATATCCATTTTCAATCTTGCTAAGTTCTTGAGAAGATTTAGGGTCTTCCTAGGGCCTTAAAATATTTTTGGTGTTCCTAAGTTCTCGAAAAAAAATTGGTCTTCCCAAGAGCTTTAAGAATTTTTTTTTAAAATGGTTAGTATAAACCCCCAATATTCTAGCAAATTTTGTTTTATGAACTTTTTGAGTACATAAAGCAATGACCATTCTCTGGATCCCATTCTTGTAGAGGTGTAGCCTCTACCTTTCCCTTGAAGAATGGCATTAGTTTGAGTAACGTCATCACAAGTTCCATATCCTTGTAAATTCTATGAAAATATTTGATTCCTAGGAAGGAGTTTCTCGGGTGTGAAAGAGGTTATGCCTCATTTTATCCCTTCTTGTACCTTTCCCAATCCTAATGTTTAGATCCTTAAACATCATCATTGTGGATGTCAGATGGGTTGTGTCCTAATTCCATTTTCCACACAAGACTTGGTCTATTGAGACATTAGTATCCTAACTCTAAGTTAAACTAATGGCTTGATCTTGGACTGTAGTCACAGTGGGTACCAGAGGGGTTGTATTCAAATTCCATTTTCGACATATAACATAGTCCATTAAGACATTGGTTTTATGATTATGGTTTGTTTTGATCTTGGATAACAATCATTGTAGGTGTTACAAGTGTTGTTTCGTGCTTATTTTTTTGCAAAATACTTGGTCCATTAAGACAATGATTAGTAGTGACATCACTTTTATCCTGTATCATAGTCTTTCTAGGTGTTGAGCCTGATGGAAGACATTGTCTTAATCTTATGTCAAAATCTCAATAGGTTTTGAAGGGGTGTTTAACCCACTTTTATTCATGTAGAGGAAGTCATACATTAAGATAATGGTTTTAGTGCTAAGTAGGCCACTACCTTGATTTGGTATGACAATTGTTTTAGGTGTCGAAGGGGTTTTAAGCCTTCTTCTATTTTTGCACAAGAAGTGAGATAATGGTTTTAATGCTAAGTAGGCCATTATCTTGATCCTAAATTATATTCATTCTGAATGTCAAAGGCATTTTGGGTATGCTTTTGTTTTCGCATAGGAAGTGATCCATTGAGACAACGGTCTAATAAAGCCAAATGAGCCAATCTGAATCCTAGGCTATGATTGTTATGGATATGAAAGGTTTTTGAGCATGCTTCCTATCTTGCACAGGACTTTGTCCATTAAGACGATGACTAGATGATGTTATACATGAAGCACCCATAGGATGATGGTCACTACATGATTTTGCTAAAGGAGTAGCTTCCTTGATCTAGTGTAGAACAAGTTTAGTTCCTTAGTTTGGCTAGGTGTGGCTACTAGGTTTCAGGGAAGAGTGTGCTCATTCCTAAGCCATAGTAGGGCACGGGGGCATTCATGCCTTGATGAAAGCTAAGGTTACTTTAAATGAGTTTGTAGTTGATCCTAGTTGTAAGTTCTATAAACCTAAACTCTACATGGAAATGATTTTGCTAGTCCTTATCCCATGGTGGGTGTTCTCTAACTTCCAATTGAAATTTGGTACTTTGGATAAAGAGTAAAAGACTTTGAGGTGAACAATATAATCATTGTATAAGTATCAAGATGGCTTCATTATTTTGAATGCTCTTACTAGATGGAACATACTTGGAAGAGGCAATTGACTTCTTGAGTCTAGATGAAGAACTAGTCAACTAATGTGGCTTTTCCAAGTTCCCCTTGTGTGGATATGAACCAATTTTATGATACACTCATGGTGTACCCTTTTACTTTTTACATTCTATCTAGATGTGTTTCGAATAGCCTAACTAAACTCTAATGGTTAGACCCTATCCATATTGATTCTTCTTGGGTAGCTCTAGGTAGTTGATGGTGACTTTTTTAGTGCATCTTACTTGGATTGTAAATTTCTATAAGTTTTTCTCATTTTGAGCTAAAGTGACTTCCAAGCCCCAAAGTGGGATATAGTAGCTTAGAAAGTGATAATCTGAAATTCATGTTACTCTACAACCTTCCCTAATTTCTTCTTACAATATATTTTTATGAGTAGTGAGATTTTGGATCTTGCCATTCCAAGAACGATTGGAATCGGTTGTGTAGCGAATACTTGCTTTTGAATTCCATTTTTACTCATAAACTTATGAGTAATGTTCTATCCAACTTGAGGATAATTGTACCTAAATGAGTGGGTATGCATTCTAATTCTTTGAAACTCTGATTTCCAAGGATGCCAAGGTGATATTGTGATGACTCTATGAAAATAAAGTCATTAACACAAATTTTTACTTAATATTTGCTTGTTTTATTCAATAATTTTTATTTTTGGGGTTAAAAATATTAAAATATAAAATTTTTAGTGAAAGGGGGGAATATAATTTCAAGAATTTTTTTGGAATTTTTTATGAATTTTTAATGCAAGAACAATCAGGAGCTGCTATATGGTGCCTCGCAAGTAGAGAAGCTGGTTGGGTAAGCCACGTGGATGCCACGCTAGTGGAGATGATGAATCATAGATAACCGCTATGATATTCATTACTACATTCCACTCGTGCGCCATACCAACTATTTTTGTAAATCACATTGCGCTAATTGGCGCTGACTCGATAAGCATTGACCCGGATTGATCTCCCCTTACCACTCATTCTGCTCTGATTCCCCCTTTAAATTCTACATGCCACTTGTCTGATTTTGATTGGCTAGCATTATTAATTTTGCTTGTTTTGATCTCAGCCCTTATCTGAAGCTGATCTAACAGTCCAAATTCCACCTGAGTTGTATTTAATCCCTTAATCATCCAATAAACCCTAGCGAGTCATCATTAGCATAATTTTGATAAGTTTTTGAAGCTATGAAGAGAGAAAAATATAGAAAAATTCAAAAAGATATATAATTTTGGTGGAGATTCAAGAGGAGATTAGTACTACAATTCAAGAGATTGATTGTATTTCTTCTTCTACTTATTTCTTTATCAATTTTTATGTCTTTCTTTATGAAAAATATGAGCTTTATGAAAAACAATTATGTAGTTAATTTATTAATCTAGGGAACTTATAAACCCAATTTTTCACTATGTGATGATCTAATATTTTACCCTAATTATGCATTCAATTTAATTATATTATTAATCTAATTCATATGCTATTAATTGTTTGGTCAATGATAAGAGTCAAATTATTGCATTTTTGTTATGATTTAAATGTTGATATTTGTGTAAAAATTGTTTTTATTTGATTATTTAATCCACAAATATCATTTCACGGGAATTTCGTGTTTAAAGTGCAATTTCAGGTAAAATCATGATTTTGGAAATCCCACCGCCGGTGAGATGATTCTCGCCGACGGCGAAAATCTTACAGAGAGCACTGCGAAAATCTTCCCGAGAGCACGGATTTTGGCAGATGCAAATCTCGCCACCGGTGAGATTATTTCGCCCCCAGTGAGACACCTTTAGCCGTCGGCCAAATTCATCTCACCACCGGCTAGAATCAGAGGAACCAAAATTTTAATTTTTCCAGAAATCTCGTCGCGGCGAGAATAATGTCGCCGCTAGCGAGTTTCGTCCGAAAACACATTTTTTATGTTGTTTTGTTCCAAAATTGCCCCCAAAACCGTAGATCTATATATACCATAAGATGCAAAAAGAGGAGAACGGTAGAGAGGAGCAGATTTGAGCCATTTTTGGAGGAGAGAAGACAATTTTGGAGGAGAGAAGACAATTTTGGAGAGAAAGTTTGGAGAAGCTTGTAGGATTATCACCATTGTTGTTACCAAGTGTTCATCTTCAAGAGTTTTTGATCTCTTCTCCTTAGCTTTCATTTTCTGCATTTTATTCAGATTTGTTATTCATGGATTCAATTGAGATAATGTTTGTTCTTATTTCCGTTATGAACTAATTCATTTTTGCTAAGGCTATGATGTAGTTGAATCAAGAAAATCTGATTTCTTTTGTTATTGTTATATGAATTCATTGTTTTCAAGTTGAGTATTTATTTCCATGCTTAATGCTTTTAAATTTTTGGCCAAGATTTAGATGATTTGTTGCATTATATTGAGACCGAGAGGAGATGTGTAATGAATGCTTCTTGTTATAAATATCGTATGTTGAATGTGAGTGTGAGAACTAATGCATGACGTATGTGGTTATTCTAGAAATTCCATAAATCGTAATGTGCTTATTTGTGATTAAATCTTCATAGAAATATAGTTGGTTTTCATAGATAAGTAATTCTAATATAACTCGAGAGAGAGTATTAGGTAAATCTGGGTTTTTCAACCATCACTTTTAGCTTTGATTCTCATATAACATGACTTGAAATCAGATTGAATTGATTTAGCGAAATCAAATGCCTTAGCGTTTTTAATTATTTGTGAACAAAATTTAATTGTGTTATTTGCGTTTATTTTTAAGTTAATTTGCTTCTTAAATAATTTCAACAATTGGGTTTTCAAATAAAATTAGGATTAGTCAATTTTGGTACTTAGTAATGTCATTCCTTGTGGGTTCGATATCTGTACTTTTGTACACTTTATTACTTGAATGATTCGTACACTTGTGAAAATACGCATCAAGTTTTTGACACCATTGCTGGGGAATGGTTTGATTTTATTAATATCGATACTACCTAATCTTAGTTTTAATTTGTTGAGGGAGGTGGAAATCGTAATAGACAATCAGCTATGGATCCATCATTTGTTGAGGGAGGTGGAAATCGTAGAGCTTTGAGGGATTATGCTGCACCTAATGTTGCTAGAACTACTTCGGGTATAAGGAGGCCAACTATTCAAGCCAATAACTTTGAGATAAAACCATCCTTTATCCAAATGGTTCAATCAAATCAATTTGGGGGAATGTCAAAAGATGATCCAAATGCACATATTGCTTACTTTCTGGAGGTGTGTGATCTTTACAAGATAAATGGTGTGTCCGAAGATGCTGTAAGATTGAGGGTTTTTCCTTTTTCACTTCGGGATAAAGCCAAGGAGTGGCTAAACTTATTACCACCGGGATCAATTACAACATGGAATGAATTGGTTCAGAAATTCTTGTCCAAGTTCTTTCCTCCTGCTAAGACGGCAAAATTGAGGATTGAAATCACATCTTTTACATTGTACGACGAAGAATCATTGTATGAAGCTTGGGAAAGATTCAAAGAAATGTTGAGGAAGTGCCCACATCATGGTATACCGATTTGGCTACAAGTCTCTACATTTTATAATGGGTTGGTTTCAAACTATTAGGCAATGATTGATGCTGCAGCTGGAGGGTCTTTAATGGGAAAAACACTGGAGGATGCTCATGAGTTGTTAGAGATTATGGCAAAAAACAACAATTAGTGGCATTCAGAGTGGGTAATTGCAAAAAGACTAGCAGTAGTGCATGAAATTGATTCAGTGAATGCTTTGTCGACTCAAGTTGCTGTTCTTTCAAGAAAGATGGATTCTTTGTCATCCAAATTCGAATCCAAACCAACTGCACAATGTGATTTATGTGGTGCAAATCATGCTAGTATCGAGTGCCAAGTTGGAAATCTATTTGCTTCACCAAATGCTGAGCAAGAAAATTATGTTTCAAATTTCCAAAAACCTCAACATAACCTATATTCGAACACCTAAAATCTAGGTTGGAGAAATCATCCAAATTTTTCACAGGGAAATAACCAAGGGGGATTCAAACCGTCATCATCTTCCTACCAACCCCAAGAGAAGAAACAAACAGATTTGGAAGGAATTTTGGGAAAGTTCATTGCAGAGTCAAGAACAAATTTTAGAAATCAAGAGGCAAACAACAAGGACATCCAAAACCAACTAGGGTAGCTTTCATAGCATATTGCAGAAAGGTCTCAAGGATCGTTGCCTAGTGACACAATAAATCCCAAAGAGCATGCAAAGGCTATCACATTGAGAAGCGGTAGAGAAATTGAGAATCAGAGGAAATCGGATAAAAAGATGGAAGAATCTAAATAAAATCCATCAACATCCCAAGATGTTCAACCTTCCCCAAATGCGAAATATGAGTCTCCTATCCCATATTCTCAAAGATTGAATAAGAAAAAGCTTGATAATCAATTTGATAAATTTATGAAATTTTTTAAGAAATTGCATATTAACATTCCTTTTGTAGAGATGTTGGAACAAATGCCCAAGTATGCAAAATTCATGAAGGAAATTCTATCAAAGAAGAGGAGACTGGGAGATTATGAAACTATCATGCTAAATGAAGAGTGTAGTGCAGTTCTTCAAAGAAAAATGCCACAGAAATTGAAAGACATAGGGAGTTTTACTATACCTTGTACTATAGGAAGTTGCAATTTTGATAAAGTCCTATGTGATTTAGGAGCAAACATTAATTTGATGCCACTTTCTGTTTTCAGGAAACTAGGCTTGGGAGAAGTGAAGCCCACTTCAATATCTCTACAATTAGCGGATCGATCGGTGAAATATCCTCGAGGGGTAATTGAGGATGTTTTAATTAAAGTTGACAAATTTATTTTCCCTGTAGATTTCGTGGTGCTTGACATAGAGGAAGATAGAGAGGTACCGTTGATATTGGGGAGACCATTCCTTGCAACCGGAAGAACATTGATTGATGTTCAGCAAGGAAAGCTCATTCTATGGGTGCAAGATGAACAAATGACTTTTGATGTGTTTGAAGCAATGAAATTTTCAAGTGAGGTACATTCTTGTTTTCAAATTAACACTCTTGATAGGTTAATCTCGGAAACTTTTAAGGAGAGAACTCCATTGCTACCACTAGAAGATTGCCTTGTGAAATCTAAAACAATTGAGGAGGAAGATGAGGGAGTGAGACAATGTTCCGAATTACTGGCAGCACTTGATGAATATTTGTCTAGTGATGGAACATTCAAGGAGTTGGGAACAAATGAAACTCCAACCTCAGTGGTAAATAAGGAAGCCAACAAGATTGAGTCAAAGCCACTGCCATCCCATCTAAGGTATGCCTATCTTGAAGACTCTGAATCTTTTCCTGTTATTATTAACAATTCCTTGAATGATGAAGAGGAAAACAAGCTATTAGGAGTTCTTCGGACTCACAAAATGGAAATTGGATGGACAATGGCGGACATCAAAGGGCTTAGCAACTCTGTTTGCATGCATAAAATCTTGATGAATGAGGATTACAAGCCCACATTTCAGCCACAAAGGCCCTGAAACCCAACAATACAAGAAGGGGTCAAGGTTGAGGTGATTAAGCTTTTGGATGCCGGGGTAATTTATCCGATTTCAGATAGTGCTTGGGTAAGCCCAATTCATTGTGTACCAAAGAAAGGAGGAATCACAGTTGTAGAAAATGAAAACAATGAACTTATTCCAACAAGGACAGTGATTGGTAGAGAGTGTGTATTGATTATCAAAAGTTGAATGATGCCACCCGAAAAAAGCATTTTCCTTTGCCATTTATTGAGTAGATGTTGGAAAGATTGGCTAGACATGCTTATTATTATTTTCTTGATGGATATTTGGGGTACAACCAAATTGTAATTGCACCAGAGGTTCAAGAGAAGACAACATTTGCATGCCCTTATGGTACTTTTGCATACAGAAGGATGTCATTCGGTTTATGTAATGCACCTGCAACTTTCCAAAGATACATGATAGTGATTTTCTCTGATATGGTCGAAAAGTTTATTGAGGTTTTTATGGATGATTTTTCTGTTTTTGGCCATTCTTTTGATAATTGCTTGCATAATATCTCTTTAGTCTTGCAGCATTGTAAAGACACAAATTTAGTGCTAAATTGGGAGAAATGTCACTTCATGGTTCAAGAAGGAATTGTTCTTGGCCATCAGATTTCAACAAAGGGAATAGAAGTGGACCGTGCAAAGGTGGAAGTGATCGAAAAATTACCACCTCCAACAACTGTAAAGGGCGTTAGAAGTTTCTTGGGACATGTTGGGTTTTATAGAAGATTTTTCAAAAATAAAGAAACCTCTTTGTAGTTTGTTAGTTAAAAATGCACAATTTGATTTTTCTCTTGATTGTTTGCAAGCTTTTAACCTTTTGAAGGAGAAGCTCACTTCAGCCACTACAATTTGTGCACCGGATTGGAGTCTTCCATTTGAGGTAATGTGTGATGCTAGTGACTATGCTATAGGTGATGTTTTGGGCCAAAGGAAGAATAAGTTGCTACATGTGATTTATTATGCAAGCAGGACATTGACAGATGCACAACTTAATTATGCGACAATTGAGAAAGAGCTTGTGGTAGTAGTGTTTGCATTTGATAAGTTTAGATCTTATTTAATTGGGTCTAAAATCATTGTTTATACTGATCATTCTGCTCTTAAGTATTTGCTAGCCAAGAAAGATGCCAAACTGCGATTACTAAGATGGATTCTTCTCTTGCAAGAATTTGACTTAGAAATTCGGGACAAAAAAGGGGACCGAAAATTTGGTTGCTGACCATTTGTCCAGGTTGGAGGAAGATTACCTAGAGGTTGAAGAACAAATTAATGAAACATTTCCTGATGAGCAATTGCTTGCTATCCGAACGGCTCCATGGTTTGCTGATTATGCAAATTATTTGGTCAAGAAAATTTTACCTCCTGACATGTCTTATCAACAAAAAAAGGAAATTCTTTTCTGATTTGAAACATTATTTTTGGGATGAACCTTACTTGTATAAACATTGTGCAAATCAAATTATTAAAAGATGTGTGCCAGAGGAAGAAATGGAAAGCATTCTTCGTCATTGCCATTCGAAGGAAGTTGGAGGACATTTTGGTGGAACAAAAACTGCAGCAAAAATTTTGCAATCTGGATTCTATTGGCCTTCATTATTTAAAGATGCTTTCAAGTTTGTTTCAATGTGTGATGATTGCCAAAGGAGCGGAAATATTTCACGGAGACATGAAATACCCTTAAATAATATTTTGATAATTGATTTATTTGATGTTTGGGGTATTGATTTTATGGGGCCTTTTCCTTCATCTCATTCTAATAAATACATTCTTGTTGGTGTAGATTATGTCTCTAAATGGGTGGAAGCAGTTGCCTTGCCTACCAATGATGCTAGGGTTGTGATCAATTTTCTCAAGAAGAACATATTTTCCAGATTTGGCACACCTAGAGCAATTATAAGTGGTGGAGGTAAGCATTTTTGCAATAACCAATTTGAGGCTTTGTTGTAGAAATATGGAGTAACACACCGGATAGCAACACCTTACCATCCTCAAACTAATGGACAAGTTGAAGTCTCAAACCGAGAGTTGAAGAGGATCCTTGAAAAGATCGTAAATAACTCATGTAAGGATTGGTCAAGGAAACTAGATGATGCACTTTGGGCCTATAAGACAGCTTTCAAGACACCTATCAGCATGTCTCCATACCGATTGGTGTATGGAAAAGCTTGTCATCTTCCAGTTGAATTGGAACATCGGGCATATTGGGCAATTAAAATTCTGAATTTTGATCTTAAGGCAGCAGGTGAAAAAAGGGTGTTGCAATTGAATGAGATGGATGAAATAGGGAATGATGCTTATGAGAATGCCCGAATATACAAGGACAAGACGAAGGTTTGGCATGATAAGCACATTTTGAGGCGAAACTTTGAGGTGGGACAAAAAGTGCTACTTTATAATTCCCGTCTCAGACTTTTTTCGGGAAAGCTAAAATCTCGTTGGTCAGGGCCTTTTCTAGTAACCAAGGTGTTCCCTTATGGAGCAGTTGAGATCAGTCATGCAACAAAGGGAACGTTCAAAGTGAATGGACAACGGTTGAAGCCATATTTTGATGGAGAATTCAGCAAGCAGAAAGATTCTCTAGAGTTAAAACAACAGTAGTAAAGAATGACAGAAAGTCTAGCTAATGACTATAACTTAAAGCGCTTAATGGGAGGTAACCCATCAGATTTGTTTTCTCATCTTTTATCTCATTTTATTTTAGCGATTTTAAGATTTTAAATTTTAGCTTAAATTTTAAGTTTTGGTCAATTATTAGTTAGATTTTAAATTCTGCACTTCATTTTATGATAATTTTATTTTTAATTAAATTTTCTTATTTTATTTGTCTTACAGGTAAAAAAAAATTCTTTCGTACATTGAGGACAATGTAAGGTTTTGGTTGGGGGTGCGGTAAGTAGTAAATCTTTTCTTTGCTTCATTTTTAGTAGTTTTGTTTGTGTGTTTATTTGTGTTTAATTTTGATTTTCCATTTATTTTTCTGCATTTTGATTTAATTTCTTTTATTTTATTATTGTCGGTAAACGATAAATCTTTTCTTCGCTTCATTTTTAGTAGTTTTGTTTGTATGTTTATTTGTGTTTAATTTTTATTTTCCATTTATTTTTCTGCATTTTGATTTAATTTCTTTTATTTGATTATTGTCTTATTTTTATTTTTTATGTTTTATTTTATTTTTTCTCATTTGCATTTTTACTTGTTTTAATTTGCACGTTGATGATAATAGTGTGATTGTAATAACAAGTAGCTTTTAGAAGACATTAAATTTTGCTTCGGTTTAAAGATAATTTCAAATGTTGATTTTACCTAGTTGGCGACTCTTTTGGTATATGGTACGATTTGGTTGATTAGTCTAAATGCTTAGAGAAGTCTTATGTGCGAATTTTTCATGGACATTTTTGTGATCTCAACAAACTCTAGAACTCATTTGAAAACCTCTTGAGGCGAAATAATTTGGAATTGCACTGTTTAGGATATGATGTAGGCCATTTTTGGATCGATTGTGTCATTTTAAGCCTACCTTGTTATCCTTATATCACTAGTTACCTCTTTGAGCCTATTTAAATATATTGTTAGCCTTACTTTTCTTTCTGTTTGCCTTCTATAACTGTTGTCTCTTTTGGAGAAGATAAAACATGCAAGTATATACGGTCACAAGTAATAAAATTGGATAAGTAAAGTATCGTTCCCACGGAGATTTGTTACTATAGTTTGTTGAGTACTAAAATTATTTCTCTTTGATTTTATCCAAAACAACCGTTGATTTAGAAAAAGAAAAGAGTTAACAAAATAAAAGAAATCTAGGATTGCAATTTTTCACCAAATTAATCCACTCTTATCATATTATTTTCTTTTGATTTATATTTTTTAGTACATTTAATTTGTCAACCGAAAACTTCTATTTTTATTTATACATCTCTTCCGAACTCCGTATAAACACACCACGTTAAATTAATTCACTATATTTCTATGAGAATTAAATTCACCAAGATTCATTACGTTCTAAGTTTTCAAATGGCCACACATACAATTAGGGTATATTCCTATCCTTCATCATACATGTCATTCTATCTACGAGCAATATACACACAAATGCCTCTTCCAAGTTTATTTATGTGTCACGGATCGTTTTGATAAAATTCGTAAATAATCAAAAAGCATTAAGCACAAAATAGAATGAACAAATCAAACGTCTTATAAATCTATCAAAAATAATTAAAATCAAAGCTTCAAAAATAATTAAAATCAAAGCTTCAAAAATTTAGATCAAATGTAACCCTAGAAAAATTAAATTACTTCATAAATTAAAAATAAAAATTACATTACATACAGAAAAATTAGATGAAGAAGAAATAAAATTAAAACATCTTGTATCATTAATATTTGGCACATGCAGAACACAACAGAAGCCAAAAATGACTTCTGCGTGTTCCACAGCCAACCCACAAACACCACAAAAATAACAAACTCTAAGCTCTCCAAAAAAAACCTAAACTTACAAAAACTTTTTAACTCAATCATAATATCACCTATTTATAGCTCCAAAAATACAACCAAAAAATATATTTTTTTTAGACATGCGGAAAGACATTTTTTTATCGAAAAATAAAAACACGTGGGGGACAAACGATTACAACAAAAATATTATTTTAAACTGAGTGGGAGACAACGCTGCGCATTTCTGATTTTGTTTTCAATACACGCTGCCACGTGTTGCGATCTGATTTGTTGAAAAATATAGTGGGACACGTGGCAGCATTCAATTGGTGAGAGGAACCAGGTACATGTAATTGCGCTGCACGAAAGCATAGCGCGCGGGGACATGTGGCAGACAACGGCGCGCCTAGAAACATGCGCTGTTTCCGTGCGTTCTGGTTTACTAAATGCATGCCACATGTCGTCATGTTATTCGCTGGAAGATTTGGGAGACACGTGGCTTCTTCTTATTCTTTTAAACTCGAGGGTGCACGCCGCTTGGATGTCCCGCGTCGCATAGGATTTTAGACAAGCGGTTCGGTGCGCGATAGCTTGGTTCCACTCACTTCAATCTGGACCATTCAACCGATCCAACGGTGAGCGATGTGCCTCGGGGGAAATTCTGCGCAGTCGACATGTGGGTCCCACTCTACAAGCCAGCCTGCGCGGTAGGTGGGCCCCACTCGGTGCCGAGCTGCGTGCAAGAAATATACTGGGCACGCCCTTTTGTCTTGTTTGGAATACACTCGCCAAATCTGGACCGTTGATTGAATGATCGAACGGTGGATGATGGGCGTCGTGATTGGTACGAGTGGCATTCTCCTCTTGCGCAGAAAATTCAATTTCCTTAAGCACTCATTTATTTGAAATTAGATTTTTGACATTTATAAATTGCAATTAAGCACTTATTTATTTGAAATTAGATTTTTGGACAAAAATTTGCAATTAAGTACATTTTCGATACAAATTATTTAATTTTCTTAAAAATGCATTTCTTAACATATTAAAGGTGAATATTAATTTATTTAACTAAAATTAACCAAAAATGTAAAGAACATAGCAATTATAATTAATAAAATAGATGAAAATAACTATATAAAATACAGTTATCAATAACCTACCTTTTATTGAGCCAAATATATATATATATAATTCCTACCTTATTTGTTAAGAGCACTTAATTTGGAACACAAACTTTTCAAGAGCAATTGGAGAAATCTTCCACATATATTGGAAGAAATTGGTTTGGGGTTATGTCTTTTCAAGAGCAATTGGAGTAAGGATGAAAAAAAAAATCTTCCACATATATTGGAAGAAATTGGTTGGCTTTTCAAGAACAATTGGAGAATTCTTCCACATATATTGGAAGAAATTGGTTGGGGGTTATGTCTTTTCAAGAGCAATTGGAGTAAGGATGGAATTAAAAAAAAATCTTCCACATGTATTGGAAGAAATTGGTTGGGGGTTATGTCTAAAAAAAAGGGCCTTCACATTCTAGTAAATAAAAGAGTGTTAGTGATGGATGTACTGAGGTGAAAGATTGAGGAAGAATTTTGTTTATCTTTGGAAAAATGGGTTATGATCGGAAGAAACAATTTGGGTTAAATGGTGTTACTCTTTTACTTAATTGGTTCTATTTAATCTAATAAGTGCCCTTATTTATATTTTGACACTTCCCGTTCTTTCTTAACCAAATACCTAAGCCTAACATTACAAGCCTCATAAAGTCCTATTGATCCGAAGTGGTGTATTTTCCTTCATTAGTGGAGAGAGGTTTGCAAAGTGAGCCTATGGAGTTTGAGATTTCACCTTTTTGTTTGTGGATGTTGTGCATAATATTATCCGGGCATTATGGCTATTGGTTTGTGGTTTGATGGATGTTTAAGAGTCAATAACAAAAGTGAAATTGGCATTTGAGATTTCTTAAAGCTTAAGTGACATTTAATTATTCTATGTGTTGTGTGTTATTTACAATTTTTGAGACATTTGTGCAAATTAATTGTTGTGTGATTTTATTGTTTTGAGTTAGGATAGTTATAGGTAAGATGTTTGTGGGTATCATCACTGGAAGTCCTCACGAGACTACAACTTGTCCTACTAGGGCCGCCTACTGGTTTAAAGGCTTATTGCATATGCTTAATGAAATTTTGTAAATAGAATAAGTTTTCTTTGAATTATTCTTTTAATGTCTCTTTTGAATTTATTCATAGATCGCTTTTCTTGCTAGAGACTAGCAAGAAACTGGTTGGGGGTTGTTGATAAGAGTCAAATTATTGCATTTTTGTTATGACTTAATTGTTGATATTTGTGTGAAAATTGGGTTTATTTGATTATTTAATCCACAAATGTCATTTCATGGGTATTTCATGTTTAAAGTACAATTTCAAGTAAAATCATGATTTTGGAGAAGTTTGGGACAAATTTCAATGATCGGGATTGAGTGAAAATAAAAAGAAAACAAAGTTTCAAAGTTTGGAAATCCCGCCGCCGGCGAGATGATTCTCGCCGCCGACAAAAATCTTACAGAGAGCACGGCGAAAATCTTCCCGAGAGCACAGATTTTGGCATATGCAAATCTCGCCACTGGCGAGACACCTTTAGTTGCCGGCCAAATTCATCTCACCACCGGCCAGAATTAGAGGAACCAAAATTTTAATTTTTCTAGAAATCTCGTCGCGGCGAGAATAATGTCGCCACCGGCGAGTTTCGTCCTAAAACACATTTTTTATGTTGTTTTGTTCCAAAATTGCCCCCAAAACCCTAGATCTATATATACCATAAGATGGAGAAAGAGGAGAACGGTAGAGAGGAGTAGATTTGAGCCATTTTTGGAAGAGAGAAGACAATTTTGGAGAGAAAGTTTGGATAAGCTTGAAGGATTATCACCACTGTTGTTACCAAGTGTTCATCTTCAAGAGTTTTTCATCTCTTCTCCTTAGCTTTCATTTTTTGCATTTTATTCAGATTTGTTATTCATGGATTCAATTGAGATAATGTTTTTTCTTATTTCCGTTATGAACTAATTCATTTTTGCTAAGGTTATGATGTAGTTGAATCAAGAAAATCTGATTTCTTTTGTTATTGTTATATGAGTTCATTGTTTTCAAGTTGAGTATTTATTTCCATGCTTAATGCTTTTAAATTTCTGGCCAAGATTTAGATGATTTGTTGCATTATATTGAGACCGAGAGGAGATGTGTAATGAATGCTTCTTGTTATAAATATCGTATGTTGAATGCGAGTGTGAGAACTAATGCATGACGTATGTGGTTATTCTAGAAATTCTATAAATCGTAATGTGCTTGTTTGTGATTAAATCTTCATAGAAATATAGTTGGTTTTCATAGATAAGTAATTCTAATATAACTCGAGAGAGAGTATTAGGTAAATTTGGGGTTTTCAACCATCACTTTTAGCTTTGATTTGAAATCGGATTGAATTGATTTAGTGAAATCAAATGCCTTAGTGTTTTTAATTATTTGTGAACAACATTTAATTGTGTTATTTGTGTTTATTTTTAAGTTAATTTGCTTCTTAAACAATTTCAACAATTGAGTTTTCAAATAAAATTAGGATTAGTCAATTTCGGTACTTAGTAATGCCATTCCTTGTGGGTTTGATATCCGTACTTTTGTACACTTTATTACTTGAACGATTCGTACACTTGCGAAAATACGCATAAGTCAACAATTTATCTATAGAGATAATTAAATAGATTTGAGAGACTTATTTAATTGTTTGTCTTGAATAAATAACATGTATAGTTTCTAGGTAGAGATGTACGATTCTTATGTATGTGATCCATAATTGATGAACTTAATGAGTAATATACAATTTAATTAATTGACATAAAAGTGTGATTAAATTAATTACTATATGATGTGTAGTTTACTTAAGAGAGGAATACATGTTAAGTTAGATTCAATTGATCATGTAATTTATTGATAATTATATTGAGGGGATTTTAGTGATTCACATGTTTAGAAAATTGGGAGATTAAGTATTCCTAAATATTTTCTCATACATCTTCTTAGTTTTCAAATATGATTTAATTAATTATAATTATTTACTTTTAATTATTTTAATTTTTCTTTCTTAAAATATAAAAATACAAAAAAAATTGATTTTTATTTTTTTATTTTAAAAATTAGTTTTCAATAACATAATTTTCATGAAAATGACATTTTCTTATCATTATATTACTCGTTGTGATACGTATATTTGCATATTCATTACACACAATATGTGTGTTTGATAAGCTCTTGAGACAATGATTGTTCATGTTTATAAATGAGTATTTATGGATCTTAGATTCTCTACCATTGGTAAAGCTCTTTTTATCTGTTGGAGAGATGAAGTTAAATTACTCGTTGCTTATCTTCTAATCAAGAGTTGATTTCTAGGAGGGTGTGTCAATCATTCTTTAGAGCTTCACAGTTAAGCGTGCTTAACTTGAAGAAATTCAAGTATGGGTGACCCTATTGGAAAATGTCTTCAATTACAATTTTTACAGCAACTTTATATTCTGGATGCAATGTTGGTCACATCTCTGTAGTCGCAACAATAGGTTACTTCTAGTTTAGTATGTCTTGGGTTGCGACGACTATGAATTTTCATCCAAAGGAAATGATTCTAAATGACACTACTTGGGAAGTAGCATATGTGTCTTATCAATTATGGTCTGGATCCACAATCACTTGATATAGTCTAGATCCACGGTTATCAAGTGTGACTTCGATCCATACTTTTGGAAGATGACAAGCTAGGAGATGAAATCTGAAAGGTAGCTTGTCGAATTAGCCCAACCTAGAAGGTAGTAATTCATCAAGTCCAACAGGGCCTAAGTTGTGACATCCTGAATTATGAGGTGACCTAGATGGAAGCTTGTCTAAGTAGCCTGGCCTAGAAGATAACAATCCATCAAGTTTGGTATGGCCTAAGTGGAAACATCCTAGACTATGCAGCTTGAAAAATGGAATTATAAAAAGCACAACCTTAGAGGTAGCATTTTAGATAGTATAGCCTCTTGGGGTGTGACTTATCCTGCTAAGACCTAATCTTTTTTCATGTGTAAATCTCTACTTTCTTAGAGTGATACTTGTTTAACAATTGAAGTTATGGGCATCTACCTATGGATCAACAATATTGTCGACATGGCTATACTTACTTGATTATGTTGGTTGTCTAGCCTTGGGATGGTTCCTTAAGATGAGCTAGGAAAATCTAATTTGAACTACACATGCATGTACAAATAACGATCATTAGGAGATGTTTGATATCTTTGCTTTATAAAGTTGTAGAAGCTTAATGCTAGTTGTTGTTTGATAAATTAGGCTGGTCTCCTTGACATGTCTACTTGGATGCTCTATTTGGCTACTCTTCCTAAGAGGCTAGTCTACTTAACAAATTTTCTTGGTTGGCTTACTTAGTTGACTACCTCATTGTAGTGCATGCTAAATTACATCTTGCCTATTCTGGATGGCTTCTACTTTTACGGAGGGAGGCTGATCAAGCTCTCTCGTGCTAGCTTTATATGGTTCCTATTCTGAAAAGATGAGAAGTATGGTCTCTTTGGTTGGCTTAGTGATTAGACTATGATGTAGCCTATGATCTAGCTCTTATTCAAATGATCTTGATATTTTCTCATCGGGAGTCTATTACTTGATTTGGATATTATATGAATAGGGTAGCAATCCAGAATCAAGGTAATTAAGCTCTTTCTATATGGTTTCATTCTTTTGGAGCACATTGAGGGCAGGATGCGAGTCCTCATTATTAACCAGGTCATGGACCTGTTAAGAGGGCGAGATGTGACCAGGAATATGTTAGGAGTTCATTATAGTGATTCGAAAGATTAAACACGTTGTTTGGAGAAAATTGAATGAAGAACACGATGAAGGCAAAGAATACTATGAATGTTCTTGAGTTTTCACTAACTCAATTAGTTGAACACCAAATTTCTGTCCCACAAACGACGTTAGATGTTCAAGCCAATTCTGTTAAGGCATATTTATAGACATGTAGACTTGTAAATCACTAAAAAACCATGTCAGAAGGGACGATACTAGCGGGTGTCTTATCCATTTCAATGCTTAAGTCAATTTATGATAAAAAAGCTAAGGTTAGAGAAAGTTTAAGAACGAGTGAGTGGTGAACTCATGTGCTTATACGTCAACTTATGTGTACTTTTTCTTTTTATGATGACCTATTTAAAGGTTTTGGTGAATGTCATAATCATAAATAATAAATATCAATAAATTAATATTTAAATATTAAATTTATTAATATATAATTATTTATAATATTAACGACCTTACAAAAATTTGAATTGTGTTATTAATATCTATTTTTGAATTTAAATAATAAAAGATATATCTAATTATGCACTGACTATACTCATTTCACTTTCCAAAGTCAACGTGGACCAATCAAATGAAGCCATGTATATCTAGTGATTTTCTTATCCAACATAAGCTTCTTAGCTATATTGGTTACTTCTAGCACGATAGGTAGTCTAGTTAAGTACCCTCTCATTTTATTTTATTCCTTAGTTAGAATTTGAGAAAAGCTCAGCCTAATAGGCTTCCCCAATCCATTTCTGGTTTGTGACCTTCTAAATGTTGGGTCCGAAAAATAATGATATATCATGTAGAACTTAGAAATTAGATAAGATTATTCTCATATCTCAAATGTTGGGTTCAGTGCACATTATGTGAGATTGAGTGATAGTTTATTTTGTGAAAGGATGAGAGAGATATTTGAAAAAAAATCTAAAAAAATCAAATATTGTTGAAGATGAAGGTTTTGTGATGAAAACATAAGGATGATACATGACTTTGGTAAGAAAACCTTAAGGTTTTTGTCTCAAATCAATACTTAACAAAATTTATAACTACTTTAATGCTTTAAGAAATGGCGAGTTGAAGATTGAGATTTGGATTACTCGTAGGAAATAGTTTTAAAGACCAATTTCTCTTTTATTTTTCTCTCATGTGCTTGTCACATGTTAAAATTTTCAATTAACTTATTTAGACCACTATTAAATAAAAGGATTTATAGTGTATTGTTATGAAAATATGAGTTAACATATATATCTTTTCTTGAATATCAATACTACTAAAGTATTGAATCTTAAAAATATCAATTATTTAAAGATGGGTGACCAGATAGGTCCACTAACTTTTTGAAATTAATCACTTGGTCTAGTTGCCCTTTTAATAACAATTTAGTCCACTTTTTATTAACAATAATTTTATTTAATAGTAATAGTGCTGATAAAATAGATATTTTATATACTTTTATTGTATTATTAATAAAAATTATTGTGAAATTATATAATGTAAAAATAAATATAAGTATCTTAAACCGGAGAAGATCTATAACATGTATGCCTCTATTACTATCGATCGTTGATCTCGTCTCTACTTCTAACACATTTTTTTTATAAAAATAAAAATAAAAATGACTATTTTAGTATGTATATGTATTTGTTGCACCTTAGGCTTTAGAGGTTTGCATATATGGATTGGTTTGGATTTTGACTAAAATAAAAACCAAGCCAATATGATCAATTCTTGAAAAATGATAACCAACCTAAATCAATAAATTTGAAAAACCAATCCAACCCAAACTAATTTTATTGGTTTGATTTTAGTTGGATCAAGGAAATTTTCTTCATTTTTGCTAATGTATTTTTTTATTAATATTTTTTTAATTATTGTATTATAATTTTTAATGTTAATTTTATTAAAATTCTTAAATTTAAATATTTAGATTTCAATCAATTACCTAATATCATTATTCATATCAATCATAAAAAACAATTAAGATTTAAAAGTAAGGTAAGTATGCAATAATAAATAATGACTTACATGATAAAATTCATTAATTTTCACATCCAAGCTATCCATAATGTTGTTCATGTATTCAAACTCTAATAGTAAAAATATGAAAAATAATGTAGTTATAAATTATAATGGATAAATAATTAAATAATATAAAATTATCATTTTACATAGATAAGAAGGAAAATAAGAGAGAGTACCTAATTTAAAAGTTCTTACATGGATTTCGCTTAAATTTTCAAACTATAAGGTAAAAATGGGTAAAACTAAAAGACAAAATCTAATTCTCTTAGATTGAATCACTAAATTTGGTAGTTGTAGTATACAAATATGCAAAAATTCAACTAAAGTATTTGCATTATTCCAATCTTCTAGTAGGATGACTCTACAATGTGGTCATCAAAATGATCAAGAAACTCATCACCATAGACATGCAATCAGTCAAATGCTTTTTGAAATTTATAAGTGGTCTTCAATATAAGGTATGTAGAATTCGACCTTGCTTGGATATCCAAGGAAATAAATACTTTGGTTTCAATTTCTTCACATTTCACACACTTTTTGAATTTTTGTAATCTTAAAGAGAAATATCTAACATACTTGACCACATTGCGAATACTTTTAATTGACATATTAACATATTTTAAACCATCCATCACTATTAAATTCAAGATGTGTGCACAACATCTTACATGTAAAAACTCACCATCCAAAATTAACCCACTTTAAGTCTTCCATCTCTTTTCCAAATTTTCAAGTGGCATTTGAACTAGTATTGTCAATAATCATAGTAAAAACACCTCCAATACCCTAATCATATGCTAAAGCATCAATGCACTTTGCAAGTTTGATCGCCACACAAATTATGTGTGCAATAAATACGCAAGTATACGTATCGTAACAAGTAATATAATGATAAATAAAGATCGTTTCCATGGAGATTATTTGTTTTAGAAACTAATTTTTAAAACTAAAAATAATAAAAATCAATTTTTTGGTATTTTTATATCTTAAGAAAGCAAAATTAAAATAATTAAAAGTAGATAGCAATAATTAATTAAATCAGATTTTGTGACTAAAAAGATATATGAGAAAATATCTAGGAATACTTAATCCCCCAATTTTCTAAACATGCGAATCACTAAAATCCCCCCAATATAATATCAATTAATTACATGATCAATTAAATCTAACCTAGCATGTATTCCTCTCTCAAGTAAACTACACACCATATAGTAATTAATTTAATCACACTCTCATGCTAATTAAATTGCATACTACTCATTAAGTTCATCAATTATGGATCACATACATAAGAATCTTACATCTCTGCCTAGAAACTATGCATGTTATTTAATCAAGACAAACAATTAAATAATTTTCTCAAATCTATTTAATTGCCTCTATAGATAAATTGTTGGCCAAACAATTAATAGCATAAAAATCAGATTAAATAATATAATTAAATTAATATTATAATTGAGAAAAAAATATTAGATCATCACATGGTGAAAATTGGGTCTATAAGATCCCTAGATTAATAAATTAATTACATATAATTGTGTTCATAAAGCTCATATTTTTCATAAAAGAAGACATAAAATTAATAAAGAAAAGAGTAAAAAAAGAAATACAATCAATCTCTTGAATTGTATAATTAATTTCCTCTTGAATCTCCACCAAAATTGTGTCGTTTCTTAAATTTTTCTGTATTTCTCTCTCTAAAAACTGACCAAAATTATGCTAATGGAGACAAATTAGGGTTTATGGAATGATTAGGGGCTTAAATAAAGCTCATGTATGATTTGGATCATCCAATCAGCTTCAAATCAAGGGCTACGATCAAAACAAGCAAAATTGACAGATTTAGCCAATCACAGCGTGACACGTGGCATTAGAAGTTTATTGGGCGAATCAGAGAGAGACGCGTGGCAGGGGAGACCGGTCAAATTCAACCTTCGCTGAGTCAGCACCACGTGGCACGACGTGATTCATGGGAACGGATGGCGTGGCGCACGGGTGGAATGCTATGAGCAATAGCGTGATGACACGTGTCATAGCATGTTGATTAATTTTCGAACTCGGATTGAACGTCGTGCTGACACATGGCATGTGTTTCTCCTCCTTACATGCCACGCAACGTGATTTGCTCTCTGTGCTTGCGTGGTGTCCACGTGGCTTGCTCAGTCAGCACCTATGCTTGCATGGTATGCCACGTGGTAGCTTCTGATTGGTTATGCTTTAAAAATTCATAAAAAATCCAAAAAATTCCAAAAATTATATTTTCACCCCTTTTCACTAAAAAGTTTATATTTTAATGTTTTTAAGCACAAAAATACTATTTATTAAATAAAATAAGTAAATATTAAGTAAAAAAATGCGCTAATGACTCTATTTTCATAGAGTCATCAAAGTTGATCCCCTTTGTGGCTAAAAACTGGGTTAAAGTATATAATCCTTTTTTGTAGTTTCTAATCATCATCTACATAATAAGCAATTATGCATATTTAGTTGATATTTTGGAAAGAAGTCTACAAATTAGCAATGATAGAAACCTTTTGCTTAGAGCATGATAAAAGCTTTTTTAATGATGAATTTTCCTCTAAGAAAATCTCATAAACATCTTGAGTAAATGTAATATGAGATGATATTTGAAATTTAGGCATACCACTTCACATAACTGTTTAAAACCAATGCCTTCAACAAAATCACATGAAAGTTCATCCATAATACTCATCTGAGCTAGAGTTTTTTTAACTGTTTTTTAATCAAAACTCCAAGCAGTTAGTTTGCTACTAGTACAATCTTTATCAAATTGAAAATTTAAAGTTTTATGCTTCTTAGTATCATTGTCTTTTTTGTAATTGGGACAACCTCAAATGTTTCCGATAATTTGAACTCTCATTCTTCTTAATATTAGTGCAATACTCTTTCTTACAATAATTGCAAGAACTCCTTGCATGTTTGGAATCAAGAAGTGTGAAGTGTTTCCATATATCAAATGACGGCCTTCTAGGCTTATTCTTTTGTAATATTTTTGCTAGCCGTTTTGGTGGTAAATTACTATCAATAGGTTTGGTTGAGTTTGTAGTAATATCTCTTGAGCAAGCGATCGTGATGCATCATCTTGGTTAGGTATGATCTCAATATTCATTGGAGTAGCAATATAATCCATAATGTCCTTTATCAAGAAAATATATTACTCATAAATAAAGAAATAATTGATTAACATGCATCAAATTAAATTATTATAGCAATTAAAACAAAGCATGGAGACAAAAGAAAGAAACAAGAGTTATGTGAAAGCAAAAAAATGAAAACCAAATTAAGTCTACTTGAAAACGAAGTTACAACAAGTAGAATATATGACCAATTCTTGATAGTATTATTTTCATATATCGAGTTATATAATTTTGACAATTGAATTTAACTTTGACATATCACATAAAACAAGCACTACATATTGCATGTACTTCATCTTCAAACCAATAAAAACTCAACTCTCTTAGCACATTATGGTTTTCATCAAGTTTTTTTTTTTTTTGCTTTTTGCACATAAATTTAAACAGAAAATATAGAATCATGTTATTGATAACTAAAGTCTTGGACAAAACAAAAATAAGAATAATAAAAAGGTGAAATATTTTTTTTCTCTTCTATTTATAAATAAACTAAAGTTAATTCTACTTATCTTTTTCAAGAAATACCATATTAAATAGTAGTTATACATTCCGTTTAGACCAATGGGAGATAGAAAAAAAAAGTAAATTATAGGGATTTATACCTTTAAATAAAAAATGATACACATGTGTCATACACTCTAAATAGATTTTTTTTAGTATGAAAAAGATTATAAAATATAATTACTCTGCAAACATTACAAAGCATCATTTTATGTACACGATTTTGACATTATTGGAAATAACACCTTCCACAAACTAAGGAGAATTAATGAGGCTATCGTCGAGTCTTGTGGCCGTAGGTTAGAACTGAGGAGGATGTCGTTGTTGGAATGGAACAACTCATGGGTGAGAAAACTAAAAACTAAAAGAAGAAAATAATAGAGTAAAGAGGTAGGGTGAAAGAAACTAAAACCTAAATAGATAAAAGTTAAAAAAATTATTTATATTTTTAGTCTATGTAAAGAAATGGAACCAAATCAATCCAATATTAATCAATTTTATAAAAAGAATAATCAACCAAAATTAATAAAATCTTAAAACCAAAAATATTGAATTAAATTGATTTGAGTATATTGAGTTGAGTTAGTATGTATTTTGGGCATCTTATTAGGTTTATATTATTATATCACTATATAACAATATTACTATATCATTAATTAAATTTTATTTTAACATAAAAATAAATAAATTTATAATACTTAAGTCATACTAGATGGTGTAAGATGTTACAAACGATTTTATTATTATTATTAGAATAAAGATTTTATTACTATTAAATCTTAAAGATTATTACAAAAATATTATAATTTTTTTATTTTTTATTTTTATACTATTAAATTTTATTAATATATAAAAATATTATTAATTTTTTTTTGTTATTTTTATACTATTAAACTTTATAAATATTATAAAAATACCATCGACATCAATCGTAAGTTAATAATAAGTTATACACGCATTAATTATATATTTTTAAATCATTTACATCATTTAATGTATGAAAATAACAAAAAAAATTAGATGATATTTTATGACATTTACAAATTTTAATGGTATAAAAGTTATGAAAATATCAATAAAATATCAGTTAATAATATAAATGTTGTCATGATATTGTTGGTAAAATGTCAAATATAAAATGTTATTTATGATTATTTATTTTAAATATTTTAACTAAATATATATAACTTTTTAAGATAAATATTATATATATTGAATAAAAAATTAATTTAAATATAAATAATTAATTATCGTGATATTTTTTAAAATATTATATTAATCAATTATTTTTCTCCATTTTTTTCCAAAGCTATTATCGATATCGATTATATCTTTATATATCCGTAAAATTTGAGTCTACGCATTTTCACCAGAAAACTTTAGCTTCGACTATACGCTCCTAATACTCAAAACGGTCACTATTTCCTAGGCGCGTACTAGATTGGGATTGTATTCGATATAGATTAGGTCCCACACGCTCACCGCTAAACAGCTGTTTCTTGAATATAATATGGCCCCGATTTACCCTGTTTCAATTTTCTTGAAACTACTTTGTCTTGTTCTTGTTTGTTCAATACTGTATTTTCAATATTGCCCGTTAAACAATCAAAGGCAAAAATGTTGTAAATGCTAGGCACAGACTTGAAGACCAAGTACTGGACCCATCTTGAATTTTTAAGTATCAAGTAGTGTAGGTGTTACTAAAATCTGATGAAGCTCTGTTGTAGCTTTCACACTATTGCACCCGTGCAGTAAAGCCACAGCAGCCTAGACACATTTGGTACATATTTTCTAATTTATATTACCAAACTCAAAGAAATGATGTATGCCCTCACTTACAAGTCACAAGGAGTCTTTTATGGAACGGTAGTGTAGGTTTAGCCAAAAGATTTTGCCCAAATGTGTTTGTATGTATTTGCCAATTACCCTATTCTTGTTTCTTCCAAACCCAAAAGGGAAAAAAAAAAAGAAAAGGAAAAGGAAAGTAGCTTAGTAACCAAAACTTGGACCCCTGGTCTGCTATAACCATGTGGCATCACTTGTATCACCAAATGAATATTTTAGGTGATTGTTTATTGAAAAAGATTGTCTTATTTTCTCCATTTGATTATACGGCATAGAAGGTGTTTGAAGAAAGACTTGGCTTGAAAATGAGGATCTGTATGGAATTGCAAGGTGGAATAAAGTATAAAAATTGCATGTTTAATGCATAAGTCAAAGGAGAACAAAGAAAACATGGAAATGAGAGAAATAAGAAAGAGAAAAAGACAAACTTGTTTGTCAATTTGAGCCAAATAAGCACACTATGTTTATAGAAGGGGATATTGACATCATGAAAGAGGACATTAACAAATGGTTTCTGGGTTAAGGGGTTAAGTGCTTTACACTAATGTTATAATGCTGCCAGCTTCCATTTGCTCTTTTCATAGAATACACTCTTTATAATTTTGATTCGGTAGCCTTCTTGGTGAGTCTATAAAGGAATGACCACAGTAGCTTGAGACACTCCATTCTTGTTGTGCCTCAGAGTGTTGAACTACACACCAAACCTTGGAGGAAAGGTCAGTGTTTTACTGCTTAATTCTTTCATTTCCTTATAGGAGAGCTTCTCCATAGAAGCAATATTTTTGTTCTTCCAAGTATTTTCCTTATAATACTTTCTAGTTACTGTTTTCTTTCTATCCAAAGTTATAAACATTCTCTGCATTATACAATGCAAGTTTTTACTTCAGTTTTGATCTTTTGATCTTATGATTTTTAGAATAGAAAATTAACTTGCAGCATGGATGAAACATGCTTCACAAGCAAATGCAGAAGATCCTTTTTCATAAAAATCTCCTAATAAATTTTAAGACAGTTATCAGTTTTTCATACTTAAAATTGTCAGTATGGTGGTTTGGTGGTTTTGCTTTATGTTACTTGGACCCTTCAATTTTTGTGAAGTATTTGTGTCCAAACGACATGATATGTACATGATGTGAGTACTCGGATACTCTAATTTGGTGGAAATTTATGGAAAATTGAGAAATCTGAAAGTATCCGACACTTGGATACATATCCAACAATTTATCACTCTTGGTGTCCTAAAAGAGTCCATGTAACATAGTTTTTGCTCTTTTTCTGATGGTGAAATGAAAGAGGGGAGTCTTTAAATACTTGGAACATTTAGAGATGGCTATAATTATGAATTCTTTAAAATTCCACCATATTGAAGGTATAAGTTGGCTGTTTCATATCTTGAACTCGGAGAAACAAAGGACTGAAAAGAGAAAAAGTAAGCATTATTTTTGTGCTACTCAACTCACAAGTTATTTTTCTAATATGTGCATTGGAATTTCTTTAACTTGGTAATTGACGCAGAAGAACTGTGATGTTTGCAGGGACTCTGCATTGTAGTTAATTGTTTTGATGGATATTTGTATTGCCTTCATATACTTCATTTCTTAATGCATGATGTATCCTGTTGAACAAATCAAGTCAGAATATGAAAACGTGGAAAATTATGTTTTATTGCATTGAATTGCAGAACAAGAGAAATGTTGAAGTTTATGAAGTCAGAATTGTAATTCTTGGGGGTGCAAGCTGTGGTTGTTCCTTAGGAAGAAAAATCAGGGTCATTGGAGCTAAAGAGTATGGACTACTTGGAAGAAAGAAGGACTTCCCTCCGTGCTCGTTACATATATGGCACTATCTTCTTAATCATGAATCTTTGTGCTTGGTTTGTTCGAGACTATGGGCAAATGATTTTACCTCAGCTCCGTTGTAAGTAATTACTAATTTTTTTTTTTGAAGTTTGACAATTCTTTTCAATTGGTTGTTCTCTGGTGTATGTAAATTTCCCTGTGTCTATATCCCTGAATAAATGGATGTGGATGTGGGTGAGAGGACATAATTTTTGGTTAGATTGCCAATCAAACAGTAAATTCCAATGGCACTCTTGATTACATATCTTATTTTATTTTATGAAGTTTCCCTTTGTTATTTTAAGTGCATAATTTTTATTTAGCTTTTACGATTTATGGTTAGTTTTGCTATAATAGTTAGCATTGTTAACTAATATATGTTTCGACACACATTAACAATGTTAATAAGTGGAGGTTTGAAAAGGAACACTTGAGAATCATGAAAATGTTTTATTGTTTCAATTTCTCTTGCAGATCTAAGATTTTGTGGAAAGAGAGGAAGTGAGTGTTTTCATACACTAGGAGTTCTACGCGTAAGTTTAGGATGCTTTGTATCCTTTTGTTTCCATGAGAGAGTAGTTTATCTCATCCTTTGTTGAATCTTTAAGTAGCTAGTTTATCTGAAGTTGAAATCTATTATATTTTTATTTTCCTCAATATTGGTAATCCTTGACGTGGATTCAGATGTATTTCTTTTTAATGTTTCTAACTACATATAGTACAACAAAATTACATGAAGCTGGCAATGCATGGCATTCTGGATGGTGGATTTTTAAGTTATTTTTATTGATTCTGTCAATGGTGGTTCCAGTCATTTTCCCCTCTGGCCTTGTTCAACTATATGGTATGTATCTTTATTTGCAAAATATTGGATCCTTAAGAGTAATCAATCTCCTAGTTGATTGAACCTTTTGACACTCAAGGACACCCTCTTTAATATTAGAGCCAGGATTCTTATTATTGTCAATATTTCATTGTCTGCCTTTAAAACATAATTCTCATTCTCTTTGTCTCATCCTTGAAGGAAGGAAATAATTGACAAACTCAACCCTTGGATTTTTTTTGTAGGTGAACTTGCTCGTGTTGGTGCAGGGTAAATTTGAGATCCTCATTTTCAAGCTTATTTTCTAAAACTATCATATGTTTCATATGTAATTTCTTTTATATATGATGTAGCAAATCAGAACAAGAACATGAATTATAATTGTATTGAATTACAGAGAACAACTCTATTTTTGGAACTCTAAAACTCACAAAACAGGCTCTGTGAAGAAGATGATGAAATTGGCAAAAACAAGAATAAATCCCTAGTTGTGGCCATGCACAGGTTTTATAAGTATTGAGCCTAACCGTTTCTATGTGCGTAGAGCCTCACGCACTCACACACACACACTGCTCAATCGTTTCCCATGTGTATTAAACACCACTCACACACACGCAACCCACAACCTAACGGCCACCATTTGCATTTTGGCACCAAGGTTGTTACTTGGTTACAAAAGAAAATAAAAGAAAATAAAAGAAAAATCAGTTGCTTGCTTTATTGTTCATCCTTTCTATCTATACATCAAAATTTTCCTCTTTAGCAGAATTCGTCCTCGAATTCAAATTGATCACATTAGTTGCATCTGTGGGGTAGTATTTGCAAAGATCTTTTACGTTAAACGTGTTGGAAATGTTCTAGTCTTTAGGAGGATCAATGACATAAGCATTGTCGTTGATTTTCTTAAGAATTTCGAAAGAGCCATAATTCCTGAGCTGAAGCTTTGGGCATGTGCCTTGTAATAGTTGGTGTTTGTTGAGGTGCACCATGACTAGCTCACCAACTTGAAAATATGCAAGCCTGTGATGCAGATCTGCTTGCGTTTTGTATTGTGCATTCATTTTTTCGATGTGCTCTCGAATTTTCCGATGGAATTGAGCATAATCAGTAGCCCATACGCCAATAGCTTTAATTTTTGGGTTAGGTATGGCTTGCAAACCGACGCTAAAGTTGGGCACATTGGTGTAGACAACCAAGAAGGGTGAATGGTTTGTGGTGCGATTTGTGATACTATTGAGAGCAAACTCAATCTGAGGAAGATATATATCCCACTCTCGAGGTCTTTCATGAGTCAAGCATTTAAGCATGCTGTCTATGGTTTTATTGAGCACTTTTGTTTGTTTATCAGTCTGAGGATGATAAGCGTTGCTGAAGTTCAAGGTGGTATCGAACCTGTGCCACAACTCCTTCCAAAAATGACTCATGAACTTCACATCACGATCAGAGGTGATGGTTTTAGGGATGCTATACAGCTTGACAATGTCTCGAAAGAAAATAGTTGCTTTGTTGTTGGCATCATGGACCCTTTTACATAGAATCGGGTAGGACATTTTTGAAAACCTGTCCACTACCACAAGGATTGAGTCGACTCTTATTTTGCTAATTGGTAGCCCGAGGATGAAATCCATGCTAAGATCCTTCCAAATTGTTGCAGGAATTGGTAAAAGAGAATAGAGACCGGTGTTTTGGTTGCCTCTTTTAGCTCTTTGATAGGTAGAACATTTATGCACAAATTTGGTTACATCCCTCCGTAAATGAGGCCAATATTATATTTTCTCAACCAAAAGCATGGTTTTCTCCCTACTAACATGACCATTCAGTCCCTCAACATGAAGTTCCTGAATCAGATATCCCCTTAAGGTGGTCTTTGGAACGTATAGTCTGTTTTCTTTAAAAAGATACCCTTCTTACAAGTGGAAACCATGCCCTGGTTCATGGTTGATGCATTGGGTTTAAACAGTTGCAAAATCTTCATCTGTTGCATACAGCTCAAGAAGGCTGTCAAAACTAGTAATCTCAGTTTGGAGGGTAGTTAGCAGGGTGTGCCTCCTGCTAAGTGCATCATCTACCTTGTTTAGATGTCCCTCCTTGTGTTTAAACGCATAAGTAAACCTTTGCAAGGAGATGACCCACCTAATATGTGCTCTTGAGATGTTTTTCTGGGGGTGAATCCATCTGAGTACCGAGTGATCACTATGAAGGATAAATTCTTTTGAAATGAGATAATACTCCTAGTGTTTGAGGGCTTGAATGATAGCGTAGAACTCTTGGTCATAAATGGACCATTTCTGGCGTGCTTCATTTTCTCGTTGAAGAACTCAATAAGCTTGACACTCTGAGATAGCACTGTTCCTATGTCCACCATTGATGCATCTATTTCAACTTAAAATACTTCGTTAAAATCTAGCAGAGATAGAACTGGTAGTGCAAAGTTTTTCCTTGATGAGTTAGAAACCATCTTCCTACTCATTACCCCAAATGAATTGTCCTTTTTTGAGACATTTTGTTATAGGTGCTACAATTGAATTGAAATCCTTTATAAATCTCCTGTAGAATGTTGCTAGGCCATAAAAACTCTTGACTTCATGTATTGATGTGGGGTTAGGCCATGATTGGATGGCATCAATCTTTTTAGTGTCCACTGAGATGCCTTGAGAGATGATAACATACTCCAAGAAAAGGAGTTTGGTGGTTATAAACTTGCACTTTTTGAGGTTGAGAAAAAACTTGTGTTCTCTCAATATCTCAAGATAGCCTGCAAATCCTCTGGATGATCGTCAGGGTTCCTGCTGTAGATTAGGTTGTCATCGAAATACACCACCATACAAGTACCATTGAGAGGCTTCAAAACGTGATGCATCAACCTCATGAAGGTGCTGGGAGTATTGCACAACCCGAATGGCATGACAAGCCATTCTTACAGGCTTTCTTTGGTTTTAAAAGCTGTCTTCCATTCATCTCCCTTTCTGATGCGAATTTGGTGATATCCACTATGAAGATCAAGCTTAGAGAAGACAATGGAACCTTGTAATTTGTCAAGCATGTCTTCCAACCTAGGAATAGGGAACCTGTACTTGATTGTGATCTTGTTAATAGCCCTACTGTCAACACACATTCTCATCGTGCCATCCTTCTTGGGTACAAGTAGTGCAGGCACAACACATGGACTCTTGCTTTCCTGGATGAGGTGTTTATCCAACAGGTCTTCCACTATCTCCTGTAGGAGCTCATGGTCTTTGAGATTCATTCAATAGTGGGGTAAATTGGATAGGTTGCTACCTGATATGAAATCTATGTGGTGTTAAATGTCTCTTAATGGGGTTAAAGTGCTTGGTAAGTCAGTTGGTGTAGATCACTGTAGGCAAATAGTAATTCTTTAACAACATCTGGGATGGTATGAGACTTTAGCTACTAAGGCTAACACCACCTTATCTTTTTTGAATCCATTGTCAAACACGTTGGGTTTGTAGTTAAGAAGCATTTTTGGTTTTGTAGGATTGGGAAAGCTTTCCTTTGTAGGAGTAGGGCTATTTTGGTACCTTTTTAAGTGAAAATGATGATGTTTGGCCTACCTTTGTGGATGGCATCCACGTCATACTACTAAGGCCTCTCTAAAAGAATTTGACAGGCATCAATTTCCATCACATCACAATGCATCTCATCTTTGTAAAATTTTCCAATGGAAAATGGTACCTTAATCCATCCTATTTTGTAGAAGTGAGGGTGGGGATGAGTGCTTAATCTCAAGGAATTCACCAGTGCGTGTGAGACAATATTTTCAGTACTATTACTGTCAACAATAACGTCTCATACCTTATGTTGAACTATACACCTTGTTTTGAAAATGGCGTGCCTCTGTGATTGTGCTGGCTGTTTTGGTGACAACAACACCTTCTACACTATACAGTTTAAAGCTCGGTCACTATCACCACCTTTAGTGGGTTGTGCTTCTTCCAGATCCTCGGGAGACAGAGGATCAAATTTATTATCTGTATGCTCAAATTCATTGATTAAATTAACTGCACGTCTCTATGGGCATTCATTTGATCTGTGTCCTTACTGATAGCACCTAAAACACTTGGTAGGTGGTGGTTTGGCATACGGATTAGGTTTTGTAGGTGGGTTGTTTGGATTGTTGGTTGGTTGGTTGTTTAGGGACAAATTTTTTTGGAACTAGTGTGGTTTTTGTGGTGACTGGTAGGGTGAATTTTGTGGTGAAACCACTTGGGTTTTTACTAGCAGATGAGTCACTAAAACGAAACCCAAATGGTGTGGATTTTCTGGGTCTAGCTAGCTGGTTTTTCACCTTTAGTGCCATTCTGTTGGCTTGGTTGACAGACTACAAGGTTTGGCTCAATTCTACTCTTTCTCTAATAGGAGAATTCAGACTCTGCACATACCTAGCAACCTTTTGAGGTTTTCGCTCCCATATGTTGGCTCGCAAGCCAAGTCTCATGAACTCCTCAATTTATTCATTGACACTCTTTCTTTCCTACTGATACTGATGATATTGCTGGTAAAGGAGCTACTTGTAATTAGCTGGTAGAAACTATTGCACCATCAGTTTCTTCATTCTTTTCCAAGAGTTGATAGGTGCCTTACCTCTTCACCTCCTTTCATTCTTCATGTGTTCCCACCAAGCAGTGATGCCACCCTTGAGCTTATAAGCTACTAGTTTAATTTTTTTCTCTTCTGGTATCTTCGTGTAGTCGAAGAAATGCTCCACAATAGCCATCCAGTCGAGGAATTCTTCCATGTGAGAGTATCCAACGAAGGTGGGCAAGTCAACATTAAGTCTGTAATCCTACTTCTCATACTATTGGGTAACAGAATTACCCTTCTCGTTGACGAGCTTGTTGCTGGTCCAACTTAAAGTACCCCCATCGAATCCAAAGTTTTTGGGGTTCGATCTTGGTGGAGTAGTAAGATCATCATTAGAGTCTAGGTTGCAAGCTTCAGAGTCGAAATGGTTGCAAGGAAACAAAGGTGTACGATGAGGTCTAGACGGTGGGTGCGATGAGTGCTCAAAAGGTATGGATGAAGCATTATGAAGAACCTTCTTTCCTCGAGGTCTTACTTGTCTTTGAATCTCGCTCAACTGAGCTTAGATTTGAGTGGTAGTATGTAGGAATGATTGCTGAAGGTCTTGCGACACTTTCTCAATCCTTTGCTTGAATTTACTCTCAAGACCAGCCATGGTAGTCCACAAACTCTTAGCATCCTCAATGTCATCGCCGAAAGCTTGGTTGTCGTTGCCTAACGTCGCCATTTGAGTCACAGTGGCAACCTAAGTTTGATACCAATTATGATGTAGCAAAATCAGAACAAGAATAAGAATTATAATTGTAATGAATTATAGAGAACAACTCTATGGTTGGGACTCTAAAACTCATTGTTGAAGTCTGCGCAGCCATGATTTTCCCCTTAAAATGCGCTTTTTAGGGAGGGGTTGACGCAGACTTATAACCAACACTTAGCTGGTTTACTTGGACGATGTGGGACTTCCAACACTCCCACTCACATTGGCCGGAGTACCCTCTACCGAGGGTGACCGTGTGGATGATTGGGGGCTGACTGGTTGGGCACATCGTGACCCCCAGGCACCTGCTTTGATACCATGTTGAAGTCTGCGCAGCCATGATTTTTCCCTCAAAACACGCTTTTTAAGGAGGGGTTGACACAGACTTATAACCAGCACTTAACTGGTTTACTTGGGCGATGTGGGACTTTCAATACTCATAGAACAGACTCTGTAAAGAAGACGGTGAAATTAGCAAAAACAAGAGTGAATCCCTAGCTGTGGCCATGCACGAGTTTTATAGACATCGAGTCTAACCGTTTCCATGTGCGCAGAGCCTCACACACACACACACATGACCCAACTGTTTCCCATGTGAATTAAACACCACTCACACACACGCTACCCACAACCTAATGGCCACCATGTGCGCATCCATGTGCATTTTGGTGCTAAGGTTGTTCATTCGGTTACAAAAGAAAATAAAAGAAAATTCAGTTGCTTGCTTTATTGTTCATCCTTTCTATCTGCATCAGTATATATACCTCATGAACTTTTTGCTTCATTTAAGCATGAAATAATTTTGGCAGCCTGTTAGTCTTGCTACTCTATTGGTCTGAATAGTTATCTTAAGACATTCTTGCATTAGATATCTGGTGAAAATCAACCCTGAAACACTTAATGCATGTAAAACTATCTAACGATTTTTTTAATTCTTCCAGAGTATCGAGAAGTGGGTATTCTTGATGAGAGATATAGACTCATAACTCTAGGGTAATCTGTGTATTGCTGACCCACATTATTCTCATTCTTACATGGATTTTTACTTTGTTCCTATCTCTCTAAGGGAGGATGTACTCCAAGAATTCACCTAATAAATCAATCTGTCCTTTCCCTTATAGCTCATCAGTTTCACATTATTGAAAAGGTACAAAACATTGTTGTTTAAGTTCACTTAATTCTCGCAACAGGTTTCATTGTCCTTTCAAAGATATCGGCAAAAAGACACAGAAAATTCCCAAAAGATTAAAATAATTTTCAATATGGTAAAGGTTTTCAACTTTCAAACAAATGAGGCATGACATGGCATTAGAATTTTTGAGATGATCAATTGCTTAAGAATGGAAAAGAATGATTAAAGAAATTAAAAGCTAAAATTGTATATTCTTTTATGCTTAATATCTGTTTCTAGGTCTAAGCCTCCTTAAGATCTCAGGAAACAAGATGAGGAAAAAAAAAAAAGTCTTAAAGATTACACATTTTTTGAGTTGTTTGTTTTCATTAGCTCATAATGGCTAACAGAAGCTGTCACATATCTGTTTACAAAAGCAGAATTACATATCAAGTTGCATTTGAATTTTGCTTGGATTGGTCAGCACCCTTACACCTGTTATAAGTCGTTTTGTGCTTTCTTTGACAGGATTTTTCTTGTGCTCCAGCTAGTAAGTGTAATCCAGTTTATTAACTGGTGGAATAAGTACTGGATGCCTGATGAGAAAAAGAAGCAAAGGTTTGATTTCTTGCGAACCTAAGAGTTTAGTTGGAGTCATTATTGCCTAGTAAATTTAGGAGAATACTCCTATTTTATGTACATCTGACATAACACCTTGTGGGCTCCACTTGTCAGATGTGGATCCCACAGGTTATGTTAGAGGACTGAGGAGGACTACCTACAACAAGAGTGTTGTTGATTTTTTCAATATGTAGATTGTAGTAAATAAATTTGTTAGGAAACCATCTATGATTTACTAGATAAAAGTGAAAAGCTTAACTAAGGAAGTTTAGTGTTTGAAGGGACTCAACACTTATTATCTAATTTGACTCCATATACCCTTAGATTTTTTTGGTTTCAATAATCCATCCATGAATTATAACTAAGTAATACAAATGGTAGAAGTCACTTTTTAGGCAAATTGTAATATTCTATGCCTTTTGGAATGTAATAAACAATCATGTAGATTTTGAATGTGATAAAGCTATTTGCACCGGTTAAAGTTCTAGGAATATGTATCAAATTTCAATATAAGTAGTTCAAATTCAAATAGTTAAGCTACAAGAAAGTTATTTAGAAAAATAGTTTCTACTTAATATTGAAATATAAAGAGATAAATGATAGAAGCAGTTATTGGCGCAGGCATTAAAATTTGTAGCAAGAGTTATAAATCATCCCAAATAATTAATCTATGAAGAACATAAAAAGTAACATATGATTTTGGAACTTCCTTTACAAGATCTTGTACTTTTAACATTTTACTAAAATCTTAAGCATCAAAGCATGGATAGGTAGGTTAAGTATGAAATAATGCTGAAATTTTTTTGGAACTTCCTTTACAAGATCTTGGACTTTAACGTTTTACTTAAATCTTAAGCATCAAAGCATGGCTGGGTAGGTTAGGTATGAAATAATGCTGAAAAAATTAAAATAAAACCAGAAGCTGCTGCACAAGTATAAGGTTTATTCCACTCTGAGAAGGATCAATCACAGCAGGGTTCTTTTATTTTTTACTATATGTTGGTACTCCATAAGTTTATTCTTTTGGTATATTGCAGATTCTTGCTCCTATATCTTCAAAATTAAAAAATTCTTATAATTGCACAATCCTTTTATGAGAGAGAGAAAATTTAGATTTCTTTGGACAAATGGTCTATTGGTCTAGGCAAGTTTGTTTGAATGCACCAATTACTGCTACACACTATTCAAGAGTCTAATTTTACATTTGCTTATCTGGCTTAAGAAGACATGTCTCTACACTTATTGTTAGAAAACATAAGCATTTTTTTTTTGTTTTTTTGGGTTATTGGTTTACGTGGCGTGGGTTTTGAACCAAATAATTTTTTAAAGAAATGCCTAGTTTTACCAACTGTGCTAGAAGACGGTTGAGATGTATTCAAAAGCTTATTTTAAATAAATGCCTATGGAAGTTTTGCAGTGTTCCTATTTTTTGTTTTCCAAAAATTTGAAGTATGCATCTCTTTTGATATTTTTCAGCTGCTCCTTTGGCTTGCTATTGTCCACAATCTTTTACATTAGTTCTGTTTTTGGAATCGGGCTACTGTACTCAGATTATGCCTCAAAACTGTCATGTTCTCTTAACATATTTTTCATCACATGGACTGCAATTCTTCTCATCGTGATGATGGTTATATCTCTTCATTCAAAGGTATGTATTACTTGGTTTTAAATTGATCTATTTGATGAAGAAATGAAACTGTCAGCGAGATATCTTCTTTGGTTAAAAGTTTTCAAAACCACGTCACACAGGTAAACAGAGGTCTTTTGTCATCAGGAATCATGGCTTCATATGTTGTCTACTTGTGTTGGTCTGCTATCAGGAGGTTAGGATTAGCCCATTTTTTGACTCATCTACTTGAACTCGGTTACAAATTTATGATTATATCTGGAATGCAACTACCTTTTCTTTTGCATAAGAAACTTACAAGATCAATGTTTACTGCCTAATTGTGCTAATGAATGGCTATTTCTCTGTATACTATATTTTCTAATTTTTATGGAAGTGCGTGTAAATCATTTAATTTTGCTTCATTTTGTAATAAAAATTATATGTTGACTTCACACATTCATCTAACTTATACTAGACAATCTGCTTTTCTGCATGCTCTATCATCTTCTATACACTTTGCTTCTTAGCTTAAGATACTTCCTAAGGACATGTTGATCTAATTTCTGTGGTAAAAATGCATGACTTAGTGAGCCTGCAAATGAGAAGTGCAACATACAAAACAATGGAAACAGGGATTGGACCACCATACTAGTAAGATTTTACTATCCTTTATTTTTTATTTTTTTCACTCCCACCTACTTTGTTGAACATAATCATGTTTTTGGTTTTTAGAAGTATCTTCTTTCTACATCTCTAGTTTATACTCGAGTCCACCCAAACTAGGACTTTGTGACTTATTTCACGGAACCCATCTTTGTCTTATTCAAAAAAAGCTCCAATTTTCTTGAAACTATATAAATAAAGGTCTTAACTAGAGGTGTCAAATCAATTGGGTTGGTTCAGCTCGCTTAAGTTGAACTCATCTTAAAGAAGCTGTAGCTCATATCAATTCATTTAATTTTTAAATGAACTGAGTTGAATTGAGCTCATTTATATGTGAGTTGAGCTGGACAACTCATGAGCAGCTCATTTAAACTTTATATTACAATAGAATAGGAACAATTTCAAATAAAATGAGCACAACTTTCTATGTAAAACATAAAATCACAAACTGCAAAATTCTCTAAAAATTTACATATAAAGTTTTCAAATGTTATATGGAATTAATCATAATTTTCTTTTTTAAGTTACTACCAATTATAATTAAAAATAAGTCAATGATGTTTAGTAGAATCTAAATAATTTTTCGTAAAATGAGCATAACTTTATATAAAAAAATTGAAACCACAAAATAATTTTTTTTACTTTATATAAAAAACTCGAAACCACAAAATAATTTTTTTAGAAACTAGATTTCTGGAACTTTCAAATGGTATATGAAATAATTTATAATATTTTGTGAGTTAGTAAGTTTATATTTAAAAAATGTGTCAAAAATATTGTACCGAATTTGAACAATAATTAGTAAAATAAGTATAACTTTCTATAAAAAACTCAAAATTATAAACAGTAAAATTTATTAAAAACTAGACTTTTAGAATTTTCTAATGATATATGAAATGATTCATAGAACTTTGTGAATTAGTATAGTTTATATTTTAAAAATGAGTAAAAAATATTATTTTAAATCTAAACCATCATTAGTAAAATGTGCATAACTTTCTATAAAAAACTCCAAACCGTAAAATTTATTAGAAATTAAATTTCTAGAGATTTCTAATGATATATGAAATGAATCATAATATTTTATGAATTAGTACATTTTGTATTTGAAAATATCCAATAAAATCTAAACAATATTATATAGAATAAGTATAACTTCTTTAGAAAACTCAATTTTAAAACGTACTATTTCTTATAACATAGATAATTTGATATTTTTAATGATATATGGATTTAATTATAAATTATTATAATTAATACAATTTAAGTTTTAAAACCAAATCCATGATCTTATCTTTAAACTCAATTATAATGTATATGTTTTTTAAATTACTATTTTTATTGAAATTCTATATTTATTAGAATATTATAATATAAATTTAATTTAATTTTTATCTTCTATTTTATTTTTAAAAAATCAATGTTTACTTTTATATTTACTAATTTAACTAATATTAGCATTTTTGTTAGCTTTATAGTAGAATAATTAAGTTTGTTGGTACTGGTATTGTAGTGTTTTCAATCCAGTTGCTGCTTTAAGTGTTTGTTTCTAGTGGCCATTTTTGGCGTAGGAGCACTGGAGTAACAATTAGAAGCAAATTTTGACAGAGAAGGAGCTATTATGGCTCTGTCTCGATAAAGTTTCTATTAAGAGCAAGTAATCTATTACAGCATCTCATGCAAAAGTGTATCTCCCACTTTACCCTAGCTCTATATTAAGTAATAAAACAACCACACAAAACGCACAGTTTTGTTTGTTAAGTTTTTAAGCTAAGCAAACAAAAATGACATTAAAACTAAACAAACGACATAACAATTAAGAGCTAAATTATTGAAAGTAAATAAGCATATTTGATCTTCTGCATCAATTGTCCCCCTTTGAGGGCAAGACTCTCCTGAGTCGACTTTGGGAAGGAAAACTTCATCAGGTGGGAAGTACTCAAACATTTCTGTTACATTGAAAGTTGTTGATATGTTGAGATCCTCGGGTATATCCAAAACATAAGCATTAGGGTTAATTTTGTGGCATATTCTAAATGTCCTCATTTTTCTGTCTTGCAATTTGGAGTAAGTACCAACTGGTATTCTTCCTTTGCCAATATGGACCATAGCCATATCCCATCTTCAAATTCTTTACTTATTTTCTTCTTGTCTGCCCTATCTTTGTAGTTTTTGTTAGCTGATTCCAAATGAGTCTTAACTTTGGTCAACATTTGTTGTATATTTGTTGTTGTTTTGGATGCTACTGAGCTTTTGAAAACTGGTAGGTCAGTAGTGAAACTAAGTACCTTAGTATGTATTATCTGGAAATGACTCTTATTGGTTGATCTATGAATCATGCCATTGTAACCAAACTCAGCTTGTGCTAAAGCTAAATCTCACAGTCTAGTTCTAAAACCAACGCTGCATTTGATCATGTTCCAAAGTGTCTTGTTGACCAGTTCTATTTGCCCATCAATTTGTGGGTGATAAGTGGTACCGAATTTAAGACTAGTGTCAAATCTCCTCCATAATTCACGCCAAAAATGGGTGATAAATTTTACATCTCTATCAAAGATGATGGATTTTGGTACTCCACGTAATCTTAACACCTTCTTGAAGAATAATTGAGCCACATGGCTTGCATATGATGTCTTTTTTGCAAGCTATGAAATGTGCCATTTTTGAGAACTCGTCCACTACTACCATAATTGATTCAACATGTTTCTGAGTCTTAGGGAGTATCGAAACAAAATCCATTATAATATCTTCCCAACTATTTTGTGGAATAAGAAGAAATGAGTATAAACCAGTGTTTTGGGAAACACCTTTAGCTGTTTGACAAATTGGACAGTGTTCAATCAACTTTGTAATATCTTTTCTCATCTTGGGCCAAAAGAGTTTTTCTTCTAAGATAGAAATTGTCTTATCCCTCCCGAAATGGGCAATTAGACCATTAGTTTGGTATTCTCTGAGTAAATGTTCTCTGAGGGAGGTTCTAGAAATACAAAGTTTCTGATCCTTAAATAAGTATCTTTGTAAAAAGTTTCTTATTCTTCAATAAGTATCCTTGTAAAAAGTAGTCACTAGTATAGTCTTTTTGAACATATTTCTTCCAACTTTTAGCAAAGTTCTCATCATCTTGGTACACATCTTTTAGAACTTCAAAGAAGGTCAGTTCACTTTCCCTTCTACTGAGTGCATCAGTTGTTACATTTAATTTTCCATTCCTATGCTTGAACGCAAAACAAAACTGCTGTAAAAGCATTGCCCACATGGCATGCATTTTGTTCAAATGTTTCTAAGAGTTGAGGAAATGGAAGGAACGATGAATACTGTGTAAAATGAATTCTTTTTGTACCAAATAATGTTCCCAATGCTTTAGAGCCCTTACTAGTGCATAAAATTTTTGCTCATAAGTGGACCATTTTTGTGTAATCTCATTTAGCTTTTCACTAAAGTATTCAATCATCCTTCTTTCTTGACTTAACACAACCCCATTTCCAACACCTAAAGCATCAGTTTCAACATCAAATGTGAAGTCAAAATTAGAAAGAGCCAGTGCTGGTGCACTTGTCAGTCTGTCCTTAATCAACTTGAAACATTCTTCTTATTCTTTACCCCATTGAAATTTCCCTTTCTTCAAACATCCTGCTATAGGAGCCATGAGAGTACTAAAACCCTTTATAAATCTTTTGTAAAAAGTTGTAAAACCATAAAAACTTCTAACCCCTTTAACATTATTAGGTTCGAGCCATTCTTTCATGCACTGAGATACCTCTTGGGCTAATTGCAAACCCAAGGAAAACTAAACTCTAATTAAGAAACTCACATCTAGATTCAAATAGAGTTTATTTTCCCTTAGAGCCTTTAATACACATCTCAAATGTTTGAAGTGTTTTTCTTCATTCTTGTTGAATATTAAGATGTCATTAAAGGATACTATTACAAAGTGTCCAATAAAAGTCTTAAGTTTTTGATTCATGAGTCTCATGAAAGTACTTGGGGCATAGCATAACCCAAAAGGCATTACCTTCCACTTATAAAGTCCTTACCTTGTCTTGAATTCTATTTCTCGCTCATCCCTAGGGTTAATCCTGATCTGATGATATCCCTCCTTAGATCTAATTTTGAAAACATACTAGAATCTTTCAATTTATCCAACATATCTTCCAATCTTGGAATTGGAAATAGATACTTGATATTTATCTTGTTTATGACTCTACTATCTACACACATATCCTATAACTATTATTTTTTTTGGAACTATGAGTGTTAGCACAGCACAGGGACTACTATTCTCTTGCGCATGCTTCTTGGTTATTAAGCCATCTACAATCTGTTGTAAGGAATCATGTTCTTTGAGACTCGTTCTATGATGAGGTAGGTTGGGCAATCTTGATCCAAGAGTTAAATCTAGTCTATGCTGAATATTCCTCAATGGTGGAAGCTCATTAGGTAGTTCTTCAGGACTGAAATCCTCAAACTCATTTAATAGAGTATTTAAAACTTTTGAGATAGTAGACTCATTAGTATAGACTTCTTTCATTAGTAACACCTAAATTGTAGAGTGATTTTTCACTTTGATCACCTTAGGGCCACCAATGTTTAGCATCAAAGGATCACTAGGAAATTTGTTAGGTTGTACTGTGCTATTCTCTTGTTGTGGAACTAGTACTATAGTCTTTCCTTACTACACAAAAGAATAGGTATTGTCTTATCCCTTGTGAGTGGTGTCTCTGTCATATTTCCATGGCCTTCCTAGAAGAACATGGCAAGCATTCATGTCTAGAACATCACATTCTACCACTTGGTAAAACTTTCCAATGGATAAGGAAACTTGACATGTTTCAATCACCTTAAACTCTAGTCCTTTTTTAATCCAACCAACCTTGAAAGGTTTTGGATGTTTAGTTGTTAATAAGCCCATGGCTTTGATTAAAGTCTTGGAAACCACATTTTTAGAACTCCCATCGTCAATAATCACCTCACACACCATCTTTTGGATTGTATAATTGGCTCTGAAAATTACATGTATTGTACATCTAGCTCTGAAAATTACATGTCGCTGAGTTACTTTGTTTTCTCTTGGAGTCAAAAGAAGTCTGTAATATTCCAATGAACATCTCCCTATCATCAATTTCAAGGAATTCTATTTCTAGAACTTCATTCCAGCATCTTCAAATCCATCTTCAAATTGTTCAGTCCCTTATAGTATGTTCGTTGTTTTTCTAAGAGGACAATTACTAGATTTATGTCCAGGTTGATTACATTTAAAATATTTTATTACGTTAGGTCTTGGGTATTGATTGTTGTTGTTGTTGGTAACTATTTGGGGTTTTGGGTTGATGAAGGGTTATTTTCAAGTTTGTTTAGGGTTAGATGGTCCTTTATGAGTGTTGTAGGGTGGGTTATTTGTAGGTTGAGGAGAAAAATTGGTATTTCTATCTATATAAGTGTTTGAGTAATTCCTTCGAGTAAGTAGACTCTTATTGATCTTGGGAAATTGACTTTCATATTTAGAGGCTAATAATACAGCTTCTGAGAAACTAGTAACATTTCGAATGTCCATTTTCTTTTTAGGGGTTCACGAAGGCCAATGATGAACATCAAAACTTCTTGTGACTCGGTTTCATCGAGGTTGTTTCTTGCTCTTAGTTCTTGAAACTCGTCTACATATTCTTGAACCTTGTTGACAATAATGATATTGCTTGAACAACGTTTGTTGATAATGAATTGGAAGAAACTGATCATATATCAAATTCCTCATCCATTCCCAAGATACTATTGGCAATTCACCATGTTGTTTCTTGGTGGATTGAATCTTATCCCTCCATACGTTGGCTCCACTTCTTAATTTATAAGCCACCATTTTCACTTGTTTCTCTTCTGGCATCTCCATATAATAAAAAAAACTATCTACAGTTGTCACCTAATCTAAGAATTCATTGATGTTCATCTGGCCTTCATAGTGAGGTATGTAATTCCTAGTTCGAAAATATGGGAATTTTGAATTTCTATTATGAGAAAAAGGATGGTTGGTTCTGATATATTCATGTTCAAGTTTCTACAAGTTGGTGGTCTATTGAAAGTATTGCAGATGGGGTCAAAATGGGGTGGTAAATGGTTCAGGGTGGTTGAAAGGCTCTAAGTAGTTAGCTGATGGGTTATGATTGTGATTTCGTGAAGGCCCATAACGTGTAGAATCTCGTGTAGGTTTGCAAAGAGTTAGGGAAGGTAGAGGAGTTTTTTCGCGAGAGACTTACCAAAAGAAGCGGGCTGGTGGTTGGAAGTATGTTTGTTTGATTGGAAACGATTTCTGGCTTATGAGTTGGTGGCTGACGCAACTCTGAGATGACTTCGTCCTTCATTCTGGTCATGGATGATCAAATTTCCTAAAGCATGGCTTGAAATTGTGTCTCTGGTTTCTTGTCTTGCTCTTGGAGGTACATGAGTAAATTTTTTTGTGGATGGATCCTCATCCAAACCATGATTTACACCCTCAGTCGATTTAGTCATGGAAATTCAGGAAAGCTACCTGCTCTGATATCAAATGGCATAAGAGCACATAAAGGAGTAACAATCAAAAGCAAATTCTGATAGAGAAGGAGTTACTATGGCTTTGTCCCGATAAAGTTTCTATTAAGAGCAAGTAGTCTATTACAGCATCCCATGCAAAAGTGTGTCTCCCTCTTTACTCTAGTTCTATATTAAGTAATAAAAAAGTGTGCTTTTTGTGTGTTAAGTTTTTAAGCTTTAAACAAACAAAAACCACATTGAAACTAAACAAACGACAACAATTAAGAGCTAAATTATTGAAAGTAAATAAGCATATCTGATCTCCTGCATCAATTTGTGTTCTAGTTCTGGTAGTGTGTTTGTGGAGGTTATCCTTTTTCTTTTGCCAAGCTAGATAACGCTAGTAAGTTTGGATGTCCTTCTTGAACATCTTATACCTGCCTGGTGGTAGATATTAGTAGGTTTTGATTCCATGGGCAGCTAGTTGGGTTGCTGAAGATAGAGTCACTTAGGTTTTGGTATGTTGGGTACGTTCTGCCTAGTTTGTTTTCTGATTATACGCTTGTAGTTTTCTTTGTTATGTTGGCTTAATGAAGTAAATTTTTGTTTCGACCAAACAAAAAAAAAAACAGAAGAAAAAATTTGTTTTATTCAAGCATGTAAAAACTAATACATATTGAATCCTTGTTTAGTGGAAAGAAACATGAAAACATGCTATGAAGGACTGGTTCCTTCCATAGTGTGAAAAGGTCAGTGTCATTAGTTATTTACGAATCTCTCAACCTTCTCCTTAGTTGTTCCATAGTTTGACATTTATAACCAAGTGTTTAAGGGAAAACAAGGTTTGAGTCGCACTCCATTCAAAATTCAACTTCTAATATGGCTGAAGTGATTTAATGACTTTAATCAAAGACAACCCTATATGATAATCAATGGTAAATGTAAATAATTTTTTCTTGTAAAATAGGCAGAGTTAGACCCATTATAGTAATTGTTATCAGAGTTGGACTTCCCACCTGTTAATCAACTATAATTTAGTCAAACTTGATGAATAAAACAGAAGAATATTATTGTCATATTTTAAGTGGAAGGGGTCAAATTTGATTATTGACTAATGTGTAAATAACCTTTTTCTTTTATTTCTAAATGAGAAGAAAATTTGTAAGAATGTTTATATGAAAAGATGCTTGATGACCTACAAATTGTAAAAGGTCTGAGGGAGTTGCGTACTTTGTGCAAAAGACCTAAAGTTGATACAAGCCATTGACCATGGTTTGAATACCTCGCATACAATGATGGGTAATCCTCTGTTGTCTATAAATAACATTTTTTACTATAGTAAAGAGAGCAAAAGAAAGAAAGAAAAGTAATGAATTCACTTGTTTCAAAAAGCCACCCCATAATACATTATGCAAATATTTAATTTTCTTTTATATGTTGCAAGACTAAATAAAATAGTTGGTTTTCACTTTCGTCTGTTTATTTTATGCATCAAGATTTTACACATGAAAAGAATGGTCTATGACCTTGATGTTATGTTTGCAGGGTTTTCTGTTCGCTATATGTGCCGTTGTGATGGCTACATTCTCTACTGGAATCGATTCAAAATCATTTCAGGTAAATTAACTTTACTTCTCTGTATTCAGAAAACTTTCTTTAAAACTTCTTTTAGTGGTTGTTGACCTGAGGTTACAATTTTCAAGATGTAAAATATTTTTCAAAACATTATATTCAGTATAACAACTTGGTATCTAAAGCTTTTTTCAATGTTCTGGAAATTAAAATATCAGAATTTTTTTTATAGAATCCAGAATTTTGCTATATCAAAATATTCTGGCTATTTTATTTAATGGATGAAGTTATGTTTATCCAATAGAAAGTAACAGAGTGATGTAATGTTATTCAGTTTCGCAAAGATGAAGTTAAAGAAGAAGATGACATACCTTACATGTATGGATTTTTCCACCTAATATTCTCCTTAGGTGCCATGTACTTTGCCATGTTATTTATCAGCTGGAACCTCAATAACTCTGCTAGAAAGTAAGTAGTCAACTATAATAATTTATCTGATAGGCTCATCATTTGATATAAAAGTGACATACATGAAATATACTTTTTAATCCCTTCAGATGGAGTATTGATATTGGCTGGGCAAGTACATGGGTCAAAATTGTCAATGAATGGTTTGCAGCCACTGTCTATTGTAAGTAATTATGCATATTCATTCCTGGGATTATTTTTGCTAAAGAAAATTTTCACCACATTTTATGATCACAGGGTGTTTTCTATGAGTTCTATATCTATATTACATATATAGATTAGTAAATTGTTGGACACGTATCTAAGTATTAGATATACCCATTTTTTTATAATTTTTCACCAAATTACATTGTCTAAGTATTCACAGGATGTTCATATCATGTCGCTTGAATGCGAGTACTTTATTAAAATTGAAGAGTTCAAGTGATATAGGTCACATACATTTGCATTGTTCGTGATTAGTGTTAATACTTATCTTTTCTATTTTTTAGGATAAACTATACAAATGGTCCCTAAAATTTTCAACATTCTATCTTTGGTCCCTTTATTATTTTTCTTATGATTTGGTTTCTTTATTGTTTAATTTTCACATTTTGGTTCCCTTACTTTTTTTCCTTACAATTTAATCTCTTTACTTTTTAATTTTTATACTTTAGTCTCTTAATTTTTTATACTTTTGAAGTTTAATTTCAAGTTGGTCTCAAATTTTGAACTAAATGTGTTAAAATTAAAAGGGTTTATCTATTCATTTGATCTCTAGCCTATTTGAAATAATACAATTTGGTTCATAACTTTTCAATTCACACAATTTAGTCCTTAACGTTTCTAAATTTTATAAATTTAGTCCTAAATTTTAATTTTCGTTATTTTAACGGCGATATTTAACTATAATGAAACTTGATTTTTTAATTTATTTGGTCACCAACTTATTTCAAAATACAAAATTTGGTTCCTAATTTATGACCAAATTTATAATTTGATCAACCTTTCAATTATGTGATTGTTAAGTATAACACTGTTAAATCAATTTAATATAAATTGGAATTTTGGACTCATTTGTCAACATTATGGACTAAATTATATGAATAAAAGACTAGGGATCAAATTTTAATATCTTATATAGATTAGGTAGATAAGTCATTAAAAAGTAAAGAGATCAAAATATAAAATAAAAAATTAAGGGAACCAAAGTGTAAAAAATTATAAAATAAATGGACTACATCACAAGAAAATATAATAGGAGACTAAAAAGTAGAATGTGAAAAATATGGGACCTTTGTGTAATTTATTCGTTTTTTATTTTATTTTTTATTTGATGTGACTTTTAAAATTTGTGTTTCTATGCAATGATTGGAAGATGATTTAAAATGGTTTAAGAATATATTAAAATAATTTAATATTCCATACAACAAATTTCACTTAAATGATTTTTTATTAAAAAATTGGTGAAGGGTTTCTTTTGTCTCAAACTATGCATTTATTGACTGAAAAGTCCTCAAACATAAAAAGTTAACACTTTTGTCCCTAATCTATTTATTTTGACATGTATGTCTAAATTTGAACCTAAGGATTAAAATGTGATCTGTCACACTTCCCTAAATTTGTTAATTTTTTTGACCTAAGGGTAATAAACAGTAATGATTTAGGGACTTAAGTGTAATAAATCGGACATAAGTGTTACATTCAATAACTTTGGGATGAAAGTGTTAATTTTTTTTTGTTTAGGGATTATTCTGTCAATGAAGTCATAGTTGGGTGTCAAAGAAGTCCTTGACTCTTAAAACTTTTTTGTTGTGACAAACTCCATTTTTTTTTATAAATCTAAAGAAAGAACAGAAATATAATTTTTCAAAGTTTTTTAATATTTATCTAAAAGGACATGTAACTGTCATTATGCTAAAATATAAGGGTAACTTAGGGGAAAAAATATAACATGTGATTTAGATTTTTAAAATATAATATAGATATATACAAATATGATGCACAATTTGAATTTTTTTTACATAAAAATGCCCTTTTGTTTTAGAATAGTGACAATTATTTGTCCGTGTTAGATAAAGATTCAAAAAAACTTAAGAAAATAATTGTATTTGTGTTATTTCTTATATAAAAATAATTCAAATGATATTATCATGCATACTATTAGTATTTAAAAAGAAGATGAAAAAAAAACCATTATAGAAAATATGAGTGTTCATTACATGTTTTAATTTAAAATCTTATTGAAATTATTTTTGATTTTTATATTCAAGTATAAACTAATATATACCTGGAATGTGTTCCTAGCTTCTAAAAACTACAATGGTTTGTTTAATTTTTATTTGATGCAGTATGGACACTAATATCCGCTGTGTTGAGACAAACCAGAGTAATGGATCATGAAGAGCATGTGCAAGAGATAAATGACTCAGCTTTGCCATAATTACCCTTGGGAAGATGTTGTAATATTTTCTTTGTGCAGATTTTGTTTATTCGTTTATTTGTGTGTAGTAGGTGGTTCATGTAGGATTTAAAATGGATTCTTCTCTAGTCTAGTAAAACCACTGTCATCAATTATTCTTACCACCAGCTATGTCAATCTAGTTGTTGCATTCAAATACTCATAGAGGATGAAAGACTCATCATGTATTCTTCTATAGTCGAACCATATATTGTCATCAATTCTACCATTCAATGGTGCTTTTTATTTGTTTGGATGTGTGTAACTTATTAGCGTATACCCAATAGGGGAGTTGTGAGATATGAGTTTCAAATCCCTAAAAGAATTTTTAGTTTCATCAATCGTTTTTTAAAGTAGTCAATTTAGTCCAAAATTTTCAAATCAATAGCTTTTATTTTGAACATGATATATTCATGTTTGATCCATTGTATTTATGTCCGGTTTGCATTTCATCTACCTCTCAAATTATTCAACCAAAATGCATTACTTTAAAAAAGAAATTGGAATATTAAATCCAAAAGTGTGCTGGATGGTGTTATCTTTGCATCATGTTAATTGTTAAATAATAATTAAATATTATTTAGATCGGTTAAATTGTTGTCTTGTGTCTAATTTGATATATTTATTAAATGAGTTATGCATCGAATCACAAATTTCACGTAGTTGACCATTTACCCAAGAAATAATGGGCACCGCTAAATTTCTAGTTTACATGTTCTTTCACTATTTTCAACATCTTCACCACTTGTTCTCACAACTACTCCATCTCAATATATCTTATATGTTATTTGCAATTCTTAATATAAAAAGCTGGAGTTTTCCATTACCAATACTCACCTGAAAACTAATCTTCATTCTTAAAAAATCTCACTAAATCAAACCAATATCCCAATTTGAAAATATTAAAAAATGTTCAAACAATCAATTTTCATTGTCATTGTAATAACCCTAAAAACCCCTGTGCATGTGACCGCATCCAATGGGCAGGAACCAGTTCTTGAGTTATATATGCATGACATTCTTGGTAGCAGTAACCCAACAGCTAGACCAATCACTGGCTTGCTAGGGAACATTTACAGTGGTCAAGTGCCTTTTACTAGACCAATAGGATTCCTTCCTCCAAAAGGAGGTGTTGCAATCCCTAATGCAAATGGTGCAAACCCTACTGTTAATGGCATAAATGGAATCCCATTAGGAACTAGCTTGGCTGGTACTAGATTTTCAGGGAAAACAAATGGTCAGGCTCAAACCCAATTTGGGCCTGATGGATTAGGGCTAGGGTTTGGTACAATTACAGTGATTGATGATTTGTTGACCAATTCACCTGAGTTGGGATCACAAGCAATTGGGAAAGCACAAGAAGTTTATGTAGCAAGTTCAGCAGATGGGTCTAGTCAGATGATGGCATTTACAGTTTTGTTTGAAGGAGGAGAATATGGTGAGAGTCTTAATTTTTATGGAATTTTCAATATAGGAAGTCCAATGTCACATTTGTCAGTGACTGGAGGGACTGGTAAGTATAAGAAAGCTAGTGGGTTTGCTGAAGTGGGATCACTGTTTTAATTATTATTATTATTTTTTTGGTTAGGTGTTTGAACATTTGGTTTTTAATACGTAATTTTGCTATCTTTTGCCCAAGCAACAAAGATGTGTAATGTGGATGGATAAAAGCATATTTACTTGAACTAGTGGATGTGATTTGCAAATTGAAAATTGAAAAACATGGTTTTTATACTTAAAAAAAATAGATAAATTAAAGATAAATAATATTATTTTTTTCTACGAGTTATTAAAATACGATTAATATGAGCTATTTGCAAGAATAATAATATTCTTATAGAAAATTATTTAAATATATATTTTTTATTTTTTTAAAAAATATTAAATAAAATAATACAAATAAAAAATATTAAAATTAATATTTTGTGAAAAAAATCATATTAAATATCACTTTATCATCGTTAAAAATTAGAATTTTAATCACTTTTTAATCAATTAATAAAATAATAATAATATTTTAGTAAATAAATCATTAACATAATATTATAAATCATTAATTGACCTATTTTCTTAAAATTTGAGGACTAAAAAAAATACTATTTACAATATGGAGGACTAAATGCACATTAAGGCTTCATACAAGGTATTTGACTAACAATTTCTCTATTAAATAAAAGTTGGAAGTTTTAGAGAGAAAATGTTAGATTTTTCTCTCTAAAAAATCCTAACCCTAATTTTCTCTTATTATTTGTCTTACGTCCTCATTTCCCATGATATCCTTTGACGAGAGTATAAAATGTATATATTAATTAATATTGATAATATAAATAGCTTGCATATTTTTTATGGTAATTTAATAAATATTTATTTTTATTGATTGTTTAATTTTATGCTTGTAGTATTAAAAAAATTGGCTAAACAAAAGAAAATGGTAGAGTAATTTCTCTTTGTTTTTGCATTCTCATTTGTAAAAATAGAATCTATATTTTACTTGGTGTATTTAGCCGCGTTTTTGTCTGGTTTGTTACTTATGGTTTAGTATCACATGCACACGTAGGATATAGATAATATGGTTACATGTTTTGCATACTAACCTTTTTAGAGGTGTATATAGTGATGCAAAAAAAACTTGATAGTTAAATTTTGTGAATTTAATAAAAGTTCGTAAGTACATGAATCATTTATAATAAGTGATAAATATACTTCCAAGGTTAGTTTAAAAAGAAACTACATGGCTTTAAATAATTCAATAAATTTCTTAAAAAAACACAAAAATTAAACTTAAATATTCTATTACAATATTTTAGTTTTTAAAAAGATTAAACTATGACAAAAATAATAAAATGATAGAAGATAGATTGGGTTCAAACAAATTACTGACAAATATGTAATTGACAATCAATGGAGAATTAATAAAAAAATTAGCTAGTTAATTATGTTTAGTAAAATTAATTAAGTTAATGAAATATAAATACGAATTATTGATTCTCCTTTTTATGTATAAATAATGACTTCGGTTGAGTCATTATTCATTATTAATAAAACCACTATCAGTCTTGAATCAAAATTACAGTTAATTTAATTAAATCTATGTGATGTATCTAAAACCTAATTTTCATATTTTAATTTTATTACAAAAAAATATGTAGTCAATATATTATTCAATAATAAATTTTGTAAAAATTTTGAAATAGAAAATAATCTATATTTAATAATGATTAAAAACATTTACCTAAGTAATTTACACAAACATAGCAACAAAACGAAAGTCTCATTATCATAATGAGTCAGACATGCGCAAATTAATAAATGACCAATAAATTAATTTCAATAAATTCAAGCAATACATAATTATTTATTGAAAAGAAATAAGAATACAGATTCAATTTTATTATCAAAAAATAGATAGATGAATATAACTTGCTTTACATTTACAATCTTGATTTTCACAATATTTTTCAATTTTCAAAAACGTTTTTAAATCACATGTTCTGAAAAATCTCCATGTTGCTACCTATTATTTGTTATTACCTAATCTAAATTGTGTATAAACTACATCTAAACTAAGAACATAGAGCAGAGCTCTAACGGCTTTGAAAACAAATAAAACTCTAAGTTATAATATGACTACTAATTGTTTAACTTAAACAAGCAAACTTTTTATTTATAGGCTAGCTGAAATTAGAGGGCTTCAAGTGAAATAGTTCAACATGCACAATGAAGCATAGAACGAACATTGTGTACAGTAATTTTATGTAGTGAGGAGTGTGTTGTGGCCCACAATGAACCTCGCTGTAGCATGAAATGTTCAACTTTAATTATTATTCTCCATCCCTTAAATATTGATTGGCTTTTACATGTAAGGCTTACATGCATTTGTTCCTTTAAACTTTTAAGGTGAAAATGAGTTCTTCAAGTGTTATTCTCCATGTGTTGATCAATTATATATTTGAAACTAAAAATGCCTAAAATGCAAAAGAAAATACCCATGATTCCAAACATATAAATTTACTTAAATAATGATAAAATCATACATATTTAAATATCTATTACATTTAAGTGTAATAAAATCATGAAATATTGGTGCTTGTTAAGCACTCATCATAAAGTATGCATGTTTAGGTGACTTGTTGGAATTAAATGTGTGGGGAGTATTTTTAGAAAAATAATTGGCATTTTTAAACAAAATATTATTTTTCATGAAGCTTTTTGAGGTCTCGCGGGGTCTCCATGAGGGCTTACTAACCCCACAGATGTGCATCATAAGGTTGGTTGAGTATCATCGAGGACTTGATGAGGCCAACAAAGGTTGGCCGAGGTATGCTCAACGAGGTCCTTATATAGCTTTGGACCTCATCAAGTAGTCAACAAAACCTCTTATATATTTATAAAAATAGAGTTATTTGGCTACTTTGGGCTAACTATTTTTCTTATTTTGGGGTGAGTATTGTTTAAAATATACATCTTATGTTCAAATATAGAAATGTAGGTGAAAATATGTTGAATAGAGAATAAAATAGGCAAATTAGAATATAGGATTCTCATACGTAGGAACAATTACATAAAAGTCGATCAAATGTTCTTCCAATTTAAATAGGTAACTGGGATCTAGATGAGGGATGAAGATGCCAACTCTTAGATTCTCTTCACAAGCTCTATACCAATTTGGCCAAGCCGGCCTCACAAATATGAATTAAGTAAATCACATAGCCACTATGCCAAAAATGATCTTTAAAGTCGGTTATTAACCGACTTTAAATGCAATGACTTAAAAATGTAACGTCGACTTAACGAGTGAATCGAATTTACATTTTTAATTTTTTTTACAAAATTTACTAATTTTTTATTATACTCAAAACCTGTATTCGATCACATAATATTAGAAAAAAAACTAAAATCTGTTTAACAAATAGTTTAAATAATACAAATAATTAAAAAATTGAATATTAATTAATTACTTGAGAATTAAATTTATTACAAAAAAATAATTTATATTATATTTAACTTAAATTACAAATAAAATGATGTCGTCTCTTTTGTCATGGATTTTGTGATATTTTCACTTTATTTCAAGGAGAGGAAGCTTGATTTGCTTAGAATCACCAGCATAGTGATTAGGAAACTAGTAAGAGAGAAGAGATGGAGTTTGGACAAAAAACAGCTGGTCTATATAACAATTCATTCCCCTAAATACTTAAGCACGTAAACATTCATCAAACAAGCAGTCCAAACTTTAAAGAGGCAGGAATAGAGAAATTGAAGTATTATAAAAACTAGCATAATGTTGTCCTATGTTATTTAAGATCATCATATTCTTTTCCTGATGTTATAATTTGAACAAAGTGTTCTGTCCATTCTTCTAATAAATTATCAAAAATTTGCATATCATAGCCCCACTTGTTCGAACCAAAGAACTATATGTAATTAAATTCAAAATAAGTGTATAATATCATGAATTCACAAAAAATAACTTATATATAAATGATTAGTAAAAAAGATTACCACATCGACGCTGGAGTGATATAATAATAATCTTATCCCTTTGAAATCATATTAGCGTTGTATTAATCCTTTGTCTATAAATATGAAGTTATCTAGAATCAAGTTGGTATTTTTAATGCTATAATGAGCACTAAATATGAAGTCAAGTATAACTCCGATTTGTTACTTGGGTTGGTTGAGTTTTAGTGCCCATAAACTTATGGAACAACTGTTTTTTGCCTAACCAACCCAAGTAACAAATCAGAGTTACACTTGACTTCATATTTAGGTCTTATTATAGCATTAAAAATACCAACTTGATTCCAAATAGCTTTATATTTATAGACAAAAGATTAATACAATGCTAATATGATTTCGAAGGGACGAGGTTATTATTATATCACTCTGGTCTCGATGTGGTAATCTCTTTTACTAATCTTTTAACATGTATAAGTTATTTTTTGTGAATACATGATATTACACCGGAATGATGATTACTGGTGATTTTCCTATACTTGGCTAGCCAATGACTACACCTAAGCGTCGGTTGACACGTAGAACCGATGCTTCTTCCTATGTTTAGCGTCGGTTCTACATGTTAATCGACACTATAATTTGGTGGTTTTAAGTCGGGTTTTCAACGAATCGACTTTAAATTTTGACTTAAATGACCACTTTTGTAGTAGCGAGTGAAAGTACAAGACATCATGATCAATTCAACACACAACAAAAAAATTAATAGGAAGAAAGAACAAACAACGATAAACATTAGTAATGGTGTGTCTTATAGGCTCTTTTCCAGGCTAGCAACATGCATAAATGAGTAAAAATCACATAGCATATGAATAAGTCATACATACACAAAAGCTGTATAGGATTTCTAATCACTTCAAGATCTCATATATGGGAAAATGTTTTGTAGATGATGATTGTATTTTCACAGCATGAAATCATACATTACATAACAACCATAATATAGAGTCTAACACCTGTCACATTACTAGGGTAAGGAAATATTGACTCTTTAGAGACTTACACCAAACTCGTATTCAAATAAAATGCGAAAGTAACATAAATTAATCAATAAGTAGATATATTAATTTAATACAACAAAAACAATACACAAAAAGCTAAAGGCATGCTACATAGAAAGAAAAGAAAGCATACAACTACACAAATCAAATAAGATATTTTATCAGAGTCTAAACTTTATCATGCACAAACATACACAATTTAAATTCTGATTGTATGAGACAAACATTAAAGCATGCACAATAATAAATAAAATGAGGTAAACTCATATAGAACCCATTCCTATTTTGCAAGATCCTTAGGTTGCTTATGGTAACTACTCGATAGCAAACAAATCCACTAAATAAAAAAAATTACAACCATGATAAAAATAAAACCCTTATGACCTCTATCAGTTGGGACATCTGTTCGAATAGCCTATTACTTCCCACACTTGGTGCCCTCAATGACTTGGTTTGAAACACAAACCCAACTTTTCTCCAAAGCATGTACCACTTGATTTAGTACGATGAACTACTATAGATCAATAAAGTGAACAAGATTTGAACACCCAATGTAGGAAACGACTCAACTATAATCACTTACAAACTCACAAAAAACTAATGTAAGATACACATTCAACCATATATCATGAGCCTCTAATACCTAACCAGCCAACAAACAACTTAACACTTAAGAAAAAATTGCATAAAGGTAACTATCAGCCGACACATGGCTTACACGGTCACGAATCACTAATACCCAACAATACTCAAGGTAATAGTGATCTAAAAACATAAAAATGAGATGTCAATACAATAGAGCTTTGCTACATATTTTCTGGATAAGAAATAAGAAGAAATGGGATATTTATAAAAGTTACCCAACTATTGGACCACCTTGCCAAAGAAAAACACATTTTTTAGATTCAAAAATTATCGAGTAAGTTTTGTGAATACTCATAACTAAACCGAACCAAAAACACGAGTGATAATGTTGGCTCGCTCGTACACTCGCTTATTGAAATCCATAATGCTCAACCTATCATGCACGCTATGAAAACCAACCTTGTGGTGTGTATAAACATACTTTCAATCATAATGTTCCTAACTAAGTATGTGTGTGCATTACTAATTTGCAGTAACCAACCTTATATAGAGGAAGACATAACATTGAGTAAAGTAAATAGAATCAATTTTTTGGACATAGGAATCAAACATAGATATAAATGACTATAGGACTTATAGGGACAAATTCAAAATCAACATAGTCGATAGATTTAGTATGGTTAGATCGATCGAGCTTCTTTTGTGCTTCAATCAAGTATTCTCGTGTTGTAACGATTTCCTTGTTAGATTGATTGAGAAGAGTTTTAATCGATCTAGTGAAGTAGATTTTGATAAGTTATCCCTTATTTGAATTCTAACTTTCAATCTTAACCCTTGGATCAAAGCTAATATGAATCCTAATCTAATTAGGATCAATTTCAACCTATTTAAAGCACCACAAAAAAGTCATAAAGAAAACAAAATTTACAATTAACAAAAGAGAAAATATAGATTTCATTGCTACAAAGAGAGATCAAGTAAAGTAAATTAAGGAGGAAATTATATGGCTAGCAAAAATATTAAAGGAGGAGTTGGATTCTTCATGAAAGTTGGATATTCATTTGTCTTATAACTTTTATGCACTAATGTTTTTTAATTATGATTTTTAGAACTATGAGTAGATAGGTTCTTATTTGTTTATGCCCAAGGAAACATGTATAAATCCTAAAACTTTTTATCATGAGATAGATAGGACTCTTCACAGGTTAAGAAGAGAAAAACTACATCAACCTCAGCTTAGGAATATGGATAACTTGGAGAATCAATGTGAAATTATCATCTTTAAACCTCTTTGGGACTTCATAGTACCACAAGTAGATGGAGTTAAATCATTCATCACAAAACCCTCTGTTAATGCAAACAATTTTGAGTTAAAATCTACTGTGATCTAAATGGTACAATCCAATCAATTTGGAGGGCTAGATAATGAGGATCCTAACTCACACTTAGCTACATTCTTTGAGATGTGTGACACCTTTAGGATGAATGGAGTTTTTAGAGATGGCATCAATATTAAAATGTTCCATTTTCCACTTAGAGAAAATGAAAAGACATGGCTTAATTACTTACCTACAAGATCCATCACTACCTAGGATGACTTGGCCCAAAAATTCTTGGCTAAATAGTTCCCATCTTCAAAGACAACCAAGTTTAGGAATGCCATCACTTCCTTTCAACAATTTGATGGGGAATCTTTTTATGAGGCATGGGAACACTTCAAAAAGCTATTGAGAAAATGCCTTCATCATCGTATTTCTCTATTGTTACAAATCCAAACATTTTATAGAGGATTATTAAGGTAAATAAGAACTATTATTGATGCTTTAATAGGAAAAAGTGAGATTAAAGCCTTTGCATTACTAGATGAAATAACCTCTAATAGTTTCCAATGGCCATTAGAGAGGTTAAATTAAAAAAAGGTTGCTGGAATGGAAGATGTGAATGCCTTTACAACCTTACGAGTACAAACTAATGCATTGTTGTTAGGGCTATCAAAGAAGTTTGATGCTACATCTGTGGGGATGAATATGGTACAAAACCTTTTCTAGTTTGTGAGAATTGTGGCGAACATCATTCTAGTAATACTTGTGGAACCCCAATCTTGAGATTGTTAACTATATCAACAATCAAAACCTCTAAAGGAAACCTTACTCAAATACTAATAATCTAGGGTAGAGGAACCACCTTAATTTCTCTTGAGTAATAACAACCATGGTGGGAAACCTACCAATAGACCACATTTTAATCCATTTAGCTTTAGTCAGTTGAAAAAAACAACCACCACCAATGAAAGAGTCAAGACTAGACAAATTAGAGGGTTTAATGGAAAACATGTTACCTAATGCTATGCCTAGAATGGATAAAATAAATACTAAAATGGATAGCTTGGTCACTAAAGAACCCAACAACAATGCTAGCATAAGAAACTTAGAGGTTAAAATGGGGAAAATAGCACAAACATTACATAGAAGGAACCAAGGTATGATTCCTAGTAACGCTAAAGTAAATCCTAGTAAAGAGACTAGAAAGCAATGTAAGGCTATTGTAATAGGATTTGGGGTAGTAACAGGAGGTAATGATGAAAAGAAAAATGAAAAAGGAAAGAAAAGAATAAATGAAGAGATTAAAAGAGGAAAATAAGAGAATAAAGAAATTGTAGTGAAGCCAAAGAAAGGAAACAATCATGGGAAAAGAGTCTATACCCCTGATAAACATATTTTTGACCTATAATTTGTTGTACTTTAAGCATTAGTTTTATGTTTTCTTTTATAATTTTGTTATTTTGGAAGATATTTTTGTATTTTATAGGTTAATGTACTTTTGGAAGAATCTTGGGCTAAAATGAGCAAAAAGAGTGAGATGATGAGAAATAGAAATTCGGACAAGTTAGAATAAACAAAATGTCAAGCCATTAAAAATCGATGTGTTCCACGATCCAAACATTCACATGCCATGGTGAGGTACTCTCAAGTGGCATTTGATGTTTCAAGTATTTCAACACGTATAGAGGCATAAAAATATGCATTTCATAGTGTAAGAGTCTCGAGTTGCACTTGAATATTTTATTTTTCTATCGTACCATGACACAAATAAAAGCTTGCCTCAATTTGAGTGTTTTTACTGGCCAGAAATCCTAGTACACTTATATGACATGTTTTACTCATTATTCCCTAAAACCTAACCTATAAATAGATTCTAAAACCATTCTTAAACATAACCATCCACCATTAGCCATTTTTCTACCATTCCATACACAAAAATTAAAGAGAAAACTCCCTTTTGTTAAGTCTTTGCAAGGATTCGAAGAAGGAGAACAACCAATTCAAGAATTTAGAGATCAAAGATAAAAATGGGATATTTTAATTGTTAGCTATTTTTTTCCTGTATTCTTAATATATCCTTTGTAATTGAATTAGTTTTAATTAATTTAATTATATTAGGTTAAATTTTGTATATGTGATATTAGTTTTACTCCCATAAATGTAACAACAATTTGATGGTTTTATTTAATAAAATTTGATTTATTTCTTTTTTATGTTTCTTGATATCTTTAGTTATAAATTATTGATAGATCAAATCTTAATTTATGATTAAAGATAATATTTTAGACATAAGCACTAGTCACATCATCTGTGTTTAGTTGTGCACATTCATTTGTGTTAAATTAGATGGTTTATTTATTTTCCTTACTTTTAACAATTAACTAATTTCAAGCCCAATCCAGGAAGTTATTGGTTAATTGAGAATTGTAGGGGCTCACCATGATCATTGGGGTTTCTCTTATTTTAAAGAAAAAAATCAATAATTCTTACTTTTGAAGTCACACTATAAAAATCATTTGATTCGTTGTTTCCATGAATGGATAGCTAGCTAATTTTTCATATTCGTTTATCCATATTTATTTGAATATAATTCATTTGGTTTATTTTAGTTATTTAATTATTTTAGAATTTACAATCTTTCTCTCAACCTATAATTATTAGAATGTTTAACATTGTTTACTGAGCTATAAGAAAATAATTTGACATTTTAAAACACTTGCCAATCCCTTTAGAGATCGACCTTGGGATAATATTTTGATTAGTCTACAAATGATTCATGCACTTGAAAGGAATTAAAATTTATGCATCAAGTTTTTGGATGGTTTTATAATCTTTGGTAATAATTTTGATGAATGCCTTACAAATATTGTAAGGGTGTTCCAAAGATGTGAAGAGTCTAATCTTGATCTTAATTGAAAAAAATACCATTTTATACTAGAAGAGGGACTCATACGTGGTTACAAAGTCTCATTTAGAGGTTTGGAGGTGGATAAAGCCAAAATTAAAGTTATTGAAAAGTTACCACCTTTAATAAATGTCCAAGGAATAAAAAGCTTTTTAGGCTATGCTGGTTTCTATAGGAGGTTCATAAGGGATTTTTCCAAAATATCAAGACCCTTATGAAACCTTCTAGAGAAGAATATACCCTTCTATTTTAACGCAATGTATTCAAGCCTTTGAGGCATTGAAAAAAAGTCCAACCACGACACCAACAATCATAACATTGAATTGAGATTAGCCCTTTGAAGTGATGTGTGATGTTAGTGATTTTTCTATTAATGTAGTTTTGAAGCAATGAAGAGGTAAATCATTTCAACCCATAAATTATGCTAGTAAAGCCTTTAATGAAGCCCAATTGAATTATACCACCATTGAAAAATAACTCCTAGCAATTATCCATGCAATGGAGAAATTCCAAGCTTATTTGGTCGGTACAAATGTGATTCTATACACTGACCATACCTCTATTAGATATTGATTTTCAAAGAACGATGCTAACTTAATACTTATTAAATGGGTTCTCTTACTTCAAGAGTTTGACTTGGAGATATGTGACAAAAAAAGAATTGAAAATAAAATAAGGGATCATCTATCAAGGTTGAAAGTGGGACATGGAATTGATACAAAACAATTGCCCATTGATGGATATTTTTTGAATGAAAAACTATGGGCCATTACAATAATGCAAATGTCATGGTATATAGATGTGGATATCTTCCTAGTAAATGGATTTATGCCACCTGAATTGTCAAGCCAAGGTAAGAATAAATTCATACATGATCCATCTTGTATATTTAGGACGATCCTTACCATTTCAAGAGGTTTAATGATGGTATAATTTGAAGATGTATTCCTTAGGAAGAGAAAATGATATCCTATGATATTGCCACACTTCAGACTATGAAGGCCACTTTGGGATGACTCGAACGACATCTAAGGTATCTTGGGGTTTTATTGATCCACTCTCTTTAAATATGCATTTGAGTTTATAAAAAAAGGTGATAAATGCCGAAGGATGGGAAATATTTTTAGGAGATGTGAAATGCCTAAAAATACAATTTTAAAAGTAGAATTATTTGATGTTTGGGGTATAGAATTCATGGGTCCCTTTGTTCCCTCGTTTGAAAACTCTTACATTCTAGTGGCTATGGACTACAAGTCTAAGTAGATGGAAGAAATTGCAACCCTGACTAATAATGCAAAGGTAGTCACAAAATTCTTAAAGAAGAATATATTCACTAGGTTTGAAATCCATAGGGCTATAATTAGTGATGACATTAATCACTTTTGTATCATTCTACTAATGATCTATTATCAAGTTATGATGTAAAACACAAGGTGTTCACTTTATACCATATATAACTAGTGGTCAAGTGAAGGCTTTAAATAGGGAGATTAAAAGAATTTTGGAGAAGGTAGTGAGCACTTTAAGGTGATGAACTTTAGGCTTATAAGATAGCTTTTAATACCTCTATTGGTATGTCTCCAAAACATTTAAATCAAGATCATCAGGATCATTTGTAATAACAAATTTATTTCCATATGAAGCCATAGAAACTAAAGATGAAACGACCAATGTAACGTTTATAATCAATGGCCAACGTCTAAAGATTTACTTGGTAATGCCAATGAGAGAGTTTTCTTGTTGTTACATTTGAATTAACCATAAGAACTCAGTAAGGAAGATCTAGTCAAAGACTTAAAATGTGATTCTTATTGGGAGACAACACAACATATTTTATTATTTATGCTTTTATTGTTTTTTATTGAATAAATATAAATACACTTGGCAAACACAAGGATATATTTGGTAATGAAGGACAACATTAATGCCAATGGAGTTTTTATTTTCCTACATCTCTTACTTATCTTTACTATGGTGCATCTTGGGGATAATGTACAATTCAAATGTGGGGATGAAACTTTGTTATTTACTTTAGTTTATTAGCTTATTATAAGATTTATGAGTGTTTGCGATATTTGTGAATAAAATGTTTACATCTAAACTATTTTCTAGGCGTGTTTTCATGTCTGCTATTCAAGCCGAAGAAAATTTCGATCTTTAAGTTAATATATTTTAGATATATACCTATTCTTTTACATGTTAGAATACATACTATACACTTAGGAACTTTGGTATATATATTGGTCGATTGATCGAAGTGGTAGGTCGATCGATTAAAGTGGTAGATCGATCAAGGATCGATCGTGTACAACCTATGTCCTCTCGGGTTGATTTACGAATTGGGATAGATCAATCGAAGTTGGGTTTGATTTTTTGAGAAGGTGGATCAATCGTATTTAATCTACCAGGTCTCGAGTTTTTTTTAATATTTACTAGATTGATCAAAAGGGTTTGATTTGATCAACCTTATTGGTTAGATCAATCGAGCAGTTAGGATTTCAACTTAAAACCTATTTGCGTACTCAAGTCAAAGTATTCTTTTACCATATTTTCCCAATTAATTATTGTTCTATGGTTTTTTTAATGGACATAATGGTAATTGCTCTTTAACCTAGCATTAGGATTTCATCTCCCTTATATAAACAACATAATTCTCCGTATTTTAAACAACCATATTTTATTCTATTCATCTTGTGCTTTTTCTCTCAAAATGTTTTATAAAAACCGAATTATATGTTAGGCTCTTTCTTGAATTAATCTATCAAACATTGTGAATTTTTTCTTGATTGATTAATAAGCATATTTGTTTGATGATACTATGATTTTGTGATTATTTGATTAGGTTCTTTCATAATTGGATCAAATAGTTTTATATGTGATCATAATTATTTGATTTTAAAGAATCTATTTTATTGAACTTATGCTTTATCTTTTTGTTTTAGGGTCTGCTAGATGATTTATTTTAACTGATTTTATTCTTTAATCTTCTAGCTATGGTTTTTTATTATTAAATCTACTCTAAGACACACTTTGCAGTTCTACTATTTGTGCAAACTTTTCAAATGCTTGCTGAATGGATTCAATTGCTCGTGTGACTTGAGATATCAAAACATTGGTCTAGATTTGTATGCCTATCTTGTAGGGACCATGAAAGAAATAATGGCTTGTAAGTAGATTACTTTGGAGGTTTTATCTATAAAGGGTAGTTTAAGACTCGTCCTTGTAATTGAACATTGATTTTAATTATGGATAGTTAAGTTTTCTTATGGATCGGTGGCTTTCCCCGTTGGTCATTGTTGTGGCTTAGATTGTTTCCACCTAAAATATTGTGTGTCAAGTTCTTATTTATTTTTACTTTATATTATTTACACACGATTGCTTGTCTAGCCACTTGTAAATTTTTAATTAGATTTCATTAAAAAAAATACTTATTTACCCCTCTAGGTTAATTAAATCCATAATGTAGTTCCTTGTTTTTAAATTATTACTTTATCATTTATAGTTAAGATATGTGTAAAAATTGATAAATATGTTGAAATCATATGTATATATGTTTGGTAGGAAATATATGAACCCAATGATAGAATTGATTGTTGATAACTCTATCTTTTAGAGTTATTTTGTTCATTTTATTAATTATAATTTCTATGTTCTTAATGTTTTTAGTTAATTTTAATTTATTAAATTAATATTTATTGTATTATCAACGCGCATCACGCACTTTCAGATCAGACAATCAACGGTGAGGATCAAGCGATGTGAAATAGGTGTGACACGAGTGATTAGACCCGTTTTCCCGGATTGCACACTGATCGGCGCGTAGAGTGGGGCCCACCTGATGGTGAGTAAAGAAGACACACATGCGGGAAGTTTTTGGTGCCGTTGTTGGGGATTTGTTTACTATTTTTTTATTGATATTAATACCAATCAATCTGATTTTAGTTCAAAAAAAATTATTTTTTTATGCTTATTGTTACTTGCTTAGATTTATTTTTCAATTTTTTGGTAACTTGAAATTTTGTCTTTAATGCACAATATATGAACCTCCCTAAAAGTAGAAAAATGGGAAGTCAAGCTGATGACTTTAAATCAAACGCTTCTTAGGAGGCAACCTATGTGTTTTAATTTTCTCTTTTTTTATTTATTTTAACATGTATTAGTTTGCATATTTCTTTATTTTGTTAATTTGTTTTGGTAGGTGCAAATCGGAGGAAGTAAAGCTATTTTTGGGTTTCAACCTTACAAACCAAGACCAGGAAGTTTCTTTGAACCCATCTCATTTGTTCTTTAACTTTCACACATTGAGGACAATGTACATATTAAGATTGGGGGTGGTGAAGAAATTGAACTTATTTGAAATATTTTCTTGGTATTGTTGCTTGTGTAGCTTTATTGTTTGGTTGATTGAAACATTAGAATATATTTTGCTTTTCATGGTGATTTATTTTTATTTATTCGGTTTAACTAATGCATAGCTCTTTGAAAAAATTGAATATTGTCTAAGTTACTTGTAATTTTTGAGTAAGTTTCATTTTTACAAGAATGTCTATTTATGAGCACTAGTTTTGATCTTTGAGCTATTTTGCTAATTTAGAGAAGGTTTATGTGAGTATGCAATTCGATTGATGTTTTTTTGGTGTCACTCTTAGAATTTGTTTGATTTTCTCTCGAGGTGAAATCCTAGACAACACTTAATTAAGGAAATGATTTAGGTCATCTTTGGATTGTTTGAGCCTTTTTATCTACCTTCACATGTTTTATCCATAGTATACCCCTTTTGAGCTTTTAAGTTATATATATATATTATTATCTCATACCAAAAGCCTAATATATATATATATATATATATATATAGATATATTGATTTTCCTTATCTCACTAACATGTGATTATTGTTAGTAAATTTCTAAAGATATATCGAAAAAAAGAAAGGATACTGAAAATAAAAAGAAAAGAAAAGAAAAAAAAATGATTGTTGCATGTGAAGTTAAATATCAACTTGGGAAGTATTCATTGAGATGTTAGAAGGTATCTTGTTTCATTCCTAAAATGATGTGTTTAGGAAAAATTTGAGCCAAATATGATCTCTTATCCTACCTTTACCTAAGCCATACATTACAAGTTTAATTAGTCCTATTGATTTTTGGTTTTGTGTTTGTCTGCATTAGTGGAGAGAGAAGTGAAAAATGAACTTATGACATTTATGATTTCATTAAAAATTAATTACGTCCATATTTGGATAAACTCATCCGGATTTCATGTGATGAAATATGAAAAGACTTCACACACACAAGAAAATTCATTGTGAAAATGTAACATACTTTTAAATTAATTTCAATGCTTAGATAAAATTCTTGTATTTCTTTGAGTTATGTTATTTGTATGACCAATTAGAAATATTTTGAAAATCACTATTTTAAGTGCATGTATCCTAGTTTTATTTCTTTACTTTTGCTCGAGGACTAGCAAAATTTTAAGTTTGGGGTTGTGATAACTCTATCCTTTATAGTTATTTTGTTCATTTTATTAATTATAATTGCTATGTTCTTAATGTTTTTAGTTAATTTTAATTTATTAAATTAATATTTATTGTTAGTTTTTTAAGGAATATATTTTTAAAGAAAATTAAAGAATTTGAATTGAAAAAAGGACTTAATTGCAAATAATAAAAGCTGAAAAATATAATTTAAATTAAAAGAGGGCTGAATTTCAAATATCAAAAGTTTAAAAGTTGATTTGAATTAAATTGGAAGGCTAAAATGCAATTAAAGAAAATTGTTTTTTTGCGTAGGAAAAGGAGGACCATGCGTGCCATTATCAACGCCCATCACGTACTGTCAGATCAGACAATTAATGGTGAGGATCAAGCGAGTGTGAAATAGGTGCGACACGGGTGATTAGACCCATTTTCCTAGATTACACACTACTTGGCGCATAGAGTGGGGCCCACTTGTCCACGCAGGATGACGTGTAGGGTGGGACCCATATGTCTGCACCAATAACTTCCCACACGCATGTCTTCTTCACTCACCGTCATATCAAAATTTGGACGATTCAGATTGTGCGTGAGCCCTATGCTCCACGCGGGTGGATTCCAGTTGTCGCGCACCGTTCAACGCGTAATATTCTCGTGCGATGCGGTTCACATTATGTGTGTGCGCCCTCTCATCACAATGAATAAAAAACTACCACGTGTTATGTTATTCTCCCAGCCAATCAAATGCTGACACATGGCATACGTTTTGTGAAATAAAAATGCACAAAATGGCATACGTTGTTCAGCCTAGATATCCCCGCATTTCTAAAACAAATATTTTCGATGTATTATTCTGTCTCCCACGCGTGTCAAAAAAATATTTTATGATGTACTTTTTTAGAGAGCTGAAGTTATAAATATGTGCTCATGTGGTTGGCCGAGAGTTGGACAGAGCTGGATTGTGAAACATGTAGAAGCCATTTTTGGCTTCTGTTGTGGTTCTGCTTAGGATAGAAATTAGAGAGTAGAGATGAAACACTTTTAAGTTCTTTTTGTTTTTCTTGATCTAATATTCCTTAAATGCTTCAATATTTTCATATTGTAATTTTAATTTTTGTTATGAATTAATTTTATTTTTCTAGGGTTGCAACGTAATTTTTATTATGAAGCTTGGATTTAATTATTTTGGAATGATTTGTGAAATGTTTTTAAGTTGTTTATTCTATTTGTACTTAATGCTTTTGATTATTGGAAAATTTATCAATTGATCTGTGGCACTTAAATAAACTTAGAAAAGACATTTTTGTGTGTATTACTCGTGTTTAGGATAACATGTATAATAAAAGTAGAGGAACTTACTTGTATTGTATGTGTAGCTATTTGAGAACTTTAAACTTAATCAATGTTGGTGAATTTAATTCTCATTGGAATATAGTGAATTATTTTGGCGAGATGTGTCTATATGGACCTCGGAAGAGATATATGGATAAAATTAGGAGTTCTCTGTTGACAAATTAAATTCAAAAATATAAATCAAGAGAAAATAATATAATTCAAGTAGATTAATTAGGTGAAACTACAATCCTAGAATTTTCTTATTTATTGTTATAAAAAATCAGTTTAATTAATATCATCAAACTTTCGATTGTTTGGATAAAATCAAATTGAAACAATTTTAGTACTTAACGAATAATAGTAACAAATCTTCATGGGAACGATAACTTACTTATCATTTATTACTTGTGACCGTGTATACTTGCACGTTCATGTTCTCCTAAAGAGACAACAATTGTCATGATTATGATAAGGGTTCTAGCATAAATCTATTGAGATGAACACATTAGCCATGTGGTATGCTCGCTTGTTTTGAATTGAAATCATCCATTATTTGTACACAATGCATATGATTGATTGTTTGATGTATTTAGTGCGAGAACACTTGATGTAGTGTGGGTAATGTCATAAGATAAGAATTTATCATGTTTTGAAATCCATTTGATCAAACATTGAGACAAAATCATATATAACATATACGCAGAGAAATGATTTAGGATTTAGTGTGAGAAATTAAGTGCTAAGTTAAACTTTCAACACTATAAACCCCTAAGAAATAGAATAAACTTTAAAATAAGTTGGCAGAGTAGAGCTAAAAAAAGAAAAGAGTACTAAGTTATTAAAGAAAAACTCAATTGCATGATGAAAAGAAAAGAGGTGTGGGTTTGAATATTAAAATAATCATTAATCTATCCCCACCTAAACTTCATATTATAATCGTGCATAGAAATATTTTTCTCTAGCTAAATGTATAACTAACATAAATGGAGAAGGAGGCTAAAAGTAGACCTATGAAACTTGTTCTAAGATTTTAATCTTTGACATGCTTACATTATTTTATCTCATGAGTATATTGAATGACATCATTTGCAAGTCACAGATGCACAAAGATTATTTTGTTAAAAACCTTGCATACCTATATGTTAATAGAATGTTGGTTGATGACCATATTAACCTCTTAATCATAAAAATGTACAATCTTTAAGGGGGAATAATTCTTAGTTAACATGTATCAATTGGAGGAGATTTGTTTATAAATATTCTTCTCATATCGTGTTAGTATTTAGTAGTTATTTTATTAGAGTTGAGTTTTTTTATTTTTTCTTGAGGACAAATAAAGAGTTAAGTATGGGGTTCTTGATAACTCTATAAAAGTAGAGTTATTTGGCCACTTCGAGCTAGCTATTTGTATTATTTTGAGATAAATATTATTTAAAAGATTTGTCTTATGTTCAACTATAGAAATGTTATTGAAAATATGTTAACGGAGGAAAAATAAGAAAATTAGGACAAATTCAAGATTATTAGGGTCAATATGTTGAGACACATCAGTCAATCAATTGAAGATGGATTGAGAAACAAATGATTTACCTTAAAACGAGAAAAGTAGAGTTAGATGGATCAATAAGGGTATCGATTGTTTGAGTACGGTTAGATTAATCGAGCTTTGATCATGCTTCGATTAAGCACTCTAGTGTTGTAATAATTTCATTGGTAGATTAATCAAGAAAAGTCTCAATCGATCGAGCATAACAGATTTTGATGATTAAGCATTGATTTGAACTCTAACTTTCATTCTCTACCCTTTGATCAAACCTAATATGAATCCTAATCTAATTAGGATCAAATTTAGCCTATTTAAAGCACTACAAGGATTCCATAAAGAACACATAATTTGAAATTAACAAGAAAGAACATAGAGATTTTATTGCTACAAAGAAAGATCAAGTAAAGAAAATTAAGGAGGTAATTGCATACCAATAAAGGAGATTAAATAAGGAGTTTGAGTCTTTATTAAAGTGGGATCTTCGTCTTTCTTGTAACTTTTATGCACTCAAATATTTTTAATTATGATTTTTAAAATTATGAATGGTTATTTTTTGTTTTTTGGATTTTTGATGAACCTAACCACAAAACTATGTGATTGATTTTATTTGATTGAAAGATTTTTCTATTGATAATTTATTTAATAATTTTGATATTAATGCTTGGATTATTTGGCCCATAATTATATAATTTGATATTTATGTCATAGCTTAATAAAGTAGGTTTTTCAATTAATCATAGAATTATTATCACATTAATTTAAATAGTACAATAGTATGATTGATGAATGTGTGGCATGTTACATGTAATTATTGTTGATGGTGTGAATGAAATAGCATGACAATGTGATTGTTTTCATATAATCTAAAAGAATGCTTTATAAATATTCTTAGGTACATAAGAGCATACATCCAATCAATTAGATGGAGAAATCATTCAATGGTATTTTATATAGCATATACAATGGTTTAGGGATTCATAGATCTCAAGTCTCCAAATATTATTTACTTCATTTTTATTTGTGTCTTTGAATTAATTATAGGTTTAATCATTAGTTTAGATATTTTCCTATGTTACTCGCTTATATAATATTACAGATACTACATATTGGCATTTAATTATAAAGATAAAACACTCTATGTGAGATGATACTTGTGTTCAATGCACTTTATACTTGGACGACTTACATACCTACAGAATCTAAAAGCAATCTATATCTCGGGTGGTAGTTTACTTTTTTAATTAACCCAACCTCAATGAAACATTGTTTCCTAAAACCTCTCACGAACCACTAATACCAAAACACACTTAAGGTATTAACAATCCAGAATCAGAAAGCAATTTACTTTTAAAAATCACAAGTTTCAAAATCACCAAAAATATTTCCACATTTTTCTAATTACTCAAACAATTAAAATAAGGCTATTTATAAAAAAAATCAAGAAATTCAGGTAGCTTGTAGGCCCTATACTGCCCTCTCATAGCCTATGATGGTGAGCCTCGTTACCCAGCCATTACCCAACAAGGGTAATATTCATTACACATTCGCTGACTAGGGTGGCGAAGGGTTGACAAGACCCCCACTAGCACACAAAAAAATCTATTTTTTGTTTTAAAAATTTTCCAATTAATTTTTCACAGATACTTGCAAAACAACTTAAATAAGCACACACAAAAATATCATGCATACTAACAAACTAAACCCTATTATGTGTGTAAACATGCAAACATACAAAGTATAACCAACTACGTGAGTGTGTGTCGTATTGATCATAAGTAAATGACCTTATAGAGAGGATGATAAAACACTAAGTAAACAAAGCATACTTAGTATTGTGTAAAACATGCAAACATACAAAGTGTAATCAACTACGTGAGTATGTGCCGTACTGATTGTCAATAACTTACCTTATATAGAGGATGAAAAAAATTAAGTAAACAGAACATACTCTATGTTTTGCGTTCATTAATTTTACCCCAAAGCCCTTGATTCAGCCTCAGCCTATATGTATGTTTCATTTTCCTTGTTTAGGTCAACATACATATAGGTTGAGACTGAATCAAGGGCTTTGGGGTACAATTAATGAACGCAAAACATAGAGTATGTTCTGTTTACTAGTCCTTTATCAATTCTAAGCATGTCTTGATCATTGTGGTAATGAAAATTTAGTTTTCTTGCTATGTCTATGTAGATTATTTAGGAAAATAATTTTAATAATTAATAACTACAGATTATTTTCTATTTTAAGATTTTTATAAAGTTTATTATTTATTAGTATATTGATGACATATTATTCATAATAAATTTAAAATATAAAAATTAGGTTTTAGATACATGATCTAGATCCTATTTCGATAGCTTGAATAAGAGTTTAAATTGGTAAATTTTTCAAAGGTAATGAGTTAGATGGTTTATTAATTCCTTAGACATTAGGCATAATTTAATCAAATTAACAAGTGACACGACCAAAGGGATTAAGTGATTTGATTAATAACGAATAGTGACCCGATTGAAGGTATTAGTTATACATAAAAGGAAGAATCGATAATCTATATTTATACTTAATTAACACAAATAATTCTACTAAGTATAGTTAATTAGTTAAATTTTTCATTAATTCTCCATTGATTGTTGATTTTATATATGTCTTGAATTTTTTTAAGTCCAATCTATCTTTTATCATTTTATTATTGTAGTCATTAGTTTAATATTTTTAAAAACCAAAATATTATGACATAATATTTAGATTGAACTTTTATGTTAGTTTCTCATGAACACAAAACCGGTTTCGGGTTAGCAATACTAATCTTGTAGATACTTTGGTTTTATATTTGTAAAACAATGACAAGCGCACAAATCTTTTAATAGAAAATGACAAGTATACTCCCAAGGTCAATATAAGGAAGGAATATATGTGGTTTTTAATTTATTATTCAAATATTTAAAAATAAAATTAAATCCTAAACATCTTGTCACAATATTTTGATTTTTGTGTTTCCTAATCTAATACTATAAAAAAATAAACATAGTTATGGATTCAATAAACAATTCTGCATATTTTTATTATTCATAGTAGTGGAGTATTTATGGATATAATAATTAAATTAATTATACTTGCTAATATTATTTAGGTTATTAAATATATAAATTGATATTTATTGATTTTTTCCTTTTTGGTATGAAAGTGTTCTTAGGCAGGGCTCAATTTTTTTTGTTTAATATTAATTAACTAATATCCTTAGGTAGAACCTATTAATTAATTAAGTATTAAATTTCAACTTTATTTATAAAAAAATTGCAAATCATCTAATCACAGCTTTAGGCGGAGTCAGTTAATTAGACTTTATTCAAGATGTTCAAATTAAATCTAAGAATTTAATTATCCGAGTACTAACTTTCAAGTTTTTAAAACCATTACTAAAAATATGTTGTCAATACATTTTTGAATAATATTTTTTATAAATATTTTTGAAATAGAGCCTCACTCCAACTACCGACGATAATACCAACAAATAAAAGAGCACTACTCTAAATCAAACCGGATAATTAAACCTAAAAATTTAATTTTTAGATTTAAGTTTGTAAAGAAAAATAATATATTTTTCTCTAACATCCTTAATATAAAATCTTGAATAAAAAAAATTAATTTATTTTATAGAAATGTTTTACCTATTTAATATTTCGCAAGCATAACAACGTTACTATTATATTATATTTATACAGCCAGCTATGTTAAATTTAATCACAGACAAATTAAATATAACATATAAGAAAAAAACATAAAAAGAACTATAAAGAATTCATTTAAAATTATACCTCAAAAGAATTCTTACATAATTTTGATGCTAATTTCGTTTTTGGAAACCTCTAAACGGATTTGCATTTCTGTTTATTGAATAAAAAAACTAGAAATCTACAAAAGCATAACTAGTTCTTCTCAAAAAGAGAAGAACTTTGAAACTAAAAAATCTTTCTAGAGACCAAAAGATAGAGAGAAAGAGAATAGATTTTTAGGGATGATTTTTACAATGGGGGATATGGTCCTTCTCTAGATGAGAAAAAGGCTGAAAAAGTAGAAAAATATCTAAAAAATTGATTTTGTATGCTTTTGGACAGGTTAGCACGATTGTGAAGGGCGAGATTTATGGCATACGGGAATTGGTGCACGTTGGCGTGCACGAGATAAGCACGGGCATGTACTGGCTCGAGTGAGACTCAGCGCAAGCATGTGCTGGCTGTGCAAGGGGCACATGCGGGACTCAACATTTTTGACCATTTTGACCCAATTTGTCCAATTTCTCTATTTTTTGACTTTTTCTCAACATATTTGTGATGTATTACCTCCAATATGTTTCTTCGAGTCTTTAAGTTATTTTTTTAAAATACCTGAAAATAATAAAAATACCTGTGATTCGAAAAAGACAAAATTATATAAAAATATAATAAAATTATACAAATATAAATGTTTTTAATCAATTAAAATACATTAAATCATGATAATTTTAGTGCTTTTTAAGCACCCATCACAACCCTCAACCAACTTCTTGTTAATCCTTTAGCAAGAGAAGCGGTAAAAAATAAAATAAAAAATAAAATAAAAACTAAAAATTAAATTATTCTAAATCACTTTTGTGGATTACACAGTTGCATTTAATGTATTTAACAAGCCTTTAAACTCCTAGGTTTCCCTAGTGGACGAGTTTGAGTCTAGTGAGGGTTTTCAGTAACGATACCCATAAATATTGAACTAAATGTAAAAATTTAAAAGAAATAACAAAAATAAACAAATCAAAAACTAAATAAAAAGATGTCTCATGCTTTTTAATCTCCTTTAAGATCATAATTAAAATCTAAAGCATAAGTTATTTTTAATCTTTTAAACAGTCACAGTTTATAATAATAATTAGTTGAAAATCATTTTCACACTTCATTTCAAAAAATGTTTCAATTTAAATTTACCCAATTTCAGTGTCACAAATTTGAATTCCCTTTGACTCTACTCCTTACAAGTCAAAACTCTCAATTCATTGAATCCAATGGGTTCAAGCACTCATACTAAGACGTATGCAAATAAAATTTATGTTTAGAAATGAACTAATAAGTTCGCATACTTGTAAAAGATGATAAGCTCAAAAATAGTACATAAATTTGATCTCATGAAAGGAATCGAATATATAAATTATAAACATATCATATATATTATTTTTATGCATCAATCAAACTCATTAAGCAAAATTTCAAGATATATGCCTTTTTGAAGTGTAGGAAATATAAATGTAATAACTTCTAGGGGAATTATATCCTATAACTTTCTTGTAATTAGTCTTTTCTCACAACTTTGTAGGCTATGTTGGTCATAGTATGTAAACTATACTATATATTCTTTATCTCTCTATTTTTTTAAGAAATATTTCAACATATTTGTTTTTTTTAGATTAGACCAATGTACAGATTATACATTTTTGTAAGAATTTGGTGAGTGGTTAATTTCGTGGCTTTTATGTTTGATTTTGGGGTAGGTAACCCCAGATGTGTCTCTTTTTGGTAGAAGTCATGCATGAATGAGATAAAGGCATATAATATCAATTTCTACTCAAATCATTTAATATAAGAAAATTAAAAAATAAATATATGACACTATTAAGATGAGAAAATTCATACATTCAATGCTAATACCTATAGAGATCATCTAAAAATTTGGAGAAATAAGAAATGTGTTTGGAGTACAAAAAATATATTTGGCTCAGAATAAAAAAAATTAGGCTCAAATTATATCTCACAAAGGTAGTATCCAATATTTGATTCCTAAACACTGATTTTGGATTTATTATAATTTTCACACTTTATCATGAAATACTACTTATAACAAAAACTAACTAATTACCATATACTACATGATATGTTTTCAAAAATTAATCTAATAATGTAAAAGACTTAACTATTTACTTAAATTTGATTTAAATAAATGATAAATTTTTGTTAAAAATTTTTTAAAACTAATCCTAAAATTTTTAAAATTACTAAATTACATAAAGAAAATAAAATCAAACACAATAAAAATGAAAATGTAAATATAAAATTTTTTAAAATTGTAAAAAATTTGAAATTTAGCATGGTAACTTTTCACCACCCCTAACCTAAAACTTACATTGTCCTCAATGTAACAATTGTAAATTAAAAATAAAGAGAAAAGAGAATAACTTCAAGCTTTTTATAAATTTATAAAATTTGACTATCAAGTTTTTGTGCAGCACTAGTCTTCATTACCACTCCCTAATAGTTGGTTGGGGTGTAGCTATCTTTGGTCTTCTTAGAGAGAATATTTCTAATAGGTTAAAGTTGTCTTTTTTTTTCTAACCTTTCACTCGTCGTCCTCGTTTTCAAGAGACCTTTGACCCTCATTTTTATTTACTCTCAAAGTGCCTATACTTCTACTCTTACTCCGTCGATCACTTCCTCTTTGATTTCTTCTGCTCCTAATCAATAATTGTTAGATATGACTCTACTACGATAGGAGCTGACAATCATACACCACCCAAGAGTTGACTTTTTATCGACAATCTCTGGTATAGATTAATGATTGTCTTTTTATATTTGATCATCATATTCCAAAGTAAAAAATTCCCAGGTTCATTGGATCTCGTTACTCAGTTCACCAATAGATGCATGGTGGTGCCTCTGATTTTCACATCATTAGACTTGGTGTTGGTTAGAGAACATTGTCTTTGAGTGAGTTAATTGATACCGCCCCTCTTAAAGACCCTTTTAACTTCCATTCCAAAACCATTTAGTTGTATCCCCCTAAGAATGAGGAGGATAGAGCTAACTCTTGATTTCTTTATATTTTTCAATTTTTGATATACTTGTTACATGTGAACTCTTGTAATCAAAAAACAAAATTTTATAAGTAGAAAGTGCGTATTTTCAACTTATGTTGTTTATTCAATCTTCTATATATTATTTTCATATTGTTTTTTTTTAGTTTATGTTGATATGAGTGATTAGGATTACTTCATTTTATATGTTTTCTTTTCCTCATATAGGGATGTTCTTTTCACTTTATGTGTCAAAAAGAGGGAGAAGTTTTTTATGCACAACTCGTTGTTAATTACTACATGGTTTATAAATAAAAAGTGTGCATTTTTAGGTTATGTTGTTTATTCAATGTTCAATATGTTATTTTCATATTGTTTTGTTGATTTTATGTTGTGTGTTTGTTGCATTGTGATATGCTTTAGTATGTCTCTACTGGTTACATAAGTGATTAGAACTACTTCATTTTGTATGTTTTATCTCCTCTTATAGGGGTGTTCCTTTCACTTTATGTGTCAAAAAAAGGGAGAAGTTTGTATGCACAATTGTTATAGATTGCTTTACTGCATGGGATGTGAATGTAGGTTTCACTACAACATAGTTACCTAACTTGCATACATATAAAGGGAGTGTAGAATGAAGTTAGAGGGAGTTGTATTTCTATGTTGTATGTTTTGATTTTACTTAGCCTATCAGTATGCACCTTTGTACGGTTAACATGATAATATTGGTTAGATTACACACAATTCTACATGATATGTTGACGCATATGGTTTTTCTTGTGTGTACAAAATACAAGTTATAGCTACAAACTTTGGAACTCAGTTGGAACTATGAGATTAGACATGAAGCATGGAATGATGCATCAAGATGGATGTGTTGATTCATAAATATGGATGAAGCACAACAATAGAGAGGTATAGGAATTAGGTGTGTTAGGAGTGTCTTGGTTGTTGCGTTAAAGTTTATTCAAAGAACGAACTTCTTTAGGTCATCTTGCATGAATATCTTATGTTTGATGTTTTAGTCTTTATAGGTTGAGTAGTGTTTTGCCAAAGAAAGCAAAAGAGGGAGATTGTAAGTCCTGTTCTTTTCTTGTTGGCATTTTCTTGTGAAAACAATGGAGTTTTTATGCTTTATTTGGTGTATTATCATCTTTTATGTAAGGTCAATTACCATGGATTCAATATTGCACACATTCACATAGAATTTAAACTTTTTATGTTGGCATGATACATATACCGCGTGGGGGTGAGAGCATACAATTGTTATATGTAGGTTGTGTATGTGCATTGCATTTATTATTTTATTTATGAGTATTTTTGGAAAACTTGGCATTTTCTAAAACAAAAATGGCAACTTTTTGGATCTCAATAAGGTGCTTGTTAAGGTGCCTTGCCAAGTTTTCATTGAGGGATCAACAAGGTGGTATGTGAGAAATTAGGGCTTTTATTCTTGCCTTGGCGCCATTACCTATGCTAAGGTGCTTGGTGAGGGTCACAGAAGCTCAAGAGTGTTCTATAAATACCCCTAATTTGTATTATTTTGATCAATTAGAAGATATGAAGAAACTTTGTGGTTTGCAAAATGTTTTTGAGTAAAATGATTTTCTAACTTCTGTATTAACAATACATTAAGTGTGGTTCCGTATTGTTGATATATTGAGTGATTCAAGAAAAAACTATTTTTTGGTGAGTTTAATTAAAAATGAATTAAACACAAAGACATATTATATTTAGGTATATGTGTATGAAATATGCTTTACCTCAGGTTGTATCACTATTTGAGTCATATGTGATTGTACCACATCACGTGATGGTAGAGCTTTAGGTGAGAGCCAGATTTTCTCATATCGTAGTTACAACGGAGACAATAATGGTGGCAGCTTAAGTACAATTGATTGTGGTGCTTAAAAAGATAAAGGTATTAGTTAAATTTCTTAGACTGTGAACTACTGATTTACTTTTAGAAAATTGCTAAGCATATGGATGTTACCATATAGGTATGCATCCTATATGAGTTTACCATGTTATATTATTGTTTGTATGGTCACATGTGTTGTTAGTACAATCATAATTTTATTCAAATATGTTCTGACATAGGAAGAGCTTATTGTGTTTGGAAATCCTTTCTTACCTTAATTACTTTCCTATTTATGTGTTGTATGTACTAAATATACCATGTTCTCTATGCTTGATGTTGTCATGCTATAATCTAGCTTTTAATTATTCTTTTATGTTATTGTATTTTAAACTGTTTGTTCCTTTCTTGTCTTGTTTAGTGCTATTTAATTACTCATGTTATTTACCTTTTCATTGTGTGCAAGAGTTGGATTAGTCATATGGTGTTTGTATCACCTTCTCTTGATTGTGCACCAAGTTCTGAATTTTTTAACTAATATGAATAAAAATTTCACAACTCAAAAATATTAAAACAAATATACATTTATCAATTGGAGCACTCATTCAACTACTCCTAATTGCTACCATGTTGTCTACATAGCAATTTGATCCAAGAAGATCTAGATCGCCTGGAGCTCTACCACCACATGACGTAAGCAATCACTAACAACTCAAATACAGTTAGGATCTAAGTAAAGGCAACTATAATGCACACATACCTAATCAAATAACTTTACCATGGTTTTAATATTTTTCAATTAAATCCACCCAAAACATGTGTTTTTCAAAATCAATTTAAAGTGTATTAGAATTACCATTGAATTAGAAAAATTACTTTTAAAAGCTTGAAATTGAGTTTTCAGTTTAAAGATAATCTGAAAACCTTGACCACGAACTCAAAACTCACAAAGCGCGAGCTAAGATGATAGAGAAAAGTATGGAAAGGTTGAAAAGTTTTATTTTGCTTAAAAAATGAATACGCATCTAAATGCTTGCCCCTCAAATATATGGTTTTGTAACAGTTTTATCCAATCAAGGGATGGATGAGATCATCATTGAAGGCATTTTTTTAAATTTGAAATGAAAGCATGAATGGTTGCATAAGGAAGATAGTTCCTTCACGATTCACCTCTTAAATGTTTTACTCTCATCTTGTTTAAAGATCTGAGTTTAAAAAGTAAGGGATTTAATGTTCGAGTATAAAATATGATCTGCTATTCGGTACAGTAAATTGTTTGTTGATTGGTCTGTAGCTACAACCCGATCTTATCATAGGGTCAACTAGTATATAGGTATGAGTTTGAGCTCAAGCCAAGTCATATGGTCGTGTTTTATTTCCCTTTGAATCATGTTGATGTGAAATCTTTATGTAATCTTGTGCATATCTTATTATGTCAAGTTGTGTTACAAGCGAAAACAACATTTATAACATATCTTCAAACTTATAATTATAAAATTAATATCTTTATATTCGCTCATATATTTACTTTAAAAAAAACTAAACTCCAATCCACCATGTTAAATTTGTTTACATTTACCATATCTACCATTTAGTTTCAAAAATGAGGTGTATATTCTCTCCGTGATAAGAAAATATTAGTAATTAGTATATGTAAGCTAAAGGTAAGATAAAAAGTGTTATAATACTTTTATACTAGTAATTAGTATATATAAGCTAAAGGTAAGATACAAAAGTGATAATCACTTTTGTACAATGTTTTTTCCTTTTTATTTGTTTGCTATTTTGACAGTAAAGAACGATAAAAATACATAAATTTATACTTATTTTTACACCCACATCATTTAAAATTTTCATGTAATATCTAAAACAAAATTGAATCATTTCTCTAGTTTCTAAAATAATTATAATACATTATAGGAGATAAAGGATATGACTCCATAAATGTGTACAAAATTAAATAACATTAACATTTCTCTTTGATAATAACATTGTTTTGCCAAATTATTTTTATTTTGTAAATATTCATAGAAGCATTCTGCCTATTTTATATTAGAAATGCCAATAAAATAAACCTTTTTCTAAAATTAAAATTTAAACTTAAAAGTAAGATTTAATATTTTTTGGTTACACAAAAAATAAATTTTGGATATAATTTAGTAAGAGCAACAATAAAAAGTGTACGCTTATTTTAATTTAAAATAAAACCAAAAAATTACACATGCAATGTGTGTATATATGACCAACTCCACTCTGTGCTGCTCAACTAATGTTCATTACCCAAAATAATTCTGAGACCCAATTAAAACAATATTGTATTTGATTTATTTTTAATAAAAAAATAGGAATTAAATGTAGCTCGCATGGCACCCCTGCTTCTACTATAAAGAGGAATTACAATATATGGATTGCTGTTCATTATTAAAAATAATAGAATATTTGTGATGAATTACATAATAGACAATAAGACAATATTTTGAGAAAAAGAATTAACATATATCTTCAGCAAAAACAATAACTATCATAGATGATTGTTGTGAAAATTCAATTAAGATATAATTTGTAATGGAAGCGCATCACAAACCAAAACCCCCTAACCAGAAAGGTAAAAACCATAACTAAACACACCCAATGTAGCAAAATAAAACAAGCTTTCTTCAACTAAACCTATTTCCAACAACTTCACAATCATTCAAGAGAAGTCAACCACTCCATATCATAACAATCTCTATAAAAGATCAAAAACCCAAATGCCTACCATCATCAACTCAGTAAATACAGATCAAATAATTCACTTGGAGAAAACATTTCAAGATGGCCTCTAAATCACTTCCCACAATCTTTTTGATAATACTATTAGCAAATATACACGTACCAATAATAGTCTCTGCAATTGATCCAGTAGCTGGTAGCAAAGAAGAACCGATTCTTGAACTATACATGCATGACATCGTCGGCGGAAGCAACCCCACAGCTAGGCCAGTCACTGGTTTGCTAGGTAACATCTACAGTAGCCAGGTACCCTTTGCAAAGCCAATTGGGTTCCTACCTCCAAATGGTGCTGTAGCAGTCCCAAATGCCAATGGTGCTAATCCAACAGTTAATGGAGTCAATGGGCTTCCATTAGGAACTGGTTTATCTGGCACAATTTTTGCAGGAAATGTCAATGACCAAAATAACAAAATTCCAACACAACTTGGACCAGATGGGTTAGGACTAGGCTTTGGGACAATCACTGTCATTGATGACATACTGACCTCTAGTCCTGAGCTGGGTTCACAATCACTTGGAAAAGCTCAAGGAGTTTATGTGGCAAGCTCGGCAGATGGTTCAAGACAGTTGATGTCGTTCACTGCTATGTTTGAAGGAGGGGAGTACAATGACAATCTTAACTTCTTTGGAGTGTACAAGATTGGAAGCACAATGTCACAATTGTCGGTGACTGGCGGGACTGGAAAGTTTAAGAATGCTTATGGGATTGCAGAGGTCCGTCCTCTCATACCTCCCGGTCAACATGCCACAGATGGTGCAGAAACATTGCTGAGGATAACTGTCCATTTGAAGTATTAAGAATTATCAATGTATTATGCAAATTTGTGCAGACAATGTGAGACTGGTCAGTGTAACATTGCATTATCATAGGTCTAGTATCTCTTTGTTGTGACATTCTGTTATTTGTTTATGTACTATGCTAAAATGTCGTGATTTCAAGTGAAAGTTATATCTTGTAATTTGATATCCACACTAAAATATTTGAATCCCAAGTTCCCAACTCAACCTATGAATCCAAGCACAACTTATTAGACTGTTCAAAAGAAAGATAAGTAAATAATAGTGTAAATCACTTTATAAGTGCGGCAGAAAAGATGTGTAGCAATCACCACGAACCTTTTGAGTTTAGCCATTTGCAAAAGATCTGACACCCAACTTAGCTAATAAATATGCTAATGTCAACCCAAAAACGTAAATGAGAAAATAAACTAAAATATTCTCATAAAATTCTAAGTTTGTAGGCACAGTCTGAACTTTGCATTAGATGTGGGAAATGTTTTCTATATCCCCTGGATAATATTGAGAAAATGGTACTAGTAATCCCGTATTTAAATAAAAATGAACACTTTTATGTTATTTTCAGCTAGGTACTTCTAGTCACATATTTATTGAAAATGAGGCCCTTCTAGTCTTGTAATTATGAAACTGACACCTGAGTTCCCATTAATATTAGGTAAAAGCATAACTAAAGTGCTCATTTACAACAATCATGTGACATGTGATACACTCCAGTGGAGACTATTGGAGAGTAAAATATTAGACCTGTAAAAGAGTCCTATAATAGGAAATAATCTGGCAACAGACGTGTCAATGCCATTAAAAAAGTCCTAGAAATCATGAACACATTTCTAATGAACTAGGCATATATGCAGGCACATGAAGAGCTTCCCTCTACGAAGTATTCTAAATATAATCAACTAATAAGACACCAACCTTCCAATTTGAAACGGCACTTCTCTAACCCTATGACAATGAATATGGTGGCAATCTGAAGAAGGTTATCTGAAGCAATCAACTTATAATCAGTTGAAAAACTGCATCTTGCTGATCAGTTTTCAGTTGATAGATAATTTTAGCCTTTAAATTAGGCAAGCCAAGTGATGTCAAGTTGATTAAAGGCCGATATATCACATATCGATTGCTTTTTCAAAGCATTAGCTACAAATGATCAAAAGATACCGGAGACTAAGGTCTAATATCAAACCAACAAAGAAATGCAGCCTGTTACTCGAGGATTTGGCCAGTTGGTTTGGTTGCTTCAATTCCTTGGTCTTCTATGAGACTTCAACAGGGTGCATTGCCATGAAAGAACATAACAAAATATAAAAAAAAGCAAAGATGATGAAGTATGATAAAAAGTCTATATTACATGGACTCTTGTAGGGCATTAAGTGTCCTAAATTTTTGGATACGCGTTCAACTCCTATTTTTAAAAAAATTTCTTTAAATTTCTATCAATTTGAAGTGTCGAGCTCCCACACCGTACTTCATGAAAAATGAAGAGTGTTAGTATAATAAAAAGTTAAAAACTGTCTTTTTTAGGTTTCCATGTGAAATGTTACGCAAACATTAGAACTGCTTCTTTTAATTATCATAACTTCCTTTTTTTTTAAAAGTTGTATGTGAAGTAAGGCATGACATTCGATTTGACTTTTGGATAATTGTATGTCAAATGTTAATTTATTTGTATAGCCAAAAAGAAACAAGTTACTATGAACCAAATAAAAATTTACGAAGAGAAATGCTAAATGTATACAAATTTACACTCATATCGGTTACGGTATGACACAAGGCAGAATTTTTTTAAAAGATGAATATTTTGCCATAGTGCACACCATAACTGGTGTGAGTGTAAATGTGTATGCAAATTTGTGTCCTTAACAATCTTTTTTTTGTTCAAAGGGACTTTACACTCCACCAAAATGAGTTCTAAGAGTATTCTTCACAGACCCATCAGAATTTATGTGACAGCTCAACACAGTTGCATTATACCTAATTCAATATAGAATTCATGTGACAGCTCAATACCTTAGCATTATACCCAATTCAGTGTAGATACTAGTAACTGCTTTTCTAATACCTATAAAATTAACCATGAATTTTCAAAAAGTATGTCATCCATTGGATGGACCTTAGATCCTTTGCAAGGTTTAAAATCTCAATGATAATAGAAAGGTCGAGATTTAACTTATACAAAAATGTCAAAGATACTGTTGTCGTCGATGAAAATTTAAAAAGAAGTCATAGAACTATAGACTATGGAGACTCTACTAGAACTACCCTAGAAATCACTTAGTTTAAGTCATTTGGACATTTTGGTAACTTATCTTTTAAATAGACACAAAAGTCACTCGGTCTTTAAATTGTGACATTTTAGTCATTATTTAACAGTAAATAAATATTTCATTGTTAAATTTACACCCCCATTAAATGACAGCTTTTAATTAGGCATAAAATGGTCAATCTTCAGCTTTCTTTTAGCTTTCTCTCAATTTTCCACAACTTTATTTTCTTCCCTCGATTTTCAAGTGTACATGGTGACAGTTTTATGTTGTATAAAAGCTGAAATATTTCAACTTTTGCTCCAAACACTTTTTTTTTCCTCCTCTTTCTTTCTTTCACCTCTCTGTTTCTTCCGCTACCCACAATCTGAAAAAACTTCTCTGAAATGAATCAAAGTTCTTTCAGATTGTGGGTAGAGCAAGGAATAAACAAAAAGGAGAAAGAAAGAAAAAGAGTAGTTGGACTAAAAGCTGAAAAATTTAAGCTTTTATACAATCCAAAACTAGCGCCATAAATAGGTGAAAAAGAGAGGGAACAAAGCAAAGCTACACTATAAGATACAAACACTATAAATAGATAAGTTTAATGGTAAAGGATTTAGAAAATAAAAAATACAAAAAACAAAGTTCAATAAGGAAAGACATTTTGTCGATATTTCATCAACATTATTATAATATTCTCAACAATTTCTCGGCATTTTTGCCAAACTAGATGAAAATAAAGTAACGATATCTATGGGTCAAAAATACCAACAATATCATGATATTGTCAACGATTTTTTAAATCTTGATCATAATGGTGGCTTATCTTAAGGTGAATGAGGCAATTGTCTTAGGCTCTGGTCTGTAGGAACCCTTTTTTTTCTCCACATTATATATTTTTTTTAAAAGATTTTGGGTCCATTTAATCCTAGAACTTTACACAATTGATAAATTAGTCTTATAACTATTCAAGTAGGTTCGTAATTTAACATTTGGGTTAAAATTGAATTTCTTATTTTAATTAAAATGAAAAAAATATATATAAAAACCACTATTCTCTCTCACTTATATCTCTCTAGAAAGTCATCTCATTTATTTTTAAACAAAATAGGTAAATTTCCCTGTTCTTGTTAATACATGGAGACATTCTATGCATATGACCTTTTAAAATTAATGCATCAATCTTCAATTTTTTGTCAAGTAGCTCTTTGTCAAGGAAATCATCAAATATATTTAGACCATTCATTAGTCTCCTATGACTGTTTTATGTCCTTGTTGTATTCCTTGCAGGATTCCGGCTATAGCCACTAATTTTCTGGTCCAACTGCGTTGTAATTTGCTTCCTTTTATTATCTAATCTACTAACCCCCTCTATCAATTAGATCCTACATTTAACTTACTTGGTGGGCATTTTCCTATTTCTCTCCCACAACACAGTCAGTAAAGCTTTCAAGTAAAACCTTTCAAATTGATGACGGTGACAGGAATCAGAATTGATTCCTTCCATTTGTGTGTTTGGTTGGACAGAATAGAGGGGACGGAATGGAATCGATTACTAAAGGAGAAGGAATCACAATTCCTTCTCCCCTTTAGGAATCATGAATTTTTTTCCAATTTTACCCTCACCTCAAATATAACCCTAAACTCAAATCTCAAATCCCCAAACCTAAACCCCAAATCCCTAAATCACAAATCACAAATCACAAAACCCTAAACCCTAAACCCTAAACGCTAAACCCTAAATCCCAAATCCTAAATCCAAATCCTAAAACCCTAAACCCAAAATTCCAAAACCCCAAATCCTAAACCCCAAATTTCTAAACCCTAAATCCCAAATCCCTAAACGCTAAAACCTAAATCCCAAAACCCAAAACCCTAAATCCAAAATCCCTAATCCCTAAACCCTAAATCCCAAATCCCAAATCCCAAAACCCTGAACCCTAAAATTTAAATCCCAAAACCCTAAACCCTAAACCCCAAATCCAAAAACCCTAAACCCTAAATCAAAAATCCCAAATTCTAAAACCCTAAACCCTTTTTAGAAAAATAATAATTAACCCTAAACCTTAACCCATAAATAAATCCCTAAACCCTAAATTCCAAATCTCAAATCTCAAAACCCTAAACCCTATTTAGAAAATAATAATTTTAATAATATATTTTGTTTTTAATTAAGTAATAATTATTTAAAAAAATAATGATTTCAATAATGTATTTTGTCTAACGAAAAAATAATAATTAAATGACATTATTTGAATTTTACTGAATGTAAGAGTATTAAGGTAATTTACAGCTTTTTTCATTCCATTCCAGTGACAAACCAAACACTGTAATCCTAATTCTGAGCTTGATTCCAATAGTCAAACCAAACAACATTGTTTCCTTTCCGATTCCGATTCCATTTTCATTCTCATTCCGATTTCGAACCAAACGCCACCTTAATGATTTGGGGTTGTTGAAAAACACTACCATGATCGAATCAAAAGCAATTTGCAACTTTGTTTTACAGAATTTATTTATCATATTATTTTATATCAAAATTCAATTGAATATCTTTACTTATTCATCTTTTATTTACATTTTTAATTTTTAATTTTTAATTAATATTTGACAAAAAAAATTGATTATTTATTCAATTTTTATTCTCTTTTATATTTGACAAAAAATATAATATCAATTCTTATCTAACATTGTAAATTATCATCTTTTACTATTTCTCTAGTTTTGTACATTTTGTATAAGCTCTGTACTTAATAATTTATTTTCCGATGCTTGACTTAAATTATATACTTATTGTCATTTGTATCGTTTGAGAAAAAACTTCAATTAGTGACGCTAAAGCAAAATATATACTAATTATTTATTTGATACACATTGAATATGTCAAAATAAATTGTTAAAAATAAAAGTAAAGATTTTTAACCTCAACTGGGATCCTATGACCTATGCATAGGAATACTATTCAACAACGTAATGATGTCATTTCATAACGATTCCTCAATGGAATATAAATAATTGAGAAGTGTAAGTTTTAAGTATTAATGTGCATTTAATCTCTCATGTTCAAAAAGGGGTTTAGTCTTTCAAATTCAAAAAAAATATTTTTCAGTGAACAAATAAATAATATTATTATAATAATTTTTTTATTAAAATATTATTCTTTATTGTCAAGTGATTAAAATCAATTAAAATTCGATCATTTAACAATAATAAAATGATAATTAATATGAAATTTTTACATAAAATTTTATTTTTAATATTTGCTTGATATGACTATTTTTGTTTTAATATTTTATTTATTTTTATTTTTAATAATAAAAATTTGTATTTAAATAATTTTATGTTAGAATATTATTAATGTTTACTTTTTTTTAAAATATTTTCATACTAAATTTTACGTTTATATTTGTTAATGTCTCGTGTTTATCGTATTTTAATTCCTTGACAATAAAAAATAATATTTTAACGAAAAAATTATAAAAATAATATTAATTGGCCTCTTTTCTAACCTTGATAATAAAAACTAATATTTTAAATGAGAAATCATAAAAATAATATTAATTGACCTCTTTCCTCAAAGCTCAGGACTAGAAAATACTTTTTAAAAATTGAGGGACACACAAACTTCTATATAATCTGAGGAACTTATACACCCTCTCTCTATAAAAAAAAAATATCCTGTAAGCAATTCGTCACATTTTTCAGGAGTTAGTGATGAAATGAAGATAAAAAACAACATACCCTGTAAGCAATTCCTCACATTTTTCCCAAGTTGGTGATGTTTACCCTCGAAAGCACAGTAGCTTCATCAAGTCCATAGAGTGAATCAATCAACTCCATCCTCAAAGAGGCTGGACCATTGGCTTTGCTCATTCCTATTTCACCAGCAACCCCAAATATTGACATTGCTGAAGCGGCTGCTTCCAAGGCATTCATGGGATCTACAGCAACAAAGGCTGCAATAAGAGCAGTGACAGAACACCCTGTTGCTGTGATTTTCTGCATCATGGGCACGCCATTATGAGCTCCAATAACTCGCTTTCCATCCGTGACAAAGTCAATGGCTCCGGACACAACAACAATTGCACCACTAGCCTCAGCCAGCATCTTTGCTGATTCCACAGCATCTGTTGACTCGTGAGAGCTGTCTACACCCTACCAAATACAAGTATTTTATGCCACTGGAAACCAATGCCACACTCCCATTCCATAACTACAAATTTCATTTTGTGCTGACGACAAAAATATGACATATCTTTACAGCTTAGTAAACGTGTGAGCATGTTAGTCTATTGTTACTGATTATGAAGTTGGTTTCTTTAAGTATGTTCAATTTCAATGTATGAATTTAAATTTTCTTCAAAAAACAGATGGGCACATAAAATTTACACTCACCCACCAATGATCATTGCTACTCTATTATCATATGACATCTTGAAAAGTAAACCGTTCATTTTACATAATATGTGCAGGTAGGACTTACTAAAAAAAGGTTATAAGCATACATGTCTACACATGTCATAATCTTGTAATTTATGCTATGAGGTATTGAAACAGTTCACAAGTCGAAATAAAATTGTTCTCCAATTTCATTATTTTTAAATTGTTGGGCCTGTGATCCTTATTCGTACAAATAATTTAACAACAATACTACAAATTGTATAAAATGTCTATTTCTAAAAACATTTCAATAATTCTAAAATTTCATTTTCCCAAAAATACTACAAAAGATCAGATGAAGCTCATTTCCTTCACTAACTAGTGTTTAGTATCGGTGACCAGAATTGACTAATTATTGACTGGTGTTGATAAAAATTGATCAACAACCCATAGAACACCAAATAAAAGATCCAATATAGTGGGTATTTACATCTAACAACAAAAACAACAAAAATAGTATATTTAGTAATTAAAATAAGTTTAGGGATTAGAGTTTAGTGACCAATAAATGAGTTTAATTGGTAAGTTAAAGTTCTTCTTCTTGTTTAAAATGTGTTTTCTAATTACTGATCCTTTATTTTTATCCATCTTGCTATTTGCTGTAAATAACACCTATATTAGTCCCGAACTTCCAACACCCATTGACCAAAAGACAAAATGAGGTTTTCATCTCATTGAAATATAAATAAAACGAATAACTAGACATATAGTTAAATATAGATGAAGTCACCTAAGTCAAGATGAATTTAACTTTATCTTTGTTAGAAACTCAAACCTAACTCAACCTAATAAGATCTCTTGAGTTAAGAATTGCTCAGACTTATAAGCAGTATTGTAGTTTTGCTCTTAGCCGATGTGGGACAAGAATACTTAACAGCTCCCCTCCACACGACAGACAAAGGTGGACATAAGCGCCACGATGAGACTGTGGTAGAGCTCAAGATCCAAGCATATAGAGACCACGAGCAGAACTCTGATACCATGTTAGAAACCCAGACCTAACTAAACCCAATAAGATCTCATTAAGTTAAGGGTTGTCCAAGCTTATAAGCAACACTGCTGCCGAACTCATGGCCGATGTGAGAATAAAGTAAACTTAACAACCTCCCTCCACACGGACATAGGTGGTCTTAAAAAGCCACGGTGAGACTTAAAGACAAGCCCAAGTCACCGATCAAGCCAGACAAAGCTCTAATACCATGTTAGAAACTCAGGTCTAACTTAACCCAATAAGATTTTTTGAGTTAAGGATTGTCTAGACTTAGGACAAAAATACTTAACAACCTTCATTAGATTGAGTTTATTAGATTGAGTTTAGGTGAAGTGTCTATAGAATATAGATAAAAACAATTTCATCTGTATCATTACCTATGAAGTAGAAGTTGACTTCATCTATATCAATTCAGATAAACTCCAATTCATCCATGAAGTGCTGCTCAAGAAGGGTTTGGTTTTGAATAAAATGATGATCGTCATTTTTTGTGGTATTTTGGGAAAAACACCATATTCATTATTAACATCAAGGAGTGAGTGAGGCCCTGAGGTCTCTCTGATATAGAATTCACTGACCAAAAACTATGGTTAATTTCACTTGCCTCTTAATACCCAAAACTTATCAACGAGAAAAAAAGCATGTATAAATTTAACCAAAAATGAAAATAAAGTAAAAGAAGTAAAACTCCCTTCTTTTTTTTCTTTACCTTGGTGGTACTGGTATCCACAGATGCCTCGGAGAGAGCAATAATCTCGGACCCATTTCCCCTTATAACAGTAGGCTTATGTTGAACGAGTTCCAAACAAGCCTTTAAACGAAAGCCGGAAGCTCCAACAGCAACAGGATCCAGAACCCAAGGCTTTCCGGAGTTCATTGCCAATGCAGAGGCAGTCTTCATAGCCGGTAGCCAGTCTGCGGTGAGTGTGCCGATGTTGACGTAGAGCGCGCGAGCCTGAGGAGTGAACTCTGGAATCTCGTGGATAGAATGGAGCATGGCTGGAGATGCGCCAGCTGCAAGGAGAGTGTTGGCCGTCAGATCCATCGACACGAAGTTTGTGATGCATTGAATCAACGGTGACTGTTGTCGTACCTGTGATAGATGTGTCCACGCCTTTTGGGCCCATTGAGATGCTTCTGCGTTTTTGGTGGAGTTGGATTCCATAGTTCTGCTGAATCGGCTCTCGAAATGTTTGATTTGCTCGATATGTTTTAGCTTTTTATCAAATTTATTGGGAGAGACTTGGGGACTAAAAGGAAGGGAAAAATCAAACGGCAGATGGAACTCATTTTGGGCATTATATACAAGGTCCGAAATGAGGAAATTGAGAAATCTGCCCTTCTTTTTTTTGGTACGAGACGTCCCGATATATATATATTAAAAATTATATTTTATTAAAAAAATTAAAATTATAAAATTATCCCTCAGCCCTCTAATTACTCTCTCAAGCACGAGACGTCCCAGTTTGCAGAGACGTCCTAGTTCGACAGAGATATCCCACAATCGTCATCACTGCAAGTGCCACAACCACCACCACCGCATAGTAGATAGCTTGGGTGTTAGTTTAGACATAGCAAAAAAACCCAACTGAATTCAAAACGCTTGTACCTAAAATTAAGTTGTTAAGAAGTTTGTCGAGGATGTAAGAAATAGACATTAATTAGGATATTTTTGTTAAGCTTATTAGTTTTTATATTATTTGTTGACAAAATTGATCAGTTTCATACTTAATACTATTGGTGGATTTAAATAATGTATACAATTATGCATGAAGTGTAACATCGTTAACTTATTTGTACGACAGTTGATAATAACTATTAACTTATTTGTATGACAATTGATAATAACTAATCGAAATAATGCGAAACAAGTTTCTAAATATCTAATATTATTACAAACATGAATTTATAAATATTTTTTTACATGTGTTCCATCTCATAACCCAAACTATATAAGTTAGTTTCTACGAGTGAAATATTAAGGATTGTGCACATGTCCTCTAGCAAATCATAAGGCCTTATTGGAATTGCACGAAACAATAGATGATCTTATAGTTTTTGATGTATGTTTTCTATCTCTATATCTAATACTTCAATTTCAATTTTAACAAGTTATAGTTGATATTAAAGCACTAATGTTTATTTATCATTTTCAAGTCAATTAGGATCCTTACATCATTGAGCTTCTAGAGATTACATTTTTCCATGGATGTATTTGATTTTTGGAAGTCATATAGCCATATCATAGTCATAAGTGTTGCGCAAGTTTTGACATATCCAAACTATTTCACCTAATCTAATAGAGTCCACTAAAGTTAATAAAGGATCTAATGTCAAAATATTCAAATTAGAGTTTCATTTTACAGATCAATACTGGATTAGTTGATAGTCATGTGATATCTCAACAAGCAAGAGGTAACTATGTCGTGTCCACATGAATGCTCCTCGATTTATATGGATTGGTATAACATTTTTTTGCATGTGGGAGTACAAAATCCCTCAACATAGGTTGACTCAGGCTAGGACTTAGGATCCATTTTATGCACCCAAACATCGATGGCAAGATGATTATGTATGAAATCATAATTATTTTAATATGTTGTAATTTCATTCTTATATTTAAACAAATTTTAATAAAATATTTAATTTGATAGCATGTGTTAGAAGCATTGGTAATTCTTAAGATGGGATTGAATGTGAATAAGTCTGTGACCTGGTATATGACCAAGGTAAAGACATACAAACTTCTTAAGGACTTAGTCTTAACTTGCAAAAACAAAATAGTAAACACTTAAGCAGGTAACATAATGGAAGCACAAATAATATAATATCAGATAAGCTAATAACTTTTATCATCAGATATTATATATATATATATATATATTCAACAGAAAGCAAGCAAGAATAACAAGGCTTTCTAATTAAAGTTTAAACTTTAGAATGTTGGAACATACACACCTAAAACTCATATTGTACTTGAGTTGCTTAAGAGAACCACTCAGTAGTAAATAATCTACTAAACAATAAAATAATTACAACTCTGAAAGAAATAAAACCACTATTACCTCTATTAGTCACGACCTCTACCCAAATTGTTTATTGTTGCTCTTGCTTGCTACTCCCGTAATGACCTAATTTGACTCACGAACCCAACTCTTCTTCATAGCCAAAATCACCCAATGTGTTATGATTAGTAGCCACATATTAGTATCACAAAATACACACACACACACATTTATATATATATATATATATTCAACCTTCTCCTTTTTGTTGATTGAAATTAAAAGGGTAGAATAGACATTCTCAGAGTACATATACTTGACAAAGGGTGTACAAAATACGTATTAATAATCATTTAGTTTAGGTTAATAAATATAGGGGCAAAGAAAAGAAGGATTAACATAGAGGCTCAAAAAAGGGTGAAGAAGGATAAGTAAATATTGGTGGTATGAAAGGTTCAAAAGATCCAAAAATGGCTTAAATTCTCTCTTTATCTAAGCAGCACCTAGGATTTTACCTTAAGAGACACTAAAGTAGATTATAGATCTTGCTAAAGACATACAAATCATCAAGGAAAAAATCCACACAAACTTCTCTAAATAACCATACAAATTTACAGAGTTATGACATGTATATGAGAAAAGTTCATTTCAAATAGAATACAAAATTTTAGCCATACATATGTTCAAGGAATACACAAGTTAGAATAGTCATATTTCAATTTAAGTCAAAAGCATGCCAACCATAAAGCATAAATGGTCCCTCAAATGAGGTGATATCAGATCTAAAAGGTTAGTTGGGCATAAAAACTTGCAAAACTATCCTAAGAACATAGAGAAAGAAGAAAACGAGAGTGCCAAAATACCAAACCCAAGTAATTTTGAAATTTTAAGTCAATAAAATTAAATGAAACATGATTCAATAACAAACATACAACAACCAAAACGATACATAATTCAAGTATAGAAGAACCACAAATAAAGGGAGAAGAGAAATAGACAAAATAATCCCAACAAATTACCCAAAAATAGTGATCAAACAACATCCTTGAGTCTAAATAATTTATGAGAAGGAATTGATCTAAGAGATAGTCTTTGAATCATATAAGTATGAAAAGTATATGAAACTCGCGATTTTTTTTGTTAATAATTTTTAAATCTAGTTGAATCATCTATAGAAATGGGGCGAGGTAGATTTTTTAAAGATATTTTGTTTTTTTCCACATTGTTCCTAAGTTACATGATGCAACCAGTTTGAAGATTCTCAGATAAACTGCAGTAGCTACATCCAAATAAAGAAGATGTGGGAGAGCAAGTCGGAGAACTTCAAGATGTACTTTTCAAATATTTAGAACACTACCTAGCAATATGGACAGTAGTGCCACACAAATAACAAGCATGAATAATGGAGTTAGAGAATTTGGGTACCTAACTCTAAGGAGTAGAACACATAGAAGAATAAGAAGAAGAAGAAGCACTCACATTGACTTTTATATAAGGATAAGGAGTCAATTTTTCGTAATGTGGTCTCAAATACCCAAGTTCACCATAGTGATGACACATAGAAGTAAGGGTAGGTAAATACCATAAACGACCATTAGAGAAAAGGAAAGAACTAGTCTTAGGTAAAGTATTCACCTTGCTAGAGGAAATTGGTTGAAACGAAACAACCAACTTACCTTTTTGAATGGTGGCAGTTGTCTTCAACTTTGGATCTTCAGTAGTTGATTTAACAAAATTAAGAGCAGTAGTAGAAGATGTAAAAACTCCTTCATTATAGTTAATGCCACATATGTCACTGAATGTCTTAATGTTGTTGAGTATTTCATTCAAATTTTTAAAGCCAATCATCATCTTGTAAACAATAGAGGTAGAATGAGCCAGTTCCTTACTGACATTGAGTTTGTCTTTCAACTGTTTAATTAGAGCTTAATTTTTCTTATGAAATGATTCAAGATATGTTATAGAAATTGTAAGAATCCCAACTTTCTCATGCAATTGTTCAACCTCGATTTCTTTTTTTGTAAGCGAATAAGCCAGATATTTCTTTGTGCTCTTAAGGATAATAATTTATTTTTTCAACTATTCAACTTCATCCTTTTGATAGAGAGTGGGGCTCGTGTCTTCAGTTATTGTCACCCATAATGTCGCCTAAGTAGCCCTTTGACAATAACTCCTCTATCTCCTTTTTCAAATGTCTATAGTCTTGAGTGTCATGGTTGATATCTTTGTGGAATGCATATTAAACATATTTTTGACCTATAATTTGTTATACTTTTAAGTATTAATTTAATGTTTTATTTTAAAATTATGTTATTTTGGAAGGTATTTTTGTGTCTTATAGGTTAATGACTGTTTGGAATAATCTTGGACTAAAATAAGCATAAAGAGTGAAAATGATGTGAGAAATGGAAAGTCGAACAAGTTGGAATGAAAAAAGTATCATGCCACTAAAAAACAAAGCACGTGGCAACCCAATGTAAATACATGATGTGGTGAGGCCCTCTTGGATTTGATTACATGAAACTTCAATTTGGACGAGCATCGAGACACACAAAAATGCATGCCATGGTAGTTTCCTCTCGAGTTCTAGTATGGCATTGGATTTTTGGATCGTAAAGTGATGCAAACATTTACATGTCGCGTCTCGCATGCTTTACTGGCCAAAAGCCCTTTCTTGCGAATATGATGTGTTTTCTTCACTCTTCACCAAAACCTTACCTATAAATACATCTTAAAACCTCTCTTAAACAGAACCAGCCACAATAGTCGAATTCCACATTGTTTCTACCCATAAATTAGAGAGAAATCTCTCTTTTGTGAAGTTTTTCTGAGGATTTGATCAAAGGGATCAACAAATTTCAAGGATTTGGATATAGAAGGTTAAAAGAGGGTATTTTAGTTATATTTTATTTCTTTCTATATTTTGATTATGGATATTGTAATTAAATTGATTATGATTTATTTAATTATATTAGGCTAGATTCATTGTGTGATATATTAGTTTTGCTTCCATAATTGGATGAATGTTTGAACAGTTTTATTTAATTAAAATTGAATTATTTATTGTTCATAGTTCTTCTTACCTTTGTTTATAAATTATTATTAGTTATTTTAATTTATGAACAAAGTGATTATTTTAGAGCTAAGTATTAGATACATCATCTGTGTTTGGTTATGCATTATAAACAAGTGTCTAATTTAATTTAATTTATTTGTGTTAAATTAGATAGTTAATTTATTTCCTTTAAGTTTGTCATTTAGTTAATTTCAAGCACAATTTAAGAAGTTATTCGTTAATTGAGATTTGTAAAGGCTTGTCATGATTATTAGGATTCTCTTATTTAAAAAAGAAAAAAAATCAATAATTTTAATTTTTAAAGCTATATTATGAAAATCATTTAATTTATTCTATCTATGAATAGTCGACTAGTTAATTTTTTTCACTTTTTTTGCTATAATTAATCTATTTTATTTTAGTTATTTAATTATTTTATATTTTATAATCATTTTTCAACAGACAATTGATATAGAGTTTAAGATTGTTTGTTAACTAATCAAGAAAACAAGTGATTTTTAAATCATTGAAAATTCCTTTAGTGATCAACCTTGGGGTAATATTATCATTAGTTTACTAGTGATTCGTGCACTTACAAGCAATTAAAATTTGTGCATCAAGTTTTTGGTACCATTATCGAGAAATTGGAGTTTTAAATTCTTTATTTGTTTTCTTAATTTTTTTGTGATCTTATTTTATTTTTGTTGAGTTATTTCATTGATTTTTGTTTCTTGTATATTTTCTTTTCTTTTGTTATTTGTTTTGGTGGTTTTATTCCCTTGTACTTTGATTTTTTTTTTGTATTTTTTGTTAGTATATCCAACGTAAGAGATCCCTTAGGAATCAACTATTACCTTTTATAAACATCATCAACAGGGCAAAATAACACTTAAGAAGGATAGATAATAAAACTTCAGAAGAACAAAAGCTACACCAAGAACCACTAGAAATGGAAAACGTTTTACCAAGGGAAATAGCCATAAAGGAGTATGCAAGGCTAATCATTAGCACTTCTACTTCTTGTATATAGTTTGAGGAGGCAGCTATGAATTATGAATTAAAAAATATTCATTATTCCACGTTGCCCTTCTTTTATGGTATTCCTAATGAAGATCCACTAACTTTCATTATGGATTTTTACGTAACTGTACAAACATTTCCTTTATAAGGGCTCAATAAGAACCTACTCAAGATACTGTGTTTCCTATACACGCTTAAGGATATAGCAAAGGTTTGGTTCATGACTTTCACCAGGCTCTCTAATAACTTGGGAAGGAGTCTACAACAAATTCATGAAAAATTCTATTCCTACCAAGAATCTTCAGACTTTAGGACCAAGATAGCCACATTTTATCAAATGGAAGGAGAACCATTCCATGAGGCTAAGGATAGATTCAAGCTACTTCTTATCCAATGCCTACACCATAATTTTCATTGTAGCTACAAACCAGTTTTTCTATGATGGGATGACATAATAGTGTCAGTTTATAGTTAAAATGCTACAAAAGGAGCTATGGGAAAGAAAACAAGTAAATAGACTTATGAACTCTATGAGATGTTGGGTTCTAATTCCTAACGAAAAATTGCTAGAGTGAGAAGAGTTAGAGTGAAAGAGAAAGGCTAAAAATAAAATGTCTATGCAACTTGTAGAATTGAATAAGGAAGTCACATTATGCACCAACAAAAACACTCCAAATTAAGAGGCATGTGTAGTTTGTAGTAGTTATGGGCATAGTACTAACAATTTTTCTTTTCTAAGTGAATCATATGCAGTTCCAAGTTATGAACATGTGAATACAATAGAGGGTTACTAACTTAGACCTATCCTTTGCAAACACTTATAATCTAGGATGGAGAAATCATCTCAACTTTTCTTAGAGCATAAACAATCCTACCTATGCCCAAAACCAAAACCATATTCAAGGCCGGTGGTTCAATTAAAACATCCCACATAACCCATCTAATAAACCAACATTGGAGGACAACTTGAATGTTTTTATTCAAGTGAGTAGAGATAATCATGTGAAAACTAATCCAAGGTTGGATTCTCTGAAAGCATCTATGAAAATGGTGAAAATTCTAGTGCAATTGGCTAAGCATATACAGAAGAAAAAAAGAGTTATGCTCAAGTTTTGTATTTATAAAATAGCTCACAAATGCACGAATCACTTTATAAGAAATGATAAGTATACTTTCAAAATTGGTCTAAAGAAGAACTATGTGGTTTTTAAATAACTCAAGAAATTCTTAAAAACAAAAAATAAACCTAAACATTCTATTACTTTTGGTTTTGAAAATATCTAAACTAATAACATAAATTTAAAGATAGAGAATAGATGAGTTCACACAAATAACAAGCAGATATGTAATTTATTTATCAATGGAGAATTAATAAGATATTTAACTAGTAAATAAAGTTTGGTAAAATTAATTAGCTTAATAAAATATAAATTTAAATTTATTGCTTCTTTCTTATATATACAAATAGTGTCTTCGATCTGATCTATTATTTGTTATTAATTAAAATCACTTAACGTCTTCGACTGGGTCTATTGGTTAATTTTAATTAAATTACGTTTCTTTTCTAAAAAATTAACAAATAATTTACTTAACGCCTTCGGTTGGATCTAATAAGTTAAACTTCTATTCAAGCTTTCTAAATTGGATTTTAGATCGATGGATCTAAGAACTAACTTTCAAATTTTAAGACTACTACAAAAATATATAATCAATATATTTTAAAATAATAATTGTTATTAAATTTTTTTTAAAATAGAGAATAACTCATATCTAAATAATCAAATATGATATTTAGGCATTGACTCTAAAACATATCCATATTCATGTTTCTAAAACTTAATTTCATATTATATATCTGTTACATTCTATAATAGATTTTGTATAATTCTTGAATAGAAAATAATTTGTGTTTAATGATTATTAACAACATTCACCCGTCTTAATATTGCATAAAAATAATAACATAGTTACACTTTTGTTATTATGCTCAATTTAATAAGTGACCAATATATTAAATATAACATGTAGAAAGATATATTAAATTAAAGATGTATATAGAATACTATTAAAGTTAATACCACCATTGTATTGTTACAGATAACTCCTGCATTAATCTATTATTCGAAAAAAACTCCTATTATTGTGAATACTTAGTGTAAACTGTTTATAACATAAAAATTAATAGAAAAAAATAAGAGAAGAACTAAAAAAAATGAAAAATAAATCAAAGCTTTAAGAAAGATAAGAGAGAGAGAGAGAGAGAGAGAGATGTTGAAAATGGATGCTTGATATATGAAGTAGGAGGTATTTATAGGTTTAGAATACATAATGAAAATGAGAGAAAAATGGATCATAAGATTGGGCACCATGGCATGCATTCTTCTTGCACCATAGAATGCATTGATTTAGCATGCGTTTGAATCTTGACCCAAAGCACTTGCATCACTGCACACAAATTCCACCATTGTGGCACGTGTTAAACTATACTTCTAGAACTCCTTTTTGTTCCACCCACTTCCAAGCTTGATTGGTTCATACGTAAGGTTTTACATATGTTATCCCTTATATTCTTCTTGTTTGCAATTGAATGCTTTTAGGTATTATTCTTCAAGTGTTTATTAGTTGAATCATTTTGAAGCAAAAAATACCTAAAAACAACAAAACATACCCTTGATTTAGAAAATATAGATTTACTAAAATAATGATGATAAAATTATGAAATTATAAATCAATTTTTTCATTTATAGTGCATAAAATCACGTAATATTTAGTGTTTTTCAAGCACTTATTAGAGAAGAGACTACCTACTCAACCTGAATAAGTCAAGGCCATTATAGTCATTCAAAATGAGGGTATGTAATCCTACAAGGAGCTTGAGAGTTTTAATGTCAACGTCATAGATAGTGATAAGAATAAGGTTAAGGCCATGTTGGATTTAAGTGCAAGTATCAACTTAATGCCTTACTCATTATACTTGAAATTAGGTTTGGGGGAGCTGAAATCTACAACTATGTCCCTTCAATTAGTTGATATATGTGTTATATATCTGAATGGCATGGTAACAAATTTACTTGTGCATGTAGATATGATACCTATTGAATCTATGGTTTTAGATATGCAGGATACCCCAACAAAGGACAAGGAGCACACTGTCCTTCTTGGTAAGCCATTCATGGCTGTAATCAAAACAACTATTGATGTCCATAATGTGAGGTTAACCATGATAATCTTATAAGAGACTATTTATTTTAAAGAAAATTTAGACAAAGAGTCAATAACAAGAGGTATGTACAACACGTTACAGCATGGTAAAATATGTGCCACGACATAATGTTATTAAAAATTATGGCTGTGAACATTTTCAACAGACATCACGGCATGAAAAAATATATGGCATAGCCCATATCCAATTTTTATGCTAAAACACCCATCAGTTGCTAATTTTTTAGATCAAAACATAAAAAATTTCTTTCATTCCCTGCCATAATCTTTTCTCTTGCCCAAACATAAAATTTTCTCACAAAAATTCATCTTCTTTTCCAAGGATCTTTGCTTTTGTTATTATCTTTTCATCAAATTTGAGATTTCAGTGCATAGGAACAATTGCACAAAGGATAATTATTCTTCTAACCCTTAAAGCTAACCGGGACCTAGACGAGGGATGAAAATGCTAACACATAGAATTATTTTGTGAGCTCCATTTCAACTCGATGAAGCATGCTTCACAATGTGAATTAAGCAACAAACAACATACAATGAAAACAACCAACACACTAGTGAAGGTATGCCCAGATTAGTAACATGTAAAAATAGGGAAAGCGTCACATACCATCTAAAATAGGTATACATACTAGTAAATCTATAAAGGATTTCCAATCACTTTAAGACCTCATATGTGAGAACATATTCAGTAAATGATGATTATACTCTCTCAACAAGCAATCATACATAACATAATATACCAAAAGAAAGAGAGTGACACTCAGTACACTACTAGGATATAGAGATATTGACTACTTAGAGACTCACCTAAAACTAGCAAGTAGTGAAAATAAATAGAAAGCTAAAGATATGCTACAACAAAAGAAAAGAAAACATGCAACAATATAAATCAAATAAGCTTTCTAGTTAGAGTGTAAATCTAATATGTTGGAATATACACGGTATAAACTTAGATTGAACTAACACAACAACTAATCATGCATAACAATAGATATAAAGATGTAAACCCATAAACCCCTACCTATAATGTAACATCCTTAGGTTACTTATGGCAACCACTCAGTAGAAAACATTACACTAATAACAATAAACATATATAAGTTGATAAAAGTATAAACACAAATACTTCTATCAGTAGGGACCTTACTACCCTAACTTTCTATTGTTTCCCTCACTCATTATCTACATAACTACTTAATCTGACACACGTATTTGACTATCCCTTCAAAGCCAATACCTCACACAAAAGTATAATCAATAACAAATGATAAGCAATGTGTATACCAATATGGGAGCCACCTCTACCACAACCACGAGCAATCATTATCTGAGGAACTCACATATATAACTTAGCCAAATCCCAATAACACAGTATTGCTCACAATCTACCAGTAAAATAGTCTTAAGTACACACAACTTAAGAACACTATTTTACTATCACTAGCAAACATCTCCTTGAGTGCTCAACACTTAAAAGCATGGTTTTGCTCACACAATCATGAATCACTAATATCAAACATGCACTTATGGTAATAGTGATTTGAAATATGAAAAAATTAGATGTTAATTTGGTAGAGCTTTACTATAATTTTTCTCATTAAAGAACAAAAAGATAGGGATATTTATAGAAAGTTTTCAAGTTCAGGGGTACTTCGCTAAGCCATCACCAACCCTTTGAGGGGGGTCATCAAGGTACCAAAAAAATTAATTTTTGTTTTAAAAATTATCGAGTAATGTTTCATATATACTAGCAAATACAATGAAATAAAAACCATAAAACTCAATATAGCATGCAAACTATGAAAACAAACCCCGTAGTGTGTGTAAACATGCTCATATACAAAGTATGTCTAACTATATGTGTGTGCATTAGTAATCATCAGTAACTATACTTACATAGAGGAATACATAAATACTAAGTAAAATAAACAAACTTTGTGCTTTGCAAACAATGATTAATTTACTTCCCTTAATTTTGTTAATTAACTAATTTTAAGCCTAATCCAAAAAGTTATTGGTTAATTGAGATTAATGGGAACTTCCCATGATCATTGTAGGTTCTCTTATTTAAAAAGGAAAAAAATTAATAATTCTAACTTTTGAAGCTATATTGTGGAAACCATTTAATTCGTTCTATCCATGAATGGTTAACTAGCTAACTTTTCCATATTTATTCATCTATATTAATTTGGCTATAATTCGTCTATTTTATTTCAATTATTTAATTATTTAAGATTTTATAATCATCGTTCAATCGATAATTCATAGTGTTTAGGATTGTTCATTTAATTAATTAAGAAAACAATTGATTTTTAAAACCACCTTAAACTCCTTTAGTGATTGACCTTGGGGTAATCAAATCATTAACCTACTAATGATTCATGCATTTATGAGCAATTATAATTTGTGCATTAATGCACACTACTTAGTCATATCTTTGTTCGAAGCTTGCATTCGAGGTGGCCATCTAACACCCTACTCATCCTCTATTCATAGGATGGCTTCAATGAGATTGACCTTTAGGGTGGATCCTCTAAAAAGGGGAAAGTGATCTTCCCCATGCTTTTTCATTTCTATTCTATGAGTTGTCCATTCTAAAAGGTTGTCTAGCAAAAATTTTACTTGTTAGATTACTCGTGGCTCTCACTTTGTTAAGTATCATTTCTCTTTTCTCTTTCCCACTCGAGGGGGCTTCTATGGTCACACGTTTTTTTATCGACTATAATTCTCTTTCTAGGTTGAAATATTTATGTGCCTCTTGATAAGATTCTTCAATCGTTTGAGGTACCATTTTTTTGAGTCTGTAAAATAACAACATGCTCTTTAGCACACCCATCCTAAAAGCTTGCACAACAATGGAATCTAAATAGTCAAATATTTCAATCTTTTATTCATAGAACCTTTTCATATATACTCGACAAACTCATCAGCACCTTATGTGACCGAGAAAAGGTGGCGTGGTTCTTTTCTTAGGGGTTTATTGCTAGCATAGTTAGTGATGAATAACCTAACTAGCTTGGAAAATTATGTAATACAACTCGGTTTCAAATCGCTAAACCATTTTTAAGTCAAATTGTGTAAGGTGGTTGTGAATGATTTGAACAACATTCAATCCCTCTTATCTCAGAGTATGCTAATATGGGTCATTTTAATTTTGAAAAGAAGAACGTAGATGATGGGGTCCTTGGTCCCTTTATAACCCAAGCATTTAGGGGATACAAATTTCTCAAGGGTCTTGCTCAACTCATTGGCATTAGGGAAAGTAAGCCGGCCAACTACTAATACATTTAATCTAAATCTGACTATTCCTTTCTTATGTTTTGTTTTCTTATTTTCTCATCCAAAAATAGTACCTTATTCTACTGGCATCTAGCTAACCTCTCGGTAATGGAATCTCTTGAGATTGTGCCCAAGCAACCTCAAGACTTTGCTTGACACAATCATGCTTTTAGTTTTTGGTTTCGTGACTCCCTCTCTTTTGGATGCTCGACTAGTATATGATTAACCTCCTTGTCTCCTTCATCACCTATTTCTACCTCACTATACACGACCTCAACTTCAAGGGCTTGATGACAATCATGACTCAACACTTCCTCATGCCTTATGAACTCTTGATTTGTCCCATTCATCTCGCTTCTCATTTCCTCCATTGATCTTTTCATGTCTATCAGTTGTCATAAGATTTCTTGTTTTATATTTGCTAACTCTTAGACTTTGTTTCCTATATCTCTGTCAACTCCATCTTCACGATTAGGCATTTTCACAAACATGTCCTCAACTTGGGAGTCGATAAGCCAAGATTTTCAAGTGCCCTTGTTTCAACCATGGTGTTTGATAAAAACTTTGAGGTGAAGGTATCCTATATGGTAGACTTTCTTTATCTACAAAAACTATCCAAACTCTAAATAAGTCTTTTAAAGTAAGAGGTACCATGGCTTCAACTAGAGTGTCTTAAAACCTAAGCCCTGAGGTGGATGCCAAAATATTGAGGACAAAATTTAGTTTAGAGAGAGAATATAGAGAGATGTAACAAATAAGTAATAAATGATGATGATGTAAGGCCTTTCATTGGCCATATCTCATTAAAAATAGTTAACGTTAAGTATAAATGTCGGTCTGATGCTAGTCAATATAATTGTATGTTGGTCTTCACCTAGATATGCGTATGTAAATGACGTCCAAACACTTAGTTACATGAACTAAGCTGGTTATCAAGGCTAATTACAAATTTACCATTCTATGTCGTATTAGTTTCTAAGGAGTTTCGATTTTATATAAATCTCTTGAACAATTAGAAATATCATATTTTTTGAAATATTTATGTGTTTTTTTAATACGTAATATTCATTTTAATGTTTTCATCAATATTCATTGTTAATTTAATAATTACATTTTGTGGAAAAACTTGGTTTACTTTCTTGCACAAATTTCATTCTAATCCACTAATGAGTGCTTAAAAAGCACTAAATATATCATTTTTTAATGTCATTTGATTAATAAAATGAATTTGTATTAGCTTTATTCTATTATATTTTAGACAAATCTATTTGTTCAAATTAATAGGTATATTATTATGTTTTACAGATATTTTAATATATAAATATTAAAATAAATAAAAATACTTGAAGCATGTTTATCATACTCATTGGAGCTTTAATAAATATCATTTATTTGATAATATTTAAAGTGAAGAAAATAGATAATGAAAAATAAAGAAAAATAATAATTGTATGCTACGACACAAAGAGATTTGAACAGATAAAAAATCTAGTTACAATCCGATCAAATCACAACAAAAACACAAGTTTTTCTCACATTCTTTCTTATAAATAAGACCTCATGTATACCAAGAAAAAAAGCTTTCAAGTTTCATTTTTAGCAACTTTCTCTCCCCTTTTTTTGTAGATTTTTAAATTTTTAGCTTTTAGAATTTATTTAGTTATTCCCTCAATTTTTAGGAAAAATTGTTTATGTTTTAGTAATTTTTAGTTTTCGATTCAACATATTCTCAAGTACAAATACTATTGGATTTTTTTCAGTCTTAGAATCAACTCTTCAAAGTTCTATAAGGATATTGTTAAGGTATTAATTATATTCCTTTTACAGTTCATATATATGTGTTGCTTCTTCTCTATTATTCTTAATTTATTTGTGATTAATTATTACATGTCTAGTTGATAGTGAATATGATATAATAATAATATTGTCATGCTTGCAAAATATTGAATAGGTAAAACATTTTCTTAAAATAAATTGATTTTATTTTTATTCAAGATTTTTATAAAAATGATATTTGTAGGAGTACATTATTCTCAATAACAAACTTAATATGATAGTTAATATTAAGATTTAATTATTTGGACTTAATTTAGAGTAATACTCTTTTATTTTAGATTTATTTATTTAGATATTTAGAGGGAAGCTCTATTTTAAAATGTTTTTTACAAAGAATTATTATTTGAAAATGTATTAAAAACATATTTTCTTAAATAGTTTTAAGCTTGAAATTTATTTTTTAGATAGTTAAATTCTTAAGTTTAATTTGAATACCTTGAATAAAATCTAATTAACTCACACTACCTAAAGTTATGATTAGATGATTTGCTATTTTTCTTATAAATAAAACTGAAATTTAATACTTAATTAACTAATAGGCTCTCCCTAAAGATATTAGTTAATTAATATTAAACAAAAAAAGTTTGAGCCTCCTTACGTACATTTTTATAACAAAAAGAAAAAATCAATAAATATCAATTTATATATTTAATAACTTAAAATAATATGAGTAAGCATAATTATTGAATTTTTATGTCCATTATTCTCCACTGTTTATAAATGTATTAAATTGTATGAGTATTTATTTAATCCATGTCTATCGTTATCTTTATGTATTAAATTAGATTTTTAAAAACCAAATCATTGTGACAAAATGTTTTCGTTTAATTTTGTTTTTAAAATTTGATTAATGTTTAAAAACCACAACATATTACTTCCTTAAATCAACTTTAAGAGTATATTTATCATTTTTATAAATAATTCGTACACTTGTGAGAATTAATAAAATTTAAAATGGATAAGTATTTATGTAATCGATATTATCCCCGATTTTGTTCATCAAGTTTTTAGGCTTGTTGTCGAGAAAGTAATGGTGATTTTTATATTTTTATCTGTTTAGAGAGAATTTGGATCTTTAGTTCTAGTGATTTTTAGTGAGATAAGAAATCTCTTTTTTTGAATATCTGTCCTCCTCCATTTATTTGAGGGATATATATATACATATGTAAGCACCTTTATATACATAGCGGGGTGTGTAATAGTACATAGCGGGGTGAGTAATAGTACATAGCGGGGTGCATAATAGCGACCCGGTTATTACAAACTAGTTTATAGTATCGAGATCGTTCGTTACGAGCATATATAAATGAAGGGTATTTATATAAAGGTCATTCCTTGATGACGACCTTGATATCAGGGATATCATAACTTTACCAAGTCTTGTCATTTCAAACCTCACTGCTTGATGACGAGATGCTTTGTAGATTGGGTTTGCGAGCTTTTCCAAGTTCGTTGAGCACAAGTTTTGTGGAGCTAGCTTTTATATCCTCGTTTTATCCTAGCGGGGTACCTATATTCATCAGGTCGCATGTCCGTTATATATTTAATACCAAGCATTAACTCCCCTCATTCTCTTTATTTGAGAAATCAAGAGAATAAACTCGTTGCATATTCCTCGTATAGATAAGGACCATTACTTTTGCAAATTTGTACTTTTTTATTTTTATTATTTTTATCTTTAATGAGACCTTTCAATTTCTTATTTCTCCTTTATAAATCAGAGAATATATATATTTTTACCTATTTTTAACTAAGGTTATCACTCAGAGAATTTCAGGCCGTGGATTATTTAGGTCGTTTTATTCTTTCAAAAGGCCGCTCAGAAAAGTTTTCTTTCCTTTTGGGTCCTCTTAGTTTGTGTATTTAATGTCGTTTGTTGGGATTCAAGTTGCTGTTACACTGTTTACTCCTTAAATTTTGATACGAACTTATCTTTCTAGGTATCATCATTTTTCTTAATGTCACATAAGGGGAAAGAAGTGATATCTTCAAAGGGAGATGTTTCTAAAAAAATTTCAAAAAATATTTCATCTCGTCATATTCCCTCGAGGTCATTATCAACTAAACGACCTGAAATGATAGAGAGTGGTGGTAATGGGGATTTCCCGAGAATTATTAAGGAAGGGGTTCTTGCTCTTCCTACTTCCTCAGGGTCTAAAGCGGTGTCTACCTCATCTTCCAGAGGTTCAATTCCTGTAATCAGGATTCCTATGTCTATATCTACTAAGGTACCTCGCCCAAAAAAGAAAAGGGAAAATAAGGGCGAGCCTACGCATTTAACCAAAGATAAGCATCAAATTGAAAAGATGCCTAGTGTTTTATCAATTAAAGATTTGGAAAAAATTAGACAAACATACGAAATACCAGGCCAGGTAGGGTTAATGCCAGTACCTCCACATTTATGTGATACTGATGATCCACCACCGGGGTGGTGGGTGATACATTTAGCGGCTTTTAAGTTAGGGTTACGTTGCCCCTTTCCTAAATTAGTAGCCCATGCTTTGAATACTTTTGATATTAACTTTGCACAGATAAACCCAAATGGGTGGCGAACTCTTTTATGTCTTTTTGTAGTAGTTGGAGAACATGGCATAGACTTGGAAAACGATGAATTAAGATGTTTATACTGTTTAAAAAGGAATGGGTTAGATAGAGGGAGGGCGTATATATCTTGCATTGTTGGTCACAGGTTGCATCTCAGATTGCCTGATAGCACCTCGGGATGGAAAGATAAATATTTTTATATTACTGGAGATATTTGGGATAACAGGGTGAATTTTCCAATTTGACATACCTGGAACCCCAATTTTAACACTTCACAATCTTGGGCTAGCGAGTTTATGATTAAACTGGATATTAGTGCTAAATAAAAAATAAGGTGGATTGAGCTGCAAAATACTTCGTATGAAGGTTACCGTGATATCTTGTCTGTAGCTCGCTTAAAGAAGTCTGGGGTTTGGTGAGGTTATACAAATGAATATCAAGGTCGCTATTTTAGTATATATATTTTGTTTTGATTTTTTTTTATTTGCATAGTTGGTAAATTTGGACTAATTTACATATATCTTACATGGATGGATTATTCACACAATGATCTTGGGGATCTTATTAACACTTTGGGTGTACAAGAACTAGCTCCTAGTTATGCACGGCTTACACGTATGACCCCATCACCTACACAAGAGGATATGTTCGCTAACTTAGAGGTTGAAACTACTCTAGGGAATGTAATTCCTTCAACTAATTTGGATAACCCAAGCTTGACATTACCTGGTGAACCAGGAACGTCAAAAAAGGAAGATTGGGGAATATACCCCAGGAATGGAGGCAATGGACATGGATGATTTTGAGTTCGATGAGGTCATTTTGAAAGATGTCATTGTTTTGGAGACTCTTATTACTTATTTTAATGAGGGAATTTTTGAACGGAAAGATCTTAAACGAGATTTGTATCATCATTTTGGAACAGAGATTGAAAGGGCGCATGTGAGAGCAACTCGTAAGAGAGAAGGAGGGACGCATGGAAAGTTAATTGCAGATTGCTTATTAGAGGTAAAAATGTATTTAATTTTATTCTGATTGTATTATATTTGTTTTAATTTTGATTTTATTATATTTTTTTCAATTCATGTTGTTTTCAGGCAGTGTGTTTAGCGAGAGAAGTTGAGCTATCACTACGGGGTTATAAATGCAAAGTACAAGCTAGTCGATTAAAAATAGCCAAATATGAAAAATTGGTAAAAGACAAGGATACAAAAATTTTAAATCTTGAGAATGAAGTGGTTGATAAAGTGGAGAAATTAAGAAAAGCGAACACGTACTGTTTTGAGAAGGGTGAGGCTACTAAACATTTTGAAAATCTAGCGAAAGAGGCTGATGAAAAGAACTTCGCGCTTCAAGAGCAAATTTCTACTATATCGACTCAAGTTAGTTTGCTATCCACATTAACAGATACATTAAAAGTAGAATGTACCAAGGCTTAACGTAGTGGTGCGAGCTTTGTAATTAATAACCTCAAACTACAAGCTGAAAAACTAGGTTTGAATGCGCCTTGTACGTCATTGATGCGAGCTTTTTAGAGTAATAGGCCAAAAACACCTGGGGTTGCCACACCGCAAGATTCATCTCGAGATACTGCGGCCACCTCAAGTCACCAACGTGATGGGGTAGTAGTGGTAGATGCTACTCCGTGAGGTTTTTATATTGGAAGTTTATGTAAAATAAATTTTGGAACTTGAACTTATTTAATTTTAAATTTTGTACTTATTTTTATATATATTTTTTTGGTTTGAAATTTATATATATTTATAGTGTTAGTGTGGTATGTATAATTGAGAGGATTTAAGGCCATGTTGATCTGAATATTATTTAACCAAGCGAGCAGACACTGCTAAGAAGTAACGTCAGTTCGTTTTAACGTAATGGATTATAGTAGAGTAAACTTGGATGATTTGTTTGAAACGACGGGGTTATTACTGATCGGGGCAGAACTGACATCGCCGATCCTGCTCGATACTTTGGTTTTATCTATTTATAAAACTCTCGCAAGTACACGAATCATTTCGTAGAAAATGATAAGTATACTCCCAAGGTCGATCTAAGGAAGGAATGTATGTGGTTTTTAATTTATTATTCAAACTTTTAAAAACGAAATTAAATCCTAAACATCCTGTCACGATATTTTGGTTTTGTGTTTTTAATCTAATTACATAAAAATAAACATAGATTCAATAAACATTTATGCAAATTTTATCTCAAGTTAAAACAAAGGAGTATTTATGGATATAATAATTAAGTTATTTATGCTTGCTCATATTATTTAGGTTATTAAAGATATGAATTGATATTTATTGATTCTCTCTTTTTTGTAATAATACCACCAATTTGGTGGGTTAGATATTCTTTGTTAACTAAACAAATCAATTAACACTTATGGGTGGGGTTGATAACTAATTTGGTGAATTAAATTAATTTCTTTTTCTAAGAGATTGAAAATGAACCATTTAAATACTACCTTTGGGCGGGGTTAGATAGTTTAAACTTTATTCAAGGTGTCCAAATTAAACCTAAGAATTTAGTTATCCGAGTACTAACTTTCAAGTTTTAAAACCACTACCGAAAACATGTTGTCAATACATTTTCAGATAATAATTTTATAAAACTTTTGAAATAGAAGCTTCACTCTAACTAATGCATTGTACCAACAAATAAAAGAAGCACTACTCTAAATCGACGGATAACTAAACCTTAAAATCTAATTTTCGCATTTAAGTTTGTAATGAAAAATAATATATTTCTCTCTAACATTCTTAATATAAAATCTTGAATAAAAATAAAATCAATTCATTTTAGAGATTTTTACCTATTTAATATTTTCGCAAGCATAACAACGTTATTATTATATCATGTTTACAAATAATAACACAGCTTAAATTTAATCACAAAATTAAATATAACATGTAAGAATAAAGCATAAAAATAATCAGAAGAAAATAAAATCCTTATACGTAACTTCGATGCTATTCCCTGCTTGTTTGGAAACCTCCAAGCGAATTTGCACTCCCATTTATTGAATCGAAAAGCTAATAAATTACAAAACATAACTAGTTCTTCCCAAAAAGGAAGAACTCTAAAACTAAGAGAAATTAACTAAGAAAAGCTAAAAACTAAGAAAAACTAAAAATCTAAGAAAAGAGAGAAAGAAAGAGAGAAGAGAATGTGTTTTGAGGTGTGTTACGGCGAGGAGAAGCGGGTGTATTTATAGTGAGGATGGAGAGAAAAAGTGGGGGGAAAAAATGTTAAAAAAATGTGAAAACGCTTAGCAGGTAATTGCCGACGTCATATTGATGACGCCGCATGACAATGAATGGCGACGCAAAAAATGGACGAAATGGCAGTATGGGCTGGCGGCAGGCTGGGCGCTGAGCCGCATGCGCCACGGCGCCAAGGCGAGTGAGATACGCGCCGCTGAACTGGATCGGAAAGGCCGATGCGCGACGCGGCTGGCGCGTTCATACTGGGCGGGCCAAGGCTGGTCCCATGGCGCAGGTTCAGCCTGGGCTGGCGGTGCGCGCCGGCGATTTTCTCCCTTTTTGACATTTTTGACCCATTTTGTCCAATTTTTCCATATTTGTTGACCTTTCCCATTTATTTATTAATATATTTGTGATGTATTGCTTCCAAAGATTCCTCTTTCAGTCTTTAAGTTACGCTTTTAAGCCAAAATACCGAAAAACAATAAAAATAACGTGATTCAAAAAGACAAATATATATAAATATATGATAAAACATATAAATATATATATATATATATATTAATCAATTAATGTGCATAAAATCACGGTTATTTTAGTGCTGAGCACTCATCACAACCCCCAACTACCAAAATTCTTAGCAAGAGAAGCGTTAAAAACTAAAAATTAAACTATCCTAAATCACTTCCGTAGATTGACACTATAGCATTTAGCCTATGCATGACAAGCTTCTTTAAACCCCTAGGTTGCCCTAGTGGACGAGTTTGAGTCTCGTGAGGGTTTTCAGAATGATACCACAAACATTGAACTAAATGTAAAAATTAAAAGAAATAATAACAACAATCAACTTAAAAACTAAAATTACAACAAAATCAAAATTAACGCTTAAGAATAAAAGAAACAACATATCACAAAAATGTCTCATACTTTTTAATCTCCTTTAAGATCATAATTAAAATCTCAAGCATAAGTTATTTTAATCTTTTTAAACAATCATGATTTATTATAATAATTAGTCTAAATCATTTTCATATTTCATATCAAAAATGTATCAATTTAATTTCACCCAATTTCGGTTGTCATGAATCCGAATTCGCTTCAAATCTATTCCGCACAAGTCAATACTCTCAAAACACCAATCCTATGGGTTCAAACACTCATACTAATTTATATGCGAAAGAGTTGATGTATAGAAATGAACTAATATGTTCGCATATGTATAAAGAAGAAAGGCTCAAAGTGTTATTTTGACGCTGATCTCATGGAAGGAATCAAAGGTATAAATTATAAAGATATCATGTATAAAAATTATTTTCATGCATAAATCAAACTCTTTAAGAAAAAATTTCAAGATATATATGCCCTTTACAAATGAAGAAAGTGCAATGACTTTTAGGAATTACTTCCTATATCTTTCTTTTGTAATTAGCCTTTACTCACAACTTTGTAGGTAATGCGTCATAAGATGTAGATTATACTATATATTCTTTCTCTCTATATTTTCTCAAGATATTTTTCAATATATATCATTTTTTTAGAGATCAACCCATGTACGATTGTACACATTTTTTCTTAGGATATGCACGTAATAGGGTCATAGTATGTAGATTATACTATATATTCTTTATCTCTATTTTTTCTCAAGATACTTTTCAATATATATCATTTTTTAGTAGTCAACCCATGTACAGATTGTACATTTTTTTAAGGATTTTGTGAGTGGTTAATTTTGTGGCTTTTCTCTCGTTTGATCTTGGTTTAGGTAACCCCGATATGTCTCTTTTTTTTTTAACAAATACACGAATGAGATAAAAGCATATACTATCAATTTCTACTCAAATCATTTAATCTAAGCAAAAATAATAATAAAAAATATACGACACTCTATTAAGATGAGAAAAAATTCATACATTCAATATTAATGCCTATAGAGATCATCTAAGAATTTGAAGAAATAAGAAATGTGTTCGAGTAGAAAAAATATATATTTCATCTAATAAGGGAAATTAGGCTCAAATTATATCTCACAAAGGTAGTTCCACTAAACAAATTCATAAACACCGATTTTTTGGGTTTAATATAATTTCTACATCTTATCAAGAAATACTAGTTATGACAAAAATTAACTAATTATCAAAAATAATTGCATAGTATTTCATGATATGTTTTCAAAATTAATCTAACAAGACAAAAGACTTAACTATTTACTTAAATTTGATTTAAAGAAATGATAAAATTTTGTGAGAACTTTTTTTTTTTGTTTAATTCCAAAATTACTAAATCACACAAAAAAAATAAAACCAAACACAAAAAATGAAGATGTGAACATAAAAAGAAAAAATTAATAATTTTTTTTTTTAATTTTTAAATTGTTAAATCTTTTTTTCTTTTCTAATTAAGCATGGTAACTTTTCACCACCTCAACCTAGAACTTACATTGTCCTCAATGTAACAAATCAGAAATTAAAGATAAAGAGAAAAGAGAAGAACGATTACCTATTTCTCGAGAATGTAAGTAGTAATGGAGAAATGCAGTGCATTTATCATATTCATCATTAAAGTGTATACGTATTGCATTGTCGCGAACTTCTAACAACTCAACAAATATTTTTAGTTTTAACAATTTAAAAATTATTCACATATAATTAAACTAAAATAAACAATAAAAATTAAATAAAAAAATTACCTAAAATGATGGGTTGCCTCCCATCCAAACGCTAGTTTAATGTCTTAGCAAGACGAATCAAGGATTTCATTTTAAGTAAACTCAATGTCCCTCATCAATGAAGTCAATTCAACTCAACAAGTAAGACAAGATTGTCTACTTATGCTTTTTTTCAATCATGTCCTATGGATTTTCAATTTTTTCTCGTACTTAAAACTAGGGACACGCTGAAGTTTTAGATAATCTATGTCAGGTACAAATCAAATAATTAAAGGCATCAAAACACAATTGTACCTAGATCAAACAAAACAACTAACTACTTAGATTGTAATTAAAACATTAAAATTTTGGAGATAGTTTCAGACTTTTTTTTTTGGTTTTTTTTTGTTTTTAACTATAATATCTAAGTTAAAATAACATAATCAGTATTAACCAAGAAAGGTTCCCAGAAAGAATATGAAGGGCAAAGGCTTCTTAAAACCATCCTCCTAGATTGCAACGTTCCTGTGAAAGACTACAAAGGCTTCAAGAACTAGTCTCCTATTAACTCCTTAGATCTTTACTTTTCATGCTATTAAAATTAAGTTAATTAAGTTAAGTTAAGTAAAAATTTAAGTTAATTAAGTTAAGTTAAGTAAAAATTTAAGTTAATTAAGTTAAGTTAAGTAAAAATCTAAGTTAATTAAGTTAATGAAAATGTAAGTTAATTAAAAAGTTAAGTTAATTAGGTTAAATAAAAATTTAAGTTAATTAAGTTAATGAAAATCTAAGTTAATTAAAAACTAAGTTAATTAAGTTAGTAAAAACTTAAGTTAATTAAATTAAATGAAAATTAAGAGAAAAAAAACATAGTAAAAAAAAATAACAAAAATAAAATAAAATAAGAAATAAAATAAAAATAAAATAGAATAAAATAAAATTTAAAAAAGGGCAAATAAAATAAAAATAAATAAAAAATAAAATAAAATTAAAAAGTAAAAAAAATAAAAATTGAATTTTTTTATTTTTATTTAAAAAAATAAAATTAAGATTTAAAAACTTAAAATTAAATGAAAATTAAAAATTAAGTTTTTTTTTTATTTTTTATTTATTTTTTATTTATTTTTTATTTATTTTTTTATTTTTATTTTTATTTTTTATTTTTTTTTATTTTATTTTATTTTATTTTATTTTTTATTTAAAATTTATTTAAGTTTTTTTTATTTTTTTTAATTTTTTTAATTTTTTTTTAATTTTTTTATTTTTTTTACTTTTTTTTACTATTCTTGAACAATAAGTTTTATTTTATTTTTTTTTTAATTTTCCTTGTTTTTTTTATTATTATGAAATTTGAAATTTGAAATTTTTTTTAAATTATTTTAATTTTTATTTATTTATTGTTTTTACTATTTACGAACAACAATTTTATTATTATATATTTATTATTTTTTTTGTTTTTTTATGAGAGAAAAAAAAAATTTATTTGAATTTTTATTAAATTTTTGTTTTTATTTTACTATTCACAAACAACAAAAAAAAAATAATTTTTTGTTTTTTTTAATCAAAATAAAAAAAATCACAATTATTTACAACACAAAAAGTTTTTAAAATTTTGATAAATAATTTAAAAACGCTTATTCCTTCATATCAACGCCAAAAATAAAACTTTGATCGGCGGCAATCGAGACGCCTATCTCGCTAGATACTTTGGTTTTATCTATTTATAAAACTCTCAAGAAATGCACTAATCATTTCGCAGAGAAAATGATAAGTATACTCCCGTCGATCTAAGGAAGGAATGTATGTGGTTTTTAATTTATTATTCAAACTTTTAAAATCTAAATTAAATCCTAAACATCCGTCACGATATTTTGGGTTTTGTGTTTTTAATCTAATTACATAAAAATAAACATAGATTCAATAAACATTTATGCAAATTTTATCTCGTTAAAACAAATGGAGTATTTATGGATATAATAATTAAGTTAATTATGTTTGCTCATATTATTTAGGTTATTAAAGATATGAATTGATATTTATTGATTCTCTCTTTTGTATGAATACCACCTTTGGGTGAGGTTAGATATTCTTTGTTAACTAAACAAATCAATTAACACCTATGGGTGGGGTTGATAACTAATTTGGTGAATTAAATTAATTTCTTTTTCTAAGAGATTGAAAATGAACCATTTAAATGCCACCTTTGTTGGTGGGGGTTAGGCTTTAAACTTTATTCAAGGTGTCCAAATTAAACCTAAGAATTTAGTTATCCGAGTACTAACTTTCAAGTTTTAAAACCACTACCGAAAACATGTTGTCAATACATTTTCGTGATAATAATTCTTATAAAACTTTTGAAATAGAGCTTCACTCTAACTACCTAAGCATTGTACCAACAAATAAAAAGAACACTACTCTAAATCGGGATCCGATAACTAAACCTTAAAATCTAATTTTCAGATTTAAGTTTGTAATGAAAATAATATATTTCTCTCTAACATTCTTAATATAAAATCTTGAATAAAAATAAAATCAATTCATTTTAGAGATTTTTACCTATTTAATATTTCGCAAGCATAACAACGTTATTATTATATCATGTTTACAAATAGCCAACACAACGCTTAAATTTAATCACGAGCATAAATTAAATATAACATGTAAGAATAAAGCATAAAAAAATAACAGAAAGAAAATAAAATCCTTACAGAACTTCGATGCTATTCCCGCTTGTTTGGAAACCTCCAAGTGAATTTGCACTCCCATTTATTGAATCGAAAAGCTAATAAATTACAAAAACATAACTAGTTCTTCCCAAAAGGGAAGAACTCTAAAACTAAGAGAAATTAACTAAGAAAAGCTAAAAACTAAGAAAAACTAAAAATCTAAGAAAAGAGAGAAAGAAAGAGAAAGAGAATGTGTTTTGAGGTGTGTTATGAAGTGAAGAGAAGAGTGTATTTATAGGTGAGGATGGAGAGAGAAAAAGTGGGGAAAAATGTTAAAAAATGTGAAAACGCGAGTGGTAACGTCTGTCATACCGATGACGCCAAGATGACACGGGCACGCGAAATGGGACGAAAATAAGCGATGGCGCTGCGACAGCGCTTACGCACGGCGCTACAAGCAGGAGATACGCTGGCGGAATGACAGGCGGGCCGCTGCGATGCCATGGGACGTGCGGTTACGCCATGGCCATGCTACCGGGGGCTCTGCATGCATTGGCGCTACAAGACGCAAGGGCGCCTGATTTTCTCCTTTTTGACATTTTTACCCATTTTGTCCAATTTTTTCCATATTTGTCTTTCCCCATTTATTTATTAATATATTTGTGATGTATTGCTTCCAAAGATTCCTCAGTCTTTAAGTTACGCTTTTTAAGCCAAAATACCAAAACAATAAAATACCCGTGATTCCGAAAAAAGACAAATATATATAAATATATGATAAAACATATAAATATATATATATATATATTAATCAATTAATGTGCATAAAATCATGGTTATTTTAGTGCTTTTTGAGCACTCATCAATTACCAACTAATAAAATATTTCATATAGGAGAGCAGGCTATTTCTGCTCAAGGTGAAAAAATAAGTTCAACCCTAGTTACTATACCTACTACTATACCTACATCACCGGATGTGAGAAAGCGAGCTGTTTCTCCTAATCATAGCGAGGAGGTTAATCAAATTCCTCGAAAGGTCGCGAAGGGTAAAATGAAGGAAGTATGCACTATAATTATTTGGCCGTCTGTTTCCGTTATGAATGAGGTGTGTATTGAAAACTCGTCGTTGGATGAGGTATCTATTTTAAAGGATATTAAGCCTTTATAGAGTATATACCCTCCCTTGAAAGAAAGAGGTGAGTCAAGCGGGGTGGAAAAGATTTTCAAAGAAGGTATGTTTAACACACCGCACGTGCAAGAAGAATTATATCATCATTTTGGAGTACCTGAAGACCGTCCTCCTATTTACACAGCCCGCAAGAGAGAGGGTGGGTCTGTGTGGTATATGATAGCAAGACGTATGTTCGATGTAAGTGATTGTTTAAATATTTTAATATATATATATATATATATATATATATATATATATATACTTATTTGTATAATAATAATAATTTGTTTTTTGGCCAGAGCTATGGCGAAGGATGTAGAAATATAAGCAAAAATATGCAAAGAAACCAATGAATGTACAGAGCAAGAGTTACATGTATGGAAGGTGTGATGTAAAGTTCTAAAGAAAGATTTAGTAGATGTGTGAGAAGATTTGAAGTTAGCGCTTTTTGAACAAGAAAAATATAAGAATGAGGCAGATGGGTTGCGCCAATTAGTGGAATATTGGAAAAATAGGGCGCTTGGTAAGGAACAGACATAAAATGTCCTTATGTTTGTGCGAGTCGTAATTTGTTTGTAGTAATGTTTCAACTATCTAAGATTTTGTATGATGTAATTGTAATAATGATGAATAATGTGATGCGAATAAAATCTGGTAAGTATGTTAGTTTCAGGATGATGTCTTTTCGACTGTATTTCACTTCTCGAGTGGGGGGGGGGGTCAGAGGACTCCTCCTCCAATCACGAGGCATAGGATATATCCCACATCTCGAGTGAGGGGGGGTCAGGGGACTCCTCCTTCAATCACGAGGCAATAGGGTATCTTGCATCTCAAGTAAGAAGGTCAAATGACTTATTCTCACTTGGGGCATGAAATGAGATGCCTAAAACACTGCGAGCATATTTTGCATCTCGAGTGGGGAGGTCAGGGGACTCCTCCTCCAATCACGAGGCATAGGATATATCCCACATCTTGAGTGGGGGGTCAGGGGACTCTTCCTCCAATCACGAGGCATAAGACAAACCACATCTCACGTGAGGGGGTCAGGGGATTCCTCTTCTAATCACGAGTTTAACCTTGAAAATTTTAACAGGTAGAAATTCATCTCATATATAAATATTTATTGCATCAAGCATTTACATATGATATTTTTTAAGAATCTCTCCGTTCCAACTCAAACCTTCCTTTATACCATCACATTCTATCAAGTACGAGCTTGCTAGTGTGATGTCGTATATTTGATACGGGCCTTCCCAGGTGGCAGCAAATTTCCCCGCGTTGATTTCCACTTTGTTACCCAATGCTCTTCGTAAGACCCATTCCCCGATATTAAAATTCTTGTGCTTGACAAATTTATTATATGTCTTTTGGAGTGTTCTTTTTTGTGATTCAATTCTTATTAGAGCTTGCTCTCTTTTTTCTTCGGCTAACAACAGGTCTTCTTGTCGTAAACAATCGTTTTCCTTATGATCAATATTGGATCAAAGGGTAGGTTCTAATATATCAAGGGGTATAACTGCTTCAGTACCATAAACAAGTGAAAATGGAGTTTCTCCTGTTGCGGTTTTGGGAGTAGTTCGTGTGGCCCAGAGGGCACCAGGCAACATATCCACCCATTTTCCTTTAGCTCCCTCCAAACGCTTTCGTAATAAATTAATGAGGGTTTTGTTAGATGATTCGGCCTGACCATTTGCTTGCGGGCGGTAAGGGGTAGAATGAGATAATTTGATACCTTTCTTGTCACAGAAAGATATAATCTTTTGGTCGGTGAACTGTCTGCCATTATCGGTAACCAATTCACGAGGCAGGCCATATCTACATATAATATTACGCCATATGAATCTCTCCACATCCGACTCTTGAATTCGTGCCAAAGGTTCCGCCTCTATCCATTTAGTAAAGTAATCAGTTGCGACAATGATAAACTTTCTTTGTCCTGAAGCGATGGGTAATGGTCCCATAGTGTCCAAACCCCATTTTTGAAACGACCAGGGACTGATAATGGATCTTAAGTCCGTACCTGAACGATGTGTCACATTGGCATGTCTCTGACATTTTTCGCATCTTCTAACATAGGAGATGTAATCTTTAAGCAGCGTAGGCCAATAGTAACCCTGTCGAATAATCCTCTGAGAAAGTGCTCTTCCACGATAATGAGCTCCACAGTGTCCGTCATGTAAATCACCCAAGATCATCTCTGCTTGAACTGTAGGTAAGCACTTAAGCCATGGACCACCTTGATTTTTCCTATACAAAGCTCCTTGAATGATAACATAAATGTTTCCTTTTGTTATGAGTTTATGAGCCAAGTGCTTGTCTTCAGGGAGAGTACCATTGGTAAGATATTCTACATATGGCGTCAACCAGGAATCATGTGTAGTGTGCACAATGTTTGCTCGTGTTTGAAGTTCCACCTCACTTGGGTTAACACTAGGCCTTGATAAACTAGATATTGGTATGACTCTCTCTCTTTAAATCAGAGTTCACTGTCGATGCTAACATAGCTAAGGAGTCAACATGGGTGTTTTCTTCTCTTGGTATTTGTTTGATCTAAAAGGTTTCAAACACAACCTTCGTTTTTTACCTCTAATGCATAGAGTTTCATTCTCTCTTCCTTGGCTTCAAAATTTTCATTGACTTGGTTTACCACCAGGCGTGAATCGCTATGAATTAACACTCTTTTAGCTCCAAGGTTTAACAATTGTTGTAATGCCAAAAGTAAGGCTTCATATTCCGCGATATTGTTAGTTGCTTGAAAGGTGATTTGAAGGCATTACTCTATCAAGGCTCCCCTTGGGGTGAAAATTACTATTCCAACTCCTGCTCCACGTGAATTTCTTGCACCATCGACATATGCCCTCCATAATTCTCCTTCTAGAGACGATGTTTCTGTTGGCCGTAGTATCTCATGTACGGAATTGTATTCTTGGGTATTCTCATTCGTCCATTCTACAATAAAATTTGTTAGGGCTTGTCCTTTGATCGCAGCCAAAGGTTTATAATGTATTTCAAACTCACTGAGCTCAATAGCTATTTGGGAAATTCGACCGGACAAATCGGGTCTGCCTAAGATGTTTTTCAAGGGATAAGGAGTAAAGACCACTACCCTATGTGAACCTAAGTAATGTCTGAGTTTGCGGGCCATCATTCTTATAGTATAAGCCGTTTTATCTAGAGAGGGATATCGTTGTTGAGCTCCTGTTTATGAATGACTCACATAATAAATAGGGTATTGAGTTCCTCCATGGTTGACCACTAATACCGCGTTAGAAGCTTTGTCCGTAAAAGACATGTACATGTATAAGCTTTCACCCACCGTTGGACTAACTAAAAGAGGTGCTCACCCCATGTAATCTTTAATGGATTGGAAAGCTTGTTCACACTCGATATCCCATAAGTACTCCGTGTTCTTTTTAAGCAGTCGAAAGAATGGTAGGCACTTTTTGGTGCACTTAGAAATGAAACGGCTTAATACTGCGATATGCCCATTTAATTGTTGGACTTCCTAAAGTCACGTTGGGGATTTCATGTTGATTAAAGCCAAGATTTTGTCTAGATTGGCTTCAGTTCCCCTTGAAGTAACTAAATATCCCAAAAACTTCCCTGAGGCTACGCCAAACACACACTTTTTTGGATTAAGACACATCTTATAATTCTGAATTATACCAAATACTTCTTGGAGGTCTTTAATGTGGTCTACTGCACATTTAGTTTTTACCAACATGTCATCAACATAAACTTCCATATTTTGGCCTATTTGATTTTGGAACATCTTATTCATCATTCTTTGATATATGGCACCAGCATTTTTTAAACCGAAGGGCATCTTTGTATAACAAAATATCCCTTCTTCCGTGATGAATGCTATTTTCTCTTCATCCCTAGGATGCATATGAATTTGGTGATAGCCCGAATAAGCATCTAAAAAACCCATTGATTCGAACCCAGCCGTGGTATCTATTAATTGGTCTATATTTGGCAAAGGGAAACAATCTTTTGGTGTTGCTTTATTCAAATATGTGAAATCCACACACATCATGTGCTCGCCTCTGGCTTTGTTTACTAACACCACATTTGATAGCCATGTGGGGTATCAGACCTCTCGAATCAAACCTACATTTTTCAAGGAGTTGATTTTCTTTTTGATGATTTCATTTTTTTCTCTAGCAAACTTCCACTTTCTTTGTTGGACCGGTTTTTTGGTATGATCTAAACATAACTCATGGGAAATGACATCTGAATCTATGTCAGGCATGTCCTTGGGTTTCCAAGCGAACAAATCTCTATTAATTTCCAAGAGGTCTATGAGGGTAGTTTTAAATGATGGAGATAGCGCACCGTTAATCTTAACATATTGTTCACTATCAACATCTCCCATGAAACATACTTTTCATCTGTACATTATGTCGGGAGTGCCTATCTGGATAGGATGTACATAATTCACTCACATCCTTAGTTATCTCTTTCCTATGAGTATCATCAATTCTTTTTCTATGATAATATCAACTTTTATAACTCAAAAGAATACTACAACAAATAAGGTCATACTTAACATCATCAAAATCATGAAATTTACCATTTTTACATTTAACACATGGGCATCGAACAATAGTGATTTCAATATTACTATTTTTATGACCGAATTCCAAGAAAGTTTCAACTTCAAAAATATAATTGTGTTCAATATTATACTTTCACATCCATGATTTGTCTATTTTCTATTAAAAACATTAAACATATTAAATATGTACCCAATAAATATACATGTATTAATCACTATTACGTAAAATTTATTATATTAAATTTATAAATTTTTAGAATATCAATCAAAACATCATATAAAAATAAATACATAAAATCCAAAAAATTAATAAATTCATTATAATATTAACAATATATAATGTTATCTTCACATATAAACAATTTAATAATATATATTATAATACTCTAAAACAATAATTATAATAATATAATCTAATAATATAAATTATAAACACTTATCTAACAACCTAATTAAAAATATATTCTTTAATACATGTAATAATAAGTTCAAAAAAATTTAAATTCAAAATAAATTAATAAATATATATATATATATCATGAAATTAGTTTAAAGTAAATAAATAAAAAAATATATTGCTTCTTTAAGCTTGAACAAAAATGAACAACCTTCGTGATATAAAAATATATGCAAATATTCAATAATACATGATATACATAAAAAATAAAAAATAATTTAAAAATATAAAAACAATAATAATAAGTGCAAAATGATTCATAAAAATACTTAAAAGAATCAAACAGGTGAGAAAATGAAGGAAAATGTGTTTCGTGAGTAAGAAAGTGTAGAAAATGGGTAAGAAAATATGAAGTGTTAAGCTAAAAAAGGGTGGATCTAGATCAGTAAGTAAAAGGGAACAAAACTCAACTAATGGTATCAAAAATAGTGGTTGAAAATAGTTGGATATGGATAATAAAGTGGTGTGATGTGTGTGAGAGAGAGAAAATAAAAAGAACAACAAGCACTATCGGGAGAGGGGAGGGGGGAAGAAGAAGAAAATGAAGAAAAACTAAATAGTGTCGGTTCTGCTTGTCAACTGACACTACACATGGCATATAGCGTAAGTTTTACACGTCAATTGACACAACGTCACGTGTAACATTGGTTGACATATAGAACCGACACTATATGTCATGTGTAGCATCAGTTGACACATAGAACTGACACTATGTGTTACGTGTAATGTTGCTTCAATTATAGGATAATTTCTAAGTGTGACACATTAATCTTACATGTCAACCGATGCTATAATACGTGGCGGTTGATGTGTCTAACCGACGCTACATATGGCAAGAATTTTCATGTATAGCATCAGTTGGACATATCAATTGATGCTATTTTTTTATTTTTATAATATTTTTTAATTTTAAATCCATTTAAATTAGTTTTTTTAGTCAGTTTATAAGCATATTGACTCAAAATTATTTATAAGTTAGTTATTTCTTAGAACTGATTTTAAATCCTCATTTAAATATTATTTATTATAGTAGTGATATATGCTTTCTTGAAGAAAATTGGCATGCAGTTCCTGAACAAACTGCAGTTCTTCTTAAATAATTGAATAAGGAGCTACATAAATTCACTATGATCTCAATAAGATGGATACCAATATAAAAAAATTACATAGCCATTGAAAATTTAATGGGTTTGTAAAAGAGGTCGGGCATAAGGCATTTCTATTAATATACTACCTTATGATATCATGGACTTCCCTGTTTAGAGGGAATCCCGATTAGACATTAGTCTATATCCTTTTAGGGGAAAAAAGTTTGTACTACAAAATAAGGGAGCAATTTATACCCCCAAAAATCCATAATGTTGTCAAATAAAATTGAGGGACATGTAGATAATTAAAGAAGAGGCTTTAAAGAGATTTTCTATGAATATAACTTTTTATTTTATAACTTGCTTTACATGAGTGATGGAAATAAGTATTTATAGATGAGAAAGTAGGTTCTACACAATTCTATCAACTTGTTTTAATTAATTATTTTAGATATTATCTACTAATTTACTTGAAAACCAAGTACTAATCCTAGCCACACAACTTTACTTGTTCACCAAGTACTATTCCTAGCCACACATTTTTACTTGCCCACCAAGCTCATCTATATTTTTCTATTAAGACTATTCTAGAGTTTTTTAAGAAATAACTTAATAGTGTATAATATTCAAGAAACTCGGAGAAAATTTGGTTTACTTTTTTAATAATTCCTCCCTTAAACCAAATTTACTCTTGACTCCTAAGTGTGCAATGTTATTCTTGAACAATTGTGCTCCTAATAGCTTGGTAAAAACATCAGTGAGCTGATCATCACTTTTGTAGTAATCAACTTGAACAATTCCTTCTTAAACATGCTCTCATAAGAAATGGAATCTCATTCGGATGTGTTTTGTTCTCTCATGTTAGATAGGAGCTTTGGTAATAGAGATTGCTGATGTATTTTCATAAAATAAAGTTGTTAGTCCTTTTTGCTTGTGCTTGATGCTTTCTAAGATTTATTTGAGCCAAACAAGTTGATATACTACTGTAGATGTTGCTATATACTTTGCTTCAGTGGTAGAAAGAGCCACTATTGGTTATATTTTTGAACTCCAATATATTGAACCACTTTTAATATGAAAGACATAGCTTGACGTGCTTTTACTACCATCAATACTTCCTGCATGGTAATTGTCAGTGTATCCAAAAAGATTGATTAGAACATTAGCCTAATATAAAATACCATCGTCAATTTTTCCTTTTATATATCTCAAATTTGTTTTGCATCTTTTTAATGATTTGAATAAGGTTTCTCCATAAATCAGATCACCAAATTGATTGCAAGCATGATATCAGGCCTTGTGGATGTCAAATACATCAAATTTCAAACTAAGCTTTGGTACATAATGGAATCTACTAGCTTTTCTTCATCTTTCTTACTCAATTTCAATCCTATGATGCATGGTGTTGAAATGGGATTTATATTCTCTATCTTGAATTTCTTCAACATTTCTTTCAAGTATTTTTTTTGACAAATAAAAATTCCTTTCTTCTATTGACAAACTTCAATGCCTAAAATGGTGCACTCTACCATATCAGTCATGTTGTATTCTTTCATCATAAAAGCTTTGAAATCATTCAATATGTTCATGTTATTTCCAGTAAAAAGAAGATTATCAACATAAAGGCTCCCAAAAATAAAATTTCCTTAAGAGTTGCTTTTAACATACAAAGTATATTCATATGGGAATTTTTCAAAACCACTTTGCTCGAAAAAGTAATTGATTCGGCCATACCAAGCATGAGGTGATTGTCTAAGTCCATATAGTGCCTTCTTAAGCTTGTCAACTTTGTCTTCTCCATTTTTGAAAAACCTAGGTGGATGGACAACATAATCTCTTCTTTAATATAACCATTCAGGAATGATAATTTGACATCGATTTGAAACAACTTCCAATTCTTTGTGTTGTAAGAGAAACGATGAGTCTAATAATGTCAAATCTAGAAACAGAATCAAATACATTATTGTAATCTTCTCCTTCCTTTTTTTGGTATCCCTTTGCACCTATTCTTTCCTTATGCTTGTTGATGGAGTTGTCTACATTTAGCTTGTTGATGGAGTTGTCTACATTTAGCTTGATTTTCAACAACCATTTCACAATTATAGCATTCTTGTTTGGAGGCAAATCAATGAGCTCCAATGTATCATTTTTGTCAATTGCCTTAATTTTTTCTTCCATAGCTCAAACCCATTTTTCATCCTTTGATGCTTCTTAATAGGAGATTGGATCTTAACCTGTAAAGAAAGAAAGAAATGCGAAATTTTCTTTAAAAATTTCATTTGTGTTCTAATAAATTTCTATCAAACTTTTTATTTTTCTTCCTTGTAAAGATGAGGAACTTTGGAAAGATTCCTCATTTTGATGAGTTATCTTTTTTTCATGTGATCTTTGATCATTTGCTTCTCCATTTTCTTCAAGAAAAAATAAGTTGGAGGAGTTTCAAGTTCAGAGTGCACAAAAATTGATTTTTCATCAAACCAAACATCTTTGCTTATGACAATTTTTGTTGTCTTTGGGTTGTATAGATTTTAACCAATAGATCTTTCACTATACCCAATAAAAATGCATTTTTTATCTTTCTCATCAAGCTTATTTTTTATGGTAGTAGAAATATAAGCATAGACAGGACTTCAAAAAACTTATTAAGTGGTGAACACTTGGTTTTCTTCCATAACATGCTTCATATGGAGTGGAATTTTCAAGCTTTTTTGTGGGTGATGAATTTACCAAATTGATAGCAAAAGAAAATACTTTTGCCCAAATCTTTATAGACAAATATTTTGTCTTCAACATACATCTTTCCATTTCATAAATGGTTCAATTCTTTCTTCCAACAACTCCATTTTGTTAGGATGTATGATGAATTATCAATTCATGTCTTATGCCATTGTCCTTACAAAAAACTTGAAAGAGCTTTGATACGTATTCACCTTTTTGGTCACTTCTTAAATTTTTAATTTGAAAACTAGAAAAATTTTCAACTTGATACTTCAAATCTTTAAAAGCTTTTAAAACTTCATGTTTTTATTTGAGAAAATATGCTTATGTTTTTTTGGTAAAGTCATCAATAAATGAGACAAAATAATTATTACCTTTAAGAGATGGTATTGGAAATGAATATAAGTTGGTATGTATGAGATCCAAATGATGTTTTCTTTCCTATTGTGATTGTTTAGGAAATGGGCCTTGATGTTGCTTTCCACGTTAACATCTTCATAAACTCCCTCTATTGCATCGACTTAAAGTAAGCCTTCTACCATTTTTTTGGATGATAACATCTTCAAGTTTCTAAAGTTTAAGTATTTGAATCTTGCATGCCATAACTTGAAACTTTATTCATTAACACTTACAAAGTATGAAACATCTTGCACTTGAGGCTTGAGAGAAAACATATCATTTAAGCTCATGACAATTTTTCCAACAACTTGATTCCTCCTTGACATCACACAAGTGTTAATGTAAAATGGAATATCATATCCTTTCTTCATGAGATGACCCACATTAAGTAAATTAGTTTTTAAAATAGGCACATAATAAACATTAGAATTTTTTTTAGGTCTTTCATATTTTGTTTTGATGGAGATATCACTAATTCCTTTAATTTTATAAGTTTTAGCATTTCCAATTTGAACTTGGCTATGCTCTATCTCAATTAATTCTGAGAAAAAATGTTTGTTGCTAGTCAAATGAGTACTAGCACCACTATCCAAGTACCAATATAATGAATTTTACCTTGGCTTGCAATCAACAAAGTTTCATTATGTTCATCTTTGTGCACAAATCCATTCTCATTTTTTTTCATTTTGATGATGCCAACATTCATTGATTGTGTGATAGGTTTGTGACAATGAAAACATTCAATTAAACCTTTTTTACCTCTTTAATTGTAGCCACGATCTCTCCCCCTTTGAAAATCATTTGAACTTTATTGTGGTATATTTTAATTTGATCATTCACTATTTGAAGAACCTTTGCCACATCTGTAGAAATTTGTTCCTCTTCCATCTCTACCTCATCCATAGCTGTCACGACCACTCCTTGTGCCATGACCTCCTAGAAAAATAACTTGAGATTGAAGAACTTGATCATTTGAAGAAGAACAAATGTTAATTGAATTTATTTTGTTAATATGAATTTCTAGTCTCCCTTGCAAGTCTTCAATGGAGAGGGAAGAAATATATTTAAACTCTTCAATTGCAACAACTACATAGTCGAACTCTTTTGGTAAGATGGGTAAAGTTTTTAGGACAACTCTTGATTTTTTTAAAATTTCTCCATTGAAGTCATTTGATTGACAATGAAATTTACTATTGTGAAATAATCAGAAATTGATTCATTTTTCTACATTTCAATGCTTTCAAATTCTCCCATAAGATATTAAAGACATACATTTTTTACATAATCTTTACCTTTATAAGTTCTTTGAAGACTTTTCCATGCTTTCTTTGATGTTGCTGCTTTGATGATTCTTTCAAAAATTGGCTTTTCAATTGCTTGATAAATTTGATAAAGAGCCTGTTGTCTTTCTTTATCTTCTCTTTCAAGTCATTCTTTTGAGTTGTAGACAATTGATCTTCATTTGTAGGTTGTTCATAACCTTCTTCTACAATGCTCCATAGTTTAAGAGACTTGAGTAATACCTTCATAGTTTGACTCCAATAATTAAAATCCTCCATTGAAATTAGGCATGAAAATGTGTTTGAGACATTGGTTGTCATGACTTTGATATCAATTTGTTAAATAAAATTGAGAAAGATATAGTAATTAAAGAAGAGACTTTAAAGAGATTTTCTAAATATAACTCTTTATTTTTTTAACTTTCTTTACATAAATCATGGAAATGTGTATTTATAAATGAGCAAGTAGGTTATACAAAATTTTACTAATTTATTTTAATTAATTATTTTAGATATTATCTACGAATTTACTAGGAGACCAAGTAGTCCCACATTTTTATTGGCCCACTAAGTTCATCTAGATATTTTTATTAAATTATTCTAGAGTTTTTTAAAAAATAACTTGATAGTATAAAATATTCTAGAAACTTAGAGAAAATTTGGTTTACTTTTCCAACTAATATTAAGAGATTTATATGAATCCAAACAAAAATTATCTCATTTTGTGAGTGAAATATCAATAATTATAAATATAATGTATGTTTATTATATATTATAAATGTAATGTAATTATAAAAATTTACATTTTTTACTTCAACTATAAAATGTAACTATAAAACTTTATAATTATACTTTATTTATAACATTTAATAAATATATATTATATTTATAATTATTGGTATCTAACACGCAAAATAAGTTATTTTCCTGAATTTAGAAGTCAATAGAAGTCAAAAACTAATTTGACACGTAGAACATGTAATAGATCTAGTTTTAATTAATGTATTTTAAATTAATTATTTATTCAATCATATTTATAATTATCTATTATTATTTTCTCCTCCTATGCTTACAATTAAAGCAACAAGTCGGCTATAACATATTATATATATATATGGGGGAATGGGACACTACCATCTGAGTATATGATCGTCTCTCATCATTAAGCCATAATTGGTTTGCACTGCATCTCTGCCTTTTAGGGTTCTTAAAACCCAAATTAGTAGTAGAGATGCCGTGCAAACCAGATTTGGCTTCAATGGTGAATTTTCCTAACTCAAAAACACAAATAATAATAATAATAATAAACACACACACACATTTGTGCTTTCTTTTCTATGTCCTCAACTGATGAATTAATTAAGTCAACAATTTTAGAACAATTTAAAGGTAAACTGTCAATAACCTTCTTTTTTTTCTCTATGGAGTTATAGTTGCCAAATAAAATAGTGAATGAGATGGTTGAAAAGTGGATATATATATACAAGATATTTCCTTCAAATTCAATTGCTAAAAATTAGATTCCAGAGTTAAATGGGGTTATGAATACTACATGTGTATTTGATTAAGATAGATATAAAAACATGCATGCATGTAATCTTAGATTTCTTGTTTCAAATTGTCTTCAGATCATATCACTTATTTTGGAATCTTTAGATATATTAATACTTCAAAAGTTTCTTTTTTCTGCAATATGATTATTTTGTTTGGTTTTGGATTCACTCTTTACAAACACAATAATTAGAAATTGAGTGTATGGATGAAATGCTATGAGAGTCTATAGATGCAACAGACATTATTTACAGATATATAAATAAGATTCCTAAACTTTTTAAATATTCAAATAGGTTTCATGTCATTCTTTCACAATATATGTTAGTTTTGGATGCAAAATGGTCATTTGACTGTGAAGTTTGTATCAAGACTAATATATTTTCATAAAAGAAAAAAACAATCTTTAGACTTCTTAATTTTTTGATTTTGAAGTGATTATTGGTTAAATTTTAAGTATCAATTTAATCATTTGATAATTATTTATCAAGTAATTTCTTAATTCATCAGCATATAAATGTTTAACAAAATTATAATCATTTATGTTTTGAAACCAAATTGAATGCTTACGCTAACAGTTGAATTCCCAAATTAGAATGTTTCCTTAACGTATATAGTGCTCAAGATTGTGGAGGCGGGGGAGCACTCTTTTTGGAAAAGCTAACCTTTTGTATCTATAAATTTAAATTTTATCATATATTAATATTATTTAAAAAATTTGATTATACATATAATTTTTAAAATAATTATGATAAAAATATAAAAATTATAAGTACAAAAATACATAGAGAATTAGATAATATTAACATTTCTTTTAAGAGAAAATTAAAGAAACTTAAAACTAGTGGAATTAAAAATTATTAAAATAATTAGTGAAAATCTGTAAATGACATAAATAATTAATAGAAAAAAATATTATAAAATTTCTTTAAATTAGATCATTTATTTCATTTAATCTCATATATTAAAAACAATGTTGTTTAATCCTTAAATTTTGTAAAAATGATCAATTAAAGATAAATTATATTATTTTAATGATATTTTTTATTAAAATATTATTATTTTTCAATCAAATAATTAAATAATATACACCAGTTTTTAACGATGATAAAATCATAATTAATATAAAAAAATTTCATTTTTAATGTTTATTAATTATCACTATCTTATTTAAATATTTTATTAATTTTAATTTTTTTTAAATTAAAATTAATAAAATATTTAAATAATTTTTTATTTTAACTTATTATTGTTAATTTTTTCTTCAAAAATTTTACATTAAATTTTATGTTTATCTTTATTAAAGCTAGTATATAAATGGCATTTCAACCTCTTAACAGAAAATAATAATATATAATAAAAAATAATTAAAATAATATAATTTATCTTTAATTAATTTTTTATATAAAATTAAATTACTAAATTATCTCATCTCATTTTAATTAATAACAAAAGTTTTATTAATATATGGAGTGGATTTAAGAGACTGCATTACATTGATATTTCTATAAAAATTTAAAAAAAATTAAATTTTTTAGATTTTAGTGATTTTTATGGAATCTAGATAGATGTTACGAAAAAGTAGTCTTTAAGAAAAAAATTGTTAGTGAAATAAGAATCAGTGGAGATTTATATATAAAGAAAAATTTTGTTAGTGAAATAAGAATCAGTGGAGATTTATATATAAAGAAAAATTTTGTTAGTGAAATAAGAATCAATGAAGATTTATATATATATATTAAACTCAAAAGTTAATCATTAATTGTGTATAAAAATTGGTTACTTTAAAAAATCTTTTAGTATCAGCAATTTTTTAACATATTGTATTAAATAATTCAAATTTGAGATTTAATTACAATTTCACATCAAATAAATAAGAAATAATATAAATATTAATTAATTTATCTAATAATTAAATAATAAATTTAAATATTTAAAATATAACTAAATATATCCTAGTAATAATGATAATGATGATTCCGACCACGATAATAAATATAATAATTCAAGCCTTATCTTTAATTACAATTCATTGTCCAGATAAATTATAATCAACATAAATATTAATTAATAATTTTAAATTAAATGATAAATTTAAATATTTAAAATCTAATTAAATATATCTTAGATAATGATGATGACAACAATAATAATATCTAGATAATCATACTTTAAAACAACAATTTTCTTTATTTTCTATTTCTAATTCTCATTATTTATTTGCTTTAACAAAAACTCGACATATAATGAGATATAGAGCTATATAATAACAGATGAAATTGCATAAACTTTAACAAGTATCTTGGGAGGAGTATTAGAAATATGTACTACTCGACATCTAATGAGATATAGAGCTATATAATAACAGATGAAATTGCATAAACTTTGACAAGTATCTTGGGAGGAGTATTAGAAATATGTACTATTCGACATCTAATGAGATATAGAGCTATATAATAGCAGATGAAATTACATAAACTTTGACAAGTATCTTGGGAGGAGTATTAGAAATATGAGTACACAAAAACCTATGAGCAACTCAATTAACAAAATGTCAACAAAATTAAAGAAGGCACTAACAAGCCTCAATAGAGGTTCAATATGGTGCACTAGGGATTTCTTTAAACTAAAGGAAATGTTACAAAGTTTCTTGAATTGATTTCTTTAAACTAAAAAAAGTGTCATGTATATTTCATTAAGATAGATATATAAACATGCATGGTATCTTAGATTTCTTATTTCAAATTGTACTACGATAAAGTTAATTTTGTAATCTTGGATTTCTTGTTTTAAATTGAAATCCAATTTCACTCATTTTAGAACCTTAAGATATTAATGCTTCAAAACTTTCTTTTTTTTGCAATGGATTTTATTTGGTTTTGGTTTTACTCTTCACAGACATAGTATTTAGAAATTGAGTGTATGGATGGAATGATATGGTAATCTATTACTTCTATTGATGCAATAGAATATAGATGCAATATAGGTTATTTTTAAAAAAACTACAACAATTGCACCTATATAACTGAGGTTCGAATCTAAACTTTTTAAATATTCAAATAGGTTTTATATCGTTAAGTCATAACTTATTGGTAAATATATATTAGTTTTGTATACAAAATCATCATTTAACTGTAGAATTTGTATCAAGACTAACATAGATGTTAGAAAAAGAACAATAAAATAAATTGACCAATAATCACGCAAATGTAAAATAATATAGCAATGCAAGAGACTAAGATTTCTTTACATGGTTCACCACTCAAGATGAATGCCTAATCCAAGGGAGTGAACCATCTCTCCAATCCATTATGATTATCAACCAAATTCACCCTCAAGCAACACTTAAATCAAGTTTGTTCAAATAGATGCAAGCCATCACAATTTTACAAGAATTACTCTTTAAAGATCATTTAATAAGCACATGAAATCATGATGAATATCAATTTTGTAGCAAGATGGCTCTTTATATAGGCTAGTTTTGATTTCCTTACAAAAGATAGTATCCTCTACTACACCCTTTACAATGAAGCCAAAATACTAACTAACTTGTAAATTACCTTACCGAGGTGTAATCACATGCATGAGGAAATACTAAATTATATGAGCCAAAGACTACAATTTTCCACCTTTACTAATAAGAATTCAACATCATCATAGTGACATGATTCCCTATCTATCCATCGCTATAGTTCCACCAACTACTCAAAATTTCCCAAGACAAAACTTAAAACTTTCTTAGTAGTATAACTTTGGTTAATATGTTTGAGGGATTTATAGTTGTTGGAATCTTTACCACTATGATCTACCCAGTTTTCATAACATCTCGAATGAAATGTAGTTTAACATCATTGTGTTTTGTTCTCTCATGATACATAAAATTCTTAGAAATACAAATAGCACTTTGGCTATTACAATGCATAGAACCTGAATGAATCTCAATACCCAACTTATTGCATATATCAGACAAAGAAATTCCTTATTTAACCTCTTCTATCAAAGATATATATTCAGATTCCATTGTGGACAAAGCTATCACATGTTGCAAAGTAGACTTCTAACAGATTGTATTCCCAAGTGCAATAAAAACGTACCTAGATTAAGACTTCCTCTTAACTAGATTACCTACATAATCTACATCCACATATCCACATATGATCCCCTGTATATACCTTAGTATATGCTTCATTGCTACCTATTGTTCAGGTCTTATATCAACTATGAACCTACTCGTTATATTGACTGCATATACCAAGTCTAAACGAGTGAAAATCATTACAAACATGAAGCTTCGCATTATACTGACACAAGACATCAACCTCACAACATCAATTTCTTCTTCATCATTGGGTGAGAGAACACTAGACAACTTAAATTATGAACACAATGGAATAGCAATTGACTTTGCATCAATCATCCCAAACTTATTTAAGACTTTTAGCATATAGGTCTTTTGATTCACACACAGTTTACTAGCAACTCTATCTCTCTTTATTTTTGTCCCAAAAATATTCTTTCTAGCCCTTAAGTTCTTCATTTGAAAATATTAGGTAATAAGCTTATTTACACAATTGATCTCATCTCATCCATATCAACATAAGCGATGAGCATATCATTTACATACAGAAGAAGATACATAACTCTATCTACTGGTTCCACCTTGAGATAAACACAAGGATAAAATTCACAACTTTCAAACCCTACTATAGTAATAAATCTATCAAATCATTTATAGCAATATCTTGAGGATTGTTTGAGTCTATAAAGTGATAACCCTCAAGCTATTTCATTAGAACTCTTTCCTCTAGTTCCCTATGTAAAACTGTTGTTTTCACATCCATTTTTTCAAGATAAAAATTAGTATTAGCTATAATTGACAGTAAGAGTCTAATGGATGTATACTTGACCACAAGAGAGAAGATTTCATTACAATAAACTCCTTTGACCTATGAGAAACCCTCTATAATGAATCTTGCTTTGAACTTAGTAAGTTCAATAATTTCTATGCCTTCTTTTAGCTTGAATAACCATCTACATCCAACAATCTTAACATTAGATGGTTTAGGCACTAACACCCAAGTTCCATTCTTCATAAGTGAATGATATTCATCATCCATAGCCCTTATTCATTTGTTGGAATCCTTAGATGTCAATGCTTCTTTGTAGATTGATAGATCATTAAAATCAAGCTCAACACTAGCTAGTAGCCAATGGATAGTAAATCAAGTCAGCTTTAGCAAAGCATTTGATCATATTCATTATGGTGAGGTTCAATAACATTTGGTGCACTAACACCACCATATTCACTCAAATTTTTCACCTGTATATCATCATCTTGATCAGGCTCTACCTCAACTAAGTGATTATATCTTTTGATCATATCAAACATTTCACCTTTAGCATCACCACTAGCATCAGCGCTAACTATGTTAATCTTTTTAAGACCATGTATAGATGTATTTTCATTGAAAATCACATTATGACTAATGATTGTCTTTTTTATATCAGGGCACTATAATTTTTACCCCTCCCTCAAGGTACCTAATAAAAATGTATTTTCTACTTCTTGGGTTTAGTTTACCTTCATTAACATGGACATAAAGAACACACCTAAAAATCCTTAAATGAGAGCAGTTAGAAGGCTTACCAAGGGTTATAGTTGTTGCAAGCCCCCAAGATCTGAGTGAACACATTCCAATATGCCTATTTTTTTGTGTACTTGATGTGAACTTGACTCTATTTTATTTTCCAACAATACAATGCTCACATAAATCAATTTTAATGACCTTATCACTTCGTAGCAATCCTCTTTTAGACAATTCAATAAATCCTTTATCACTTAAATGACCAAGATGCCTAAGCCACAACATTGTTGTATCGTCTAAATTGATAATAATAACTGTAAGATTCATACTTGTATGACCCTCTAACATATAAAGTCCACACTTCTTCACAACTTTCAAGATAATTAAAGATTCCTTTGAAACCTTTATTTTTCTTTCCTCAAATTAAATAGCCTAGATTGTCTACCATCCCTAAATAAATCAAATTCTTTTTGATATTTGGTATGACCTTACACCAGTGAATGTATTTTCTAAGCCATCATGCAAAACTAACTTCACCTTTCCAATTCGCTTCACTTTACACTTTGAGTTCTCACCAAGCAACACCTTAAAAATATCACTTTCTTTAAGATCCATAAACTATTTTGATAGGACATATATGAAAAGTGTAGCATGATTCAAGTATCTATTCCCTATTAGATTTTACAGTGGAGATAAATAGTACACATGAATCATCAAAACCACTAGAAAAAAATATCACTTTCACTATCACCTTCATTTCCCATCCCCTTCTTCGTGATTGGACAATCTCTTCTATAATGGCCTTCTTTTTTACAAGCTCAACACTAATTACCTCTCTTTGATTTTGATCTTCCCTTGGAGTGTGATTTTTCTTTCTTTTTAAATCTAGTATCATTTTCCCTTTTGGTAGACCTTCTATGAGTTAACAATGAATCCCCTTATCTAGAATTCCTTTTATCAATTCTTCCTAATTCTTTCTTTTCTTATTTCAATTAAGTATCTTCAGTTCTTAAAGAAGATAGAATTGTATCAAACTTTAGCACATCTCTTTCATATTGGAAAGCATTCTTCACTTCTTGAAAGACATCAAAATTGAATTGAGTAATATGATAACTTGGTTTTCATCTGATAAATCTTCTCCCAAGTTAGCAAGTCCAATAGTCAATCTTTTCAACTATCTATCGCTAATACAAAAACGGATTTTAAAGTCAGTTAAAAACCGACTTTAAATGAAAAAAAACTTAAAATTTAAAGTCAGTTCACAGGTTGAATCGACTTTACATTTAAATTCGATTCACGCATTGAATCGACTTTAAAGTTTTTTATACATATTTTACTAATTTTCTACTCTATGTAAGAACCTATATTCAATGACATATAAATTTATATAAAAATTTTGTGATTATTAAGGTTTTTTTTTAAATAACTACACTACTTCAAATCATAGATATTTTAATGAGCATCATATTGTTGAATCATGTCTTTCCCATTTCATAATACTTATACAAAACATACATAATAAAAATAATAACATATATATACAAAATTTATACACATAATATACAAAAAATAACACAAAGTGAATAATAAGTGTGTATGATTAATAGAAATACTTACAAGAGAAGAGGTGACAAAATGAAGAAAAAAATGGTATTTTGTAAGTGAGAAAATGGGTATAGAAAATTTGAGTATTTCGCTCAAAAAAATAGGGGATCTGGAAGATAATTTGGAGAGGAAGAAAACCCACTAAACGATGCTAAAATTGGTGGTCGTAGGTGGTAGAAAAATGAGAAAGAGTGGAAGAGATGAAGCTCAATTTTGGGTTTTTGGGTGTTGTTTACAGTGCTGTAAATTAAAAATTGTGTTTGATAGGGGAAGAAAGAAAAGAAAAGGAAAAATCATGTGTATAACGTCGGTTGACACGTAGAATCGATGCTACGTCCACGTGTAGCGTCGGTTCAACACATCAACAGACTCTATACGTAGTGTCAGTTCTTCACTGAATTGACTTTAAATTCATTATAAGTCAGTATTTTCCAAAAACTGACTTTACATATTGACTTAAATTCTACTTTTTGTAGTAGTGTATGTTGCTTTCAAGACTCTTCGAAGTATCCATCCTGAACCCAAACAATTGCACCTTCAAGCTTATACTATTTGACAAGGGTTTCACCAGATATAACTCATCTAGCTTCTTCCATACTTTCAATACAGTCATCTATTTATTCACTTTTCTAATGAGATTGTCATCCATACTCAAGATTACAATAGTGTATGATTTTACAAGTAATTTCTTCTTACTTAGAGTTTAGAATGCATCAAGGTATTTAGGATCATTTGCAACACCTTCTGCTATATCTTATTGTATCAACAATGAGTATATATTTTATTTCCACAAATCATAATCTCTAATCCCATCAAATTTATCGATCCTATAGTTTAGTAACCCATCTTGCATAGTTTCACAATCTTGAAACCCCAAGAAGCTTAATTAGATAAAGGAAAATGAAGATGAGTTAATCAGGATCCCTTCAACACCACATAAGCTCAAAACTTTTGCAAGAAACCAACCTTTGATACTAAGACTTTTAGAAAAAGAAAAATAAAATGAATCGACCAAGAATCGCACAAATGTAAAACAATATAGTAATGCAAGACACCAAGTTTTTTACATCATTAAGCACTCAAGATGAATGCCTAATCTATAGGAGGGAACCATATTTCAAATCCATTATGATCATCAATTGAATTTCACCCTTAAGCAATACTTAGATTAACTTTGCTCAAACACACTCTAGCTCTAAAATTGTACAAGAATTACACTCTGTAAGGATCACACATTGAGTACACAAAATCGTGATTAATTGTATAGCAAGATGGCTCTTTATATAGTCTACTTTTAATGGCTTTACAAAAGATAGTACCATCTACTATACCCCTTATTTTGAAGCCAAAATGTCAACCAACTTGTAACTAACTTTGTCGAGGTATAATCATATATGTGATAAATGGTAGGATTAAAAGGTTATAAGGGCAAAATTAAGTGATAATAACATTTCTCTAACATGAAAACAAACTTGAAACTAGTGTAGTTATAAATTATTAAAATAATGAGGGAAAAACTGTAACAGGCATGAATAATTAATATAATAAAAGTTTAATTCATATATTGCGTGGATTTAGGAGAGTGAATTAATTGAGATTTTCATAAATTTTCAAAATAATTTTAGATTTGTATATTTTGAAGATTTTTATAGAATCTATAAAGATTTTTACAAATGTAAGTGGATTTTAGTACATAGACTTGTATGGACTTACCCTTAATAGGAAACGGATTGCGAAAATGTTAAAGGTCAAAGTGTTTAAGAAAATCTTTGCTAGTGAAATAAAAATTAATGAAGATTTGTGTATTTCTTTTTACTCAAAAGTTAGTCATTGTGTATAAAAATTGGTGATCAGTTTTTAAAATCTTTTACGGTCAATAATTTTCTAACATTGTTGCACCTAGAGAAAGAAAATAGAATAGGAGATAGAAAGTAGATAAATATAGAGGATAAGTTATATTGCATTCAATAATTCAAGTATGATCTTTAATTACAATTCAAGTCCAAATATAAGACTAAAATAGTAATTAAAATAAATATTAACTAAACTATCTAATAATTAAATGAGAAATCTAAATATTTAAAATATAATTAAATATATCCTAATTAATGATGATGATGATGATGATGATGATGATATATAGATAACTATATATAATTTAAAATAACAATTATCTTTATTTTGTAATCCTACTTCATATCATTTCTCCACCTTTAACAAAAACTTGATTCTAGAGCTATAAAGTACTAAACGAAATTGTATAAACTTTGGAAAGTATCTTGGGAGGAGCATGAGAAATAAGAGCGAGCAACTCAATTAGTAAAATGTTCAACAAAAGTAAAACAGGCACTAACATGCCTCGGTTAGGCAATAAACCATCCCATTCGAAATTTACATGTTTAGTCAAATTTGTCAAAATGTTTAATAAATTTGCATTAGACTCATCAAGTTGATCAACAAGGGGTTCAATAGGGTGCACATGTGATTTCTTTAAACTAAAGAAAGTGTCACAAAGATTTTTTTGGAGGATCATAGGAAAAACCTTACAACTTTCAATTATAATCACAAATGAAGGCTTATTAGGTGACTTTGGTTCAGAAAGTATATATGTATAATGTAGATTTTGGAAAAATAGATGCATGGAAAAGTTCTTTTCTAATTGATTGTTTCAAAGCCCTATGCTAAGAGAATGTTTTATAACCAATTTAGAAGCAGATTTAATTATTTTTTTCACTATAAGGTCGTCAACTGGCTTAGGTGGTACGTGGTCCATGTAGGAGAATAAGATTATTGTATGTAGATGTAAATGGATGGATTGCCTTGTCACAAGAATATTATATATGGCCTACTTTTATTAGGCGTTCTAGAGTGAGGATGGGTGATTTTTTGTGGTGAGGGTGATGGTGGATCATGACGATAGTAGCTAGCATGTGGTGGCAATGGGTGTTAGGTTTTGCAATTTTTGTTTTTGATAGAAATAATATTTTTTTTAATAATTGAAGGGTAAGAAAAAAAACAAGATGAGAAGAATTTGAGAGGATAAAAGAAGACACGACAATTTTCTTATGAAAGAAAATTAAACTTGCCTTCGTACCAAACTGATGTAGAATAGAAAGATATATGAAAGATAATACCATAGGGAAGAGAAAGTAAAAAGATACAAAGAAAAAGTTATACGTATTCAATAATTCAAATGTGATCTTCAATTACAATTCTGTGTAATATTTATAAAACTAAAATGATAATCAAGATAAATATTAATTGACCTATTTAATAATTAAATGATAAATTTAAATATATCTTAAATAATAATAATAATAATAATAATAATAATATCTAGATAATTGTAAGTTAAAATAACAATATTTTTATTTTCTATTCATAATTCTCATCAAATATATTTGAATGTTTTAATACTTCTATAAAACACAAGTTTTTGTTGGCATATGCAATGCATGTGACTAACTTTATATGATTTAATTTATAAAAGTTTTTGTTGGCATATAGCATGTGATTAACTTTATATGATTTAATTTAATTTTAATGTGTAAAAAAACATAAAGATATGTTTAATGAGAGTAACATATAAGTTACTCAATAGATTAACCCAAATTTAATTGTAATTTACAAAAGCTAGATTTATACCCATATGGTTTAACAATTATAAATATTATTCTTCTGAATTTTGCTACTTATTTTCTATAAAAAGAATAAAACAATTTAGATAGTTAATAAATATAAATAATCATAGTAATTAATAAAATAATTTCATAAATTTAGATTGTTGCCTATAATTAGCTTTATTTATATAAAAATGTTTTGCAAATTAGATAATAAATAAGTTTTTGGATCACTCGTGAGTTAGGTTATTATTATCCTAGTCAATTGTGTTCTTCTTATGCCATGTAATAATATACATTATTTTTGTTTAAAAATATTTTATGTTAATTATTTTTTAGTTGTTATTGACTGACCCGACCCGACTCTATTATTAAATTTGTGAGGAGGTACTAAAGGAATTGTCATCCAATTGTAATTATAATAACTTTTATATGATTAAAAAAATTATCAAATGATAATAATGTAAAGATAGTGCATAATAAAACTACCAAATACAACTAGCTATTCATAAATTTATCATAAGAACATTTTGGTATTTATTTATGTATGAAGTTTTATTACTTAGAATACTTACACATAGGTAAATTAAACTTTTGATCTAAATAGACATCCAAGACCTAGATGAATAGTAGATACACCAACCTATTAAAACTTTTCACGAGTTCTATTTCAACTCGACCAAGTAGGCATCATAATGTGAATTAACCAGATAGCACAATAGAATATGTAATAAAAACATTATACTTAATTCAACACGTATATCACAAATATAAGCAATATATACAACAAAATAATCTACGGTAAACACACTAGTGATGGTGCACCTCATAGGATCTTAACCAGACTAGTACAATGCATTAACAAGACAAACATCACATATCATGTGAATCAGACAAACATACTAGAAAGTTATAAAAGATATTTAATCATTTCAAAACCTTGTATATGTGAATATATTAAGTAAATGATAATTATTCTTTTACAATATTCAATCATATATAACATAACATGTAACTAGGTACATCCACATAGGATCTACCTCTTATGTGATAACATCACCGGATTGATTAAATCAATCATTCAACAACAAAAAATTCCCTAATAAAATAGAGTTTTTCATGGCTTTTTTTGTTATCATCTTTTTTTTTATCAAGCCACCATTTTTATCAAATTCCTACTCAATATAGTATTTTGAGGGTTGAAAAGGAGTTTTATGCTAGATCGGCCCTTTTTCAACCATACCAATGAAGATCGATTCATCTTTCCTAACGCCAAGCCTCTTTGTTAATATTATATATTACATATTTTATTCAAATAAATTAATAAATATATTATAGAATTATCGTGAAAGTTATAAACATACTATATCATTTTATTGATTGACAAATATAATACTTAAGTATTATTAGTAGTACAAACCTATCACTCTTGTGAGAGATGTATTACCGAACTTTTTATTATTGATACAAATCTACTGTTAAATTTTCTATTAATAGTATAAACTTATCACCAAATTATTTATCAACTATACAAATCTACTATCAAAACCATAATATAACAATCAAAAAATAAAATAATATGATACTTATTTCACTAATTATAATTGGGTGCTCCTTATAAAGTATGTTAATAACTTTCACGATAATCTAATAGTATATTTATTAGTTTATTATATTTCATTCCAATTATATCTAAGGATTAAGTTTTTAATCTCTCATTTGAAGGTTTTAATTAGTGAAATTACTTAAAATAATATTCTTAAAATTTATAACAATAAAAATAACATATTTAGTTTGAATTAAGGGGGTGTATGAATTAATGTTAAAAGTTATAATTTTTATTGTTATAAATTTTAAGTATGTTAGTTTTGTGGTAATTTCATACTTGAGGACAATTTTTGTCACTTGATAAAATTATATGGTATGTTTGTAATTTTCATGTTAGTTCCGTAATAAATTTATTAATTTATCATATTCTTAATCGTAAAATCTTATATATCATTTGTTTTAATATTATTTATTATTATCGGTGATTAATTCAATTTACACATTTTTTTTAAAACAAAAAGTTAAGATAAATATCGAGAACAGGTAATACTTATGAAATATATGTTATTTATTATTTGTATACTAATTAAATTATTTTTTATTAACTCATATAGGATATTTATTTTTTTTAAGAAAAATTACACTAAATTTGAATTTCATATCACATCTCTAATAACAATCAATAAATTTTCTAAAAAATCTCATGAGAATTAATAATATAGCAGATTGTACCATTTAATGCATTCCACACATTTACTAAAAACAATGCATTTGTCCAATTCCCATTAAACAAACTGATGCTTATTATATAGATCAACACCATATAACATATTTATCAAGTACAATATCAGTCTCAATCTCCAAAAGGTCCATAACCAAGTTGAGCCTAGAAAAAAAGAAAAAAGAGTCCTTTGCTAATATTTCTGTTCTAAATACCATCACCATGTTGAGTCCATCACCTAAACAACTCTTGATGCTATCTCTTCTCTTTCTTGTGTTCCTCACAAGTACAAGAGACGCTGGTTTTCTCATACCAAAAAGTACATGTACGTATGACTAATGATTTGAGGTCCGACTTGAATCTCAAAACTCATTGCAAGTCCAAGGATGATGATTTGGGGACTCGTGTAATCCCATACCATGGTAATTTTGAATTCCGATTTCGACCAACTTTTTAGGTACAACACAGTATTGGTGTAGTATGCAATGGAAACTAGCTTTTCACTATTTTGATAGTTACGTAAGATCTAGAGACAACAACAAGGGCAATGTTATCTTTTGGAGTATTAGACCAACAGGTCCTTGTATGTTTAATAAAAAAATCTGGTCAATATGATATCTGTTATCTTCTTGGAATACACCTGAAACTCCAGCTGTGAAAAACTGAACCCAGAGTCGTATTGAATAATGATTGAATCTTTGTATTGTTCTTCCAAGAGCTATTGTAATTCATAATATATTATATGCATTAATTTATTTGAGTGATTTGCTTTGCTTTATTTATTTATTTATGTTTTTTTAATTATCTACTAGGTGATTATTGCCATACTGCCTTACCACACATGGAGGGGTTAGAACCCACGACTATTGCATGATTTTATGTTCCATTTATATCTACACATTGGTTGTTATATTTTTAATTTTTTTTTCTCTTTGCTTAATTTATGTAATATATTTGAATTTTATTTGATATAATAACAAAAAAACTATAGATAATTTTCGAGTGAATTAGAGATATGTTATTATAAAATTAACCAAAAAATATAAATGGATATCAAAAATGAATATGATAAACATTATTATTTAAATTTCTTAAAATTTGAACTGTTTTTGAATTTATAGGAAAACAAATGTATGCATACACGCATGCATTCTTTTAATAATAAGTTCTATATATATATATATATATAAGGGTGAGATACCAATTAGAAAACAAATAAGGATGGGATATGTCATGTGTATTAGGAAATGAAAATTTTTAATTTTATAATAGTTTGATTATTTAACATGCTTAACTTAAGTTTTTGTCTTTTAAAATTTAAAATAAATATGAAAGTTAAGATATGTCATTATTATAGATTATAAGAGTATTTTTATCCAAAATTGTTTTGAATGTAATTCAAATTTTTATATAGAATGTAAGTATTTTTTTTTCTTTCTAAAGTATACAGTATAAATAGATTATAAATAGAAAAGAAGAAAGATAATTATATTACCATATCAAAATGCATAAATTACTTATTATATTTTAACAATTAATTACACTTGTACTGATATTATTGTTAATTAAAATTTTAAAACTTATTTTGATAAAAACAATTATAGTAACGGCAATATCCCTAGCCAACAACAATAGCACAAATACGTTGGGTTAAATTTCAAAATTGTTTAAATTGATAAAATCCAAGTATTCTAACAAAGGGTGTGGAACAAGCTAGTCCTATTTCCCAAAAATGAGGATCTTGTTCCTATTGTTTTTGAATTAGGCCAATTAATCTCATGATTCTTAAAGAAGATTTAAATAAATTTAAACATAATTTTTCATTTAAATTAGGTAGAAGAAGATGCGTGAAAAACTCGTGAAATATTTTTTTTATAAATATTGAATGAATTTTATCTATTTTGATTTCAAATGAAGTTACAATATTCTTAAATTCGATCATTTTTAAATCAATTTTTTTTAACTGTGGGAAAAGAATTCTACGTTTTTTTTCTTTTCTTTTTTATATTAATCTTTTTTCAAATAATTTTAATTATTATGATATTATTAAATTGACCTTAGTGAATTAGGTATGTATGGATTAATTTGACTTCTTCTTTTTTAATTAATAGATATAATTAACCTAATCCAATAATTATACGAAAAAAACTTATTTTATAATAATTATAGTACTAAACCGACTATTTTTCACATATGAAAGTTATCCTCGATTAAATTTAAACCTAACATACTCAAAGTTAGAAGGGGAAGTTTTACTTCAAATATGTGCATATAGTGGTGATAATTTTTGATACGACATGAGGTAGATCCAAACATGAAGTACCCCGACACGATATGATATGACACTATATGACATGTTAACCCCAAGTTAACCAGTTAAATTAATATTTTAATATTATTTTATTCTTTAAACTCGACCTGATTGCAATAAATGTATTATTTTATATTTGGTTAAAAAACCCTAAAATGACACAACACGATAAAAATAATTTTATTAATGAATCGACACAATTGACACAATTTATTACCTTCAGGTGCATATATAATATGAAAATGATTTAATTTAAGCCCTATTATTAGAACACAAAAAATATTGTCCTAAAAATAGTAAGATACATTATCTACGTGTGAAACCTCCTCGTGAAAATTTTCAAGCCAACAAAGAAATTCCATATACTTGTTCAAGTTCCTACGCTTGTGTTTGTGCAAGCAAGTTAATAAAAAAAATCACTTTCAATGGTAGAAAGAGCTTATCCATGATCCTTCTCTTCTCTTTAGAGAGAAAGTGAGTAGAGAGAGAGAGTGAATATTAATCAACTCATCTCATTTCTAGGAGTACTCTTTGCATTCAAACTCATTGGCTTACTAATCTCCTTATCGAGAGATATATGATGATAGTAGAAATCTTTAATCGTATTTGGTTACAAATCGTGTGAAGTCTTGGATCAAGTCGTTCATCTTCCCCTTTAAAGTTTCATGTATTTTTGTTTCTCTCTTGAAAGTTTTAGTAGTTTTTTGTCATTGATATGCTAGTACTCTGTGCAAGAAATTCTTGATTACTCGTTGTTCACCATCATTAAAACCCTTGAGATAATGGAGGTTTTAATGGGCTATTTTGTTGGAAAATTACCCAAATTCCTGATAAACCAGATTTATGAGAAAGTAAGAATAGAAAAATAACACACAAATTTGATAACGGAGTTCAGCCAATCTTAATTACGTCTCTAGACCTACTGTAGATCTTTTTACTGAAAGGGGAGAAATTACACAAGGTTTTTACAACACTCACAACTCACAACCCACAACCCACAACCCAATTACACCCAAGAAAATTACTCTCAATTTTCTCTCACAAAAGCTTTTATCTCAATTGGAATGAACACTTTGGATGATTAATTCATTACAATTACACATCTATTTATAAGAAAATCTACTCCTTGATTTACTCCTTAAATTAATGGTTCCTTAAATTGCTTCTTAAATTAAGCTCATTGTTTTGCTCCATGAATTGCTCCATGTTTTGCTCCTTATTTTGCTCCATGTTTTGCTCCTTATTTTGCTCCTTAATTTGCTCCTTAAATTAAGGAGCTTTATAGCAATCTCAAACCATCTCCCACTTGAAGACTGATTTCAATCTATCTTCACACTTTGATCAATGCAACAATTTTTCTAGTCTTGTTACTCTAGCAGACCAACTGAAGTTGAGCACAACTTCAATTTCATGGCAAGATCTCACTTGCTGGCATCTCGAGTGTGACAAGCTTCATCATAGCATTCAGGTTCTTCTCAATCAATCAGCAACATATAGTTTATGTATCTCTTATTAGGCACATGAGGTCGAGAGGACCTTCTCAATACAGGAGCTGTAGTAGGAGGCTGTGGTGTGTCAGACTGTTGCGCACTGCTCTGTCCAACGAGTTCCTCTAGCTGAGGACTTGCTATAATTGGTTTCTTCACGAAACTATCTGGGACATCATCTGCATCTGTAAATACTGACTCATTCTACTCTGAGTCGTTGGCGTCTATTTTATACATGTCCTTATACATCACTCTTTCATTGAAAATCACATCTCTACTATAGATCACTTTCTTGTTTTCATCATCCCAAATGCAGTAGCCAAACTCATCCTCACCATAGCCGATGAAGGTGCATTTCTTAGACTTGGGATCAAGCTTATTCCTACCTTGATCACTAATATGCACAAATGCTACACAACCGAAAACTTTTAGATGTGATAGTTTTACCTCTTTTCTGCTCCATACCTCCTCTAGTATTGTGTGCTACAATGGAACAGATGTGCCTTAGTTGATCAAGTAAGATACCGTATTGATTGCTTCTGCCCAAAACTGCTTCGGTAGACCTGATTGTATACGAATACTTCTGGTTCTTTCTGTCAATGTTTGGTTCATACGCTCAGCTACACTATTGTGTTGAGGCATGCCCGTGCTCAAAGTAGAAATTTTTGAATATGGTATCTTCATATTCACCACCATTATTGGTTATGAGCTTTCTGATCTTCAAACCCATCTCATTTTCCACCATAGCTTTCCATCTTTTGAAAGCCTCAAATACTTCAGACTTATGCTTTAGAAAGTAATCTCATACCTTCCGAGAGTGATCATCGATGAAAGTCATGAAGTAGTGTTTCCCACCAATGAATGAGACAGTTGTTGGTCCCCAAACATCAGAGTGGATAAGCTCTAACCTTTCCTTCTTTGGGGTTCTGCCACTTGTCTGAAAGCTGACTCTCTTCTACTTTCCAAGTATGCAATCTTTACACATGTCTATCTCTGTAGACTGTAGACCTAGAAGTTTTCCCTTTGAGTGCATAATCTTCATCCTTTTCTCACTTATGTGGCCTAATCTCTGGTGTCAAAAATTTGGTGCTTCATTACTTGTTGCAACTGCGATCGAACAACGTACTCTTACTGTCATGTAAAGAGTGCCACTCTTCTTGCCTCGAGCAACCATTATTGCACCCTTTGAAATCTTCCAATCATCACCATGGAAGATCGTAGTGTACCTTTCACTAGCTAATTGCCCTACTGAGATTAAGTTTTTTCTTAGGTCGGGAATATGCCTCACATCCTTCAACTCGCAAACTGACCCATTCAACTTAATCTTCACTACACCTTTGTCAATAATAGCACACAATTCATCATCACCAAGATATACCTTTCCAAGGTTTCTGGGGATATATTTTTTGAAGAATTCTTTCTATGAAGTAGCATGGAACGATACTCCAGAGTCTAACACCCAAGATTGTTCCTTGCTCTCCAAAGAGCATATCAATGCATCATCTCTTCCATCTCCTCTTGAGATTAAGTTTTTCTTAGGTTGGGAATATGCCCCACATCCTTCAACTCCCAAACTAACCCGTTCAACTTAATCTTCACTACACCTTTGCCAATAATAGCACACGGTTGATCAGCACCAAGATATACCTTTCCAAGGTTTTCGGGGACATATTTTTTGAAGAATTCTTTCTGTGAAGTAACATGGAACGATGCTCCAGAGTCTAACACCCAAGATTCTTCCTTGCTCTCCAAAGAGCATATCAATGCATCATCTCTTCCATCTCTTCCATCTCCTCTTGAGGCAGAAGTAACATTTGCCTCTACCTTCACTTGTTTTTCCTTTGGTGTACTTTTGCACTGATTTTTGTAGTGCTCAGTTCTCCCACAATTCCAACACTCGATAGTCTTCAAGCTATGGGAATTATTAGGATTCCTAGATTTGGACCTCATGTCCTTTGATCTACCTTGGTAGTCTATTCTGTCACGTCCATTCCCTCTGGTTGAATCTCTTCCTTTTGACTCTGTATGCAAAACTGAAGAGGTTGACGATTCACCATACTCTCTACGTCGGATCTCTTCATTGAGAACTAGATAACAAACATTGTCAAATTTCAACTTATTGCTTCTTGACGAGCTACTCGCAGTTATGACAGTAGCATTCCAACTTTCTGGTAGAGAAGACAAAAGTATCAATGCTCGTACTTCTTCATCGAATTCAATTTCAACTGAACTCAATTGGGTTGTGATTGTGTTGAGTTCATTGAGATGTTGAGCTACTGATGTGTCTTCTGTCATCCGCAAATTGAATAAATGCCTCATCAAATGCACTTTGTTTGAGGCCGATGGCTTCTCATACATATTGGAGAGAGCTACCATAAGCCCCACCATGGTCTTTTCCTTTACTATGTTGAAAGCAACATTGCAGGATAACGTCAATCGAATAACTTCGAGGGCTTGTCTGTCTAGAAGATTCCAATCTTCTTCCTTCATAGCCCCTGGCTTCTTCTCTGAGAAAGGTTGATATAGATTTCTTTGATACAGATAATCCTCTATCTCTATTTTCCAAAACCCAAAATCTGTGCCATCAAATTTCTCGAGTTTCACCCTTCTTTCATCTGTAGCCATTGCTCCTACTCAAATCTAACTTCTTCTAGATTGTTTCTAACTATTTTTGCAAACCACCGTGTATTAGAACACCTCTGTCAACGAACAAATATCATCGACAAAATTTCACTATTCACGTGATTCACTATTCATATGAATAGTAACCTTGTAGGAAATTGACAGAAATCACCACCAAAAGCTCTGATACCAGTTGTTGGAAAATTATGCAAATTCTCGATAAACTAGATTTATGAGAAAGTAAGAATAGAAAAATAACACACAAATTTGATAACGGAGTTCGGCCAATCTTGTTTACGTCTCTGGACATGCTGCAGATCTTTTTACTGAAAGGGGAGAAATTACACAAGGTGTTTACAACACTCACAACTCACAACCCAATTACACCCAAGAAAATTACTCTCAATTTTCTCTCACAAAGATTTTCTCTCTAAGCTTTTCTCTCAATTGGAATGAACACTTTGGTTGATTAATTCATTACAATTACACATCTATTTATAAGAAAATCCACTCCTTGAATTACTCCTTAAATTAATGGTTCCTTAAATTGCTCCTTGAATTAAGCTCCTTATTTTGTTCTATAAATTGCTCCATGTTTTGCTCCTTATTTTGTTCTATAAATTGCTCCATGTTTTGCTCCTTGTTTTGTTCCATGTTTTACTCTTTAATTTTCTCCTTAAATTAAGGAGCTTTATAACAATCTCTAACATATTTTACTATTCGAGGGTAATTCACTCTCTTATCTCTTAATATAATATAATAAGGATAATGTACAAGAGAAAACATTCTCTAAAAAATGTTTACATGCACCAGATTCTTGAATAAGATATAGAATCTCTTCATTTATTATTTTATATGTATGCATTTATCTGTTTATAGATTGTCATTTTTTACATAAATATTAATAATATATTTTTAAAACTAATAAAGTGCAACACATTTCCATGTATCTGACTCATATAAAACATTTTTTCCTTAATTATAGAACTAAATTTGTTTATCTAATTCTTGGCTATGTATAGTTGCTCCATTTTAAGTTAATTCTCTAAATTTCCTTTATTCGATATCTTCTTAACTAGTTTCTTCTCTAATACAAGTTCCTTCAATCTTTTTGTTTCTTCTCAAAGTAGTGAAGTCTCTTTCTTGACCTATAAGTATCATGGAATGTTTTCGCTCCTTTTTTCGTTGGTCACTTGTGAAGTTGGCGACTTCCTTTGGCACTAACCTTATACTTTTTGATAGATTCGTATTCTTCTTTGAACATCTTCTTTTATGGTTCTTTGTGGCTAAAATCAGAATGAAAAAGTTTTTAAAGCTAACGTGTTCACAAGATTCTACTTTAAATCTCAAAATATCTCTTGATATTATAAGAGTGATTAGCATGTGTCCTCCTTCTTGGCCAAACAAGGATGCATGCATGAAATTGATTATGTTGCTTTCTATAGGTTCAAATGGCTCACAAATAGACCCTTAAAAATGATCAGGGTCAAATAATACTAGCTTCTTCCTTGATTGAAGTGGATCCAACAGACCATGAGATGGAATTGATTACAAATTTACAAACGCAGATTTGCTAAAGGTTAAAGCTGATAAATCTTTAATGGGTAAAATCTGGAGCAAAACAAAGGTAAAAAGGCATCATGCATATACTTCTTTTAGATCCTCTTGGAACGCATTAGGGAAACTGCAAGTGATCGACAGACGTGGAAGATGTATTTAATATTTTCAAATTTTCCTTACAAATCAAGGAAGATAGGGAGGGGAATAAAAAAGTGTGGGATAAATCCATTTGGAACATGGATAGATCCATTATGATCTATGTTTGCCAAGAATTTTAAGAAAATAGCTTCTAGCATTGGTGGTCATAGAAATAGAACTCATGCTTCAAATCGAATTACTTAATTGGAAGTTTGCTAGAGCTAAAATTGAGCTAAATTTTATATGTTCTCTACCTGCTGGAAAACTTATGAAACGAAATAACCCAAATGATATAAATGTTTCTCTACCTGTGGCATTTTAACACATTTTACTTGTCAATTCCAAGCTATTGGTGCATCTCATATTTCTCTAAATGATGGCTCTCAACATCCCCTATATGGTTTCTGGCTTAAGGCTAGCTAGTCTCAGACAAATTGCTCCATTATCTGACTATATAAGAAGACAAGTACTACAGGAGACCTAATCCAGTTGGATCTGTTTGGTTTCAAAATAGATGCCCCTTCTAAAGGATCGAACCAGCTTCTAAGACTTCATAATTTGCAATTAAATGGGCATAATTCTGAACATGGTTCTATAGAAAAATCAGATAAAGCTACTAGTATTGGTGCACAGAGCCCATCTCCCCTCTCAAGAGTCTCAATTCATCCCACAAGTAAATGATGAAGTTCAACTCCTTCCCTAGAAAGCTATTACACCAACTCCTCAACAGGAGATGCATACAACTCAAACTCAGATAGAGGAGCCAAAGGCCATACACTCAGGTATAAAAGCTTTAATGTCTAATTCAATTGTTTCATCTGTGACAGTCCAAACTACTCAAAGGGAGAATGAAGCTGAGCACTTTATTTTGGTGGCCAATCCTCATGGATCTCTTTAATGCTATGGGACAGCAAGATCAAAACCTTCTATGGGATACTATAAACAACCTTAACTCATCACAACCTTAGATATTCCATGACAATAATACTCAAAATTTATATGCTACTTCGAACCCCTCCGATAGCTTTTTGAATATCCCAGACTTGACTTCTTCTGGATCTTTTACCCGATCTCAATCTCGGTTCTTAAATGAACTTGACTAGTTTGTCTCTGATTCTCTTTAAAACTTTACTTTTAATTCAGTTATCATTACCATTGATTCTCCCGTCAAAACTGTGGAGCATGTTCCAACTTTCACTTATGTAGAACCTATCCATAATATCAACCCATCTCTTAATCAACCTCAACCTAAAATAACCAGAGCCTCAAAATCAACAGGAAGAGGAAAAGGAAATATCAGCAAGAATCAAGCTAGTTGCAGTAAGAAAAAGAAAAGTCAGAAGGAGCAGAAGGAAATACTACCATCTGACATTACCACACTCTATTTTTGTTCTATACAAGGAGTTTATGAAAAGTTCGGGCGGTTACTATCATAAAGATCAACTACAGTTCTTAATGGACAAAGGTTTGCTCCAAAGAGATGAAGAATTGTTGACTTGTGCTTCTAGTAAACCTGATGACTCGAATACTAGATGGAAGAAATTTTTTAAACAATAAGACGCAACTTAGACAATATCCGTTCTCATACTTTTTGATGACTACATAATCAATAAAAGTGAGAAGGCGACCCATAATGTGCCCCCAATAAACCATGAGGTTTTCATCTTGGAACGGTTGAGGAATTGTGAGAAAATGTGCTAAAATAGTTGTAAGTCTTGTAAACCTTGTGTGTCTATGTTAGCATTCCCATGCGCAAAAGATGAATCTGCTTATTTTACTTAGTATATTGTCTTCCTCTATGTAAGGTTGGTTATTGATGGTTTAGTAATACTCATAGGCACTTAGTTAGGTACACTCTATTTACGAGCATGTTTACACACACTATAAGGTTGGTTTTTATAGTATGCATGCTAGGTTGCTTTGTTTGTGATTTTGTGTTATTTAACTTGCGGGTATTTGTAAAAAATTACTTGTTAATTTGTAACAAAAATTCACACATGTTAGGACTCGTTGACCTAGTTCTCCAATCCCTCGCCAACCCAAGTCGATGAGGTGTAATAGGTACTACCCTCGTCGTGCATGTTGTTACCCCCGCCAACCTGGGGTATGTGAGGTGGTCTACGAGACCTTGAACAACTAAGAAATTTTCTACAAATACCTCCAATTTGCAGAGGCAGTTAGAACATGTGGTCTCTGTTGATAAAATTATTTGCATTTATATTTTTTATCAAGTTGTATCTGTATATTTTGTTTAGTAGATTCTTCCTGTTGAGTGGCTTTCATAAACAACCCAAAGATTTAACCATATAGCTAGAGATTCTATATGGATTTACTTCATTATATTGTCGTGTTTGTATGCTCCACTCTTGAGTTAATACAATCATTGTCACTATTTCACTCGAGTATATGACAACATATGAGAGTTAAATTGTGATTGGAAAGTATTTCTACTTCTTTTTCTTTCTTCTTGTCCATTTGATTTTATTTGTTGTTAAATTAATATGTCTATTATCTGATTAGTTTATTCTGTCTATTACTTACTTATTTGGAAACTTAAAACTTGCTAGTTTCCAAGAAAAACTCAATGCTATTTTAACACAAGAGATGCGATGTCTATTAAAAAAAGAAAGAATTCCATTTCTAGAGTGGGATTCGTTTGCTTGATGAAATATCTAGGGTTGATATAACTCTAGCAATGGTTATTCCTAAGACTGGTTTTTCCTTTTGATTATGTCGTGACGCTTTGGTTATCGGAGAATGCTTCCAAAGGTGACCCTCTCGAGTTTCCGACTATTTCCTAGATTAAAGTAGCCTTTCATCGCCCTACCAAATGAAAGAAGTAATTATCAATAGCTCACCCTATTGAAGTACCAAGTGCCTCCTAGGGATTAAGAAAGAAATAGGATTGTGTTTGACCTTTCTTGTGTTCCTGTCTGTCTTTTTCGTTTCTCTCTACTTTCTATTCATTCCTCTACTTACGAGTTGGAGCTGAGTCTCTAAGCAGTCTATGTCTCTTTACCTTAGTTGTTCACCGGATGTTGGACTCTTTCAATAGCTTTGAAAAATAATAGTTTTTGATGTAAACCTTGATTGTATATGGTTGATAGAGCCTAACTCCTCGAGTGAACATATTTTATATTTAGCAACTTCTTTAAGATTGGAAGTCTTGTAGTCCTTTACATTTTGTTGGATTCTCGTATGCAAAACATAAAGTCTGCTTATTTTACTTAGTATATCTCTCTTCTTCTATATAAGGTTGGTTACTGATGATTAGTAATGTACATATGCATATAATTAGGTACACTTTGTATGTGGGCATTTTTACACACACTATAGGATTGGTTTTCGTTATGTGCATGATATGCTCGCTCTTCGACGTTGTCGCTCATGTTTTTTCTCGATTTTAGTATGGGTATTTATGAAAATTACTTGGTATTTTTGGAAACAAAAAAATATGATTTTTGGCACCTCACCACTCTCTTTTTGTTTTTCATCCAAAAAATATATAATAGAGCTTTATCAAACTGGCATCTCATTTTTATGTTTTCGGATCACTATTACATTTAGAATTGTTAGGTATTAGTGATTCGTGACTGTGAGGGCAAAATCATTCTTTTATTTGGTGAGTATTCAAGGCGATGTTTGCAAGTGGATTTATGTGAACATCTTGTTTGATTGTGAGTTGTGTGTCTGTTGGTAGTTTCCCTCGTGTAACTTTTTCTTATGTGAGGAGTCCGTGTGGTTGTGAGTCGTGTGTCGACTAGTTTTTGCCTTCATGTAACTTTTTGTACGTGAGAACAACTTTGTGAGAGTGGATTAAGCAGAACTATTTTAGTTCTCATATATTTGGCTGTGTAATATGTAGATTGATTGTGCATTCCATGTATACGATTTGAGGTTTGTGGCATGACTATGTGTGCCACAAAGATTATTGTGTATTCGTATTTGAGTGAAGGAAATTCAAGTTTGTATGTTAAACTAGGTTGTTATAGAGATAACAAGTGAGAGCAACAATAGGCAACTCGGACAACGATCTTGATTGTTAGAGGTAATATAGGGTTTATTTCTATCAGAGTTGTAATTGTTTTATTACTTAGTGGATTTGTTTACTACTTAGTGGTTGCGATAAGCAACTCGAAGATGTTACCATATAGGTAGGGGTCCTATATAGGTTTACCTTGTTATATCTATTGTTATGAATGATCTACTTATGTGTTAGTATAATATGAGTTTCTACCATGTATGTACTAAATACTAGATGTAAACTTTGATTAGAAAACATATTAATTTTTATACTGTTACACTTTCTTTCCTTTTTGTGTTACATGTCTATAGCATTATATTATTTGCTTTTGTTGTATTAACTTAATCTATATTGTCTCTGTCTTCTAACTACATGTGAGTTTCTAAGGGATCATTATTTCTTTATTCTGGTTGTGTACCAAATGTCACTCTTTTTCTTGATAAACTATGTTTTGTTTGATTGCATGCTATGAGTGTACAATTATCATTTGTCGAATATGTTTCCACATATGAGGTCTTGAAGTGATTATAAATTCTTTTTCAGTATGTTTGACTATTTCACTTACTGTGTGATGTTTTCTATATTCATGCATGCTTCTAAGATGGATAGGAGCCAAGAAGGAAATACCATCAACTAACTCTACCATCCTCTACTTTTGTCCTAAACGAGGAGTTTCTGAAAAGTTTTGGTGGTTACTATCAACAAGATCAACTATAGTTCTTAATGGACAAAGGTTTGGTCCAAAGAGATGAAGAATTGTTAAGTTGTGCTTCCGTAAACCTGATGACTCGAATGCTAGATGGAAGAAATTTTTTAAACAGTGTGATGCAACTAAGAAAATGTCTGTTCCCAATAAAAGCAAACATGTTGAAGACTGCATAATCAAAAAGGGTGAGAAGGTGACTCATAACGGTCCTCCCACCCCTCCCCCCCCAAGCAACCATGAGGTTTTTATCTTGGAACACTTGAGAATCAATGAGAAAAGGTGATAAAATAGCTTTGAAAAAAATAGTTTTTAATGTAAACCTTGATTGTATATGTTGATGGAGCCTAAATCCTTGTGTAAACATTTTTTTGTATTTAGCTGCTTCTTAAGGATATCGTTTAACTATAATTTATCAGTATGTAAATCGGGGTGGTTTTGGTTTTCCTAATAAGGATGGTGTTGTTTTTAATGAAATAGAAAAGGGGGATAGATTACTAACCATTGAATTTGATAATAACACAGGATGTAATAGCAAATGGGTAGCTTGTTTTGTCCATGCTACCCCTTATTGGAATGAAAGTGAGTTGTCCTGGTCTTATTTGAATGGAGTAATTTCTACATATTATGGCAGGTTCGTGGCTGGTGATTTCAATGCAATTATATGTGCAGATGAACAAAGTGAGGGTAGTACTTCATCTCATCATAAGAGCTTTCTTAGTGATTTAATGGATAATTTTGGTGCCTTGGATCTGGGGAGTGCTGGATACAAATTTACTTGGAGAAGCAAAACAAGAGAGATTAATATAATTATAAAAAGGTTAGACAGAGCTATTTGTAGTGATAAATGGTCATCTACCTTTTCTTTAGCATTTGTAGAACATAAATCATTCTCTGTCTTAGACCATTGTTCTCTTATCATTCATTTGAATAAGAATTATCAATTTGTACCTATGCCTTTCAGATACTTTGAAGCTTGAGAAAGAGATCCTTCTTGCAAAATGGTTGTTGAAGAAGCATACATGAAATAACATTGTTTGAGGATGTACTCATATAAGAATTTGCAAAAAAAAAGAAAAAAGAAAGAAAGAAAGAAATTCTCAATCGTAGAAAATAGGGTAAAATTATGTAACAAAAAAAATTTAGCATGTGTCATGTAAACATCAAATCACATTAGTGAATAGGATAAAATCAAAAGCTTGATGCTTAATACTCAACTACAAGGAAAAAAAAAATACCCAGGCAAGAATTTACATGGAAACAGAAGTCAAGGGAAATTTGGGTGTAGGAGATCGTAATACTAAATTCTTTCATTTAACTACATGATGCAGAAGAAGAAAGAATGATATTTGGTCCTTACAAGATCAAAGAAGGAGATGGATCCATGGAAGACAATAATTACCTGATCATCATACAACCTTAAGAGAATATTGAACTCTGTAGGATACATGTTCATGCTGAGATTAAGACTACTTCATGGAGCATTAACAATCTAAAGTCACCTAGTCCTGATGGCATGATTGCATGTTTTTTCAAAAAGAATTGGAGCATAGTTAGCCACGATTTAATTAATTAGGTCTAATAATTTTTTGGCAATGGAAACCTTATTCAAGAAATTAATGAAATAATGATTTCTAAGAAAAATAATCTTAGAGTTGCATATTTTCAAATAATTTCACATATTTGAATTGTAACTATGACCCAAATTAGCATCCGGGATCTACAAAACAAAGGAAATGCATATGCCAACCTATGGAATTGTCACAAGCTCTATTGCTACTCGTTGAAATAAGTCTCACCTCATGAAGCATGAATTAAATAGATAGCACAACGAAAAAATAATTAAAACAACATGCTTAATTTAATACACTATAAAAATAATCGACAAATAAGAAAAAATAATCTACGATAATCACACTAGTGATGGTATGCCTCACAAACTTCTATCTAAGTTAACAACATGTCTTAACATAGAAAACAACACACAACATATGAATCAAAAAAGTATACTAGAAAAACAATAAAGGATTTACGATCGCTTCAAGACATCTTATGTGCAAACATAGTAAATAATGATTGTATTGTCACAACATACGATCAAACATAACACAACATGTAACGAGGTAAACCCATATAAGATTCAAATCCTATGTGGTAATATCTTTGGATTACTTAAGGAAACCACTCAACAACAAGTAATTCACTAAAAGTAAATCAACAATATATAACTCAATAAAAATATAAATGCAAATACCTCTACTATTCTAGACATCTACCCTAATTGAGCCTAAGCTAACATCACTTGTTGTCAACACAACACCTCATCCAAGCTTGTCCCTCAAGCTCTATCACCATGGGATGTGATCGACTACTGATAGATCAACCTCCTAACATGCATACACATTACAACCTAACAACAACCAGCAAACAAATTGCACACAAACTCATAAGCTACTCACCTATACATCACGTTGCAAGATCACAACACCCAACCAACACACGTCACCCCACCACACAGGCTCCTTATCTATTGGAACTGTTGTATCTTTGTAACTAACTATCGACATATAGCAACACAACATTGAGAGATACTCATCAAAATTGTGTGGCTCTTTAATAGCCAATGGGCATATAACTCTCTACAAAACCTCACTCAATCTAACATTTTTTCACTCAATTCGATGTTTGAGAAATATGAGAGAGACTCTTCTATGATGTTCTTTGTCTTATAAATTTACACACTATTTTCCAAACTTAACACTTAGAAGAAAAATAGACCAAGAATGGATTGGAAAAATCTGGTGCCAAATAGATAGAGCCTCCCCATAAATTATGGCAAAAGAAACAAGGAGGAGAAGAGAATTTATAGAAAATTTTAACATTTGGGACCCTCACCAATCACTTCAGTAAGGGTAATAGTTGTTTCACCTCCCCGACCATCTTGCTAACAATGTTGGAGAGTACCACGATTAGAATTTAGGCAAGCTTGCTAGCTTGCTTGCAAAAAACCACATAGAAAAGCATTTCAACACTAAGAAATGGTTAGTACTTAATAGAATAACACGACAACAAACAAAGTCTCCAACAAAACAATAACAACAATAATAAACACTTTATAATGCAAACTATATGTAATCTAAGGACTGAGTGTATGTAATAGACAAACACAAAATTATGTTTTAAGTGATAATGAGCCACCAATAACAAATCTTATAAAGGACAGACACAAACATCAAATAATATACAAATATCATGTTTTGCATGTGAGAATTCCAATACTAAAATGACATGACACATTCTCCCCATTTGGCTTTTCGTGGCAAAACAATTACACAACTCTAATACAAACAAGGCATCTAAACATAATAAATTAGTTCAAGATGCATCTAAGGAATTCATTCCAATAAATGAACTTTGACTCATAACCAAGGCACCCCTAACACACCTAACTCTAGTACATACGCCTTGTTTTGTTCCATCCATATTGATGAATCAACATATCCATCTTCAAAGTTCATCACATGTTGCAAGTTTGCATCATTCACTAAGCTCCAACTAAGTTTTATTACTGTTGTGTTGTCTGTAGTTACACCTATACCTACACCCATAAAATAACACATGCCCATGAAAAGAAAACATGCAAACACATAGTGTAGTCTAACACTTGCTATCAAGTCACCCATACACAATCTACATGCAACACAAACATACAAAATCCTAATGAACATATGCAACACTTCCACTAAGGTATGCATATCAGGAAACATAGATGCAGTACAAACTATACTCGCCATCCTATATAGCAAACCATGCAGTAAACAAGCACAATGCACAAACAAACACAAGTTGTGCACACTTATTCTCCTTTTTGATAGAAAAAGTCAAACCAAGCATATAAATAGGTATGAAACATAAAACCATATAGAAATGCATCCAACTCTAATAGTCATGCAAAGCAAACAAACAATAACACCAAGGTAAAACACATGAAAAAAAGTTTAAAATGAATGCATAGAAAAGTTAGGAAATATGAAGACAAAAAATGTCTCCCTCATGCGATACATAGTACAAAAACCCATGTATCTGCTTGCCATTGAAGAACATAAGGAACTTTGTGATATACACAAGACATAACGACATGATAGGCAATTAAACAATAATGCCACATGAACATGTCAATGAATTTGTAACAAGAAGTTGATTAGGATTTAAAATCTCTTCCAATTTGACACACTCCTAGTGGCTCAACTATCTTTCCCCCAATGACACTTAGGTGGATTCAATTCAACCACCTTAACCCATACTATGCACACACATAAGAAAATATATCCCAATCTACCAAAGAAAAACATGCATCGTGCATCCTAATAACAAGTACCAAACAATCTATTACATCCAAGAAATATGCAATAAACCACTACAAAACAAGAAGGCTATTACACATATAAGATGAAATGTGACATAAGAGATTGCATACTTTGCATACAATAAGTCATACTAACTATCCTATTTATGAATGGTTTATACAAAGTAATGTTATGAAGAACAAAACATATAGAAGCATTTCCATGAACATATAAATATACAACAAATAAAAAATAAAGGAAAACCACAAACACCAAGGATGCCAAAAAAAATTCCCCTTACATCATACATTTGTTACACATCTCTCCCCTAAATATATGCATGTTAGGAAATAAAAATATTATACATCGTATACTCTTAAAACTTCCCCTAAACACATGCATCTACACACAAAAAATAATAATCAATAAAGAAACAAGGAAACATACTAAACATGTTAAGAGAAAGATAACTCACAACCTCATAAAAGAGATACATGCTCATAAGAGAGTAAAACAATAAATCTCACAAAACACAACAAGATAGAAAAACAAGTGAAATGATAGAAATATCCTCAAAAGAGTTCATAGGCCAAAAATAAAATGTTCCTCAAGAAAACTCATTGGCGCAAACTTTATAGTGTTTCCTCAAAACATATATATAACAAACTGTATATTGTTTCCTCAAAAGATATCATCAACAATACTCACATCATCACTAGTCAAAAGAAAGAAAGTCCTTTTACTAACTAGTGAGCAACATAAGTAACACCCTCAAAGAGAGAATAAATAAGAGATGTTTCTAAAACATCAAATTATGTCAAAAAGACTCAGGTTTTAACATAAGAAACAAATGACACTCTTAGACAGGGTAAACAACCCAAAAATAATAGGAATACTAACTAAACATACTAGTTTAGATACAACAAAGTATGTAAGTCAAGAGTCCTAAATATTGGTAAACAATCTATATAACATACAAATGCATAAGGCAAACCATAACAAGCATAAGTATTAAGAAAAGATAAGATAAGACTCAAGTACTTAAGCTTGAAAAACACATCTCAATTTTCTCAAAAATTCGTCAAATGCAAATGATAAGAAAGAGCATGCAATAGATGAAAACTCAAGAGCAAGAGCCAAACTCAGAAACAATAGAAGACATAATATGTAAAGGACAAACACCTTAGTAGGTAAGTAAATATACAGTCTATATGATATGGCATATGAATGGTGTGATTATAAAAAGAAGAATCCTCTTTGACATTACATAATAGAATCATGTGACTTGATACTCATACAAAATGCTATAGACAAAGAAGAAAGCAAAAGGCATGAAAAACACACATATAAATAATGTTACTAGTAGAGGAGAATGCTAATAAGGAATTAAAAAGTTAGGTATAGTAACAGATAAAACATTTAACACACTATGCATGTCAAGAAGCAGTGAATACAAGATATGAAATAAATATACATCACATGCTTCACAAAATAGAAACTTAGAAACCATCATCATGCAATAATACATGCAATCTACATTCAATCCTAGAATAGTGAACATGAAAACATAGATAGTACAATCAACACAAGTTCACAAATATAAATAACCTTACCAAACTACAATAGCCTATTCCATTAGAGATAAAAGGCACAAGCATTCAAAGGTTTGTGTATGCATAGATATAGCTATAGAATTGAGCACCTAAGTGGTTAAGTCTAAATAGAGGTGACTCGATCTAATACCAAATGAGAGTTTCATACATTGAAATAATTGCCTATATGTGAATTATACTTCTAATCGAAACAAACATTTGGGACCTACAAGAAGGATATTAGCTCTATAAAAGTAGCATTATTTAGCCACTTCAAGTTGATTATTTGTCTTATTTTGGAATAAATGTTGTTAAAAAGCCCTATCCTATGCTCAATTATGTTAATATAAGTGAAACAACATTAAACAAAGTGAAAAAAGTAAATTAGGACAATTTATGATTTAAAAAAAGGCTCAATAAATCGAGCCATCTCTTGATAAATTGAGAAAGGACTTAATCAGTTGAGTATCGATCATGAAACATAGTACCATACTGATGAATGGAAAAGCATATTGTTAGATTGAACAAAAAGGGTATCGATTGATCGAAATGGATTAGATCGATCAACTTTCAATCTAGCGCTCTTAGGTTGAATGATGACACACTTAGATCGTTTAGGCAGGATCTCGATTGATCAAGCAAAGCGTAAATTGACACATCAACCTTCTCTTTACATCCAATTATCAATCTCAACCATTGGATAAAAGCAAATATGAATCATGAACCAATTAGAACATTGTTTCAACCAACAAAAATACTATTGAGAGGCCATAATTAACACGTAAACACAAAGATAGATAGATACAGAGATCTAACAAAAATAATTAGACAAAATATATCTACACATCATAGCAAGAAGAGGAACGAGATTTAAGGAGATTGAAGATAGAGCCGATACAAATCAAGAGACTGATTGTATTTCTTTCTTTATCTTTTGTTAATTTCCATGATATGTTATATTGAACTTATGAATTTGATCAGGATATGTAAAGGCTAGATTCTATTGTCTAAGGGTCTTATGAGCTCAATTTTCTACTATATAAATTGATTATTTTGAAGCCATTGCGATTGTTATTTATTTCATATTATTTAATCTAATTGTAATGCTATTAATTATTTGGCCAATGATTAGTCTATAGAGGCAATTAGATAAATTTGACAGAATCATTTGATTGCTTATCATGATTAAATAACATGATAATATTTCTAGATAGAGATGTACGAATTATATGTATGAAATTGATAATTTTGAGCTTAATAAGTAGTGTAATTCGATTAATATAAGAGTGCTCCAATAAGCATGAGAGTGTGATATGATTATTAATAATGTTCAACTCAATAAAAGTATAAATACAAATACCTCTAACAGTTGAGACATCTGCCTTAACTATGTTTAGACTCGGCACCAAAAACTTGATAGGTAAATTTTATAAAATTTATAAATAGTTCGCAAGTGCATGAATCACTTTATAAAAAGTAATAAGTATACATTCAAGAATGGTCTAAAGAAGAATTACGCAGTTTTTAAATAATTCAAAAAAATTCTTAAAAATGAAAAATAAACTTATGCATTCTATCACAATTATTTTGTTTTTGAAATATCTAAATTAATAACATAAAATAAAAGATAAAAAATAGATTGGTTTACACAAATTATAGGCTAACAAAAAATTCATTAATCAATAGAGAATTAATGAGATATTTAGCTAGTTGATTATGTTTGATAAAATTAATTAGGTTAATAAAGTTTAAACGCAGATTTAGTAATTCTTTTTTATATGTATAAATAGGGCATTTAGTCGGGTCTACTATTTGTTTTAATTAAATCTCTTAACACCTTTGTTTGAGTCTATTAATTAATTTAATTAAATTATGCGTTATTTTTTAAAAAATTAATAAATCATTTACCTTTGTCGGCTTCAGTCTAATAAGTTAAATTTCTATTCAAAATATCTAAATTAGTTTTTAGATCGATGTATCTGAAATCTAATTTTTGTGTTTTAAATTTATTACAAAAAATATGTTCTTAAGATATTTTTCAATAATAAATCTTATAAAAACTTTGAAATAGAATATAATTATAAATTAGATTTAGATTCATTTTTTTAAAACCCAATTTTTATGTTTTAAATCTATTATAAAAATTATATTGTCAATATATTTTTCGATAATAAATTTTATAAAATCCTTGAATAAAAAATAATGTGTTTAATAATTTTTAAAAATATTCACCTAAATAATTTACATAAACATATCAACATAATTAAAATCTCATTATCACAATCAACCAGATTTGCTTTACTTAGTAAGTGACCAATATAATATTCAAATCAATACGTAAAATTAAATCTGTAAATATAATATAATTAAAATCAATACCTCAGTTATATTCTTATAGATAACTTCTGTAGCAATTTGTTATCTAAAAAAACCTCCTTATTATTGTTACTTATTTGTTATAACCTAATCTAGAATGTTTGAAAGCTAAACATAAAATCGAGCATATTTAGCTCTCAAAATTTAGCGAAGAACTTAAAAAAATTGTAAGAACTCATAAATGCACAATTGAGTTAAGATGTTACAAAGGGGATTGAGAGTGGTATTTATAGATAAGGGGGGATGCTAGCATGAGGAAAAAATTATGGATCATGAGTGAGAAATTATTGGATAATACAACACACTTTTATCACCGTTGCAGCATACGTTGATTAAGTATACATTTAAATTACAATCCATATATCTTGCGTTACGACACACATTAATCACCATTGAGGCCCGCATTAAGTGTCTATAAATTTATTTTTATTTTACCCCTTATATTTGGTTGATATAGATGTAAGGTTTATAGATGTTATCCTCTTATTTTTTTATTATTATTTGCAATTGAGTACTTATGGTCCAACTCCTTAAGTGCTTATCATTAAATCATTTTAAAAAGAAAACTACCTAAAAAACAATAAAACATACATATAATTCTAAAAACATATTTTTATTAAAATAATGATAAAATTATAAAAATATAAATCTTTTTTAACACTAAAGTACAAATAAATTACGCAATAATTAGTGTTTTTTAAGTACTTATCACTGCCCCTTGCTCGTTGTTAGCACAATACCTAATCAAAATAGATCCAAGCTTCATCCCCATTAGATGTGATTGACTATTGATGGATAAACCTCCTAACATGCATACACGTTGCAACCCTACTCCTAGTCAACACACGACATATATAACATAGGCACTTCACCTATGCACCATGTTGCAACCGAGCTACACTTAGTCGACACAAGACATACCACCATATAGGTTCTTTACTTATGAAAACTATTCCATCCTTGCAACTACTAGTTGACACTCGAAAACACGACATTGAGAGATATTCCTTGAAATTAGTTGGCTCTTCACAAGTTAATGAGCATTTTAACTCTTAATAAAACTATACTCAATCTCATAATTTTTTTCACTCAATCTAGTGTTTGAAAAATATAAGAGATATTCCTCTCTAATATTTATTGTCTTACATATTTATACACTATTTCTTGGACCTAAAACTCATAAGAAGATGGAATAAGAATGGAAGAGGGAAGTCTGGTGCCAAATTGACAAAACTTCTACATGGATTTTGGCCAAAGAAACAAGGAAGATAGGGAAATTTATAGAAACATTAAGCCTTTTAGTCCCTCTCTAACCACATCTATAAGGGTAATAGGAACCATAGTAAGGCTAATAGTTGTTACAACTTGCCAATCATGTTGGAGAGTACCCCGACAAAAACGCCAGTGCACGAGCTAGCTAGCTTATTCAATGAAAACCACACAAAAAGTGTTTCAGGCAACGAGAAACATCAAGTCCCCAACAAGATAGTAAGACAATAAACAAACTTCCTAATGGGACAACAACAACAAAAGAAAACACCTAACAATGTAAACTATTTATAATCTAAAAGAGTGAGTGTGTGTAACAGAAAAATATAAAACTATGTCCTAAGTAATACTCAACCACTGGTAACTAACCTTATAAAGGAAAAAAAACATCAAATAAAATACAAACATTGTGTTTTAAACCCAAGAATGACAACACCACAACAACAGGACTTATAGAATCAACATACTCAAATCTCAAATTTTTTCTTATAAGTCTATGTAATGTGACTTATAAGGTAATTTCCAAGACTTTGGTGGTTAGGCTAAGACCTTTCTTGGACAGGTTTATCTCACCATTTCAGCCTACTATGATATGAGTCATTTTTATAAAATAGAGGGATTATTAAGAATACAATCTTTGAATAAGAAGTGATACATACAATAAGAAATACAATCTTTGCACGAGATGAGTCCTTTTAGGTGTTAAGATTGATATAAATAAAGCCTATTATAAAATGGAATGGAGACTTATCCCATAAGTCATGGATAAATTAAGATTATCTCTTCAATTCTATCTTTTAATAAAGCAATGTCTCATCTCTATGTTATTCTCAATTCTATTGAATGGTTCAAAGTATGGAAAACTCTATCCAAACACCAAATAGAAGGATCATCGAGAATATAATCTTTGCGCGAGATGAGTCCTTTTAGGTGTTAGGATTGATATAACCAAAGCCTATTATAAAATGGAATGGATACTTATCCTAAAAATCATGGATATATTGGGATTCTTTCCTTAATTTTGTCTTTTAATAAATAAATGCCTCACCTCAATGTCATTTTCAATTCTACTGAATGGTTCAAAGTATGGAAAACTCTATCCTCCATGTGGGCTAGGCTATTTAGGCCCTTCCAAGCCTCTCTTAGTGTTAGCTTAGCATGGGTCTTGTTCTAATACTAGCCCAGCCTAGGCCATGTCCATTAACTTATGTGCTTTAATGTGTTAGAGTGGGCTAGCTTCTTAAGCCTGTTTGACATTCTATTGTTTTTAAATTTCAGTTCCTTTTTAAATATAATTAATAATATAATATTTTTTATAAATTATATTCAAATTTATGCATTTTTATATAAAAATTTATTTTAGTTTTTAACATAAAAATTTATCTTCTTATCGGTCATAAAGTTATAAAGAGTTTTTATTTTTCTGTATTAATTTTTTGATATAAGAAAAGTAGTAAATTTTTAAGGTCAATATTTTTTGAATAAAAAATGAAAAAAAAAATAAATGAGGTTAGATTACATTTTATTTTCCTATATAAATCACTTTAAATAAAGGAATAAATAAATTTCTTAATAGATTTTTTTTTAAATAATGGGTTGGTGGGTTTGATTTGGAGTAACCCATAACTTATTGAGCTAACCTAACACACCGCTCCAACGAACCACCCTAAAGGGGTTTGGGTTAGATTAGGTTAGCCTCTTTACACCACTAGCTAAAATGCTTCCCATGTTGATTGCCAAAGCAAAGTCTAACAATCAGATCATGTTATCAAAGTTGTCAAGAACGCTATTCCAATTAGTAACATATTTTATCTTGACGTGCTCTTCTTCTTCTTCTTTAGAGTAAAACAAGCTCATAGATATAGTTACATTTCAAGACAGTCTCAAATTTGAGTAAGTCTGGCTTATTCGTATCTAAGAATGCTAACTCCTCATTAAAAGGCCAAATAGATTAAACATCAACCAAACTATCTCTTCAATAACTTATCTGGGGAATCCTTTATTTATCCAAAAGAATAAAACACTTGAATTCAAGTAAATTATTGATGCCAGGTTGGAGATCTAAATTCTTGTCAAATGTAGGACGAGCAACATTGATAAGGTCAGCCTATTTTTACTATGAGCACATTCTAACTTCCTAAAACCATCTACAATAAAGTTGATTCCCTCATTTGTAAGTTTGGATGGAATTCAAAAGGAAATCACAATAAGATATGTGCTTTATAGAATTGGAAGGAATATGTCTGCAAACTAAAAGAGTTGGGTGGCTTGCGATTTCCTTTCCCCTACTAAATAAATGAAGCCATGCTTACTAAATTAGGATGGCATATGGCACAAGAATCAGAGAAACTATGGGTTAAAATTCTGCAACAAAAATATTGTAAGAATAGTTCCTTCCTGGAGGTTATACCGAGATAAACATATTCTTTTATCTGAAAAGGCATATGTGGGATCAGAAATGAACTAACCAAAGGTTTGTGCATACAATTTGGGAATGACATGAAAGTGAATGCAACACATAGCCCGTGGATACATGGTGCATTGAAGAACAACTTAATGTTAAGGATTTGAGTAGCATAAATGGTTGGAATTGGTCGTTGGTATTAACATTGTTTGATAGCTATACATAAAATTTGATCAGTAGACTTAGGAGTCCAAATAGTTTACAACAAAATGAGCTCATTTGGATACTTGACAAGTCGAATGTTTTCTCTATAAAGTCGGCTTATAGGGTCATTGTCCTACATGAAAGGCACACGATGTTTTTGTAAAAAATATCATCGAATACTGTAGCTGTAAGAGGTAATCCATTGAGATTCAATACATAACTTATTGCTATGTATCCTCTATGTGTGATAGAGATATAGAAACTATTTAACAGTACATCTATTATTAAGGTGTGTATTTTTAAAATAATATGGAGGACACGGTATGGAAAGATAAATATATGCAGATTTGATGATGTGGATGTAAAACCTTTTTCTTCATTTCTGTATTCAATCTCCAAATGAAGAAATTAATATTTAAAGAAGCAATCAGAAGAAGAAATAAACGTTTTCTTCGGTATATTTTTTCTTAATTTGTATCGGGTACGTACATTGTTTATATAGACAAATATTAATTATTATTTCAACAACCACCATGATTGAATTACATGGTTTACAACTGCTTGGTAGGCGCCGTGTATATTGGTAAGCGTTTGGCGTCGATGCAGTATTTGTTGAATTCAACACCAAATGCCTACTCATAACAATAATGAATTCTTGTTATCTATATATATACATATTAGGGTTGAATTTGATAGTATGTCGTGTTAGAAATACTTATTGATTGTATTCTATTATGTGATTAAAAAAATTTACATGGTGCCTTTATATAAGAATTACAAATAAACTAGATATGTCTAAAGTAACTAGATATAGATATGTCTAAAGTAGATAGATATACATTAGCAGATATATACATTAATCTGTTTACTAGATATACATTAACAGCCTCATTCAAACTCAAGGTGGATGTGCGACCAGCTTGAAGCTATCAACCAAATTACGAATGCGTCCTTTAGGAAGTGCCTTAGTGAAGATATCTGCAAGTTGATCGTTGGAGGAGATGGGGAAAAACTTGAGAGCACTATGGATAAGAAGAGAGCGAATAAAGTGACAATCAATCTCAATGTGTTTAGTCTGTTCATGGAAGACATCGTTGTGAGCAATATGAATGGCACTCTAATTGTCACTCTGATTGTCACAATAAAATGGAGTAGTAGATGATATGGACACACCCAAATCCTTAAGAAGCCATTGTATCCAAAGAAGCTCAGATGTGGTATCAACAAGAGTATGATATTCTGCTTCAGTACTGGAGCTAGCCACGAAATTTTGTTTCTTACTTCACCAAGAAATCAAAGAAGAACCAAGGAGAAAGTAATAACCTGTAGTAGACCTGCGATCAGTGGGATCTCCTACCCAATCAGCATCAAAGAATGCAGGAAGTACTAGAGGAGATTGAGTCGAGTAGAAAAGGCCATGGAAGATAGTGTCTTTCAAGTATCGTAGAATCCGCAAAATAGTATCATAGTGATTCGATCGTGGAGCAGACAGATACTAGCTCGTTTGATGAACAACATAAGAAATTTCTAGATGAGTAATTGTAAGATAAACCAGGCTGTCAACCAATCGTCTATAAAGAGAGGGATTAGACAATGGTTCCCCCCTCTGAAGGTGCTAGATGCACATTAAGTTCAACTAGAGTGTCAACAGTCTTGTTGTCAGTGAGTCCAACATGAGATAAGAGGTCAGATGCATACTTAACTTGAGTAATATAAAGACCATCTGTGGAACGAGTGATCCAAGACCCAAGAAATAGTTGAGATGTCCAAGGTCTTTCATCTCAAACTCCTGACTAAGAAAATCCTTGAGTTCTTGAATGTCACCGAGGTCATCACCAGTTATGATCATATCATCCACATATAGGAGAAGAAAAATGGTGTCTTTATCATTGCGACGAAGAAATATGGCAGAATCATAAGGACTGGCAGTGTAACCCAAGCGAAGGGCGGTGAAGCTGAACTTGGCAAACCATGCTCATGGAGCTTATTTAAGGCCATAAAGTGCATGTCGAAGGCAACAAACCTTATTTTTTTTCAACAGAAAGACCATGAGGATGTTGCATATAGACTTCTTCATGCAAATCCCCATTAAGGAATGGATTTTTAACATCCATCTGAAAAAGGTCCTATTTACTAGCAGCGGCAACAACTAAGAGGGTACGAATAGAAGAAATACGGGCAACTGGAGCAAAAGTCTCTTCATAATCAATATCATACTCTTGTGTAAAACCTTTTGCTACAAGACAAGCCTTGTAGCGCTCGATGGACCCATCAAAGCGAGTCTTGATCTTATATATCCACTTACAACCAACCACAGACTGAGGGAGAGTAACCAGATCCCAAGTATGGTTTTTGGTTAATGTATCAATTTCTTCTTTCATTGCAATATGCCATAAAATGTTAGTAGATGCCTCACGATAGGTGTGAGGCTCATGGAGTGTAGCAAAGGCAACATAATAGTGATAGTCCAGTAAATGTGTAAGAATAGATCTTACCCGGGTTGAGTGGCGAGGTGGAATGTCTTGTGGTTGGTTGTAAGTGGTCTATGTGGTGCAAGAATCCTTAAAAATGGTGACTGTAGGCCCGGAACCTAAGGGCAACAACTAAAAGACGTCAAAGGTTCAACAGTTAAAAGACGTCAGGGGTTTAACAATGAGTGGTTGTAGCGACTGTTGTGACAACGGAAGTTATAAGGGTGGAATAACACCAGAAAAGACAAGACTGCTAGAAAGATAAAAACAGTGGCTTTGATAGGTAGAGATCTTATTAGGTGGAGTTAGGTCTGGGTTTCTAACATGGTATCAAAGCTCCTTAGAAACCCAGGCCTAACTCTAAACCCAAAAGTAAGCTTGTGAATTAGAGGGTTTCCCAAACTTATAAGCAGCACTACTGCCTTACACTTGGCCGATGTGGGACTTAACATCTCCCTCCACAAATACTAGAGTTCGGATTTATGGCACAAGGACCGATGGGGGTCGAAGAAGCCAAGAGCTTAGCTCTGATACCACCTTAGAGACTCAGGTATAACTATGAACCCAAAAACTAGCTTGTGAGTTAGAGGATTGTCTAGACTTATAAGCAACATTGTTGCCTTACTCTTGACTGAGGTGGGACTTAACATGCCGAAATAGTCGAAAACGTTTAAAAGAATATATATACATGTCTGTCTACTTTGTTTAGGTTATTAAATTATAAATTAGTAAAATTAGAAAATAATCTATTTAACATCCTCTATGCTTATTAGGTATGTTTTTGATGTTTCAATTTGAGAGGCTAAATTTTTATATGAATTCACCTATCCTTCTCTTGTTTCTTTGGCCATAATTTGGAGGGAAAGTTTTTCCCATTTGACACCAATCTTTTATGGTCCTTTATTGGTCCATTTTCCTTTAAAGTGTTGAGTAAAGGAAACAATGTGTTCATTTGTAGGACATAGAACATAAAAAAGTGTCTTTCTCATATTTCTCAAACATTAGTTTGAGTGTAAAAAATGTGAGATCGAGTGAGATTTTATTGAGAGTTCAAATACATTATTGGCTAGTAAAAAGTCACATCATTTTGAGGAGTTTCTCTCAGAGTAAGTTGCCATGTTTCGGCTAGTAGTTGAAAGAGTGAAATAGTTCCCATAGGTGAAGAGTTTATATGGTGGTTTCTTGTGTGTCGACTAGGTGTTACAACGTCGCAACGTTAAGAATAGGTGATGAGGGTATGTGTTGGTATGTCATGCATCGATTGAGTATTGCAAGGTTGCAACATTGAGCATAGGTGAGGAACCTATATGGTGGTGTGTCGTGTGTCAGCTGGATATCGCAATTTTGCAACGTTAAGCATAGATAAGGAGCGTATGTGTTAGTGTATCGTGTCTTAACTAGGTATTGTGAAGTCACAATGTATATGGATATTAGGATGTTCAGCCATAAGTAGTCGATCATATCACAAGATGATGAAACTTTAGGGATGAGCTAGGATCTTGTATTATGTTGACAACAAATGAAGGCAGTTTAGGCACAGTTGATTGTGGTGTTTCAATATATAGAGGTATTTTCGTACTCTTTGATTGTGTACTGATGATTTGTTTTTATTAGTGAATTGCTTGCTATCATGGAATTGTCTTAAACAACCTAAAGATGTTACCACATATGAGTTGGATCTTACGTGGGTTTATTTCATTACATGCAATGTTATGTATGATTGAATATTATGAGAATACAATCATAATTTATTCAATATGTTCACACATAGGAGGTACATAAGAAGTATTGAAGTGATTGAAAATTTGTTATAATTTATATGTTTGCCTGATTCACATACTACGTAATTTTCCTTGGTAATGCATATTACTAGCTGATACATCATCATTAGAAGTGTGTTTACTGCATATTATTCTTTCTTATTTCATGATTTGTGATTTGTTAAATTAAACATATTATGTTAATTGTATATTTTGTTGTGTTATTTACTTAATTTACATCCAAATTATCTATTTGGATTGATAGTTCAATTTATTTATGTTATTTCTACAAATATAACTTCAAATTCAAAAGTTTTGATGGTAAGAGGGAATCATTCATCATTGTCTGCAATAGTTCACACAGATAGCTTTGGTTTAAACCACCAAATTGGGTAATCAAATTAAATACGTGAAAAAAATAGTTCCATTGCAATAGTTACTAGAGATACTTTTGACAATGCTATTGGAATCTAGAGCAAATTGTTAAACACTCATAATGCTGAGATTGCGGAAGCTTGAGCCCTATCTCTTGCGTTTGTCTTGGCTCAATCCAGGGATATAAAAGATATAATTGCATATGGGGATTGCAAAGCAATCATTGCATACATGATCAATCAAGAAAACACTACGTGATGGGAGTCAAAACAATTTTTAAATGAAGTTAGTCTTCTGCTGAACCGTTTTAAAATTTATATTTTGTTTGGATTCCTAAAAACTAGCCCATGAAATTGCTAAGTGTTCTCTGCAGAAAAGAATTTTTATTGTACAAGATTTTCTCCAAGTATCTGTAATATAATCAACTTAAAAACTTGCAATTATAATTAGTATTATAATATAAACTAATTACAAAAAAGAATTGATAAAACATATATATATATCTACAACTAAAATTCATAGTGTAATGCATATATGCAATGATGTGTCACTATTAGACCGGATATTAAATCACAAAATGTTGAAATAATTGTATAACTAATATACTATATCAAGTTTCGTGAGAAAAAAATGTTTGTCATATAAACTTAGAATCAAAAGCAATCAAAAGTTGAAAACATGGAATCAAAATCTTTAAAAAGTAAACAATTGTGAGAAGCATATAAACTTGGATCTTATTTATTTGTGATGGAGAAGAAATATGCTACAAGCCACTCAATTATCGATCAAGCAGAAATAATGATCCCAAAATTTGAAAGATAAAAATATTATGAATTCATCAATATGAATACAAATTAATCTAAAATTCATGATCTCATAATTCAAGTATTTTGAAACTAGATAAAAGACCTAAACTAAACTATTATAACTAAAATAAATAAATTTCTTTTACTAGTCTACATAATAATCAGACACACTAATGTAATGTCAGCCTTACGCCCTCAACCTACCAACTTTTTCATAAAGCAAAGAATCTAAGCACTAAACTACCCTAAAGTTTGACATGATTTTTCCTACAAAACTACACAGTTTCTACATGTTTGGCCATCATCTGCTTCAACCTTCTCATCTCCAATACCTTCCTATGCGAATTCGAATGCAACTTACTCAAGAAAGTGGGGCTATTCGCTGGCCGATACTCCGGAACAAGCCTACCAGATTTATACCTCACACCACAAGCATTGCAGAGTGTCTTCGGTCCAGCAGGTCCTTCTCTCCATTGAGGTGTCTTTTCAATACCACAATGCTGACACTTCCTCCCAATACTTGCACTTCTGATTCCCACTTTAACTTTCTCATTGAAATTGTCATTCTTGTTGTTAGCTTGACTAATGCAACTTAATTGGTTGAAATCTCCTCGTCGATGACGAAGCCTACGCTTGCTACGAGCTCGGCGTGGTGCTTTGAGGTTTCCACAGCAACTCATGAGCATAACATTGCCATTGTTATTGTTGTAGCTACTGGTTGTGTGGTTTTCTAGCACTGAAACAGGACTTTGTTGTTTGGGAAGGCTACTTGGGTGTTGTGAAAGAACGTCAACAAATGTCTCTAGTGCTGGGAATGCGTCTTTGTTGGATATCCATTCTAGCTCTTCTTCCGCAAATTCCTATACCATAGAGAGAAGTTGAGAACTTGACTTCACCAAGCAATTATAATAACTAGAGGAATGTTAAAGACACAAATTTGTACCTATATTCTTTATGTAGTCATGTGTCAGTATTGTCTAAAAAAAATAAGCATTTTCTTTTGTAATTTTCATAATAATTTTGACATATGGCACTATATAAAAAATTTGGGTGCAAAAATGTGTGATATTAACATTTCTCTAATAACTAAAGCAAGTGTAAACAACTTTTCATGCTTTAAAACTCTGACAACCATTTCTCATAGTGAATTGCTATATTCATGGTAGAAAAGACTAATGTTAAAACAATTGAAAATTTAAACTCATAATTTAACACTCCAGTGTTTCTAAATTAACAAAAATTATTATGACAATTGGGTTAATCTTTCTTCTAAGGAGGAATAGTACTTGTACACAAACTTAAAAGCATTTTTTTATTAAATAACTACACTATACACTATTTAGTGTACTAGTAATTAAAACTCAAACATCAAATCTTCCACATATTCAAATGGATTATATGGCTTTGACCCACAAACATTGTTACAGGCAAGTTAGTAATAGTTGTGTCTGACATAGCACAATAATATAAGATAAGAAAGAATAGTTCTTTTTTCTAGACCATAATATCATGTGGCACGCACATGATTGTGAGGTGCACATGATTGTGAGGTGCACAAGCATGTGAGTAGTAGGTGGCTAATTATCATTTTTCTGAAGACACACAGGAATATCTTGGAATGAAAAATATTTCCTTTCCAACTAGTCTCCATATTATATAAAAATAAAAAATAAAAAAAATTAGTATTTACTTCTTATATTTTGAAAGGAAAACCTAAGAATTTTAAATTTCCCAGGGGACCATTTCTTTTCTTCTTATTTATTTGTTTATTTTTTGATATTTTACTTATTTATTAGATATATCTCTTAGTACCGCAGACTATGATAAACGACAGCTGAACAACAATTATTCAATCAATTGGGCACCAAAATGTCAAAAGAAAAGACAAAGAAGAATAATTCAATTGGTGGGTCATTGCAAATGGATATGACTATCCTGTCCTCGATACTTACTGGCGTGCAGCTAACAGAGATCAAAGTCCTCATATTAGAAAACAATATCATTTCAACGATTCAACTTTAAAATTGTCACCTGCCTCGTCCGAGTGGACTCGGACCTGAATCATAAACAAGAAGTATCGAATCGGTTCCGGAATCGATTCGGCCGAGTCATAATCGGAACCGGCACCTGATTTTCATTTTAGCCAATGAAGAACCCACTCATAAAGGAATCAAAAACAAGAGAAGAACATGAACATATCATCAAAAACTTACATGGGTATGATTGTCCGGGCTCAAAACCCCATTCGGAAAGAGAACATGAACATATCATCAAAAACTTACATGGGTATGATTGTCCGAGCTCAAAGCCCCATTCGGAAAAGTCGAGGAAGTGAGAGCTTCTCTGGGCTCTTCCATGTCAGACAAGAAGCCGTTCAACATATTTTCAATGAAATTGGATGTTGTGTCCAAGGACTCCATTTGTAGAGATAGATAAGATCGACTCAATACAAAACAATAAGAGGAGTTTTTTGTTATTTCTTGAAGAGAAGAAAAAAAAAAGTCACAACGAGAGAGGGAGAGAGAGAAAGATATCCCACTAGGCTTTTTTATCATCGTCATGTCAGGCCTTTGAGTAGAAATTGTTTTTTTAAAGAAAATCTAATAATATAAAAATATATAATTATATTTAAATTCACGTTTTTTATTATAATTATTTTAAAATTAAAGAAATAATTTACTTTTATAAATAATATTAATACGTAATATTAATTTAAGTGTTACCATAAAATATATATTATTTCAACATCATGAATGATCATTCATTAGTTAAATAAGTTCAATGATTTTACTCGAATCCACTAGTTTTTTAAAAACAAAAAACTTGAACCCACTATTTTTCTCTTTTAAGTAAATAAAAGTTTTTATTAGTTAAATTAAAAATAAGGAGAGTTTTTTATTAGTCAAACTAAAAATAGGGACAGGGAGGCGGCTATAAAAATAGTATATTTATTTTAAAATTAATATTTAGATTTAGATTTAGATTTATTCTTTTAATATTTTAGATTTAAATTTATTCTTTTAATAAAAAATTTTATTTTAATTTTATACAATCACTTTTAATAATCTTACATTTTTAATAACAGAGATTAAACTATCAAAATATATATATAAATTAATTCTTATTTTTATAATAAATATATAATTTTAATGATATTTATCTCTTAAAAATATTACATTTAAACATTTAAAAGTAAAAAAATCTATATAAATTACATGAACTTGCAAGTAACAAACATGTTATAAATTACACAAAACTTTCAAAATATCAAAATAAAAATAAATAAATAAAGGGCACTGATCACCAGTAAAATATCGAAGATTTTAGTATCAAGAAAAAATCTCATCAAAATGCGAGTATTTAATTAAGGTTTTAAAATTGTTTTAAAATTTAGTTATATATATAATTAATATTTTAAATATTTTATAAAAAATTAAATGCATTGTTTAAGATTTTATATATTCATTTAGAAACTTAGATGTATTAAAAAAATCAGATTTTAAGGATTTTTAAAAGTTACATATTTTTATAAACTTTAATTGAGTTATGATTTAAAAAAATACATAATAAAATATTTTTATATTATTATCTTATCTGAGGAGATTTCTATACATTTATAAGGATTTCACTTTTTTTCTTTCTCTATGAAATTTTATAAAATAAAATACGGTAAAATTCTAATAACTCTTCTGAGTCTTTTATATAATTTCTTAAAATTCATTAAAATATAAATTTAAAAAAAAATCTATTAATTCAAAATTGAATACACCCTCCTAATCCAACAATAGTGAAATGTCAACAATTAAAGTCAACTTCAATTGAAAACTTTGATTAAACACTTGATAACACATATCAAACAAATAATTTACACTAAATTCAACAAGGTTAGCAAAACTGAAAGAGAACGTAATAAGAGAAAAAGAAAGAAAAACAAAATACATTTGTCCTCTTAATGTCAAATTCGGGTCACATTGATTCCCACGTTTAATTTAATTTAATTTAATTTAAATTAAAGTGTTTCATTAATCCAATTTCAAACAGTAAATTTTTTTTTTTAAATTATCACATAACTCTCAAATAACAAATTTATGATGGTATGGTTATCATTTTATTGTTTATTCTTCAAAAATAATCAATCACCCAACAAATAAATACACTGTTTGTAGGAAAACATGCAAGAAAATAGAAAATGAGCATCACCAAAGTGTACAAAATTATATAAAAAATATGCAATAGAAAAAAATAAAAGCGAAACTCTAGTAACATCAAATAGGTAGGTAATTTTAATAGAAAGATATGACATCTTTTAAAACTTATAAGAATAAAAATAATATCTTTATATCCAACTTACATGTTCTTATTATAAAAACTTTCACACAAAGTATCAACTCGATGAATATCTCTCAAATTAATCTTCAATTATTTAGATTATTTAATGTTAAATTTCTTTAAATATGATTGCATTTAATTTTATTATGATGTTATTTTTGTTATAAGTTTTAAAAATGTTATTTTAAGTATTTTTTAAAAAATAATTTATAATATTATCGCACACTTAAAATAAATATTTATTGTTTAAACAAGAAAGAAACGAAGGAAAGAAAATGTAAAAAACACCTAAAATATTGTTGGTAGAACATAATTATATTTACAATTTTGGTTGATATATAAGTAAAATTTAAATTATTATTGAAATAATTATGAATATATTTTTTTACAATTTTCACATTAATAAGTGCAATTGATTATATAATTTAAAAATGTAATTATACCATCTTTTTATTATAATAAATAGCAAAATAATTGTATCAATATCGCCATTCTTTATTTTTTTTAAAAATAATTTTAATGAAGTAGAGAACTAATCAAAAACTCTTTGTAAGAGTGGCACCACCATTACCAACAAATTTGTGGATCAAAGACATGTAGTATACTTCAATAGGTATAGATCACTTGGACATGTATAAGGTCAAAAAGATGAATCTGAGACCTAAATAGATGGATGTCATATCAAAACTTACTCTCAATTCAAAAATAGTATTCTCTTATGATAAGAAAAAAATATCCTTAATATAAGTTATAACACCTACAATTACTGACCCGTTATAGAGGATTGTTGACTGAAGATTGGCGATTGGAGATCATCTTTCATGATCCATTATGCTGTTCACAAATAATATACATAATTACATTATTTTAGAAAATAAATGTAAATATATACATAATTTATAAAATTGTACCCATTTATTTAACTTAGAAGATGAATGTAGAGACGTAAATAATAACAATATTGAAATATATATGTGTATGTTATTTTAGAAGATAATTTATACATGAACATAACTTAATATAAATATGCATTACTTTTGGAAAGATGAATATGCATGTATCTACGTAATTGTCTAAGAATGTACATATATATACATCAATTTAAAAGATGAATGTATATATATACATAATTGTAATAAAATATATATTATTGATTGTTGTTGATAATCATCAAATTTCTCTCGTCGATCATCAAACTTTCATTATCGATCACTAAAATTCTTACTATCGATTACCACAACTCTTATCATCGATTGTCAAAATCTCTCTATTAATCAACAAAATCTCTAGAGTTGATCATTAGAACTTTATTTATGATCGTATTAACCTTTAAACTTTAGAGATAGCATTGTTAAAAAAAGTAAATTATGTAATATAAGAAGCTTCATGTGATCAAATTTTTTTGCTAATGTTTTAAATCATAATTTTATAACTCTTTTATTCAATCATCTTTATTACATTCCAATTAAAATTAAATTAAATTAAATGCCCTATTAATTATTTTTCGGTTCCATCTAATTTCATAACAAACGTAAAGTATGATAGATAAAAAATATGTTTGCCGAACTCCGTAGGAATAGCATTCCTCAACGCACGTATAAGATTTTTGAGTAATGTTGAAGAGTATTACTTTAAAGTTATGTCGCATACCAATATTCAATTTATTAATTTATTTGTTTTTTTTTAAGAAAAATATCCATCAAAATTATGAGTAAGAAAATAAAATCTAAGTTATACACTGAAATAAAATGTCACGTTAAAAATCGTATAGTTTACCAATTTTGAAGATTCGATCTTTATTAAAGTAAAAAGATACATGTCAAAGGTGCCCATGTGATAACAATGTATTATTTTTAGAAATAATTTTGTTTTTCAAGAAAAAGAGATTAGTTTTAGATATTTTTTTGGATGTACATAATTACGGCAGGTGGCCAGCTATCAAATTGAATGTTACTGATTCTTAGCTAGTTTACAAAGGTAAAAGAGTAGGTAAGCCTACTTCAACGTTTCTTTAAGGAGAAATTTAGAATTAATAACCAAAAATTAATAGGAGGAAATGGTAATTTTTTTTATCAATAAATAGTTTTACGAATGCATTTTGAATTTGTTATTTACTTTTTTGCCCTCAATGGAATTATTTTATCTGTCTCTCGTCAAAACTAAATAATAATCCATATCTATTTTCCCTCATTTTCCTTTCCCATACACATTCCATTTGTACTTCGGCATCAACGATTTTCGTCGGCAATCTCAAGAGAGTACCTACTTCTGTCTCTCTGATGGAATCAAACTCCATTACCATTCCATCAAAATACCATGTGAAACTAATGAAGAAGTCTTGTTTTTTTTCTCCGAATCAATCTTTCACTTTCGTTCTCGACTATTCCTAAAAGAAGATGCTGGCACTTGGTAATTAAGTATGCTTCTTCTTTTTTGAATGAAGTATGATCTTATTTACGAATGTCAGTTTCTTCAGCAAAACAAAGTTATTGGCTCATCCACATTAATATCAGAAAGAATACTTGAAACGGACCCTACATTACTAGTGCAGTCTTTTACTTGATTATCAAAGTTATTTTCTTAATAAAATTTGCTTGTATTCTCAAATTTTCTTTTCCCTTGCTTCTAGTGCAGTCTTTTACTTGATTATCAAATTTGCTTTTACTTATTTTTGTTTTCTTCACCTTACATATAACGAATTTAAATTACGAGAATTAAAATTTAAAGTTGGTTTATACGTTGAATCAACTTTAAGTTTAAAATCGGTTCAACATATGAACTGATTTTAAATTTTATATTTTTTTAATATATTTTATTAATTTTTTACTATATTTAGAACCTATATTCGATTACATAATAACAGAAAAAATCAAAATCTGTTTAATAAAGTTTGAATAATATAAATAATTAAAAAATTAATTATTTGAGAATTAAATTTATTATAAAAAATAATTTATATACAATACATACACACACATATATATTTAACTTAAATTACAAATAAAATAATGTCGTCTCTTTTGTCATAGATTTTGTGACATTCCACTTTATTTCAAGGAGAAGAAACTTGGTTTGCTTACAATTACTAACATGGTGACCAGGAAACTAGGCAAGAGAGATAAGATGGAGTTTGGGCAAAAAATAGCTCGTTCATATAATAATTCATTCTCCTAAATACATGAGCACATAAACATCTATAAAACAAGCAACCCAAACTTAAGAGACACAATAATAGAGAAATTAAATCATTATAAAAATTACCATGTTATTCAAGATCATCAGTTTCTTCTCCTAATTTTATAATCTGAACCAAGTGTTTTGTTTATTCTTCTCGTAAATCATCAAAAATTTGCATATCATAGCTCGACTTGTTCCAACCAAAGAACTATATGTAATTAAATTTAAAATAAGAATGTAATATCATGAATTCACAAAAAATAACTTATATATGTTAAAAGATTAGTAAAAGAGATTACCACATCGACACCGGAGTGATATAATAATAATCACATTCTTTCGAAACCATATTAGCATTGTATTAATTTTTTGTCTATAAATATGAAGCTATCTGGAATCAAGCTGGTATTTTTAATGCTATAATGAGCTCTAAATATAAGTCAAGTGTAATTCCGATTTGTTACTTGGGTTGGTTGAGTTTTGGTACCCATAAACTAATACTTTTGTATTTCCTTGGGGTGAAACAACAATTACTCTTAAAGATATGATGATTCTTGGTGGTTTTCTTATACTTGGCTGGCCAGTGACTACCATAATGTTATCATACCAAGGAAATAGGCAAGAGATATGAGATGAAGTTTGGGCAAAAAATAGGTCCATATAACAATTCATTCTCCTAAATACATGAGCACATAAACATCAATTAAACAAGCTACCCAAACTTCAGATATAGGAATAGGGAAATTAAAGCATTATAAAAATTACCATGATATTGTCATATGCTATTCAAGATCATCAGAATCTTTTCTTGATTCTTCTTGTGATGATATAATTTGAACCATGTGTTCTGCCCATTCCTCTGGTAAATTATCAAAAATTTGTGAGTTGTATCCCGACTTGTTCCAACCAAAGAACTACATGTATTTAAATTCAAAATAAGAATGTAATATAATGAATTCACAAAGAATATCTTATATATGTTAAAAAGGTATATTGGTAAAAGAGATTACCACATCTTTAATTGGACTGTTGATATTTATGATGATTTCGTTTATAAACTTCATGACATAGTAACCACACATGACTCCATCATTTTGTTATGGAACCTACAAAAAAAGTATTCATGATTTTCCATATTCAAACGTCTTTATTATTCAATAGTAAAATTAATTAAGTTATTAATATTCGTTTGTATATACCATAACTTTGTCCTATATAAGCTTATGAGATTTTTTAAGGGCAATGCCCCTACTCTTGCAGTTTAAAACGATTAGTTTTTTTATTAAATTTTACAAAGAACAATAGAAGAAATATAACTAGTTATAACTCTTACATTTCAACAACTGCTTTTGTATCTTTTCTCAACTCTATGGAAGCTAATAAGAGTCAAATTATTGCATTTTTGTTATGATTTAAATGTTGATATTTGTGTGAAAATTGTGTTTATTTGATTATTTAATCCACAAATGTCATTTCATGGGTATTTCGTGTTTAAAGTGCAATTTCAGGTAAAATCATGATTTTGGAGAATTTTGGGACAAATTTCAATTATCGAAATTGAGTGAAAATAAAAAAAGAGAAAAAAAAACAAAGTTTCAAAATTTGGAAATCCCGCCGCCGGCGAAAATCTTACGGAGAGCACGGGTTTGGGCAGATACAAATCTTGCCACCGACGAGACAACTTTCGCCACCAGCCAAATTAATCTCGCCGCTGACGAGAATCAGAGGAACCAAAATTTTAATTTTTCTAGAAATCTCGCCGCAGCGAGAATAATGTCACCGTTGGCGAGTTTCGTCCGAAAACACATTTTTTATGTTGTTTTGTTCCAAAATTGCCCCCAAAACCCTAGATATATATATACCATAAGATAGAGAAAGAGGCCACGACAGAGAGGAGGAGGTCTGGGACATTTTTGAAGGAGAGAAGGCAATTTTGGAGAGAAAGTTTAGAGAAACTTGAAGGATTATCACCATTGTTGCTACCAAGTGTTCATCTTCAAGAGTTTTTCATCTCTTCTCCTTAGCTTTCATTTTCTGCATTTTATTCAGATTTTTTATTCATGGATTCAATTGAGTAATGTTTATTCTTATTTCCATTATGAACTAATTCATTTTTGCTAAGGCTATGATGTAGTTGAATCAAGAAAATCTGATTTCTTTTGTTATTGTTATATGAGTTCATTGTTTTCAAGTTGGGTATTTATTTCCATGCTTAATGCTTTTAAATTTCTGGCCAATATTTAGATGATTTGTTGCATTATATTGAGACCGAGAGGAGATGTGTAATGAATGCTTCTTGTGATAAATACCGTATGTTGAATGCGAGTGTGAGACCTAATGCATGATGTATGTGATTATTCTAGAAATTCCATAAATCGTAATGTGCTTGTTTGTGATTAAATCTTTATAGAAATATAGTTGGTTTTCATAGATAAGTAATTCTAATATAACTCGAGAGAGAGTATTAGGTAATTTTGGGTTTTTCAACCATCACTTTTAGCTTTGATTTTCATATAACATGACTTGAAATCGGATTGAATTGATTTAGCGAAATCAAATGCCTTAGCATTTTTAATCATTTGTGAACAACATTCAATTGTGTTATTTGCGTTTATTTTTAAGTTAATTTGCTTCTTAAACAATTTCAACAATTGGGTTTTCAAATAAAATTAGGATTAGTCAATTTCGGTACTTAGTAACGCCATTCCTTGTGGGTTCGATATCCGTACTTTTGTACACTTTATTACTTGAACGATCCGTACACTTGTGAAAATACACATAAAGTTTTTGGCGCCGTTGCTGGGGAATGGTTTGATTTTATTAATATCGATACTACCTAATCTTAGTTTTAATTTGAAGTTAATTTGTTTTATCATTGTTTCATTTTTAATTTTGTTTTAAATTAAGCTTGTTGAGTTGTGTTAATTGTTTGTTCATTTAGAGTTGTTGCTGCTCGTTTGCATTATTTATTTTAGTCATTTCTTGAATTTTTTAGTTTTTTTATTTTGCTCTTTTATTTTATTTATCATAAAAAAGGTAACTTTGTGTTGTTTTTGTGCTAGTTGATTTTCTGGTTGTAGGATTTTTGTATGAGACGTACAAGAAGGCTCAACCTTCTTCCATTTGATCCGGAGATTGATAGAACATATAAGCGTCTAAACCGAGAGAGAAGGTGTTCAACCTCAGCTCCTAATAGACAATCAGCCATGGATCTACCATTTGTTGAGGGAGGTGGAAATCGTAGAGCTTTGAGGGATTATGCTGCGCCTAATGTTGCTGGAACTACTTCGAGTATAAGGAGGCCAACTGTTCAAGCCAATAACTTTGAGATAAAACCATCCTTTATCCAAATGGTTCAATCAAATCAGTTTGGGGGAATGTCAAAGGATGATCCAAATGCACATATTGCTTACTTTCTAAAGGTGTGTGATCTTTACAAGATAAATGGTGTGTTTGAAGATGCTATAAGATTGAGGGTTTTTCCTTTTTCACTTTGAGATAAAGCCAAGGAGTGGCTAAACTCATTACCACCGGGATCAATTACAACATGGAATGAGTTGGTTCAGAAATTCTTGTCCAAGTTCTTTCCTCCTACTAAGACGGAAAAATTGAGGATTGAAATCACATCTTTTACACAATATGACCAAGAATCATTGTATAAATCTTGGGAAAGATTCAAAGAAATGTTAAGGAAGTCCCACATCATGGTATACCGATTTGGCTGCAAGTCTCTACAATTTATAATGGGTTGGTTTCAAACTATCGTGCAATGATTGATGCTGCAGCTGGAGGGTCTTTAATGGGAAAAATACCAAAGGATGCTCATGAGTTGTTAGAGATTATGGAAGAAAACAACAATCAGTGGAATTCAGAGCGGGTAACTGTAAAAAGACCCGAAGTAGTGCATAAAATTGATTCAGGGAATGCTTTGTCGACTTAAGTTGCTGCTCTTTCAAGAAAGATGGATTCTTTATCATCCAAGTTTGAATCCAAACCAACTGCACAATGTGATTTATGTGGTGGAAATCATGCTAGTATCGAGTGCCAAGTTGGAAATCCATTTGCTTCACCAAATGCTGAGCAAGCAAATTATGTTTCAAATTTCCACAAACCTCAACATAACCCATATTCGAACACCTACAATCCAGGTTGGAGAAATCATCCAAATTTGTCATGGGGAAATAACCAAGGGGGATTCAAACCATCATCATCTTCCTACCAACCCCAAGAGAAGAAACAAACAGATTTGGAAGGAATTTTGGGAAAGTTCATTGTGGAGTCAAGAACAAATTTCAGAAATCAAGAGGCAATCAACAGGGACATCCAAAACCAACTGGGGCAGCTTTCAAAGCAGATTACAGAAAGGTCTCAAGGATCGTTGCCTAGTGACACAATAAATCCCAAAGAGCATGCAAAGGCTATCACATTGAGAAGTGGTAAAGAACTTGAATGGGAGAGGAAATTGGAGAAAAAGATGGAAGAATCTAAAGAAAAGCCATCAACATCCCAAGATGTTCAACCTTCCCCAAATGCGAAATATAAGCCTCATATCCCATATCCTCAAAGATTGAATAAGAAAAAGCTTGATAATTAATTTGATAAATTTTTGGATATTTTTAAGAAATTGCATATTAACATTCCTTTTGCAGAGATGTTGGAACAAATGCCCAAGTATGAAAAATTCATGAAGGAAATTCTATCAAAGAAGAGGAAGCTAGGAGATTATGAAAATGTCATGCTAAATGAGGAGTGTAGTGCAGTTCTTCAAATAAAACTGCCACAGAAATTGAAAGACCCAGGGAGTTTTACTATACCTTGTACTATAGGAAGTTGCAATTTTGATAAAGTCCTATGTGATTTAGGAGCAAAAATTAATTTGATGCCACTTTCTGTTTTCAGGAAGCTAGGCTTGGGAGAAGTGAAGCCCACTTCAATCTCTCTACAATTAGTGGATCGATCGGTGAAATATCCTCGAGGGGTAATTAAGGATGTTTTAATTAAAGTTGACAAATTTATTTTCCCTGCAGATTTTGTGGTGCTTGACATGGAGGAAGATAGAGAGGTACCGTTGATATTGGGGAGACCGTTCCTTACAATTAGAAGAACATTGGTTGATGTTCAGCAAGGAAAGCTCATTCTACGGGTGCAAGACGAACAAGTGAATTTTGATGTTTTTGAAGCAATGAAATTTCCAAGTGAGGTACATTCTTGTTTTCAAATTAACACTCTTGACAGGATAATCTCGGAAACTTTTGAGGAAAGAAATCCATTGCTACCACTAGAAGCTTACCTTGTGAAATCTACAACAATTGAGGAGGAAGATGAGGGAGTGAGACAATGTTCCGAATTATTGGCAGCACTTGATGAATATTTGTTCAGTGATGAAACATTCAAGGAGTTGGGAACAAATGAAACTCCAACCTCAGTGGTAAAGAAGGAAGCCAACAATATTGAGCTAAAGCCACTGCCATCCCATCTAAGGTATGCCTATCTTGAAGACTTTGAATCTTTTCCTGTTATTATTAACAATTCTTTGAATGATGAAGAGGAAAACAAGCTATTAGGAGTTCTTCGGACTCACAAAGCGGCAATTGGATGGACAATGGCAGACATCAAAGGGATTAGCAACTCTGTTTGCATGCATAAAATCTTGATGAATGAGGATTACAAGCCCACAATTCAGCCACAAAGGCGCTTAAACCCAACAATGCAAAAAGTGGTCAAGGATGAAGTGATTAAGCTTTTGGATGCCGGGGTAATTTATCTAATTTCAGATAGTGCTTGGGTAAGCCCAATTCATTTTGTACCAAAGAAAGGAGGAATCACAGTTGTAGAAAATGAAAACAATGAGCTTATTCCAACAAGGACAGTGACTGGGTGGAGAGTGTGTATTGATTATCGAAATTTGAACGATACCACCTGAAAAGATCATTTTCCTTTGCCATTTATTGATCAGATGCTGGAAAGATTGGCTGGACATGCTTATTATTGTTTCCTTGATGGATATTCAGGGTACAACCAAATTGCAATTGCACCAGAGGATCAAGATAAGACAACATTTACATGCCCTTATGGTACTTTGCATATAGAAGGATGCCATTCGGTTTATGTAATGCACCTGCAACTTTCCAAAGATGCATGATAACGATTTTCTCTGATATGGTCGAAAATTTTATTGAGGTTTTTATGGATGATTTTTCTGTTTTTGGCCATTCTTTTGATAATTGCTTGCATAATCTCTCTTTAGTCTTACAGCGTTGTAAAGACACAAATTTAGTGCTAAATTGGGAGAAATGTCACTTCATGGTTCAAGAAGGAATTGTTCTTGGCCATCGGATTTCAGCAAAGGGAATAGAAGTGGACCGTGCAAAGGTGGAAGTGATCGAAAAATTACCACCTCCAACAACTGTAAAGGGCGTTAGAAATTTCTTGGGACATGTTGGGTTTTATAGAAGATTTATTAAAGATTTTTCAAAAATAACAAAACCTCTTTGCAGTTTATTAGTTAAAAATGCACAGTTTGATTTTTCTTCTGATTGTTTGCAGGCTTTTAACCTTTTGAAGGAGAAGCTCACTTTGGCTCCTATAATTTGTGCACCGGATTGGAGTCTTCCATTTGAGGTAATGTGTGATGCCAGTGACTATGCTATAGGTGCTGTTTTGGGCCAAAGGAAGAATAATTTGTTGCATGTGATTTATTATGCAAGCAGGACATTGATAGGTGCACAACTTAATTATGCAACAATTGAGAAAGAGCTTTTGGTAGTAGTGTTTGCATTTGATAAGTTTAGATATTATTTAAAAGGGTCTAAAACCATTGTTTATATTGATCATTCTGCTCTTAAGTATTTACTAGCCAAGAAAGATACCAAACTGCGATTACTAAGATGGATTCTTCTCTTGCAAGAATTTGACTTAGAAATTCAGGACAAAAAGGGGACCGAAAATTTGGTTGCTGACCATTTGTCCAGGTTGGAGGAAGATTACCATGAGGTTTAAGGACAAATTAATGAAACATTTCCTGATGAGCAATTGCTTACTATCCGAACGGCTCCATGGTTTACTGATTATGCAAATTATTTGGTCAAGAAAATTTTACCTCCTCACATGTCTTATCAACAAAGAAGGAAATTCTTTTCTAATTTGAAACAATATTTTTGGGATGAACTTTACTTGTATAAACATTGTGCAGATCAAATTATTAGAAGATGTGCGCCATAGGAAGAAATGGAAAGCATTCTTCGTCATTGCCATTCGAAGGAAGTTGGAGGACATTTTGGTGGAACAAAAACTACAGCAAAAATTTTGCAATCTGAATTCTATTGACCTTCATTGTTTAAATATGCTTTCAAGTTTGTTTCAATGTATGATGATTTCCAAAAGAGCAGAAATATTTCACGGAGACATGAAATGCCCTTAAATAATATTTTGATAATTAATTTATTTGATGTTTGGGGTATTGATTTTATGAGGCCTTTTCCTTCATCTCATTCTAATAAATACATTCTTATTAGTGTAGATTATGTCTCTAAATGGGTGGAAGCAGTTGCCTTGCCTACCAATGATGCTAGGGTTGTGATCAATTTTCTTAAGAAGAACATATTTTCCAGATTTGGCACACCTAGAGCAATTATAAGTGATGGAGGTAAGCATTTTTGTAATAAAAAATTTGAGGTTTTGTTGCAGAAATATGAAGTAACACACCGGATAGCAACACCTTACCATCCTCAAACTAGTGGACAAGTTGAAGTGTCAAACTGAGAGTTGAAGAAGATCCTTGAAAAAACCATAAATAACTCACGCAAGGATTGGTCAAGGAAACTAGATGATGCACTTTGGGCCTATAGGACAGTGTTGCGTGTTTTTCAACACACGAACTCGTGCAAGCATACACGGTCACAAGTAATAAAGATTTGTAAGTAAAGATCGATCCCACGAGGATTTGTTACCATATTTTGTCGAGTACTAAAATTGTATCTCTCTGATTTTATCCAAAACAATCGTTGATTAATAAAAAAGTAAAATAAGAAAATAAAAGAAATCTAGGATTGCAATTTTTCACCAAACTAATCCACTCAAATCATATTATTTTCTTTGATTTATATTTTTTAGTACATTTAATTTGTCAACCGAAAACTTATTTTTTTATTATTCATACATCTCTTTCGAGCTCCGTATAAACACACCTCGTTAAATTAATTTACTATATCTCTATGAAAATTAAATTTACCGAGATTCATTACGTTCTAAGTTTTCAAATGGCCACACATACAATTAGGGTATATCTCTATCCTTCATCATACATGTCATTCTATTTACGAGCAATACACACACAAATGCCTTTCTCAAGTTTATTCATGTGCCACGGATCGTTTTGATAAGATTCGTAAATAATCAAAAAGCATTAAGAACAAAATAGAACGAACAAATCGAACGTCTTATAAATCTATCAAAAATAATTAAAATTAAAGCTTCATAAATTTAGATTAAATGCAACCCTAGAAAAATTAAATTACTTCATAAAATTAAAATAAAAATTACAACAACTACAGAAAATTAAGAAGAAGCAGAAATAAAATTAAAACATAACTTAAAACAAATATTTGGCACACGCAAAACACAACAAAAGCCAAAAATGGCTTTTGCGTTAGATTAAATGCAACCCTAGAAAAATTAAATTACTTCATAAAATTAAAATAAAAATTACAACAACTACAGAAAATTAAGAAGAAGCAGAAATAAAATTAAAACATAACTTAAAACAAATATTTGGCACACGCAAAACACAACAAAAGCCAAAAATGGCTTTTGCGTGTTTTGCCGTCCAACACACAAACACAATAAAAATTACAAACTGAAAAAACTAAAACACTCTAAAAACTTTCGAAATTAAAACTAAAACTCTACTCCAAAAACTCTACTCCAACCAAACTTTTCTACAACTAAAAACTATCTCCTATTTATAGCAAAAAAAATACATCAATAAAATAAAAAAATTAATACACGCGTAAAATATTTGTATCGAAATTAAAACCAGACATTTTTCTTAAATTCCGCGTACACGCGTACGAATTGGAATATTGTATTTTTATACGCGTGCACGACATAAACAGAGGGAGCCGTTCTGACTTTTTTTTAATTTCAAAGTGCATGCCACGTGTCAGCGTCTGATTCGCTGCAAGAAAATGGTGGGACACGTGGCGGCATATAACAGGATGGAAAGGACGGGCTCACGGAGAACTGCCGCACCGGATGGAAGCGCGAGAAACGTGGGGGACAGCTCCTGAGACGTGCTCGGGATTCCGCGCTTTTGCGTTCACCGAAACATGCCACGTGTCCTAACATGATTGGATGATAGATTAAGGAGGAAACGTGGCAGATTATGGTTGGTGGAATAACCGAGCTCACGTGAAGATCAGCGCACGGGATCAGAGGCGCGCGTAAGCGGGGGACAGGGGCTGCGACGTGTCAGACACGTGGGTCCCACTTGCACGCCGGCCTGCACGGCAGGTGGGCCCCACTCGGCGTACCGAGCCACGTGAAAATTTGAGACCTGCACCCACTCTCTTTGGTCGGGGGTGATATGGACGCACGAATCTCAGTCGTTTCTTATCTGATCGGACGGTCCACGATTTGCGTGTGTAGATTGGCGCGTAGATTCTTCTCCCCTGCGCAAAAAATTAAAATTTCTTAATTATATTTTGACCCACAAATATATTTCAAATTACATTTTCAACTTTATTTAATTACAGTTAAGCCCTTTGCTAATTTTAAATTAAATTTTTAAACTTTTAATAATTAAAATGAAGCCCAAATTTAATTTAAATTATATTTTCGATTTTTATAAATTGTAATTAAGAACTATATTATTTGAAATTATATTTGTGGACATAAATTTAACATTAAGTACATTTTCGATACAAATTATTTACATTTATTAAAATATAAAAAAAACAGTAAATACTAATTTATTAATCGAAAATTAACTAAAAACATCAAGAACATAGCAATTATAATTGATAAAATAGGTGAAAATAACTATATAAAATACAGTTATCAGACAGCTTTCAAGACACCTATCTACATGTCTCCATACCGATTGGTGTATGGAAAAGCTTGTCACCTTCCAGTTGAATTGGAACATCGGGCATATTGGGCAATTAAAATTCTGAATTTTGATCTTAAGGCAATAGGTGAAAAAAGGGTGTTGCAATTGAATGAGATGGATGATATGAGGAATGATGCTTATGACTAATATACAAGGACAAGATGAAGGTTTGGCATGATAAGCACATTTTGAGGCAAAACTTTAAGGTGGGACAGAAAGTGCTACTTTATAATTCTCGTCTCAGACTTTTTCCGGAAAAGCTTAAATCTCATTGGTCAGGACCTTCTTTAGTAACCAAGGTGTTTCCTTATGGAGTAGTTGAGATCAGTCATGAAACAAAGGGAACTTTCAAGGTGAATGGACAATGGTTGAAGCCATATTTTGACGGAGAATTTAGCAAGCATAAAGATTCTCTAGAGTTACAACAACCGCAGTAAAGAATGACAAAAAGTATAGCTAATGACTATAACTTAAAGCGCTTAATGGGAGGCAACCCATCAGATTTATTTTCTCATCTTTTATCTCATTTTATTTTAGTCGTTTTAAATTTTAAATTTTAGCTTAAATTTTAAGTTTTGGTGAATTATTAGTTAGATTTTAAATTCTGCACTTCATTTTATGATAATTTTATTTTTAATTAAATTTGCTTAATTTTATTTATCTTGTAGGTAAAAAAAAATCTTACGTTCGCCGTTGGCGAGGGCAGTTTCGCCACCGGTGGAAAGGAGATCTCGTTGTCGGTGAGAATCGATTTAAATTTGATTTTTGCCGCGATAGTTTTTCTTTCTTACATTGAGGACAATGTAAGGTTTTGGTTGAGGGTGCGGTAAATGGTAAATCTTTTCTTCGCTTCATTTTTAGTAGTTTTGTTTGTGTGTTTATTTGTGTTTAATTTTGATTTTCCTTTTATTTTTTTGCATTTTGATTTAATTTCTTTTATTTCTTTATTGTCTTATTTTTATTTTTTATTTATTTTTTCTCATTTGCATTTTACTTGTTTTAATTTGCACGATGATGATAATAGTGTGATTGTGATAACAAGTAGCTTTTAGAAGACATTAAATTTTTCTTCAGTTTAAAGAAAATTTCAAATGTTGATTTTACCTAGTTGGCGACTCTTTTGGTATGTGGTATGATTTGATTGATTAGTCTAAATGCTTAGAGAAGTCTTATGTGCAAATTTTTCATGGAAATTTTTGTGATCTCAACAAACTCTATAACTCATTTGAAAACCTCTTGAGGTCAAATAATTTGGAATTGCACTGTTTAGGATATGATGTAGGCTATTTTTGGATCGATTGTGCCATTTTAAGCCTACCTTGTTATCCTTATATCACTTTGAGCCTATTTAAATATATTGTTAGCCTTACTTTTCTTTCTTTTTGCCTTCTATAACCTACCTTTTATTGAGCCAATATATATATATATATATATAATTCCTACCTTATTTGTTAAGAGCACTTAATTTTGAACACAAACTTTTCAAGAGCAATTGGAGTAAGGATGGAATAAAAAATATATATATCTTCCACATATATTGGTAGAAATTGGTTGGGGGTTATGTATTTTCAAGAGTAATTGGAGTAAGGATGGAATAAAAAAAGGCCTTCACATTCTAGTATATAAAAGAGTGTTAGTGGTGGATGTACTGAGGTGAAAGATTGAGGAAGAATTTTGTTTATCTTTGGAAAAATGGGTTATGATCGGAAGAAACAATTTGGGTTAAATGGTGTTACTCTTTTACTTAATTGGTTGTGTTTAATCTAATAAGTGCTCTTATTTGTATTTTGACACTTCCCGTTCTTTCTTAACCAAATACCTAAGCCTAACATTACAAGCCTCATAAAGTCCTATTGATCCGAAGTGGTGTATTTTCCTTCATTAGTGGAGAGAGGTTTGAAAAGTGAGCCTATAGAGTTTGAGATTTCACCTTTTTGTTTGTGGATATTGTGCAAAATATTATCTGGGCATTATGGCCATTGGTTTGTGGTTTGATGGATGTTTAAGAGTCAATAACAAAAGTGAAATTGGCATTTGAGATTTCTTAAAGCTTATGTGACATTTAATTATTCTATGTGTTGTGTGTTATTTACAATTTTTGAGACATTTGTGCAAATTAATTGTTGTGTGATTTTATTGTTTTGAGTTAGGATAGTTATAGGTAAGATGTTTGTGGGTATCATCACTGGAAGCCCTCACGAGACTACAACTCGTCCTACTAGGGCCGCCTAGGGGTTTAAAGGCTTATTGCATACGCTTAATGTAATTTTGTAAATAAAATAAATTTTCTTTGAATTTTTCTTTTAATGTCTCTTTTGAATTTATTCATAGATCGTTTTTCTTGCTAGAGACTAGCAAGAAGCTGGTTGGGGTTGTTGATAAGAATCAAATTATTGCATTTTTGTTATGATTTAAATGTTGATATTTGTGTGAAAATTGTGTTTATTTGATTATTTAATCCACAAATGTCATTTCACGGGTATTTCATGTTTAAAGTGTAATTTCAGGTAAAATCATGATTTTGGAGAATTTGGGACAAATTTCAATGATCAAGATTGAGTGAAAATAAAAAAAGAGAAAAAAACAAAGTTTCAAAATTTGGAAATCCCGCCGCCGACGAGAAAATTCTCGCCGCCAGCGAAAATCTTACGGAGAGCATCGCGAAAATCTTATCGAGAGCACGGGTTTAGGCAGATGCAAATCTTGCCGCTGGCGAGACACCTTTTGCCACTGGCCAAATTAATCTTGCCATCGGCGAGAAACAAAGGAACCAAAATTTTAATTTTTCTAGAAATCTCGCCGCTGCGAGAATAATGTCGCCGCTGGCGAGTTTCATCCGAAAACATATTTTTTATGTTGTTTTGTTCCAAAATTTCCCCCAAAACCCTAGATCTATATATATCATAAGATAGAGAAAGAGGCCACATCCGAAAGGATGAGGTTTGAGACATTTTTGAAGGAGAGAAGGCAATTTTGGAGAAGCTTGAAGGATTATCACCATTATTGCTACCAAGTGTTCATCTTCAAGAGTTTTTCATCTCTTCTCCTTAGCTTTCATTTTCTGCATTTTATTCATATTTGTTATTCATGGATTCAATTGTGATAATGTTTGTTCTTATTTCCATTATGAACTAATTCATTTTTGCTAAGGCTATGCTGTAGTTGAATCAAGAAAATCTAATTTCTTTTGTTATTGTTATATGAGTTCATTGTTTTCAAGTTGAGTATTTATTTCCATGCTTAATGCTTTTAAATTTTTGGCCAAGATTTAGATGATTTGTTGCATTATATTGAGACCGAGAGGAGATATGTAATGAATGCTTCTTGTGATAAATACCGTATGTTGAATGCGAGTGTGAGACCTAATGCATGATGTATGTGGTTATTCTATAAATTCCATAAAATTTAATGTGCTTGTTTGTGATTAAATCTTCATAGAAATATAGTTGGTTTTCATAGATAAGTAATTCTAATATAACTCGAGAGAGAGTATTAGGTAAATTTGGGTTTTTCAACCATCACTTTGAGCTTTGATTCTCATATAACATGACTTGAAATCAGATTGAATTGATTTAGCGAAATCAAATGCCTTAGCATTTTTAATCATTTGTGAACAACATTCAATTGTGTTATTTGTGTTTATTTTTAAGTTAATTTGCTTCTTAAACAATTTCAACAATTAGGTTTTCAAATAAAATTAGGATTAGTCAATTTCGGTACTCAGTAACGCCATTTCTTGTGGGTTCGATATCCATACTTTGGTACACTTTATTACTTGAACGATTCGTACACTTGCGAAAATACGCATCAGAAGCTAAGTTACAGTACCAAACATAATTGCCAAGGGATTATCAACTTCTAATTTCTGTTAAGTGGTAATGCCCTATCATATAAATTTTTAGCTCTGATGCTAACATCCTTCTCTTGATATTAATTGACAAATGAAATATCATAGAACATTGCTAAATGTGATGAGTGATTAGCTTGAAGTCGATAATAAAATTCCCTATATAATAGAAATATATATAAATAATTAGATAATATAAATATAATTATATATTTTCTGCATAAATGAAAGTTATTTACTCATTGAGGACTTATCTTGTCCACAATTGAATTATACTAAATTGATCATTTGATATTCAAACAGTTACAATATGCACTCGATTGATATATATGTTTGTCCAATGTCTATACCAAAATTTCTCTAGAAAGTGGCACAATCCATCCATCATTTATGCTAGTCTTGCTCACAAAAATAGTCATCAAAGAGCCAAGATTTTTGCTAAAGTTTATAGAATAATCATAATCGTACTTTTTCATGGCTTCTTCTTGAATGACTTAGTGTATGATGATTTCCCATTAGACATAGGCTTACCACGAGATACTTGTTTTGTATCTCTTAAATGTGCCATACTTACTAATTTTGGTATAATAGACTAAAGAAGAGGTATTATATATGTTAGTAACAATTAAAGAATAATAATATAATAGAAGTAGTAAAAAAAGTATTATCTTAAGTAAAAAAATAGTACTATGTCAAAATTTATCACAACTTGACTCGACAGCCAAGCCACATATTGTCTAAACGCTTCTTGGATTGTGGTAGCATCAGAAGGTATAGGTAGTGGACAATCATGGAGCAATGATTGATTAATTACTATTCTTCAATAATTTGACAAATATTGATTATGAGTCATTCGATCATCGTTCAATTGTTGTACTATTCCAATAGCAACATAGTCCATTGATGATAGATGTTTCAACAAACATTTCATATTCTATAAAAAATTTAAGATTTATATATAATAAATAAAATATATAATAAAAAATAAAATAATAGACTATCTATATAAACTTTAAATCTTACTACAAATGATTCATCAAATAGAGGAGGACTCCTATGTGGGGTAGCTATTGGAAGAACATTCTCATCAAAACATTCATCACGATGTAATGGATGGTAAGAATGCACAGATTGCATTGGAGATAGTGAACCACTACCTGATTGCATCTGCATTCTTGGAATAAAGGGAGGATCAATAGGATGACTATATCCCACACAAGATATAGGTTGGGCACCATTAGATTGCATGGGTGGCATGCCTAGCATAAATGGTGGCATGACTAGCATGTATGGTTACATGCCTGGCTAATAGGGTATGACCTAATTGTAGTATGCTACCATACTTTCCATGTGTTGTGATTAATATTCTTTTAAAGTGGCAATCTCACTTAACACCGAGGCCTTAAAGAAGCTGAATTCTTCTTCAATTTTACAGTATTTCTCCTTACTGAGCATCTGAAACTTTTTGTTTTGGAATGTTAAAAAACTCCATATAACCATCATATTGGCTTCCTCCCCAAACATGACCAGAATGCTCGCATCCAAATGCATGATAAATAGCATCTCTCCTTGGTTGTTCAGTTATTTCACCTCTAGCTATTTGTTCTTGAACAACTCTATATAAATAATAAAGCAAACAAACATATTATACATTATTACATCAATTAGAAAAAAATCATAAGGACTTTGTATCAAGTTAAATTACTTACCAACTTATTTAGTTGTTCTTCTCCTAGTTTAGTCATTGGTCTTGACTTCTTCATTTGGGAAGTCTTTGTTTCTATATACAATTCAGATCGGGTAACCATTCTATCCAATTCAGCTTCCTAATTAAATTAAATAAATTTATTAACCATGACATCAACTTAAATTTGATGAAAATATTTATAAATTAACGACTTAATAATACCGTTATTTGTCTAACTTCAAGATTTGAAGACCTTTTAGTACGATTAGAAAGAATATTCTACATTTGTATATTTTGATGTTCTTCCCTAATAATTTAAAATTCATCCATATGTCTATAATCCACGAAGTATTTCCATACTTAGGGTTCAATTTATGGGTGTTCTTCAGGGAGTTTGTATAGTTTTCTTTCATCAAGTGGTTTCAAATATGGAAACACATAATTTCTGGCCAATTTGAAAGTTTTGTATTCCTTCCATGCCTTCTGTGCAATCTTATAACACTTGCTCATCTAAGTGTCATGGTCTTTATAACGATTCTGTAAAAGCACACTACAAAAGATGAGATATAATACAAAAATGATATAATATATGTAATTAGTTATAAAATAAAAGAGACTTACACAAATGGTTTTCCATATTTTGAACTTTTCAGCATTGTCAACCTTAGTCCAATCATTAATATTGATTAGTATACTTGACTTTACAAGTCTACCAATAGATGATTTCAATTGTTGGCCATTTTCCTCTAATGAATTACCAGTAACATAAAATAGAACGAGTATTCTATCATCTAGGTTAAGTGGAGCATTAGGTATATTCACCCAATCCTTTTTTTTCAAATTCCCTAATGGATCATTTGGATCTAAGGGCTTTGGTACCCTAAGATCTATGAAATATCTACAAAAAATGATGAAATAGAAATTAATTGATAATTTTAAGTCCAAACATATAAACATGGAAGAGTTAATAGAATAATATAGAACATACATTATGTTTAATTAGGTTATTGATCATATATATATATTCCTTCACAATTACTTTGAGTCCATGACGATGTGACGAAGAATCATCGTCATCAACTAGATCATCACATACATTAGGAAATTTATTTGAGAAATGACTAATATTGGATAATGTATCAAGTATGTCAACATCTTCTAAAGCATCACAATGATATAACTCTTTTGTGGAGGCGTTAACACAATAGACCATCTTGTGTTAATTTGATTGCTCACGTAAAATACTTGTTTTGCATGAAGTGTTAACATGAAATGATCATCAGTGTGACTTATCTTGGATAAATTTACAAGGGTAAATCCAAAATCATTTATTTTATATCCAACATTGATAACATCTTCGACCCAATCACACACGAATACTGTTTCATGGAAGACCTCATAATCGAGTTTTCAAATTTCTTGAATTATACCATAATATATTCTATTGGAAAGTACAAGATTACCATCTTTTGAACTGATAAATTGCATAGTTTGTACAACCATCTTCACACCACTATTTTGATTTACTCAGATTTTGTCCCTTACTTGAGTCGTAAACCTCGATTCATTAATTGTGAAACTAGAATATGATTTGAATCAAATTTTGGACCATGTGCAAGCCATTTTAAACTTTCTGTTATTTTATGATTAGGTTTGTTGAGTTCAACTCAAATCTATGCATATAAAAACAAGAAATGTGTTTAAAACATTATATAGAAGTACTAATGAATTCTTGTATGTGACACTTACATGGTTGCGAAACCAATTAATAAGCTTTCGCTTATGTTCATCATATAACCATTTTTATCCTCATTTTTTTATAACGAGGATCGATCTTTAGTAAGTTTAAATACATTCTGTAATATTATTAAAGATATATCAATTAGATATCATTAATAGTTAAATAAAAAATAATTTTATTTTAAATGAAAAGGTTGAACCTGTCATCACTTACTCTATGTACGATTGTGCCTCATTATTATTTACCAAAATGATTCGAGATGCTTTTTCCTATCGAGTGCGATCAATAAGAAATTTCTTATTTCTACTAAGCATAGGGATACCTACTTGGATCATGTGACATTCTAAGAACAACTTGTGCGTAGGATTCCCAATTTCAGTGCAACCACTAAAGTATTAAAAAAAAAAACTCAATGGCTTCTTCAGCAATGTAATATTCCACCATGCATCCTTCATGGAGTTTTCTATTATTTACATATCCTTTAAGGACTTGCATGTATCTCTCAAAAGGATACATCCACTTTAAGTAAGTAGGACCACATAATTGAATCTCTCAAACTAAATGAACACACAAGTGAATCATTATATCGAAAAAAGGAGGAAAATATTTTTCAATTAGACACAAATTGTCTACAAAATCATTCTGTAAAGAGTTTAACTCACCAATTGATATAGATTTCTTGCATATTGTATTGAAGAATGAACAAAGATGAATTATTGATAATTGAACATGTTTTGAAATAATTGATCTAGTAGAAATAAGTAATAACTATTGCATTAAGATATGATAGTCATGTGATTTCAATCCATAAAGTTTCTTATTGGTGATAGACACAAAGTTTCTTAAGTTGGAAGAGTAATCATCAGGAAATTTCACACCCACCAAACATTTACAAAGCGCATCTTTCTCTTTTTTTGACATTGTATATGATGCTGGTGGCAAGCTAATTTTTTTTTTATAATTTTCCACCCTTGGTGCCAATTCAGGTTGTATGCCTAGTTTCTTTAAAACCAGTCTTGCTTTATTTCCATCCTTCATGTTTTTAGGTATATTAAGTAATGTACCAATTAAGCTCTCACATACATTTTTTCATAATGTGCATGGCATCTAAGCTATGACAAATGTGTAGGTCTTTCCAATAGGGTAATTTCCAAAATATTGATTTTTTATTCCAACAACCATGACCTACTGATTCAGTAACATTTTCCTTTTCACCCTTTTTATTAGTTGACCTCTTTAATTTCCCTCCATTAATGAGTATTCTTTTGTTTATCTTTCCATATCGTTTTAATGTCATACCATTCAATTGCCTAAATATCTCAACACCTCGCAAAGGTCTTAGTGTAGGATCATGATCTTCTTCACCATCGAATAGTTTCTTTTGGTATCTAAATTTGTGTCCAAATGGAAAAAATATTTTATAAGACATCTTTCTTCTGTGAACAAGATAAGTTGAAGAAGTTCCATCACTAAAAATAGGGCATCCCATATAACCTTTTATTGCATGTAATAAGTTCCCATAGGTAGGAAAATCATTAATTGTCTATAAAAGGACCCCCCTTAAGTAAATGTGTTCTTATGTATATGCATCGTAAACATTTACACTATCATTCCATAATATCTTTAAATCATCTATCAGAGGCTCCAAATACACATCAAAATCAACTCTGGGTTGTTTCAGTCTTGAGATAAATAATGTTAACATCATGAGTTTTATTTTCATATACACCAGGGAGGAAGGTTGTATGTTACCATAACTATTGGCCAATAGTTATATCTACTGTATGGATTAATTCCATCAGTAGCATTGGAAAGACAAATATTTCATGGATTAGATGCAAATTGAGGGGATAAATTATCTACTAATTTCCAATTTGGAGAATCACAAGGATGACATAACACCTCATCATCAAATCGATTATCTGAATGCCAAGTCAACATCTTTGATGTCTTGAAAGCGAGGAATTGGAGGAAAGTAGCAAAGAACCTTTGTAGGCACGCCTTTCTAAGGTGTTGTCTCATTTGTAGCATGCTTCCATCTTGATTCTTTACACATTGGAAAATCATCTAATGTCTTATATTCTTTTCTATAAAGAATGCAATCATTTGAAAAAACATGAATCTTATGATATTCCATGCCAAAACGAGTAAGATATTTCTTCACTTTATACATTGAAGATGACAATTTAATTCCCTCAAGAAACATATCTATGAGTACATTTAGTAATTATGTGAATCCCTTGTCAGAAAACCATTTTTTGCCTTCACAGTATAGAAATAAACCAATCTCAACATTCTAGTATATTTCTTGTACAGATGCAACGGTTTTTCGACATCTTCTAAAAGTTTTTTAAAGGTTTCAGGATCATCCTTATGTAGTTCATATTCAACACCATGAAACATATTTTTTGTCTATACATTATGATACGATGTATATAATACACTCACATTCTTATTTATTTCTTTCCCACGAGTATTATCAATATTTTCTCCATGATAATACCAACATTTATAACTCAAAAGAATACCACTACGAATGAAGTGATATTTAACCTCATCAACATCATGAAATCACTCATTTTTACATTTAATACATGAGCATCGAATCATACTAATTTCATTATTACTACTTCTACAAGCAAATTCCATAAATGAAAGTTATTTACTGATTGAGGACTCACCTTGTCCACACTTGAATTATACTTAAATCGATCATTTAATATTCAAATAGTTGTAATATACACTCGATCGATATATAGGAAGTGGCACAGTCCATCCATCATTTATGCTAGATGCCCTTGCAACAATAGTCATCAAGGTGCCAAGATTTCTATTGAAATTTATAGCATAATCATAACTATAATTTTTCCATGGCTTCTTCTTGAATGACTTAGTGCGCGATGATTGCCGATTAGACATAGATTTACCATGAGATACTTTCTTTGTGTCTCTTAAATATGTCGCACTTATTAATTCTAGTATAATAGACTAAAGAAAAAGTATTATATATGTTAGTAACAATAAAAGAATAATAATATAATAGTAGTACAAAAATTATTATTTTTAGTAAAAAATAGTACCATGTTAAAATTAATCACAATTTGACTCGACGGTTAAGCCACATATTGTCCAACCGCTTTTTGGACTATGGTAGTATTAGAAGGCACATGTAGTAGACAATCATGGAGCAATGATTGATCAATTAATATTCGCCAATAATTTATCAAATATTGATTATAAATCATTTGATTATCGTTCAATTGTTATACCATTCCAATAGAAACAAAGTTTGTTGCTGAAGGATGTTTCAACAAACATTTCATATTCTATACAAAATTTAAGCATAATATATAATAAATAAAATATATAATAAAAAATAATAATAGACTATCTGCATAAACTTTAAATCTTATCACAAATGATTCATCAAATAGAGGAGGACTCCCATGTGGGGTAGCTATGGGAAGTACATTCTCATCAAAACATTCATCGTGATATGATGGATGGTAAGAATGCATAGATTGCATTGGAGAAAATGAATCATTACCTAATTGCATCTGCATTCCTGGCATAATGGGAGGACCAATAGGATGACTATATCCCATACAAGATATAGGTTAGGTGCCTTGAGATTGCATGGATAGTGGTATGCCTGACATGAATGATGGTATACTTGGAATGGATGGTGGCATACCTGGAATGGATGATGGCATGCCTGGCATGGATGGTTGCATACATGGTCAATATGACATGCCCTGATTGTAGTTTGCTACCATACTTGACATGTGTTGTGATTGATATTCTTTTAAAGTGGAAATTTCACTTAACATTGAGGCCTTAAAAGAGTTGAGTTCTTCTTCAATTTACAGTACTTATCCTTACTGACCATTTGAGGCTTTTGTTTTGGAATGTTAAAAAACTCCATATAATCATCATATTGGCTTCCTCCCCTAACATAACTAGGATGCTCGCATCCGAATGCATAATATATAGCATCTTTCCTTAGCTATTCGATTATTTCACCCCTGGTTATTTGTTCTTGAACAACTCTCTACAAATAATAAAGCAAACAAACATATCATACATTATTACATCAATTAGCAAAAATCACAAGGAATTTGTATCAAGTTAAATTACTAACCAACTTATTTAATTGTTGTTCTCCTTATTTAGTCATTGGTCTCCACTTCTTCATTTTAAGTGTCTTTATTTCTATATACAATTTAGAATGGGTAATCGGTCTACCTAATTCAGTTTTCCTACATAAATTAAATAAATTTATTAACCAGGACATCAACTTAAATTTGAGAAAAATAAATATAAAAATATTTATAAATTAACAACTTAATAATACCATTTTATGTCTAACTTTAGGATTTAAAGACCTTCTAATACGGTTAGGAAGAACATTATGCATTTGTATATTCTGATGTTCTTTGAAATTCATTTGTATGCCTATAATCTACGAAGTCTTTCCAAACTTGGGGTTCAATCTAGGGGTGTTCTTCACGGATTTTGTATAATTATACTTCATCAAGTGGTTCCAAATATGGAGACACATAATTTCTGGCCAATATAGAAGTTTTGTATTCCTTCCATACCTTATTTGCAATCTTATAACACTTGCTCATCCAAGTGTGAGGGGCTTTATGTGTTTGTTTCTACTTACAACTTGCATTTATAATATTAATTTTATTACTTCTTTTCGATTATATATTCATTTATTATTTGGATTTTTTTATCCATAAGTATATGGATCAAAATGAGATTGTTGACGGTCGTGACAAAGATTAAAGAGTTGGGGACCAACATAACTCCTCTTATTAGGAGAGTTCTATGAATGATGATAGTTCTTTAGATAAGAAAAGACCATCCAAAATAAGGAAAAAAGAAAAAAAGTTAAAAAGAAAAGAAGTATAACAAAGATGAAGAAAATTGCTAAATCAAAGTGCATAGAAAAAAATATAATTGAATTTGATAATGAATGCAACCCAATTGAAAAGAGGGGTCAAAATGATTAGTTGGATATGTGTATTAGGAAAAAAAATGATTAGTATTATTTATAATGATTGGTGGAAAGAAGTTTATGAAGTAGAAAAAGATATGATATGGGCAACATTGAATGTAAGAACACATATTGTACTTGTACTTTTTATCCTTCATTATTTAGTTATAATACTAATTTTATGTGAATTTATAAAGAAAATACAATCTTCCAAAGACATATAAATGGAATTCCACTAAGATGGCCACCTTGGGATGGAGGAGATTCAAAAATAATTTGAGAAAAAATACATTAACGTATATTTGAACCCATTGGATGAGAAGAAGCTATACAAAGCACCTAAAAAGTATGAATGGGTACAAAAAGATTGGCATGCGTTTATGCATTACACACGATCTGAGAAAGTCAAGGTATTATTAAATACAAAAGTATAAATATTGTCATTTAATATTTTTTGTTATATGCCCTAAGTTTTTTTATATGTGTGTTTTTATTAGAAATCAAGTTGTGAACATGCTAAGTTGAGAAATCATAATGAGAATAATCATTGTGTAGGAAAAATGGGGTTTTTCAACCTAACAATTCAATTGGTGTGTTATTAAAATTAAGTTTGTTAAATAATTAGTCATTTTTTTAGGTATACAATGTTTTTGTAACTCATTCTCCATATCTATAGGAGTCAAAAAGTGATGGCATACGAATTCGATGATCTCATGTATTTGTCGCAGCTAACACTCCTAAAGAAGGAGAGTTCAGAAGTAGAAAAGTTCAAAATAATGTTGAAAAAGTGATAATAAAGTGGTTTTTTTGCCAGAAGTGATATATAGTAACTTATGGGAAATTAATTTTCAAACAAGTTTTCTCCTTCTTGTATGTAATTTAACTTATTGCTTATTATTTTATGTGTGAATTTCTTTAGAGTAAAATGAAAGATAAGATTGACAATGGTGAGAATGAAGAAGAGATGGGTATGGATGCAATGGTAATGGCAATGGGTAAGGACCATTCGGGTCATCTTAGAGGATGCTCCCAGCTTAAAACATCTACTAAATATTTTGGCATGCCTAAAAAATGCACTAATTATCCTTCTAATGAAATGATAAAAGTCTTAAATGAGATGATGTTAATGAAGGAAAAGTTTGCAAGCTTTGATATAATGAAGGCAAAGATGGATGCACTAAGAGCTGAGTTACTAGGATCTAGGAGTGTAGGAAATTAAAGCCATTATCTAGAACAAATTCAAAAAATTGATACTTCGAATGAAACTCCAAGTACAAAACCAATAACACCTACATCTACACCACACATTCAAAAAAATTCCACTCCTCTTGATGTGCCTTCATTTCATATGGGATTAGTTTTAAGTAATATTCAATATTTAGAGTCATTTTCATATTTTCATTTTGATTTCTGTGGTGTTGGAGTGATAGTATATATGTTTGTTATACTACTATATAGGAAAGAAATTATTTGCTTGCATATGAGACACCATCTTGTAGTGTGACACGTGGGAGGGTAGGTGATTCCTCTGGTTGTGTTTTTCATGGATAACCGTTGAACGGGAGTTGGAAGGTTTCCATTGTGGATGATGTTGAAAAGAATTTTCCCTTACCTATACCAAAAAGGGAACATAATATAGTTATAGAAGTAGTCAATTCATTTGTTGCTTGGCCCTCACATCTCATCATATTATAAAAGGATTTAGTAAGGATATGTCCCTTATCTGTTATATATTGTTTTCATTACTAATTAATTTAAAAATATATTACAATTTTATTAGATTCCTTCATATTGTGAATAAATAGGTTTTGAGGAAGAAGAAATCAAATTTACTTATTACCAGTGGCAACAAAAAGGGAAGCTCAAAGGAGAAACCGACAGACAAAATGGCTTCTAAGAAGCTTGCTTTGGTACCAATAAGAAAACCAATCTCATATACATATGACCAAACTAGTGATTTTCCTATGTAGATTATATTTCTTATAGTTGCATGCTCATCTGCCTCTCCGGTTAATGATCTTGCTATTAAAGTTCCAATGGAAGTTCATATCTTAGACAATGAACTACCTACTTTTTTATCAGTTGAGTGTGTAAAACAATTTTATACTAAGGTGAGAATTGGCTATTCAGTTGTCAAATTATGGATATGATTATTTTATTTGATTTTAATTTATTTTTAATTTTATGAGTTATAAGTTACTCACATGTTTTTTTATGATTGTTATTTTGTCATTAAATTATGAACTTTTTTCAGAGGCGATGCTATAACAAGTTGATAAAGAATAATTTGAAGAATGTGATTAGATTCATTGACCTAAGTTGGTTATATGTCATTAAGAAGAAGAAGAAGACATGTACTCAAATTGCAATACAAGTGTTTGAAAGGATGGAAAATACTCAAGAGGGAGATAAGTGGATTATTCCATATAATGAAGGGTAAGTGGATTATTGTAACCTTTATGAAAAATTATGTTATGTGATCAAAGACATTTACCAATATATATCTTATTATAAATTGATGTAGGTACCATTAGATTTTAATTGTGTATGAGCCATTCAAAAATACCATTTATTATTTGGATTCAATGTGGGGTAAAGTGTTCTCTAATATTGAAAACATTATGAACGAGTAAATTATATATTTTTATTAACTCAATGTTTTTGAAAGCATTAAGTTATAATTTGTCTTCACAAATAACTCTTATTTTTTTCCTTCTTCAATATATAGGGTTCATATTATGTTGAGTGGTCATCAAAATCAAAAGGCTTAAGGTTTGCCAATATGGTATAGAATGAGAGTAAGTTATAAATACATGATTCATTAAACTCCATAATTTCAACCTTTTTAGATTTTTTATATATATGTATACATTATTTATTGATAATCTCTATGTAATATCTATTTAATTAGATTATATTAAGCTTACAATTGAATTTGTTTTCTTTCTAATATACAGTGTCCTAAGAAAAATGATTTGATAACTTGTGGGTATTATGTCCTTATGTTTATGAGGATAATTATTGTCAATCCACTTGCTTCGATAATTAACTTGGTAATAATTTAAATTATTTTTTGTATTTTCTTTTCTTGTTTTAATTTTGATTTTAATTTTTTATTTATCAAAATAGGTGGCTAGCTAACAATAATTTAAAATGTGTATACATTATAGCTCAATCATGAAAGAATTTACACCGATAGTGAAGTTGATGAAATGCGGAATGAGTGGGTGAAATTCACAAATCGATTCTTATAGCTATAGATAGCTAGTTAGACCATCTATGCAGAATGAGGCCTCAGTTGTATGCATTGCCCATAAAATGTTCACATCCGTTAAAACTAACCAACTTTCAATTAACTGTGGTGTCTTATATAAAAAAAGGACACTTTAGTAATCACAAGTAGGTTGTATATCATATTTTAAGTTACTTTCTTGATTTATTGAATCGTTAGTGTCTATTCTTTATAGATATTTGTAATCTTTTGCTGGATTGTTCTTCAATCCATATGCTTAATCTTTATTTGAATTTTTTTCTTGAAATATTTTGGAATAAAATTTATACGTTTGTGTAATTTGTAAGTTGTGTAAGGATACCTACTTGGGACCATGTTCATACATAGATTAGTACACATGCCAACACAGTTACAGATTTGAGATGGTATCAAACCTTGATGAAGGTTTGAGATAGTATCATACATAGATAGTGATCAATGATTCTATGAAATTATGTAGATTTTAAAGAAAATATGTGATCATTCACTTTTCTTGAAAAATATATAAACAAAGGATGTCCATGTAGTGGAGAAATTAGCAATGCACATAGCAGATGCTTCCAAGGAAGAAGATTTTGAAGAAAAGCCTGACAATGTCTTATGTAAAATATCTTTTATATTGATTTAGATTGTAGATAATTTAATTAGTATTATATTGGTAAATATTTTACATGTATTTCACTTTTTGGAACTTTTTAATTAGCAAGTTATAGTAAGGTTTTATTATGTTTAGTTGCATATATAAACTCTCAAATGTAATTGTATTCTTAATTTTAATATAAAGACTTTTAATTTTCTCAATTGATAAAGTTATTGTAATTTATATTGAAAAATGATGTTAGTTGAGATGTACGGTCACAGTTTAAGTGTAGCTGAGACAATAAACATATCATTTAATCTCTGTCTTTTATAATACATTGACCAAATATATGTCTATGACCTCGGTCTTTTAAAGACCATGACCAAATGGTACATCTATGACCATGGTTTTTTATAAGATCGAGACCAAATGTATGTCTATAACCTCGATTTTTTAAAGACTGTGACTAAATAATATGTCTATGACTTCGATCTTTCATAAAACTGTGACAAATGATGTGTCTATAGTCACCGATCTTATAAAATATCGTGATCAATTGGTATGTCTATGGTCTGGATCTTATAAAAACTCATGACTAAATGATATGTATATGACTTTGGTTAAAAATTAAGACCATAGGTACGAGTCTATGGTCTCACCTACTTAGGTCTCGATTTTTATAACCATGATCATAGATTTACGGTCATGAATAAAAACCGATCTCATAAATCAATTTTGTAATAGTAAAAAATGGTTTTTTATATAATTATTTTCTTTCTAATTAATAAATGTTTAAGGTTGAGTTAAACATACAAATGATTGATATGTAAGAATAAGAGTTACTTGACTTTAAAAAAATAGATATGACATTTTTTTGATCGAAATGATAGAAAGGTGAAATAATTTTGAAAAAATCGTCCGGACTCATTTATTATATTGTTTGAAAAGAGAAGGGGTTTGGGAGGTTGTCTCGACTTTTGTGGTAGCAGAAACATTTACTATGAATGTAACCTTCACAAATTCCACAAAGTACCTTCTCGTGTCTTTCATTTTTAATCACATGTATGTGAACACTCACATGCACCATGCCATATCGTGCTCTGAACTCTACATGATCCTGGACTCTTCTTTATTTTGACACAAGGGGTTTTGTTATTACTTCCTGAAAAAGTGAAAATGAAACATATTAATTAAAATAATTAAAAAAATAAATTAGTGTATATTTGCCCTAAATACCTTAAATTAATTCAAGTAATACATGTACCTAAAAACAAGAGATATAAATCACTATAAATAACTTTTTTTTATCTCCAAATTTTTGTTATAAAAAAATCTCTTCATGCTAGCTTATGACAGTAATACTTTTAAAAAAAAATTAATCAAAAGGGCAAAATTATCAAAGTCTAAAATAACTTCATCTAATGATGAAACATTGACTATCTAATTAGGAATATGGGTGTTTAAAATTCAACCAACTCATATAATTTAAAGTGGCTTAATCCATGTTACTTGATTTTCTCATTTTCTCAATTTTTATTGTGAATTGTTTTTTATAAAATTATATCAAATCTATACTTATATTATATTAAATATATTTTTTTTATTTTTTATTCTTAATATAATCATTTTATTAAATAAAAAAATACAAAATATAATAAATTTTTTTATAGTTTTATAAGTTTGGCTAGCCATCATTTTCTCATTAATCTTTAAATCTATCTAATATCTATTTGTAATTTTATATAAACACATGTAAATCATATTTTTATTTATTTAATCATATATCTATTATTTTTATTAAGCATTTATTTATGCATTTCATGTATGCTTAAATTGATATAAAATTTAATAGTAAAAATTTGTATTAATTTTTCTACTTTTTAAAATATAATTTAGACTTACAGAATATCATCTTTGATTATTTATTGTTTGTAAAAAATCTATTTAGGTCCTAATTTTTACTAATTATTAAAACATAAAATTTAATATAATAATTATTTAGTTATTAAAAATAAATATTTAAAAAAATAACGAATATAAAAAAAACCTAGAATCAATCCGTCCAATTCAATTAAAAAAATTAATTTAAATTAATTTTATGGATTTTAATGAATTAAATTTATTATTTTTTAAAAGTTATTACTGTCAATCAAGGGCATGAGTCAAGTCAGCATAATCTGTTGCAACAGACTTTGGTAACACACTAGAGAATTTAATATGTTATGCTGCCATACATGAATGAAAAAAAAAAAAGAATTCCTTTAGATTTCTATATTCCTTCCCTTTTTTTTCAGTCTCTCTATTCACCTTCTCAAATTTCATCTTTGTTTAAACATCATACTATTTAGTACGTATTTATACTTTGACAAAAAAAATAGATTTTTTTAAAATGCTTTTTATCCTAACTACACTATTTAAATATCAAAATCTCATAATCCTCATTCTTATTTATCATAATCTCATTCATATAGATGAGTTTTCATCGTGATTTATGGTATACCACAATACTCCTCATTTATAAAAAAATTGCTTATATTTTACTTAAATTATGGACATGTGTTGAGAGAGAGAGAGAGAGAGAGAGAGAGAGAGAGAGAGAGAGAGAGAGAGAGAGAGAGAGAGAGAGAGAGAGAGAGAGAGAGAGAGAGAGAGAGAGAGAGAGAGAGAGAGAGAGAGAGAGAGAGAGAGAGAGAGAGAGAGAGAGAGAGAGAGAGAGAGAGAGAGAGAGAGAGAGAGAGAGAGAGAGAGAGAGAGAGAGAGAGAGAGAGAGAGAGAGTGGTTGAAGGATGTAGAAAAATAAAAGGAATGGTTGAAGGATATAAAAAAGAGAAGTGTGTAGAATGTGATAATATTTATGTGGCTATAATTATTTCTTAGTTTTATATTTGTGTAGTGTAAATTACATGGTGATGATTATAAATAACCTACCCTGCATTTGGTTTAATCATTCCATCAAAAACAAATAAGTCTTTGTATTCTTAGTTTAAGTGTGAGTTGATAGCTTTATTTTTGAGTATTTTTATTTCTCTTCAATTTGTGAGTTGTCTTTAAAAGGTGTCATAATGTCTTTTATTATGAATATAATATAAGTAGTTTTTCTTACTTGTTTGGATCCAATATTAGTAAATTTAGAATTGTGTATTCTAAATTTTACTTAATAATTGGTATTAGAGCGGGACGATCAAGGATCGTTCTTAGTGAAGCTATCTTGAGTTGTGAGGAGTTTGGTACTCTAAAAGTTTATTAGTTAAGCTTGGCATTATAGTCAAAGTCTTGCCGATACGATAGGTGACCTTCAAGTAGTTGGAGGAATCAAGAAGCTCAACAACAAAAACTATAACACATGGGCAAAATGTAAGGAGTCTTACCTACAAGGTCAAGACTTGTGAGAAGTTGTTGGTGGTGACGAAGTTACACAACCAGTAGCAGAAGATTGATAACTGTATTTTATATAGTTATTTTCACCTATTTTATTAATTATAATTGCTATGTTCTTCATGTTTTTAGTTAATTTTCGATTAATAAATTAGTATTTACTGTTTTTTATATATTTTAAGAAAAATAAATAAATTGTATCGAAAACGTTCTTAATTTCAAATTTTTGTCCACAAATGTAATTTCAAATATTAGGGTTCTTAATTACAATTTATAAAAGTTGAAAATATAAATTAAATTTAAATTTGGGCTTAATCGTAATTATTAAAAGTTGAAAAATTTAATTTAATATTAGAAAAGGGGTAAACTGTAATTAAAGAAAGTTTAAAATGTAATTTGAATGAAATTTGTGGGTCAAAATATAATTAAATAAAGTTTAATATTCGTGCGGTGAGAGAAGAATACACGCGTCATCATCCACGCGTGCAACGTGGGTCGTCCGATCAAATCATAAACGGCTAGGATTGGCGCGTGTAGATCAAACCCGACCAAAGCGAATGGATGCGGGAAGATTCCTTCACGCGGCTCGGCGCACCGAGTGGGGCTCCACTGCGCGCGTTGTGCCGGCGTGCGCAGTGGGACCCACCCGTCGACGCCGCGTACGCCGTCCCCCACGTTCGCGCGCCTCTCGATCCCCGTGCGCCGATCTCTCGCGTGCAACCCGATATTCCTCCAATCAAGATATGACACGTGTCCCACTCAGCTTTTCAGCTAATCATGTTGTCAGACGTGGCATGTTGCAATGCGTGCGACCGCACTGGATCAAGCCCGTGTCTGCAACAGCCTGTTGGCTCCCGTGCGACCATTCATCGTGCGCCCGTTTCCCCTCAACCAATGAGACGCTGCCACGTTTCCCACTAATTGTGTCCGCGAATCAGAACGCGACACGTGGCGGCGTGGAAGAAAATTAAAACAACGCGGCAGCGGCGTTCCACCCACTCCCTCGATCCCATTTTCGATACACTTTTTGTCCCCCCACCCGTTTAATTTATTATTTTCGCCACACCATTTTGTCCCCCCGCGTAGATTTTAATTTAATATTTTATTAATGTATTTTTTTTGCTATAAATAGGAGATAGTTTTTAGTTTTAAAAAAGTTTGGTTGGAGTAGTTTTTGGAGTAGAGATTTAGTTTTAATTTTCGAAAGTTTTTATAGTGTTTTAGTTTTTTCGCTTTGTAATTTTTATTGTGTTTGTGTGTTGGACGGAAAAACACGCGTAAGCCATTTTTGGCTTTTGTTGTGTTTGCGTGTGCCAAATATTTGTTTTAATTGATGTTTTAATTTTATTTCTCGCTTCATCTAATTTTTTCCGTAGTTGTTATAATTTTTTATTTTAATTTTATGAAGTAATTTAATTTTTTCTAGGGTTGCACTTAATCTAAATTTATGAATCTTTAATTTTAATTATTTTTGTTAGATTTATAAGACGTTCGATTTGTTCGTTTTATTTTGTTCTTAATGCTTTTTGATTATTTACGAATCTTATCAAAACGATCCGTGTCACATGAATAAACTTGAGAAAGGCATTTGTGTGTGTATTCGCTTCGTAAATAGAATGACATGTATGATGAAGGATAGAGATATACCCTAATTGTATGTGTGGCCATTTGAAAATTTAGAACGTAATGAATCTCGGTAAATTTAATTTTCATAGAGATATAGTAAATTAATTTAACGAGGTGTGTTTATACGGAGCTCGAAAGAGATGTATGAATAATAAAAAAAGAAGTTTTCGGTTGACAAATTAAATGTACCAAAAAATATAAATCCAAAGAAAATAATATGATTTGAGTGGATTAGTTTGGTGAAAAATTGCAATCCTAGATTTCTTTTATTTTCTTATTTTACTTTTTTATTAACCAACGATTGTTTTGGATAAAATCAGAGAGAGACAATTTTAGTACTCGACAAACTATGGTAACAAATCCTCGTGGGATCGATCTTTACTTACAAATCTTTATTACTTGTGACCGTGTATGCTTGCACGAGTTCGTGTGTTGAAAAACACGCAACAAAGATGCAAATAGAATCTTGCGGAAGTGGAAAATTAAAGTAGGCAAATCGATGTTTGTTTTAAAGACCATAGTTGAAGAGGAAATGTTGGAGCACATTCGGGATGCCAAAGCACCAAAGAAAGCATGTGACACTCTTGTTACACTCTTTTCAAAGAAGAAGAATACAAGACTACAACTTCTCGAGAATGAGTTGCTATAGATGGTGTTACATGAAATGACGATTTCCCAGTACTTTCACAAGGTAAAATCGTTATGTCGTGAAATTTTAGATTTAGATCCGAAAACTCCTATTGGGGAAACCAGGATAAAGAGAACAATTACCTATGGTTTGAAACCTAAATATTGAGGGTTTTTTACCACAATACAAGGATGGCTGACACAACTATCTCTTGTTGAGTTTGAGAATTTGCTAGCTTGTCAAGAAGCTATGGCTAAACAAATGGGAAAAGTCTTGCTATAGGGTGAGGAAGAAGTGTTATACACCAGCAAAAGAAAATGCACTTTCAAGCGGTACAATGGATGTTGATCTAAAAGGAATGATGACAAAATTCCTCAAGGAAATTGAGGCTTTTGTCTAGAGGGAGCTTGGAAGAATCGTAGTAATAATATAAAATTTGATGGTGAATGTTAGAACTGCGGGAAGATAGGTCATATGGAAAAAGATTGTTGGAGTAAGAAAAAGCCTGTTGAAAGTAATACAACTACTTCCATTTTTAAAGAGCATAGCGAAGATGGTTGGGATGCCAAATCATTATTCGCTAGAGAAAGAAGAATTAGCTTTCACGATTATAACTGTGAAAAATGTTGGCAACCCTACTCTTGAGAAAAGTGTAGGTCATGATGTGCATGTTGAATGGGATAAAAAGACAACTCCTAGTGGTTCAACCAAAAATCAGTGGGAAGAGACAAATACCTCTACTTGGGGAAGAAAGGCCAAAAATGCTCTAGGATCTGGCAATCCTATTCTACTTTCACCATAGTAACTTCTACCAAAGCCAGGAGATATTAAGCCAGCAAAGACAATTATGGAAAACCCTCACACCTGAAATCCTCCTTTTGGCAATCACTCAGTCTTCACAAATTTATTAAGAAATAGTGAGGAGGTTCATGATATCTAGAAGAAAACAGATGTATTCAAGCCATCCTTGCTGGATATGGAAACTAGTAGTCATGATTGATGGCTTGATGAGGAAATAAACACCAATTCCTCTTTGTGCAAAGATCGCTAGAGAGATGGAGATAAAGATCTTAGTGACAACCGCAAGATGGACCATTGGAAAGAAAATTCAAACACAAAGCACTTTGAAGAAGGGCATCGTGTTCCATTTGATGGGTGGATAGACCTAGGTTACATGAATTCCAACTACGAACAAGGTACCTCTTCTACAAAGTCTAATGGTGCCAGAAAATCAGATAGATCGATAGGGAGATCAGGTTAAGATAGCACAAGATCTAATGTTGTAATGGATGATGTTACTAATTATGAGATTCTATGGGAGGAAGACAATGAGATCCAATCGTATCCTTTGTCGGAGAGTAGATCTCCAAAGTCACCTCTAAGGTTGAATGGTTTGATAATGGTGACAATGGCATAGTGGCACCTTCAAAACAATAAATGAGTCAAAACAACCTAACCCTAGCCTTGCCAATCCCGCAACAACAATAAAAAAGGAATGGTAGTGGAAGAGGTGGAAGAGAGGATTGTTGGAGTAAAGGTGCTACAACGGTGTTGATCGATGCTTGGGGTGAAAGGTATTTGGAACTAAGTAGAGGGAATCTCAAGCAAAATCATTGGAAATAGGTTAATGATATTGTGAATAGTAGAGATGACTATTCAAAGAATCCTAAGATTAATATTTAATGTAAGAATCAAATTGATACTGTGAAGAAGAAGTATAAGAGTGAGAAGGCTAAAATTGTTGTAGGTGGAGGACCTAGCAAGTGGCGTTTCTTTGAACTACTTGATGAGTTAATTTTTCATTTGGATCCAAACATTAGTGATGACATGCTAAAATAAGTATTTAGCCAATTTGGTCAGTTAATTCATAATAAAATACCAGTTGGGAAAGCACGTGGTTTTGTATAATTTGTTGATAGAAACAATGCTGATGATGCAATTGAGAGTCTGAATGGAACGTTAATTGGTAAGAAAATTGTTCATATTTCATGGGGTCGCACCTCAGGAAACAAGCAATGGAGAGTGGGTTTAAAATAACTATGAAATCATAAGGGATACCTAACAGTTGGAGGGAATTAGATGCAAAGTGATACATGAATGTGAAGAACATTTTTTCTTCATAAAGAGTTGGTGTTGAGGGGGAGTGTTGAAAATCAACAACAACTCAATAAATAGAGTGATGGAAGAATATAGAAAAAGAAGTGTGTAGAATGTGATAATATTTATGTGGCTAGAATTATTTCTTAGTTTTATATTTGTGCGATGTAGATTGCATGTGAGGATTATAAATAACCTACCTTGCATTTGGTTTAATCAACCCATCAAAAACAAATAAGTCTTTGTATTCTTAGTTTGAGTGTGAGTTAAGAGCTTTTTCTTTGAGTATTTGTATTTCTCTTCAATTTGTGAGTTTCCTTTGAAAGGTGTTATAGTGTCCTTTATTATGGGTATAATATAAGTAGTTTGTTTTGTTAAGTATCCTTGTCCCCACATCAGTTAGGAGCAAGACAACAATACTATTTATAAGCATGAGCAACCCTTAACTCAATGAGATCTTATTGGGTTAAGTTAGGCCTGGATTTCTAACATGGTATCAAAGCCAGGTTTTTGGTCTCTATGTGCTTGGACCCTAGGCTCTACCACAGTCTAATCGTGGTATTTATGTCCACCTTTATCTGCCGTGTGAAAGGGGGATGTTAATTATCCTTGTACCACATCAGCTAGGAGCAAAACAACAATCCTGAGCAATCCTTAAGTCAATAAGATCTTATTAGGTTAAGTTAAGCCTGGATTTCTAACATGTTTACTTCTTTGGATCCAATATTAATAATTTTAAAGTTGTGTATTCTAAACTTTACTCAATAAAAGAGAGAACAAGTTGTTTGGAGGATTTGCACGTAACAAATAGAAGATCATCACTTCGCTTCACTTCATCTATATCTTATCAATCTTATAAAATCCTACTTATCTTGATTGTCACCGATAAAACAAATTAAAGCAAAATGGCTGGATCACCTATGTTTCTTTTGATGCCCATGCCACATAACGATATATCAGAAGAAAGGGAAAAAAAGGAAAAAAAGTAAAAGGAAATTAGAAGGTTTCTCATATTGTAATATATTAATATACATGAATTAATCTACAAAAGTTTGATAAGAATTAGTATAATTGAATGCCAATTAACTTTTACAATCTCATTTGAAAAAATCAATTTATTTTTTTGTATAATGACTATATGCAACAACATATGGGATTTAGACTCACCAAGACTTGTAATGAGTATAAAAATCATGGGAACACTAAAAAAATTGGAGTAAATGGATTTAGAAGTCCCACACATTTTGATATCGCCTTTACCAAAATATGACCGAAAACATCTTATTATTTATGGACTTACGAGGAGACAAAAGGTAATAGGATAACATCTTATTATTTATCGATTCATGAGTACATAAAAGGTAATAGTTATATATATATATATATATATATATATGAGTAGAAAGTTGATTATAAATACCTAGATAAAATATTTTTGTAAAATTAAAAAAAATAACACTTTTAAAACTTTTAACAATAAAAATAACAAACTAGTAATATTTAACGTGATTTAATAAGACGATATTTAACATTAAATCGGTCATTTATATATATATATATATATATATATATATATATATATATATATATATATATATATATGTGTGTGTAGAAAGTTGATTATAAATATGTAGATCAAAGATTTTTGTGAAATTAAAAAAAACACCATTAAAACTTATAACAATAAAATTAACACACTAATAATATTTAACGTGATTTAATAAGATGACATTTAACATTAAATTGGTCATTTATATATATGTGTGTGTGTGTCGAAAGTTGATTATAAATATGTAGATCAAAGATTTTTGTGAAATTAAAAAAATAACACCCTTAAAACTTATAACAATAAAAATAACACACTAGTAATATTTAACGTAATTTAATAAGATGACATTTAACATTAAATAAGTGTAAATGATCATAATTTAATTTACAACTTATATGCTTATTATACAGTATTAGAAACCATAATTTTATAATTTTTACATAGTTATATGTTTGATATTGAAGTTAGATCCTATCGTATAGAAAAAAAATTGTACAATAAAATAGATTTTTGATCCATAAAAAGTAGATTTTTGATCCATAAAAAGGTACCTATGATGATTATTTTAGCAAAAAGGTCATGAATAAATATTATTAATACGTTATGATATATATAATAGTTTGGTTACAATAGAGAATATATAAAATATCCATTAATTAACTAATACATCATTAACAAAAAACTATCTGCTACACAATAGATAATATCTAGTACACTAGTTCTATGATATCACATAGTCGAACAACCCCTTCAAACTTATAGAAGTGGTAGAACCATGAGTTTGATCTTGAAAGGAAGAAATTTAGACTTACAGAGAGATGTGAAAATGTTAGCTACATGTTCCTCTGAAGGTGGAATTTGACAACCAATTTTCCTTCCATAATCAATTCTGGAGTCAAATGAGAATTTATTTCAACGTGTTTTATTCTAGTGTGTGCGCCTTTACAATATTGATCATGTTACTAAATTTTGCTTAGATGAAGTCCAAGACACAATCTTATCACCAAAATACACACAATACCCACCTGTGTTCTTCCTATCATTTGAGTAGCTTGCCCAATTTGAGTTAGAAAAACCAATCAAGCCTAGTGCATCTAACTTTTGAAGTAGAATACCATGAGGCATTGTACCCTTCAAGTACCTTAACACTTTTTTGGTTGCAAGCTAATGAGTTTTAGTGGAAGAGTGAACAAGTTGACCCAACCTACTGACATAGCAAGTAGTTTCTAGTCTAATAAAAAATAGTATTATAAGCCATTAATGATGTATCTATAGAAAGTACCATTCTCTAAGGAACTTCCTATTTATTTAGATAATACTAATGCAAAACTCATAGGAGTTTTCAAGGCTTTGGATTGGTCTAAACCAGCTTTGTTTAAAAAAGTCTTGTTGTAGTTTTTTTGAGAGAGATGAATGGATGAAGTGTTTATGTTCACCTCAATTCCTAAGAAAAAATGCATAGGTCCGAACTATTTTAAAGAAAATTTAGAGTTCAATTTTCCAACTAACTCTTGTATATAACCATCGCTACTTTTTGTCACTATAATATCATCCACATAAACTAGTATTATAATGAATTGCTCTTGATTAAGCTATATGAACATAAGGCATCTACCTTTGTGTTAATAAACCTAAAATCTATCAAACAACAACGCAATGTATGATACCATATTTTAGGAGCTTATTTAAGACCATATATTGCATTTTGAGTTTGCACACCTAATTAGGATGACTCTTCTCTACAAAATCCAAATGTTGTTTCATCTAAACCACTTCCTTCAAGTTACCATTCAAGAAAGCATTGTTAACATCAAATTGTTGTAACGTGTCGTTCATAAATAAGACATGAGCACTATTCTAATATCCTCAGGCTTAACAATAGGAAAATATGTTTCTATGTAATCAAGCACTATTCTAATATCCTGAGGCTTAACAATAGGAAAATATGTTTCTATGTAATCAATAGCCTCAACTTGATCATACTACTTTTCCACTAATCTTGCTTTGTACATATCCAGTAGATCATTTTACTTCAACTTTGTTCTATAAAACAATTTGCTTCCAATATGATCATTTGTATCAAGACATGCAACCGGCTTCCATGTTCCATTAGCCATTAGAGCATCAAACACCTTTTGTATGGCCTCCTCCTATTCAACATATCCTTTAACCTTAGTGTAACAAGAGGGTTTGTAGAAGACTATAGTATAAACCACTTTTGGCTTCAATGAGCTAATTTTAGCCGTTATGGTCATGGAATGAGTATTTGTAGGAAGTGGATTAGGATTATTAGGAAAGGATACCTTAATATACAACTCACCAAGTCAAACTCCGGGAGAATAAGTATTGGCAAGAACATCATAAACAATAGTAAAAGAAGGAGACAAAAGCTCAAGGTTAGACTCAACTGATAGTGCTCAACTATTAAAGGTTGAAACCCATTAAAAAAAGTAGGTTGTGCTTGTATAAAAGTAGGTATCATTTAGGGACTAAAGAGTAAAAGAAAATATGGTGAAAAGAGAGTAAAATTAGTATCACTGATAGTGTCAGAGGAAATTAAGAAAGTAGACAGAGTTTGAAAAACATCCTCAACAAAAGTCACATGTATTCTTATGTATATGAGACCAGTGGATGAGTTAAGACAAAGATAGTCTTGTTGTTGAGAGGCATATCCCAAGATAATGCTAGGTTCGGATTTAGGTTTTAGTTTATACTTAGCTTAGGGTTTGAAATAAGGGATGCAAAGGCATCCAAAATTCTTGAGGAAAAAAAATCAAGTTATTTATTATGGAATTTGAAAACGAAGAGCCTTAGAAGGAATTCTCTTCATAGTGAAAGTAGCAACTCTACGTGCATATACTCGATGCTTAGAAGTCAATCTAGTCTGAACGAATAAGGCCAAAACATATTTAAATACTCACATATTCCTCACCTCTATTATCCCATTATGTTATGAGGTATGGAGACACATGTTTTTGTGCAATATACCATGAGTAGACAACACAATTGTCAAGAAATGAAGCTCACCCACCATCTGATTGAATTGACTTCATACTAGCTTAAAATTCCTTTCTATCATCTTGAAAAAATTTTGAAATAACATTTGTGCCACATTTTTAGGTTTTAGGAATAAATCCATATAAATCTAAAGCAATCACCCACTACTAATATGAAGTAATGTGCCCCAATATTAGCAATAATAGGAAAGGACTACAAGCCAATATACATTAGTTCATATAACACAATAAAGGATATTTTATGAGATTTTATCATTGTACAAGCAAACAATCATTACTAATTACACTACTAAAAAATAGACATATGGTCTCAGACCTATGGCCTCGGTTTTTATAAAAATTGAGGTCATAGGATTTTGGTCACGGTTTAATAAAAACCGAAGCTATAGGATATGTTTATGGCCTCGGTTTTTATTAATAACCGTGGCCATAAGTTATATTAATTTTTTTCATGTTTTTCTTTTTTTTTCTTTCCTTCTTTCCCTCTCTCTTTTTCTTTTTCTTTTTTTTCCTTCTGATCCCACGCGTACCCCTCTATCTTTCTTTTTTTCTTTTTTTCTTTCTTCCTTCTTTTCCCAGATCTGAAATTTTATTTTTCCAAATCTGATTCTTCCTTTTCCCCTCTCGTGATTCTTCCTCCTCTTCCCGTCTCTTCTTCCTCTTCCTCCTCTTCCCAGCTCACTGGTTTGGTGGTCGTTGCTCGATAGACGCTGGTTTCTGGTTGCTAGTCGTGGGACGCTAGTTCTTTAGTCTTTAGTCTTGTGTGGTATCTTGGTATGTTCTTATTTGCTGGTCTTTGGTACGCTACATTGTGCTACCCTGGTGCTGGTGTGCTACGCTGGTGCTGGTGCGCTATGTTGGTATTGGTGCACTGTGCTAGCGTTGGTGTCTTTATCTTGTATTTGGTCTTATTTATCTTTGTCTGAGTCTTTGGTGTCTTCTTGTCAGTCTTTGGTGCTTATTGCTTCTTGTGCATCTCTACTAATTGTACTCATGTCTTTTATTTTATAACAAAAGGGTTGTGTTTTTATTCTTGCTAGGTTTTAGTTTCTGTTATAAATTCTGCTATTTTAGTCTTCATTTGTGGTTTTCATTATAACCGCATTTGTGGATGCCAAAATTAGAGCAACCATTGGAAAATTTGAACCATTCAGAGACTCGTTGCTTTTAAGGAAATGGGTCCTCCAGCATATAGATATCAAGCGGCGACTTTTACTTAATATGATCTACAATTTAAAATATTAAAGATTAAGGTCTGTTAGTGTAAGCAAATAGTAGCCAAGATGATCAACAAACCACTTGTTTTGACTTATTTCTACCTATTGATCTACATTATACTTTCATCCAGAATAATATTGTACAATAAGGTATGTTCTTTGGGGTTGTGAAATGCTTATACATTGTTATTCAATTTCTGAATGATCTGCGTATGGATAACTTTATTAGTGATCAATTGTTCAATATTGGACTATGTATTAATATATTTAAACATTAGTCTTCCAGTTTGTCTATTGAGTAAGAGTGAAGTATATCTACCTAAATTTTCCTTGCAGTGGGTTCTCTCTCCCAAATACTTCAACTTTCCTTTACCCATTACGCTTACTATGATTCATATGGGATTTTCTAGAGCCGTGGCATTTTTTCTTGTTCATGTTTTCAAGGTATGTTTGGCATCTTTATTTTCATGTGTACCATGTTCTATTTATTGGTTAATTTTTTAGCATGCTAAGTGATAGCTTTTTTCTCTTACTGTGACCCTCCCCTGGCTTTTATGTTTGTTTTTAGTTTTTTCCTTGATGTGTAATCTCAAATTTTTAAAATAATTTTTCTCGTGACAGATATCAACATGTGTAATACCAATAAGTGCCTTCTTTGCATCAAGTCTTTGGTAAGCATTAAAACACTTGATTGTTGTTGGTATTATTGTTGTTAAATTGATTTAAATCTCCCTGCTACTGGTGCTACGTTATTGGTTCTACTAGTCTTTGGTCTTTGGTGATGGTCTTGTCTTGGCAGTGTTGGTACTCTTGTTGGTGTTCTTCTTGTTGGCGTTAATTTGAGTGTTCTTGATGGCGTTGTCTTTGAGTGTTCTTTGGTGCGTTGTCTTTGTCTTATTTGGTGTTGCGGATGGTGTTGTATTGGTGCGCTGCACTGGTGCATTGTCGTTGCTAGTGTTGGTAATTAATACTAAGTTTTTTTCATGTTTGTAATTAATACTAAAGAGTTAGTTTATAATACTAAGTTTTGTTGTGTATAATAAACTCTCAAATATAATTATACTTTTAATTTTAATATAATATGATTTTTAATATTGTAATTAATAAATTTATTATAATTTATATTGATTTTTAATATTGTAATTACTAATTGTATTTTTTTGTAATTTATGTATACCTTATGGCCTCGGTTATTAGAAAACTGAGGCCATAGGTACACCCTATGGTCTCGATTATATGTTAACTGAGGCCATAGATACACCCTATGACCTCGGTTATCTAATAACCGAGGTCATAGGTCATTACCTATGGTCTCTCTCACTTAGGTCTCGGTTCTTATAACCGTAGTCATAGACCTACGACAACGATTAAAAACCAATACCGTATGTATGTTTTATAATAGTGTGATATTAGTTTTAGTACAATAAATAAATTGAGATGTCATTGCTCTTTCAATAGCAGATATAGATATATGAGCAAGTCTATTATGCCACTAAGATGAAACATTCTCCAAAGGTTTTGGTAATACTTTTTGTCTCATTTTTTTAAAACTTTTTTATAGCAAATTAGGTGATAGATATTTTTCTCCTAAAAATAACACCAATTTTCTTGAATTACTTTTTCCTTTGAGTTAAGTACATAAAGTAGTGGGGATTTCAGGTCCAAATGCATTTTCCTAAAATAGCTTCTATAAATGTGGGTGTATAAAGGATAATTTTATAAAATCACATTTTATTATAGAGTAAAACTGTGAGTTTTGATACACATCTTTTCTATTTATGTTCTTTTGTTAGTTTTATACATTATTATGCTATAAGAGAATTAATTTTTATTAACGTCACAGTTTATTTCATGTTAATTATAGTAAAATGAAAATGTTAATTTTTCGACAACAATGAATTCATTTATATGCATTCAAAGGAAAACAATATAATTTTACAAAAAATTATCATTAAATGAAATGTTGCATTAACAAAATAAGTTATAACAATATGACAGGCCTAAAATATTCATATTTATTACATTTATTTTAAATTATGTGTTCCTTTTCTTTCTTTCTATAAAAAATTACATGTTTTATTTTGTTTTTTTTCAAACAATTTTATTTCTTATCCATTATTGGGTTATATATTATCTTAATCTTGAACATCTATTAATTAAAAAAAATTAAATTAAAAAAAATTAAATTTAGATTTCCATAACCGTGCTTTTTCATTTAATTTTTTTCTTTCTAATTAATAGATGTTTTAAGTTAAGAAAAACATATAACGAGTTATTTAAGAATCAAAGTTATTTGACTTAAAAAATAATAATATATGTGTTAATTTTTAATCGCATTAATAAAAAGGTGACAAACTATTTGAAATAAAATATCTAAACGATTCTTCTTTTGTTTTTTGGGGGAAGAGAAAGGGAGGTGAGGTTGTTTGGACATTTGATGTAGCAGTTACATTTCATATGAATAGTTCCTTCACACATTCCACAAAGTGCCTTAGCATGTTTCTTGCATTGTTGATTGCATTTCAGTGAACTCCTACATGCACCATGCCATATCGTGCTCTAAATTCTACATGATCCTGGACTCTTCTTTATTCTCATACAAGGGATTCCTATTGGTTCCTACAAAAATGAAAATTAAACATATATATATATATATTTTTGACAGAACAGTTCTTTTTGTAAAAGTTTAATTATATTATTATAAAAAAATGATTTTACAGTATATGTAATTATTTTTTATGATTTTATTTATTTTTTAATTATTTTAATTACATTTTATTTCAGTTATAACAGTTTCTATCTAATTAATTTAAAATTTAAAAAAAAATATTTGTCTTTATATGTCACTTTTTCATAACAATAAGATTAAACTATTACAAAAAATAAATACAAAACTTATATATTATTTTTACAATAAATAAAAAAAACCATAAAAGAAGTATTAATTTTTCTCTTTTTTTTAATGAATCATGTTTAGCAAAGTCTAAAATAACTTCATCTACGAATTAATATAAAAAATACCCCTAAGGAATCTTTAGAAATACTTCTAAGGTTTCAAAAAATTCAAAAATACACCTAAAACATAAAAGTTAAATCTAATAGAAGTAAATAATAACATTCAATATCAAGAGTACTCCTAAGGTTTCAAAATATTCAAAAATATCTCTTAAATATAATAGAAGTTAAATTTAACGAAAGTAACATTCCTACAATGGAAGAAGAAAAAATAGACCAAAAAATAATAGATATAGAAACAGAAGATATATCAGGATGTTTATCACAATAAATGGTAATAAGTAAAAAGAAATTTGAAGAAATTCAAAAAGTAAAGTTAAATCTTAAAGAAGGAGATGAATTTAAAGACTCATTATTTTTATTAAGAAAATTATTCCCTAGGAAAAATATAATTTTTTATGGCATAAGTAATAAAGAAATGACTATTAAGATTTTATATGCAAAAAGAAGATATAATATATCATTAATTGATAAAGAAATTATATTAAACAAGCTATTAAAAATTCCTTATAAAGACAGAAAAAATTTGATACATTCATTTAGAAAAAATTCAAATATTAACAAAAGCTCATTTTAGAGAAAGAATAGATACACCAATAAAAATAACATTATTAGATACAGAGTAATAAATAGGCAAGATGCCTTATTAGGAATGATCCGTGCTAATTTAGGATACCAAAAGTTAAATTTTATAGCATATCTTATATTTGATATTAATATACATGATAAAAATCTAAATAAAGTATTAAGTCTAACTTATGAATTTGAAAGAGGAGAATTAATGAAAGAAGGAAATCATCAATTTTCAATACATTATCTAGTAGCATATTCTTTAACAAATAACCATAATAGTTCAATATACGGACAAAATAAATTTATAGAAATAGACAAAAATTTTAAGGAACTTGGACAAATAATAAAACTAGAAATACTAATAAACTTTGAAATACCAGTAGAATGAAAATTAGATATAAAAAAACCCTTGATAATAGGAAGAAAAAGTAATGTTGTTAAAACTAATAACATGTCAAGGTTTACTTTTATAGACCATGAAGGAGAAACTTCTAACTAAGAAGAAGTTAAAAAACTAGAAAATGAAGTCAAAATAATGAAGGCATTACTTCATGATTACATATTAGGGAAAAATAATCTTTAGAGATAAAATAAAAAAATATGCATTTAGAAGTAAATGAAAGCCTAGTAGTGTAGCAAAAAATCAAGCAATATTATTTAAAACTGTACAATTATTAATAAAGAAAATAGATTTAGTCTAAGAATCAAACACAAAATATTTATAGGAAATAATAGATATACAAGAAGAATTACTAAAGGAAATAAAGGAATGTGGTTATAATAAACTACAACAAGATATGCATAAAGAATTTTTAGAATTAAGGAAAGATGTATAAAACGTACATAGGAATAATGAAATAATAGGTTATAAATATAATCCCTTAGAAGCCCTAGAAGAAGAACCCCCTAGGAGATAAGATTCCTTGATTCCTAAAAATGAGAAAATGAAAATGAAGAACAATCTAAGAACAAAGAGATAATTCCAATTTAATGGAATATAGAAAAGAATTAGAAATAAAATTCATGGACCCTAAAAATATAGATATAGAAACATTGGTCAATTTATTGATATTAACCAATGAAGAAATAAAAGAACATTATAATGAAAAAATTTGTACTAACAAAGAAGAAGATGATATGACAATAATTAGTGAAATTAATTCTGAACTAGAAAACATGACCTTAAAAGGTCATATGAAACCAATTTCATTACCAGTCGCTTAACAAGAAGGAACATCTTACCCACATAGGGGAGAAAGAAGACAACCACCTAAAATGGAGGAAGGGTTACATCGGGGAACTAGAGGTAGTATTCCACTAGAGTTCAAACTTCATGATAATTTTAAGTCTGAACTTCTAGATTTAGACTGTATAAGAGATAAGAGGAAAGCCTTAGATGAATGGGCTTGTGGATTGAGTGTACTCATACAAACTTCTCAAACTACCCAAACAAATCCTTCAACCTGTAGAGTGCTTATAGTACTTAAAATGACAGGAAATGTTAAAGTTTGGTTTTCAAACTTAACAGATCAACAACATTGTTAATGCAAGGAAATGTTTCCATAGGAAGAGAATACTTGGATACAGTAATAAATGAAATATACAAATAATTTATTAGAGTAGATAAATGAAGGATTATCACTAAATCCAATGAAAATGAAATCAATGAAGTTAAATGGCATCTAAAAAACATGGAAATTTGTAACATGTGTTATATAAATTCTTTTATTTGTGAATATGAAATGTATTACCATAAATTACCACCCTTTATGCAAACAACTTATAGAGAAATATTTTTTTCAAAAATTACATGGACCACTATATAAAACCTTAATAGAAAATTGAGAACAAAGGATTGGAAAAACTATACCAGATACTCTAGGAGGAAGAATAAGAAGCCTTAAAGATTGGATCATTATTAAATGCAAAGAAAGAAAAGAATATAAAGAAATAAGAGGAAACGATAAAATTTGCTATGATATAAGAGATTTTAGAATACCAAGGAAATATTGATGTAATATAAAATCTTATAAACAAAGATATAAATATAAAAAATATAGAAGATTTAAAATACATAAATTCAGAAAACAAAATTTCCAAAAATATAAAAAGAGATTTAATAGAGAAAACTACAAGAAAAGATATTTTAGAAGAAAAAATTACAAACCTTCTGAAAAATGGAATTATTGCCCTTTAGGAAAGAAAAAATGCAAATGTTGGATCTGTAATAAAGAAGGACATTATGCTAACGAATTTCCAAGCATACTTCAACATAAAAAGGAATTTCCACAAAAAGCAAAAAATCTTAGAAGAAGGAATTTCCAATCGAGGAATCTGATATAGATGATACTCATAGTATCTATCTATTGGAAGAAACTAAGGAAGAAATTACTGATTCAAAATATGAACACTCAAATTATGGATATTCTTCATCAGAAGATGAATGAGTTGTATAGTATTACTAATCTAAATAGTACTTACATTAAAGTAGGACTAAAATTTAAAGGCTATAACTGATGAGTGCTGAAAAAGTACTAAAATTACCATGATTTTATGCACGTTAATTGATTAAAAAGATATATATTTATATGATTTTATCATATATTTATATAAATCTATCTTTTCGGAATCACGGGTATTTTTATTGTTTTTCAGGTATTTTTGCTTAAAAAAGTAACTTAAAGACTCAAAGAAAAATATCAGAGACAATACATCCCAAATATATTCATAAAGAAAATGAGAAAAAGTCAAAAAAAGATGGAAAAATTGGACAAAATGGGTCAAAAATGTCAAAAAGGAAGAAATTGTGCACGCAGCTGCCCAACCGCACCAACCAACGCGCGCTCATGCCCATCAGCGTTCGGTTCACGCATGCCGCATCGCCCAGTCCGCACACGCCATCTCTCCATTCCGCGTGCACCCAGTCCACGCGCGTCGTCGTGCCCTACACTACCATAACGTCAATAGTATGACGTCATCATTCACTACTTCGTGTTTTCTCCATTTTTAATCATTTTCCACCCACTTTTTCTTCCTCTCCTCACCTATAAATACCCTCATTCTCTTCATAATAAAACATACCTCAAAACACATCTTCTTTTCTCTTTCTTTTTCTCCATTTCTTAGTTTTTAGTTTTTCTTAGTTTTATAGTTCTTTTTTTTAGAAGAACTAATTATGTTTTTGTAATTTATTTGCTTTTTGATTCAATAAATGGAAGTGCAAATTCCGTTTGGGGGTTTTTCAGCAACAGGAATAACATCAAAGTATTATAAGGATTTTATTTTCTTTACAGTTATTTTTTATGCTTTATTTTTATATGTTATATTTAATTTGTTTATGATTAAATTTAACTTTGTTGGCTGTTTGTAAACATGATATAATAATAACGTTGTTATGCTTGCAAAATATTAAATAGGTAAAAATCTCTAAAACGAATTGATTTTGTTTTTATTCAAGATTTTATATTAAGAATGTTAGAGAGAAATATATTATTTTTCATTACAAACTTAAATTTGAAAATTAAATTTATGGTTTAGTTATCCAGTCTGATTTAGAGTAGTACTCTTTTATTTGTTATTACAATCGCCCGGAAGTTAGAGTGAAGCTCTATTTCAAAAGTTTTTATAAGAATTATTATCTAAAAATGCATTGACAACATGTTTACAGTATAGTTTTAAAACTTGAAAGTTATTACTTGGATAATTAAATTCTTAGGTTTAATTTAGAAAATTTGAATAAAGTTTAAAATGTCTAATCCCACCAAAAGTGGCATTTAAATGGTTCATTTTCAATCTCTTAGAAAAATGAATTAATTTAATTAACCAAATTAGTTATCAACCCACCCATAGGTGTTAATTGATTTATTTAGTTAACAAAAAACATCTAACCCCACTACAGGTGGTTGATGAGTGCTCAAAAAGCAATAAAATTACCATGATTTTATGCACATTAATTAATTAAAAATATATATATTTATATGATTTTATCATATATTTATATAAATTTGTTTTTTCGGAATCACGAGTGTTTTTATTGTTTTTCAGGTATTTTCGCTTGAAAACGTAACTTAAAGACTCAAAAAGGAATACTGGAGGCAATACATCACAAATATATTCAAAAATAAATGAGGAAAAGTCAACAAATGTGGAAAAATAGGACAAAATGGGTCAAAAAGGTCAAAAAAGAGGAAATCACACACGCAGCCACCCAGCCGCCGCAGCACGCCTAGTCTCGCGTGCACCGGCGACTAGTCCCGCACGCGTCTTGCTCCTATCCCGCGCGTGCCTGTGCAAACCCCAGCTCAATTCCGCGTGTGTCTGTGCCCAGCCTGCTCCCATCTGCGCGCGCCTGCGCCCATCAGCATCCAGTCCGCGCGCGCCGCCGGCCCCCTCACGTCATGCTGACGTCATCAATGATGTCAACAATCACCACTCCGCATTTTCATCATTTTTTAACATTTTTCACCCACTTTTTCTCTCCATCCTCACCTATAAATACCCTCCTTCTCTTCACTTCATACCACACCTCAAAACACACTTCTCTCCTCTTTCTTTCTCTCCATTTCTTAGTTTTTAGTTTTTCTTAGTTTTTAGTTAGTTTTTCTTAGTTTTAGAGTTCTTCTCTTTTTGAGAAGAACTAGCTATGTTTTTGTAATTTATTTGCTTTTTGATTCAATAAATGGGAGTGCAAAATCCGTTTGGAGATTTTCCAGCAACGGGAATAGCATCGAAGTTCTGTAAGGATTTTATTTTCTTTACAGTTATTTTTTATGCTTTATTCTTACATGTTATATTTAATTTGTCTGTGATTAAATTTAACCTTATTGGCTGTTTGTAAACATGATATAATAATAATGTTGTTATGCTTGCGAAATATTAAATAGGTAAAAATATCTAAAATGAATTGATTTTATTTTTATTCAAGATTTTATATTAAGAATGTTAGAGAGAAATATATTATTTTTCATTACAAACTTAAATCTAAAAATTAGATTTTAAGGTTTAGTTATCCGGTCTGATTTAGAGTAGTGCTCTTTTATTTGTTGATACAATCGTCCGGTAGTTAGAGTGAAGCTCTATTTCAAAAGTTTTTATAAGAATTATTATCTAAAAATGTATTGACAACATATTTTCAGTAGTAGTTTTAAAATTTGAAAGTTAGTACTCGGATAACTAAATTCTTAGGTTTAATTTGGGCACCTTGAATAAAGTTTAAACTGTTTAACCCTACCAAAGGTGACATTTAAATGGTTTATTTTCAATCTCTTAGAAAAAGGAATTAATTTAATTAACCAAATTAGTTATCAACCCCACCCATAGGTGTTAATTGATTTGTTTAGTTAACAAAGAATATCTAACCCCACCAAAGGTGATATTCATATAAAAAAGAGAGAATCAATAAATATCAATTCATATCTTTAATAACCTAAATAATATGAGCAAGCATAATGAACTTAATTATTATATCCATAAATACTCCACCATTATAAATGATAAAATTTGCATAAATGTTTATTGAATCTATGTTTATTTTTATGTAAGTAGATTAAAAACACAAAACCCCAAAATATCGTGACAGGATGTTTAGGATTTAATTTCATTTTTAAAAGTTTGAATAATAAATTAAAAACCACATACATTCCTTCCTTAGATCGACCTTGGGAGTATACTTATCATTTTCTACGAAATGATTCGTGCACTTGCGAGAGTTTTATAAATAGATAAAACCAAAGTATCGGCAGGATCGGCGATATCGGTTCTGCCCTATCAGTGGTATTCATATAAAAAAGAGAAAATAAATAAATATCAATTTATATCTTTAATAACCTAAATAATATGAGCAAGCATAATTAAATTAGTTATTATATCCATAAATACTCCATTATTATAAATGATAAAATTTGCATAAATATTTATTGAATCTATATCTATGTTTATTTTTATGTCAGTAGATTAGAAACACAAAAAATCCAAAATATTGTGAGAGGATGTTTAGGATTTAATTTTGTTTTTAAAAGTTTGAATAATAAATTAAAAATCACATATATTCCTTCCTTAGATCGACCTTGGGAGTATACTTATCATTTTCTATGAAATGATTCGTGCACTTGAGAGAGTTTTATAAATATAAAACCAAAGTATTGGCAGGATCGGCGATGCCAGTTTTGCTCATCAATAACACTTATCATTTACATGCATATATAGATACCGGAGCTAGTATGTGTGTAGCCAATAGATATGTATTTCCAGCAGAAAACTAGAAACAAGCGCCAAAAAATTTAATTGTAAGAATTGTATAATAATACTATAATAAAACTTAATAAGATATTGATATAATAATAGGAGGAGAAAACTTTCACATTCCTACCATATATCAACAGAAAATAGGTGTAGATTTGTTAATAGGAAATAATTTTCTAAACTTATATCAACCTTACACACAACATTTCAACAAAATAAGTCTTAGAACCTTAGAAGGAGATACCATCTATGTCTTCAAAATAAGAAAAGCTTTAACGGTCTCAAACCCAACTTTTATGCAACAACATAAAAAGAAAATTCCTCGATTGGATTTGGAAAAAGAATTCAAGAACTTTTGGAATAAAAAATCATAATACCAAGTAATTCACCTCACTCTAGTTTAGTATTCTTAGTTGAAAAAGAAGTTGAGAAAAGAAGAGGAAAAAAAAGAATGGTAATAAACTTTAAGGCACTGAATAACGAAACCATGCATTAAAGATGGATACTTCATTCTAAAAAAGGAAGAAATACTATCATTAATAAAAGGAAAGAAATACTTCTCGAGTTTTGATTACAAAAGCTACCCCCAAGGACAATTCCAATGGACAGTTATACCATTTGGATTAAAATAAGCTCTAGGTATTTTTCAAAGATATATGGATAAAATTTTCAAGAAATTACATGATATTTGTTGTGTTTACATAGATGATATTTTGTTTTCAGTAATGAATTAAATAAAAATTATTTGATTATTATTAATATTCTACAATAATGTAGAAGAATTCACATTGTACTCTCTAAAATGAAAGCAATACTTGCTAAATAAAAGATTAAATACTTAGGGTTGAAAATTGACAATGGAAAATATAATATGCAACCCCATATACTAAATAATATTTAAGGTTTTCTTAGTAAATTAAAAGATAAAAACCAATTACAAAGATTTTTAGGATTTTTAATATATGTAGAAGCATACATCAAGAAACTTGCAAAAATGAGAAAACCATTATAAGTAAAATTGAAAAAAGATCATATTTGAAAATGGACAGAAGAAGATACTCTATATATGGATAGAGTAAAAACAAAGGTAAAAAATTTACCAACTTTATACCATTTAGGACCAGATGATAATTGAAACATATGCTTCATAAGAATATTGGGGAGTAGTTCTTAAAGTAAGAGTAGATGGCAAAGATGAATATCTTTGTAGATATACATCACGATCTTTCCAAGGTTCAGAATTAAATTATCACAACAATGAAAAAAAATATTTAGCTGTTAAAAAAGCTATTAAGAAATTTGTAATAAATGTTATAATCTCTAGATTCATTGTTAGAACATATAACAAGAATTTTGGTTATTTCTTAAGAACTAATATTGCAGGTGATTACAAATAAGGAAGATTAGTTAGATGGCAACAGTAGTTCAACCATTATAATTTTGATGTTGGACATCTTCTGAGCCATAAAAATAGTTTAGCTGATGTCCTTACCAGAGAATTAGCACCTCTAACTATTTTTATGCTTTCAAGAATGGAACATCTTGATATCAAAATCAAGATAAAGGAAAAGGAGATAAAAATCCTACAAGAACAACTCGAGCTGTTATATCTCGAGAAATATCTTATGGAGATAGGAAAGAAACATGAAGAACTTAATTGTTCAAAACAACCTCTAGAGAATAGAAGCTCAAACGAGGAATCTCCATTAAAAAAGGAAGAATCTAACAGTTCACAAAAAACTTTTGAAACCACAAAGCTCAATTGGACAGATGAGGTAGAAAAAGAAGAACATTAAAAGTTTATGTGGTCTATAATAGCTCAAAACTAAGAATTTATAACAAATGGGAAAAAGCTAGCAAATATATTCTAGGAATTAGTGGAGTAACTCATAGAGCCTTCACCAACAGAATAGAAGCAGAAGGTAGTTATGCAACTACAAAACAAAAAAATTGATAACCCAGAGAAAATAGTAAGAAATTATTCTATAGCATTACAATAACAACCAACAACTCCAAGTAGGTTGACAAATCTTGGAAAGATAGCAAGGCCTCCAGTGCTATTTAGAGAAACATCTCCTCTAGAAACATCAAAAATAGTAAAGCATTTAGTACTATTCAAGGAGACATCTCCTAGAACTACTCTAATCATTGAAGATGAAAAGGAATAATATAGAAACCTTAATAAATCACAATAGTTGAGTCTCTATAACTTGGCCAAAAAATATACCCAAGAACATATTGAAGATATGAAGTTCTATATTACAGATAAGGAATTTCCTACAGAAAGTAAATTCAATATATTAGAAGAAGTTGATCCAATATTTGTGTATAAAGCATTTCATACAAGACTAATAGAAAATATATATCTAGGAATTAATTTAAGTGAATTAAATTATTTCGTAGAGAATTTTAAAAGAGAAATGAAGAACTTCAGAAGGAAGATTAAAGTAGGTGATAAACTTGTTTATCTTAGATTTTTCAGTTCATTAATGGATTGGAATAAGGAAGAAAGTATTAGTCCCTACCACTTCTTCAAGATAGGGATTTCTAACACAAACAGATAAGTTCCCAAACCAAAGGCACTTCTAGAAAAAGGAATTCAACATAGAAGAACTCTGTATACCAAGAGGTTAAATGTTATGCCAAATTTACTATGAACTAAGAAAAATTGATAATTTTTCTGAGATTACAGCAAATTATTCAACTAGTAAAGTCATCATCATTTTCTATAGTAGCATGGCTCTATCAGAAGAATATGGTGAAAAATTTACCAAATATGAAACCAATTTTAATTGCAAAAACCTAGAAATTGGTCAAGAAACAAGAAAGGTATTCTACTTCTATGCTAGAAAACCACCAAAGATCAAAAATGCATTCTCTACATCAAAGACCGAGATGATGAAGATGCTTCATCATCAACGTCATCAAAGGAACCTTCGACAAAAAATGACAAAGAAAAATAAGAAAAGAAACTATCAGCAGAAGGCGACAAAAGAAATAAAGATGTAGACACCACATCTTAGTCGACAGCATGTGCCAAGGAAAAAAGTAGTGACTATTCTTTAAAGTAGGAAAGCATATGAATTATTAAAGCAAGGGTAAAATAATAATTTTAGTATTGTAAATAGGGATTCTATGTTCTATAAAAGGAACCCTTATTATCATTTTACGACACACACGAATACAGAAGGGAAGACCGTGGTCGACCTATCAAATTTCTAGGTTAGCATAGAAAACCCTTATATCTATAAATCTCAAAATCAATAATGTTATACCTAGTAATTATGAGCGGCTAAGCACCCCTTCAAGATTCTTAGTTGGTCTTAAGTTGTAATAATTATTATCCTATGAATAAAATGGAGTTTAGTTACTCTTCTCCAGTAAGTCAACTATTGGATACCATTTATATACGGATGAAGAAGGCTCACCATTGCTAGGAAGGCGTTGAGATTTGAGCAAAGTTGAGTCATAACAGGTGTAACAAAAGATGACGAATAGAAGGAAAGACCGTGGTGGACCTATCAAATTTAGGTATAATAATTATAAATTTAAGCCAGTTATGAATCTTGAATGTTCAAATATTTGCTTACAATAAGACATAATACTGCTAAAACAGAAAAATGGAAACTTTTTTTAGAAATATACAACTAATAATTCCAAATAAGATCAAGGATAAAAATTTATTTCTATTAGAAACATTTGATGAAGGTTATCTTTATCATTTAAATGAATATTTTAAAGATGAGAATTATGAAATTTGTCTTGAAATTTTCAAAAGATTTAACACCTTATTAGATATTTATATAGATTGTATTAAAGATATCACAAGCATTATAGACCATCCTATTTCAAGGACATTAAAAGATTATTTTAGTCAAAAATATGTAAGAATAGAGGAAAAGGAATTCAACAACTTAATGTTTGGATACTACTTTTTTAAGATTAAAAATATATTATATGTACACAAGAAAAACCTATTTGTATATTACAAATAGGACAAAATAATATGCATTCAACACATATGATTTATCAAGGTAATACTCTATGAATATCGAATCATTAACACATAAATTAGAACTATTAGATTTAACAAATGAAAGAATAATTTTGAATTTTAAAAGACAATTAATGGATTTAGGATTAGAATTAAGTAACCAACATAATAAAGAGCATAATATACTGCAATTGTAATGAATATAGAAGAAAATTAGATTTATACCAAAATATAATAAACCTTTTAGACAAATTATTGTCTTCAACAAATAGACAAAGACGATACTAGATCATATTATTTTCCGATTAAAAATTGTATCAATCCCTAAAAATTAGTATCAGAGTTTAGGAATAATAGAAAACATAATATACTATGCAATTGTAATGAATATAGAATAAAATTAAATTTATATCAAAAAATAATAAACTTATTAAACAAATTATTGTCTTTAGTAAATAGGGAAAGACGATATTAGATCAATATTAACTCCCGATAAAAAATTAGTATCAAAATTTAAGAATAGTACTATAAATAATATTAGATAAAAAATTAACGCTATTAAAATTTAAAAATATTTTTGATATTTTATAAATCTCGAATACATAATTAAAAATATATTAAACCTCTACTGTTTTGGAACGTTAACTGCCGACTATCGATCAGTTGTCAACAATTGAATGAATCTAATCTTATCAATCTTATAAAATCTCATTTATCTTAATTGTCACCGATAAAACAATGAAAGCATATTATTCTATAAAATAAAAATAGCAAGATGAAAAAGGAAATTAGCTTGCACACCTCTGTTTCTTTTGATGCCCATGCTACATAGATATATTAGTAGAAAGGGGAAAAAAGAAAAAAAGAAATTAGAAGGTTAATTAATTCTCATATTATAATATGCAAGAATTAATGTACAAAAGTTTGATAATAATTAGTATAATACTTGAATGCCAACTTTTACATTCTCATTTGAAAAAATAAGTTTAATTTTTTTACTTTATTTTCTTTTGTGTAATAATTATATGCAACAACATATGGGATTTAGAGTACTCACCAAGCTTGTAATGAGTAAAAGAATCCTGGGAACAGTAAATAAAATGAAGTTAATGGATTTAGAAGTTCTATACATTTTGATTTTTTCCTTTACTAAAATATGACTGAAAATATATAATCTTAAATTATATATGGATTTATGAGGAGACAAACTGTACTGGGATTAATATATATGATCATAAAGTTGTTTATTATAAATAATAGATTAAATAAATTTTTGGAAAATTTACTAAAATAACACCATAAAAATAACAGTAGCTAGCACTTTTAATTGAGTGGTTATGAATTTGTGTTTTGAGAATTATTTTTATTATTATAAGTTTTAGAAGGTTAGTTTATTGTTTTTTCAAAAATTTTACGTACTAGTTTCATTTAATTAATAAAAATATTTGGTTGGCATCGACTAATAATATATTACATTAGCTGATTCCCAAAAGAAAAATAAAGTTGTAAGAATTTATTGGTTTATCGGAGTTGTGAAAAGCTCCATCGTTTTGTCAATTGTCCAATGCTATTGAATTATTCCTTAAAATTTGAATTTTTTATTTTTATTTTTCAAGTTTAACGTCAATTTTACATCCTTAAATGTTTACAATCTGTATATTTGTTACACATTACCAAACAAGGATCAAGAGAATAATCCAATTCACATACATCCTTGCATTAAAATCCTCCTCTTGGAAATGTCCTTAATAAAGGAAAATAATAAAATTTCACGACAACCTAATTATAAGCGCATAGTTTATGCATATATAATAGATTAGACGTAATACGAGGTATATGTAAAATTTTGAAAAAGTAGACGACCCGGTACACAAATAGGATAAAGATATATATATATCTTAAGAACTCAACCCTAGTTTACACGAACAAAATAGTAAACACTTAAGTAGGTAGTACAAAAAAAACACAAATAAAATAATATTAGATAAGTAGATTATTTTGAACAAAAGATATTTTATATATTCAGTAAAAAATAGGTAAGAATATAAAGACTTTTTAATAAGAATTTAAGCTTTTAATATGCATAAACAATCATATTCTCATACTATTTCTCTTCCAAGAATTGAACTAACGTGCGATCATTGATGATTCTATGAAAGTAGTGTAATTAACGTACTTTTTTATTTAATATTTACTTATTTTATTTAATAAATAGTATTTTATGGCAAAAAATATAAAAATATAAATTTTTTAGTGAAAAAAGGTGAAAATATGGTTTTCAGAATTTTTATGGATTATTTTATAAATTTTTAACGCAAGATCAATCAAGAGTTGTCAAGTGTCATGCCACGCAAGCAGATGTGAGGAGGACGAAATGCATGCCACGTCTTAGTACGACTTCAATCAATGTCTAGCTTAGTCAAACCACGTTGCCATGTGTTGCTACGCCATTGCTCCGTGCGATCCACTCGTGTACCACACCATCCGTTTTGGATAATCACATCGCACTGAGTGTCGTTGACTCAACGAGCATTGACTCTGAACGGTCTCCCCTGCCACATGTCATGCTGTGATTGGCTGACATAGTCAATTTTGCTTGTTTTAATCGTAGCCCTTCATCTGAAGCTAATCTAGCGGTCTAGATCACACCTAAGCATTATTTAAGCTTCTAATCACTTTATAAACCCCAAGTGGCCTCCATTAAAATAATCTTGGTCAATTTTTGGAGCAAAAAAGAGAGAAAAATATATAAAATATTCAAGAGAATACACAATTTTGGTGGAGATTCAAGAGGAGATCAATACTACAATTCAAGAGATTGATTGTATTTCTTTTTCTACTCTTTTTTTAATCAATTTTTATGTCTTTCCTTATGAAAAATATGAGCTTTTTGAACACAATTATATATAGTTAATTTATTAATCTAGGGATCTTATGAACCCAATTTTCACCATGTGATGATTTAATATTTTATCTCAATTATAATTATAATTTAATTATATTATTTAATGTGATTTATATGTTATTAATTGTTGGACTAACAATTTATCTATAGAGGTAATTAAAAATATTTGAGATAATTATTTAATTGTTTGTCTTGATTAAATAACTACATAGTTTCTAGGCATAGATGTATAATTCTTATGTATGTGATCCATAATTGATGAACTTAATGAGTACTATGAAATTTAATTGGCATGAGAGTGTGATTAAATTAATTACTATATGGTGTGTAGTTTACTTGAAAGAGGAATACATGCTAGGTTAGATTCAATTGATCATGTAATTAATTGATAATTATATTAGGAGGATTTTAGCAATTCACATGTATAGAAAATTGGAGGATTAAGTATTCCTAGATATTTTCTGATATATCTTTTTAGTTATCAAATTTGATTTGATTAATTATTGCTACTTACTTTTAGTTATTTTAATTTTTTTTCCTTAAAATATAAAAACACTAAAAAATATTGATTTTTATTTTTTTAGTTTTGAAAATTAATTTATAATAAAATAATCTCTATGCGAACGATATTTTCTTATCATTATATTATTTGTTATGATACATATACTTGCGTATTTATTGCACACACTTTATGTGTGGCGATCAAGTTTTTGGCGCCGTTGGTAGAGATTATAAATATTAGAAATTAATAATTTTTTTTTAATTTAGTTAATTCTCTTCATATATTTTTCTTTACTTTAATTTTAATTTTAATTTACTTATTTTCTTTTACTAACTTATTTATTTATTTTAGTTAATTTATTTTATTTTTTAACTTTAATTTATTTATTTATTTATTTATTTGTTTAATTTTTAATTTTTATTTATTATTTATTTTTAATTTAGACACATCCTTTTGTGCTATTAGAAGCATAGAGTGGAAAATGGTTAGCAATAATTATCAATAATCAATGAACGAAATGATAGCCATAAGAAAAGTAAGTGGAATGCATGAGGTAAATGATATTGTGACACTTACAACTCAAGTGTCATCTTTGGTAAATCTTTTGAAGTTTCAAAACTCTCCAACAAGTATAAACTATGTCCAAGATTGAAGGGTGTTTTGTGTGTTTTGTGATGGAGCCCATATAACCCAGGATGGGTAATGTGAATCAAAACAATAATTCATAATCAAACACATATAACCCAAGATGGAGATAACATCTAAATTTTTCTTGGAATAACAACAATCAAGGTGGTCATCAATTCAACTATAAATCATTTCCACCTCCTAGTTTCTAACAACCATAATAATTACAAGCTCAAGAAAAGAAGCCACCTACTAAGGACAATACAAATGCTTTAATGGGGATGATGAAAGACTTCATCCAATCAATAAATACAATTTTTTTCACTCAAGAGACTTCAATTCAAAATTTGGAGAACAAAATGGGGCAACTTACTCAAGCTATAAGGCAATGGCCTCAAGGTAACCCTCCAAGTGACACAATTGTAAACCCAATAATAGAATGTAAGGACCATTGCAATGTCATAGACTTGGGGAGTGGTAAAACTTTAAAGAAGGAACATGAGACCCAAAAGGATAAGGAGGAACTAGAAACTAAAAAGGATGAGAAGGAATTAGAGGATAAAGAGAGTAATGAAAAGGGAATAATTTAGCCAAAAAAGATTAACCTTTACAAACCCACTATTTCGTTCCCTCAAAGACTGCAAAAGCAAAATTTAGATACACAGTTTTCAAAATTTCTGAAAGTCTTCAAGAAGCTGCACATAAATATACCATTTGCAGAGGCACTTGAACAAATGTCATCTTATACCAAATTAATGAATGATATATTATCAAAGAAAATGAGGCTTGGAGATCATGAAATAATAACCTTGATTGAAGGTTGTAGTGCCATCCTTAATAGAAAACTACCACAAAAACTAAAATATCGAGGTAGTTTTGACATCCTTGCACTATTGGGAACATCCGTTTTGGTAAGGCACTATATGACTTAGGTTCTAGCATTAACCTCGTGCCATTATCGGTCTTCAAGAGATTGGGGGTTGGTAAAGCAAAGCCCACTTCGGTAACATTAAAAATGACAGATAGATCGATTAAGAAAGCTCGCGGTATGGTAGAAGATTTGCTAGTAAAAGTAGACAAATTCATCTTTTAGGCGGACTTCATTGTGCTAGACATGGAAGAAGACTGTGACATTTCCATCATACTTGATCATCCATTCTTAGCAACCGGAAGGGCACTCATTGATGTACAAAAAGGTTAACTTACAATTAGAATGCAAGATGAACAAATAATGTTTAAAGTTTTTAAAGGATTTGAACCCCCTAATATTGATAGTGCTAATGAATGTTTAAGGATAAATGTTACTGATTGTGGGTATAGCTTGAAAGAATCTGTTGAATCGCCCACACTTAAGACTATTACATGTGATGCTATGTATAAGGACATAAACTCACCAAAAAAATAACTCAACTTATTTTAACTTTGAAAGTATGGCATCGAAGGTTGATATTGTGGATTGTGTGAACTTTTTAGAGGATGCACCTCTCATGTGTGTATCAAAGGTGATTATGAAAATTTTTGAAATAGGATTTAAAATCAAACCATCAATTAAAGAGCCACCAAGTTTAGATCCCACACCTCTATCCTTTTATCCCCAATCAAGTATGAAAGTGAAAGAGTCCAATGGATAGGTGAAAAAGATGTTGAAAATAAGTAAATTGGATGAGTTACGGTGTAGTGCTTATAAGAATGCCAAAAAGTTAAAAAGAAAACAAAAATATGACATTAGAAGAGAATTGAGCACCGTGTTTATGAACCAGAACATAAGATATTATTGAACAAATCAAGACTCAAACTATTTCCAAGCAAACTCAAAAGTAAATGGATACAAATGGATATGTCTTAGGACTTGATATAACCATCTAGTCAAGGACGTTAAATGTGACGCTGGTTGGGAGGCAAACCAACGTTATTTTATTTATATTTTCATTTTTTTTATTTTGTAGGTGAATAAATATGAAGAGCAATAGCGCAACAAGAATGAGCATTTCAGTGACAGATGTGGTGTGCCTTTATTAAGTGAATTTTCTTTTCTTTTACCTTTACATATTTATATGCGCACATTAGGGTAAATGTGTAATTTAAGTTTGGGGGAGGGAACTTTAGTCTCTACATTAGTATTTAGTATGCATTTTAAATTTTTAGGGAATTTGTTTTTAATTTTTAGGATGTTTTAATCATGATTTGGGTAGAAATTGATAAATATATAGAAACTAAATGCATGCATGCTTAATATGAAACATATGAACTCAATGATAAAAATTGGTTGTCATGAATACGATAAAGAATGTAACATATTTGTTAAGATATTTACATTAATGTTATATGCTTGGTAGTTTTGATTGCATTGATTCAGATTTTTATACACATGTTCATGATTGATTTTGGTGTTCCTATTGAGAGAAAACTTGTAGTGAGTTATGCGAGTTGATGAGATCTTCTAGGTTTTAGAATCTATTTGACCATCTCTTGAGGTGAAATCCTAAATAATATTTAGCAAGAGAAATGATTTAGGCCTTATTTGGATCAATTAAGCCTTTCAAGCTAATAATTGTTAATATCTTGAATCACTCATTTGAACCTAACAAAGAACCATTCATATATTTAGGCCTCATTTAATTCCTAATTAATAAATATTACCTTTACCCTTACACCTTTAGCTTGTATGAAAAGAAAAGAAAAGAAAATTGCAATCATGTGTTGTGCTTTAGAATAAGGTGAAATGTAATGTACCCTATAAAAAAAATAAAAAAGAAGCAAAACTCACAACACAATTATCCCTCTAAAAAAATAAAATAGAATAAAAAATAAGTTTGGGGGTGTTGTGAAGTTACAAAAAAAAAAGATGTGAAAAAAAGGAATATGAAAAGAATGATAAAAAAGGGTGCACTCAAATATCAAGTAAAAACTCAATTGTAGTTAAAAGGTTCATGATAAACAAAAATAAAGCTAAGGTGTGGAAAGAGCCTAAATGTCTTCATTTATCGACCCCCCACCTAAGTCTTACATTACAACCATGTAAAGTCCTTATTGATCTTGAGCTAAGTGCATATTTATATTAGTAGAGAGGGATGGGAAAAATAGACTTATGAGACTAGTTCTAAGATTGAATTAATTAGCATGCTCATATAGGTTGATATCATGTGCAGCACACACATATGAATCAATTTGTCAAAAACCACTTGTATTGATGGAACATTGATTGATGAATATGTGAACCTCTTTATCATAGGATTGTATGACTTTTAAAAGGGATATTTTTTGTGAAATATGCATGTACTAATAGAAGTATATTTATGAATATACTAACCAAGTTATTTTATTTAGTTATACTTGACTTTACTTGAGGACAAACAAAGATTTAAGTTTAGGGGTGTGATAACTCTATAAAAGTATAGTCATTAGTGCACTTTTTTACATAATATTTACTTATTTTATTTAATAAATAGTATTTTATGGCTAAAAATATTAATATATAAACTTTTTAGTGAAAAGGGGTGAAAATATAATTTTTTGAATGTTTTGAGATTTTTTCTGGAATTTTTCAGGATTTTTTATGAATTTTTAATGTAGGACCAATCAGGAGTTATCATGTGTCATGGAAAGCAAGCACATGAGCTGACTAGGCACGCCACGCAAGCAGGGAGTGCAAATCACATTACACCGCGTGTGAGAGGGACGAAATGTGAACCATGTCTTAGCATGTCGTTCAATCAGAGTCAAGCTTGGTCAAACTACGTTGCCATGTGTTGCTATAACATTGCTCCGTGCGATCCACCTGTGCGCCATGCCATCCATTTTGGATAATCACATCGCAGTAGGTGTCACTGACTCAACGAACATTGACTATGAATGGTCCCCCTATCACGGGTTGCTCCTTGATTCGTCCAATGAATTCATGATGACACATGTCGCGTTGTGATTGGTTGGCACTGCCAATTTTTCTTGTTTTGATCGTAGCCCTTGATCTGAAGCTAATCTGGTCCAAATCATACTTGAGCATTATTTAAGCCTCTAATTACTCTATAAACCCTAAGTGGCCCATATTCACTACTATAAAATCGGGCATTAAAATTGGGTAAAAACTGACTTTAAATCAATTTAAAGTCAGCTCACGCGTTGAACCGACTTTAAACGTAAAGTTTGTTCATACTAATTTCATTATTACTATTTCTACAAACAAACTCCAAGAAACTTTTAACTCCAGAAATGTAGTCCCACTTAATTCTACACTTTGACATCCAAGATTTATCCAATCAATATATTTCAGGTATTATTATATATGAATTTCTTAATTATTAGAATATATACCAAAACATACATAGCACGACATTATTAAAACTAGCTAATATAAAAGTCTCTCTCTTCTTCCAAAAGGCAAGAAAAGCACATTATTATTTATATTGGAGCAAAATTACCTAGAAAATCTACTCTTTAAAGTAAAAACAACAATTATGAAAGTTTTTGTCATTCATTGTAGAGAGTAGCTACATAAGAAGTAAGATATCTAGTTTTGGTAGCTTTTTCTTTATCTTTATAACGCACAATAACTATTCTAGTCCCTTAAACCCACAACATCCAAATATTATTTCCCCTGACCCACCTAGAAAATCAGCCAAACAAATAATCACATGCATGATACAAAACATACATAATACAAAAAATAATGCAAAGTGAATAATAAGAGTGTATGATTAATAGAAATACTTATAAGAGTAAATAAAGTGACAAAATGAAGGAAATGAAGAAAAGAATGGTGTTTTGTAAGTGAGAAAATGGGTATAAAAAATTTGAGTATTTCGTTCAAAAAATAGGTGATCTAGAAGATAATTTGGAGAGGAAGGAAACTTACTAAATAGCACTGGAATTGGTAGTCGTAGGTGGCCAAAAAATGAGAAATAATGGAGGATGAGTGTCAGTCATTTTGGGTTTTTGGGGCGCTGCAAATAAAATATGTTGTGTGATGGGGAAGAAAGAGGAGAAAATGAAAATATCCATGTGTATAGCGTCGGTTGACGTGTTGAACTGACACTACACGTAATATGTAACGTCGATTCTACGTGTCAACAGACGTTACACACGTGGATAGCGTCGGTTGACACGTAGAACCGACGCTAAGAAAAATTACTCGTTAATTGTTTTTAACAGTTTAAAATTGAAATTAAGCAATACAATATTTTTAAATTTTTTTCGTCAATTATTATATTTTTTAAGATTTTAACTATAGATCAAAATATGTACATAAAAGTATCCAAAAAAATACACAAAAATTCTATAAATTATAAAATTTTAAAAACCAATTGACTAAAAAAAAGAAGAAAAACTTATACTATCCAAATTCAATTTTAAATAGTTAAAATAAAATAATAATTTACCAAAAAAATAAAAATAAAATTGTATTGTGTAATTTCAATTTTAAAAACTATTAAAATAAAAAAAATTTAACGAGTAATTTTACGTAGCATCAGTTGACGTGTTGAACCGACTGTACGTTCTACATGTAGCATCGGTTCAACATGTCAACCGATAATAAAAATGCGTCATTTTTTCAACAAACCAACTTTAAATTTATTCTAAGTTGGTTTTCTCCAAAAAAATGACTTTAAATCTCAACTTAAATGTCATATTTTGTAGTAAATGAGTAGCATAATATTGGTCAACTTTTGGAGATAAAAAGAGAGAAAATATATAGAAAAATTCAAGAGAAGACACAATTTTGGTAGAGATTCAAGAGATTAATTGTATTTTTTATACTCTTTTTTTTATCAATTTTTATGTCTTTCTTTACGAAAAATATGAGCTTTATGAACAGAATTATGTGTAATTAATTTATTAATCTAGGGATCCTATTAACCCAATTTTCACCATGTAATGATTTAATATTTTACCCCAATTATAATTATTATTTAATTATATTATTTAATTTTATTTATATGCTATTAATTGTTTGGCCAAAAATTTCTATAACGGTTATTAAATAGATTTGAGAGAATTGTTTAATTGTTTGTTTTGATTAAATAACATGCATAGTTTCTAGGAAGAAATGTATGATTCTTATGTATGTGATCCATAATTGGAGGATTAATTATTCTTAGATATTTTCTCATATATCTTTTTAGTTACCAAATTTGATTCAATTAATTGTTGCTTATTACTTTTAATTATTTTAATTTTGTTTCCTTAAAATATAAAAACACTAAAAAAATAGATTTTTTTTTGTTTTAAAAATTAGTTTCTAATAAAATAATCTTCATGGAAACGATATTTTCTTATCATTATATTACTTGTTATAATACGTATACTTGAGTATTCATTGTACACACTTCATGTGTGGCGATTAATCACACCAAATTTACATTAGTTATACTTTTGCACTATTTGAATGCATACATTAATTAATCTATGACTAACTCATGTTCCACTTTTTCAAGTTACACCATCAATATCATACAGTTAATGGTTAGTTAGTTGAAGCATCAAGTATATGATTAATTAAAATATCAACTAAAGAGAAGAATAATTTAAATGAACATGTTTTGGTTACATGCTATATGGTTAGGTTCAACCAAAACTCTAAATATCGACCCTAGCCACTCAATATTCTAAATATAATCAATAATGAATTAAAAGAAAGTGATATATAATTATATTATGAAATCTGGCTCCGGTCTTAATCAATCTTCAACTCTTTTCAATGGCTCTCATTGGTTATTAGCCTTCCTCTTAATCATACGAAAGATGAAAGTGAATAGTAGATCTTCTAAGATGATGTTAACAGGGTCTAAAATGACTTAATCTTGACCATTAAATATAATACCTGAAATCCAACCATTGCGATTAAAAATTGAAGTAACAAAATGACATTATTCTTGATGTCACTAATCCACTCAATCAATCTACATGTTATATCGTTCTAACCTAAGAGCCCTTGATTAATACTTGATCATTAGTCGATCAATTGATACCCTTGTGGATCAATCAAAATGCGATAAGAAAATCTACACGAGGACCCTCGATCGAGCGATAATTTTCATAATTTTCTTGAAAGTCTTGTATCTTGTCCATTTGAACTTTGATTGATGTCTTTCCACCTACATTAGAATATTTACACATAAGATAATACTTTTTGGTTAATATTTACCTAATATTCACTCCAAAATAAGATAAATAGTTAGTTTAAAATGGTTAAATAACTCTACTAGAGTAGATTTATTAGAAACCCTACCTTTATGTTCTAGATATGTTGGCAAAGCCTCCAAGGAAATGGAGTGAAATCGGTCAAGAGAAATGGGATTGGTTCATAAGTCATGTACAAGAAAAAGACTTTTTGGTATAGTTCATTTAATATCTTTTAGTCACTAGTTACATGCGAAGATGTGACTAATTAATAAAATTAACTTACAGAATTTAAAGACCGACAAAGTTCTCTATTGGTTTTTTAAGAATATATTTCATTTTAATGTCACTTAGAAATTAGATAAAAAGGGTAAAGAAAAACGAATGCAAAACTTATACAATCATCACCTTAGTAAAAAATAGTGTTGCATGTAAAGAGGAGGCATATGTACGTTATCTTAATTTTTGACATGCTAACAACGCTTCAAAATAATGGTGATATACTCGTTACATTATTTTTTATTCTCAAAGAAAAATTATCTAGATGGCATCACTCTTGGACCACACATAGAATGAAAACCTATTCACTATGAAAAAGAGACGTGACTTATGAATCATATTTAAAGATGTGAAACTATTACTTATACAAATACTTATTATTATATTATTATGAAAGTTGTTGCCAATTGACATTGGAAGGTGTAAATAACATTGTAGCTGAAAGTTTATAAAATATGGACCTGATTAACCTAGAGGGGGGTGAATAGGTTATTCTTAATTTTTATCAAGTTTATAATTTAATAACCTAAACAAAGCGGCCAGACATGTAATCGTGTATAAAAATAAGTGCGGAAATAAAATAATAACACACGATATTTTTAGGTGGAAACAACCTAGGCCACAACCATGACCTAAGAGGAAAACCACCGGTCCACCGGACCACCTAACTTTCCACTATGAAAATCAAATGTTCAAGTACAAACTCGGTCTTATGCTACCCTCCCTAGAATACTGCCCCAATGTACTTTACTTACGAGCCCCTACTCTGTTTTTACAGTTTCCAATATTAGCGTGGCCGGTTTCCGGACCAACGTTCTAATAAGCTCCCCTTGATCGGATCGTTCTACAAATGAAGCTGCAAAAAGGTTAGCACTGAAAAACACCAGTGCCCGTGTGTGTTCTAGAACGGATTTAACAATGAATAATCCTAACTAGATGATTCAAAACATATATCACTTAAATCAAATCAACTAGAATATTCTAGGGCAAAAAGATTATGCATAATTTCAGTAAAAATAACTTCTTTAAAATTTAATAATTAAATTAAATAATCATGATCGTTCATAAAATTATTTAATCTAAATATCTAAAAATATAATCAAGAAGAATTAAATTAATTAATATAAATTAAGAGTATATATATATATATTAATTATCTTTTTCCACTTCTTACTTACCTTTCAATATATATATATATATATATTAATTATATGATACTTACTTGCTGTAATGTGTAATGTATATATATATATATAAATTGAATTTATAAGTACCTGCCGCCAAAGGAAGAACTCACCTTGCTGTAAGGTATATATATATATAAACTAAATTTGTAAGTACGTGCCGCCATGTATATATTTATTCCTTTTCTTCTTCTAATTTAGTTTCCCTTTTATATTCTAAAGTTTATAGCCATTCTTCTTCGCCTACGCCTGTAGCATTATTTTTTTTTTCTCGGCCGCTTTTTCTTTTTTTCAGTCGTACAAACTAATTAACCCTAATATGTCAATATATATATAATAATAATGCTTAATGATATTAGGGTTAGGTTAAATGTGTTTTGTTCTTAGTTTTTCAAAATCCATTAAAAACAAAAACTTAATATTATCTTAAGATATATTATAAAAATATTTAATTAATAATTTCATAAATTAATTAAAATTTAAATAAATATTTTAACATAAAATATAATTTCAGATTTATGAATATGTGTTATTAAATGCATAAATACAGTCCTATATGTCGTAATTATAAAAGATATACACGGAGTACGATTATACGAAACTTGAGCATTTGTTTGGTTTTTTCTTGATGGACTTGATAGCAGACCTAAAACAAATTTACAGGTAAATATTTTGTCCACGAAAATAGCCAACACTCATGGTCCTTACAAACTCCCCCTTTGGCATTTTCGTGTGGCAAAACCTTTCTCTCACTACATGACGCATATAAAAATAAGATAAAAATACAATGATATCCCAGACTCCATAGTGGAACTATCCTATGGTCCGGTAGATCCATCTTCGTTGCAACTTGATAAGCTTGTAAGTAACTGAAATTTTATTGACAAAGCATAGAACAACTTGGCATGAAAGCCTCATTGTATATTAGTTCAGTTTACATAAAAATAAGCAGAGTGTAAAGAATATTCATGTAGTGTCCATTCATATCAATTAAGCTTAATAAAAATATGTTCTCCTCTTATATGCATAACAAAATAAAAACATGGAAGTAAATATTCTCTCCCCCTTTTTGACATACGAGAAGGACAAAGCATTAGACAAAGAATTGAAGCTAAACTCCTCCTAACGATATAACAGTGTAAAATAAGAGTAATGCAAAAGTGCAATGTGCTTTAAACTCCCCCTAAGTTCTATGACTCTCTAACTTAGAAACCAATTAAAAAAGTAATAAATGAATTTTGTTTTTTTTTTTTTTTTTTTTGCAATTTTTCATAACTAGCCACATAAGGTATTAATCTCATTTAATTACAAACAAGCACACAAGCAATTGAGAACTCATCATTATTTAACTCCAATTTTGATTATTTATCATATAAATAAATAAGTAGAATAGAAGAAGTGCACACGCACACATATAATGACATATTGACATTTACTTAAAATAGTATACATATTTAAACTCCACAAATATGTCAATTAATTCATTTATGACCTATCAAGAAAGACTCAAAAGAAAAAATATCACCTATCATATAAAAATATAATTGAGTCTTCAATCTTACAAAATAAAATATATTTACTAAAAGAGGACTTAAATTATTTTTTTTCTATAAATGAGGTAAATGATATATATATATTTTTTAACCTCTATTAGCTCTTTCTTTTTGTGCATTCCAAGTACAAGATTTATAAGCAATCAGTTTTTGCATAATCTTTCCCTTTTTTTGTTTTTGTTTTTGTTTTTGGTTTTTTTTTTTTTTTTTTTTTTTTGCACGAGCCATAAACCTAGCATGATGACTTTCACACTAGTTGTGAGGTAGCCCTCTCCGTTCATTGCGGTAGCTTCACACATCACAGTAGGTAGCCCTCTCAATACTCGGTGCCTCCATACGGTAAAATTTTAGTAAGCAAAAGTAGAACTCAACACAATTTTACAATCAAGATTAGTTAAAGTCCTAGAGTCTTTCAAGAAAATTCATAAACTTCAAGCTTAACATATATGTGTATTCGTGAGTGTGTGAAGAAGTTTATGTCAACATCTATCATCACATGTATAAGAATATATATGTATGCACAAGCCAAAATTGTAGAATAATTTATACAATAAATATCAAAATGAGTTGAGTCACTAAAAATGAGATTATGTGTATGGAAATATTAAATAAGTTGAATACTCTGTTGGCCAAACAAGGATGTTTTTTTTTTGTAAGTTTAACTAATAAATAAAATAAAGACAATAAAGGTTGCTCACCTAAGTTCATTTAAGCACTCTAACAAAAATACCTAGATGAAGGAATAAAAGATGGTCAGGTGACCAAGAAGAAACAACCTTTCCTAACCCACATTTTCTTGCATTTTGATTTCTCTATATCATTGGGTTGGGACTCAACTAACTTAGGTTTCATAGGCATGTTTTTGAACTTAGCTGTTCTTTTCTCATTCATCCCAAATGAAGATGCAGTATGCATAATAGGATGATGATAACGAGTCATAGCATTAAAAGTACTAAATTTTGTTTGCCTCTTTGAACCTAAGATTTCATGCTTCCTAGTAGAATTTTTGAACAAGTTATTATAATTTTCATTCATCCTTGAGTATGATGTAGCATGCATAGATGAATAATGCTTATGGGTCCTACTATGTGAAGCATGGAAAGAATGATTAAGTTTAGGAGCATTCATCAAATATCTACATTTTGGTCTTATATGACCTTTCCTACCACAATGATGACAGATAGGCACAAACTTAATAATTTTTTCTACCATAGGTGCAATAGTTCTTTGTGCATAAGTAGTAACAGTAGGAGTAGAGTTTAAGGACCTTACAAATGTGGTTTTTGATGTTGAAGGTGTTGACTGTTCATCTATGTATCCAAGACCTCTCTTATCTCCATGTAGCTTTCCATAGTCTAGGACTTTGGTCAATTTTTCAGCACCTATGGTCAAATTCTTCACCGTATCTTTAGCAATACTAAGTTCTTGCCTAAGCTTTTTGTTTTCCTCAGTGGTTTCTACAAGTCTTAAATTCATGGCATTAATATTTTCAGACAATTCCTTTTTATCTTTCTCTAGGCTAGAGGAATTTGTTTTGTGAATATTGATGATATCATTAAGTTTAGTTACTTCCACAAGTAGTTTATCTCTCTCTTCTCTAGACCCTAAAAAATCCATGAATAGTTCCTCATAACTCGATACATTAAACTTAGACAATAAGAAAGAGGAGTTTACTTCCTCATTTTCTTCATCCGAGCTAAAGTCAGAGTCATTGTGGTGTGCTTTGGTAGTTGCGGTGAAGGCACGATAGTTTGTGTCATCATCTTCTGAGTTACTAGCATTATCCTGCTCACTTTCCGTGTCACTGAGTGTAGTATTAAATGCTTTTCCAAATTTATTTTTATTGTTTGCACAATCTATAGAAATATGACCAAAACCCCCACAAGTATAGCATCGAGGACTAGTGAGCTTAGTTTTCTTACCATTAGAGTTAGGAGGCTTGATTTCCCTTGACTCTCGGTCCTTCGAACAACTAGATTGTCCCTTATTAGATTGATTATTTTGTTGACCCTTCATTTTCAGGAACTTCTTCAATTTTCGTGCTAGCGAGACTAATGACTCATCATTTATATCCTCATCACTATCAGAGATGTCCAGTTTGGAGCTTTTGAATGCCACATCCTTGATTTTCTCTAGGCGATCAAGAGTAAGCTCATAGGTTGGATTGACCCAACAAGTTCATCAATGTTTAGTGTGTTTACATTCTTACTTTCCTCTATCGCTGTAACTTTCATCTTGTAGTCTACTATTAAGGAGCTTAGGAGTTTACGTACTTGTATTGGTTGTGGAATTTTCTCACCAAGGTTAGAAGAAGCATTAATGATATCACAAAAATGAGCATAGGATTGACCAAAAGTTTCAATTTTGCTCATTTTAATGGAATCAAACTCAAATGTTAGCAATCTAAATTTTGTTTGTTTTACTTGGGAATCTCCCTCATGAGCAAGAGCAAGTGCATTCCATGCATCTTTAGTAGTCTCACATTCAGAGATGCGATGGAGCTCATCCATCGACACTGTATCAAATATTGAGCTTAGACCTTTTTGGTTTGCCCACTAAAGTGCGTTCTTGATGGTCGATCTCTTGGCTTTATGATTATTACACCATCTTTTGTTACGAGAAGGTGGTTCCCAACCATCGAGAATAGCATCCGGACTTTTCATCTTGTCTCGAGAAAGGCTTGCATGCGAGCCTTCGATGAGGTAATTAAACCCATCAAGGAGTGGGGTCTAACGGATGACCCACCGCTTTCTTTCATTTGGTCCATAAGTAAGTGTGTGTGTCCCAAGATCAATCTCGCTAAGTGTGTCTAGTGTCGGCTCGATACCAATTGAAAGTTTATAAAATATGGACTGATTAACCTAGAGGGGGTGAATAGGTTATTCTTAATTTTTATCAAGTTTATAATTTAATAACCTAAACAAAGCGGCCGGACATGTAATCGTGTATAAAAATAAGTGCGGAAATAAAATAATAACACACGATATTTTTAGGTGGAAACAACCTAGGCCCACAATGACGACCCAAGAGGGAAAACCAGGTCCACCTTGGGACCACCTAACTTTCCACTATGAAAATCAAATGTTCAAGTACAAACTCTGGTCTTACGCTACCCTCCCTGGATACCGCCCCAATGTACTTTGCCCAGAGCCCTACTCTGTTTTCATAGTTTCCAATATTAGCGTGAGCGGTTTTCAAGCGTTCTAATAAGCTCCCGCCAATCGGATCGTTCACAAATGAACCGCAAAAAGGTTAGCACAAAAACACCAAGGGTGCAGTGTGTTCTAGAACGGATTTAACAATGAATAATCCTAACTAGATTATTCAAAACATATATCACTTAAATCAAATCAACTAGAATATTCTAGGGCAAAAAGATTATGCATAATTTCAAGAAAATAACTTCTTTAAAATTTAATAATTAAATTAAATAATCATGATCGTTCATAAAATTATTTAATCTAAATATCTAAAAATATAATCAAGAAGAATTAAATTAATTAATATAAATTAAGAGTATATATATATATATTAATTATCTTTTCCACTTCTTACTTACCTTTCAATATATATATATATATATATTAATTATATGATACTTACTTCTTTGTAATGTGTAATGTATATATATATATATAAATTGAATTTATAAGTACACCGCCAAAGGAAGAACTCACCTTGTTCTTTGTAAGGTATATATATATATAAACTAAATTTGTAAGTACGTGCAGCATTACCATGTATATATTTATTCCTTTTCTTTTTCTAATTTAGTTTCCCTTTTATATTCCAAAGTTTATAGCCATTCTTCTTCGCCTACGCCTGTAGCATTATTTTTTTTTTCTCGGCCGCTTTTTCTTTTTTTCAGTCGTACAAACTAATTAACCCTAATATGTCAATATATATATAATAATAATGCTTAATGATATTAGGGTTAGGTTAAATGTGTTTTGTTCTTAGTTTTTCAAAATCCATTAAAAACAAAAACTTAATATTATCTTAAGATATATTATAAAAATATTTAATTAATAATTTCATAAATTAATTAAAATTTAAATAAATATTTTAACATAAAATATAATTTCAGATTTATGAATATGTGTTATTAAATGCATAAATACAGTCCTATATGTCGTAATTATAAAAGATATACCTGGAGTACGATTATCTGAAACTTGAGCATTTGTTTGGTTTTTTCTTGATGGACTTGATAGCAGACCTAAAACAAATTTACAGGTAAATATTTTGTCCACGAAAATAGCCAACACTCATGGTCCTTACAGTAGCTAATGGCATAATGTACTCGTCAATTGATCCATATGCTAAGGTTCAATGAATGCTTCTTGGAATGTTTTATGCGTGTATCTACGTGGTTGAAGCTTTAAAAGGAGATGGGATGTTGCCCTTTTTGGTTAGTGAGCACCTCATTTATGTCAAAGATGCCAAAAATATATTTATAGCTTATCCAAAGATGTGGATTTTGACACTTGGTGATGAGATATGTTATAAATATTTTGAATAAGCACTTGTGTGGTTTTTGATTTATTCTTAATTTTTATTTTGTATTTTCATTTGTATTCACTGTACACTTTTACTTTTGAGATTCTATCATAATATAATTTAATTTAAATGAAGTGATTTTTATAGGCACTCAAAATTTTTAAGATTCGGGTAAAATAAATCAAAGAATGATTATCATTAAAGGTCAAAAGAAATTTACCTCACAATATACAAGAAATTCACAAAGAAATATCTTTCAAAAGATAAAGGTTTGGGAGATAGATCACTACTAAAATAGTGATCTTTAGTCTACGAAATTTATTCTCAATCTTTTTAAAAATTGAGGCCATAGAGTTTTAGTCATTGTCTAATAATAACCGAGGCTATAGTATATATATACAATCTTGATTATTAAACAATCATGTTCTAATTAAAATAATATAGTTTCTAGTATTTTTAAAACTGAAATCAAATAATATATTATGTGTGTTATTCATTTAAAAAATACAAAAATTACTTAAAAATTTTTCATTTCTCTATTAATTTAATTTCATGAATTTTCTATCTTTTACACCACATACCAAATTTCTCTATCAATTTTTTTTTCCTTTTTCTATCCTATTTTTTTCTTTTTCCCTCTTTTTATTTTTATTTTTTCCTCCCTTTTTTTTCTTTTTCCCTCTATTTGTCTCATTTTCCCTTCTTCTTTTCTTTTTTCCTCTCTATATTTTTTTTCATTTTCCCTATCTTTTTTCTCCTTTTCGCCCTCGCACACGCTAAATATTTATTTACCTAGCTCATCATGTGATCTAATCCCCTATCTTCTTCCTTTTCCCCTATAACTCACCTCCCCTCATCAATCGTTTCTTTTCCTTGTAGCTCACGACCAACCTTTTTTCATACCCATCTCTAACCATACCCCTTTTTGTTTCTTCTTAGCCATGGTTTTATGTACCCAACTCATAGTTTCTAGCCTTTCATTATCAAGTAGCTCTATTTTTTCTCGCTCATCTCCAACTTAGCCATTGTTTTCGCCTGTTCCTGGCCACCAATTTTTAGCCTACTTTTGTGGTTGTAAACTTAATGATAGTTCTCTTATAGCACACATATGGTTTCGTTAAAATTAAATTTTGTGAGTTGCTCAAAAGTTGAATGATTAAAGTCACTAATAAGGAGATTAAATCTAAACTGATCAGTTAGATGTCCACTCAATCAAAGGTTATAGAACAATAGCATCAAAATAAAACATTTTGTCCATTTCAAAATTAAATTGTTGATACTTTGAATTTTTTTTTAATCTTTAATAATGTTTTGGTATAATTTAAGCCATAATTTTTCTACTAATATAGATTTCCACAATTTCTCCACATACTACATACCTAGAAGCTTACATAGATATTCACAGAGCAAACATGACAAATATGTTATAACATTGATATCCAATAACTAATAACTTCGATTTTAGGGATATAGTATAGTAATATTGTTGGTAAATTGGCTAATAACTTTGAAGGTAATCATGATAAAGTAATATGGTCTCTCCATAAATATTAGATTTTCATCGTGTTATTACTCGGAATGGAAAGAGATTTAATTCTTCAAATGTTGCTTGCATGCTTTAAATTATCCTAGTTCTTTCTAAATAAAATGCTAGATTTAAATTATATGCCACCATTAGGAAAGGATATGTCCCTTACCTATTATATATTGTTTTCATTGATGATTAATTTAAAAATATATTATAATTTTATTAAATTCCATCATATTGTGAATAAATAGGATTTGAGCGAAAAGAAATTAAAGTTACCTATTACCAGTGGCAATAAAAAGGAAAGCTCAAAGGAGAAACCAATAGACAAAATAGCTTATGACAAGCCTGCTTTAGCACCAACAAGAAAACCAATCTCTTATACATATGACCAAACTAGTGGTTTTTAGATTTCTTATAGTTGCATGCTCATCTGCATCTTGGATTAATGATGTTGATGTTAGAGTTCCAATGAAAGTTCATATCTTAGACAATGAACTATCAACTTTTCTATTATTTGAGTGTGAGAACAATTTTATACTAAGGTGGAAATTGGTTATTCAGTTGTCAAATTATAGATATAGTTAGTTTATTTTATTTTAATTCATTTTCAATTTTATGAGTTAAAAGTTATTCACATGATTTTTTATGATTGTTATTTTGTCATTAAATTTTGAACTTTTTTCATAGGTGATGCTACGACGAGTTGATAAAGAATCATTTGAATAATGTGATTATATTCATTGACCCTAGTTGGTTATATGTCATTAAGAATAAGAAGATACTCAAATTAAGAGACAAGTGTTTGAAAGGATGGAAAAGACTCAAGAGGGAGTTAAGTGAATTATTCCATATAATGAAGGTGAATTATTCCATATAATGAAGGTTAAGTGGATTATTGTAACTTTTATGAAAAATTATGTTATGTGATCAAAGGCATTTACCAATATATATTTTATTATAAATTGATGTATCTACCATTGAATTTTAATTATGTATGAGTCATTCAAAAATACCATTTATTAGTTGGATTCAATGAAGGGTGAAGTATTCTCTAATATTTAAAACATTATGAATGAGTAAGTTATATTATTTTGTTAACTTAATTTTTTTTTAAAACATTAAGTTTTAATTTGTCTTTACAAAAAAAATTATTTATTTTTTATTCTTTATTATATAGGATTCATATTATATTGAATGGTCATCAAAATCGAAGGGCTTAATGTTTGCCAATATGGTATAGAATGAGAGTAAGTTGTAAATGCATAGTTCATTAAACTCCATAATTTCAACATTTTTATATTTTTCATATATATGTCTATTCACTAGAAGTACTTACATTATTTATTGATTATATCTATGTAATATCTTCTTAATTAAATTATATTAAGCTAACAATTGATATTTTGTTCTAATATATAGTGTCCAAAGAAAAATGATTCAGTGACTTATGGGTATTATGCCCTTATGTTTATGAGGATAATTATTGCAAATCCACTTGCTTCGATGATTGATTTGATAATGACTTAAATTACTATTTTATTTTATTTTCTTGTTTTAATTTTGATTTTAATTTCTTATTTAACAAAATAGGTGGCTAACTAACAATAATTTAAAATATGTATATATTATAGCTCAATCATGAAGGAATTTACATTGATAGTGACGTTGATGAGATGTAGAATGAGTAGGCAGAATTTATAAATTGATTCTTACAGCTATGATAGCTAGTTAGACCATCTATGTGGAATGAGACCTCGGTTGTATGCATTGCCCATAAAAATTTTGCATCCGATAAAACTAACCAACTTTCAACTAACTATTATTCTTTCAACCTTAGCTTTTTGATATGGTGTCTTATATCAAAAGAGGATACTTTAGTGATCAAGTAAGTTATATATTATGTTTTAAGTTGCTTGCTTGCTTGATTGAATCATTAGTGGCTATTCTTTATATATATTAGTAATCTTCTATTGGATTGTTCTTCAATCCATATGCTTAATCTTTATTTGAATTTTTTTCTTGAAATATTTTGGAATAAAATTTATACTTATGTGTAATTTGTAAACTATGTAAGGATACCTACTTGGGACCATGTTGACTTGCATTCACAAGGAGTCCTTGATAAAGGTTTGAGATGGTATCATATATAGATTAGTACACAGATGCCATGCCAATATAGTTACATATTTGAGATGGAATCAAACCCCAATGAAGGTTTGAGATGGTATCATACATAGATAGTGATCAATGATTATATAACATTATGCATATTTTAAAGAAAATATGTGATCATTCGCTTTGTTGAGAAAGCTACAGCCAGAGGATGTCCATGTAGTGGAGAAATTAGCAATACATATAACAGATGCTGCCAAGGAAGAAGATTTTGAAGAAAAACATGACAATTTTTCATGCAAAATATCTTTCATATTGATTTAGATGGTGGATAATTTGATTAGTGTTATTATTTGTAAATTTTTTTTGTATGCATTTCACATTTTAGAACACTTTAATTAGCTAGTTCTATTAAGGTTTTATTATGTTTTAGTGCATATATAAAATCTCAAAAGTAATTACATTCTTAATTTTGATATAATGATTTTTAATTTTCTCAATTGATAAATTTATTGTAATTTATTTTAAAAAATGAGGTTAATTAAGATGTATATGGTCATGGTTTAAGTATAATCGAGTCAATAGACATATCATTTAGTCTCAATCTTTTATAAGACCGTGGCCAAATGTATGTCTATAGTCTCGGTCATTTAAAGACCGTGACCAAATGATACGTCTATAGCCTCGGTCTTTTAAAGACTGTGACCAAATTGTATATCTATGGTCTCTATTTTTTATAAAATTGAGACCAAATGTATATCTATGGCCTCGATCATTTATAAAATCGAGATCAAATGTATGTCTATAACTTTGGTCTTTTAAATATCGTGATTAAATAGTATGTCTATAGTCTCCGTCTTTTATAAGATCGTGATCAAATAGTATGTCTTTAGTCATTGTCTTATAAAAGACTGAGACCAAATGGTATATCTATAGTCTCGGTCTTATAAAAGACAGTGATCAAATGACATGTGTATGATCTCGGTTAAAAATCGTTTAGTTTCGATTAAAAATTGAGACTATAGATAAGAGTCTATGGGATCTCCCACTTAGGCCTTGATTTTTATAACTATGATCATGTACAGTTAAAAGTTAAGGTTATATATCAAGTTTGTAAAGGTGGATTGACTCAAAAAGTGGCATTTGAATGTAGACGAATCAAAGATGCTATTTATATTACGACGGTCTATGCAAATGGTCAAATGGTAGAACGGAAAGTACAATTAATTTTTTTTTCATGGTGCTTTAGGACGTAGCAATCCATATGAGTTGAGCATGAGGATATTAATGTAATTTGTGTAATAGAATTGGTAACTATAACATGCATAGTTCTTTATGAAAGGTACGTAATATATGATTATACCTTTATATATTATTTGAGTTAAAAATATTATATTTATTAACTCATTTTTTATATTTTATTATAGGATTTTTTACAAGCATTTAGTAAGTGCACATATAAAGTACTTATTTCTTTTTGTGGATCCAGATTAAATGACAAATGATTGGAATAAATGTTATGAGGATCAAGTTGATGCTTTAAATTTGCATATGGAAGGAGTTAGAGAAAATGTAAGGCTTATAGCTTCACATGGGGAAGGGTGGAATCTTTGATATTCACTTTTAAAATCTTAGGATATTTATATATTGAAAATATTAAATATTATTTAAAAAATTTATAGTAATCATTAGATACTATGTGTTATTCACCCATGTAGTGGTATTGTTGAGTTTATGAACTCTTTTGGTAGACCAACAAAAATATTGGAAGTTATAGTGAAAATGTAAGTAGTATGATTCTTATTGCGTTGAAATGTATATGTATTTGTTTTAATGATGTTTATATCTTGTAGGTTCCACGCAATGACAACAAAATTGAATGTGGATTTTTTGTGATGCGCTATATCAGGGACATTATGTATAATCTTCGGCGTGAATTCGAATCTTTAGTAAGTTAAATTTTATTACAATATAAAATTAATTATGAAATTTAAAGCATATTATTTTATATGATAAGAATTTGGAAGGAATTGTGAGATATATTGATAAATGAATGTGATAAATTAAATTAATTTGGGTAATATATATGTATTATCTATCTTAGGTGCTATGTTAAAAATTAAGAAAAAACTCTATAAAAATTTAGAGAGAGTATGACATGAATAATCATTTTATTAGCCTAATGTTTTTCTTTTTAATTTTCACATGTCGTAAAAAAGAAATTCTACGTAACGAATGATTTAGATGTACGTAGGATTGAATTATTATCGATTCTTGAATCAAAAATTGATAGATAATAATAATTATGATAATTAATTAATCTGTCAATAAACCTATATGATATGTGATATTATATACTTAATTCGTATCTTGAATATGTAAGTGTTATTATTTGTGATTATGAATATTTTTATATTTGATATGATTTTATATTTTATGCCTTTTTTTAAATACTCTTGTTTAATTTTTTATAATTTAGTAATTCTTAATCAATGAATACTATGATTAGATGCTACTAGGATGGTTATAAAATTTCAATATATCCCTTACTACACAAAAAATTTATATTTAAAAAAAAGTTTATTATAATGGTTACAAGCACTCATAAATTTTTTAAATATTTGATCATTAAATTTAAATAAAAATCCGTTATGATTTTAAAAATAACTATAAAAAATATATTCTAATGGTTGTTGGTGTTGGGAATGAAATCACACAATAAATTTGAGAGAAAACACTAGACAAAACTGCTTAACAATTATGTGAAAACCGATATGTATTTTATTGATTAGGCTTAGGCTTTTATAGCCTTTACACTTAACAGAAATAGAGGAAACATTTACATGTTTTAATGAACGTGGTAAGTGCAACATGGAAACAATAAAATCATCCTAAGACTAAGACTTATTCAAAATAGATCTTAACTAAATCCCTAAAAATTCTCTTCATTCCTTCCCTTAAACTAGTTAAACTACACGTTTACAACTAGTTTAAATCAGGAACTTCACAAACTCCTAGGTGGCTTCAAATTTTCTAAAATGCATCCATTATGAGGGGCTTTATCATGACATCTTCCAATTGCTCTTGTGTTCTACAATAAACTAATTCAACTGCTCTTTCTCATGAAAGATCACGAAGAAAATGGAAATGCATATCAATGTGCTTGCTTCGATCATGTAACATAGGATTCTTTGACAATTTAATTGTGGAATTGTTGTCACAAAAGATTATTGTACACTTGATTTCTTCTAGACCTAACTTTTCGATTATTCTTTTCATCCAAATGGCTTGACTAGCATAGGAAGCTACAGCCACAAACTCTACTTCTGTGGTTGAAAGTATGACTATAGGTTTCTTTCTTGAACACTATGCAATAGCTCTAGATCCTAACATGAAAACATATATTGATGTACTCTTTCTATCTTCTACATCTCACTGTACGTATAACCAAGTAAAACTTTAGGCCCTCCCTTCTTGTAGTAAACTCCAGGTCCAATGGTTCCTTGCAAGTACCGTAGTATTCTTTTTGTTGCCATCAGGTGTAATTCAGTTGGTTTGGCTATGTACCTGCTAATCAAACTTACTACAAACATCAAATATAACCTTATAGCTATTAGGTACATAAGACATCCTACCATCTGCTTGAACAAGCTTTCATCAATATGAACTCCATTTTCATTTTTGAAAAGCTTACACCCTGGAGCAATAGGATTATGAACCGAGTTGCTATTTTCCATCTTAAAACTTTTTAAGACTTCTAAAGCATATTTCTTTTGACATATATAAATCCCATCAGATATCTATAAAACTTCTATGCCTAGGAAAGATTTCATCTTTCCCAAATCAATCATATCAAATTCCCAGAGCATAGAGCTTTTAAATTCACTAAACATTAAATCATCATTGCCAGTAAATATTAAGTCATCAACATATAAATTGACAATGAGAATCTTACATCCCTTAGTCATTTTAATGAATAATGTGTGCTCACTATAACACTTCTCAAACCCTTCACTTAAGAAATGTATTTCAATACGGCTGAACCAAGCTCGTGGAGCTTGTTTTAGTTCATATAGGGCTTTCTTCAGCTTGTAGACTGTCTGGAGGTTGTTCTTCAATTCATAACCCTTTGGTTGCTCCACAAATACTTCTTTGTTTAGTTTTCCATGCAAGAAAGCAGACTTGACATCAAGTTAATAGAGAGTCCATCTTTTTTTTATGATGCTAGAGCCACAATCATTCTTACTGTGTCCATTCTTGCAACCGATGCAAATACTTTGGTGTAGTCTATCTCTGGTCATTGCTTATAGGTGCCACCAAATGAGCCTTCAATTTATCCAATTCACCATTTTCTTTGAGTTTAGTTTTATAGACCCATTTCATTCCAATTTTTTTACACCCTTAGGAAGATCGGTAAGTTCCCATGTGTTGTTTCTTTCTATGTCCATGGTTGTCTTTCATTTTTCATGCTTTACTATTTCTTCAAAGCACACTGGATCTGTTAAAGCAAAGAGATTTGAGTTGACATTTGCCTCATCTTCCTCTGAAAACCTTTCTCTAGTGACATAATTGTTCATCTGCCTAGGAGGCCCTCTAGTTCTTCCATTATATTCATCATTTTAAGGACTAGTGATTGGTTCAAAGATCACTTCTTCTTCTTCATTTACTACTTTATTACTTTCAGCATTTTCTATTGTGTTATCATTCCAGTCTAAATCGATTGTTATGTGATCTTCATAACTCTTATCTAAACTATAAGATTTATCTTCCTCAAATACTACATCCCTATTAATTACAATATTTCTTTCAATAGGGTCATAGAGCCTATATGCCTTAGAATTTTTGTTGATTCCCAATAGCATATAAGTGAGGCTCTTTGCATATAACTTTTTTTCTTTTTTACATCAGGAACATGCACATAGGCCACACAACCAAAGACTCTAAAGTGCTCAATTGAGGTTCTAATGCTACTTTAGGCTTCTTTGGACGTTTGATTCTTCACTGCCAATGTAGGACTTCTATTCAAAACGTGTATTGTCCAATTCACAACTTTTGTTGAGAAAGTCTTTGGCATTTTTCTTCCAGCAAGCATACATCAAACCATGTTCATTATAGTTCTATTCTTTCGTTATGCTACTCCATTCTATTATGGAGTATATGATGTAGTCAATTTCCTCTTGATGCCATGTTCTATACAGAATGCATTAAACTCAAGTGAGGTAAACTCTCCTTCTCGATCTATTCTCAAGCATTTAATATGTCCTCCTACTTCTTGCTCAACACAATTTTTAAATTTTTTGAACATGCTTAATGCTTCAAATTTGTCTACCAAAAATTACATTCATGCCTTCCTAGTAACATCATCAATAAAGCATATAATGTACCTCTTCTTACTATTAGAAGTGGGAGATATGGGGCCGTAAAGATCTGTATGAACAAGTTAGAGTTTTTCCATGACCCTTCAATTGCTTGTTTTTGGAATTGGATCTCGATGTTGTTTTCCAATCATGCAATTTGTACATATTGTTGTTGGAGAAGTAAACTGAGGTAATCCATGCACCATCTTCTTGAATTAGAAAGTTCTCAACCCTTTGTAGCTCAAAGGGCCATAGCGACAGTGCCATAAATATGTCATATCTTGTGTGGAATTGTATAAGCAAGCTGGTTTTTATGGTGGTGAGTTTTCAAAAAACACGAAATGCAATTTTTTGACATCTTGATCTATATAATAAGCTTGTTTTTTGGATGATAAATCTTGAGTGTTTCATGTTGAATAAGGATTGCCATTCCTTTTTCTTGCAGTTGGCTAAGGCTTAACAATTTGCTTTTTAGTTCAGGCATAAAATACACTTCACTAACAACATGAGTTAAACCACTTACTTGCAATCTCACATTGCCTTTACCTAGCATATTCATTTTTGTGTTATTTCTCAGAGACACCATCTATCTAAAGTTCTTATTCAAATCAGTGAACAGATTGTTTTCACCACACATGTGATTATTACATCCAAAATCCAGATAACAAATATCTTCCCTATGAGCACCATTCATTTCCATGTATGGCATGAGCAACATTTCTTCTTCTGCTCCTAGCTCAGTATAATTGGCTTATTTATTCTAGTTGGGCATTCAAATTGATAGTTTCTAAGCCTGTGACACTTAAAGCATTCCACCAATGCTTTGTTGTAGGGCTAGCGTCTCCTTTTACCTCGGTATGCACCTCAACCACGTCTTCTTATACCAACTTTGTCTTCATGGCTGGTCTTGAGTGCATGCTCTTCTCTTGTGTATCGCTTAAATTTTTTATCATGGACTAGTAATGAGCTTTGCAGCTCATCAATTGAGAGTTGATTACTGTTTTTGGACTCCTCAATCGAGAAAACAACATAGTTAAACGTCTTACTCAATGACCTCAGAATATTTTTCTCTACTATAGAATCTTTCATCTGTTCCTCGTAAGTTCTCATCTTGTTGGCTACTATTAACACTCTTGAGAAATACTCAGAGACTCCTCCAATTTTCATTTCCAGAATTTCGAACTTTCTTCAAAGAGCTTGTAAATGGGACCTCTTGACTCTAGCATTCCTTTCAAATTTCCTCTTCATGGACTCCCAAATTTGTTTAGAAGTATCATTCACAAGGATGGTCTCTAATATTGTCTGATCAATAGCTTGGAATAGAAAATTTATGACTTTCATATATTTCAACTTCAATTCTTCGAGTTTCTTCCGTTGTGTCTCTGTCTGCACTGAGTTATTTGATGGCTCCTCATAGCCAGTTTCAATCAGTCCACAAAATTCCTTAGATCGTATGAAGTTCTCTATCAACATGTTCCATCAAGCATGGAATTGATGGTTGCACAAAGCTTCCTTCAGTTGTCATCTTACTGCAGTAGAGACGTCAAAGGCTACTGGCTTTGATACTAGAATGTTAGGAATGAAATCAAAGGACAAATTAGAGACAAAACACTTGGCAAAAATGCTTGACAATTATGTAAAAACTAATCTGTATTTTATTGATCAGGCTTAGGTTTTTATAGCATTTACACTTAACAAAAATGGTGGAAACATTTCCACATTTTACTAAACGTGGTGAGTGCAGCACAGAAACAAGAAAAATCATCCCAAGATTAAGACTTATTCAAAACAAATCTTAACTAAATTTTTAAAAATTCTCTTCAGTTGAAAATCCCAAATATTTTTGTGATTATTATGAAAACTCTATCTGATAATCAGATAGTCTACAATTGTTATTAGGTGAAGTATTAACCATCACAATTGTTATTAGGTGAAGTATTAACCATCACATTTTAGCTACCATGAGATGAATAACCGTTGCTATAATCCTATTTTGTTGCCGTGGGTCATTCTAACTTTACCTATGTATTTATATATTTGAGGGTCGATTGAAAAAAAATTATCCATGCACGTTCATTAGAGGTCTTTTTTTTGCGTAGTGTATAAAACGGTCAAACACCTAATTCAATCCATATACACACAACCAAGATACATATTTCTATTAAAGGGGATTAATGTTATGTTTCAAGTCATAGATACATTCATAAACTTTCAGATAATTAAAAATTTATTTAAATAAGAAGCAAAGCAAAGCAAAGCGCTTAACTAATAGATAATTTATTAATTTTACTTTGACTTGTTATAGCTTTTTATTTCACTATTTGAAAAGAGAGATAAAGAAAGAATTAATCATTTTTTTTTTATTGTTGGGTTCCATTTTTCATAGCTGGAGGATTATTCCAGGGATAGCAGATATCATATTGACCAGATTTTTTATTAAACATACAAGGAGCTTTTGGTCTAATACTCCACAAGACAACATTGTCCTTATCGTAGTCTCTAGTTCATATGTAAATATCAAAATAATGAAAGCCCTGTTTTCATTGCATACTACCCCAAAACTGTATTGTACCCCAAAAGTTTGACAGAAAATGGAATTCAAAACTATCATGATATGGGAGTACTTGAATCCCCAAATCATCATCCTTGGATTTACAGTGAGTTGTGAGAGTCATGTCAGATCCCAAATCATTAGTTACACGTACATGCACTTTTGATTTTAGAAAACCACCCTCGCTTCTAGTTATAAAGAACACGATAAGAAACACAAGCAGATATGGGTTCGTCTTATTGTTATGGACTTTTTGGAGATTGAGATTGTATATATAGTTTTAAGTTTTTAATTTTTAATTTTTAATTCATAGCAATATTTAATTTATTTTCAATTAATAATGTGTATTGGGATAATCTGACATTTGTCATTGTTCGGTCACATTTCTTAAAACTAGTGTAATTTAATAATTTTATTTTTTAAATTTAAAAACTTTAATTATTTCTTCCAAATTTTGATATTTTGGATTTTTTTTGGTAAAACACTTGAGTTAAATAAAATAAAACCTTAAGAAATAGTAGGTAAAATAATATGATTTTGATAAATTATTAAAGCAAAAGAATCAAAAACAAAGCTATATTTAACTTCTTCTTCAATTAACTTTTTAAAATCTTATAGAATAGCACAAAGATGTAATTTTCTCAATTTTGGTGACTTTTGTCTGCTTCCCTCAATTTCAAAGGGGTGTTATTTCAATATTTAAAAGAAAAAATTAGGTTTTTAGGCTCAAGTTAAATATGGATTATTGAATAATGAAAAATGGAAGCAGATCCACGTGTCCATGTGCCACAGAAAGAGAAATGTAGGTCAACACAATCGAAATGCAATCAAAACATGAAATCCATAAGCATATGAGTGTGATGAGATGCACACGCCTAACGTGGCACACTAAGGAGTGGTATTAGACAACCTACGCTAATGGGTCAAGTCATAAAGCATAATTAGAGACCAGTCGAAAAGTAGGGCAACTCATGGCACCATATGGTAGTACAATCTTGCTAACACATGACACATAAGGAGATAGAGGCTTGTAGATTGGGATGGGTTTTCTTTAAGTTAATCCAACTAATCTAAAAAAAGTTGAAAATAAACCATACAAATTCCAAAAAACAATCGAAATATCCAAAAATTTATATTTTCCCAACAAATGCAAAATAAATAAATTTTGAGCACTATAAAAATAAAATGTGTAAATATAAAGGAATTAAACCTTAAAATGTGTATAAATCACAATTATCAAGCCTTCCTAAACCTACTCTTTGTTAGTCCAGAATAAATCAAAACCCATAGTAGTGAGAATAAGTTCCGTGACATTTTATCTCAGGAATTTATTAATAATATGGTCTCAAATTAAAAATGTTAGATTTTTTTTAATCATCCTTCTACTCTAACTACTTTACAATGATCATGCTCAAAGTACGATGTAGTATCCATTTATAATAGTCAAATCATGTAACTTAAATAAATTAGAACATAGTTTCTCCCCATAAAACATTACTAGTCTATTTAAGAGTTGAATATGCCACCATAGGCCTTTCTTTTAAGTTTTACCTCCCTTATCAAAAATATCTTTTAAAATCAAAAAGTCTTTTTATTTAATTGTAAAGGGATTAGTCTTATTGGTTCTATCAAATGAAAGGAAAAGGAAATAATAAAGTTCATTAATCTATAGAGGAAGAGAAAGAGATCTATAAATAATAATGTCCTAAGACCTATAATGTCAATCAAATAAGGTCATATTTCATTATTTTAGACCCAAACATCATTATTAGTTTATTTTATTTTATTTTTGCGAATTTTTTTCAATACACAACCCCATATATTTTATTTTTAGCTTGTCGTTTATTCTTATTATTATTATTATTATTATTATTTAATAATTGTTTTTGGTTGAATTTATATATATATAAGTGTGTGTGTGTGTGATATATGTTATAGTAGGGATTATTTTATATCTATTGGATATTTAATCAATTATAACACAATTATCAAACTTTAATTTAATTTAGCATTTTTATAAAATCCATTCTTCTTTTGTGCAACTCCAATTGTTCTTAAATTATAGGGCACGATCAATATGTTTGGTTCAAAGGTTAAGGAATGGATACAAAAAATTGGTTTATTAAAAGAGGTAGTCCTTGGAAGGACGAAAACACTAGGGGTAGGGTTATTTGGCCAAAGATGTTAGTCATATTACCTTAATAATTTTTCAAGAAATACATTTAGCATTCGTCTAGATAAACTTGAATAAGATTTATAGCATCCTATTCTTGTTCATCAAATCATAAAAAGTTTCGAAGGAATTCATAACATCATTCACAAGTTCGAGAACATAAATTTTCCTATCACAAACTTATTTATTGTGCATGCAAGTTTTGTGCAAAGTTATCATAATGTTTCCTTCACTTACGAAAAATGTCAAGACCCTATCAACATCCATAATCATTTTATACTTAACATTGTTTAAATAATTTCATCATAGGTGCCACAAAACAAAGAAAATATTATTATTTTCAAGCCCAAACTATCCTAAGAAATACAATATATAATCCTAAATATTGAAAACAAAATGCTACATAAGGCATACTAATCTTAAAATATTTATTCTAAATCTTGTTGAAAAAATAAGGTAAAAGAAAATATAGATAGAGACATGTTAACACCTCCTACAACTAATTCTTACATTAACCTCAATATAAATATATGCATATAAGTAATGTAAAAATAAGCATAAGGAAGTAGAATAAAAATTTGGTGAGTTACCTCCCACAAAGAACTTGGTTTAACAAAGATCCTAATGTGGGTGATGTTGAACTATTGAGCTATTAGTATATTAAGCTCTTCCTTGCACCTTGGTGGTAGTCTCCTATGAAGCACAATAGACACAATATCCCTCATATTTAGCTCTTTCTTAATGTAATTTTCATATCAAAGCACTTGCTTAATATTTTTCATAAGAGGTACATGGATTTACACCTTCGGCATGGTTTCCAATATTTTCCTTTCATGATTCTACTTTGTTGAATTATCGAGTTTGTTGGAAAACTATATAGCATACTAATTAGTTGAAAAGAACAGTTTGGATACTACTTAAAAGAGTCTGAGACATGGTAATAACTGTGGCAAGGAGATATTGACACCTTATCACTTACCCCAATCTCGCCAACAATGAAAAATAGGTAAAAAATAAACAACACAGCAAAATAAACAATGAGAATGAAAACAATTAAAAAGAGAGCATGCAATATAATGAATAAAGATAGAAAGAAAGATTTTTCAATCACAATCAAATCCTTCTATGTCTAGACATATTTAGATGAAATCTTTATTGTACTAACAATACAAGCAATCATACAAACACAACAATAAAACATGATAAACCTACATAGAATCTACACCTATGTGATAACATCCAAAAATTGCTTAAGACAAACACTAGATAGCAAGCAATGTACTAAGTAAGTAAATGAACACTTCACAAACCATAGGCAATATAAACTACTACATCTTACAATTGGAGCACCATACACTGCACCAAATCTACCCTCATTTGGTGTCTTCACCCAAAAACTTGATGAATAAATTATAAATACTTATAAGTATATAAATCACTAATAGTTTAGTGATAAGTTTATCTCAAAGTCGATCTCTCACTGAATTGTAATGATTTTAAATTCTATACTTATTTTCTCTAAAATAATAAATTAATAAAATAAAATAAAAGTAAACATAAACACTCTAACATATTGTTAAAAAAAGTATGAAATAGATAAAAAACTAATTAAATAAATATTTTCAGAAAAGCAATGTGAGAATTTTGATTAAAAGTTGAGATAATTAATGGAAATTTCAACTATTTAACCAATCATATTTTAGATTATTTATGTTAACAATTATCCTTAAGTTGATATTATTGATTTTTTCACTAAAATTAGAAAATTTAAATGATCATGACAATTTTTACTTACAATGAACTAATCAATTTATTTGATCAAAATAATTAATTAATTAATTGGAGCTGGAAATTATAAAATCATTTAAACTAACATAATGATCATGTACTTAATTTATGTTATTGTTCAAGAGAGAAAAATTAGGCCTAGATTATGTTTCTCACAACCTAATTAAAAAATATTGTTTTAATCATAAATCAAGATTTGATACATCATTAATTCATAATTAATGATATCAAGAAGCAAGAATAAGAAATAATCTCAAACTTTTATTAAAAAAATAATTAACCTATCAATCCAAAATAATCATAATAGCATAACTAAAATCTCATAAATATATTTAGCCAAACATAATTAAACTCAATCATGAATAAAATTATTAAAGGTATATCTTTATAGTCCAAATCAAAATAAAACTAAAGAATAAAATAATCTTAATAATACAAATTCCAAATTCTTGAATTTGTTGATCTTTCTTCTCCAAAGGCTTGAAATAATTGCCAATAATGGTAGATTTTTTCTCTTAATTGTTTCTACAATTTGGGTGTTTTGTCTCTAATTTTTATGCAAAACTCGATTCAAATTGGGCTTAAAAAGGTATAAATAGGTCACATAATAATCTAGAAACATTTTGGACCATTGGATGATAAAATTTTGAAGGTTGGGATTATTTTTTGTAAAAAATGTGCAAACTATTTGAAGGAGCACGTTGGAACAACGTCAAAAGGATGCCATTTTGGTGGCATAGAAACAACATCATCTGGAAGGTTGGAATGCACTAGAGCTAGACGTAAACTGACATCGTGTTGGCCCACGCTTTTCTAAGTTGATCCATGGCCCGTTAAACCCATTGTTTACCTTCAATTTTCTATATACATCCATGTGTATGCTAAGTATATATACATCCACGTGCATGCTAAGCACATTCACGTGTTGTTTTTGATGAATTTTGGACCTGTTTTCCTTAATGCAACCACAAAAAATTCTTGATGCAACCACTAGCCATCAAAAATCTAAAAAAAATTCAAAAAATGATATCCCCAAATATTTATTAACTTGTAAAGTGACAAAAATACCCTAAGAGTAGCAAAATTGTTAATTAATTTTAAAAATAATGCCTCAAAATGAAACAAAATACTATAATAAATATTGATATCACACAATAACTGCAATCTAAGTCTAAATTTGACTCTCATGTAGAGCCTTACCACCATGTGATGTGGTATAATCACCACGATCATTATCGTGAATCCTAGGCTAATGGCAATCTCATGCATATGTACCTAAATGCAATATATATCTTAGTTATTACTTCAATTTTAATTAACTCAACTCTACAAATAATATTTACAAAACCACTCAACGACTCACTAATATTGAAAAAAAACTCAAATTATTCAAGATTTTAGGGAAAAAAACTTCAAATTGAAAATTTGAATATTTAGAAAAGCTAGAGTTTGCCCACATTTTCTATTCAATTTTCTTTGTGCAAAATGGAGAGCATTTATGGAAAACTCTTGGGATGTTGGTGTTAGGATAGAGCCCCAAATGCAAATAAGTCTATATTTTAAATACATATGTTATTTTATTCTTCAAATAAATTACAAAATTTTTTGATTATACATGTATGCTTAAAACTCAAAATATTAGCATATATATAAGAGGATTCACTTTCACTGAAATAATAAAATTATCTGTCACGATTAATTAAAGTTTACGTAATTAAATCTTTAATTAAGTCACTAGTACCACCATGTCCATTTGAAATGACCATTATCTAAAGTTATTGATGTGAAGACATATATTTGGTGGTATTGTGCATAATATTTGATTATATAGGATTGGATTAGACATATTAGAAACACTATTAATATATGCTTCTTAGTTTTTTTTTTCTCTCTGTCACTCAATGACTATATGCAGGATGATCTTAGTTCAAAGTGATTTAGCTATACCTTTGTTGTAGTAGCTTAGTATTTGACTTACTTGGCGATGCCTGAAGTCTTGGGCTAAGATACCTTGTATCATGATATCTTTGTATTTATGGTGGGTTAGGAGGTTATCTCACAAAATGTGGAATCCATTCTGTTTTCTTATAAATGTTAGATAATAATTCCATTATTTAGCGATCTATATCTTAAATTACTATGCACTATTTATAATATGATTACATATAGTTATTCATACGTAATGTAAGTACTCAAGGAAAAGATGTAATAGAGGAGGAAAAATAGACTTTATGACCTCGATCCTATTATGAATTAGCTGTAGAGGATTGAGCTTCACCTATTGGTTAAATCAATGGATTACTTATGTACATTGTGTTAGGTAAATACTAGCTATGATATTTGTGAGTTTCTTACCTTAAAATAATTCTGAGATTAATAAAGATTGATAATTAGATAAGGACTTAATTAATGTTCAATGCTTTGTTTAGCTTGAAGTTGTAGTTTCATCGGTACTCAGTCTACTCCAAAATGACAAAATGATACTGCTTTCAAGATAAATAAAATATTAGTTTGAAATTAATCATTTCATGTGATCAAAATACTTTTTATTTATTAAATCATTTTATAAAAGAGAGCTAGATTGACTTGGATTGCAGTTGCTGTAAGAGGGTTGCTGTAAGAGGCCTTACTAGTTTAGGCACACTTAATCATGTTACTCTAACAATAAGAGATATTATTTTTATATCATCTTTAGGTTATAAATTGTTGATTTACTAAATTGCTTGATTCCGAGTGATTGCTATAAGTATCTTAAGTAACATATTAATTAATTAGGATCCCATATTTGTTTACCTCATTGTATTGTCCTATTTTTAATCCAATCTTTAAATAATATAATTAATTATTTAGTCCAATTAGGTAATATATAATAAATTTTTATTGGTTAAATAGTTATGTAAAAATTACTATTTTACTCTTACATATTTATTTAATATTTATGATTTTTGTAAATTGTCTCGATTAAAAAATATGTATTTTAATCACGTTAATAATTAATTTTAAATTAACTATTGAAATTTACTTTCTTTCTGAAAACTTTTTTCCATTTTCGCTTACTATTTTCATATAGCTTTTATAGAACTGACAACTTCAATTTCATATTTCCTTTTACTTACTATTTTTTATACATGCCAAACGTAAAGCCATAGAAATTATAAAAATTGTTAGGAAAGATAAAATCTCACAACTTAATTGATTTCCAACTAGATACGATATATGGCTCTGAAATAAATACTAACAAACAGCATTCAAAACTCAAAGATCGTCAAAACATTAAGTATAGTATCACAAAAGACACTAAAGAATAAATATATTTCTTTGAACAACCCTCCAAATTTAGGAAAATGAAAATAAATTGAAAAAATTACTATAATGCTAATTAAACAAAGTCTTCAGCATATCAAAATAGGGTTGAATAAACAACAAAATTTTGAATTCTAGTAGGTTTTGAAAGATTTTCATTAAAATTAAGATAATTTTTTCTTAATCGTATCTAGAAATCATAAACCATAAAATTATATAAAAATGAAGTTTAGATTTAGATTTCCAATAGCTTAATATACTGAGTAAAATTCTGATCATAGTTGTACTCCAATTCAATTACAGTTGTGTCCAGTACAAATGCAGGACTGAAATTTTTAAAATGCAAAAAATCTTCAATAAAGGAAAGATTGATTGAAAATTTTCCATTTTTTTAAAGTGAAAAATAGGGCATTTGTGTCCATAACCCAAGATAAAATACTAGTCTTAATTATTAAATTATTCAATAAAGAAAAGTATATATGACTTCTCGGAAAAAATAAAGAACAGATATATTTATTCGTTAAGTATAATGCAAAAACTAAATAAGCAAAGTACTTTTAGGATAAAATGTGCACGCTTATTGTTACTTTAAATTTTTACCCCTTGGTATTAATGAAATTTTGTTATGACCATGGCAACAAATTTATCTTAATAGTTTTATCTTAACGGTTGGGTTGTATGAGAAGATGTTGTGCTCAAATACATTTAATATCGAAAGGGGTAAATTAAATTAAAAAAATTAAAAAAAACATTAATTATTTGTTAACGGAGGTATTAATAATATAATTTAATTGAATAATTTATAAGTTTGGAGACACGAATAAATTTCATAATTTAAATTAATTTTTTAATTCAATCAATTTAATTAAGGGAAAAAGAGTAGCGCAAATTCGTTACACGAATGTGCACTTTAATATAAAATATATAAATCTATTATTTTTATAAAATTAATTTTTGCGATTCTTTTTACTTGGGTTATAGATTTTTACTATTTAATCTAATAGATTTTTATTAAATCTTTTAAAATTCAACCGAATATATTGTTTTTAAAGGTGTTAAATATATAAAATTGCACCGATATTAATTTTAAGAGATAATCATATTTTGATTATGTTATATTAATTGTACTTAACTGATAATTTTTTGTGAATTATATGGATTAATTAACTTAATCTAAAATAATCATTTAACAACTAATACAACCATTTTCAAATTTCACAACCGACTAATTATAGTTATCTTTTATGTAAGAAAAAAAAAAGGGTACTTAGTTAGCCCAAATTGTTTTCCCTAGACAAAAATGTTCACATTGTTAAATCTATAAAAACCCAAACAATTCATGTAGGTTAATTAGTTAATAGAAAATACAATTTAAAATTTTAGATCAACAAGAAGAGAGCTAACTATGAGAAAAGTTATCATGATTTCGCTCATAGTCATAGCCATGTTACTTCCATATGATCATTGTGTGGTGCATGCCACTAATAAAAACATTAAAAATAACCATATTTCCTCCCCACTTGTGTTTGTTCAAAGTGTCTTAATCGATAATTATAAGACTATGAATGCAAATGATATTCAAAAACATGATAAGAGAGAGCGCATACTTTCATTTTTGCCTCGAATGTTCGGTGGTAAAAGAAGAAGCCATGGAAATAGTATTAAAGGAAATGTGAAGCCACCGAGGTCATATAAAGCCATGGCTGATGAATGCAGAAAAAAGACAAGGTCGCATTGCAATTTGATGGCTTTCATTCATCTTGACTTTGATTTCAAACATCGGAAGAATTGCCGCGATGCAACATTTACTGCTTGCATGGACAAAATGCTTAAGACTCTGTAGTGTAGTGTAGTGTAGACACATACATTGTCTTAGTTTCAGGTAATTACTTATCTATTTTATTTAAAAATAACAAAAGAAACTTATAATCATACAAATAATATTTTATATATATAACTTATATATTTTTATTATTAAAAAAAATATGAGATATTATTTTACACCGAATGTTTTCAATTAAATATCTTTTAAATTGAACTATGATAAGTTAAATCCGTTTAATTTTAAACGTTATCTAATTAAATCATATTTAATATTCTAGAGTGTTATTTACGTTTATATAAGTTTAAGGATTATTATTTGTTTTTGTTCCTGTTTTTTCAACTTATTTTTATATAAAAATTAAATTATACTTCACTTATAGTGTTACATATTTAATGTGCCATTGTATTTGCTATAAATAAAAAATAAGCACTTGTTGACTAAAAAAGAACCCCTTATTTATGTGTTTACAGCAATTGATTAAAAAATGAACCCCTTATTTATGTGTTTACAACAATTGATTACGTATAGAGTGACACTAAAATTAATACGTGATCTGTTTCAATAATATTATTATTTTAAAAAAAAATTGCATTTGTTGGCGGATCAATTTTAGGAGAAAATTACTTCTTATCTACCTTTTCACATGAATTAACTAGCATAAAAAGTACTAACAATTTATAAAAATATTATTTATTTTTATAATTTATAATAATAAAAATAAAACCTAATAATATTAAATAGGTTTCGATTTAACGGTATTTAATACTGAATATATATAAATTATTGAAGTTCAACTTGGTAATTATATTTTTTTCTAATATTTAAAATATATAAATTAATCGTGATATTTTTATGATTTAAAATTATAAAAATAATGTTTTTTTACCAAACATATTTTAAATTTTTTCAGGGAACACACTTATAACAAACTTAAAAGTGTTTTATCTCATTTATAGCCTATAACTTACATAAAAAAAATTGAGTTTATTATACATGCCAAGCGAATGAGTAATTTAAATCCATCCCACGTGATAGATGAAATAAAAATTATAAGTTCAATTTTTTTATTTTTATTTTGCCAACCTATCAACCTATGGATAGGCATTTTATTAGTATTTTACCCATACTAGTTTTTTTTTTTAAATTGAAGATTTTACTCTAAATTAACCATAATTAATTAAATATGAGATGGGATAGTTATGAAAATTTTAAAATCATGGTAAGGAGAAACCAAATATATATTAGTAATTTATTTTTTCTATATATGTATAATTACATAATAAAATATAATTTTAATATTAAACATACAATACTAAAAGATTTAACTTTTTTATTAGTATAGAAATAATTACATTTAATTTTCTTTATTTTTATAGAAATATTTTATATTTTACTTAAAGATATGTGCTATATAGATAAAGAACGTAAATTAGTGTTAATATTTAAAATATTTTAATTGAGCGAGTATTATATTATCTTTTAAATATTTTAGATTAAATATATTTTTGAATAAATATTTAAAATAAATGTTATTTACTTATAGCTAATGATTATTCCTAAAAATTACTTAAACATATACATGACAGTTATTAACACCATTGTCTAACTCGAAAAACTTTATTTTTTTTATTAAAATATATAAATAAGATATAATGGATCTTATTTTTGAGATTAAAATTATTAAGAACATTTTTTAATAAGTATTACTAAATGTTGTTTTCCAAATTTTTTAACATTAATCATATTCAAGTGTAGCTATTAATTCAATAAATTAAAAAAAACAAGTGTTAGAGTTTAATTAAAATTGAGTAGTATGTATTATATATATTAAGTTTTTGTATACATCGAATAATATTTCAATTATCTATTAGATAAAGTTAAGAATATGAGATAATGAAGTGAAAGTAAAACCACTTATTAGGATGAAAAATCAATTTTTTAAGTCACTTTGCTTATAATATTAAAATATTTTGATCACATAATTTTTACAAGTTACACATAAATCATTGGGTTTTTAAAATTATGATACTTAAGTATATAACTTTGAACTTATGTAATTAAAATGTCTATTTTTTATAGTAAAAATGAATACTTTAATCATGTAACTTTAAAATTGTGTGATTAAAGTATCTTAATTTTAACAATCGAGTGATTAATATCTTTTATAAAAATTATATGATAAAAGTATTCAAGTAACACAAATAAAGTGACTTTTAAAATATTCTTTTCTACAAAATGAATCAAATCAAATTATATTATATGAATTAATATTTGTATAAAATTGTGATAAAAAGTTTTTTTGTTAAAATAACATGTTATTTTTGGGTATTATCACTTTGTTATCGTAACCTTTTTATAGATCGGGAGTGTCAAAAATGCTTGTATAAACTTTTTTAAAAAATAAAAATAAATATAGATTATAGAGATAATAAGATTTTGCACTCTGTTGTACCAAACTTTTCCTCGAATCAAAATTTTGTTACTAATCATTAAATACACATAATTTAGTTAATAATTTTTTAATATCTAATATTTGTATGTTATAGAATTTGGTCTACAATTTTTTTTCACAAGGTTAAATTAAACAAAAATTATTAAAATCACAAAAATTATTAATTAAATTATACATTTTAAAAAATTAAGAAGTAAATAATCTTTTAAAGTAAATGTTAAAGATCAATAAAAAACCAAAATGAGATAATAAATACTGTATATTGTTTTACTCAATGACATAACTTTACATGTAAATAGTATTGTGTGTGTAGGTGGGTAAGGTATGAACAATTTTGATATCCGCATTCTCACACTAAATATTTGAGCGGTAAGGTGAGAATATTAGAGTTTTGAAAATTTTGTGGAGGTTAGATATCTTTCACTAAAATATAATAGTTGTTTAACTATATACTTATATTTCAAAATAACTAACTTTATAATTAAAAATAAAATAAATAGGATATCATGCTTAATAGATATTAATAGTTCTAAAGTATATCAAATAGATTTTGAAAAAATTAAAAAATTATTTTTAATATTATCAAATTATAAATTCATAACTTAATTACAAGAGTTAAACATGGTATCACTTATAAATAATAAAGTATAAAATTAAAAATGAAACATTAATTTAAATAAAAATAACATATACCACAAACATAATCTATAAGAAAAAACATTAACTCACACCAATTAATCTATCGATTATTAAAATTTAATTTTTAAATACAACATATTTTAATATCCAAATATATTTTAATTACGAGCCTTACCTCCACAAAAATCATCCTTATATATATATGAGGCAAGTGATGCTAAATTCCCCACGCTCTCTGTTAATCATTTGCCAATTGCTTATCTAGTGAATTACTTTTCCCCTGTCAACCAAAATCTTATCTATCTATATATGTAATATTTTCTCTGATCATGCGTATAAGTAACAATGATAGGTGAAATGAACAATGATTATTTTAATAATAAACCAATAGGCCAGGTTTTTTTTTTCCCTTTTTCTTGGCATCCCCGTTACATTTAACACTATAATATATATATATATATATAAAGTAACTGAAACCCTCAATAATATAAAAATTCATTTTTTTGGACATTTTAAAAGCATTAAAGCATATTAAAGAAAACCAGAAGTTATAATTTCAAGAGTTTAGTTGAATTTAAATAAATATTAAAAAAAATCTCTAACACTATAGAACTCATCGATCAAAATTCATAAAATTCATAATTTATGGATAGATTAAATAAAATCTTAACACTAAAAATAATTCTGAGTATCATGAACTAATCATCGGGAGTATAATATTAATTATAATAATTATAAAAAATATAAAAAAAATACGATTATTTAAAATTTATAATTTTTTTATTTTTTTTATAGATTTAATATTCGTCTAAAAGTATGTTTTAAGACAAATATTTTATATAAAAAAATAATCAAAATTCATAGATTTTATAAATATTAAATATAGTGTAAATAGTTTAAATATGATTAAATTATTGTTGTAATGATAGTTAAATAATAAAAATAAAATACATTTTTAATTATACTTTTGTATTTTTATAAATAAATATTAATATATATATATATATATATAAAATAGTAAAGGTTGGAAGATTTGAGTGGTAATGAATACATAATATACTTGTTCGCGCGGGGTAATTTTATTAGGTAGGTATGGCGCTCTTTTAATAGTCCACGTTGTTATTGGAATAGGCAAGTCGGTATATTGTTAAAGTCGATACCTCTTCAGCAGATTGAATTGAATTTGAAATTATTAAAAGCATATTTTCAGAATATATCTTAAAATATTATTTAATTAATTAAAGAAATATTACAATAAATTATCCCTTACCAAATCTATCAATTTCTAATCCCTGTAAATAAATTCACAATGCAAATTTTATGTAAGCCTTCTCGTCGACTTGATTCAAGAACATGGTCAATGTAAAAAAGTACTTATTTGAAAATAAAAAAAAATCAATTTATACATTATTCAGTTTCCCAAACAGCCCTTCTGACCCAAGTAGAATTATCCCAGCTGAGAAAAAATCCATTTTCTTGCACCTTCCAAAAAACAGAGTCGTGACCTGAGTCCCTCTTTGGTTGAAACGCATGCCAAGAAGCAATAAATCTAATCCAGAGAGCTTCACAGTAGAACAAGGCTCTTTGAGTCACAATCCAATTATATTCATCGCCTCCTTTAAGAGTTTGAACGCCAAGTTCTGTATGCCTGGAAACACAACGGAGATTCAGAGACCCTGATGAGTTCTTAGGCAAGGCATTGATTATATGAACTGTGGAAAATTTGCTTTCATTCTTTTGATTATTTGTTGCTAATGAGGTGGCAGTGATAGTTATAGAAAATGCAATTGAAATTAGAAGAAAGAAGATAAAGCTATTCAACGAGGTCGGCATTTTGGATTTCATAGATGATGATAAAGGTTGGTTTGGGAAATACTTCGAGGTGTTTCACTTATATAGGGAATAAGTGTTTAAGGAATCCTAATTAATTGGGTTGAGTATTTGTTAAGCATGTGTTTTTTTTTTTTTATTGTTTTTCAAATTAAAGATTTTGTGCAAATTACTCAATATAGTTTACTTTTTACCAAAATATAATTATATATCTTGTAGCACAAATAATATATTATAGTTTTAAGTTTTTTTTATAGGAAAATATAGCCCTTCCTTCGGTACATATCATACACACAATTTATATCAAAACTCATTCATTTAAATACGTTAATAATCTAACTTATTAAACTAAAATTAAAAATGTTGTTGAATATACGGAGAAAAAACTTTCACTATTACTATATTGCAAGGCTTTCCAACTATTTGTTTGGATGCTTTAATTCATATATTGAATGGTAGTTATTCAAACAAAATAGGGTTAATTCTATTTTATGATCACATTGGAAGTATGATTGAGTTACAAAAATATTTAAAATGTTTAAGTAATTATAATTATACTAATAAAATGTATAACAATAAAAACATTTACATTCAATAACTGTCGTTTAAGTTTTTAACAAAATTGTATCGGGTGCATACGACATGGATTTTCTTGTGGACATAGTTGTAACTATTAAAACATTTTGAGTATTTTTGTAATTCAATTCATAAATTGTAGACATAAAACATAGTTAATCTACTCAAGATTTTACCATAAAATCCTCAAGAAATGAAAATAGAATGCAGGATATACAATTATGTTAAAAAATCAAACAGTAGTTATCAATTGGACAAGTTTTAATGGTTATACATAACGTTGTAACATAATTACTATTACTTAAACGTTTGGAAAATTTTGGCAACTCACTACATACGTTGTGTCCATAAAAATAGTTAACCCAACGAAATAAGATTTTGATACCATATTACAATTTATAAATAATGCGTTTCATCTAATTTTGTCAAACTATTAAAAATAATAACTACTACATTGTTTGTAAAAATCACCCCATTTCTCTTGTTTTTGTAATCCAAAGTTTGGGGAAGCTTTCCCTTGCTTCAAGGCTTCTCCAACCCACTTTTGATCCATTTTTCTTCTAAATGTTAGGTTTGTAAAATAGTGCGTTCCTTTTTAAAACATAAGACATCATAGATGATTCTCTCTTATTTTCAAACACCGTGATGATTGTGAAAATGTGAAATTGAGTGAGGATTTATTTAGAGATAAAGTGCATGATTAGTTAGTAAAGAATCACATCATTTTGAGGAGTTTTCCTTAGAGTTGATTTAAAGTGTGTCAATTGGGTGTTGAAAGGACACAATGATTTCCATAGGTGAGGAGCTTATTGGTTAAAATTCTCATATTTTTCGTAGGACATTAGGGAGAAGTCTCTAACATATTTCTCAAATACTAGATTGAGTGTAAAAAATATAAGATTAAGATTTTGTTGATAGATAAAATGCATGGTTGGTTAATGAAGAATCACATCATTTCAAGGAGTTTTTCAAAGTGTTGAGTTACCATGTATCTGTTGGTAGTTTCAAGGGTGCAATAATTCCATAGGTGAGAACCCTATGTGATGATGTGTCATGTGTTAACTCGGTGTTATGAGGTTGTAATAGTTTCCATTGGTGAGAAGCTTATGTGATTTTGGCTCTCAAATTTGGTGTATCGTTTGTCAGTTGAGTTTTGTAAGGTCGTAACTATTTTCATAGGTGGATCTACTTGGATCGTGGTTACTGTGGAGACAAGAGTGGGGGCAACCTAGGTGCAGTTGAGTGTGGTGCTCCATCTGATAGTAGTATATACATATTTGTGAATTGTTAATTCGCTTTTATTAGTGAATTATTTGTTATCGAGTGGTTGTCTTAAATAACTCGTGAATGTTACCACATAAAAGTTGGATCCTATGTGATTTTATCACGTTACATGCTATGTTATATATATTTATACATAGAAGTTTTTGAAGTGATTGAAAATTCTATATAGCTTTTCTGGTACAATTTCTAATTCACGTGTTTTGTACTATTTTCCATGTTAGTGCATGTTACAGCTTGGATATGATCTTATGAGGTATATCGTCACTAATGTGTTTACAAGAAATGTCTTTTTATGTGTTGGTGATTGTATATAAAGTTGGATCCTATGTGAGTTTATCACGTTACATGTTGTGTTATATATGTTTACACATATAAGTTCTTGAAGTGATTGAAAATTCTTTATAGCTTTCCTGGTACAATTTCTAATTCACATGTTCTATACTATTTTCCATGTTAGTGCATGTTACAGCCTGGATATGAACCTATGGGGCATACCGTCACTAATGTGTTTACAAGAAATAAGTCTTTTTATGTGTTGGTGATTGTATATGTTGTTTATTGACTTCATCATGTTGTTTTTGATTGTATATTTTTCTATGTTATCTTCTTAATTCATATTTTTGAGATTTGTTTGATCGAATTGTAATCGAGTTTTCAAAAAGATTTCATGGGTTGGTATATTAACCCATTTTCTAGGTTTCGATTGCCTATTTGGTTAGAATTTTATTTCATTTCATTTATGTGCAGTTGTTCTGACCTATTGGAAATTGACACGTTTTAAGGTGTGTTTCATATGGTTAGAATAGAGCTAGAAAAGATTCCATGGTTTCACGTATTAACACCTCTTTAGATTCTGGTTGCCTATTTAGTTTGAAACTTTAATTCTCTTATGTACAATTTTTTTTAATTTATTGATGTGTAATTATTCTAACAAATGTAATTTCAATAATAAAATTTATTAATTATAAAGCATATTAAAAGTGAAAGAGAATAAATATGAAATGAAGGTACTAGATATATCTATCATGTGATTAGGAGACCATGTTAAAAATGAATTAAGTTTAATGTTATAAGATAATTTATCTTGAATTATGAATCATTTATATTAAAATATATAGATATATCACCGTTGTTTTTGAAACATAATTTTGAAAACTAAATGATTGTTACTCGTATTTATATGTTTTCATACTGTTATTATGTTCTTATTTTATGTTAAAAAATTTAAGTTATTTTTATATTAAACTAAACGTATTGCATTTATATGCATGTTTATTTGAATAATATCTTTAATATTTTGATATCTGTGGCTAGGCTAATTTTACTACTCTTAGTTAAAAAAAAAACGAATTTCGATCCCTTCCCTCATTAATATTAGTTCCCATAATAGCAGTAACCTATTTCCAAGTTTAATTAATGGCTATATTGAAGCCCTTTTTTATTTTAATGATTAAAAATAGTAGGTTTATTCTTGCCTTATAAGTATTTTTTTCTCAATGAGGTTATATTTTTGGTGAAAAAACGAACACACTTATTTTATATTTTTAAGAAATAAACACTTATTTTATAGTGTTTAACTCAATCAAATATCATATTTCAAACTCTTCAAACCAATTACCGATATTTTTAATAAAATTGTAATTAATGCTATTTAAATTTATAGTTTAAAATATTTACTACTAACAAGGAATATATATTTGATTTTGTATAAGGAAAATTTCTAATTATTTTATAATTAAATCTTCCAAAAATATTAACAATTAATTCATGGAAGAAAAATCCTCCTTGCAATTCATTTCATACAAAAATCAAATAACTTACAATCAAATTCAATAAAAAAGAAAAGAAAAAAAAACTTACAAACATGTGACTATAGGCATAGAAATTTATAGTCGCAGAAATTATGCACATGCAAAATGTAAACAGAGTCAAATGAATTATAAATGCCATCAGTCAAATTTTTACTTGCGTTTTCCATTTGCTCTCCATGCGCTTTTTTCATTGAATTTTATTAGCTACTATTTTATTCATGATACTGTTTTTAATTTAGATAATATTTGTAGAATAGGTAATTAGTATATATATTTAAGATTTCAATCATATACAAAATTATTTAAAATTAATAAGATTTTAATTTATGATAATATTTAATTTTAAATTAATAATTAAAAATTAAATTTATCTTGTTTATCTTTCACTATTTTATTAAATAAAAATATCTTATATATCTATAAATTTTATAACGACAAAAGAGCATATTTTATCTCTAATTCATAGAATTTCACTGTTATAAAAAGATTGTTACATCATTTTATATTTAACACAATCTGACTAAATATCGTTTAAATTAAATTATAATCATTTTATGCATTTAATATTAATAGAATACTATTTTTATTGTTATAAATTTTAATACGTTATATTTTATAATTTTTAAATTATTTCCCATGAAATAATATATATATATATATATGTATCTATGTATATAAGTTCATAAATGATATATCCATTTACAAGGTATGTATTATGTAAGACATAGTGACTTGTATATTCCAATAACTTCTTTCACTTATAACAACGAATCAACGAAAAAAATTAATATTTATATCACTTATTAAAATTTATAATTATAAATATAGTATTTTCTTCATCTAATTTATATGTTTTTGCTTTAAAAATTTGCTCAAACATTTCGCATTAAATACTAACTAGTTGGATGGTATTCAAATTTAACTCTGATCAATTAGACTCATTCAATGTTAAAATATTTTTACCAATTATTCCCAATTTTATTATAAGTTTTAGAAATACGTTTTAGCCACTTTACCTTTTACTAGTTTTTTTAGTGAAAACATGTTTTACAAAAATTTAAAATATAGTTGAATTAGGTTTGTATTGTAACGAAGATTTCTCAAATTATTTATATATCTATGAACCAAGTTATTCATATATGTAATTTAGTAACAAGAGTATAAATTTTGAAAATTTTTCATTACAAAATAAGAATTACTCAAACTAAATTATAAATATTTACAAAAATTGATACTATAATGGTGATTATTTATTTATTTATTTTTCTAACCATGATTATATATCTACAAACTCTATCAAAAATTATGGCTAAAGGCGTATTAGATTGTAGTGATAATTTGGTATTAAATTAGTAAATAAAAAATACGAGTAAGAGATTGCAATCTTCTGATATTTTCGTTTTCTGTTTTTTTTTCTCTTGTTAATAATATCCTAAAGGAATGTGTTATGATGTGTATGTCACTAATAAGTATTAATTTATTAACCCCACCAAATTACTAAAGATACTTCAAACTCATTTATAATCCTCTCCATATTCATATATAGTTGAATCTGATTGTCTACATGTTTATTACAAAGAGGAAAGAACATTTTTCTTTTTTTATTAATTAAGTGTTCACTAATTTTTAGCTTTGAGTCCACAGTAAACTATTTAAGTTATACTTAAAATTGAACACAAATTTAAAAATGAAAATATTTGAATAAATGTAAAAGAATGATATTTTCTTAGATACATAACATGATTTGTTAATAATATTTTATTAACGTGTATATAGAAGAAAATATTTTTAAATATGTGTTTAAAAATAATTAATGGAATATATATATATATTAATGAAAATGAAGGCACCTAAGAATCATCTCATGTTCTCAATTGGAAAAAAGTGAAGTGCATAATTTATGGCCACTTGGACCATTGCCCACTATTGATAGACGCTGTTGCCTAATCTCCCCAAGAAGTTGCAAGATTTATGCTGGGATCATATAGATATCAGGTCACATGGGAGGAGCTAGGAAGGTCGAAAGGTCATCATAGTGATTAAATATATATTATTCATATTATAGAATTATATATATTTAAACGAAAAGATTAGTAAATGTTTATGATGTCTACTTTTTTCTTAAGAGCCGTCCTTAAATTCAGGAACCCTGCCTACTATCTTTAAAAACATCAATTTTTCTCTCAAATATTATTGAATAAAATAAAGTTGACTAAATTATATTAAAAAATATGGATATTGTATCATTTATGTTATATAATTATGTTATTTATATATTTTATTTTTGTAATTATTTAGATAAGTTTCATTAATACTGTAATTTAAAATTATAATCCATTAAGTAAAAATTTTAAAAATTTTAATTTCTTTCAGATATAAAAGAAGAATTATATAATTTATTAAAAAAATCCTTAAAAAAGAAAAAAACAGTTTTTTTCCTCTCTCTTTCTTTCTCTCTCTATCCCTTTTGTCTCTCTTTCCCTCTTATTCTATCTCAAATTTTTTACTTTTATTAATAAAATAATGATGATAAAAGGAGAAGAGAGAGTAAGAGACCGTGAGAGTGAGAGAGAGAAAAAAGAGTAGGGAGGAAAGGACGAAATGATAAAGAGAAAGAGTACAAAGGGAAGGAGAGAAAAGGAGTTAGAGAGGTAAAGAGGGAATGATACTTATGAAAAATAATATTTACAATACCATGTGTAAGTTTGGTGGAAGGAAATTTTAACTTCGGGTTATTCGTCTAACAGATTTACAAAGTATATGGATTAAAATAGAATTATAATTATGAAAATAAAAACAATTGAATCCTAAAATAAGTGTTTTTTAGTGAATGCTTGATATATAGTCAAGGAAAACGTTTTATTAAAACTATTAGTTTTGTGATAATTTATTATTAAAACATTTTTTTATCGACTTATTATTAAAACTATTTAAATTAGGCCTCCAAAATTAGGGGTGTCTAAAAACTGGATCAAATTGAATTAAATTTGAAAATCGAACTAAACTTGATTGATTCGAACAATTTTATAAATCAAACGATCCGGTCTAATTATAATAATTTTTAAATCGATCGAACCGAATCGAACTGGTTTTAATAATTTATTAAAAACTTATTTTAACAAAAACGTATATATATATATAACAAGATCGATTTTTGGAAACCCTGCTACGAACTACCGCTTTCTTTCTTCAAAACCCTAATATCCTATCTGTAAAGTGGAACTTCCATTTATGCCATTAATCACTCTTTCCTTTTATCATCCTTCATTAGTCCAACCCTAATATCCTAAAGTGGAACTTCCATTTATGCCATTAATTACCCTTTTCATTTATCATTCTTCATTAGTCCATATCTCTCTTCTTTTATAACGGTACATTTACCCCTAAAGACTCAGTTTGTGATTCTAAAATTTGGGTTATTAACTAATCCTTTAAAACATTTTCTCCTTTGACCAGAAAGCTTGTTTACTATGTGATTTGTTTTTACTAAAGTAGGAATTAACTCTTATATTTACATTTGGAGTCCATGTAGTCATAATCCCTTCACCTTTATTTTATTTCAAGGTCATTGCAACACTTAGGAAAGGATCATATATACTAAATTATGGGTGCAGAGGAAAGCTAAAGTTCTACCCTTTCCGCCTTTCTAATGTAGGTTCATTAGGTTTTTTTACATGTAAAGAAAAACTAATTTTTTTAAATATATTAACAACACAATAGAAAAGTTTCAATATTTTTTACAGGGAGCTTAAATAGTTCTTATTCATATTGTTTGTGTTTGACGTCTAAAGATATGATGAGGTAAATCTTCTAAAAGATTTTAAGTTGTTAAAATATTATAATCCAAAGAGATTACTCAAATATAAGATAGTCTTTATGCATCAAATGGTTTTGTTTATGTAGAAATCCTATAAGTTTTTTTTATGGTTTATCATGTTCTGTTTATTAACCGATTCTGAAGTTATCTTCAGATTTATCATTGTTGTGTCCACTGTCCAAGACTCTTATAGTTCTTTTATATAATTTTAAAGTACACAATTGTCCTTTAATTCCATATTATATAAAGGATATCTATTCTTGATTTGAGTCATTTAATTTATAAGTTAACAATCTAGATGCTAATGAGTAGGCACACATTATTTGCCATTCTTCTAGTACAACTTTAGCATGATGCACACCCTTGTTTTTTGTATATTTATTTTTATTTTCTAAATTTTTTTTATGAAAATATTGATCGAAGGAATTTATCATTTATGAACTCTAACCACTAGATATTCACTATCCTTTTAGGATGATTGTCTATTGGTTTGGTACACCGAGAATGAAGAGAAACGTATTATACTTACCCATGTTTTAAAGATTATTCTTAGTAAGTTTTCGAAGTCACTATCTAATATAAGGCCACAAATTAAACAGGATCGTTAACCAAACTGAATCAAAACATTTGGTTACAATATTTTTAATAGCTAAACGATCCAGTTTGAATAATATGAACAGTCCGATTTGATTAATTTTTTTACTTAAAATCGGATCGGATCGGACCGTAGACACCTCTATCTAAAACTAATGGAAAAATAAAAATAGTTGATCACGTGCTAATCTTAGGAACACATTGAGCGTATTTTAGTAATTCTAGACATCTAATTATGTAAATAAATAAATAAATTGAAAGAAGTTGAAGAAGAGAAAAACCCAAATCCCTCTAATTAAAACGAAATGTCATCTCCTTTCCCTAATTCATTTACAAAGAAAAGGATCTTTAGAATATATATATATATATCATAGGGATTTGGGTTTTTCTCTTCTTCTTCTTTCAATTTATTTATTTATTTACATAATTAGATATAGTAACTCTACGCATCTAATTATGTAAATAAATAAATAAATTAAAAGAAAAAGAAGAAGAGAAAAACCCAAATCCCTATGATTAAAACACAATGTCATCTCCTTTCCCTAATTCATTTACAAAGAAAAGGATCTTTAGAATATTAGAATATATATATATATATATTTTATAGACTTATAGTAAAATGTGGAAGAACTTATTTAGGTACTGTTTGGTTCACAGAATAAAATGTGAATGAGAATGGAATGAAAAGAAAACAGTTTTGTTAGATTTGACCACTGGAATAAAAAAAAGAATAAATATTACAATGTTTGGTTACAATTATAATAGAATGAAAAACACTATATATTACCTTAATACTCTTACATTGAGTAAAATTTAAATAAAATTATTTAATTATTTTTTTTTCAGAAAAAATATATTATTGAAATCATTATTTTTCTAAACAATTATTACTTAAAAATCAAATATATTTTTAAAAATATTATTTTTCTAAATAGGGTTTAAGGTTTTGAGGTTTGGGATTTAGGATTTAGAGATTTGGGATTTGTGGTTTAAGGTTTAGGGTTAAAATTATTATTTTTCTAAATAGGGTTTAGGGTTTTGGGATTTGAGATTTGAGATTTTGAATTTGGAATTTGGAGTTTAGGGTTATATTTGTAGGTTAAGATTTAGGGTTAAAATTATTATTTTTCTAAATAGGGTTTAGGGTTTTAGGATTTGAGGTTCATGATTATATTTGTGGGTTAAGATTTAGGGTTAAAATTATTATTTTTCTAAATAGGGTTTAGGGTTTTAGGATTTAAGATTTAGGATTATATTTAAGATTAGGGTAAAATTGAAAAAAAAATTGAGATGAGAATGAAATCATGATTCATGAAGAGGGGAAATGAATTCTAATTCTTTCTCTGTTAGGAATAGATTTCATTTCATTCTCACTTTTCAGCCCAAATAAACATAAAATTAAAAGGAATCAATTTTAATTTCATTTCATTCTTATTTTTCAGTCCAAATAAACATAAAATTAAAAGTAATCAATTTTAATTTCATTTCATTCTATTCAATCAAACATGGTATTAGAGTAATACATTACTGCTAGATTGGGCTGTAATGGGGTGAACCAATGCGATCGATGTTGTGCGCACGGGATAATGATGTGATGAATGGCAAGGCAATGCTGTTGTGGCTAGGTATCGTGAGGTCCCTTGTGAAGAATATTACATTGGGTTGTTTAATTAAGTGGAATTGGGTTATTCTCTTCGTCTTTTTTCCTTTCCTATTTTCCTTTTAGGACATATTAAGATATTTAGAATTATTAAAATATCTCCACGTGGTCACATTGTAATCAGGTCTTTTGATTTTTCTATTAGTTTTGGATGCTTATAAATGTGATTGATTAATACTAATTTGAAACAAATTTAAATATTTTTAATAGTAAGTTAATAAATATAAATTTTATAATAAATTAACGCCAAATTAATATAGTTTTAGTTGTTAGCCCTACAATTAAAGACTACACTACATCTAATTGGTTAATTCGCATAATACACATTTTGTGTTTTTTTCCAATAAAACTTATTCCTAATCTAAATTAATCTAAATTAAAGGGTTTGGGAGGTGATTTCTAATGCTACCTATACTATTAGGGAAAAAGTACAAATAATACTTCAAGTGAAGCTCAAAGCCACTCAAAATTATGGAGCACCACATTACCCCTAGAACAGTAGATGATATTCAAGTGCATTTAATACACTTTTGGCTTACATGTATGCTACGATTAATTTAAATAATTTGAGGTTGTTCCAAATTAGTAATATAGAGAGATGATAGTGAGAGGTAAAGAAATATTTATTTTTCCTTCTTTATTTTAATCACTATTTTTATTGGAATGAAAGGTTAGTTTATTACTTTTATTTATATTAAATGTATTATATATTTCCTTAATTTTAAAAATGTGATATTTAATTTATTTATTTATAAAAATGATATTAAAAAAAATATTTATTAATTTTAAATTTATTTCAAAAAATAAAATTATCATAAATATTTCAATCATTTTATTGTTTAATATTCAAAATTATCAAAATATTCTGCGGAAGATTAATGACGAAAATATTCTTATTAATATTTATTTAAAGTTTTTTATCATTAAAAATCTTTTTGTTATTTTTTTATAAATAAAAATATTAATAAAAAAAATTTTAAAGTAAAAAAATCATTGAAGATCTTTTTTATAAAATAAGTAATGAATAAATTTTTAAAATAAAAAAACTAAATAACACTTTTATCGAAGAGAATCCATTACAATTTTTCCTTTTTATTATGTATGTTAATATTTTAATTGATCCAATAACTTGATTGCTTGTTTAATGATTAATAAATAATTTTCATTCTTTCAATGATATAAGAGATGTTGCCATTTTTCACGTGCACCTTACTATTTGTGTTTCATCGAGAATCTATCTCGTGGATTAAATAATAAAAAAATTATTTGTTTAAAGATGTGTTTACTACTTCAGGATACTAATCAATAGAAAAAACAGAACGTAAAATATTCTTTTATATACTAAATAACTACAACGAATTAGGAAAAAAATATAAATTTACATAATGTCCTTTTTAAAAATAATAGTAATTTAATAGGTATTTAAATGCACAATTAATTTAAATCTTATTTTAAATTAATGAAGGTATCCTTATTTATTATACAATAAGTAAGACACTTTCAGCATAAGATTTTAGAAATTATGTCCTATTTATTAAAAAGGGAATTATGTTTCGTAAACTGAAAATTAAATCTAACAATTAAAGATTGAAAAAGATAAAAAAATATGAAATTATGATAAATATTCAAATAAAAAAAGATTGTAAGATTATCCTCCATTACTAGTATGTATCTTAAATCAATAAAAGTATATCATATTATTTTATTCTTTGATTATACTAACTTAGAGAAATTTATTAAAGTAAAAATCTCCACCTTTTCTTGTAGATTAATTGAATTAAGCAAGCTCTTAATTCAACTATTTTTAATAAACAATCTAGAATAAGCTTACTATAATTTATCAAAATCATTAATTTTTTAAAGAAGCAAACGGGATCAAGATTAAACACATAATTAAGTTCAATTTAATTATCTTGAGTATTAATTCTTATTAAAAGCAATTTATCACTGATTATATATATATATAATTTCTTTTCTTTTTTTCTTTTTTGAATTTTTGGAACATATTCTACAAAGGGTTTTTTTGTTGTACGTTGGACATTTAATCAATTATAATACATTAGATAATTTTAAATCTTATTCTAGTATTTTCATAAAACCTATTTTCTTTTTGTACAACTCCACTTATTCTTAAACTATAGAATATAGCTAATATATTTGGTTGAAAGAGTAAAGAGTGGATATATATAATTGGCTCATATAAGCTCAAATTGGCTCTCTAAGAAGGTTGTTCTCGAAATAACAATAACATTAAGAGTAGAATAATTTAGGAATAAAAGTTAATCATATTGTTTTAATCATTTTTCAAGAAATACATTTAGTATTTGCCTCGATGAATTTGAAGAAAAGTTCTAGCACCTATACTTATTTATTAAAAGCACAACAAAATTTCAAGAGATTTACAACATTTTTCATAAGTTCATGCATATAGATTATTCTATTACCAATTTAACTATTGTGTATGTAAGTTTTGAGCAAAATTATCATGAAGTTACCTTCATTTTAGAACAAGGTCAAAACTCTAACACATTCATTATCCATTTTTACATAAGATTGTTTAACTAATTTTATCACATATGTCAAAAAAATACATAACATGTGATTGATTTTAAGCTTGTTAATCATAATTATCCATATATACTAAAAATGAAAAATTTATGCTTCCTATAACGAAAAACTTTATGCTACCTAAAACATACTAATTCTAAAACATGCATTATAAAGTCTACTAAACAAATAAAACATAAAAAAATAAAGATAGTGATGTGTTAACACTCTCCCACACCTATTTCTTACATTATTCTCAATGTAAACACATGGATATATGTAATGTAAAATTGAGTAAAAAGGGAGTAAAAACAAATTAGGTGAGTTTCCTCCCATAAAACGTTTGGCTTAATGTCGCTAGCCCGACGTTGCCTCAAATGTTTCTGTTAAGACTCAGAATCTTATCAATGAGCTTATAGAGAGAGATTAGAGAGAGACCCGTATGAAGGGGTCAATGTGTGGATCTCTATAAATGGTCCATCTATTTATAGCACATTTATAGGTACAAGTGTCAAATATATAACATGTACACGTAACTACATGTCAAGAAGGTATGATTAACTTAAAATACAATGTGTCAGAGATCCAAATCTAGTATTAATCGTGCTATCAGTGAGCTTATATTGATCTTGGGCTTGGTCTGAATAAGGCTCAAGCTACCCTTGGTTTGAATAAGGCTTGAGTTGACCTTGGGCCATACAAAGATCGAGCTAATTTTGGGCTTGGTTTGTCCCATAGATGGGATGTCTAGGGTACTCTATCTTCCGTTTTGGGCTGGACTTGGCTCGTCTTCCGTCTTGGGTTGGACTTGGCTCGAGTAGGTTACAAGGTCTAGACTTTGGGTTAGTCTGAATGTCCAAACATCAAGTCCCCCTACTCTTTCAACTCAGGCTTCGCCCTGAGGTGGAAGAGTGAATACTAGGCACATGATATGAACCGTTCGACTCTTACCATAAATGTGTGTCAGATAATTAGAGAGAGAAATCCAATGCCCCTATATAAAGGGGTGCTTGGGCTGGAAATTATTATTGCTTACATGTAAAATTGAGAAATAGTGAGACAAATAGTGAAAGATTTTGGTTCAGTGGTAAGAATTCAACTCGTACTATAATATTCTTTGTTCGGCTATTTCACATCCAATCGTTGAGAACCTAACAATTTGCTACTTCTTTTTCAAGTCGATTTTAAGGGAACAATTTCTTTTTTACTTTCAAGTAATCTTTAGGTAATCTCTTTTTCTCGTACCTTACCACCTGCTATTGTTTTGTCTTTATTTATTTTCTTTGTAGCCTTTATCGAAATGCATAGAGAAGAGACATCTACTTCTAGCTCGTGGGAGAGTCCTCAGTATTCTAGTGGAAGCTCTGGGTCTTCTAGCTCAAGTTCTTCTATTGAAACGCATTAATCAATTCCATAGCCATCTACCTCTCCCCCTACCAGACCATACCGACTATAAAACTGAGTGTGCCTCATACTCAGATTTCAGTGTCCAAGACTTGGAGAAGAAAAAATAGGAATATAGTATCTGGTGAGCGGATAGGTCGCGTTAGGGGCTGGGTGGCCATTCCTAAGACTTGAGCGTTATTTCCCCAGGATGAAGAGAGAATAAGAAATACCTATGACATCCCTCCTTCAATTCAGATAATGATTCCTTCTAAAGGGGTATGTGATAATGATGCACCTTCGGCTCTGTGGATGGTTTTCCATGAGAAAGCTCTATGGCTAGGGGAAGATTTCCTTTATATCCCCTCATCAGGAAATTTTTGGCTAGGATGTAGCTTACTGATAAGAGTCAAATTATTGTATTTTTGTTATGATTTAAATGTTGATATTTGTGTGAAAATTGCATTTATTTGATTATTTAATCCATAAATGTCATTTCACGGGTATTTCGTGTTTAAAGTGCAATTTCAGGTAAAATCATGATTTTGGAGAAGTTTGGGACAAAGTTCAATGATCGGGATTGAGTGAAAATAAAAAGAAAACAAAGTTTCAAAATTTGGAAATCCCGCCGCCGGCGAAAATCCTATAGAAAGCACGGCAAAAATCTTCCCGAGAGCACAAATTTTGGCAAATTCATCTCTCCGCCAGCCAAATTTATCTCACCGCCAGCCAAATGCATCTAGCCGCCGGCCAAAATCAGGAAACCAAAAATTTTATTTTCCAGAAATCTCGCCGCGGCGAGTTTTGTCCGAAAACACTTTTTTTGGTTGTTTTGTTCCAAAATTACCCCCAAAACCTAGATCTATATATACAATATGATGGAGAAAGGGGCCACGGCAGAAAGTGGAGTTCAAAGACATTTTTGGAGGAGAGAAAGAAATTTTGGAGAGAAAGTTTGGAGAAGCTTGAAGGATCTTCACCCATGTTGCTACCAAGTCTTCATCTTCTAGAGTTTTTCATCTCTTCTCCTTAGCTTTTATATTCTACAGTTTATTCATATTTGTATTCATGGATTCAATTGAGATAATGGTTGTTCTTATTTTCGTTATGAACTAATTCGTTTTTGCTAAGGCTATGATGTAGTTAAATCAAAAAAATATGATTTCTTTTGTTATTGTTATATGAGTTCATTGTTTTCAAGATGAGTATTTATTTCCATGCTTAATGCTTTTAAATTTCTGGCCAAGATTTAGATTATTTGTTGCATTATATTGAGACTGAGAGGAGATGTGTAATGAATGCTTCTTGTGATAAATACCGTATGTTGAATGCGAGTGTGAGAACTAATGCATGATGTATGTGGTTAATCTAGAAATTCCATAAATCTTGAAATTCTATAAATCTTAATGTGCTTGTTTGTGATTAAATCTTCATAAAAATATAGTTGATTTTCATAGATAAGTAATTCTAATATAACTTGAGAGAGAGTATTAGGTAAATTTGAGTTTTTCAACCATCACTTTTAGCTTTGATTCTCATATAACATGATTTGAAATCGGATTGAATTGATTTAGCGAAATCAAATGCCTTAGCGTTTTTAATCATTTGTGAACAACATTAAATTTTGTTATTTGCGTTTAGTTTTATGTTAATTTTCTTTTAAAACAATTTCAACAATTCGGTTTTCAAATAAAATTAGGGTTAGTCAATTTCGGTACTTAGTAACGCCATTCCTTGTGGGTTCAATATCCATACTTTTGTACACTTTATTACTTGAACGATTCGTACACTTGCGAAAATAAGCATCAAGGTTTTGGCGCCGTTGCCGGGGAATGGTTTTGTTTTTATTAATATCGATACTACCTAATCTTAGTTTTAATTTGAAGTTAATTTGCTTTATTTTCTTTCATTTTTAATTTTGTTTATTTTGCTGTTTTATTTTATTTATCATAAAAAAAATAACTTTGTGTTGTTTTTGTGCTAGTTGATTTTCTGGTTGTAGGATTTTTGTATGAGACGTACAAGAAGCCTTAACCTTCTTCCATTTGATCCGGAGATTGATAGAACATATAGGCGTCTAAACCGAGAGAAAAGACGTTCAAATTCAGCTCCTAATAGACAATCAGCCATGGATCCACCATTTGTTGAGGGAGGTGGAAATCGTAGAGCTATGAGGGATTATGCTGCGCCTAATGTTGCTGGAACTATTTCGGGTATAAGGAGGCCAACTATTCAAGCCAATAATTTTGAGATAAAACCATCCTTTATCCAAATGGTTCAATCAAATCAGTTTGGGGGAATGTCAAAGGATGATCCAAATGCACATATTGCTTACTTTCTAGAGGTGTGTGATCTTTATAAGATAGATGGTGTGTCCGAAGATGCTGTAAGATTGAGGGTTTTTCCTTTTTCACTTCGGGATAAAGCCAAGGAGTGGTTAAACTCATTACCACCAGGATCAATTACAACATGGAATGAATTGGTTCAGAAATTCTTATCGAAGTTCTTTCCTCCTGCTAAGATAGCAAAATTGAGGAATGAAATGACATCTTTTACACAGTATGACCAAGAATCATTGTATGAAGCTTGGGAAAGATTCATAGAAATGTTGAGGAAATTCCCACATCATGGTATACCAATTTGGCTGCAAGTCTCTACATTTTATAATGGGTTGGTTTCAAACTATCGGGCAATGATTGATGTCATGCTGAGGGTCTTTAATGGGAAAAACACCGGAGGATGCTCATGAGTTGTTAGAGATTATGGCAGAAAACAACAATCAGTGGCATTCGGAGCGGGTAATTGCAAAAAGACCAGCAGTAGTGCATGAAATTGATTCAGTGAATGCTTTGTCAGCTCAAGTTGCTGTTCTTTCAAGAAAGATGGATTCTTTGTCATCCAAATTCGAATCCAAACCAACTACACAATGTGATTTATGTGGTGGAAATCATGCTTGTATCGAGTGCCAAGTTGAAAATCCATTTGCTTCACCAAATGCTGAGCAAGAAAATTATGTTTCAAATTTCCAAAAACCTCAACATAACCCATACTCGAACACCTACAATCCAGGTTGGAGAAATCATCCAAATTTGTCATGGGGAAATAACCAAGGGGGATTAAAACCGTCATCATCTTCCTACCAACCCCAGGAGAAAAAACAAACAAATTTGGAAGAAATTTTGGGAAAGTTCATTGAGGAGACAAGAGCAAATTTCAGAAATCAACAAGGACATCCAAAACCAACTGGGGCAGCTTTCAAAGCAGATTGCAAAAAGGTCTCAAGGATCGCTGCCTAGTGACACAATAAATCCCATAGAGCATGCAAAGGCTATCACATTAAGAAGTGGTAAAGAACTTGAATGGCAGAGGAAATCGGAGAAAAAGATGGAAGAATCTACAAAAAATCCATCAAGATCCCAAGATATTCATCCTTCCCCATATGCGAAATATGAGCCTCCTATCCCATATCCTCAAAGATTGAATAAGAAAAAGATTGATAATTAATTTGATAAATTTCTAGATATTTTTAAGAAATTGCATATTAACATTCCTTTTGCAGAGATGTTGGAACAAATGCCCAAGTATGCAAAATTCATGAAGGAAATTCTATCAAAGAAGAGGAAGCTGGGAGATTATGAAACTGTCATGCTAAATGAGGAGTGTAGTGCAGTTCTTCAAAGAAAACTGCCACAGAAATTGAAAGACCCAGGGAGTTTTACTATACCTTGTACTATAGGAAGTTGCAATTTTGATAAAGTCCTATGTGATTTAGGAGTAAGTATTAATTTGATGCCACTTTCTGTTTTCAGGAAAATAGGCCTGGGAGAAGTGAAGCCCACTTCAATCTCTTTACAATTAGCGGATCGATCAGTGAAATATCCTCTAGGGGTAATTGAGGATGTTTTAATTAAAGTCGACAAATTTATTTTCCTTGTAGATTTCGTGGTGCTTGACATGGAGGAAGATAGAGAGATACTGTTGATATTGGGGAGACCGTTCCTTGCAACTGGAAGAACATTGATTGATGTTCAACAAGGAAAGCTCATTCTACGGGTGCAAGATGAACAAGTAACTTTTGATGTTTTTGAAGAAATAAAATTTCCAAGTGATGTACATTCTTGTTTTCAAATTAACACTCTTGGCGGGTTAATCTCGGAAACTTTTGAGGAGAGAACTCCATTGCTACCACTAGAAGCTTGCCTTGTGATATTTGCAACAATTGAGGAGGAAGATGAGGGGACGAGACAATGTTCTGAATTACTGGCAGCACCTAATGAATATTTATGCAGTGATGAAACATTTTAGGAGTTGGGAACAAATGAAACTCTAACCTCAGTGGAAAAGAATGGAGCCAACAAGATTGAGCTAAAGCCAATTCCATCCCATATAAGAAAAAAAAAATCTTACGTTCACCGCCGGCGAGGGCAGTTTCACCGCCGGTGGAAAGGAGATCTCTCTTTCCTTTCTTACATTGAGGATAATATAAGATTTTGGTTGGGGGTGCGGTAAACGGTAAATCTTTTCTTCCCTTCATTTTTAGTAGTTTTGTTTGTGTGTTTATTTGTGTTTAATTTTGATTTTTCATTTATTTTTCTACATTTTGATTTAATTTCTTTTATTTCTTTATTGTCTTATTTTTACTATTATTATTTTTTTTATTTGCATTTTACTTGTTTTAATTTGCACGTTGATGATAATAATGTGATTGTGATAACAAGTAGCTTTTAGAAGACATTAAATTTTGCTTCGGTTTAAAGATAATTTCAAATGTTGATTTTACCTAGTTGACGACTCTTTTGGTATGTGGTATGATTTGGTTGATTAGTCTAAATTCTTAGAGAAGTCTTATGTACGAATTTTGCATGGACATTTTTGTGATCTCAACAAACTCTAGAACTCATTTGAAATCCTCTTGAGGTGAAATAATTTGGAATTGCACTGTTTAGGATATGATGTAGGCCATTTTTGGATCGATTGTGCCATTTTAAGCCTACCTTGTTATCCTTATATCACTAGTTACCTCTTTGAGCCTATTTAAATATATTGTTAGCCTTACTTTTCTTTCTTTTTGCCTTCTATAACCTACCTTTTATTGAGCCAAATATATATATATATATATATATAATTCCTACCTTATTTGTTAAGAGCACTTAATTTTGAACACAAACTTTTCAAGAGCAATTGGAGAAATCTTCCACATATATTGGAAGAAATTGGTTGGGGGTTATGTCTTTTCAAGAATGATTGGAGTAAGGATGAAAAAAAATTTATATTGGAAGAAAGTGGTTGGCTTTTCAAGAGCAATTGAGTAAAAAAAAAAAAAAGAAGAAGAAGATATATATGGAAAGAAAGTGGTTGGCTTTTCAAGAGCAATTAAGTAAAAAAAAAAAAAGAAGAAGAAGAAGAAGAAAGCCTTCACATTTTAATGAATAAAAGAGTATTAGTGATGGATGTACTGGGGAGAAAGATTGAGGAAGAATTTTGTTTATCTTTGGAAAAATGGGTTATGATTGGAAGAAACAATTTGGGTTAAATGGTTTTACTCTTTTACTTAATTGGTTGTGTTTAATCTAATAAGTGCCCTTATTTGTATTTTGACACTTCCCGTTCTTTCTTAACCAAATACCTAAGCCTAACATTACAAGCCTTGTAAAGTCCTATTGATCCGAAGTGGTGTATTTTTCTTCATTAGTGGAGAGAGGTTTGAAAAGTGAGCCTATAGAGTTTGAGATTTCACCTTTTTGTTTGTGGATGTTGTGCATAATATTATCTGGGCATTATGGCTATTGGTTTGTGGTTTGATGGATGTTTAAGAGTCAATAACAAAAGTGAAATTGGCATTTGATATTTCTTAAAGCTTAGGTGACATTTAATTATTCTATATGTTGGGTGTTATTTACAATTTTTGAGACATTTGTGCAAATTATTTGTTATGTGATTTTATTGTTTTAAGTTAGGATAGTTATAGGTAAGATGTTTGTGGGTATCATCACTGGAAGCCCTCACGAGACTACAACTCGTCCTACTAGGGCCACCTAGGGGTTTAAAGGCTTATTGCATACGCTTAATGTAATGTTGTAAATAAAATAAATTTCCTTTGAATTTTTCTTTTAATGTCTCCTTTGAAATTATTCATAGATTGCTTTTCTTGCTAGAGACTAGCAAGAAGCTGGTTGGGGGTTGTTGATAAGAGTCAAATTATTGCATTTTTGTTATGATTTAAATGTTGATATTTGTGTGAAAATTGCATTTATTTGATTATTTAATCCACAAATGTCATTTCACGGGTATTTTAAAGTGTAATTTCAGGTAAAATCATGATTTTGGAGAAGTTTGGGACAAAGTTCAATGATCGGGATTGCGTGAAAATAAAAAGAAAACAAAGATTCAAAATTTGGAAATCCCGCCGCCGGCTAGATTATTCTCGTCGCCGGCTAAAATCCTACAGAAAGCACGGCGAAAATCTTCCCGAGAGCACAAAATTTGGCAAATTCATCTCGCTACCGGCCACATTATTTTGGTCGCCGGCCAAAATCAAAAACCCAAAAAAAATTTATTTTCTAGAAATCTCACCGCGGCGAGAATAATGTCACCGCTGGCGAGTTTCGTCCGAAAATAGATTTTTTTGGTTGTTTTGTTCCAAAATTGCCCCCCAAACCCTAGATCTATATATACAATATGATGGAGAAAGAGGGGGACGGCAGAGAGAACAGATCTGAGTCATTTTTGGAGGAGAAAAGACAATTTTGGAGAGAAAGTTTGGAGAAGTTTGAAGGATCATCACCATTGTTGCTACCAAGTCTTCATCTTCAAGAGTTTTTCATCTCTTCTCCTTAGCCTTCATATTTTACATTTTATTCAGATTTATTATTCATGAATTCAATTGAAATAATGGTTGTTCTTATTTCCGTTATGAACTAATTCGTTTTTGCTAAGGCTATGATGTAGTTAAATCAAGGAAATCTGATTTCTTTTGTTATTGTTATATGAATTCATTGTTTTCAAGTTGAGTATTTATTTCCATGCTTAATGATTTTAAATTTCTGATCAAGATTTAGATGATTTGTTGCATTATATTGAGACCGAGAGGAGATGTGTAATGAATGCTTCTTGTGATAAATATCGTATGTTGAATGCGAGTTTGACACCTAATGCATGATGTATGTGGTTATTCTAGAAATTCCATAAATCATAATGTGCTTATTTGTGATTAAATCTTCATAGAAATATAGTTGGTTTTAATAGATAAGTAATTCTAATATAACTCGAGAGAGAGTATTAGATAAGCTTGCATTTTTCAACCATCACTTTTAGCTTTGATTCTCATATAACATGACTTGAAATCGAATTGAATTGATTTAGCGAAATCAAATGCCTTAGCGTTTTTAATCATTTGTGAACAACATTAAGTTTTGTTATTTGCGTTTAGTTTTATGTTAATTTGCTTTTAAAACAATTTCAACAATTCGGTTTTCAAATAAAATTAGGGTTAGTCAATTTCGGTACTTAGTAACGCCATTCCTTGTGGGTTCGATATCCGTACTTTTGTACACTTTATTACTTGAACGATTCGTACACTTGCGAAAATAAGCATCAGGGTGCTCTATATTTTTATTTCTTTTTAACTGGTCGAGTGCCGACCTGGTTCCTGATCGGGGTAGGTTGCTCGACCTCTTCGGCTTGTTATGATGCCTTATATGATTTATTTATCTAGGTATTCCTTACCTAATACCTATTTATAATGGAAAAATCTTGTATGAATGATCAATTGCTACAAAGAAAAATTTATTTCATAGATACACGCTATGCTTTGCTGTTACAAGAAAAGGATATGTGGGTTAATACATGTGTTTTTAGAAATTGTATCTTTTCAAGTGTCTGGCGTTCCAGCTTGTGCCCTCTTCCTTGCCTTCAATTCTTTTCAATAGGTAGGCCCCTCTTGGTGTTATATCAATTATTTGATAAGGTCCCTCCCAATAGGTATGATCGCCTCGGTTCCATATATTAGGGATAATGGGGTCTCGTTTATGCTTCCTTTGAAGTTTGCTCTAACAGCTCATAATGCTCCTAGTAACTCCTCCACCCATCTTTCTTTGATCTTTTCCAGCATTTTATTTAATAAATTGATGAGTAACTAGTTGGAGGATTCTGCATGACCATTAGCCTAGGGGTAATAGGGCGTTGAGTGGCCTATCTTGATATTGTATTTGAGGGCAAATGCTTTTAATTTTTGACCAATGAATTGTCGCCTGTTATCTATAACGAGCTCTTTGGGGAGATTGAATCGACAAATTATGGATTTCCATATGAATTTGATGATCTCCTCTTCTCGAATTCTTGCTAGGGATTTTGATTCGATCCATTTTGAAAAATAGTCGATTGCAACAAAGAGAAACCTTTTCTGGCCAGTGCTTATGGGAAAGGGCCCTACAATATCAAGTCGCCTTTTGTAGAAAGGCCAAGGGCTCACTATTCCAACCATAGAATGAAGGGGTGTGTGGGTTAGGGGGCCAAATCTCTCACATTTGTCAAATTTTGAGCGTATTTAATGCAATCCTTCAGCATGGTGGGCCAATAATAACCTTGTCTCATAATTTGTTGGGATAATCTTGTACCACCAAAGTACGAATCACAATCTCCCTCATGTGCTTCAGACATTATTATTTCCACCCCTTCAATGGCTATACACAAGAGTATGGGACCGAGCTCTCTGATGAGTGCTCAAAAAGCACTAAAATTACTATGATTTTATGCACATTAATTGATTAAAAATATATATATTTATATGATTTTATCATATATTTATATAAATTTGTCTTTTCGGAATCACGGGTATTTTTATTGTTTTTCAGGTATTTTTGCTTAAAAACGTCACTTAGAGACTCAAAAAGGAATACTGGAAGCAATACATCACAAATATATTAATAAATAAATGGGGAAAGGGCAACAAATATGGAAAAATTGGACAAAATGGGTCAAAAAGGTCAAAAAGGAGAAAATCGTGCCGCCGGACCGTCTAACCGCGCCGAGTCTCGCGCGCGCCAGGGCCCAGACCCGTGCGTGCCAGCGCCCAGCCGCGCGCCGCACGCCCCACGTCCGTGCGCATTAGCGCGCACCCGGGCCCCAGCCATCACACCCGGGCGCCAGTGTTCTTCATACGCGCGCCGCTGCCCATTTCGCCCCATTTTCACGCGCAGCCACCCCCATGACGTCATGCTGATGTCATCAATGACCTCAGTAATTGCACTCCGTGTTTTCATCATTTTTTAACATTTTTTCACCCACTTTTTCTCTCCATCCTCACCTATAAATACCCCCTTCTATTCACTTCTAATCACACAAAAAAACACATTCTCTTCTCTCTTTCTTTCTCTTTTTTTTTTAGTTTTTCTTAGTTTTTAGCTTTTCTTAGTTAATTTCTCTTAGTTTTAGAGTTCTTCTCTTTTTGAGAAGAACTAGCTATGTCTTTGTCATTTATTAGCTTTTTGATTCAATAAATGGGAGTGCAAATTCTGCTTGGAGGTTTTCCAGCAATGGGAATAGCATCGAAATTCTGTAAGGATTTTATTTTCTTTACAGTTATTTTTTATGCTTTATTCTTACAAGTTATATTTAATTTGTCTGTGATTAAATTTAACTATGCTAACTGTTTGTAAATATGATATAATAATAACGTTGTTATGCTTGCGAAATATTAAATAGGTAAAAATCTCTAAAATGAATTGATTTTATTTTTATTCAAGATTTTATATTAAGAATGTTAGCGAGAAATATATTATTTTTCATTACAAACTTAATCTGAAAATTAGATTTTAAGGTTTAGTTATCCGGTCTGATTTAGTGTAGTGCTCTTTTATTTGTTGGTACAATCGCCCGGTAGTTAGAGTGAAGCTCTATTTCAAAAGTTTTTATAAGAATTATTATCTGAAAATGTATTGACAACATGTTTTCAGTAGTGGTTTTAAAACTTGAAAGTTAGTACTCGGATAATTAAATTCTTAGGTTTAATTTGGACACCTTGAATAAAGTTTAAACTGTCTAACCCCACCAAAGGTGGCATTTAAATGGTTCATTTTCAATCTCTTAGAAAAAAAGAATTAATTTAATTAACCAAATTAGTTATCAACCACACCCATAGGTGTTAATTGATTTGTTTAGTTAACAAAGAATATCTAACCCCACCAAAGGTGGTATTCATATAAAAAAGAGAGAATCAATAAATATCAATTCATATCTTTAATAACCTAAATAATATGATCAAGCATAATTAACTTAATTATTATATCCATAAATACTCCACCATTATAAATGATAAAATTTGCATAAATGTTTATTGAATCTATGTTTATTTTTATGTAAGTAGATTAAAAACACAAAACCCCAAAATATCGTGACAACATGTTTAGGATTTAATTTCGTTTTTAAAAGTTTGAATAATAAATTAAAAACCACATACATTCCTTCCTTAGATCGACCTTGGGAGTATACTTATCATTTTCTACGAAATGATTCGTGCACTTGCGAGAGTTTTATAAATAGATAAAACCAAAGTATCGGCAGGATCGGCGATGTTGGTTGTGCCCCTATCAAGTTTTTGGCGTCGTTGCCACGGAAGGAATGACGTTTTTAAATTATTTATCAAAATTTTAAAAACATTTTTGTGCTGTAAATAATTGTGATTTTTTTTTGTTTTAGTAAAAAAATAATAATCAAATTTCAAATTTCATAAGAAATAATAAATAAAAAAATAAAAAATAAAATATATAAAAAAATAAAAAAATAAAAAATTTTTAAATTAATAATAATAATAATAATAACTATAGCGTGAATAGTAAAATAATTTAGAAATTTGAAATTTGAAAAAAAATTTTAAGATAAAAAAAATAATATAGCGTAAATAATAAAATAAAATTACCGTTCATGAATAGTAAAAAAAAAGAAAAAAAAATTTTAAAATTTCAAAAATTTTAAGTTAAAAATGAATAAATAAAATTTATAGCGTGAATAGTAAAATAAAATTACCGTTCGTGAATAGTAAAAAAATAATTTTAAAATAAAAAAAACTTAAATAAATTTTAAGTAGAAAAAAAAAATAAAAATAATATATATATATATATATATAAAATAAAAAAACTTAATCTTTAATTTTAATTTATTTTATTTTATTTTATCTCATTTTTTTCTTTTTCTTTAACTATATTTTTTCTCTTAATTTTTATTTAACTTAATTAACTTAGATTTTTACTAACTTAATTAACTTAACTTTTTTTTATTTAACTTAATTAAATTAGATTTTTACTAACTTAATTAACTTAGATTTTTTTTTATTAACTTAATTAACTTAGATTTTTAGTTTACTAAACTTAATTAACTTAACTTTTTAGTTAACTTAAATTTTTTATTAACTTAATTAACTTTGATTTTTAATTTACTAAACTTAATTAACTTAGGTTTTTAATTAACTTAGATTTTTTATTAACTTAACTAACTTAGCTTTTTAATTAACTTAGATTTTTTTTTTACTTAATTAATTTAAATTTTTACTTAACTTAACTTTAATAACATGAAAAGTAAAGATGTAAGGGAGTTATGTCTAGGAGACTAGTTCTTGGAAGCCTTTGTGCCACTAGTCTTTCCTGGGAACGTTGCTTTGTCTAAGATGATGGTTTTTAAGGAGCCTTTGCCCCACCATTCTTTCCTGGGAGCACTCTTGGTTAATACTGATTATGTTATTTTAACTTAAAAAAAAATTTTAATTAAAAAATAAATAAAAAATTTCTAAAACTATCTCCAAAATTTTAAAGTTTTAATTACAATCTCAAGAGTTAGTTTCTTTGTTTGATCTAGGTACAATTGTATTTTGATGCCTTAATTATTTGATTTGCACCTAGATGTGGGTTGTCTAAAACCCTCAAGCATGCCCATAGTTTTTAGTATAGAAAAAAATTAAAAATCAATAAGGCATGTTTGAAACAGTATAGGTAGACAATCTTGTCTTACTTGTAGGTTTGATTGACTCAATGTGAGGAGACATTGAGTTTACTTAAAAGGAAATCCCCAAGTTACGTCTTGCTAAGACGTTAAACTAAGCGCTGGATGGGAGGCAACCCATCATTTTAGGTAATTTTTTGTTATTTGTTTTATATACTTAATTTTATTGTTTATTTTAGTTTAATTATATGTGAATAATTTTTAAATTGTTAAAACTAAAAATATTTGTTGAGTTTTTAGAAGTTCACAGCAATCTGTCTGTATACACTTTAATGATGAATGAATGCACATGCATTTCTCCATTACTACTTACACATTCTCAAGAAATAGGTAATCTTTCTTCTCTTTTGTCTTTATCTTTAATTTACAGTTGTTACATTGAGGACAATGTAAGTTATAGGTTGGGGGTGGTGAAAAGTTAACATGCTTAATTAGAAAAGAAAAAAAAAATTTAACAATTTAAAAATTAAAAAAAAAATTAAAAAAAAAAATTTATTAATTTTTTCTTTTTTATGTTCACATCTTCATTTTTTGTGTTTGGTTTTATTTTTGTTTTGTGTGATTTAGTAATTTTTGAAATTAAAAAAAAAATAAAAAATAATAAAAAAAATATATTTTCTCACAAAAATTTATCATTTCTTTAAATCAAATTTAAGTAAATAGTTAAGTCTTTTGTACTGTTAGATTAATTTTTGAAAAAATATCATGAAATATTTTGTAATTGTTTTTGATAATTATTTAGTTTTTGTCATAACTAGTATTTCTTGATAAGATGTAGAAATTATATTAAACCCAAAATCGATGTTTATGAATTTGTTTTAGTGGAGACTACCTTTGTGAGATATAGTTTGAGCCTAATTTCCCTTATTCAGAGTGAAATATATATTTTTTCTACTCCAAACACATTTCTTATTTCTTCAAATTTTTAGATGATCTCTATAGGCATTAGCATTGAATGTCTGAATTTTTTCTCATCTTAATAGAGTGTCGTATATTTTTTATTATTATTTTTGCTTAGATTAAATGATTTGAGTATAAATTGATAGTATATGCTTTTATCTCATTCATGCATGACTGCTACAAAAAAAAAGATATATCTGGGGTTACTTAAACCAAATCAAACAGAAAAGCCACAAAATTAACCACTCACCAAAATCCTAAAAAAGAAAAATGTACAATCTGTACATGGGTTGACTCTCTAAAAAAATGATATATATTGAAAAATATCTTCAGAAAAATATAGAGAGAAAGAATATATAGTATAATCTACATACTATGACCCACATTTCCTACAAAGTTGTGAGTAAAGGCAAATTACAAAAGAAAGATATAGGAAGTAATTCCCTAAAAAGTCATTGCACTTTCTTCATTTGTAAAAGGAATATATCTTGAAATTTTATCTTAATGAGTTTGATTTATGCATGAAAATAATTTTTATATATGATATCTTTATAATTTATACATTTGATTCCTTCCATGAGATCAACGTCAAAATAACACTTTGAGCCTTTATTCTTTATATATATGCGAACATATTAGTTCATTTCTATACATCAACTCTTTCACATATAAATTAGTATGAGTGTTTGAACCCATAGGATTCAGTATTTTGAGAGTATTGACTTGTGAGGAATAGAGTCGAAGCAAATTCAGATTCTAGACACTGAAATTGGGTGAAATTAAATTGATACATTTTTGATATGAAATATGAAAAATGATTTTCGACTAATTATTATAATAAATCATGATTGTTTAAGAAGATTAAAATAACTTATGCTTGAGATTTTAAATATGATCTTAAAGGAGATTAAAAAGTATGAGACATTTTTGTAATATGTTGTTTTCTTTTATTCTTAAAAATTAATTTTTGATTTTGTTGTAATTTTAGTTTTTGAGTTGATTGTTTTTATTGTTTCTTTTAATTTTTACATTTAGTTTAATGTTTGTGGGTATCATTACTGAAAACCCTCACGAGACTCAAACTCGTCCACTAGGACAACTTAGGGGTTTAAAGGCTTGTTGCATAGGCTAAATGCAACCGTGTCAATCCACGGAAGTGATTTAGGATAGTTTAATTTTTAGTTTTTATCGCTTCTCTTGCTAAGGGACTAGCAAGAAGCTGGTTGGGGGTTGTGATGAGTGCTCAAAAAGCACTAAAATTACCATGATTTTATGCACATTAATTGATTAAAAATATATATAAATATATGATTTTAGAACCAACATCGCCGATCCTGCCGATACTTTGGTTTTATCTATTTATAAAACTCTCGCAAGTGCACGAATCATTTTGTAGAAAATGATAAGTATACTCCCAAGGTCGATCTAAGGAAGGAATGTATGTGTGGTTTTTGATTTATTATTCAAACTTTTAAAAACGAAATTAAATCCTAAACATCCTGTCACGATATTTTGGGGTTTTGTGTTTTTAATCTACTTACATAAAAATAAACATAGATTCAATAAACATTTATGCAAATTTTATCATTTATAATGGTAGAGTATTTATGTATATAATAATTAAGTTAATTATGCTTGCTCATATTATTTAGGTTATTAAAGATATGAATTGATATTTATTGATTCTCTCTTTTTTATATGAATACCACCTTTGGTGGGGTTAGATATTCTTTGTTAACTAAACAAATCAATTGACACCTGTGGGTGGAGTTGATAACTAATTTGGTTAATTAAATTAATTCTTTTTTTCTAAGAGATTGAAAATGAACCATTTAAATGCCACCTTTGGTGGGGTTAGACAGTTTAAACTTTATTCAAGGTGTCCAAATGAAACCTAAGAATTTAATTATATGAGTACTAACTTTCAAGTTTTAAAACCACTACTGAAAACATGTTGTCAATACATTTTCAGATAATAATTCTTATAAAAACTTTTGAAATAGAGCTTCACTCTAACTACCGGGCGATTGTACCAACAAATAAAAGAGCACTACTCTAAATCGTGACCGATAACTAAAACTTAAAATCTAATTTTCAGATTTAAGTTTGTAATGAAAAATAATATATTTCTCTCTAACATTCTTAATATAAAATCTTGAATAAAAATAAAATCAATTCATTTTAGAGATTTTTACCTATTTAATATTTCGCAAGCATAACAACGTTATTATTATATCATATTTACAAACAGCCACCATAGTTAAATTTAATCACAGACAAATTAAATATAACTTGTAAGAATAAAGCATAAAAAATAACTATAAAGAAAATAAAATCCTTACAGAATTTTGATGCTATTCTCAATGCTGGAAAACCTCCAAGCAGAATTTGCACTCCCATTTATTGAATAAAAAAGCTAATAAATTACAAAGACATAGCTAGTTCTTCTCAAAAAGAGAAGAACTCTAAAACTAAGAGAAATTAACTAAGAAAAGCTAAAAACTAAGAAAAACTAAAAAAAAAGAGAAAGAAAGAGAGAAGAGAAATTAACTAAGAAAAGCTAAAAACTAATAAAAACTAAGAAAAAAAAAGTGGGTGAAAAAATGTTAAAAAATGATGAAAACGCGGAGTGCAATTGCTGAGGTCATTGATGACGTCAGCATGACGTCATGGGGCAGCTACGCACGAAAATGGGGCGAAATGGGCAGCGGCGCGCGCGGAGGGCAGCTGGGCACTCTGGGGCGCATGCAGCCAGATCGGGCGTATGGCCTTGCGCGGAACGCTTTCATAGCGCCATGGGCGCGGTGGCACGATTTTCTCCTTTTTGACATTTTTGACCTTTTTGACCCATTTTGTCCAATTTTTCCATATTTGTTGACCTTTCCCCATTTATTTATTAATATATTTGTGATGTATTGCTTCCACTATTCCTTTTTGAGTCTTTAAGTGACGTTTTTAAGCAAAAATAACTGAAAAATAATAAAAATACCCGTGATTCCGAAAAGATAAATTTATATAAATATATGATAAAATCATATAAATATATATATTTTTAATCAATTAATGTGCATAAAATCATGGTAATTTTAGTGCTTTTTGAGCACTCATCACTCTCTTTCTAAGTTGACGAACTTTCTGGCCTCCTCATATGCTTCTTCTTGGGTATATGGTACTATTTTTGTTAATTCTATGAATAGATCGGAATCTTTGAGTAGGTTTCGCCTAAAGGCTTTTATAGCGATTGAACTAGGGTAGTCAGTGATTTCCAAATTTTCTTCTCTAAATCGCTTCATGTATCCCTCGACGGACTCCTTTTATCCTTACATGATTGAAAATAGGTGATGAGATTCTTTCTTGAAAGGTTTGTTATATGCATAGTTGGTGATAAATAACTTAGCAAACTGTGGGAAAGAGGCTATGAACCTAGGAGGTAGGTTGTTGAACCATTTTTGTGCACCATCGTAGAGGGTGGCTATGAATAGCTTGCACATCATTGCATCTCTCTTTGCTTAGGTGAGGTTCATAAGCGCCATGGTAGTTTTGAAATGTTGGACATGTGTTACTGGATCCTTCGTCCCGAAATAGTCAGGGCATTATGGAGCACTAAACTTGGGAGGAGGTGCATCATTTTCTATTGCATCTGAGAAGGGATAGTCGTACAATTGTTCATAGTCTCTGTCTACCTCATAGGGGGCCTTTCCTTTTTCCTGCCTCTCACTTACCTCTTTCAAAACCTTCTCTTGCCTCTTGTTGTTCTCCTCTAAGGCTTGAATCCGTGTCTCCCAGCTTATTTTTTCTTGGAGCCAATGCTCCTCATCGGGCCGAGCCGAGCCAGGGAAGGGGTTTCTCTCAACTTCTTGCTCGGCATATCGGAACTCAAACTGACCGCGCCCCATTACCTCTCTGTTGACTAGTTCAGCAGCAGAATTCTCCGAGGTTCTTTCCTCTGCCAGAGATCATAAAACCCTATTTTCTCTTATGGTTTTGTCAAGCTCTTTCCTTAGTTAGAGAAATTGATGAGATAACTCTGGATAAAGGGTGTTGTCTTCTGCCCTAGGCCCATTGGTTGTAGACGATGCATTTTCTTGAGTAGCCAATGTTTCGAGATCTGTTGAATTAGACCGTATCTCAGACCGAGTTATAGCCATGGTTTTTGAATTGTAGGTAGCACGTGATGGACTTTCCTAACTTCTCTCTAAGATCGAGGTTATAGGATATAGGGTCAGAAGCTTACGATTGACCTCAGAATATGAGCCCCATGGTGGGCGCCAAAATGTTGAGACTTATAACCTTATCAATGAGCTTATAGAGAGAGATTAGAGAGAGATACGTGTGAAAGGGTCAATGTGTGGATCTCCATGAGTGGTCCATCTATTTATAGCACATTTATAGGTACAAGTGTCAAATATATAACATGTACATGTAACTACATGTCAGGAGGGTATGATTAACTTAAAGTACAATGTATTACTCATGCTATTAGTGAGCTTGTGCTTATCTTGGGCTTGTTCTAAATAAGGCTCGATCTAACCTTGGGCCATAAAAAGATCGAGCTGACTTTGGGCTTGGTCTATCCCATAGATGGGATGTCTAGGGTACTTCATCTTCCGTCTTGGGTTGGACTTGACTCATCTTCTGTCTTGGGTTAGACTTGGCTCGAGTAGGTTACAAGGTCTAGAATTTGGGTCGGTTTGAATTTCCAAATAGTTTCTTTAACCATCCAAATCTATTAATTCATGTAGAGTCACCTCCTTTATATCGATTGGTGTAAAAGGTTTATAATATAACTTCAATCTGTGTCCATTAACTTTGAATTATTTGCTGGTACTTGGGCTTCGTATTTCAATTGCATAATGATAGAAAGCATTAGTAATAATAAATGAACTAACCTAAGGAGAACGTAACTTACCTAAAAACAATCTAAGGCATGAATGGAATAAGAGAACTTTATCACCAATGGTGAAATTTTTCCTTGATATTTACTATCATGAAATGCCTTTTTTTATCTTTGCAAACTTTTGAACTTTCATAGGCATTATTTATAATTTCCTTTAGCTCATTGATTTGTAATTTTTGATGTCTTCCAATTTTTTTTCTAAGACCATGTTACGTTTTTTCATTGCCCAAAATGCTCTATGCTTGATGAGCAAAACTGGCATCGCCGATTCTACCAATACTTTGGTTTTATATTTATAAAACTCTCGCAAGTGCACGAATCATTTCATAGAAAATGATAAGTATATTCCCAAGGTTGATCTAAGGAAGGAATATATGTGGTTTTTAATTTATTATTCAAACTTTTAAAAAGGAAATTAAATCCTAAACATCCTGTCACGATATTTAGGGTTTTGTGTTTTTAACCTAATAACATAAAAATAAACATAGATATAGATTCAATAAACATTTATGCAAATTTTATCTTTTATAATAGTGGAGTATTTATGGATATAATAACTAAGTTAATTATATTTGCTCATATTATTTAGGTTATTAAAGATATAAATTGATATTTATTGATTCTCTGTTTTCTATATGAATACCACTTTTGGTGGGATTAGATATTTTTTGTTAACTAAACAAATCAATTAACACATATAGGTGTGGTTGATAACTAATTTGGTTAATTAAATTAATTCATTTTTCTAAGAGATTGAAAATGAACCATTTAAATGACACTTTTGGTGGGGTTAGACAATTTAAACTTTATTCAAGGTATCCAAATTAAACCTAAAAATTTAATTATCCGAGTACTAACTTTCAAGTTTTAAAACTACTTCTAAAAACATGTTGTCAATACATTTTCAAATAACAATTCTTATAAAAACTTTTGAAATAGAGCTTCACTCTAACTACCAGACGATTGTACCAACAAATAAAAGAGTGCTACTCTAAATCAGACCGGATAACTAAAACTTAAAATTTAATTTTCAGATTTAAGTTTGTAATAAAAAATACTATATTTCTCTCTAACATTCTTAATATAAAATCTTGAATAAAAACAAAACTAGATTACAATTAAATTTATCATATTATGATCTATTTAGTTTTGAAGTTCTAAATTTGTTATATAATTTTAGGATCCCATTTTATTTTTCTCAATTTTAGTTTTAGGAATTTATGTTTGCCTTAATTTTCCCACTTTTTTTAGTTGTAATTGACCGAGAACTCAATTATTAATCAACTTAATTCATAAACAATCAATAATTATGATTATTAAATTTAATTCATTTGTTATATTATAATCCAAAAAAGTAGTAATTAAATTAAATGAAATTGATATCGTTAATAATTTCTAACCTAAACATTTAATTTCAATTATAATAAAAATTACAACTTGCAATTTCAATTACAAGAATTAGCAATTTCATACTAACTTTGTAATCTAACAATAAACGTAACTAAATATTGAACTAATTGTACACTTAATTCAAAAATTAGTACGCTTTGACATTTAAATATGAAATTTAACATATTAAGAAATTAAGAATTGAAACTTTATTTAACTCGTAACATAATTCATATTAAATTATAATTTAGGGCTTCAAATTATCCATAATCATAATAAATTACTTAGTAAGAAATTAAATTTAACACATACAAAAATATAATTAAAAAATTCATAATTATAAAGAGAAGAAAGATATAAGAATTTTATTATTTGATGAGAAAGTGAAGTCAATTTAATTAGATACACCAATCTCTAAACTTGTTCTTGAATTTTTCTTCAAATATTCTTCAAAATGCTATTTATATGAATTTTAAATTAGGTTTTATGATAATTTAAAATCAGGACCATTGGATTGAGTCAAATGGAAGGTTAATAGCATGCCATGTGTCACATTTATAGATTAGTACATGAACAATGGAAAGACATGGGTGTTTTGAGTGAAATGACTATCAGTCAAACAACATGTCATTTGGCATGGGTTGAAGGAGAACGACGTGTCATACAGGAGGCAGAGGAGAAAATTATTCATCATTTGTCTCGTTGTTTGTTGCTAGGTGGTTCAAAATGACCACATTTTTGGCACTTCTTTACTAAGTATTGATGACTCTATGAAAGTAGAGTCATTAACGTATGTTTTTACTTAATATTTACTTGTTTTATTCAATAAATAGTATTTTTGAGGCCAATAATATTAACATATAAACTTTTAGTGAAAATGGATGAAAATATAATTTTAAGAATTTTTGGGATATTTTTGGAATTGTTTTGGATTTTTTATGAATTTTTAACGCATGATTAATCAAAAGCTGTTACGTGGTATGCCACATTAGTAAAGGAGTTGAATGGGCAAGCCACGTGGATTCCACGCAATCAGGGAAAGAAAATCACGTTACACTGCATGTGAGGAGGACAAACCATGTGCCACATGTCAGCATGACATTCAATTCGAGTTTATAGATCGGTCAAACTGTCCTACCACGAGTCGTGCTTTGATTCACCCAGTGAATTCCATATGCCACGTGTTTCACTATGATTGGTTGGCAATGTCAATTTTTCTTGTTTTGATATTAGCCATTGATCTGAAGCTAATGTGATGGTTCAGATCACACATAAGCTATATTTAAGCCCTTAATCACACTATAAACCCTAAGGGTCCGTCATTAGCATAATTTTGGTAAGTTTTTGGAGCTAAAGAGAAAAATATAGAAAATTTCCAATGGTGATACAATTTTGGTGGAGATTAGCACTATAATTCAAAGGATTGATTGTATTTCTTCTTCTACTTTTTTCTTTATCAATTTTTATGTCTTTATTTATGAAAAATATAAGTTTTATGAACACAATTGTGTATAATTAATTTATTAATCTAGGGATCTTGTGAACCCAATTTCCACCAAGTGATGATATAATATTTTACCCCAATTAGAATTTTAATTTAATTATATTATTTAATATGATTTCTATGGTATTAATTGTTTGGCCGACAATTTATCTATAGAGGAAATTATATAGATTTGAGAGAATTATATAATTATTTTTCTTGATTAAATAACATGCATAGTTTTCTAGGTAGAGATGTATGATTCTTATGTATGTGATCCATAATTGATGAACTTAATGTGTAGTATGCAATTTAATTAGCGTGAGAGTGTAAGTAAATTAAGTACTATATATTGTGTACTTTATTTGAGAGAGAGGAATACATACTAGGTTAGATTTAATTGACCATGTAATTAATTGATAATTATATTAGGGGTATTTGAGTGATTCACTTGTTTAAAAATCGAAGGATTAAGTATTCTTAGATATTTTCTCATATATCATCTTAGTTACCAAATATGATTTAATTAATTATTGCTATTTACTTTTAGTTAGTTTATTTGCTTTAAATTATAAAAATACAAAAAAAATTATTTTTATTTTTTTTATTTTTAAAAATTAGTTTCTAATAAAATAATCTCCATGAGAACGATATTTTCTTATCATTATATTACTTGTTATGATACGTATACTTGGGTATTTATGCATACATAATTTTTGTGGTGATCATGTTTTTGGCACCGTTGCCGGGGATTATAAATATTAGAAATGAATTATTATTATTTTAATTTATTTTTCTTTACTTTAAATTACTTATATATTTATTTTAGTTAATTTATTTATTTTTAACTTTAATTTATTTAATTAGTTGTTTATTTTTAATTTAAACACATCCTTTAATGCTATTAGAAGTATAGAGTAGAAAATGGCTAACAATAATTATCAATGGTTAATGGACAGAAAGATAGCCACAAGAAGAGTAGGTGGAATGCATGAGGTAAATGATATCATGGCACTTATAACTCAAGTATCATCTTTGGTAAATCTTTTGAAGACTCAAAACTCGCCAGCGAGTATAAACTAGGTCCAAGATTCAAGGGTATCGTGTGTTTTTTTATGGAGCCCATTTGTTTGATAATTGTCCAGATAATCCTGAATCAATATTTTATGTGGGTAATGTGAATCAAAACAATAATTTATACTCAAACATATATAACCCAGGATGGAGACAACATCCAAATTTCAATTGGAATAACAACAATCAGGGTGATAATTAATTCAACCATCAATCATTTCCACCACCTAGTTTCCAACAACCAAAAATATTACAAGTCCAAGAAAAGAAGCCACCTACTAGGGACAATACAAATGGCATAATGGGGATGATGAAAGACTTCATCCAATCATTTAATACAAAAGTGTATACTCAAGAGGCTTTAATTCAAAATTTGGAGAGCCAAATGGGGCAACTTACTCAAACTATAAGTCAAAGGCCTCAAGGTAACCTTCCAAGTGACACATTTGTAAACCCAAAAGAATAAGGAGGAACTAGAAACTAAAAAGGATGAGGAGGAATTAGAGGATAAAGTGAGTAATGGAAAGGAAATAATCTAGCCAAAAAACAACAATCTCTACACACCCACTATTCCTTTCCCTCAAAGACTGCAAAAGCAAAAGTCAGATACGTAGTTTTCAAAATTTTCGGTAGTTTTCAAAAAGTTTCACATAAATATATCATTTGTAGATGCACTTGAATAGATGCCTTATTATGCCAAATTTTTGAAGGACATCTTGTCTAAGAAAAGAAGGCTTAGAGATAATGGAATAATAACCTTGACGGTAGACTTCATTATGCTAGACATGGAGTAGGACCATGACATTCCTAACATACTTGTCCATCCATTCTTAGCAACCAAAAGGGTAATCATTGATGTACAAAAAGGTGAACTTACAATGAGAGTGCAAGATGAACCAATAATGTTTAAAGTTTTTAAAGAATTTGAACCCCTTGATATTGATAATGCTAAAGAATGTTTAATGATAAATGTTACTGATTATGGGAATAGCTAAAAAATATCTATTGAGTCACCCACACTTAAGACTTTAACATATGGTGCTATAAACAAGGATATAAACTCACTAGAAAAAAACTCAACCTATTTTAATTTTGAAAGTATGGAATCAAAGGTTGATATTGTGGATTTTGTGAACTTTTTGGAGGACATGCCTCTCATATGTGTATCAAAGGAAATTATGGAAAATTTTGAGATAGGATCTAAGGTCAAGCCATCAATTGAAGAGCCACCAATTTTAGACCCAACACTTTTAAACTTCTATCCCGAGTCAAGTATGAAAGTGAAAGAGTCCAATAGAGAGGTGAAAAATATGTTAGAAATACATAAATTGGATGAGTTATGGTGGAGTGCTTATAAGAATGCCAAAAAGTTCAAAAAGAAAACAAAAATATGGCATGAAAAGAGAATTGAGCACCATGTTTGTGAACCAGAACATAAGGTATTATTGAACAAATCAAGACTCAAGTTGTTTCCAGGCAAACTCAGAAGTAAATGGACACAAAGGGATGTACCTTATGACTTGATATGACCATCTAATAAAGGACGTTAAATGTGACGCTGGTTGGGAGGCAACCCAATGTTATTTTGCTTATATTTTCATTGTTTTTGTTTTATAGGTGAATAAATGTGGAAAGCAATGACACAATAAGAATGATCATTTTAGTGACAGAATGAGTATTTAGTATGCATTTTTAATTTTTAGAGAATTGTTTTTTTAATTTTTAGGATGTTTTTAATCATGATTTGGGTAGAAATTAATAAAAATTTGTAAACTATATGTATGCATGCTTGATATGAAACATATGAACTTAATGATAAAAAATGGTTGTCATAACTAGGATAAGGAATGTAACATATTTTAAGATACTTACATTAATCCTGTGATATGCTTGCTAGTTTTGATTGAAGTGCTTCGAATTTTTATGCACTTGTTCATGATTGATTTTGGTGTTCTTATTGAGAGAAAATTTGTAGTGAGTTATGTGAGTTGATGAGATCTACCAAGTTTTAGAATCCATTTGATTATCCCTTGAGGCGAAATCTTAAATAGTATTTAGTAAGAGAAATGATTCAAACTTTATTTTGATTGATTGAGTCTTTCAAGATAGAATTGAAAATAAGATTGGAGGTGTTGTGAAGTCACAAAAAAGAGAAAAGAGATGTGGAATAAAAGAATATGAAAATAATGATGAAAGAAGGTACACTAAAATATCAAGTTAAAGCTCAATTGTAGTTAAAAGCTACATGATGAAAAAAAAGCTAAGGTATAGAAAGAGCCTAAATGTCTTCATTTATCGAGATCTAACCTAAGCTTTACATTACAACCATATAAAGTCCTTATTAATCTTGAGCTAAGTGCATATTTATATTAGTGGGGAGGGATTTTAAAAATAGACTTATGAGACTTGTTCTAAGATTGAATTGATTAGTATGCTCATATAGGTTGATTTCATGAGTGCATTGGATGATATCATATATGTGCAACAAACACACACTAATCAATTTTTCAAAAACCTTGCATATCCTTGTATTAATGAAACATTGATTGATGGATATGTGACCCTCCTTATCATAGGATTGTACAAATTTTAAGAGGAATAGTTTCATGAAATATGCATGTACTATTAGAAGTATATTTATGAATATACTACTTATATTATTTTATTTATTTATACTTGGCTTTACTTGAGGACAAGTAAAGAGTTAAGTTTGGGGTGTGATGACTCTATAAAAGTAGAGTCATTAGTATATTTTTTACTTAATATTTACTTGTTTTATTCAATAAAAAGTATTTTGGGGCCAAAAATATTAAAATATAACTTTTAGTGAAAAGGGATAAAAGTATAATTTTTGAATTTTTTTGAGAATTTTTAACGCATGACCAATCAGGAGTTCCCATATGGCATGCCACATAAACAAAGGAAAGTGAATCATGTTACACTAGGTGTGAGGAAGACAAGCTGCATTCCACGTGTCAGCAAGATGTTCAATTTGAGTTCAAAGATCAGTCAAACTGCCCTACCATGTGTCCTTATGCCATTACTCCCTACGTTCCACTCGTGTGCCACGACATCTATTTTTGCAAATCACGTACTGCTGCGTGGTACTGACCTAGAAAGCATTGACTCTAACCGGTGTCTCTTCCCACGCATCGCGCTTTGATTCGCCTATTGAATTCCATATGCCATGTGTCATGATGTGATTGACTGACACTGTCAATTTTTCTTATTTTGATCTTTGCCCTTGATCTGAAGCTGATTTGATAGTCCAGATCACACATGAGCTATATTTAAGCCCCTAATCACCCTATAAACCCTAAGGGGCCATAATTAGCATAATTTTAGTTAGTTTTTAGAGCTAAAAAAGAGAAAAATGTAGAAAAATTCAAGAGATGATAAAATTTTGGTGGATATTCAAGAGGAGATTAGCACTACAATTCAAGAGATTTATTCTATTTCTTCTTCTACTCTTTTCTTTATCAAATTTTATGTCTTTCTTTATGAAAAATATGAGCTTTATGAACACAATTATTTGTAATTAATTTATTAATCTAGGGATCTTATGAACCCAATTTTTACCATGTGATGATCTATTATTTTACCCCAATTAGAATTTTAATTTAATTATATTATTTAGTTTGATTTTTATTCTATTAATTGCTTGGTCAATAATTTATCTATAGAGTCAATTGAATAGATTTGAGAGAATTATTTAATTGTTTGTCTTGATTAAATAACATGCATAGTTTCTAGGCAGAGATGTATGATTCTTATGTATGTGATACATAATTGATGAACTTAATGAGTAGTATGCAATTTAATTGGCATGAGAGTGTGATTAAATTAATTACTATATGGTATGTAGTTTACTTGAGAGAAGAATACATGATAGGTTAGATTCAATTGATCATGTAATTAATTGATAATTATATTAGGAGATTTTAACGATTCGCATGTTTAAAAAATTGGGGTATTAAGTATTCTTAGATATTTTCTCATATATCATCTTAGTTACCAAATCTAATTTAATTAATTATTGTTATTTACTTTTAGTTATTTTAATTTTGCTTACTTAAATTATAAAAACACAAAAAAAAAAAAATATTTTTATTTTTTTAGTTTTAAAAATTAGTTTCTAATAAAATAATCTTCGTGTGAACGAACTTTTCTTATCATTATATTACTTGTTACGATACGTATTTATTGCATACACAATTTGTGTGGAGATCAAGTATATCTAAGATTGGCTAAGTACATCCTTATTTTGTTCTAAGTACATCAATATGTGAAATAAAATTTATAAAAAATCCTATAAAATTCCAAAATAATCCCAAAATTTCTAAAAACTCATTTTTTATAAAATATAAAATAAATAATTTATAACATATGAGAAAAATAAAATAAACATAAACATGTAAAATTTAATAACTAAAAATATGTAAAAATTATCACCTATCAAATTCTCTCATACCTACTCTTTGGTAGCTCTAAAGCAAAGTCAATACCTTTGTAGAGAGAATAAGTTGTTTGAAATTTTATCTTAGAGGCTAAGAAACATTATGGTTTTAAATTCTAAATAATGATAGATAATGTGTGTAGTCATCCCTCCATTTTATTTACTATATGATAATCATGTTCAAAGTGTGCATGTAATGAGCATCTATTACCAATAATCAAACCATGACTTCAACAAGTCAAAACATTATTCCTTCCTATAAAACATCACTATTTTTTTAAGATTATAATTAGACAACTTAAGCTTTTCATTTAAAGTTATATCTCCACTCATCAAAAATGTTTCCTAAAATCAAAAGGTCTTTCATTTTATTGTAATGGGGCTAGGTATGTTGGTTAAATTAAATGAATTGGAAAAAGGAATAAAAAAATTCATGAGTTCATGGAGTAAGGATAAGAGATCTATAAATAACACTATCCTAAGACTGAGTTTGTTAATAAAATAGGATCAGATATTATCATTTTATACCCAAATAATATTATTGACTTCTTTTATCTTATCTTTGCCAACCTTTTTTTTATTATTGTAACACAAGGATTATTTTTATTTTTCAATTTACAACTTACCCCTTATAGTCTTTTTATTTTTAAGTAATAATAATATGGGGTACACTTTAACAAAGAGAATGCTTTGCATGTATTGGACATTTAATTAATTAAGAATATTTGACACTTTTAAATCCTATTCCAGCATTTTCATAGAGTCCATTCTCTTTTTGTTCAACTTCACTTTTTCTTGAACTATAGGACATGTCCAAAGTGTTTGGTTAGAAGGGTAAGGAGTGGATACATGCAGATGGCTTATGTAGGCTCAAATGGTTCACTAAAAGGGTTGTGCTTATAGGACAAAAAACATTATAAGCAGGACAATTTAGCCAAAAGTTAGTCTCTTGTCTTAATTATTTTTCAATAAATACATTTTCCATTGGATTTGATAAACTTAAAGAAACTAGAATCTTAGTCATATTCATTAAAATCATAGCAAAGTTTCAAAAAATTTATAACATTTTTCACAAATTCAAGCACATAGTTTTTCCTATCACCAACTTAATTATTGTGTACACATGTTTTGAGTAAAGTTATCATAAATTTACCTTCACTAAATAATAGAAAGACTCTATCATCATCCATTATTATTTAAAATCTATTATTGCTTAGCTAGTTTCATCACAAATGTTAGAAATTAAAAAATAACATATTATTATTTCCAAACCTTGTTATTGATTATAATTAACTTATATATATAATAAATATTTAATGAAATAAATAAATAAAAATTATGCTTCTAAAACATATTAAACTAATAAAGTAAACAAAATAATACTAATAATAAACATAAAAACATGTTTACTCTCCCCCACACTTAATTCTTACATTTTTCTCAATGTAAACACATGCATCAATATAATGTTAAAAATTAAGTAGAAGGAAGTAAAAAAAAAAATTTTTGGTGGGTTGCCTCTCACAAAGCACTTGATTTTACATCATTAATTGGATTTTTTCATCCTTCATCATCAACGATCTTGAAATGTGTGATGTCGAATTGTTGAGTTAGTATTTATAATTTGCATCCTTGCATCTTGAGGGTAATCTCATTTGAACCATACTAGAAATATGTTTTCCCACACCTATCGCTTTGTTATCCTTGGAAAATGTCTAAAAAATTTCCTTTCCATGATTTTGCTTCATTGAATTGTCAAACCTATTGGAAAAATATAAAACAATGCATTGAGTAAAAAAAAGAAGGTTTGGATACTACCTTTGGTGCCACATATGATTCTTAAAGGGTGATGGTTTTTCCTCTTCACTAGTCCCTTCTTTAGATATATCATTTGTTGGGAATTTTTTGAGTTCCTCTAGTTGCTTATCATTATCCACAATAATGGCATTGATTCTCTCTCAAGGTTTAGTATTTTTCTAGGTGGCTCACCAACTTCCCTTTTTCTATTCTTTCTACAACTGTTACTACTTGGTTAATATGTATTTCAAGATTTATGCTTGTAATTATGCATTCCAATTGAAATTCCAAAGTGTGAGCAATTAAAAAAAATTATTATGTTTTCAAGAGACTTACCTTGAGTGCTTGGAGTAGGTTTTTGTATCGGGAATGAAAAGTTAGGTGTGATGTTGAAATCAACTTCTAGATTTCAATATGAATAGCTTAGGTATTGATAATCTCACCATCATGCATTATGAATGCTAGAATATGGATCATACTTAGACCTCTGATTTTCAAATCCACTCATAGCATTAATGTGCTTCCAATTGCCTTCTTATAGTTCAAAGTAAGATGTATGAAATTTATTAAATGGATGTTAATATGTCACCATGTCATATAACTATAATTCTATTTATAACGTTAAGCAAAAAATAGTAAATAAATAAATAAATTTGAAACTAAAACTAAAAAAAATGAAAACAAAATAAAATAAAAACAAATTCAAATCTAAAAATAAAAATAAAATTTTTGGTGGTCTCTAAATTGGGCTATTAAATATTTAACCTTACTTTTTTACATTTTAAAAATATCATTGTAAATATAATTGCAATTAAGGGTCATTACTCGTAGATGTTTGGCTATATTTAGGGTCATTACTAGTTTAAAAATTAAATCCTCAAATGTGACAAATAAAAAAATGGGAGTTTTTGAATATTTTTGCATAAAAATAAAATAACATATAAGAATAAGAGCATTGCAAAAAGTATAAATTTTTAAATGCATAAGAGAAACATGTGATTATATGATTATCTTCGCCACTAGGTTACAATTAAATTTATTATGTTATGATCCATTTCGTTTTTAAATCCTAATTTTATTATATAATTTTAAGATCTCTTTTTATTTTTATCTATTTTTGTTTTATGAATTTAAGTTTGCCTAAAGTTTCCTACCTTTTTACTTTGTAATTGTCTACCAAATCCATTATTAATGAGTCTTACTCATGAACAACCTATAATTACAAGTAATAGATTTAATTCATTTGTTACATTATAATCTAAAAAAGTAATAACTAAATTAGAAGAACTTGATATCATTAATAATTTCTTATTTAACAATTGTAATAAAAGCATTACAAAAAGTATAAACTTTTAAATGCACAAGAGAAACATGTGATTATAGGATTATCCTCACCACTAGGTTACAATTAAATTTATTATGTTATGATTTACTCAGTTTTTAAATTCTAAATCTATTATATAATTTTAAGATCTTTTTTTATTTTTCTTTATTTTTGTTTTAGGAATTTAAGTTTGCTAAAATTTCCTACTTTTTTACTTTGTAATTGTATACCAACTCCATTATTAATCATCCTTATTCATGAACAACCTATAATTATGACTATTAGATTTAATTCATTTGTTACATTGTAATTCAAAGAAGTGATAACTAAATTAGATGAACTTGATATCATTAATAATTTCTTACTTAAATAAAAAGTACAACTTGCTACTTCAAATAAAAATTAGTAATTTCATACTAATTTCATAATCTAACAATAAACAAAACTAAATATCAAACTAGTTGTACACCTATATCAAAAATTAGAATGCTTTGATATTCAAATATGAAATTAAACGTATTAAGAAATTAATAATTGAAACTTTATTCAAAACATAATATAATTCATATTAAATCATAATTTAGGGCTTAAAATTATCCATGATCACAATGAATTCTTTAATAAGACATTAAATTCAACATATACAAAAATATAACTAAAAAAATCATAACAATAAAGAGAAGAAAGATACAAGAATTTTATTATTTGATGAGAAAGTGAAGCCAATTCAATTAGTTACGCTAATCTTCAAATTATTTTTGAATTTTTATTCAAATGTTCTTCAAAATACTTCTTTATTTTTTCTTAATTCCATTTAATCTTTTCTTCAAAATGATATTTTGTGGGTATTTATATAGGTTTTAAATTGAGTTTTATAATCATAATAAATCAAGGCGGTTGGTTGGAGTCAAATGGATGGTTAATAGTGTGTCCAGTGTCACAATTATAGATTAACACATGAACAGTGAAATGATGCGGGGGTTCTAAGTGAAATGACTATTGGGAAAATGACATGTCATTGGCATGAGTTGGAGGAGAATGACGTGTCATATGGGAGGCATTAGAGAAAATGATGCATCATTTATCCCGTCGTCTGGCATTAGGTGGTTCAAAATGTTGTCCTTTTTGGTGCTTCTTTACTAGTACATCCATGTTTGTCTAAGTACATCTATATTTTGTTCTAAATATATCCAACTGTTAAATAAAATCAATTAAAATTTCAAAAACATTCCAAAAATTTTAAAAAATTACATTTTCTTATAAAATATAAAATAAGTAATATATAACACATGAGAATAGTAAAATAAGCATAAATATGTAGGATTTAATAATTTATAATATGTATAAAGTATCATTTACTAGTGTAGATCGATGAAGTAGAGCAAAATTTGACATATAAGCCCTATTTTGAAGTATAACTTTCAATCTCAATTATTTGTTCAAAACTAATATGAAACATAGTCCTCATAGCAAAGATAAGAGCTACACATCAAAAGAAAACTTAGCAGAGATTAGGAAGATTTGAGATGGAGCCAATACAAGTCAAGAGATGGATTGTATTCTATTGTTTTTCTATCTTTCATTAATTTCTATGATCTAATACATTGAACTTATCAATTTGATCAAGATGTGTAGAGGCTAGATTTTATTTTCTACCAGTCTTATGAACTCAATTTTTTAATATGTGAGTTAATTATTTTGAATCCATTATGATTTTTATTCATTTCATATTATTTAACCTGATTTTAAATTTAGAATTGTTTGGCCATCAATTAATATATGTAGGTAATTAGATAGATTCCAGAGAGTCATTTGATTGCTTATCATAATTAAATGACATGCATGGTGTTCTAGGAAGAGATGTATAATTCATATGCATGAGATCAATAATTACAAGCTTAAGGAGTAGTCATGAATTTGATTAGCTTGGGATCGTAATCCAATTATTTACCATATGGAACATAGTTTGCTTGACAGAGGAATTATGGGCTAGTTTAGATGTAGTTGATTTTATGAATAATATGGAAATTACATGGTTTTTTAATCGTTCATATGTATAGGAAATTGGACTGATTAAGATTCTTATATCTTTCTTTGATATTTATTTACTCATTAATTTATTAATTTCAGTCATTAGGTTAATAATTTGGTATAACTTATATTCTCATTGTCCATGAAATATTAATAATATTTAAATTGGTACTCAATTACAAAGAAATGAAACTCTTCATGTGATCGATATCCATATTTTAAAATACATTATATTACTTGCATGACCCATGCACTTTTGGTTAATATGTCAAGTTTTTAGCGTCATTATCAGGGAAGTTTTAATTACTTTGTGTAGGAGATCAATAACGACCATTGTGATAAATGATTTATTCCACATATTTTTACTTATTTCATTATTCTCATGTATTACAATTGTTTGTTTTATATTTTATGAGAAAATATGTGTTTTTAGAATTTTTAGGATTTTTTCAAATTTATTTTTGGATTTTTTAATTAATTTTTTGAAAGGCAGATATACTTAACGAAATGAGAATTTTTTACCAATGTACTTAGACAAATATGGATGCACTTAACAAAATAGTGCCTGAAACCTCACCATTTGTTTCACCTCGCATTGAATGATGCCCAACCAAAGCATCAAACCACCAGTATAGCACCAAATGACCTATTGTTTGGTCTAGCTCTTCAACCACTCTTACCTAGCACGTCGCTTCCTATCATCACTATCACTGAATTGTTTGACACATTGCACACTATGGTGCGTCAATTTGACTCCATTAAATGGCCCTGACTTAGCTGTCAATAAAACATAATTAAGGCTTAAATTGTTCCTATATTCTTTGTAAGATCATGCTTGAGCTTGGCTTAAATTTTTTGAACCTAATTCTATTGTATTTGGAATGATTTGGCGGAAAAATTCTTTATAAAATATTTCCCACCAATAGAGAATGCCAAACTAAGGAATGCCATCACTTCTTATCAACAAATGGATGAAGAATATCTATATAAAGCATGAGAAAAACAAAAAGAATTGCTAAGGAAACATCGTCAATATGATATTCCTCACTAGATCCAAATGGAGACTTTTTATAATGGTCTCAATGTTCAAAGAGGAACCATTGTTGATGTAACTTCTAATGGAGTTTTCTTAGCCAAATCCTATAATGAAGCTTATGATGTGATTAAGAGAATGTCTAGCAATAATTACCAATAGCCAATATATAGAGTAGCAATCGCAAGAAAAATGGGTATAATGTATCAGGTTAATGAAGTTAAGACACTTATAGATCAAGTTTCATCTATGGTGAATATCTTGAAGAATCAACAATAGACAGCAAGTGTCAATTCAGTCCAAGATGTAGGGGTTTCTTAGGTTTATTGTGTAGGAGCTCATTTGTTTGATAGTTGTTCTTTTAATCCAGAATCATCATATATTTTTAAATAATGTTAACCAAAATCATAACCCATGCTCCAACACTTATAATATAGGATGAAGGCAACATCCAAATGTGAGCAATCTAATTATTTATATTTTTGCTTAAAGAGTACATGGCCAAGAATGATGCAATACTTCAAAGCCAAGCTGTATCAATAAGGAATTTAGAAAATAATATGGATCAGCTTGCCAATGAGCTTAAGAATCGACATCAAGAAACATTTCCAAGTGACACCAAAATTCCAAGGATAGAAGGAAAGGAGTTTTACAAAGCTATTATTCTAAGGAGTGAGAAGAGTTAGAGGTACTAATAGTTCAAAAAATTGGTTAGAAAAGTCTATTTGAATCCAAGATAAGGAGGAGAAAAACAAGAACAAGATGATAAAGTTTCAAAAAATGCAGAAAATTCTAAAACTCAAAATGCCACAACTTTGCCATATCAAACTTTCAAGCATAACAGAACACCTCCACCATTTCCTCAATGACTTCAAAAATAACAACATGATCTTCAATTCAGGAGATTTCTTGATGTTCTTAAGGAGTTCCATATCAACACTCCCTTAGTGGAAGCTTTGGAACAAATGCTAAATTACATTAAGCTTATTGATAACTGTATTTTATATAGTTATTTTCACCTATTTTATTAATTATAATTGCTATGTTCTTTACATTTTTAGTTAATTTTAATTAAATTATTTAGTATTTACTGTTTATTTGTTAAGGAGATTATTTTTAAGAAAATTAAATAATTTTAATCGAAAACGTACTTAATTGCAAATTTGTTTCCAAAAATATAATTTCAAATAAAAGAGTGCAATTACAATAGTCGAAAATATAATTTAAATTAAAATTGGGCTTAATTTTAATTATTAAAAGTTTAAAATTTAATTTAAATTAGAAAAGAACTTAATTGTAATTAAAGAAAGATTAAAATGTAATTTGAATTAAATTTGTGGGTCAAAATGTAATTAAAGAAATTTATATTCTGTGTAGGAAAAGGAAGTCACGCGTAACATTATTTTAGGGCGACACCAACCGTTCGATCAGAAAATCAACGGATACGATGAGGCACGTGGATTGCAAGCGCGACAAAAGAGAGTAAACACAGATTTCAGGGTTTACGCGGCTCGGCGCGCTAGTGGGGCCCACCTTCCGCGCAGGCCGGCGTGTAGTGTGGAACCCATGTGTCTGTTACGCGTCTGCCAAAGGGCGTGATCCCGTGCGACGGAACCACCTACGATCGTTTCCTTCAACCATATATAGTCTGCCATGTGTCTCCAATATTCCTGCATCTAATGAGAAGAAGACACGTGTCACGTATCGGGTAAACCAAACGCACGGAAACGGTGCAGGTTTCCAGCCGCGCCGTTGTCTGCCATATGTCCCTGCACGCCATGCTTTCGTGTGGCGCATTTACATGTACCCGTTTTCCTCTCACCAATTGAAGGCTACCACATGTCCCACTATATTTTTCAACAAATCAGATCGTGACATGTGGTAGCGTGTATTGAAAACAAAATCAGAACATGCAGCTGTTTCCCACTCAGTTTAAAATAATGTTTTCGTTGTAACCGTGTGTCCCCCACGCGTTTTATTTCTATTTTCGATGCAAAATGTCTCCCGGGTGTGTAAAGATATTTATTTTTTTTAGATGTATTTTTGGTGTTATAAATAGGGATAGTATGATAGAGTAAGAGAGTTTTTTGGAGTTTAGAATTTTTGTGGTGTTAGGGGCTGGACTGTGGAACACGCAGAGGCCATTTTTGGCTTCTGTTGTGTTCTATGTGTGCCAAATATTTGCGCTACGAGTTGTTTTAATTTCCTTTCTTCTTCATCTAATTTTTCTATATTTGTTGTAATTTTATTTTAAATTTATGAAGTAATTTAATTTTTCTAGGGTTGTATTTGATCTAAATTTATGAAGTTTTTATTTTAATTATTTTTGAAAGATTTATAAGACGTTCGATTTGTTTATTCTATCTGTGCTTAATGTTTTTTGATTATTTACGAATTTTATCAAATTGATTCGTGGCACATAAATAAACTTGGAAGAGGCATTTTTGTGTATATTGCTCATGGATAGAATGACATGTATGATGAATGATAGGAATATACCCTAATTGTATGTGTGGACATTTGAGAACTTAGAACTTAATAAATCTTGGTAAATTTAATTCTCATAGGAATATAGTGAATTAATTTAACGAGGTGTGTCTATACGGAGCTCGGAAGAGATGTATGGATAAAATTAGAAGTTTTCGGTTGACAAATTAAATGTACTAAAAAATATAAATCAAAAGAAAATAATATTATTGGAGTTGATTAATTTGGTGAAAAACTGCAATCCTAGATTTCTTTTATTTTTAAACTCTTTTCTTTAACTTGTTCCAACCAACGATTGTTTTGGATAAAATTAGAGAGAAATAATTTTAGTACTCAACAAACTGTAGTAACAAATCTATGTGGGAACGATACTTTACTTACAAATCCTATTACTTGTGACCGTGTATGCTTGCACGTTTTATGTTCTCCAAAAGAGACAACACTTATGAAAGACATCTTGACAAAAAAGAGAAGGTTTGTGAATTTTATATGGTTGCTTTGACAAGTGACAGTAGTGTTATAATCCAAAACAAACTTCCTCTTAAGCTCAAAGACCTTGGGAGTTTCACAATTCCATGCTACATAGGAAATAAATATTTTGGTAAGGTTTTCTGTGATTTGGGAACAAGTATTAATTTGATACTTATGTCTATTTTTAGGAAATTTGGGATTGGTGAAGCAAGGCCTACAATAGTCTCTTTGCAATTGGTTGATTGATCTATTGTTTATTCGGAAGGTAAAATTGAAGATGGCTTTGTGAAAGCAAATAAATTCATTTTCCTAATGGATTTTATTGTGCTTGATTATAAGTTAGATAGAGAAGTGTCTTTTATTTTGGGGAGGCCATTTATAGCAAAACCATGAATATTGATTGATGTATAAAAAGAAGAATTAAATATGAGATTTCAAGATGAATAAGTCACTTTCAATGCATTCCAAACCATGAATTTTCCTAATGATGTTGAAGAGTGTTCATCCATCTCGATTATGGACCCTGTGTTATCTAAAGAACTTGAGAAATGTTTTTATGGTGACTCTATTAAAGAATTGCTACAATATGATTCAGATTATGATGAGGAAGATGCGGAGAAATTAGCTTGGGTAGAAGCAAAATCTAAAACTTACAAACCAAGAAACAAATTTGAATCCTTAGATTTGTCATCTCGAGATTTCAAGCTCTATAAGCTATTGGTTGTTGAACCACCTATTTTAGAGTTAAAGCCTCTTCCTAGTCACTTGAAATGTACTTACTCGAGTGAATATTTGACTCTTTTAGTGATCATTTTAGCTCATTTGTCTGAGGAACAATAGAAATAATTACTTGAGGTGTTGAAAACTTACAAGAAAGATAATGGCTGGACTATTGTTGACATAAAGGGTATCAGTCCCTCATTCTACATCCACAAGATCCTTTTAAAAGACAATGAAAAGGTATCCATCAAATATCAAAGAAAAATTAACTCGATTATTAAAGAAGTTGTAAAAAAAGGAGATTATCAAGTGGCTTGATGTCAACATTATTTACCCTATTTTTGATAGCTCTTGGGTTAGTCTGATTCTATATGTTTTTAAGAAGAGAGAAATGACTGGTCAAAATATCCAATAATAAGTTGCTCCATACAAGATTTTTCATTGGGTACAGAATTTGCATGGATTTCAGAAGATTGAATAAAGGTACCCAAAATGATCATTTTCCCCTTCCTTTTTGAGACCAATGTGGGAAAAGAGTTATATTTCTTTCTAGATGGGTATTATAGGTATAATTAGATATCTATAGCACCTGAGGACCAACACAAGACAAAATTCACATCTCTTTATAGTACATTTTCTTTTGAGAGAATGCCATTTGGACTATGCAATGCATCGGTCACATTTCAGAGGTGTATGATGAAAATTTCCACTGATATGATTGATCAATTAATTGAAGTATTATGGATGCTTTTTCAATGTTTGGAGATTCATATGACTCTTGTTTGAATAATTTGGCTAAAGTCTTGCAACAATGTGAAGAGACAAATATATCATAAATTGGGAGAAATGCCACTTTAGGGTTAATGAAGTAATTATTTTGGGACATAAATTGTCTAAGAATGAACTTGAAGTTGATAAAGTAAAGATTGATACTATAGAGAAACTACCACCACAAAATTTGGTGAAGGAAATTTGAACCTTTCTTAGGAATGTAGGCTTCTCTAAGTGTTTTATTCTAGACTTATATATAATCTTGAAACCTTTGTATAGTTTTCTTGAGAAGGAAAAGGCACGTTGCATTGACAAATCTTGTTTGCATGCTTTCCTTGGGTTAAAGAAAAAACTTGCTATGGCCCCTATAATTTTTGCTATGAATTGAGCCTTTCCTTTTGAAAGTATGTGTGATTCTAGTGAAATGGTGGTAGGAGCTATTTTGGGGTAATGAAGAGATAAGGTGTTTTATTCTATCTATTATGCTAGTAGAACTTTGTAAGAAGCTCAACTTTAACTACATGGTAATGAAAAAAGATTTATTGGCCATTTTTTTTTGCATTTGATAAATATTCGTCTTATTTGGTTGGACCTAAGGTCATTGTTTATATTGACCATTTTGGTATCAAATATCTTGTAGAGAAGAAAGAGGCCAAATCAAGACTCATTTGATGGGTGTTATTACTACAAGAATTTGATTAGGAAATTAAGGGTCGAAAGGGATTGAGAATCAAGTAGCTGACCATTTATTTATATGGGAGAAAAAGGAAAAAATTCAGTTGTGATTAATGAAGAATTTCCCATTGAGCAACTCTTTGTAATTTCCCAAGATTAAGTGCCTTGGTATGTAGATTTTATCAATTTCTTATTCAATGAACTGTTCAAAATTTTAGGCTTTAATGTGATAGATAGCAATGGGTTGGAAGAATCTTTATGAAGTAAGAAATACCTCTATACAATATCTTGGAGGTTTAATTGTTTAATGTATGAGATATAGACTTTATAGGGCAATTTCCTTCGAGCTATGGTAATCAATACATTTTAGTGGCTATTGTTTATGTTTTAAAATGGGTAGAAGCTTTTGCATTCCCTACTAACGAGGCAAAATTAGTAGTATTATTTCTCAATAAAAATATCTTCACACATTTTAGAACTTCTTGTGCCATTATAAGTGATGAGGGAACTCATTTTTGCAAAAAACAATTTGAGGCATTATTGGCCAAATATGGAGTAAAGCATAAGGTTTCCACACATTACCATCCCCAAAATAGTGACCAAATTCAGATCTTTAATTGAGAAATCAAGAGGATTTTAGAGAAAACTATTGGTCCAAGTAGAAAAGCCTAGTCTACTTGGTTGGATGATGCATTATGGGCTATAAGATAGCATTCAAAACATCATTGAGAATGTCTCCTTAAAAACTTGTTTTTGAAAAAGCTTGTCATTTATCGTTGGAGCTTTAACATCGTGCATATTAGGCCATCAAAAATCTTAACTTTGATTTATAGGCTACTGGAGCTAAGAGGTTGATGTAACTAAATGAAATGGATAAGTTTCAAAACAAGCCTATGAAAATGCCAAAATTTACAAGGAGAAAACCAAACAATGGCATGATAAAAAGGATATCACCTAAGACCTTTAAAATGGGATAAAAATTTCTTTTGTTCAATTCTAGATTGAAACTCTTCCTAGAAAGCTAAGGTCATGTTAGCTAGGTCTTTTCTAAATCACTCAGATTTTTCCTTTTTTAAACTGTGGAATTGATGGAAGAAAAGTCAAGGATAATATTCAACGTAAATGGCCAATGCATCAAGCACTATTAAGAAGGAAATGTAGATCATCAACAAACCTCTAATACACTCACTAAAGCATGATAAAAAGAGAGGGTCGGGTTGTTGGAATTAAAACAAGTGCTCATGGGAGGCAACCCATATTTTAAAAAAATATTTAATTTTGAATTTAATTTTTGAGTGTGTTTTATTATATTGCATTTTTTTATTTAGTTATTTTGTGAGATGAATTTATTTTATGTATAGGAAATTGAATGCAAGGAAAAGAAACTTCAATAACACAATATCACCATATTCAAGACAGAGTAGATTGGGAAAACTAGGAAACTTTGTAGTACAATGCTATAACAAGAGTATGGCAATTCTCTTTAGTCTTCTTCATGGAAACATGGAACCATACCTGGTCTAGGTGATGAGTGCTTAAAAAGCACTAAAATTTAATGTACTTCAAATAAAACAAATATTGGATGTAATACATCACAAAAATGTTAAAAAAATGAGAAAAAGTCAAAAAATAGAGAAAAGGACAAAACTGCCCAAAACCCGTGTCAAGGCTCGATCCGTGCACTCGTGCATTCTTGCTTCTACTACGCCTATGCTGTGTCAGCACCCATCCTTGTGCTCGCCCATGCCGTTCAGCTCCCCCACACATGTGCCATTTTTGTCCAAACACGTCGAAGACCAATTTTTGATATAGTTTCCACTTTTTTTAGCCTTTTCCTCACCTATTACAAGTCTCTCTCCCCCATTGTAAAAAACATGCCTTAACACCTAAAAAATCAACTCTTATTTCTCTTTCTAAAAGCTTTCTTAGTTTTAAAGTTCTTCTCTTTTTGAGAAGAACTAGTTTTTTTGTAAATTTTTAGTTGTTGATTCAATAAATGAAAATGCAAATCCGTTTGGAGGTTTTTCTGAAACAAAATTAGCGTCAAAATTTTGTAAGGATTCTTTTGAAGTATAACTTTAAAATGAATTTTTTATAGTTATTTTTATGTTTTATTCTTATATGTTATATTTAATTTGTCTGTGTTTGAATTTAATATGACTGGCTGTTTGTAAACATGATATAATAATAATATTGTTATACTTGTGAATTATTAAATAGGTAAAACATTTTTTTAAAATAAATTGATTTTATTTTTGTTTAAGATTTTATATTAAGGATGTTAGAGAGAAATATATTATTTTTCATTACAAACTTAAATCTAAAAATTATATTTTAAGGTTTAATTATACTGTATGATTTAGAGTAGTATTCTTTTATATGTTGATACAATCGTCCAGTAGTTAGAGTGAAGCTCTATTTCAAAAGTTTTTATAAGAATTATTATTATAAAATGTATTGATAACATATTTTGAGTAATGATTTTAAAACTTGAAAGTTAGTACTTTGATAATTAAAATCTTAGGTTTAATTTGGACACCTAGAATTAGTATAATTAACCGACTCTGCCTAAAGATGTGATTAGATGGTTTGCTACTTTCTAAGAAATAAAGATAAAATTTAATTCTGAATTAATTAATTGGCCCTGCCTAAGGATATTAGTTAATTAATATTAAACAAAAGAATTTGGGCCCTACCTAAGGACACTTTCATACCAAAAAAGAAAAATCAACAAATACTAATTTATATTTTTAATAACCTAAGTAATATGAGCAAACATAATTAACTTAATTATTGTATCCATAAATACTTCACCGATATGAATTATAAAAATTTGCATGATTATTTATTGAATCCATATCTATGTTTATGTATTTTTTATGTTATTAGATTAGTAAACACATAAACCAAAATATCATGATAGGATGTTTAGGATTAGTAAAAACATAAACACATTGTGATGACTGCTCGACCGAGTTGGAATAGAGTTCCCAAAAACATTCCATGGGTTGGACTTTCTACCAATCTAGGTCCTAAATACCTATTTGGGTTAGAAGAATAATTGACCTTTGGGTAATTGCTCATATGTATGAAAATCACAAAAAAACATGATTTATGGATTATATGAATGAACCAATCCTTAATTAGCACCTTCTAATACCCCAAAAACCTATACTAAACATTGTCATCAATATATCTAATTAAGTATATATTCATAAAAGCATTTAAAGGAAGTAAATAGAGAAATATGAATAATAAATGCAACTAAAAACAAAAAAAAGTTACTACCAAATACGATGAGTTGCCTCACACCAAGTGCTATCTTTAACATCTTAGCAAGATGTGACTTGTTCTTTCAAAGGAGGTTTATCTATATTATTGTAGTAAAAATTTCCTCCTTTAACTTGTCCTTTACCGAAATTAGGCTTCATTTTACCTAAAAGAAGATTTAAAAGCAGTATTATATACGTGTACTTTCTTTTCAAGATAGAAGAACTCATAAATTAGGCTTTTTTATGGCAATACTTAATGCATTCTTTGTAGGAATTACATAACTCTACAAAAGTAGTGTTATTTACCCACAAAAACTAGTTATTTGTTTTATAATAAAATAAATGTTGTTAAAAAGTCCTATCTTATGCTTAATTATGTTAATGTATATAGAATGACATCAAATGGAGCCAAAATGATCAATTTGGAACAATTTATTATCTAAAAGGGCTTGATAGATCAAGCCATGGGTTGATAGATCGAGAAATGACTCAATCATTTAAGGATTAAGGCATCAAGCTGATGAATAACGTAGAATGTTAGATCGATTCAAAAGGGTATCGATCAATTCAGATTTGATCAAATGCTCTAAGGTTGGACAATGATACACTTATATTGATAATGCAGGGTCTCGATTGATCGAGGGAGGTATAAATTAACATGTCAGTCTTATTTTTACATCCAACTATTAATGTCAGTCATTAGATAAGGCTAATATAGCTAATACGAATCCTGAACAAATTAAAATGTGTTTGAACCTATTAAACACTACTGAAAGGTTATAATTAACATACAACTCATAAAGAAGAACATATAAAGATTTCATAGAGAAAGCTAAGAAAACTAATTAGAACTAAGACAAACCACACACCAGTAGCAAGAAGATCAAGAAAATTAAAGGAGATTAAAGACCGAGCCATTACAAGTCAAAATATTGATTGTATTTCTTTCTTAATCTTTTGTAAGTTTCCATGATCTTTTATATTGAAATTATGAATTTGGTTAAGATGTGTAAAATCTAGATTTTATTGTCTATGATCCTTATGAGCTCAATTTTCTACTATATGAATTGATTATTTACACCTATTAATTTTTTGGCCAAGTCTATAGAGGTATTAGATATATTCAAGAAAATTATATGATAGATTGTCATGATTAAATAACATACATGGTGCTTCTTGGTAGATATGTATGACTCATACGCATGTGATCTAGTTAATTACTATATGGAACATAGTTTTCTCAAGAGAGGAATTACGTCCTAGTTTAGACTCACTTTATTTTATTATTATTATTGTAATTACATGGGAGATTTTTAGTCAGTCGCATGGGTAGGAAATTGGGGGATTAAGGTTCCTAGATCTTTCTCTAATATTTGTTTACTTAGTAGTTTAGCTATTCGTATAATAACTTTCTTCAACTTATTTTTCCTCTATCAAAATAGTATTAGTAATCTTCAATTGGTACATAATTAAATAGAATTTAAGCTCTTTACGGGATCGACATTCACACTTAAAAATAAACTATATTACTTGCACAATCCATGTACTTGTGGTTATTGTGTCAAGTTTTTAGCACCATTATATGGGTTTTTTAATTACTTTGTAAAGGATATCAATAACGGACATTACTACAATAGTTTGTATTTCTAATTTTTCTTTTAATGTTTATGTTATATGCCCAGATTGATAGGTAATAATTTTGAACCTTTTGATACCGAGATAGAAAGAACTTTACACCGGTTAAGAAGAGAAATACTAAAACATTATCAACAATGAATTATGTCAGAAAATAATGATCCACAAGGAGTTAGAACCCTAAATACATAAAAGAGTTTTCTATACCCCAAGTGTATGGGGCCAAATAATCTAAAAGTAGATCGAGCATCAGTACCAACAAATTTTAACTCAAGATAGGTGTCATTCAAATGGTATACACTACTACAGAAATAGGTATTAAAGTCGGTTCGCTGAACCGACTTTAAATCTAGCGACTTAAAATGTAAAGTCGGTTCACGAGATGAACCAACTTTATAGGTAAAGTTGGTTCACGGGATGAACCGACTTTATAGGTAAAGTCGGTTCACACGATGAACCGACTTTACCCGTACATTTTATGATTTTTTTTATTTTTATTTTCATTTTTCGTATTATTCAATAAATATATAGCATAAAAAACTAAAATATAAATAATAATACAAATAATTAAAAATTTAAATATATTTAATTACTTGATATTTAAATTTATTACATAAACAAATAATTTATATATAATACATATAGTTAACTTAAATTACAAAATAAAATAATGTCGTCAAAGTGTAATTATGCGATCAAGTAAGCTTGGTTGGCCTTCACAAGCATTATGACAAAAAAAATAGCTTATCCATATAACAATTCATATTCCCCTACATACATGAGCACGTAAAACATCCATCAAACAAGTAGTCTAAACTTCAGACATACGAATAAAGAAATTAAATCATTATAAATATTACCATCAAAAAGAGATTACCATGTACAACGACATTTGACGAACTCATATTAGCACTTTATTAATCATTTGTCTATATATATGAAGTTATCTGGAATCTCTACTAGTATTTTTAAATGATATATATAATGAACTCTAAATATGAAATCAAGTGTAACTCTGATTTCTTACTTGGCTTGTGTGAGTTTTGGTGCCCTTAAACATATGGAACACGTTCATGGGCACCAAAACTCATACAAACCAAGAAACAAATCGGAATTACGTACACCTGATTTATCCATTTAGAGCTCATTATAGTATTAAAAATACTAGTAGAGATTCCAGATAAATTCATATTTATAAACAAATGATTAATAAAGTGCTAATATAAGTTCGTAAGGAAAGTAGGAAGGTGAGATGAGATGTAGTTTGGGCCAAAAATAGGTCCATAAAACAATGCATTCCCCTAAATACATGAGCATATAATCATCAATCAAACAAGTGATTTCAGACACAGGAATAGATAGAGAAATTAAATCATTAAAAAATTTACTGTTATGTTGTCATATGCTATTCAAGATCATCAGAATCTTCTCCTAATTCTTCTTGTGATGATATAATTTGAAGCATGTGTTCTGCTCATTCCTCTCGTAAATCATCCAAAATTTGCTGATCGTAGCCCGTCTTATTCCAACCAAAGAACTACATGTATTTAAAATCAAAATAAGAATATAATTTCATTTATTTACAAAAACAAACTCAAATATGTTAAAAAAAATTTATGTATATGGGTAAAAGATATTACCACATCATCAATTGGAATTTTGATATTTGTGATGATTTTGCTCATAAACTTCATGACATAATAACCACACATGACTCCATTATTTTGTTGTGGAACCTACAAAAAACAAGTGTACATGAATTTTCATATTCAAACATCTTTATTATTCAATTGTAAAATTAATAAAATTATTAATATTGACTTGTACATACCATAACTTTTGTCCATATAAGTTTATGAGATTTTTTGAGGGCAATGCCCTTAAACTTGTTCCACAACTTCCATGCCCTATCAAGGTTTAAAATAGTTAGTTTTTATTAAATATTACAAAAAATAATAGAAGAAACTAATATGTAACTATAACTCTTACATTTCAACAACTATTTTTGTATCTTTACTCAGTTCTATAGAAGCTGAGTCACAATACCAAGCATGATTATTGAACAGATCAATGATTACCAACATCCAATGATCTTGCCCTTGTTCAAACCTTAATGGCCAAGGGATTATCAACTTTTGATTTCTATTAAGCGTTAATGCTCTATCACATAATTGTTTAGTTCTGATGCTAACATCCTTCTCTTGATATTGATTGACATATGAAGAATCATAGAAAATTGCTAAAAGTGATGAGTGATTATGTTGAAGTCGATAATAGCACGCCCTATATAAAAGATATATATATATATATATAATTAGATAATATAAATATAATTATATATGTTCTGCATAAATAAAAGAAAAATAAATAGATTGAGGACTCACCTTGTCCACACTTGAATTATACTTAAATCGATCATTTGATATTCAAATAGTTGCAATAAGCACTCGATCGATATCTAAGTTTGGCCGAGGTCTACACTAGAAATTTCTATAGGAAGTGGCACAGTCCATCCATCATTTATGCTAGATGCCCTCCCAACAATAGTCATCAAAGTGCCAAGATTTCTGCTGAAGTTTAACGCATAAATATGACTATACTTTTTCCAAGGCTTCTTCTTGAATGACTTGGTACGCGATGATTGGCCACTAGACATAGATTTAGCACGAGATACGTGCTTCGTATCTCTTAAATGTGCCGCATTTAAGAGTTCTGGTATAATAGTAGTAAACAAGTGTTATCTTTTAAGTTAAAAAATAATACCACGTCAAAATTTAAAACAACTTGAATCGACGGCCAAGCCACATACTGTCCAACCGCCTCTTGGACTGTGGTAGCATCAGAAGGCACAAGTAGTGGAAAATCATGAAACAATGATTGATCATTTACTATTCGCCAATGATTAGGCAAATATTGATTATGAATCATCCGATCATCGCTCAATTGTTGTACCGTTCCAATAGCAACATAGTCCGTTGACGAAGGATGTTTCAACAAACATTTCATATTCTGTAAAAAATTTAAATGTTATATATAAAAAATAAAACATATAATAAGAATTTATAAATAATAGATTATATACACCAGAAATTTAAATCTTACCACATATGATTCATCAAATAGAAGAGGACTCTCATGTGGGGTAGCTATTGGATGTACATTCTCACCAAAATGTTCATCTTGGTTTGATTTATGGTAAGAATGTTCATATTGCATTGGAGAAAATGAACCACTACTTGATTGCATATGCATTCCTGGCATATAGTGAGGTCCAATAGGATGGCTATATCCCATACTGGATGTAGTTTGAGTGCAATGAGATTGCGTGGATGGCATGCCTGGCATGGATGGTGGCCTGCCTATCATATATAGTGGCATGCTTGGCATGAATTGTGGCAGCCTGGCATGGAAGGTGGTATGCCTGGCATGAATGGTTGCATGCTTGGCCAATATGGCATGCCCTAGTTGTAGCATGATGCCATGGCTGACATTTGTTGTGATTGATGTTCTTTTAGAGTGGCAATCTCACTTATCACTAAGGCCTTAAAGGAGTTGAATTATTCTTCAATTTTAGTGTACTTCTCCTTACTTACCGTCTGACGCTTTTGTTTTGGAATGTTAAAATACTCCATAGAACCATCATATTGGCTACCTCCCCTAACACGACCAGGATGCTCGCGGCCGAATGCATGATATAAAGCATCTCTCCCAGGCTCTTCGATTATTTCACCCCTGGATATTTTTTCTTGAACAACTCTCTACAAATAATAAAGCCATCAAACATATCATTCATTATTACATTAATTATTATTAAATATCATTAAGACTTTTTATCAACCAAAATTACTAACCAACTTATTTAATTGTTCTTCTCCTCACTCAGTCATCGGTCTTGAATTCTTCGTTTTGGGAGTCTTTGTTTCTATGTATAATTCAGTTCGGGTAATAGGTGTACCCAATTCAGCTTCCTACATAAATTATGAAAATTTTATTAACAATGACATGAAATTAAATTGAGGAAAATAAATATAAAAATATTTATAAATTAAGACAAATTAATAATATCATTCTATATCTAACTTCAGGATTTGAAGACCTCCCAGTACGGTTAGGAAAAATGTTATGCATTTGTACATTCTGATGATCTTCTCTAATAATTTGAAATTCATCTGAACGTCTATAATCCACAAAGTCTTTCCAAACTTGAGGTGTAATCCAGGGGTGTCCTTCAGGAATTTTGTAGATTTCATTCTCATCAAGTGTTTCCAAATATGGGAACACATAATTTCTTGCCAATCTGGAAGTCTTGTATTCCTTCCATGCCTTATTTGCAATCTTATAACACTTGCCCTTCCAACTGTCATCGACTTTGTAACGATTCTGTACAAACACAGTACAAAAGATTAGATATACACCTAATACAATATATATATTGATTATAAAATATAAGAGACTTACACAAATGGTTATCCATATTTTGAACTTTCCTGCTTCGTCAACCTTAGACCAATCATTTATATTGATTGGTATACTGAACTTTGCAAGTCGACCAATAGAGGATTTCAATTGTTGACCGTTTTCCCCTATTGGATTACCAATAGCATCAAATGGAACATGTATTCTATCATCTGGGTTAAGTGGAGCATCAGGTATATTCGCCCAACCCCTTCTTTTCAAATACCCCAATGGATCATTTGGATCTACAAGCTCTGTTATCCGAAGATCCATGAAATATCTACAAACAATGAAGAAATATAAATTAATTGACAATTTTAGGAACACACATATATATAAGAGTTATTACAACAATATAGAACATACGTTATGTTTAATTAGGTTGTTTATCATATACATATATTCCTTCACAATCACTTCGAGCCCATGACGAAGAATCATCATCATCAATTAGATCATCACATACATTAGGCAATTTATTTGAGAAATTACTAATATTGGTTAATGTATCAAGCATAGAGTCATCATCTTCTACAACATCAACATGGTAAAACTCTTTTTGTGGAGGCGTTAACACCACAGACCATCTTGAATCAATCTGATCGCTCACATAAAATACTTGTTTTGCATGAAGTGCTAACGTGAAAAGATCATCAGTGTGACTTATCCTGGATAAATTTACAAGGGTAAATCCAAAATCATCTATTTTATATCCAACATTGATAACATCTTCAACCCAATCACACAAGAAAACTGTTTCATGGAAGACCTCATAATCCAATTCACAAATCTCTTATATTATACCATAATATGTTCTATCAGAAATTATAGGATTAGCATCTTTTGAACTGGAAAATTGCATAGTTTGTGCAACCATCTTCACCCCACTATTTTGATTTACTCGGACTTTGTCCCTAGCTTGAGTCGTAAACCTCGATCCATTTATTGTGAAACTATAAAATGATTTGACATCGAATTTTGGCCCATGTGCAAGCCATTGTAAACTTTATGATATGTTATGATTTGGTTTCTTGAGTTCATCTCGAATCTATGTATACAAAAACACAAAATGTGTTTAGAGCAAAGGTTTAAAACATTGAATAGAACTAGGAAGATACATGCATGAATTTTTGTTTGTGATACTTACATGGTTGTGAAACCAATTAATAAGCTCTCGCTTATGTTCATCATACAACCATTTTTCTCCTCTTTTTTTTATAACGAGGATCAATCTTCAATAAGTTTAAATGCATCCTGTAATGTTATTAAATATATATTAAGTTATATATCATCATTAATAGTTAAATAAAAAATGATTTTTGCAATCATGAAACAATGAACATCACTTACTCTATGTACGGTTGTGCCTCATTATTATTTACCAAAATGATTTGGTGTGCTTTTTCCCATCGAGTGCGATCAATAAATAATTTCTTACTTCCACCAAGCATAGGGTTACCTACTTGGATCATGTGACGTTCTAAGAACAACTTGTGCGTAGGATTCCCAATTTCAGTGCAACCACTAAAGTATTCAGAACAAAACTCAATGGCCTCTTCAGCAATGTAGCGTTCCACCATGCATCCTTCAGGTCGATTTCTATTATTTACATATCCTTTAAGGACTTGCATATATCTCTCAAAAGGATACATCCACCTTAAGTAAGTAGGACCACACAATTGAACCTCTCGAACTAAATGAACACATAAGTGAATCATTATATCGAAGAAAGAAGGAGGAAAATATTTTTCAATTAGACACAAAGTCTCTACAATTTCTTTCTATAAAGAATTTAACTCGCCAATTGATATAGATTTCTTGCATATTGTATTGAAGAATGAAAAAAGCCGAATTATTGATAATCGAACATGTTTTAGAAGAATTGATCTAATAGCAACTGGTAATAATTGTTGCATTAAGATATGGTAGTCATGTGATTTCAATCCATACAGTCTCTTATCGGTGATAGACACAAAATTTCTTAAGTTGGATGAGTAACCATCAGGAACTTTCACACCCTCCAAACATTTACAAAACACATCCTTCTCTTTTGTTGACATTGTATATGATGCCGGTGGTAAATATGTTCGATTCTTATCATTTTCCACTCTTGGTTCCAATTCAGGTCGTATGCCTAGTTTCTTTAAATCCAATCTTGCTTTAATTATATCCTTTGTTTTTCCAGGTATATTAAGTAAAGTACCAATCAAGCTCTCATATACATTCTTCTCAATGTGCATGACATCTAAGATGTGACAAATGTGTAGGTCTTTCCAATAAGGTAATTCTCAAAATATTGATGTTTTTTCCAACAACCATGGTAAGTTGGTTCAAACTCTTTTTCATTTTCACCCATTTCATTAGTTGACCTCTTTCGTTTCCCTACCTTAGTGAGTTTTTTTTCATCTTTCCATATCGTTTGAATGTCATCCCATTCAATTGCCTTAATATCTCAATACATCGCAAAGGTCGAGTTGCATGATCATGATCTTCTTCACCATCGAACGGTTTCTTTTGGTATCTAAACTTGTGTCCAGATGGCAAAAATCTTCTATGTCTTCTATAAGACATATTTCGTCCGTGAACAAGATAAGTTGCAGAAGTTCCATCACTACATATAGGACATCCCTTGTAACCTTTTGTTGCATGTCCTGATAAGTTTCCATAGGCAGAAAAATCATTAATTGTTCATAAAAGGACCCCTTTCAAGTTAAAGTATTCTTCTTTATGTGCATCGTAAACATTTACACCATCATTCCACAACGTCTTTAAATCATCTATCAGAGGCTGCAAATATACATCAATATCAACACCGGGTTGTTTCGGTCCTAAGATCAATAATGTTAACATCATGAATTTTCTTTTCATACACAACCAGGGAGGAAGGTTGTATGTTACCATAATTACTGGCCAACAACTATAACTACTACTGAGGGAACTATATGGATTAATTCCATCAACAGCAATGGCAAGACGAAGATTGCGCAGATCAGATGAAAATTGAGGAGATAAATTATCTACTACTTTCCAATTTGGAGAATCATAAGGATGACGTAGTACCCCATCATCAAATCGATTATCTGAATGCCAAGTCAACATCTTTGATGTATATTTACTATTGAACAACCTTTGAAAGCGAGGAATCGAAGGAAAGTACCAAAGAACCTTTGCAGGCACGCCTTTCTTATGTGTTGTACTCTCATTTGTACCATGCTTCCATCTCGATTCTTTACACATAGGACAATCATGTAATGTCTCATATTCTTTTCTATAAAGAATGCAATCATTAGGACAAGCGTGAATCTTATGATATTCCATGCCAAATCGACTAAGAGATTTCTTCACTTCATACATTGAAGATGGAAATTCAATACCCTCAGGAAACATATCGACTAGTAGATTTAGTAATTCTATGAATCTATTGTCAGAAAAACCATGTTTTGCCTTCACATTGAACAAATGAACCAATCTCGACATTTTAGTGTATTTTTTGCATTTTGGATACAACGGTTTTTCAGCATCTTCTATAAGTTTATTAAAGGTTTCGGGATCATCCTCTCGTAATTCATCTTCAACATCATAAAACATATTTTCTGTCTGTACATTATGATAAGATGTATGTAATCCACTCACATTCTTATTTATCTTTTCCCCATGAGTATTATCAATATTTTCTCCATGATAATACCAACATTTATAGCTTAATAGAATACCATTACGGATAAGCTGATACTTAATCTCATCAAATTCATGAAATCGCTCATTTTTACATTTAATGCATGGGCATCGAATCATACTAGTTCCAGTATTACTATTTCTACAAGCAAATTCCATGAAACTTTCAACTCCAGAAATATAGTCTTGCTCAATTCTACATTTTGACATCCAAGATTTGTCCATTTTCTATTAATGACATTAGATAAACATATTACTTAATTATGTATACAATGAATATATTTCAAGTATTATTATATATAAATTTCCTAATTATTAGAATATATATCAAAACATACATAATGCAAAACAATTATCATTTTAATCATTTTACAAAACCATTTCTATACAAATTAAAAAAATAAGCAACATGTTAGCATGAATATATAAAAACCAGTCACGCACTTTGGTTGATTATAATTTCTAAGCATGTTACTATATCATAATTAAAAAGTAATATTAATTATACGTATATAACATTTTATAGAAATATATAGGCACTACTATATATAGTAACATATTTGTAACATTTTAACACATAAGTAGCATATATAAATAAAAATAATAATACTACTTAGTTTTTAGTTATTATTTGATTTTTATTAATATATATATATATAATTTTTTTAAGAGTCAATAGATAGCACTTATAACTTTTATACCAATATAATTTCTTACAAATTTAAAAAAACATATATTTTTCCTCTATTCACTACTTAATAAAATATAATTATTTATATATAAATAAATTTATTCACGCATAGTAAACCCACAACATTTTAGATATTATTTTCACATAAAATAAGTCAAACATAATAACAAGTAAAATAAAAAACATACCTAAATCAAAAATTTATACAAAATATAAAACAAACTATATAATATAAATTTAAAAATTCTACTTAATAAAATATAATTATTTATAATATATAAATAAATTTATCGATGCACAGTAAATATATATAATCCATCAAACCCACAAAATTTCAGATATTATTTCCACATAAAATAAGTCAAACATAATAACAAGCAAAATAAAAAACATACCTAAGTCAAAAATTTATACAAAATATAAAACAAACTGAATAATAAATTGCAAAATTCTACTATAATTATTTATTATCCACGCACAGTAAATATATATAATCCATCAAAACCACAACATTTTAGATATTATTTCCACATAAAATAAGTCAAACAAAATAAAAAACATACCTAAATCAAAAATTTATACAGAAAATGGGTATAATTTGTTTTTAATATTTCGCTCAAAAAAATAGTAGATCTGAAAGCTAATGAGAAGAGGAATATAACTTACAAAACGACGTTACAAATGGTGATCGGAGGTGGCCAGAAATTTAGAAAGAAGGTGGCGCACGGTGTAGGAAAATAGAGGAGAGAGAGGAAGAAAATGGAGGAGAGAGAAAGAAAATGGGGTTTTGCGTAAAACATTACCCGAATTTGGATATATTAGGTGGATAGTGTCGGTTGACGTGGAGAACCGATGCTATCCACGTGATGTAGCGTCGGTTGATGTGGAGAACCGATGCTATCCACGTGACGTAGCGTCGGTTGACGTGGCCAACCAACGCTACGTTAGCATCGGTTCTACACCGAACCGACTTTAAATTCATTATAAGTCGGTTTTTTCCAAAAACCAACTTTACACAGCGACTTAAATACCTCTTTTTGTAGTAGTGATATGTAAATCAGTTTATAGTACTAGTTATTGATGATCATTACTGGAATCTCCTTTTTTATAGTGGCATAATTCATTAGTTCATCATCAAAGATCTTGCTAGCATAACAAATCACATGCTGAACTTTCTCTTTACACTACCCTAAAGTATCCTAATAGCAAAGTCACTAGCAATACACATCAATTTGAATGGTTCACTCTAATATGGAGTTACCATGATTGATTTTGATACTACCTTCTCTTTTAATACCTGAAATGCCTTTAAGCACTTATCATCAAATTTAAATGGCATATATTTTTTCAAAGAGTGTATAGCAGTTTGGATATTTTTTAGAAGTCTTTAATGAACTTCCAATAGAAACACTTGCCCAAAAAAACTTCTAATCCTTTCACACTAATTGGGGTGGCATTGGCTCAATTTTTTCAATCTTTGCAACATACCTCAATACCTCTCAAGGATACCTTGTGGCCAAAAATAATAACTTCTTGCTCTATGAAGTGAAATTTTTCTTAGTTTAACACTAGGTTTCTTCACATCTCATTATCACAAGAGATAGATGGTGTAGACATTCTTTAAAATTTTCCACAAAGAAGGACAATTCATCCATAAAAATTTTAAGATTTTGTTTCCACCGTCTCTGAGAAAATAGCCACCATACAATGTTAGAAGGTTGTAGGCTTTGCAAAATGCAAAAGGCATTCTCCTAAAAGAAAAGGTCTTATAAGGGCATGTAAAGTTGGTTTTCAGGTTCTACATGATGCACAAATTTTGTATTTGTAAAAATAGTTCACAAGTGCACTATCACTTTATAAATAGAAACAAGTATACTCCCAAGGTCGATCTAAAGAAGAACTACATGATTTTAAATAATTCAACAACTATCTTAGAAATAGACATGAAAATAAGCCTAAACTTTCTATAATAATATTTGGTTATGAAAATTCTAACCTAATGACAAAAATAATTAAAGTATAAAAGATAGATTGTTTCACACAAACTACACATATATGTGTAAGTAATAAAGAATAGAGAATTAATGGGATATTTAGATAGTTCACTGTGTTTGATAGAATTAATTAAGTTGATGAAATATAAATCTAAGTTATTAATTTTTCTTTATATGTATAAATAATACATTCGGCTAAGCCCTTAATTAATTTATCCATATTATCTAAGAAATTAACAAACCATTGAACTTGACACCTTCAGTCGGACCAACAATTTAAATTCTTATTCAAGCTATCTAAATTAGATCTAGATTGATTTATCTAAAACCTAATTTTCATATTTTAAATTTATTACGAAAAAATGTCTTCAATATATTTTTCAATAAATTATTTTGTAATAATCTCAAAAATAGAAAATAATCTAAGTTTAATAATTATTAAAAGTATTTAGCTAAATAATTTACACAAGCATATCAACATAACTAAAATCACATTATCAGAATCAACTAAACATGCTAAAAATAATGAATAATTAATAAATTATTTTGTAACAAATTTAATAAATGCAACATTGTTTGTTGAAAATAAATAAGAATATATATTGGATTTATACTTAAAATATAGATAGACGGATGTGTCTAGCTTTATAGAAGAGGTATTAATATTCATATTATTTTCTAGATTACAACCACAATTTTCATATCACTTGATGTAGAATAACTCTTTTTTACTATCTCTTATTTGTGATAACTTAACCTAAATTGTATATAAAAGAAAATAAACAAAAAATGAACAAGAATAAAATTTTATCTAAAACAGATGCTTTGATCAGATTTTAGTGTGTCTAAACAATAGGAAAATGAGTGATTATATAGTCAAAAATGGAAGAGAAAAGTGAATCATGAACGAAAAATCTTCGCACGCTGCGACCCAAGTTTATCCATGTCATGGGCCGCATCTTGTTTTGGTTCATCTAGTTTTTTCTAGCATAAGTAGCACTACGGATAAAATTTATCCACGTTGCAACTCAAGTCAAGCTACTTGAATTTAATTTTAAATAGAATGAAGGGCACCACAACCTACTGTAATCCATGTTGCAGCCTGCATTGCTTATTTTCATTGTATTGTTTCACCCCTTATAAACTAGTTGGATTAAATGTAAGCTTTACATGTTTTTTTATTTTAATCTTCTAAGTTGAAAATGAGTACTTGAGGTATGATTATTCATGTCTTGATAATTGAAGCTTAAATATACCTGAAAAATAATAGATTATACCAGTGACTCTAAAAACAAGGATTTACTTTAAATAATGATATAATCATGCATATTCAAACGTATTTATAGCATTTAAATGAAAATAAATGAAGTAATATTATGCTTTTCAAGCACTTATCACTACAATTATTTGATTTTAGCCAAAGTACCGAATAAGAAGACAAAAAAAGAATGCCTTACTAGCCTATCAAGTATTTGGACCATGAATGGTATAGGAAAATGATCCTTTCGAGTTTCTTTGTTTACCTTGTGAAAATCCATGCATACTTTCCAACCTATAATACCTCTTGTAGATATCAATTGATAGATTCATTTGCTACCACAATCATTCTTCCCTTTTTAGGTACACATTTAATTGGGCTAACCCATTCACTATCATTGAATGGATAGATTATTCCAATATCCAACCATTTAATTACTTATTTCTTTACCACCACTTTCCTGATGAGTTTAACATACATTGAGCATCTCTAGTACGATTTGTACCTTCTTCTAGCTAGATTTTGTGTATGTACATTGATGGGTTTAAGCTTATGATGTTTGCAATGGACCAACCTATAGCTTTCTTAAATTGCCTCAATATACCTAGCAACTTTGCCTCTTGTTTGTGATTCAAGCTACATGAGATAATAACTAGGAGTGTCACCCCTTTACCCAAAAATGCATAGTGTAGAGGCTAGGAAGTAGTTTAAGCTCAAGCGTGGGTGATTCCTCTATTGATGGTTTTCATTTGAAACCTATCTCAAGATACTCCATAACAGCATTACACACCTACAAGGGAGGGATAGTGTTGCATAAAACGTTTATAAAGAGTTCTACGTAAGTATATAGAAAACAATGTAAAAATTAGCAAAATAAAGATCAATTTTGGGGTTTTGAATAATAAAATAAAATAACAAAATAAAACAAAACAAAAGGAAATTAATAATTAGCAAGTGGAGAAAAGTAAGAATACTCAAATGAGGTTTAGCAAAAAAAAAACTACAAAGATTTCAAGTGATTAAGTTAACCATGATTGTAAACGAAACAACCTATTACAGTTAGAACACAATTGCTATAAAAATGCTATGGCAAAACACATCAATAACTTGAATTCATGATTTACAAGGGATTCTCCCAAATCTATGATGTTTATACATCCTAAGTCTTAACTAAACATATTCCTATACTAATATATTTTAAGAAATCATTACATGAGCCAATCCTACATGAGACAACTAAATATCCCTATATTAGTTACAAAATTTACATCATTCTTTAGACCTAAATTAAACCCACGTTATTCAAGCTTCATCTAACTTCAAATAACCTTTTTAGAATTAATTTCAGTCCTAATATCCTATTAATTAATAATCAAGCAACAAATAGGAATTCGATGGTAAAGCAAGCTTGAATAACTAGCACTATTTCACCAAAGCATATCATAGATTATTATAAAGAAAAATAGAGATTACATTAGCTTGTCAATTTACAATCCTAGATAAAAGATATTTAGTTCCTCAGGTTCATGAAATCAACTACAAATTTAGAAATAGAATAATATGTCTAAATTTGAGATTACAAAGAATTAAAATCAAAAAATGAGATAAGAGAACATTCGACAGGCAAACCCCTTCTCCACTCTTTTTCTTCAAGTGAATCTAAAATCTCTAATAATCTCTTACTTTGTTCAGCTAGTGTGTCTTCTTCCTCTACTTTTTTTTTACTTTCTTAAAGAAGAAAGAGAAATTGAATTTTAGATCCCAAGATCCCTACCCTCTAGTTGACGTGATTAATTGTTTCCTTTCATATGTTGGTCTAAGGTTTAAATGATGTAAGGTGAGAGTCTTGTACTAACTCCCTAGTTTTCCATTAGAAAGTGAGTCTTTAGTTGTCAATTTTCGTCCTTTTACTGACCCAAGTCCAGCTATAATTTGTTTTCACTCTTTTATTCCTAGCTGCTCAGTTCCTGCGCATGTTTACTGCAACAAAGCTATGGTAAACTGTAAACCATTCTAATTTTTGCTGTTTTTAGTGAAATACAGGGTAAATTCAAACTTCATTATTAAAGAGTTAGCTTAATTCTAAAATTACACAATCAATAACCATTTAAGCACAATGTGTAAATTTTCTTTAATAACCAAGTAAGTTTTAAGATATAAAAACTAATATTATTCTAATAAATAAGAGCTATCAACTCCCCCAAATTTAACATCTTGCTTCCTATCAAGCAAGTAAATCCTAAAACACTTAGTGAAATATCACAAAAGAAAAAATAAAACCTCTAACAATATAAATCTTAACTAAAAACTAAAATGCAAAACAATAAACAAAAAAAATTTGTTATATCAAAGTTGGAAAAAAATTACCTTCAATTCACAACCCAAATTAATTTTTCTGAAATGCTAGCTTAAACATCCCAAACTCATTCAAAATACTCCATATGTGTTTTTGTGATGGTCATAGTTAACCATTTGATATTTTCACAAATCAAGATGAGTCATGATCCTTATGCCTAAACTCATGTCTCCATAGTCTTTTAAACCCTTCTCCACTAATGCAGATAATAAATTAGCCAAAGATCAAAATGGCTTTGAAAAGCTTGAAACTTAAGGTTTGGATTTGGATATGATATAGGACATGTTTAGATAATCTACAAGTGTAAATGTCAATCAAGAACTTTTTTATAACTTTTAATATACCCAATTTGGTACCCCTAACTTTTCTTCAACTTTTTTACCACCTTAATCTACTACCAAAACATGACTTCATTTATTTATATTATTTCTTCTTTTCTTTTTTACTTGAATACATATATAAAATAACAGTAAAAAGAACTAAAAGCAAAGTTCTAAATCCCAAATATATGCAAAAGTTACTAATAGAAGACTAAATGTAAAATACCAACAATAATTACAACTCAAATAGAAAGCCTTATTTAACCCTCACAACTTCCTTATCCATTTTCAAAATGTCAATCTTACTCTAAATCAATCATTTAAATTTTTATAATTCATATCGGTCGAGTATTTTTAGATATATAATTAAGTTAATTATACTTACTCATTTTATTTAGGTTATTAAAAATATAAATTAATATTTGTTGATTTTTTTCTTTTGGTATGAAGGTATCCTTAGACGGGGCTCAAATTTTTTTGTTTAATATTAATCGGCTAATATCCTTAGGTGGAGCATATTAATTAATTCAATGTTAAATTTTAGCTTTATTTTTAAGAAAATAGAAAACCATCTAATCACAGCTTTAGGCGGAGTCAATTAATTAGAATTTATTCAAGGTGTCCAAATCAAACCTAAGAATTTAATTATCCTAGTACTAACTTTCAAGTTTTAAAACTATTCTTGAAAATATGTTATCAATATATTTTCGAATAATAATTCTTATAAAAACTTTTAAAATAGAGTTTCTCTCTAACTACCGGGCAATTCTACCAACAAATAAAAAAACACTACTTTAAATCAAAACGAATAATTAAACCTTAAAATTTAATTTTCAAATTTAAGTTTGTAATGAAAAATAATATATTTCTCTATAACATCCTTAATATAAATTTTGAATAAAAAAATTAATTTATTTTATAGAAATGTTTTACCTATTTAATATTTCACAAGCATGACAACGTTATTATTATATCATGTTTATAAACTGCCAGTCATGTTAATTTTAATCACAAACAAATTAAATATAACATATAAGAATAAAACATAAAAATAACTATGAATAATTCATTTTAAAATTATACGTTAAAAGAATCCTTACAGAATTTTGACACTAATTCTGTTTCTAGAAAACTTTCAAACAGATTTGCATTTCTGTTTATTGAATCAACAACTATAAATTTACAAAAACAGAACTAGTTCTTCTCAAAAAAAGAAAAACTTTAAAACTAAAAAATCTAAGAAAAAAATAAGAAAGCTTTCTATAGAGAGAAAGCTAGAAAGAGAGAAGAGTTGATTTTTTAGGTGTTAAGGTATGTTTTTTACAATGGGGTAGATGGGTTTTATAGGTGAGAAAAAGGCTAAAAAAAGTGGAAAAATATATCAAAAATCAATCTTGGACGCATTTGGACAAAAAGGGAACACGCGTGGGGTGATGGGTGGCATGGCACGACATGACGTGTGTAGGGACACGCATTGACATGGCATGGGTACGCTAGGGACATGTATACGTGAGTACAGATATAGCCATGATACGGCATGGCGAGCACGGGCTCTAGCATAGTATGGGTAGCTTTGAAGCGGGTTTTGGGCAATTTTGTCCTTTTCTCCATTTTTTGAGTTTTTCTTATTTTTTTAACACATTTGTAATGTATTGTATCCAATATTTTTTTCTTCGAGTCTTTAAATTAATTTTTTGAACGAAAATATCTGAAAATCAATAAAAAATACTTATATTTCTTAAAAGACAAATTTATATAAAATATATGATAAAATCATAAAAATATAAATCTATTTAATCAATTAAAGTACATTAAATCATGATAATTTTAATTCTTTTTAAGCACTCATCACAAGCCCCAACCAACTTCTTGCTAGTCTCTTAGCAATAGAAGCGGTAAAAAGTAAAATACAAACTAAAAATTAAACTATCCTAAATCACTTTCGTGGATTAACACACTTGCATTTAGCATATGCAACAAGCTTTTAAACCTAGGATTGGCCTTTTAAACCTAAAAATTAAACTAAAAATTAAAATCCTAATGTTTATTCCTTCCATGAGATCCATTTAAGGACATTTGAGCTTTTATTCATTACATACATGTGCAAATCTTTTGTTTTTTCTTGTTTACATAACTTTTGTTCACATATATTTGATGAGTGTTTGAAACCTAGGATTGGTGTGCTTTAATTAGTGAATCCTATAAGGCTTAGTCTTAAAAAAAATTCAGATTCTTAAAATATTTAGTTTAGAGGATTTTATATGAATATGTTGGGGTATTGGGATATGAATGAACGATAGGAATTTAAGTTATATGATGGATTTTGATATATGTTGAGATGGAACTTAGTTGTGCATGAAACTTGGTTATGAAAAATGAAGATATTAAGGCAAGAAAATGTTTTCTAATTTAAATTTGTATGTTTGCTTTTAGGATTTTATGTAATTTCCATTTTTTTGTTCGAGAACTAGAAAAATCTAGGTATGGAGAGTTTGTTAAACAAATATTTGTCCAAGTATTTTGTTATATTTTTAAGCAATAGATTCACAGTATTTATGAATTTTGCTATTTGAGCTTATATTTGTCGTTTTACAAGTGTAGTGAATTTTTAAATGTTTTTGAAATGTTTTGAATTTTTTTTATCAAATTATATAAGTTGGTAGTTGTGATATTGATGAGTGCTTAAAAAGTATTAATATTACATGATTTATTTACACTTTCATATAAAAAATAGGTATAAATTTGCATAATTCTATCATTATTTTACAAATCTATGTTTTCATAATAAAGGGTATGCTTTATTATTTCTTTAGGTATTTTTAGCTTCAAATTGGTTAATACTATAAAAATTTGAAGAATGTTACCTGAATGCACTCAATGACATCTTAGAAGAATAAAAGAACAAACATATGTAAGCTTTACATATTTACTAACCAAGATTTAAGGGGGTGACATACAAAGATTTGGACACAGCAAAACAACACAAGCTACGATGGTGCGATTTGTATGACACGACATGACCTTCTCAGATCGTAATTGAATGCATATGGAATTGATGTAGGTGTGGAGATTGAAAAAGTGTACCACTAAACATGTTAACATTCCCTTAACTATCCACTATTTTCTCCATTTTTATCTCCTTTTCCGCACCTATATAAGCACCCTTCATTCTCTTCACAAAACACACCTTAACACCATCACCTCAATTTCTAAGCTTTTCATTTCTTTTGGTTTCCAACTATCTGTAGAATGTAGGAGTAGTTTTAGATTAGTTTTTATGTTAGCCATTTCACTATCATGTAAAGATATGGAGAGAAAACCCTCCAATTGTAAAGATAATTTGATGATTCAAAAAAGATAGTGACAACCCATTCAAGAATCTAGAATCATTTTTAGGAAGAAGGGGTAACTTTACTGTTATATATTTTCTTTCTCTTTATAAAGATAATCCAATGATTTGAAGAAAAATTCTATGTTTTTAAAAAATAAAAGTTATGATTTATTTCTTATTCACATTATTTAGATCTTTAATAATAAATTAATAATGGGCCAAGTCTTGAAAGGATCATCAGTGTGACTTATCTTGGATAAGTTTACAAGGGTAAATCCAAAATCATCTATTTTATATCCAATATTGATAACATCTTCGACCAAATCACACAAGAATATTATTTCATGGAAGACCTCATAATCGAGTTCCTATATTTCTTGAATTATACCATAATATTTTCTATCAGAAAGTATAGGATTACCATCTTTTGAACTGGAAAATTTCTAGTTTGTTTAAGCATCTTCACACCACTATTCTAATTTACTTGGAATTTGTCTCTTGCTTGATTCGTAAATCTCGAACCATTAATGTAAAACTAGAATATGATTTGACATCGAATTTTAGACCATGTGCAAGCCATTCTAAAATTTCTCTTATTTTATGATTAGGTTTGTTGAGTTCAACTCAAATCTATTTATATAAAAACATGAAATGTGTTTAAAAGAAAGTTTTAAAACACGATATAGAAGTACAAATGAATTTTTTTATGTGACACATACATGGTTGCAGAAAAATTAATAAGCTCTCGCTTATGTTCATCATAAACCATTTTTATCCTCTCTTTTTATAATGAGGATCAATATTTAGTAAGTTTAAATGCATTCTGTAATGTTATTCAAGATATATCAATTAGATATCATTAATAGTTATATTTGTATGATTTTATCATATTTTTATATAAATTTTCTTTTCAAAATCACGGGTATTTTTCTTGTTTTCCAAGTATTTTCGTTCAAAAATAATTTAAAGACTCGAAGAAATATATTGGAGGCAATACATCGCAAATATGTTGAGAAAAATGAGTAAAAGTCAAAACAAGGGAAAAATTGGACAAAAAAGGTTAAAATGGTCAAAAAGCTCAAAAATATCGAGTCTAGCACCCACCATACTAAGCCACACGCATCTCATGCCAAGTCTTATGAATGTCACACTGAGTCCTGTTGATGAGATAAACTAGCATTATGTTTGCAATACTGATCTTGTAGATACTTTGGTTTTATATTTATAAAACTCTTGCAAGTGCACGAATCATTTTTATAAAAAATGATAAGTATACTCCCAAGGTCGATCTAAGAAAGCAATATATGTAGTTTTTAATTTATTATTCAAACTTTTAAAAACAAAATTAAATCTTAAACAACCTGTCATGATATTTTTATTTTTGTTTTCTAATCTATTAACATAAAAAAGAAACATAAATATGGATTCAATAAACAATAATGCAAATTTTTATCATTCATAACAGTGGAATATTTATGGATATAATAATTAAGTTAATTATGCTTGCTCATATTATTTAGGTTATTAAAGATATAAATTAATATTTATTGATTTTCTCTTTTTTGGTATGGAAGTGTCCTTAGGTGGGGCCCAGCAAAATCTTTTGTTTAATATTAATTAACTAATATTCTTAGGTGTGGCCTATTAATTATTTAAATCTTTATTTCTAAGAAAATATCAAACCATCTAATCACAGTTTCAGGAGAAGTCAATTAATTAGAGTTTATTCAAGGTGTTCAAATTAAACTTAAGAATTTAATTATCCGAGTACAAACTTTCAAGTTTTAAAACAATTATTGAAAATATGTTGTCAATACATTTTCGAATAATAATTCTTATAAATTGTTTATGAAATAGAGCTTAACTCTAACTACGGGGCGATTGTACCAACAAATAAAATAAACTATTCAAAATCAGACATGATAATTAAATCTTAGAATCTAATTTTCACATTTAAGTTTGTAATGAAAAATAATATATTTCTCTCTAGCATCTTTAATATAAAATCTTGAATAAAAACAAAATCAATTTATTTTATAGAAATATTTTACCTATTTAATATTTCGCAAGCATAACAAAGTTATTATTATATCATATTTATATTTAGCTAGACATGTTAAATTTAATCTCAAACAAATTAAATATAACTTATGAGAATAAAACATAAAAATAACTGTAAAGAATCCATTTAAAATTATACCTCAAAAGAATCATTGTAGAACTTTGATGCTAATTCCATTTTTGGAAAACCTAAAAACAGATTTGTATTTTCATTTATTGAATCAAAAACTAGAAATTTATGAAAGCATAACTAGTTCTTCTCAAAAAGAGAACTTTAAAACTAAAAAAAAACTAAGAACTAGAGAGAGAGAAGGAGGAGGAGGAATTTTTAGGGATTTGAGGGGTATTTTTATAATGGGGAAAAGGTCCTTTTATAGATGAGGAAAAGGCCAAAAATAAAAGTGGGAAAATATCTCAAAAATTAATTTTGGACGCGTTTGGATAAGTTGACACACGTGCGGGGGGCAATATTTATGGTAGATGGGCATTGGCGCCCACAAGACAAGCGTGGGCGTACGCTGGTTTTTGATAACTATGTGCACACGTGGGGGTTTGATGGGCATGTGTTGGGTGTGTGCTCACTACGTGTGCGTGATAGTGGGTATTTTTGACATTTTTGACCGTTTTGATCCATTTTGTCTAATTTTCTATTTTTTTTAAATTTTTCTCAACATATTTGTGAGATATTGTCTCTAGTATTTTTCTTCAATTCTTTAAGTTATTTTTGAACAAAATTCCTAAAAAAAACAATAAAAATAGTCATGATTTTGAAAAGAAAATTTTATATAAAAATATGATAAAATCATACAAATATAAGTTTATTTAATCAATTAAAGTACATTAAATAATGATAATTTTAGTACTTTTTAAGCACTCCTCACAACCCTAACCAGCTTCTTGCTAGTCCCTTGGCAAGAGAAGCAGTAAAAACTAAAATTAAAATTAAAAATTAAACTATCCTAAATCACTTACATAGATTGACACGGTTGCATTTAGCGTATGCAATAAGCCGTTAAACCCCTAGGTTGTCATAGTGGACGAGTTTAAGTCTCATGAGGGTTTTCAATAATGATACCCACAAACATTAACAAAAAAATGAAAAAAAAAATCAAATGAAATAAGAAATTAACTAAAATTTAAAATAAAGTAAAAAGACTAGAATAAAATAAAGAAACGAAATAAAAAAAATTATCTCATGCTTATAATCTCTTTTAAATTTCATAATTAAAATCATAAGTATAGATTATTTTAACTTCCTAAAAATTCATGATTTATTATAATAATTAGTTGAAAATTATTTTTATATTTCATATCAAAAATGTATCAATTTAATTTCACCGAAACTTAGTATTAGGAATCCGAATTCGATTCAACTCCATTTCTCACAAGTCAATACTCTCAAAAACACTGAATCCTATATGTTCAAACACTCATATTAATTTATATGCGAAAGAGTTTATGTATAGAAATGAACTAATATTTTCAAATGTGTATAAAAAGAAAGGCTCAAAGGGTTATTTTAATGTTGATCTCATGAAAGGAATCAAATGTAAGGATATATAAAGTATTATACATTACTTTCATGCATCAATTAAATTCATCAAATAAAAATATCAAGTAATATGTCGTTTAGAAAATGTAGGAAAATGCAATGACTTCTTAAGGAATTACTTCCTATATTTTCTTTGCATTAAACCATTTATCACAACATTTTTGGCCTTTTGGGTCATAATATATAGATTATACTATTCATTAATTTTCCTCTCTTTTTTTCTCTTATATTCTCTTTTTTTATAACATAATTCATTTTTTTATAGAGTGGACCCTTGTACAGATTGTAAATTTTTTATATGATAAGGTAAGTGATTAATATTTGATTTTTCTGTTCGTATTTGTATAGGTAACCCTAGATATATCTTTTTTTTTAAAGAAGTCACACATGAATGAAGAAAGACATATATTATCAATTTCTACTTAAATAATTTAATCTAAGCAAATGAAAAATAAATATATAACACTTCATTAAGATATAAAAATCCAAACATTCAATGCTAAGTTCTAAAGAGATCATCTAATAATGCTATATGATTCCTAAACACCAATTTTGAGCTTAATAATCCAAAATATTTATCACTCACAATAAAGGAGAATGGGCTCAAAATATTTCTCACAAGGATAGTCTCGACTATATGATTCCTAAACACCAATTTTGAGCTTAATATAATTTCCACACCTTATCAAGAGAAACTACTCCTGACAAAAACTAACTAATTAACTTATACTCCTTGATATTGATGAGAAGCTCTGGCATCGTTGATCCTACAAATACTTTGGTTTTATATTTGTAAAACTCTCATAAGTGTACGAATCATTTCATAAAAAATGATAAGTATACTCCCAAGGTCGATCTAAGGAAAGAATATATGTGGTTTTAATTTATTATTCAAACTTTTAAAAACAAAATTAAATCCATAACATCCTGTCATGATATTTTGGATTTTTGTGTTTCTAATCTAATAATATAAAAATAAACATAGATATGGATTCAATAAACATTTATGCAAAATTTTATCATTTATAACAGTAGAGTATTTATGGATATAATAACCAAGTTAATTATGTTTGCTCATATTATTTAGGTATTAAAGATATAAATTGATATTTATTGATTCTCACTTTTTTATATGAATACCATCTTTTGTGGTGTTAAATATTCTTTGTTAATTAAACAAATCAATTAACACTTATTGGTGGGATCAATAACTAATTTGGCTAATTAAATTAATTCTTTTTTTCTAAGAGATTGAAAATGAACCATTTAAATACCACCTTTGGTAGGGTTAGATAGTTTAAACTTTATTCAAGGTGTCCAAATTAAACCTAAGAGAATAATTATCTGAGTACTAACTTTCAAGTTTTAAAATCATTACTGAAAATATGTTGTAAATACATTTTTGACTAATAATTCTTATAAAAACTTTTGAAATATAGCTTCACTCTAACTACCAGACGATTGTACCAACAAATAAAATAACACTACTCTAAATCATATCGGATAATTAAACCTTAAAATCTAATTTTTAGATTAAATTTATAATGAAAAATAATATATTTCTCTCTAACATTCTTAATATAAAATCTTAAATAAAAACAAAATCAATTCATTTTATAGAGATTTTTACCTATTTAATATTTTACAAGCATAACAACGTTATTATTATATCATATTTACAAACAACCAGCCATGTTAAATTTAATCACAAACAAATTAAATATAACATATAAGAATAAAACATAAAAAATAACTGTAAAAACTTACAATACTTTGATGCTAATTTTGTTGTTGGAAAACCTCCAAACGGATTTGAATTTCTATTTCTTGAATCAAAAAGATAGAAATTTACAAAAAAATAACTAGTTCTTCTTAAAAAGAGAAGAACTTTAAAACTAAAAACTAAGAAACTAAGAAAACTAGAGAAATAAATAGCTAAGAAAATGTATTTAAGGTGTGTTTTTGGTGTTTTTTGTAATGGAGGAGATAGGGGTACTTATAGATGAAGAGAAGGGTAAAAAAAGTGGGAGAAAATGCATAATAGATGGACGATGGCATAAGAGCTGACGTAGAATGGGCAGGTACTAACAAAAGCGCTAACGTAGGGAGTGGCGCATGTGAGTTTGATATGATGGGGCGCGGCTAGGCACAAATGGGTGCATGTGAGCCTAGACGCAGGTAGGTTCAACGAGATGCGCACGTGAGTTCAGCGTTGTTTGGGCCGATATGTGTAGACATCAGCATTGTGCAAGCAAATACTCAGTGTGATATGGCTCGGATGGGCAGCTATGAGCGAGATTTTAGCCTTTTTTACATTTTTGACTCATGTGGTCCAATTTTTCCATCTTTTTTACTTTTCCTCATTTATTTTCAAATATATTTGTGATAGCTTCCAGTATTTTTCTTCGAGACTTTAAGTTATTTTTTAAAGCAAAAATATCTAAAAAATAATAAAAATACCTGTGATTTTGAAAAGATAAATTTATATAAAAATATGATAAAATCATATAAATATAAATCTTTTTAATCAATTAAAGTATATAAAATCATGGTAATTTTAGTGTTTTTCAAGTACTCATCAAATATGTTTTCAAAAATGAATCTAACAAAGCAAAAGACTTAACTATTTACTTAAATTTGATTTAAAGAAATAATAAATTTTTGTGAGAAATTTTTTAAAGCTAATCCTAAAATTATAAAAATTACTAAACCACATAAAGAAAATAAAATCAAACACAATAAAAATGAAAATGTCAACATAAAAGTTTTTAAAATTATTAATTTTTTTGAAATTAAGCATAGTATTTGTACCATCCCTAACTTAGAACTTACATTTTCCTCGATGTAAAAATTGTAAATTAAAGATAAAGAGAAAATAGTACAAAAGTTACTTATTTTCTTAGAATGTGAAAGTAGTGATAGAGAAACACAGGTGCATCCATCATGTTTATTATTAAAGTTCACAACAAATATTTTTAGTTTTAACAATTCTAAAATTATTCACATGAAATTAAACTGAAATAAACAAAAGAAATTAAATAAAAAAAAATAAAAGAAAATTACCTAAAATAATGGGTTACCTTACATCCAGTGCTTAGTTGAATGTCTTAGCAAGAAGTAACTTAGGGGATTTCATTTTAAGTAAATTCAACGTCCCCACATCATTGAGTCAATCAAACCTACAGGTAGGAAAAGTTTTTCTACCTATACTTTTAAGTCATGTCCTATGGATTTTCAAAATTTTATTTATTTAAAATTAGGGAAATGATTTTAGGTTTTAGATAACTCACTTCTAGGTTCAAGTCAAATAACTAAGGCATCAAAACACAGTTGTAACTTGATCTAACAAAGCAACTACCTTCTTTTATCATGAATTGTGATTTAAAACTTTGAAATTTTGGATATAGCTTCAGGAATTTTTTATTTTATTTTATTATAATCTCTAAGTTAAATAACATAATTAGTATTAACCAAAAGTGCTCCTATGAAATAAGAGTGGGGCAAAGCCTCCTTAAAAACCATCCTCCTAAACAGAGCAACGTTCTCAAGAAAGATTAATTGCATAAATGCTTCCAAGAACTAGTATCCTAGACATAACTCTCTTTGATCTTTACTTTTCATACTATTAAAATCTAAGCTAATTAAGTTAATAAATTAAGTTTTTTTAACATTAAAATTAAAATTTAAAATATTTTTAATTTTTTTATTAATAAAAATTAAAAAGTAAAAAAACATTATATTTTTTTAATAAAGAAAAAAAGTAAATTTTTATTTTTTTAATTAAAAATCATAAATTAATTTTTTCACTTTTTTAAAAACAAAATAAAAAAAATTAAAATTATTAACAATACACAAAGTTTTTAAAATTTTGATAAATAATTTAAAAACAATATTCCTTCCCTCACAACGGCACCAAAAACTTGATGATAACAAGACCGACATCAGGTTAGCAATACCGATATTACAAATACTTTGATTTTATATTTGTAAAACTCTCGCAAGTGCACGAATCATTTCCTAGAAAATGAGAAGTATACTCCCAATGTCGATCTTAGGAAAGAATATATATGGTTTTTAATTTATTATTTAAACTTTTAAAAATGAAATTTAATCCTTAACATCCTATCATGATATTTTGTGTTTTTGTGTTTCTAATCTAATAACATAAAAATAAACATAGATACGGATTCAATAAACAATAATGCAAATTTTTATCATTCATAAGAGTGAAGTATTTATGGATATAATAATTAAGTTAATTATGCTTGCTCATATTATTTAGGTTATTAATTATATAAATTGATGTTTGTTGATTTTCTCTTTTTGGTAAGAAAGTATCCATAGGTGGGGTCCAAATTTTTTTGTTTATTATTAATGAACTAATATCCTTAGGCGGAGCCTATGAATTAATTAAGTATTAAATTTTAGCTTTATTTCTAAGAAAATAGTAAACCATCTAATCATAGTTTTAGGTGGAATCAGTTAATTAAACTTTATTCAAAGTGTTCATATTAAACCTAAAATTTTAATTATCCGAGTACTAACTTTCAAGTTTTAAAAAAATTATAGTAAAAATATGTTTTCAATACATTTTTGAATAATAATTTTTATAAAAACTTTTGAAATAGAGTTTCACTCTAACTACTGGACGATTGTACAAACAAATAAAAGAGCACTACTCTAAATCAGACTTGATAATTAAACCTTAGAATCTAATTTTCATATTTAAGTTTTTAATAAAAAGTAATATATTTCTCTCTAACATCCTTAATATAAAATCTTGAATAAAAACAAAATCAATTTATTTTATAGAAATATTTTACCTATGTAATATTTCGTAAGCATAACGACGTTATTTTTATACCATATTTATAAATAGCCGACCATATTAAATTTAATCATAAAAAAATTAAATATAACATATGAGAATAAAATATAAAAATAACTATAAATAATTGATTCAAAATTATCCCTCAAAATAATCATTATAGAATTTTGATGCTAATTTCATTTCTGGAATAACTAAAAATGGATTTGCATTTCCGTTTATTGAATCAAACACTTGAAATCTATAAACCCTAACTAGTTCTTCTTAAAAACTTTAAAATCTTAGGATTAGTTTTATTTCTCACAAAAATTTATCATTTATTTAATCAAATTTAAGTAAATAGTTAAATATTTTGCTTAATTTTTGAAAACATATCGTGGAGTATACGGTAATTAGTTAGTTTTTGTCATAAGTAGTATTTCATGATAAAGTGTGAAAATTATAATAAACCCAAAATTAGTGTTTAGGAACCAAATAGTGGATATTACCCTTGTGTGATATAATTTGAGCCTAGTTTCTTTTGTTCTGAATGAAATATATTTTTTTTACTCAAAACACATTTCTTATTTCTTTAAATATTTAGATGATTTCTATAAGTATTATCATTGAATGTTAGGATTTCCACATCTAATATAGTGTCATATGTTGTTTTTACTTAGATTGAATGACTTATTCCTTCATGCATGACTTATACCACACAAAACAGAAAAAAAGAAATACATATGGGTTACCCAAACCATTACAAACAATCAAAAGCCAAAATGTAACTACTCACCTTATCATACAAAAAAAATGTAAAAATTATACATGGTTCTTTTCTCTAAAAATATATATATTTAAAAAAAAGAGAAAGAGAGAAATAAATAGTATAATCTACATACTATGACTCACATAGCTTACAAAGTTTTGAAAAAAGGAAAATTACAAAAGAAAGTTATATGAAGTAGATCCATAAAAATTCATTGCACTTTCTTCATTCTATAAGGCATATATCTTAAAAAATTTAATTAATGATTTTGATTGAGGCATGAAAATAATTTTGTGATTTTTTTAAGAAATCTTAAATATTCGATTCCTTTCTTGAGATCGAAGTTATGCACTATTTTTGAGTCTTTCGTCTTTTATAAGTATGTGAACTTATTAGTTTATTTCTAAACATAAACTCTATTCGCATACCTCTAAATGTAGATGTTTGGAAGATGAGAATGCAATTGCTTCACCTTAGTATAAGTGCTTGAACTCATAAGATTCAATGTTTTGAGAGTATTGACTTGTAAGGATAGAATTGAAGCGAATTCGATTTTTTGACACTAAAATTGGGTAAATTTAAATTGAAACATTTTTGAAATGAAGTATGAAAATGATTTTCAACTAATTATTATTATAAACTATGACTGTTTAAGAAATTGAAAATAACTTATGTTTTAGATTTTAATTATGATCTTAAAGGACATTAGAAAGAATGAGACATTTTCATATTTTGTTTTAATTTCCTTTGTTTTCTTGTTTTATTTTAAAGTTAATTTTTGATTATATTTAGTTTTTATTTTGTTATAATTTTAGTTTTGGATTTTTTATTATTGTTATTTTTGTATTTTGTTTTTAATTTTTACATTTAGTTTAATGTTTATGGGTATTATTACTGAAAACTCTCATGAGACTCAAACTCGTCCACTATGGCAATCTAGGGACTTAAAGGATTATTGCATACGACAAATGCAACCGTTTCAATCCATGAAAATGATTTAGGATAGTTTAGTTTTTAGTTTTTAGTTTTTACCGCTTCTCTTGCTAAGGAACTAGCAAAAAGCTGGTTGGGAATTGTGATGAGTGCTTAAAAAGCACTAAAATTACCAAGATTTAATTTAATTTAATTGATTAAATAGATTTATATTTATATGATTTTATCATTTTTCTATATAAATTTGTCTTTACCAAGTTATGGGTATTTTTATTATTTTTTAAGTATTTTCGTTTAAAAATAATTTCAATACTCGGAAAAAAATACTAAAGGAATTACATCACAAATATGTTGAGAAAAAATTAGAAAAAGTAAAAAAAAATGGAAAAATTGGAATAAATGGATCAAAATGGTCAAAAAGGTCAAAATGTCGAGTTTTGCATGCATTCAACACACGCAATGGCGAGCCGTGAGCATGTCATGTCAAGTCTTACGGCCACCCGAGTGCGTTAGCTCCCATCTCGTCGCAAATCTCTCCTCACATGTGTGCTAGCCTTTCCAAACGTGTCCAAGATCAATATTTGAGATATTTTCTCACGTTTTTAGCCTTTTCTATACCTGTAAAATGACCCTCTGGCCTATTGTAAAAATCATCCCTCAAATTCCAAAAATCACTTATTTCTCTCTCTAATAATCTTTCTTATTTTTTTAGTTTTTTTTATTTTTAAAGTTCTTAATTCTCTTTTTGAGAAGAATTAGCTATGATTTTGTAGATTTCTAGTTTTTGATTCAATAAACAAAAATGTAAATTCGTTTAGAGGTTTTTCATAAACGAAATTAGCATCAAAGTTCTGTAAAGTTCTGTAAGAATTCTTTTGAGGTATAATTTTAATTGAACTCTTTACAATTATTTTTTTATGTTTTATTCTTATATGTTATATTTAATTTTTCTTTGATTAAATCTAACATGGATGGCTGTTTGTAAATATGATATAATGATAAAGTTGTTATGCTTGCGAAATATTAAATAAGTAAAACATTTTTACAAAATAAATTGTTTTTGTTTTTATTCAAGATTTCATATTAAGGATGTTAGAGAGAAATATATTATTTTTTATTAAAAAGTTAAACTGAAAATTAAATTCTAAGGTTTAATTATTAAGTTTGATTTAGAGTAGTGCTCTTTTATTTATTGGTACAATCACTCGGTATTTAGAGTGAAATTCTATTTCAAAAGTTTTATAAGAATTATTATTTGAAAATGTATTGAAAGCATATTTTTACTATAATTTTTTTAAAACTTGAAAGTTAGTACTCGGATAATTAAATTCTTAGGTTTAATATGGATACCTTGAATAAAGTCTAATTAACTGACTCTGCTTAAAGTTGTCATTTGATACTTTTCTATTTTCTTAAAAATAAAGCTAACATTTAATACTTAAATAATTAATAGGCCTCATCTAAGGATATTAGTTCATTAATATTAAACAAAAGAATTTGGGCCCCGCCTAAAGACAATTTCATACAAAAGAGGGTAAAATCAATAAATATCAATTTATATTTTTAATAACTAAATAATATGAGCAAACATAATTAACTTAATTGTTATATCCATAAATACTTTACTATTATGAATTATAAAAATTTACATTATTTTTTATTGAATCCATATCTATATTTATTTTTTATATTATTAGATAGGAAACACAAATCAAAATATTGAGACAAGATGTTTAGGATTTAATTTCGTTTTTAAGAGTTTGAATAAAAAATTAAAAATCATATATATTCTTTTCTTAGATTGACCTTGGGAACATACTTATCATTTTATATAAAAAGATTTATACACTTATGAAAGTTTTACAAATATAAAACCGAAGTATCTCCAAGATCGATATTGATAACCCAATGCTAGACTTGTGTTCATCAGTTACCTACTTGGATCATGTGACATTCTAAGAACAACTTGTGCGTAGGATTCCCAATTTCAGTGCAACCACTAAAGTATTTAGAACAAAAATCAATGGCCTATTCAACAATGTAATGTTCCACCATGGATCCTTCAGGATGATTTTTATTATTTACATATCCTTTAAGGACTTGTATGTATCTCTCAAAAAGATACATCCACCTTAAGTAAGTAGTACCACACAATTGAACCTCTTGAACTAAATGAACATACAAGTGAATCATTATATCTAAAAAAGGAGGAACATATTTTTCAAGTTGACACAAATTCTCCATAACATCTTTTTGTAAAGAGTTTAACTTGCAAATTGATATAGATTTCTTTCATATTGTATTAAAGAATGAACAATGACAAATTATTGATAAACGAACATGTGGTATGATAGTCATGTGATTTCAATCCATAAAGTTTTTTATCAGTGATAGACACAAAAATTCTTACGTTGGATGAGTAACCATCAGGAACTTTCACACCCGCCAAACATTTACAAAACACATCCTTATATTTTGTTGAAATTGTATATGATGCTAGTGGCAAGTATGTTTGATTCTTATCATTTTCCACCCTTTGTGCATATTCAGGTCGTATGCCCAATTTCATTAAATCCAATCTTGTTTTAATTCCATCCTTCATTTTTCTAGATATATTAAGTAATGTATCAATCAAGCTCTCACATACATTTTTGTCGATGAACATGACATCTAAGATGTGGCGAATGTGTAGGTATTTCCAATAAGGTAATTCCCAAAATATTGATTTTTTATTCCAACAATCATGATCTACTGATTCAGTAACATTTTCCTTTTCACCTCTTTTATTAGTTAACCATTTTCATTTCCCTCCATTGGTGAGAATTATTTTTTTCATCTTTCCATATTGTTTGAATGTCATTCCTTTTCACCTCTATATGTTTTTTTTCAAAATCTGGAAAAGTTTGATTTGGTGGAGTTTGACTATTTACTTTTATTTTATCATTAAATTGTTAACTTTTTTCATAGGCGATGATGCTATGATGACTTGATTAAGAATCATTTGAATAATGTTATTAGATTCATTGACCCAAGTTGGTTGTATTCCATTTAGAAGAATAAGACATGTACTCAAATTGCGAGACAAGTGTTTGAAAGGATGAAAAATACTAAAGAGGAAGATAAGTGGATAATTCCATATAATGAATGGTAATGAATAATTGTAACCTTTATGAAAAATTATGTTACGAGATCAAAGACATTTACAAATATATATCTCATTATAAATTGATGTCGATACCATTGGATTTTAATTGTGTTTGAGTCGTTGAAAAACACCATATATTATTTGGATTCAATGTGGGGTGAAGTGTTATCCAATACTGAAAACATTATGAATGTGTAAGTTGTACTTTTTTATTAACTTTATATTTTTGGAAACATTAAGTTTTAATTTGTCTTCACAAATAACTTTTATTTATTTTTCTTTCTTTAATATATAGGATTCATATTATGTTGAATGATCATCAAAATTGAATGGCTCAAGGTTTGCTAATATGGTATAGAATGAGAGTATAAGTTATAAATGCATGGTTCATTAAACTCTATAATTTTAACCTTTTAATATTTCTCATATATATGTATATTTACTAGAAGTACTTACACAATTTATTGATCACCTCTATGTAATATATTTTTAATTAGATTATATTAAACTTACAACTGATTTTTTGTTCTAATATGTAGTGTTCGAAGTAAAATAACTTAGTGACTTGTGGGAATTATGCCCTTATCTTTATAAGGATAATTATTACCGTTCCATTTGCTTCTACGATTGACTTGGTAATAATTTGAATTATTTTTTGTATTTTCTTTTATGGTTTAAATTTTGATTTCAACTTTTTCTTTATCAAAATAGGTGACTAGTTAATAATAATTTAAAATGTGTGTACATTGTAGCTTAATTATGAATCAACTTATATCGATGGGAAATTGATGAGATGAAAAATGAGTCGATAGAGTTCACAAGTCGATTCTTATAGTAATAGCTAGCTAGTTAGACCATCTATATGCTCTTATTTATGTTTTTTTTAGATTGTTTTATATTGAAGAAAATTTCATTAGTAATGTTATTGGAAATTTTTTTGCATGTATTTCATATTTTGAAACATTTAATTAGCTAGCTAATAAGGTTTTATTATGTTTTAGTGCATAAATTCTCAAATGTAATTACAGTCTTACTTTAAATATAATATGACTTTTAATATTATAATTGATAAATTTATTGTAATTTATATTGAAAAATGGAGTTAATTGAGATGTATATAATCAACTAATTCAAGGCATTGAGTGATTGTTTGTTCAAGGGTATTTAATTCTTTAGGTCTCATTGTTAATTTTATTAAAAAGATTGTACCTTTTGTAGTTAAATTCTTGATATCGAATTTGATTATGCGTGGCTAAATTTATTGGTGGGTTTTTAGTTTTGCTTTCTTGATTTAATTGATTTTTTAGATGGAATATTATTTGAGTAAAGATTAATATTATTTCTTGTCATTATTATCTTTAAAATTATTAATAGATTCAAATCTTTATTTATGATTAATGAGAGTATATATGGATGAGGTTGGGTTGTTAGAAAAATCATCTAGGTTACTCTTTTATACAAAAATCTAAATTAATTACATGATTATTGGGTTATTTTGGATGATTTATGCCTTATATATGTGCTTCCTAATTAATTAATTAATTATTTGAATTAAAGAAATTTATTAGTTAATAGTAAATGAAATTTCCATGATCATTAAGATTTCTAAATATTTATTGAAAAAAACAATAATTAATCTGAACTTGGTTATATGTTTTCCTTATAACGATCCAACTAGTTAATTAGTTTAGATCAAAGGAATAAATTAGTTAATTGTAATTAAAAATTACGATCATCATTGGGTTTTTTAGGTTTAGTGGGAAAATTAATATTACCAACTTATGATTAATTATTAAATTCATATAATTAATTCAATTTATGATTGATTAATCGGCTAAATACTCATATTTTTTCATTAATTGTCTCACTTTTTAGTTAAAATTTTAACTCTTTAACTTAATTATTTAATTAATTAGTTTATTTTATTTTAATTTTTTTTAATAATTTATTTAGGATATTTAAGATTTTTTATTTTATTATATGAGTTTATTTTTAACGAACACATGTAATGTAATGTAATGTGATAAACTTATCACAAAGTTATTAATTTTTCATAAAATTACATTATATATAATTTAGAATATTATATTTCTTGAGTTTTCTTATAATATGAGTATATTCTACCACTCCATGCTCACCATTTGAAATTATTTGTTGTAATCCATTGACTCTTATCGACTTGTTACTATTACTTGTTAATGAGATGATTAGCTAAAGTGGGAAAAGGAAAGTTCCTGTTAATGAGAGTAATAGTTAAAATGGAAAAAGGAAAGTTGAAATAGTGAAAAGGCTTCATGAATGTGCGCACGTGAGGAAATAAAGATAAACTTGATGATTGGATTTGGTTGCACGTGAGTAAATAAAGATAAACTTAAAGATATTCAAGTTATAACTTAGAAAAGACTGTCAATTTCAAATCAGTGAAAATATCAATCATAATGTAAAATAGTTCGAACTTATATATGCACTATAATTAATATTAGTGCTTCATTTGATGTAGTTGATTTTAGATTCAATTCTTTTGCAACTAGTAAAAATTTCATTCTTTAGGGCATTCATTTGAGTTAGGTGAGTATTTATTACATCATTGATATATCAGCCATCTCTTTAATAAATGTTTTTTAAGTCTTGACGCTGAATTAAGATAAAAATATCATAAAAAAATTTTAAATTAAATTATTTTAATTATTCAATCTCTTAAATTTAAAAAAATATCATCTAATTTTTTAATTTATAAACAAATTTAATTAAAAATAAATTATATGATTTTAATAATGTTTTATTAAAATATTATTATTTTTCTATCAAGTGATTAAAACGAGATTTTTAAATCTATCATTTAACTATTTAAATTATTTTAAATCATACAATTCAATTATTTTTCATCTTATTTATAAAATTAAATTATAATATTTTATTAAGATCTGTCTAACGAACATAAAATAGTTAAATTTTATTTTAAATATATATAACTTAATTATTTAAATTATTTTAAATCTTTTATTTAATTATTAAAATTGTTTTTAAAATATCATTAATATAATACTATTAGATAAAGATTAAAAGTAATAATATAAATAAAATAAATATAATAATTTAATAATATAAGTGAGAAAAATTAATCCAATGATATTAACTAAATAAATTTAACAATTCTATTAGATAAGGATTAAAAGTAATAATATAAATAAAATAAATATAATAATTTAATAATATAAGTAAGAAAAATTAATCCAATGATATTAACTAAATAAATTTAACAATTCTAATATTTTGCAGAAAGCTATTGAATGATTTGTGGATGGAATGGAACCTGATACAAGATTTATTAGACTTATCCTTTTCCTATGCAATATCCCTCGTTATAGTAACCATACTTTTTTATAAAAAAGAATATTTTAATAGTAAAATATTATTTATTATTTTTAAAGTATATTTTTTATTAATTTAATTATTTTTTTCTCCATTTCTTATCCATATTTATTTCTATAAAAAATAATTACACTAATAATTAATTTTATTATTCTATGACACCAAGTTATCACTTACTTTAAACACAATTAATTAAAATATAGATTGTGACTGTTCATCAAAAGAATAAAAGGGAATTTATCCCCATTATTATGTTTTATTATCTTCAATTAGATCAGCTCATTCTCATCTTATCTTCAATATGTAAAAGGGATTCGACAGATCTTGTTGCAACTATTTCTAATCAAATTGGGTACGCCTTTTCGCAAATCAAAGTGCTAATAAGTGCTTATTATATCCTTGGCGATGAAGCTAAATTTGGTAGTGTTTATCAATTATGGGCAACAACTTTAGCATAATAATCTAATGGATATATCCTTTTGATTTCTATGTATATCACCTAACTCTTGTCGCATACTTGTCATGCGGAATTATATATATTTCATTACCAAGTTTAAAAAATTATCTGCTGTAAAGAAAGATTTAATTTATATATTTATTCTAAACTAGGTACTTGTTTTCATATTACCACAAACTAATAAATATAATCATACTTCTACGCAATCATATGGCATGCTTGAAATAATCTTAATTATATATAACAAGAATAATTGGACATATAACTATAATTTAATAATGCCAATATGTCTTGCAACTCGAAGTTAATTAATGTTTTTTTTTATTACTTTATAGTGGGGTGGGTTCCAAATCCATTTATATATAATTTTTTGTGTGTATAAAAATGTATTTAACATAATAAGTTAATAATATTATTAATCTATCTACCCATGTTTATATTATGTATAAAAATTTAAATTATGATTTAAATTTGTTAAGACTAAAATGGTACATTATTTTAGTTATATGAAATTATTTTCTCCTATTTAATGTAATTGACATAATGGAATATTTATTTCATACATTTAAATACAAATTTATTTCACATTGAAATTGTTAGAAGTATGTTGTAAAGCCATTAATACTCTTAAAAGTTTAAGTTACAAATGGGGAGAAGAGCTAACAATTTTTTATACACTTGCATGACTCTATCTATCATACATATCAAATATTTGAAATTTAATAATTGAGGTTAATAGACTTGATGTTAGAGTTTATTGGTCACAAATTTCATAAAAAAACTTAAACTAATGGCAGAATAACTAATAATACTTTATTGGATTTAAACACAAATTTTTTAAGTTTGATATTATATTAAAACTTTATTAAAAATTAATTTTTTTAAAAAATTAATCTATTATATCAGTAATACTTTATACACTTACAAGAAATATATACTTATTTTTTTATTTTATCAGAACACTACTACAATATAGATTTAGTCTCGAACATTTAGCCTCGATTTTTATAAAAACCGAGGTTAAAGATTTTTTTTCTCTTTTTTTTTTTACTTTTTCTCTCTCTCATTTTTTCATTTTCCTTCTCTTTTCATTTAATTCCCTCTATCTCTCTTTTTTTTTCTTTTTTATTTCTATTTCCTTCTCTCCTTTTATTTAACCTTCTCTCTTTCTTTTTTCTTTTTTATTTTTCCCAGCTGATCAATCTAGAAAGAAAGATCTGAAGACGTTTTTTCATTGGCGTCGCTGGTTGTGGTGTCGTTGGTTGTGGGGTCGCTAGTTGTGGCATTGCTAGCTATGGCGTCGCTATTAGTGGTTCAGCTCCTATGGGATGACAGACTTTGCTCATATTGGTGGAATTAGTGGTTCACTTCGCCTTTTGGCCGTCATCGTCTCGCGATGGAGGCGAAGTTAACTGTGTGTGATGGGATTGAATCAATGGATGGTGATGTGCTAATTTTTTCAAACATGGTCAAGTATAGGTAAAATCCCGTTGATATGTAGCTTGAAGGATGGGAACCACGGTTCCTCTATTTTACTAGAGCCATTGTCTTTCCCATCTGACTCTCTGAAGGGTTTATCATTCTTCTCAATTTTCAATTTAGGGTTTGTTACTTTTACCCTCTCTTTCTTCCAAATACTCGTTGAACCACAGTTCCTCTGGTTGGGCAAGTTTGGTATAGTTGTTGTGTTTGTTTAGTTCAAATGCATAACGTATCAACATATAGCAAGTATTTGAGATGTCTTTTGGAAGTGGTTTCTATGTAACATATGGTGATTGATAATAAATTATTGCTTTCCTCCTATAGGTTGGTATGATGCTCAGAGGCATGGGTTTTGATAATACAACTTCAGTGTATGTTACTGCTGGTAACAAACATATAAAATCTTTTTCTATAAAAATGACCCCTTATTTTAATAATATGTATTATCTTATACTTTTTAATTTAATTTACATAATAGATTATTTGCTCTTATATAAATTTGATTTGTTTCACTCTTACATATAAAAAGAAAGGATAATGTTATAAATGATAGTTTAATTAGTCTAGGATTTCTCATATTTGTATTGCGATATGGTGGTGGGATATCTTACAATTAGTTAGTATTTTTTTAATGCTAATTGCATGCATATTTATAAGTTTTGTTGAAGATTGATTTGTATATTTAATTTTTTCTGTATAATAATGCTCATATTTATAGACTAGATAATAAGAGTGCTACTAAAGTGCCAACTTAGATAAGATGTTTTGGTGCATCTACTCATCCCTCACACTTAAGAATTTTTTTTCTATACTCAATGAGTATTGATACACGAGAACTCTCTATGGGCGAGATAACTCAACACTCTATATCCATACATGTATTGCTGACGTCAAAATTTTCTCTTTCTTATCTGTATTTTAAATCTATTTTTATCTCTCTTTAAAAAAATATTTACGTTCAATCTTTCATTAAAAAATTGCTTATTTATTGGAATTAGTTAATATCTCATGGTTAAATATGTTTATTTCATAAATCGTCCATAATTTTTTGGTGTTAAATAATGCCTCGCGACTTCAAGTCCTTAACTACCATTAAAACAAAGCTCTTGTATAATTAGAGTTGGTTTTCTTTTTTCTTTTGTTTGTTTTTAATAACCCTTGTAAGTTGTATTTCTTAGAGTTCAATTAAAAAAGTGTTATATTATTATAGTTAATTTCTTTTTTTACTTGTGATAATTTCATAAGTAGAAAGAATTGCATGAAGGTTAATCGTTCTTCCGACTCAAATATACTAATCCATGAAATCTTTTCACGAATACTATAACAATTCGGCCAAACAGACCTCATAAACTTGAATGAAACAAATAACACAACAGAAGTATAAAACAATAGTTCAATTTAACACACAACAAAAACAGCCAACAGTGAGGAAGAACACATTGTAGTAAACACATTAGTGATGATGTGTCTCACAGGCTCCTGTCCAGGCTAGCAGCATACATAAACATAGGAAACAACACATAGCATGCAGAATAGTCATACATACTGAAAAGTTATAAAAGATTTTCAATTACTTCAATATCTCATATGTGGGAACATATTACGTAAATGATGATTGTACTCTTATAGTATGTAATCAAACAAAACACAGCTTATCAAGAGAAAGAATCTAACATATGGTACATAGTCAGGGTAAGGAGATATTGATTCCTTAGAGACTCATACCAAATTCATATGCATATCAAACATCAAAAGCAATATAAATTAATCAAGAAACATGTAGATTAATTTAATACTACAAAAGTAATAATCAGAAAGCTATAAACATGCTACAGGTAAAGGAAAGAAAGCATGCAACTACATAAAACAAATAAGCTTTCTAATTAGAGTCTAAATCTAATAAATTTTCATATACATGATAGAAACTCAAATTATAATAACACAATAATCTAATTACGCATAACAATGGACATATAAATAATTAACTAGTAACCATACCAACAATACAAATATCCACAGACATAAAGTAAATAAGCACTAGATAAATTATCAGTAATGATAAACCAAGCAATATATATTAAAGGCTTTCTAACTAGAGTTTAAACCTCATTATATAGATACATACATAATTTAAACTCAAATTATACAAGTCAAATAATAAAGAATATATAACACCAGATATAATGAAGTAAATCTACATAGAACCTCTACCTATGTGGTAACATCCTCGAGTTTTTTATGGCAACAACTCGATAATAGACAATTTCACTAAGAAATAAAACAATTACAACCATAATAGAAATAGAACCCCAATTACCTCTATCAGTCGGGACCATTGTCCGAAATACCTATTGCTTCCCTCGCTTGCTGCATCCATAAGGACTTGGTTCGACACACAAACCCAACTTTCCTCCAAAGTTAGCACCCCTAGTAAGGTATGATTAGCTACTAATGATCAGTAAAGTGTAATATGAAAAAATTTACCGTAAGGACCACCCTCAATCATAAGAAAATAATAACCACCGTGGGACACATAGTGAATCCATGAATTACTCATAACAAAAGTGGGACACACAATCTACCACTTATTGCACATAGCCAAAGATATGAGAACTTTACAATTCAACTCAACCAAATCTCACAAAGTTGTTCTTATATAAGAAAAGTTGCACAAAAGTAACTACCTATTGACATATAGCTTATAGTTGCACAAGCTCCTCGTATAAGAAAAAGTTGCACGAGGGAAACTACTAGTCAACAACCATGAAGTCTCCTTATATAAATCTACTTACAAACACTGCCTCGAGTACTCACCATTCAAGAGCACAATTTTTTTCACACAGTTGTGAATCACTAATACCTAACAACACTTAAGGTAATAGTGATCCGGAAATAAAAAACGAGATATCAATTTGACAGAACTCCGCTACATATTTTCTAGATATTAAACAAAAAGATGAGGGTATTTATAGAAGTTACCCAAACTCACGAACAATTTCACCAAGGCCTTACTGAAGGTTCTCATCAAGGTGCCAAAGCTTTCAATTTTTGTTTCCAAAATTATTGAGTAATTTTCATAAATATTTGCACCTGAAACGAAACAAAAACATGAGCGACAACATCAGCTCGCTCATAACTTACTCGATGAAAACCACAAAACTCAACCTAGCAAACTTTTTTCGAGTGTATGTCTTTTATTTTTTTTAATTCTCCTAACGTTGATATATAATTCTTCAAGTTAATAGGATGCCAAGTCTTCAAGGTTGCACTAGCTTGCACTACAAAGAGGGAGATCTAATTTCTCAGTTTGAATTACAATAATTCTTAAACCAAAAACATCATATCTAAAAAGTGAACAAAACAAAACATGTTAACAGATTACCCTTAGATGTAAACCAAGGTTAAAAGAAATCAATCTCGATCAAAATTTAAGTGTAATTTGATTATTGAATTGAAGTAAAAAATAATAATCTACTAAAAAGGTAACTCATTTAATATAACACTTGTAAGTGACAAATAAACCCAAGAAATACGACTAAGTTTTCCAAAATAGAAGAGGAGAGAGAGAATAATGGCTAAATTATTAGTTTTATTAATTTATAAATAGACGGGTGACAACGTTATTTATGAACTATAATTAAGATGCAATTTGAAAAAGAAAAAAAAGGTACTATTTCAGTTATATGATTGTATCTCGAAATTCATGCTCTTTTTTTACTATTTCTTAGTTTCTGTGATTACTAAATAAAATAAAGAAAAAAAGTGTAATATATATATATATATATATATATATATATTATTTTTAATAAAATTATATTTTAATTTTGAATCTATTAATTAAGATAGTATAAAATTAAAAAACAAAATTAAAGTCTATTATCATTATAAAAAGTGGAGTAATATAATTCCATTACATTTTAAAAAATAATAATAAACTTGTGCTATCCCAAGTGATAGATAAGGATCTAAATTGTTTTTTCCTTAAAAATAACAAACTTAAGTGATCATTCATTCTAAAATTAATACTGTGCCATTTTGTCAAAATATATATATACACTAAACAAGCAATATACATGTAGTTTTTCTAAATTTTAATAATTATAATTTTCATTTTAACATTTTTATATTATTCATTAAAAGATATGTGTACTATACATCTTGTAAATTATCTTTATCACTTAATCCCTTAACTAAATTTTAGTCATTTTTTATCCATTAACTTTTCATATTTAATAATTTTAGTATAAATTTAAAATTATACTAAATTACACTATATCAGTCAAAATTAATATGTAAAAAAGCTTATTTTTTAAGTTATTTTGTTCTTAATTATAAAATTTAACATATTTAATCCACTATCTTTAAATTTGAACTAAAAATTTTGTTAAGAGATCAAAGTGTAAAAAGTGATAAAACTAGGTATTAAAAAATATATTTTACCTTTAAAACATTGATTATAGAGTAACTTGATTATCCTATTTAAATTATTTAAAAGAATTATGAAAACTAATATATGTTTGGTTCGTAGAAAGGAAATATAATAGGATTGCAAATGATAGTAGGAATAGAATTCAATGGAAATAATAATAATATTATTATTATGTTTGTTTGAACAATAAAATCTAAATAATGATAAATATTAAAGTAAAATTTATAAAAATATAAATAAAATAAAATTAAAAAATAAGAATTTTTTATTTTTCAATGAAAAAAATAATAAACTATTATATAATGTGTTAGAAAAAATAAAACATTTAAGCGCATTTCTAAATAGTATAGGAGAAATGAGCATTCTAACTTCTATTGAAATTTGAAATGCTTTACGTTCTATTTTATATTACAAGTTAAACTAAAGACAAAAACACCTTAAATCATTTAAATTAACATTTCTGTTAGTATCAATAAAATATTACCTTCATGTTTACGTGCAGCCCAATTGTTCATAACAACTTATAAATTAATGATAATCAAAGGTTTTTTTTTTCTTCTTCTAAGAAATAAATAATTAAAATAAAATAATCACATCTTACCAAATGAATATATAGTGCTTAATATTAAATGTAGCTTAAGCTAAAACCTAACCAACTTTGCAATTATCTGCTTTCTTGTAAAGCTTCCATGAGAATGACTTTTTTTAATGGGATTTCTTTAAGAGAAGCGCTAGGTTTATTTCAATTATATATTAAACATTTTTTTGCTAGTTGATCCCTTTTCACTTTCTAAGAGAATATTTTCCCGTAGATTTTGTTGTATGATATTTGAAATTAATCTATATCCTGAACTATATGATCTATTATTATTAATATTAGAAAGTGATTTTTAAATTCAACTAATTCAACTTCCATCTAATAAATTAGAATGAAAAGATCGTACTAAAAAATAGATTTTCATATCTTACTTGTGACCGATAGTGAAGTAGTATTGTGAGAAAAGAATGAAAAAAACACCACCAAATAGTGAAATATAACATGAAGCCGTAAGCTCCTAAGCATTTGAATGAGCCCAATATATATATATATATCATGTGTGAAAGTTTTAAATTTATGGATCTAACAACTTAAATGTGGTGAATAAATTATTTTAAAATTATAAATTATAAATTCTAAATTAATTAACTAATAATCGCAATGATTAGACATGTAATCGCATATTAAAAGTAAATTCAAAAAGCAAAATATTGACATGCAATATTTTTTAGGTAAAAATAACCTAGGTCACGATAATGACTTAAGAGGAAAATCATTAGTCTACGGGACTAACTAATCTATCCAATATAAAAATTACATGTTCAAGTATAAACTTAGTTTTATACTACCATTCCAAGGATAATACCCTAATCTACTTTACTTAGAAGCTCCTGATCTATTTTTTAAGTCTCCAAGATTAGCATGTATAGATTTTGACTAACGTTAAAAATAGTTTCTCATCAATTAGACACATTCACAAAATAACGTACAAAAAAATTAACATATAAATACAAGTTCACATCGTGTTCTAGAATGATTATATAACAAATAAATCATAAGTTAGCAGGTTCAACAAATAAATCAATAAAAGAAAATCTCTAACAAATTTAGAACAAAAGATATAGATCAAGATAAACAAAAATAGCTCTTTAAACCTAAACAATCAATTCAATAAATCAAGAACACCCATGTGATGAATTGATGGAAGCATGAAAGAGTTCTAGAGAGAAGCTATTCGATCATAGAAAATAATCAATGAAAACTATGAAATTCATGGGAAATGAAAGCATATGATTTTTATATGGTTGTAAGTTGTGCGGTATCTTTTAACAATAAGAAATGGCTTGTATTTATAAGAACAATAAAAGTAGACCAATATATAGAGACAATCATATTTCAAAAATATTTCAAATAGTATTAGTAATACTCATTGTTGATAAAAACTCCTATTTGAAGAAGTGTTATTTTTGAAAAGTTTTATTGAGCAAACGATGTCCGATTAGGTGAATTAAACATCATTGCAAAGTTCACTCAATGTGATATAATCTTTACCAATATATAATTTTTCCAATTTGGAAGATTTCTAGGTGAAAAATAATCTAAATCTGAGTCATGAAATATGGAAATTTGGGCTATTTTTAACCTATATTTTGCGCTATAATTTAGATTATATCTTAGCCTATATTTTAAGTTATATCTTATATTTGAGCTTATATTATATCTTATATTTTAAGCTATATCTTAGCCTATATTTTAGCTACAATAATTTGATAAGCATAAAAATTATTCTAAAATATGCTCATGAATGCATAAATGTAATTCTAAGTGTGAGTTATAAATATAATAAGGCACAAATTTTTAACATTTTTTGCTCTTTCTTTTCATGCATGATAACAACATATATTTTTCTTACATGAATATTTGCTTTTAAATTATTATATATTATATATTTTTTGTTATTCTCCCTTTTTTGACATATTTTTCTATTTATAGGAGTCTTACACCTATTATAATTACTTTAATATTTGTTGTGAGGTATCCCTCCCAACTCAATGTGGTAGATTTATACATCATAGTAGGTAGACTTTTCAAAACTCAATACCGTTATAAGGAATAGGACTGATATAATTTTGTAGTCAAGGTTAACTCAAGTTCTCTAATCTTCTAAGAGAAAATCATAAACTTCAAGCATAACATACATGTTTATTCAATGAATGTGTCAACAAGTTCATGTCAACATCAATCTTTACATATAGAATTGTAAGTGTGCACATAAGGTGACAATGTAAAATCTGTTATATACTAGATAATCATAGTGAGTGAAGCCACTAAAGACAAGATTGTGTTTGTATACATTTCTACAAGTTCATTAGCTTGATAGCGGCAAAAGATTTTACCTTTTGTTTTAATTAAAATCCTTAACAAAAAAATAAAACAATAATTCTAATAATAAAATAAATGTAAACTTACTTGAATGCTCACCTAAGGTAATTTAAGCATTTAGAAAGTGAACAAAAAAATTCAAATGATAGAAAATAAAATCTTTCCTTGCCTATTTTTCTTGAATTTTAGTTTTTTTATATCTTTGGATTGAGAATTAACTACCTTAGGATTTATAGGTATGTTCTTGGACTTAAGTTTATTTTTCAAAATCATCCTATATGAACATGCAACATGCATAGTAGGATGATGATAATGAGTCCAATAATTAAATTCATTAATTTTCTCTTACTTTTTTGAAACTAGAACATCATGCTTCCTAGTAGAAATTTTGGACACATAATTGTAATTTTCATTCATTCTAAGAGATTGTCCAGTATGCATAGATGATTGATAATAATGAGTCTTACTATTTGTAATATGGAAAGATTTTTTAAATTAATAAGAATTCATTAAAAACCTACATTTTGTTCTTATGTGACTTTTCCTAGCACAATGATGACATAGCAACACAAATTTAATAGTTTTAGAAACTATAGGTGTAGTGAGAATTTGTGCACAACCAATATAAGTAGGGTTAAGGTCTTACAAATGTGAACTTTGATGTTAAAGGTAGGAGCTCTCATCCATATAACCAAGTCATGTATATCACCATATGACTTGTATGTGTTCAAAATTTTATCCAAACATTGAGCTTCAATGGTTAGTCTCTTGATTGCTTCACTTGAACCTTTGAGCTCTTACACCAATATATTATTTTCTATAACAAGTTTATTATTTCCTTCTTTCAAACTTGCAAGACTCAGACTAAAAAGCATTAATATGCTCAGACTTTTCTTTCTTTTCTTTCTCTACAATGGATGAGTTTGATTTATGGACTTTAATCATATTTTCAACTTAGTTACTTTTCAATAAGAAGTCTAACTCTTTCTTTCCAAGCACTTAGGAAATCAAGAAAGAATTCCTTAGAACTTTTAACATTAAATTTATGGAGAATAGAAGAGTCAAATTTCTCATCATTTGAGCTATAGTCGGTGTCATGAGAGTGCGCTTTGGTAGTTGCAGTGAAGGTACGATAGTTGGTTTCACCATTTTATGGTTCGCTTGTATTTTAGTGCTCACTTTCTGTGTCACTGAGTATGATATTGAATGTTCTTCCAACTTTCTTCTTGTTGGTTTCACACTTTGTAGCAATGTGATTAAAATCACTACAAGTAAAACATTAAGTATTAGTGAATTTAGATTTCTTACTATTTCAACCCAAGAGATTGATTTCCTTTGATTTTATATTCTTGAGTTTATTGGTTTGTCCCTTATTCAATTTTTTATCCTTTGTATTCTTTTTTCCTTTGGAGCTTCCTAAGCCTATGTCCTCATCACTGTCATAAATGTCTTTCTTGGTACATTTAAGCACAAATTTCTTGTTCTTCTTGGAAGGTTTAAATGTGATCTCATAAGTTTGTATTGATCCAACAAGCTCATCAATATTCAAAGTATCAACATTCTTACTCTCCTTTAGAGTAGTGACATTCATCTTGAATGATTCAGTTAAGGAGTTGAGTGATTTCTGGATTAACATAAACTACCTTATTTTGTTCTCCAAAATTCAAACAAGAATTATGAATATCATAAAATCTTGATAAAATTCATTAAAGATCTCAATTTTGCATTTTAAAGGACTCAAATTAAGACAAGAGAAAGTCACACTTTTGTTTGCTTTTGAAGATTCCTATACATAGGAACAATTATACGAAGAAAAATTGCTCTTCCGACTAAAATAGGTAACCAGAACTTAGATGAGCATTGGAAATGTCGACCTATGAAATCTTTTCACGAGCTCTATATTAATTCAACTAAGTAGGCCTTATAATATGAATAAAGCAATTAACACAGAAGAAGTACAAAAAAAAAAGCTTAATTCAACACACAACAAAAACAACTAGCAAATGCAACAAAAACAATCTGCAAAATACACACTATTGACAATATGCCTCGTTGGCTCCTATACAAATTGGAAATATACATACAAGGAAAATAATACACATCTTGTGATACAGATATACATATAGAAAATCTAAAAGGATTTTCAATCACTTTAGGACCTAGTATATGGAAACATATTTGGTAAATGATGATTGTTCTTTCACAACATGTAATCAAAGATACATAGCAAACCCTACCAAAGAGTCTGACACCTGGTACACATCCAGGACAAGGAGATACAAATCCCTTAGAAACTTACCAAAGCATGTATGTAGATAAAAGGAAAATTACACTAACACACAATCTAAACATGCATGTCCACTAAGATGGAGTCCTAGACTTAATACACAATCAAGTTAAGAATGCTGACTCTTTAAGGGCTCAACTAAACCTCATAACCACCAGAGATAATAAAAAAACCCTTATAGATAATCATAGCTCCAGTATAAATGAATACAAAAAAGTAGTATAATAAAGTTACATATATAGAATTTAGTAAATAGAAAGCAAGTGATAATTATTAAAAAAATTCTAATAAGAATTTAAACTTCAATATGTAGAGATATACACCATTTACACTATTTATACCAGCCACACATTTAAGTATACATAACTTTAGATATAACAAGATAAACCCACATAAAAACATTATATATGTGGTAACATCTTCGGATTGTTTAAGGAAATCACTTAATAGTAAACAATCCATTGAACAATAAATTAGTTATAATTCTAAAAGAAATAAAACCACAATTACATCTATCAGTTGGGACCTTCGTCCTAACTGCCTATTTTAGCTCTTGCTTGCTACTTTCATAACAACCTGGTTCAACACACGAACCTAGATCTTCTCCAAAACTCAAACCACCTAAAGTAGTATGATCAGAAATCAAAGACCAGTAATGTGTAAATTGAATAAGAAAATGTTGCACGAATGCAACCACTAGCCAACACACAACTTAGATTCATATAGACTCCTCACATAAGAAATAGTTGCACAACGGTAACTAACAGCTAACACCTGACTCATATATAAAACCCACTCACAAACACCATCTCGAGAATACTTACCACTGAAAAGCACAATTTTGCTCACACTAACACAAATCACTAATACCAAACAACACTCAAGGTATTAGTGATCTAGAAACAGAAAAACGATATGTCAATTTGACAAAATTACTATATTTTTTGGATGCCAAATAAGAAAAAATGAAGGGGTATTTATAGAACTTAAATCTACCACCTTGTTGCCCCCTCACCAACCATCTCAACAAGGGTGGTGACGAGCTAGGTGGCATGCTTGGTGGCGAGGTGCTAAAAAGTCACATTTTTCATTCCAATTTTTTTAATATTCCATAACCATCATTACCCCAAAAGATCCAAAAATACAAATGACAACATCGACTCACTTGCACACTCATTTGTCAAAAATGAACACTCCATTTAGTATGCATACTACAAAAACTAACCCTATGATATGTGTAAACATGCTTGCATACAAAGTGTACTTAACTATATGTCTGTGTGAATTACTAATCCATAACAATCAACCTTACACAGAGGAATCCAAATACACTAAGTAAAATAAAGCAGCCACAGTGTTTTGTACACAGGAAGTCAATATACAAACATGAGTACAACTGGACTTACAACCTTAGTTTAGTAGTACCCTCATGTGCAAGAGCTAAAAAATCCCAAGAACTTTTAGCAAATTTATAGTCATAAATACGATGGAATTCATCCATCATCACTAGAGCAAATGTTGAACTTAAAGCCTTTTGGTTTGCACCATTAAGGTTCATTTCTTCAATGATACATTCTTGTATTTTTATGATTATTACACTATCTTTCTTTTTTGAAAGTAGTTCCTAATCATGATAACTAATCATATACAGGTCAATGAGTACTATAATGTACCTAAGTACGGATATCGATCATACAAGAAGTTATGTGACTTATAACTGAGTACTAATATAATTATTATGAATGTTATTTGGACAATAGCAAATTACAAATGTTGAAAAATAAATGATCACTAATTTTAAATTGCAGAACTCAACAACTACGAAGATATATGAGAAAACGACCTAGGAATCTTAATATTCCAATTTCCCAAGCATGTGAATCACTAAAATTTCCCCCAAAATAATTATCAACCAATTACATGATCAATTAAATCTAACCCATCTTGCATTCCTCTTTCAAGTAAACTACATACCAAATAATAATTAACCTAATTACTCTCTCATGTCAATTAGATTGCATACTACTCATTACACTCATCAATTATAGACCAGACATATAAGAATCATACATCTCTGCCTAGAAACTATGCATGTTATTCAATCAAGATAAACAATTAAATAATTCTTTCAAATCTATTTAATTGCTTTTATAGACTAGTTGTTGGTCAGACAATTAATAACATAAAAATTAGATTAAATAATATAATTGAATTAAAATCACAATTGGGGTAAAATATTAGATCACGTATGCAAAAAATTACATTCGTAGAAACTTAGATCATATCTTAAAATGATCATAGGGTTGAAGATTAAAGTTGAGAATCAATGTTTGAATAAAAATAAGATTTGTGCCAAGCTACAAATGTGCATCGTGGCACCAAAAAGGCATGCCTCAACATGGTCTTCTATAATCACCAATAAATACCTACCCATAGATTGTGCATTGCGGCATAGTCGATGTGCGCGGTATAAGATAATACGCGCATTAGCATGGTCCTGATTTGTTTTTCCATTTTTGACTCATTTTCACTTGTTTTCTTTCATTCCACCTACATTGATATAATTAAATACAAATTAAATTTAAGTGGTTTAATAGAGGTTTAATAGAACTACCGTCAAAGAGTTTTCACACCTTCAAACTTAACTCTTTTGTTGTTTTCAAGCAAAGCTAAATATGTCTAGCTAAAATGACATGCACAATATATTCACAAATATATATCTATTAATCCATGCATATTCAGTAAAAACTATCCCTGTCAAAATGAATACAATTATATGACAAGGAGGTTCACCTATTCATCAATCAATTTTCCATTAATGCAAGGATATGCAAGGTTTTTGATAAATTTATTTATGTGTGTTTTGCATATGATGTAATTCAATACACTTATGAAATCAACTTGTATAAGCATACAAATCAAGTAAGTCTTAGAACAATTTTCATAGGTCTATTTTTTACACCCTTATTTCTAATATAAATAAGCACTTAGCTAAACATCAATAAGGCATTACATGCTTGTAATATAAGGCTTAAGTGGGTATATATTAATAGATATTTAGGATTAAGGCTTAAGGCTTAAGTGATACAATTATGGGCTAAATCATTTCTCAATCCAAATACTATTAAGGATTTCACCTCAAGGGATGATCAAATAGATTCTAAAACTTGGTATACCTCATCAACTAGCATAACTCATCCTAAATTTTCTCCCAATAAGAGCACCAAAATCAATCATAAGTATATGCATAAAAATATGAATTAATTCAATTAAAACCAGTAAGCATATCACATGATTAATATAAATACCTTAACGAGCATGTTATATTCATTATCCTAGTCATGACAACCAATTATATCATTTGGTTCATATGTTTCATGTCAAATATGCATGTATTTATTTTTCATATATTCATCAATTTTTAGCCAAATCATGATAAAAACATCATAAAAAATAAAAAATACTACAAAATGAAGTAGAGAACGAAGCTTCCTACCCCACACTTAAATTGCACCTTGTTGTCTCTTTAAGAGAACATAAAAATGTGCAAGTATATACGATCACAAGTAATAAAATTGATAAGTAAAATATCGTTCCCATGAAGATTTGTTACTACAGTTTGTTAAGTATTAAAATTATTTCACTCTAATTTTATCCAAACAACCGAAAATTGATGGGAGTTTAACAAATTAAGATTTTTATAACAATAAATAAGAAAATTCTAGGATTGCAGTTTTCACCAAATTAATCCACTCGAATCATATTATTTTCTCTTGATTTATATTTTTTGTAAATTTAATTTGTCAACCAAGAATTCCTAATTTTATCCATACATCTCTTCCGAGCTCCATATAGACACATCTCGCTAAAATAATTCACTATATTCCTATGAGAATTAAATTCATCACGATTCATTACATTCAAAGTTCTCAAATGGCCACACGTACAACAAAGGTATATTCCTATCCTTTATATATATATATATATATATGTTATTCTATGCACGAGCAATTACACCAAAATGCCTTTTTCAAGTTTATTTATGTGTCACAAATCAATTGATTAATCTTCCAATCAATCAAAAGCATTAAGCACAAATAGAATAAACAAATTAACAATCTCATAAATCATTCAAAAATAATTAAATCCAAGCATCATAAATTTAGCTACACAGCAACCCTAGAAAAATTAAATTAGTTCATAACAAAAATTAAAATTACAATACGAAAATATAGCATTTAAGGAATATTAGCCGAAAAACAACATAAAGAAAATTAAATTGTCATCTACTCTCTTAATTTTTGGCCCACGCAGAAACACAACAGAAGCCAAAAATGGCTTCTGTGTGTACCATAGTCCAACTCTCCCAACTCTCCAACTTTATCGTAATATTCATCTATTTATAGCTCCAACTCTCTAAAAAACATATATCAGAAAATATTTTTTTTTACAATAACGAGTGTAAAATTGGGGGACAGAATATTACATCAGAAATATTATTTTAAGACATGAGTGGGAGACAAAAATGGCTAGATAGGGCACCATTTCTGCATTTTTATTTTTTTACAACTTATGCCACATGTCAGCATCTGATTTGCTGGAAGAAAGAACGAGACACGTGGCAGTTTCGTATTCGGTGAAATGGGAGGGCGCACGCAGATAATGTGGACCGCGTTGCACGGGAAAAGTTCTTGTGTAGACACATGGGTCCCACCCTACATACCGACCTACGTGGCTAGGTGGGCCCCACTCTACGCACCGAGTAGCGTGCCACCTGCCTGTGTTGAACATGCATCTCGCTCGCTTGATCGTCACCATTGATTTTTGATGTGACGGTGCGTGGCGCACGTGGATAATAGGTGTGTGTGGTCTTCTTTCCTGCGCATAAAAACAAAGTTTCATTTAATTACTCTTTAGCCCTCCAATTTAATTTAAATTAACTTTTAAACTTTTGATATTTTCAATTAATCCCTCTTTTAATTTAAATTATATTTTCAGCTTTTATTATTTGCAATTAAGTCCTTTTTTAATTCAAATTCTTTAATTTTCCTTAAAAATATATTAGTTAGAAAACCAACAATAAATATTATTTTAATACATTAAAATTAACTAAAAATATCAAGAACATAAAAATTATAATTAATAAAATAGACAAAATAAATATACAGTTATCACACCTTATTCTCAATATGAACATATGAATATGAAAAAGGGTGAAAGAGAGATAACTCCCTTGGCCTTGGCAAATTAAAACCATCCATTGAGAATAAGGGAGCTATCAAGTGTTTCAAATATTTCAACTTATTCAAATATTTCACATAGTCAACAATATCAACTTGCATCACAAATTTCACGATTTTCAAATTAAAATAAGTTAAGTTGTTTTTTAGTGAATCTATTTCATTGTCCATAGTATCAAGTGTTAGTCTTAAGTGAGAGGTGTTCAATATATGTAGTTAAATTTTCATCATAAGTGTATGTTCCTAAGTGAGTGCATGGTATCCATTAATATATGTCTTCACATAATTAACAAGCCAATACTCTAAAGTATCACTAGGGCAAGTGTTATGAAGCATATTAGTGGGTAGCTCATCAATAACATCTATTCTAAGGCAATAACTAGCATTATAAATATCAAGAAATTTAGTTAATTTAAAAACATTAAATGTTACCTATTTATCTTGCATTCTCATTGTAAGCTTATACTTTTGTACATCACTAAGTGCTCTTCTAACTGCTAAAAATAAGCGATCAAATATGGTAGGAATGTCATGGTCTTCCCCCATGTGTCTAGTATGATGAAATCCATTGGAAAGATGAGCTTGTCTACTTTCACCAATGCCTTTCACCATATCCCGAGGTTACTTGATTGGCCTTTCTATCATTTGTAATGTTATTAATGTAGGTTTTTCTTTACCAATCCCTAGCCTCTTAAAAATTGATAGTGGAAAAAGGTTAATACTGGCACCCAAGTCACATAGTTCCTTGAGAAAGTGTATATTCCTAATAATGCAAGGGGTGTGAAAACTATCATGATCTTTTAGTTTTTGTGATAAATTTTTATCAAGGATGGAACTACAACCTTTAGTCAGGGTTATTGTCTCATGATCTCTAAGCCATATTTTCTTAGATAGTATGTCCTTCAAGAATTTGGCATATGAAGGAATTTGTTCAAGCGTATCTATAAATGGTATGTTTCTATGCAGCTTCTTAAAGACATCTAAGAATTTTAAAAACTGTTTATCTAAATTTTGCTTTTGTAGTCTTTGAGTGAAAGGAATAGTAGTCTCTTTGTTCACTTTTTCCTCTTCATCATTTTTAACTTCCTAGTTTTCTTTTAATGTTTTACCATTCCTTAAGGCTATAATGTTGCAATGCACTTTACCTTTTATTTTTGTGTTTACTTATGTGTAACTTGGAAGATTACCCTAAGGCCTTTGTCTTATGTTTGGGCAAGCTGCCCCATTTGGATCTCTAAATTTCTGAGAGAAGCCATATAAGTATACTTTATGTGATCCACTTTTGTATTTATTGAATGAATGAAGTTTTTCATCATTCCTATTAAAGCATATATATTATCCTCACTAGGTGACTTCTTCTCTTAGGCTTGAGATTGATGTGGTTGTTGAAAACATAGTGGTAGGTTAAGTTATAATTTCGAAAGATAAGTTATATAATGGAGGATTTTTAAGAATATTGAAGGGGTGCTCATTTGTCGTGAGCTAGAATTATTAAGTAACTCAAAGTTGTTATCTTTTATATATATTAATATATAGAATAGTATTATCAAATAATTAATGCCATACATAAATCATTAATTTAGTGGTTTAACATAAACTTTTTAATAAAAGATTGTAGATGAGAAGTATTAATAGGTGTATTAAGACATCTCATTTAAATTGATATCTCCATAGCACCCTCACAATCTAACATGTTATCTATGAACATCATTAAATGGAAAAAATTAGTGACAAGTGTTTATACAAAACAATCATTAACAAAACTTATAATTAGGCATGACAACCATAAACAACTAAAGATATAAAAGAACAACAAATGATAGAATATTTCACCACCATATCACAGTAAAAATACTAGGAACCTTAGAGGTGATAATATCACCTGCAACACTACCCTCTATATAAATATAAAAACAATGGAACTCTATAGGAACAATCTTCTCTAAGCAATAAACCAAGGCATAATACCATCTCCAAAGAACTAAAAGCAACCGAGTCAAGAAAATAGTGACAACATAAATAGAGTTTAACTCCAAAAAAAAGCTTTGCCATCTTGGTAGTAACATACATAATCGTATGAATAGTTGTTGCAAGCTCCGCTTCAAAGGCATATGAGATACCAAGAGAATACAAAACAACATTTAATGAAAGATCTCGAAGTCCAAAAAATACTCGCATAACCAGCCAGACTTATTGACCCAAAAGCAACATAATCTCTATTGACCTTTATCTAACCCTAAGATAACGCTCTTCAAATAACCTTTACAATCCTAAGGTCAAAAAATAAATTCTTTCCCAAATATCTATGAGCCTCTTCTTCCCAAATTAACATAATTTAATAAATATCTTATTGCATTAACAAAACATTTTAAAATAGTACATATGATTTTGATTTTAAATAATATATATAGTTAACAAAAAAAAATTTCAATTTCATTTATTTTTCTTTCAATTTTCATAAAATATTGTTAGCAATAATTTATCTTGAAAACTCAATTTGTTAGAAGATGTAGGTGTGCTAACTATATTTATATATGTCATGTTTTAGGTCTTAATCACCCTTTTTTAAAAGAAAACTTTTAGTTGACAGACCTTAAAGGTGCATTAGAGTATCTTAACTAGTTTGATATATAGCACCCTCGTCATCTAACTTATCAATTACAAGTATCATTAAATTTATAAAAAATATATAATAAAAATCAATTCTTAGAAAATTCTATAATTAGGCATGCCATTAGCATATGAAAGAATAAAAGTGTTGGTGAATGATGGGGCATCCCACCACCATGTCGATGTACGTATACTACTTGCCCTAGAGGCTATATAATCAACCATGGTGTTTCCCTCTCTTTATAAATGGGAATAATAAAAATTCATGTGAGCAATACTTTCTAAGCAATCAATCCAAGTAGAGTATCATATGCATGGAATCGTAGAGCTCCTAATGGAATTTCATGTATTCATAATCTTTGAAGAATCACCATATCCTCCACTATATTTTGCATGGACGCATACTGTGATTGGTCCACTTCATGAATAAAATGCCAAACTATTGCAAATGTAGAGCTTAGAGTAGTATGTTTGTCCTCATAGCAAACACCATTCATATTTGTCCATATCATATAGATGATTGTAATTGTACCTACTTTCCATAGATTATCAAGATGAGATCTAAGGTCAAGCTACACTGCAAATGTCTATAAATCTAGAATGAAAGAATTTGTATAAGGTCATTTTTCTGAAAAAAGAGCATAATAAATCCCAGAGTGCTCCTACAAAATTACAACTCAATAAAGAGATTCCCCTTTTTCTTAGAACATAATTCTTAGATAAAAAAGATTCAATAAAATAACTTATTGATCTATAATACCCTTTCTTAGATTTCCAAATCCTAGTGTTCATACTTTTTCCAACAACTATCAAGTAGACCTTTGAGGCAATATCATGGTAGGGGTCCTCAAAAGATTATGATAGATGTCACTTATTCGCCTACAAAAGTTACCTACTAATAACTATAACAGTGGATCCAGAAAGAGCTATTCAGCCTTTCAAAATAAGGATTTCCTAGCCAATTATCGATACAAAATGGTACTGAGGAATTATTGCCAACTAAAAACCTAGACTCTTCTAAAAAATTGATTAATGATGCTTTAAATAAGGTCAGACTGAAAAGCATGAAGTATTTTCTTTATTTAAATATCGATTACATAAGTAGAGAATTATACTAGAGTTCCTTGTGATAATTTGCAAGACAAAATTTCTTAACAAGGCATCAATTGAAAGATGAAGATCCCACATACCAAGACCCTTTTCCTCGAGAAAGTGACAACAATCCCTTCAAGAAACTTGAACAATTTTAACCTATCTAATTTTCCCAATCAAAAGAAATTATAGATGATTTTAGTGAAATCATCTATAACTATTTTTTGGTGATTATTATTTAAAAAGAATGTAGAAACATACTCTGAATAACTAAAATGGTAAAACATTTATGCCTTCCAAAATAGAGGATGTTACCCTCTACGCTATTATATTTGCACAAATTTTATCAACTAACCCTTCAAACCATTTTTTTTGCTCATCCCGACAATTGCTTGAAATGATAGAATATTACTCCAAGGCACAAACTTATCAAAGTAAATGAAATATTTTTTCAAGTTTATCGCCAGTCCTGAAAGGCGGGCATATATATATAAAGCCTCAAATAAAACATAGAAATTCGATGGACAAGCCGATCAAAGATAAGATGGTCATCAACATATAAAAAATGGCTCAATGTTGTAATGCCTATGGGAGAGGAAGTCGGCTCAAAACACTTATTATCTACCAAGAACCCAAGGTACCTACTCAAAAAGTCTTCTACTTTACAAAACAAAAGTGGAGATAGAGGGTCCCCCTGTTGGACGCCCTTGGAGTAAGAAAAATATCCTCTAAGTGATCCATTAACCAAGTCATGATTCTTACTAAGGTGAACAGATCTTCCATCTAACCCAAAAATATTTTGTCAAAATCAAAGAATTGCATCACCCTTAAAATAAAGTCCCAACACATGGTGTCAAAAGCTTTACGAGTATCAATTTTGAAGACTACATTACCCTCTTGACTAGAAAGTTGCATTACATTGAAGGTATTAAGTACCGTAATTCCTTTATTAATTCATTCTTTCTTTTATTATTTTCAAGTACCATTACTTTTTCACCCAAAAAAAAATCCATTGTATATTAGTAAACATGTTCTACAGAAAATATTGTGTTAGGATAAATTGATGGATGGCGTTAATTAAAGATCAACATGATTTATTAAATTTTTTGTCTAGATCATTTATCACATGAATGATGACAACACAAAACTCTTTATGATTTCATAGGGAAACATGCAAAAATCGGTGTGAGAATATGCAATAGAATAGAGGTGATCATGTCAATTCATTTGATAAATTGGTTGTGTCAAGTCAATCTATTAATATATATATTCTTATCATGTTGGGTCATTTTCAGTTGAAGTTGTTCTCGAATTTGATTAACGTGTTATCAATTCGAAAAAAAATCAATAAAACAAATATTATATTCAAAGGGTTATCATTTTATATCGTGTTTGTGTCAAGTTTAATAAAAAATAATATTAAAATATAAATTTAATAGGATTTGTGTTTGAAATATTTAGAAAATAAGTTAATTACTTTAATTATATCATATAAGTTATTTGGAATTTTTCCACCTCCATGAAATATACATAAATATTTTACGCATATTTAGAAAAAGACAATAATAATTGAGGAATGCCTAGTAGATTTCCTTAATTTCTCTGTGATTCAAAAAAATATTCATTATCATACTTGAATCTTCTGATGAATTTGACCATTTTGGTCACGTAGATAAACTCCATTATTACTATAACTGAATAGGCGCAATGCTAGCAAGCTAAATAATTTGAGATATTTATATATTAAAAAAAACTATATAATTTGAGGGTTAAATTTCAAGTAATTACTACCCAAACATGGTGTGTATATATATAAAAAAAATTATTTGGAGATGAAAAGTTTGTTGATATAGACAACCATGATCTCTATTTGGGTTCTGATTTGACTAGCTTCAGCTTATAAAGTTTTAATAAATAAATTATCTGCCCTTTTATGGTTTTTCTCCCCAGTCGATTTTCATTACCTAAATAAACAGTTAATCACCTTCTCTCTGATACCATTAAAATCAAGTCAAATTTATCCAACAGATGATCACAAAGAAAAAGTTTTTAAATATATAACCTGCTCATACATCACGTCTTATTAAAAAGAAAAACAATTAATCAAATTTTACTCTATTAAACCTCGAACCCATGTTTAGTAATATGACTTGTTTTCAGCCTGATCTGTTAAATTTAATAAATAGTACTATTAATTAAATAATAATAATTATTATTATTTTAAAATTTTTTAGTTTAAAAGGAGAAGAAGAAAAGAAGTATTTAATTAAGATAAAGATAAAAAATTAATGTTAAAATTTTATAAAAATGTAAAAAAATACTCTTAAAACAAATAGTTAATAAATTTGTTATTTTAGTAAAGAGTAAATATACAATAATAATTATTTTATTAGTAAAAATTTAATTAATTTATTATTTTAGTGATAAATATATATAAAATAATAATTATTTTATGAATAATATGTATAATAACAAATAAATTAAATATAATAGGAATACATACGTGAACTTAAAGATAGATAAAATTTGATCAAACTTAATAATCATTTTTATGAATATTTTTTTGTTTAAAAGTAAGGTAGGTTAGTAGGTTGTTTATTAATAAAATTAGATATAATATAATCTTGATCATATGAAAAAACACAATTAATTCAACAAAATTATGACCCATAAAATAATAATTAAAAAGTAATAATGTATAATTAATATATAATAAAATTATCAAATATAAATTATATAATTATATATTATCTATTATAAGAATATTTTAATATTTATTAAAGTAAAAAAAATAATAAACTTAAAGCTAAAAACAAAGAGGCAAAGGGAGGAAGCAGAAGAAGCCAGAGAGGAAAAAAGGGACAACAACATTGAGGCTTTTTTATATATAAAGATAATGATGCAGTTTATAGTATAGTTTCTTGGGTTTTTAGGAGTTGTAAAACAATTTGGTTTTGTTAAGATTTATTTTATTTATTTTTATTATAAGAACAAATTTAATTATAAGTTTTGTTGAGATTTATTTTACATATTTTTAATATATTTAATAATATTCATAATTAAAAAATTAGCTAATAAAGTGTTAATAAGTTAACAACTTAATTAAGATGTCTCTTTTTACCAATTGATAAAAATAAAATCTGGAACCCACCATTATTTGGAAGTGGGATACGCATGGCAGGGGGCTTCAAACTAGCTATACTACTAATTAAAGGTAGTAAATAAATCTTTGTCTAGCATGGTAGCACAAAGAAATAAATAAACTTTGTCTATCAAGTTGTATTTTTTTCCATAAGTAATAATATTATTATTATATATATATATATATAATACATGTGGAAAAAGAGTAGGCACTTAATTAGAAATTATATTAATCAATTAATTTTCCGAAGCAAATTGTACGTTAGAAGTTTATATTTAATAAAAAATAAAAATAAAAACACCTTATAAATAGACATTATACACAAACACTCATTAATTTCCATAACATCGATCTCTTTGGGTAGAAAACAAAAATGAGGATTGTAATAAGTGTTCTTCTGATATCTTGCCTTGCATTTTTCATAATGTTCATATCAATATCAGAACCATACAATCACTTCTATGCCACTGAGTTTGATGTCCGAGTTATTAACGGGTTCACAAACAACTCATCACTACCTTTGGTGATATGGTGTTCATCTCAAGACAGCGATTTAGGAGGAAGAGCACTTCAAGAAAGAGATGATTTTAGTTGGAGATTGAAAACAAATTTCTGGGGAACAACTCGTTTTGTTTGTACAATGAAGTGGGATAAAAAGAGGAAGAGTTTTGAAGCTTTTGAAGTTCCAAGAGATATTATTCGGTGTCATCTTTTGAGAAAGTGTTCTTGGTTGGTAACTGAAGATGGGTTTTATTTCAGCAACGATGAAATTTATTGGAAAAAAGATTTCTCTTGGTAATATAATCAAATGCATTTCATTTTCGTTATATATTTTTATTGCTGAGGTTAACTAACTAAGAAGATATGATCATAAGTTTAATTTTTATATACTTTGTAACTGTATTGATGTTATGAGAAAAATCCCAATTTTGTTCTCTTAGAATTTTGTCCTTCAACATTTCACATTAAAACTGTTACGAAGTTAAATTTCGATTAATTAATTAAATTTATTCAATGTTAAATTGAATCCGTTTAATGTTTTTCGAATATTAATTATATTATTATAAATTTTAAAAATATTATTTTTTATAATACAAAAGTTTTTAAATTAAGTAAACAAAGTTATGAAAATTTTGAGGTTACTTTTTCATGCAATGATGAACATTAAAGTGTGGAAGTACTTCTCCTATGAGTTCTTTTGAGAGAAGTGATTTGAAATAAAGTTTTTTAATTTTTATTTGTCTTAAAAGAATTATTTAGGTGTTTGACCTAAAGTATTAAAAATAATTTTAAATATCATTGATAAGTCATAATATATTCATATTTTTAGTTATTAAATTTTACATATTTATACTTATTTTATTGTTTTATGTGTTATAAATTATTTATTTTATATTTTATGAGAAAATATGAATTTTTAGAATATTTTGAATTTTTTTGAATTTTTTATTAATTTTATTTAATAAATAGATATATTTAGAACAAAATGTGGATGTACATAGCAATGAAGATGTACTGAGATAATCATGGATGTACAAAGAAAACGAAGTGTTGAAACGATGACGTTTTGAACCACCTAATGCCAGATGACGAGACAAACGACGCATCGTTTTCTCTAGCGCCTCATATGTGACCTGTCGTTCTTCTCCAACCCATGCCAAACAACCTGTTTGTCGAACAGTTGTTTAACTCAAAAACTCCACGTGGTTACTATCTACGTACTGATCTATTATTGTGGCATGTGGCGGGTTATTAACCCTGCATTTGATTCCATGCAACGATCCTAACTTAATATGATCATAAAAATGCAATTTAAAATTCACATAAATACGTACAAAATATCATTTTGAAGAGAATCTCTAGAGAAATTCAGAAAAAATAGATAGACAAATTATCTTGAAACATTCTGAATACCTTTTCAAGAAAAAAAATCAAGAATAAGTTTATAGATTAATGTATCTAGGATTGGTGTATCTAATTGAATTTGCTTCACTTCCTCGTAAAAATAAGATTTTTATATCTTCTTTATCTTCATATTTAGGAATTGTTTAGTCATCTTTTGTATGTGTTGAATTTAATTTCTAACTAATTGTGATTATGGGTAATTACAAACCTTCAATTATGATTTAATATGAATCGTGTTATATTTTGAATAAAGTTTCAATTATTGGTTTTGTGATATATTTAATTTCATGCTTGAATGTCAAAACATAATAATTCTTTAAATTAGGTGTACAATTAATTCCATAGTTAGTTTTTTTATTGTTAGATTATTAATGTAGTATGAAATTATTAATTTTTATAATTGAAATAATAAATTGTAATTTTGATTACAATTGAAATTAAATGTTTATGTTAGAAATTGTTAACGATATCAATTTCATCAAATTTAGTTATTATTTTTTGATTATAAGTCAATAAATATATTAAATCTAGTAATTATAATTTTAGGTTGTTCATGGGTTAAGTTGACCAAAAACTAAAATTAAGAAAAACAAAAAAAGAATCATAAAATTATATAATAAATTTAAGATTGAAAAACTGAAAGGTCATAACATAATAAACTTAATTGTAATTTAGTAGCAATCATAACCCCGTAATAAAATGTTATTCTTATTAATTTTAAAATTTAAACTTTTTGCTATGTTTTTATTTTTGTAGGTTATTTTACTTTTATGCAAAAATATTCAAAAACCTTAAATTTGTTTTATTTTTATATTTATGATTTAACTTTTAGATTAGTAATTAATAGTTTAATTTTTATTGACTCTTACCAGCAATTATATTTACAACGATATAATTTTTTAAAAAAGTAAAAAATAAGGTTAAATATTTAATAGTCTAATTTAGACTCGTCAAAATTTTGATGTCTATTGTTAGAGATTGATTTAAAATTTTCTTATTATTTGGGTTCTTTATTTAATTTTATTTTTTAGTTGTTTTTTATATTTTTTTATACTATTTTTTTCTTGAAGTATTGAATAGAACTATAGTTAGATGACATAATAGTAGATTATCATATATTTAATGAATTTCATGTAATCGATCTGTTCTTTCTCTAATTTTCAATTTTCGATTTTTAATATGTTTTTCGTTAACGGATCATTCAAGTGTGGTCTAAACGTTTTTGTCATTAAAAAACCATAACTCATTGGTTATGGATGAAAGTTGGTAACGATACCAATACTTTGATGAGAAGCACAACTATAAAAGAGTGTTATGGTCCCCAAGCTTAACACATAATTCCAGCACAATATACCATCTAATTTGAGTGTTGTTAAGAGCTTAGAAGTTCCTAACATAGAGAGAAAAACAGTTTTGATTGTTTTGGAGCAAACCAATTTCAATAGCTTGTTTTTGATCCCTTTAGTTTGTTTATTCCGCATTTGAGTCGATAAATTTTGCTTACATTTGGTATTAGAGCCCATATTACCTCTATATTGATCAGTTTATATTCATCTATGTTTTGCTCTGTTTACTAAGCACCTTGAAATTCGGTTTTTTATTTGGCTCAATTTTGATGCAAATGGAAATTATAAATTATTTCAGTATTGATATTCCAATGATTCTGTGAATCAAAACATGAAAAATTATAAAGAACATCATTCCAATTTTCCATTCATGTTCATTGGAATGATGTAATTATATTTTTATTTAAAATGACGTTTTTTATTCAAATTGAGACTATGAATCACTTGAAAATTCAATTCTGATAATTTTGATAAAAAAACACCAGTTTTCGTCGCCAAAATCGCAAGAAACTATCGGGCCTCCATTCAAGTTGCAACCAGGTCGTGTGACCCAACTGGAGGTTGAAGATGAAGGAAACGACTAGTCATTTCAAGAAGAAGAAGAAGAAAATGTTTTTTTGCCATTTCTGTGAATCAAACCTAGGTCTCTTGCGTGAGAATGGAGCGTCCTGACCATTGGACTACAACGGATTTGTGTTATTTTGATATACTAAAGCCTTCTTATATATATATTCAGAATTTGTTTTTATTTACTGAATTGAAAAATATAATTTTAATGTGATTGATTTGTTTAACTAAGGTTTTTGGTATGTAAAATATTTTTTATTTATGTGACATTTTTTTAAATAATTTTTGGAACATTAAATTTATTTATGTTTAAATATATTATGCTTAAATTATTTGTTTTGATATTTGTATGTATAAATTTTGTAATTAATTATATATATGAAATTTGGTTAAATATTTATGCATAATGGAATTAATTGTTAATGGCTCTTTATAAATTTAATTTGTGCTTATATTACTTAGTTTGCTGGAATAATTTATTGTCATTTCTTTATACATGCAATCTTAAGTTAGATAATATTTGTATATTTGGAATTAAATTAATGTTGCATATGGTTTTATGTAAGAGCCTAAGGATTTAGTTAATGTTTAAGTAAGCCATGTAGTTTAATTAATTAGGGAGTAGTCATAACATATTTAATTAATTAAAACTATATAATAAGGTTTATTTATGATCACATTTAGAAAATAAACATTAATTGTAATTAATCATATGTAATATAATAAATCTTATCCCACAATCATTTTTATTATATTTTTGTATGATTAATTAGGATAGAATATCAAATTATATTTCTAATTTACTTACACGGATTAGAAAATTGAACATAATTTGATAGTTTTATAGTAAAGTTAAGATAAATCTAATTGAATTAGAACTTTAGCCCATAAGCAAGTTTTATGTCACTATATTCATATTTTTCTATGATTTACATTGGTAAAGAATGACTTTTATTTAGCTCTCAAATTTTAATAAGTATATAATCTTTAATCGTAGCTTTTTAACTTGTGAATTTCTTTGATATTCGATGTGACAGTCTCAAATTGAAAGGGGATAATTATAAAGTATGGAAGAAAATAATTCTTCTTCATCTAGGGTGGATGAATATTGACCATGTTGTTTGGAAAAATGAACCACCTAAAATTACTGAAACCAACACTCCAACGAATATCATGCTTTATGAATAATGGGAGCGATCTAATCGCCTTAGCATGATGTTCATTAAGACTAAGATCTGTACTGGTATTCGTGGTTCTATTGATTAGTGTAACAATGTTCAGAACCTACTAAAAACCATTGATGATCAATTCATCACTTCAGATAAGGCTTTGGCATGCACCCTTATTATGAAGTTCTCTTCCTGAAAACTCACAAATGGGAAAGGCAAATCTCAAAACAAACAGAAAGGGAAAGGAATAATTCCACCTCAAGCTGATATTAAGAAAGAAGCCTAGTGTTTCTTCTGTAAATAGAAGGGACACATGAAAAAGGAATATATCGAATTTCATAAATGGTTTGAGGGTAAAGGTAATCTAATCTCGTTTGTTTGTTATGAATCTATTATGGTTAATATTAATATTAACACCTGGTGGATTGATTTTGGATCTATTATCCATGTTGCAAACTCCTTATAAGGTATGAGAAACCTAAGGAATCCAGTAGGAAGTGAGCAATACATCTTATTTGGCAACAAGGTGGGATCGTATGTAGAGGCTGTATGGACATGAAGTTTAATTTTAAGTAGTGGTTTTGTTTTAGAATTAGAAAAAACTTTTTATCTTCCAAGTTTCTCAAGAAACTTAATTTTGATTTCAAGACTTGTACCTTCTGGTTATTCCTTTCACTTTTTAGAAACATCTTTCATTTGTTTAATAAATCTGATTGTGTTGGGAATGCCATTTTATCTGATGGTCTTTATTGCATTAGTTTACTAATTAATGCCACTTATAACGCTATGCATGTTCAAGCCGACACTAAAAGGTATATTTTTTATGAGGACTCTTCTACATTATGGCATAGGATATTTGGACATATCTCCATAGAAATAATTAAAAGATTAGTGAAAGATGTACTTAGTACTCTAAATTTTACTAATTTTGGAGACATGTGTGGACTACAATAAGGAAAAGCAGACTAACCTATCAAAGAAAGGTACCTATAGGAGTTTAGGCATATTAGAAATTATAGATACTAATATATATTGTTAAGATATGGACATACAAGGTTAGAAATACTTTATCACCTTTATTGATGATTTTTCTTGATATATGTATCTCTACATGCTTCTTAATAAGAGAGAAGCATTAGATGTCTTCAAGATCTTTAAGGATGAAGTAGAGAAATAATGCAAAAAAGCAAATAAATGTCGTGAGATCAGATAGAGGCTGTGAATATTATGGTAGATATACTGAGAATGGACAAGCACCAAGTCCGTTTGCTAAGTTTCTTCAAAAGCATGGGATAGTTTCCCAATATACTATACCTGGTTCACTAGACCAGAATGTTGTTGCAAAAAGGAGATATCGAAAATTATTGGACATGGTACAAAGTATGCTTAGGTACTCCAATCTTCCTAAATCCTTATGGACTTAAACTTTAAAGATGGCTGTGTATATATTAAACCAAGTTCTAACTAAGGTTGATTGAAAGATGCCATTTGAATTTTAGAAAGGTTGGAAACTGAGTTCGTGACATATATGAGTTTGGCAATGCCCATCTGATGTGAGGATTTATAATCCACAAGAGAGGAAGCTAGACCCAAGGACCATTAGTGGGTATTTCGTTGGATATGTTGAACAATTTAAGGGTTGTAGATTTTATTATCCATTTCACATCACTAAGTTTGTGGAATCAAGAAATGAAAAGTTTCTTGAGAATGACCTAATTAGTAGGAGTGGTCAAATCAGGAACATAGTTTTTGATTTGATCATTTAGAGTCTCAACCTTCAACTTCTGGAGATAGATTAATTATTGTTCACAACACCTCTTAAGTACAAGGTGGTGTTGAATAACCAATCATTGAAATTCCATAAGGTTTTGACAACATTCCAATAGATCAAATTGTTCAAGAGATTCCTGAAACTTTTGAACAATAAGTTGAACTTCATACTTTCCAAGAAGATGATGGTGCGACATTAAGAAGATCTACTAGAACTAAAAGGTGAACAATTTCTAGTTATTATGTTGTGTATCTACAAGAATCTGAGTATAACATTGGATTTGAGAATGATCCCGAATCCTTTTCATAAGCTGTGAGTTGCAAAGAGTCTGAATTTTGGTACGATGCTATAAAGGATGAAATAAGTTCCATAAAGAGTAATGGAGTTTGGAACCTTGTTGAGTTGCCTAATGATGCAAAATCCATTGGATGCAAATGGGTCTTTAAGACAAATAAAGACTCGTTGGGCAATAATGAGAGATAGAATTCTAGATTAGTTGCTATGGGATTCACTCCGAAAGAAGGAATTGACTATACATAGACTTTCTACCCTGTATCTAAGAAAGATTCCTTATGCATTATATTGGTATTAGTAGCCCATTTTGACATTGAGATGCAACAAATGGATGTGAAAATAGAATTTCTCAATGGCGTTCTAGAAAAAGAGGTTTATATGAAACAACCTAAAGGATTTCTCTCTAGTGATGGTGAGCATTTGGTTTGTAAGCGTAATAAGTCCATATATATATGGACTAAAACAAGCATCCTGCCATTGGTATTTTAAATTACATGGAGTAATTTATTCATTTGGATTTGTTGAAAACCCCATGGATCAATGTATATACCAGAAGGTTAGTGGGAGTAAGATATGTTTCCTAATTTTATATGTGCATGACATTTTGCTTGCAACCAATGAAAAAGGTTTGCTACATGAGGTAAAACAATTCCTCTCTAAAAATTTTGATATGAAAGATATGGGTGAGGCATCTTATGTCATTGGCATTAATATCCATAGAGATAAACTTTGAGGCATCTTGGATTTATTTCAAGAAACCTATATCAAAAACGTTTTAGAGAGATTTGGAAGGAAAGGTTATTCACCAAGTGTTGCTTAAATTGTGAAGGGCAATAAGTTCAATTTAGATCAATGCCCAAAGAATGATTTTGAAAGAGAACAAATGAAGAAGATTCCATGTGCTTCTACTATTAGAAGCCTAATGTATGCTCAGGTTTGCACAAGGCCTGACATTGCATTTGGAATATTGGGACGATATCAGAGTAATCCAGATTTGGACCATTAGAGAGCTGCAAAGAAAGTGATGAGGTACCTTCAAGGAACCAAGGACTTTATGCTCATGTATAAATGAATTAACGATCTGGAAGTAATTAACTACTATGATACAGACTTCATTGGCTGTGTTGATTCATGCAAATCAACATATGTTTACATTTTCATGCTTGCTGGTGGAGTCATTTCTTAGAGGAATGCAAAGTATTCCTTGACTGCTACTTCCATTATGGATGCTGAGTTCATGTCATGCTTTAAGGCTACGTCACATGGTGTATAGTTGAAGAGTTTCATTTTTGGGCTTAGAGTAGTTGAATATATTTCTAGGCCATAAGAGAATGTGTTAAGGAAAAGAAAGTGATCATTGAGTACATTAACTTTAAGTTGATGATTGTTGATCCTTTGACTAAGGGCATGCCACTACTAAAATTTAAGGATCTTGTAGAGAAAATAGGACTTAGTTCCACTATGTAAAGGTATATATATAGTTTATTACTGAAACTCTTATATATTATGATATTTTCTCATATTCATATGCACCTTAATTTATTTGAGAAAATATATTTGTATAGGACCAAGAATAAATATAAGATTTATTCATTAAGTTTTGTTACCATATAAATAGTTGAGAAACTAAATACATTGTAATACATGGAAGATAATACTTGTTCTTAGAGAACCTATCACCATGATTCATGTGTTTATCTCTTAAAAAAGATAATCAATAGGATTAAGTGTAACGTTTGGACCAAGTGGGAGAATGTAACCAATCCGTCTATTCTTTAATTTTCAATTTTTAATACATTTTACTTTAATGAATCATTTAACTATGGTCCAAATTTTTCTACCATTGAAGACCTATAACTCATTGGTTATGGCTGAAATTTGGTAACAGTGCCAATGCTTTAATGGGAAGCACGACTATAAAAAGGGTGTTATGCTCTCTCAGCTCAATACATAATTCCAGTGCAATACACCATCTAATTTGAGTGTTGTTAAGAGTGTAGAAGTTTCCAACACAAAGAAAAAAATAGTTTTGATTGTTTTGGAGCTTGAAGAACAATTTTAATGGCTGGAGGTAAGATCTTTGTTTTACTTGTTTTTGATCCCTTTAGTTTGTTTATTCCAAATTTGGGTCGAGAAATTTTGGTTACATTTCATAGATCTTACTTTGAATGGAAAGATGGAAAATGGGAGCGTATTAATGTTATGGGTGAATTTAAAAATCAAAATCCTAGGTATGTTTCATATTTTAACATATATAATGCAGAATGGTAGTATCATCAATATCCAAGCTATTCATTTAAAATTTAGCAGTTAATTTCAACATCACAACTAGCTTTACATTCCCAATACCATAACATACTTAAACCACTCAAGTTATGTCTCTTGAGGATATAGTAAATTCCTAAGTTGCTCACACATTGGGATTTTAGTAGGAATGGGAAATTGTAAGGAGAAATCTTAAGATATAGGTTAACCAAGTTGTAGCAACAGCTATGGAAAGAATAAAAGCATGGGTACTTGTTGAAATCCCATTCCAAATGAATACTAAACTTAAGAGACCATGAATGTCACTATTGTGGAAAATGGTAAGAAATTAGAAGAACCCCAAGAAGTCCCTATGAATAATATATTCAGAAAAAGGACTAGTGAAGAGAAAAAAGATTATTAGCCCCCAAGAATCAAATGTAGTACCCAAAGCTTCCTTTTTTTCCTAATTACCATACTTTTCTTTCTTTATTGGGTTCGATAAATTAACAACGTAGAATTATGAAAAGGAAAATTTGGAGCCATTCCCTAAGGATAACAAACAGATAGGTGTTGGAAAAAATGTATCTAGTATGCTTTAAGGAGATTACCATCTAGATGAAAGGATCCAAATTATGGACTACTAACTTGGCAGTTTGACATCACACACTTTATGATCTTTGATAATGGTGGATGATAAAAGTGGTAGCATTAGGTTAAAGACATTATACCAAGCGTGTTATGGGAGGTAACTGATAAGTGGCTAAAAAGCAAGCATATTTTATGATTTATCAGAATTAATTAGGATAATAAGGTTTCAATATCACATTTTAATCTAAATATTTCATAAATTATGTTTTCAGAATCATGGTTATGTTTTTATGTATTTTATGTATTTTTAGACATAAGAGATTGAAATGAGAAAAGATCAAAAAATCTCATAACAAGGGATATAATTATCATACAATAGAGGACCTAAATGTAAATGTTTCTACAAGATAAAACAATGAGGGATCAAAACATTAAATTGTCAAAATTAAGGGTGCACAACAACATGAGTATATGTGCATCACAGAATAGCACTCTAGAGATGAAATCTTATAGAACTAGAAACAAAGTAGCATTGCGACATGTGCTGATGCACGCTATCGCATACACAGATGAATTTGCATTCCAATGCCTTATTTCAAACACATGTTTATCCAAATTGTTCTAGATTTTTTATATTAGCATTTTAAATGTTTTATATCTCTACAACCATAATCCTAATAACATTGTAACTACATGTAACTCTTTTACTATAAATATGTAGTTAAGGTTAACAACAAAAACAACCACATATTAAGCTATAGATTGTAAGCATAAAAAATTAGAGAAAATATGTAGGTTTGCAAAAATATTAAAGGCTAGAGGCAAGATAGAAATTCAAAGAGTCAATTAAGGAGTTATAATTCAACCATTGATATTTCTTCTTCTTCTTATTTTTCTTCTAGGTTTTCTATTATTATAATTATGATTCTACCTAGATAGTTTATTTATGTAATTATTGGAAGTTTTCAAGCCTTTAACTATGATTTTAATTAATAAAATGTTATGATGATTTTTAGATTTTATCATTTATTTTTTATGTGTTCGACCCTATGTTTAAATTCTAAAACTATGTATGTATGAACTAGAATAGCTAACTATTTTACTACATATATATGTTTAATGCTAGTTTAAGATGTTACTTGATTATCTTGGGAGTAAATGGGTTTCTATTTATTCTTTTCACTATAGTATTTGCTAATATTCTTATTCGAAGTGGTAATTTGTTGCTTTGTGATAGTGCAATAAGTAGAGTTGATGTTTTCATTAAAGGTTACTAAGAATTGTCTAGAATCTATGACTTGGTTGCTCTGATTTAAGATTGATTTTAGATCGTATTCTACTTCAATTAAAAAGTAAGAAAATTTGAAATTGAAGTATTGTAGTAGTGCATAAATTTTCCAAGCTAGAGTTAAGAATTCAATGATAGTTCTAATATTGATTCATGATATAATTGATTAGATAATAGGCTAGTGGTGAGGATTGTTCCATAATCACATATTTCTCTTAATATGTGTTGCTAATGTATTTTATATATTATTTTATGTTATTATTTTAAAACAAATTTGAAACCCCTTCTTAAATTATTAACAAGCTAATAATTAGTGATATTTATTGTAACAATTCTCATAGGTTCGACAACCTTTACACATTAATTACTTATCATTTATACAGTTTGATCATACTTGCGTGTTTCCAAGCATATTTGCAATCCACCAAATTTTTTTTATACTCCTTTCTACTTAATTGTTTTTACATTATATTGATTCCTACGCTTACTTTGAAGACAATGTAAGGACTGTGGAGAAAAATGAACATATATTTTGCATCATTAGTTTAATATGTTTTACAAGCATATTTTTATTTTTATTTTTTTGATTAATATATATTTAAGTTAAATAGAATAAATAACTAGGCTTAGAATTAATAATATGATATTTCTTTATTTTATGACATCTGTGATCAAATTAGCTACACAATGTTAGGTTTTAAATGGTAATAGATATTGATATAACTTGATATTATTCCTAAGTAAAGTCAACTTTATGTTAACTTTTCTCAAAATTTGTATGCATAATAGCTAAGTTGGTGATATGAAAAACTATATGCTAAAATATTTGAAAAATGTTATGAATTTATTGAAACTTTGCTATGATTTTATTGAATATGATTAGGATCCTAGAACTTTTCTTTAATTTTAACAATGCTAAATGTATTTCCTAAAAAACTGAATAACACAATAGGATTAACAATTAGCTCAATTGACAATGTCCTATAATTCAAGAAAAAAGTGAATTTATAGAAAAAGAGAATAGATTCTATGAAAATGCTAGAAAGATATTAAAGAGTGTCAAATATGCTTAATTAATTAAATATCCATCACATGCAAAAACAAACTCTATGTTAATGTATATCCCATATTATTGTTACTTAAAAAAGGTTACAAGAGGACAAGCTGAAAAGAAAATAATAAAAATAGGCTGTGTATTTAAAAAGGAAGAAAAAGATTGAGAAAAATAAAAGAAAGAAAGCCAATAATGATGTTTGGGTCCAAAATAATAAAACCTGACTATTTTATTGACAACTTGGTCTTACCATAGTGTTATTTATAGATCTCTTTCTCTTATTTCATGACTCATGAATTTTTTTCTTTTTTCTTTTTCTATTTCATTTTATTTAACCAACATGCCTATCCACATTACAACCAAATGAAAGGCCCTTTGATTTTAGAAAATACTTTTGGTGAGCGGAGATAACACTTTAAGGAAAAGCTTATGGTGTTCAAATATAATATTTAGAGAATAATGGTGGTGTTTTATAGGGAGTAATAATGTTCCAACTCATTTAAGTTACATGATTTGATTATAACTAATAGATGGTGATTATATAAACACTTTGAGCATGATTATTACATAGTAACTAATGTGAAGGGATGACTAGAGATACTAGAAAATCGAGGCATATACATTGTAAATTATTATGAGTATTAGAGATTTTTATAGACAAAACAATTATTTGTAAATTAATTTTTAGACTTCTTATCTCGTTCTTCAAATAAAGTCGAAGAAATACTCAAGTTCTAGATAGTTATACAATAGGTATAATCTTTATAACTATCATATTTAGAAATGCATTCATGTATTCACAAGCACATTGCACAATACTTTAGAATTATTTATTTTGCTTAAATTATTGTTTCTAAAATATAGTATAAATTCTAAATTTCTCCACGTAGACTGAGAGCCTTTTGTTTGCTAGGAATTGTTCCAATTGAAAAAATGGTAAAGATTATAGCCTATTGAGTTAGTTTTGCAATGCAATTTGATTCATCTCAATAGGATATCAAATGAGAAAGATATAGCAAATAATATAGACATATGCTCAACAAAACTTTTTCAAGAAGAATTCCTCTTCAAATAGGAGACTTAATCAACAATGAGTATTACAAATCCTATTTGAAATATCAATGCTTATTATTACAAGATACTACATAACTCACAAGCATATAAAAACTATATGCTTTTATTTTTCACAAACTTCATAGTTTTCATTGATTATTTTCTATAGTCAAATAGCTTCTTCTCTTTAGGATTCTTTTTTATTTGCATCAATTCATCACATTCATGTTCTTGATTAATTGAATTGATTGTTTAGGTTTAAGGAATCTATTTTTTTTACTTTGATCTGCATCTTTTGTTCAAAACTTGCTAGAGATTTTCTTATATTGATTTATTTGTTATTGAAATTCATCTAGAGCACAACCTAAGTTGTATTTTTATGATAACCTTTTTACATGTTATTTTCTGAACATGCCTAATTTGTATTCTTATTGAAATTTTGTATTATTATTTTTATTATTTTTATTAATTTTTATGTATTTCTTTATGAAAAAACTGAGTTTTATGAACATAATTATGTCTAGTTAATTTATTAATCTCGGAGTCTTACGAACCCAATTTTCTACAAGTTATGATCTAATACTTTACCATTATTATGATTTCAATTTAATTATATTATTTAATATGATTTTTATGCTATTGTTTGGCCAAAATTTAATCTATAAAGGTAATTAAATAAATTTAATAGAATTATTTAATTGTTTGTCTTGATTAGGCATAGGTGTATGATTCTTATGTTTGTGGTCTATAACTGATGAACTTAATAAGTAGTACGCAATCTAATCAACATAAGAGTGTGATTAGGTTAATTACTATATAGTGTGTAATTGAATTAAGAGAGAAATGCATGCTAGGTAAGATTTAATTGATCATGTAATTGTTGGCAATTATTTTTGAGGAAATTTTAGTGATTCACATGCTTAGGAAATCAGGGGATTAAGATTTCTAGGTTGTTTTCTCATTATCTTCGTAATTGTTGAACTTTGGGATTTAAAATTAGTTGTCATTTATTTTTCAATTTTTGTAATTTGCTATTCTCTAGATAGTATTCGTAATAAATATATTGGTACTCAATTATAAGTCACATAACTCTCTATGGGATTGATATCCATATTTAGGTACATTATATTACTCGTGTGACCCATATACTTGAGGTTAGCATGATTAAGTTTTTGGCACTATTGACACATAATTTAATACTTGTAATGAATATCAATAATGTTTATTATTATAATTTGAACCTTTTAATTTTTGTTTTAGGGTTTCTACTACATGCCCAGGTTGACATATGAAAATTGTGTTCCTTTTGATTCAGAAATAAAGAAAACCATACATTTCTTAGGAAGGGAACGATTAACCCAAGATCCATCAAGGGTAATGGTAGAATAAGGGAATCAACAAGCTAAAGTGGTCCCCAAACCTTTAAGGAATTTTGCAGTCTTGTAAGTAGATGGAGCTCAATCATCTCTCAATAGACTGGGATTCAATAATAAAAATTTCAAACTTAAGTGAGGTGTCATTCAGATGATATATGCAAACTAGTTCAGAGGGTTAGCTAAAGATGACCCAAATATTCACTTGGTTTCATTCTTGAAAATATGTGACACCTTTAAAATGAATGATGTATTAGATGAAGTAATTCACCTTTGATTGTTTCCTTTCTCATTGAGGGACATAGCTAAGGCTTGGTTATAGTCACTAACTATTGGGTCAATCCCTACATAGGATCAATTGGATCATAAATTCTTACCTTAGAAAAAACATCAGATGTTAAGAAGATGCCAAAATCGTAGTCTTCCTACTTGGTTGCAAGTGAAAACATTGTGTAATGGATTAATAGGGCAACCAAAGACCATAATTGATTTTGCAACTAGGGGAGCTTTAATGAGTAAAACTGAAGAGGAAGCTTTTGTACTACTTGATAAGATAGCATCCAATAATTACCAATGGTCTATGAAGAGACTTAACAAAAAGAGAGCGATTGGAGCAGTAGATGTAGACACTATAGTAGTATTTCTAGCTCAAGAAAATGCTATACTATTAGGTTTAACTAAAAAGCTAGATAGTGGAACTATGGGGGTAAATATGGTGCACAGTCCATTCATGACGTGTGATTATTGCAATAGACCTCATTCTATTGAGGCATGTGGGAGCCTTATTAAAGCAGTAAATTATGTCAAAAATCAAAACTACCAACGAAACCCATACTCAAACACATACAATCCAGGATGGAGAAACCACCCAAATTTCTCATGGAACAATAACAACAATCAAGGTGGTAATCAATTAAATCATCAACACATCGCACCAACTGGTTTTCAACACCTACAGTAATCACAAGCCTAGGAGAAGAAGCCACCTAGTGAGGACAAGAAGTGCTTTAATGGGAATGATGAAATACTACATCCATTTATTAAATACAAAACTGGATTATATAGAGTCCACTCATGGGGCTTTTATTCAATATTTAGATATCCAAATAGAGAACTAGCCATACCATTCGTCAAAGACCTAAACGTAACCATCTAAGCAATAATAAAGGTAATCGAAAAGGAGAAGGTATGGAGCATTATAAAGTAATAGCAGTGGAAAAATTTTTGAAGAGAAGGAAGAAATTAAAAAGGATGAGGAGGAAAAAGTGTACAAATAGAGCACTGAAAAAAGAAGTGACTCAACCAAAGAAGAGTGATCACCACACAAATTGTTTGTGCAATAAATACACAAGTATACGTATTGTAACAAGTAATATAATGATAAGAAAAGATCGTTCACACGAAGATTATTTTATTAGAATCTAAGTTTTAAAACTAAAAAAATAAAAATCAATTTTTTTGGGTTTTTATATTTTAAGGAAGCAAAATTAAAATAACTAAAAGTAAATAACAATAATTAATTAAATCAGTTTTGATAACTAAAAAGATATATGAGAAATATCTAAGAATACCTAATCCCCCAATTTTCTAGACATGTGAATCACTAAAGTCTCCCCAGTATAATTATCAATTAATTATATGATCAATTGAATCTAACCTAGCATGTATTCCTCTCTCAAGTAAACTATACTACTACTACAAAACGGACTATTAAAGTCGATTAAAAACCAACTTTAAATAGAATGACTTAAAATTTAAAGTCGGTTCAAAGTGTGAACCAACTTTACGTTTAAAGTTGATTCACGTGTTAAACTGACTTTAAATTTTTAATTTTTTTTTACAAAATTTACTCATTTTATATTATACTCAAATTAAAACCTGTATTATATCATTACATAATAGCAGAAAAAAAACCAAAATCTATTTAACAAATAGTAATTAATTTAATCAAACTCTCATGCTAATTAAATTTAATACTACTCATTAAGTTCATCAATTATGGATCACATACATAAGAATTATACATCTCTACCTAGAAACTATGCATGTTATTTAATTAAGACAAATAATTAAATAATTCTCTCAAATCTATTTAATTGCCTCTATAGATAAATTGTTGGCCAAACAATTAATAGCATAAAAATCATATTAAATAATATAATTAAATTATAATTATAATTGAGGTAAAATATTATATCATCACATGGTAAAAATTGGGTTCCTAAGATCCCTAGATTAATAAATTAACTACACATAATTGTGTTCATAAAGCTCATATTTTTCATAAAAAAAGACATAAAAATTGATGAAAAAAAAATAGAAGAAGAAATACTATCAATCTCTTGAATTGTAATGTTAATCTCCTCTTGAAGAATTTTTCTATATTTTTCTCTCTTTTTAGCTCCAAAAAGTGACCAAAATTATGCTAATAACGGCCCCTTTGGGTTTATAGGGTGATAAGGGGCTTAAATATAACTTAGGTGCGATTTGGATGATCAGATCAACTTAAGATCAAGGGTTGAGATCAAAACAAGAAAAAATGACAACGCCAGCCAATCACAGTGTACCATATGGCACACAAAATTCATTAGGCGAATCATAGCACGATGCATGGCAGGGGAGACTGGTCAAAGTCCATGCCCGTTAAGTCAACTCCATGCAACGCAACATGATTCGTGGAAAAGAATGACGTGGCATGCATTTTGTCATTCTCACACAAGATGTGGCAAGGAGGATTGAACGATGTGTTGACACGTGGCATGCATTTTGTCATTCTCACACAAGATGTAACGTGATTCACTGTCCTTGCTTGCGTGGAGTCTACGTGGCTTGCCTAGTCAACTCCTCTGCTTGTATGGCATGAAACGTGGTAACTCCTGATTGGCCCTGAGTTAAAAATTCATAAAATATCCATAAAAATCCAAAAATTAAATTTTCACCCCTTTTCACTAGAAAGTTTATATTTTAATATTTTTGGCCATAAAAATACTAATTATTAAATAAAACAAGTAAATATTAAGAAAAAAATGCGCTAATGACTCTACTTTCATAGAGTCATCAAAGAGCAACCTCTATAACTTACTATTCATTTCCCTTAAAGACTCTAAAAGGAAAAAATAGACAATTAATTTTTAAATTTTTTGGATATCTTTAAGAAGCTGGACATAAATATAAAATTTGTAGATGCACTTGAATAGATGCCTTCATATGCCAAATTCATGAAGGACATCCTGTCTAAGAAAAGGCATTATGTGACTTAAGTGCAAGTATCAACCTTATGACACTACTAGTTGTTAAGAGATTTGGCCCACTTTAGTAACATTAAAAATGGCAAATAGGTCAATCAAGCAACCTTTGGGTGTCGTATAAAATGTGCTTGTACATGTGAAAAGATTATCTTTCTGGTAGATTTCATAGTACTAAATATATAGGAGGACTATGCCATTTTTATTATACTTGGTCATCCATTTTTAGCAATCGAAAGAGCACTCATTGATGTATAATAAGGTGAGCTTGCAATGATAATACATGATGAATAGGTAACATTTAATGTTTTTAAATTAATTAAATTTCCTAATACTTATAATACTAGTGATTGCTTTAAGATAGGTGTTACTGATGAGCTATGCACTGATGTTCTTCATAACATGTTCCCTAATAATGCTTTACAATATGTGCTTCTTAATTCTATAAAACACATGTTGATGAGCACTATGAAAATCAATTAGTCACACACGCTTAGGATGATAATTTAACTAAATCTATTAAACCATCCATATATGAGATTTTAACACATGATGTTTTGAACAATGAAATAAATTCATTAGGAAATAACTTAACTTACTTTAATTATGGAACTAGTAGATATTGTTGACTATCTAAACTATTTGGCTAATATATCCCCCATAGGTGTATCTAATGAGATTGTGGAGTGTCTCGAGTTTAGGATTTGGGCTGAAATCATCCATTATAGAGTCAGCCAAGTTAAACCTCAAACCTTTACCAAACAATCTTTGTTATACATTTTTGGGTGCAAACGAGACACTTCGAGTCATAATTTTTGCAAATCTAAGTATGAAGCAAAAAAGAGTCACTGTTGAAGGTGCTCAATAAATTCAAAAAAGCTATGGGTTGGTATATTGATGACATTAAAGATGTAAGCCCATCTATATGCATGCACAAAATCTTATTAGAGGATGTTGCTAAGCCTACCAAGGTGCATAACGTCTGTTAAACCCTATTATGAAAGAGGTGATGCAGAAATTATTAAGTGGCTGGACATAAGCATCATTTACCCAATATCAAATATTAAATAGGTAAGTCTAGTCCAATACATACCAAAAATAGGAGGAGTCACTATGGTGGAAAATGAGTCAGATGAGTTAACATTTACAAGGACTCTCACGGGATGGAGATTTTGTGAGGATGTTTTCAAGGTGAATAAAGCTACAAGGAAGGACCATTTTTCTCTCCAAATTATAGATCAAAGGCTTGATAAATTAGCCAATCATTCATTCTTTTGTCTCCCATATGGATATTCCAACTATAATAAGATCATTGTGGCACTCAAAGGCCAAGAAAAGACAACCTTCATATGTCTTTAAGAAACTTCTGCTTTTAGGAGAATGCCATTTGTGTTATGCAATGCACTCCCAACATTTCAACATTGCATGATGGCTATCTCCTTAGACATGGTAGAGAAGAATTTAGAGATCTTCATGGATGAATTTTTAGTCTTTGAGAACACATTTGATAAGTGTTTACACTATCTCTCTCTAGTGTGATAAAGATGTGAAGAAACCAACTTGGTTTTAAATTGGGAGAAGTGTCACTTCATAGTACATGAGGGTACTATCTTGGGCTACATAGTCTCAGCTAAAGATATTGATATGGATAGAGTTAAGATAGAAGTGACTGAGTAGTTATCACCATCTACTAGTATGAGAGGAGTTATGAGTTTTTTTGGGCATATGGGCTTTTACGGTAGATTTATCAAATATTTTTCCAAAGTCTCTAAACTGTTATGCAATTTTTTGAAAAAAAGAAGTGCCTTTCATATTTGATGATAAATGTTTAGAGACATTTCAAGTGCTTAAAGCTAAATTAGTTTTAGTACCAGTTATAGTAGCACCAGATTAGAGCAAGTCCTTTGGGTTCATATGTGATGCAAATGATTTTTCTTTTGGGGCTATTTTAGGCCAACAAAGAGACAAGATGTTATGCAAGAAAAAATCTCAATGATGGTCAAATGAATCATGCCACTTCAGATAAGAAACACCAAGCCATTGTATATGCCTTTGAAAATGTTAGATCTTATTTGGTTGGACCAAGGTAGTTTTCTACATGGATCATTCTGTAATAAAGTATCTCTTGACAAAGAAGGATGCCAAACCAAGACTAATCAGATGGGTTCTTCTTCTACAAGTGTTTAACATAGAAATCCATGACAAAAAGGGACAAACAATTAGGTGGTAGACCATATATCTAGATTAGAGAGGGAAGTGAATATGGATGGTAATATGGTGATTAGGGAATCTTTCCCAAATGATAAACTTCATTCAATGGCTCAAATTGATATCCTATTGTATGTAGACTTTGCAAAATTTCTAGTTGCTAGCATCATTCCACCCGACTTCATATGGAAACAAAAGAAGAAATATTTTATGATGTAAAACAATATTTTTGGGATGACCCTTACCTCTATAAAGAATGTGGTGATGGTATTTTGAAAAGATGTATCCCTTACGATGAAGTTGGAAGTATTATTTACCATTGCCACATCTCAAACTATGGAGGCCACTTTGGAAGCATAAAAACAATAGCTAAGGTACTTCAATCTAGTTATTTTTGGCCTACATTATTTAGAGATACTACTTTATGTAAAAACATATGATAGATGCCAGAGAATAGGTAATATTTCCAAGGGAGATGAGGTACCCCAAAATAATATACTTGAAGTGGAATTGTTTGATGTTTAGGGCATTGAATTTATAGTATTGCTCCATTCATCCTTTGGTAAATAATACATAACAGTAGGTGTAGATTACATGTCAAAGTAGATAGAAGCCATAGCTACCAACAAATGTGATGCCAAAGTTGTCATGAAATTTCCGAAGAAAAACATTTTCACAAGGTTTGGAACTCCTAGGATTATCATTAGTGATGAAGGTTGCCAATTTTGTAATAGAGATTTTAATTCTTTATTGTCTAAGTATGGGATTAAGTATAATGTATCTACCCCTATTATCCCTTAACAAATGAGAAAGTGGAAGTGTCCAATAGAGAGGTGGAAAGAATTTTGGAGAAGATAGTGAATAATTCAAGAAAGGATTAGGCCTATAAGTTAGATAATTCTTTATTAGCATACATAACTACTCTTAAAACACCAACTAGTATCACCCTAAATAGGCTAGTCTATGGAAAGGAATGTCACCTACTAGTAGTATTGGAGCATAAAGCATATTGGGCATTGAAACAATTGAACATGTCCATCGATATAGTTGGCGAGAAAATGATGCTACAAATAAATGAATTAGATGACATACGGTGGAGTGCTTATGATAATGAAAAACTTTACAAAGAGAAAACAAAAGGATGTCATGATAAGAAAATTGTCCACCTTACTTTTGATTCGAGACAACAAGTATTACTATACAACTCAAAACTCAAACTATTTCAGGTAAACTCAAGACTAGATGGTTAGTTCATTCACCATCACTAAGGTAACCAACCATGGAGTCATTGAATTAGAGGACAAAAACAAACAATGATTCATAGTTATTTGGCATAGAGTAAAACAACATCAGGGAGATTCACTACCAAATGAAAAAGTTGTGATGACCTTGGTAGATGCACCTTAGGAGTAGATATGACTGTCTAGCCAAGGACGTTAAATGTGGTGCTTGGTAAGAGGCAACCCAATGTTATTTTACTTATATGTTTTCTATTTTTTGGGTAAATAAATGTGGAGGGCAATCACACAACAAAGATTGAGCAATTTTTGCGACATATGTGGGGTGTCCAGGCTAAGGGAGTGTTCTTTCCTTTCACTCTTTTTAATATTCACATGTTCACATTGGGGAAAATGTGCAATTTAAGTGTAGGGGAGGGAACTTCATTTTCTACTTTGGTGTTTTTTATTTTTTAGGATTCTTTTTTCATTTTTTAGGATTCTTTTATCATAATTTGGGTAGAAATTGATGAATACATGGAAAATAAATCCTACATATTTGACATGAAACATATGACCCCAATGATATAATTGGTTATCCCTGACTAGGATAAGAATGTAAATTGCTCATTAAGATACTTACGTTAATCATGTGATATTCTTACTAGTTTTGATTGCATTGATTCATATCTTTATTTATATACTCATGATTGATTTTGGTGTTCTTATTGGAAGAAAATTTACAGTGAATTATGCTAGTTGATGAGAATGTTTTAGTATATATTTGATCATCCTTTGAGGCAAAATCTTAAGTAGTATTTGGCTTGGGAAATGATTTAGGCCTTAATTGGATTGATTGAGCATTTCAAGCTAACCATTGTTTATATTCTTAGTTATTATTTAGAGCCTAACTAAAAACCATTCATATGTTCAAGTCACTTTTTTAGCATAATCACCTTTACCCTTACACGTTTAGTTTGCATGAAAAATGTAACCATGTGCTATGTTATAGGGCGAGGTGAAATGTAATTCACCATATTCCTTCACATAAAAAAAGGGAAAAACTCATAACATAATCATCCCTCCATGCATAAAGAAAGAGAATAAAATTAAAGATAAGTTTGGGGATATTGTGAAGATATATATATATAAGGAAAAATAAAAGAGAGGAAGAGATTTGGAATAAAAGAATGAAAATAATGGTAAGATAAAGTGCACAAGAATATCAAATGAAAGCTTAATTGTATTTAAATATTGCATAATGAATAAAAGGAACCCTAAGCCTTACACTACAAGTATGTAAAGCCATATTGTTCTTTAGCTAAGTGTTTATTTACATTAGTGGAGAAGGGTGTAAAAAATTGACCAAAGAAACTTTTTATAAGACTTAGATGGTTAGTATGCTCATAGAATTTGATTCCATAAGTGCATTGATGACATCATGTGCAACACACACGAATAAATTCATCAAAAGCCTTTCAAATCCTTGCATTAATGGAATGTTGATTGATGTATATGTGAACTTTCTTGTCATAGAATTATACAAGTTATGAAGGGGTATTTTTTATGGCACATGCATGCATTAATCGATATGTATTTTTAAATATACTGTCCATATCATTTTAGCTAGATAGACTTGGCTTTATATGAAGATAAGCAAAGAGATAAGTTTGAGGGTGTGATAAATCTACAAAAGTAGAGTTATTGAGCCACTTTTAAACCAATTATCTTCCTTGTTATGTGTTAAAATATGATGAAAAGTTCAATTTGTGTTTAATTACATCAATTTATGTGGAATGAATGAAAATAAGTCAAAAATGGAAAAAAATCAACACAATGCCGTGGCAAGCATTTTTTATGCCACAATGCAGACCATTTTGCAGAATTCTTTTTTTGTTTGGAACCTCAACACTCAATCCATGGATGGACATTCATTGGTGATCAGAGGAGATCATGCGATGGCATGCTTTTCTTTTGGCATCACAGCGTGCTTTCGTGCTAGAAATAATTTTATTTCTAATAAAACATTGATTCTTAGCTTTAATCCTCAACCCTTGGATCATTTTAAGAGATGATCTAATGGTCCATATTAGGTCATTTTTCCTTTAAACAAACACAAATCTTTCACAAATTAAAAATACAATTAAGAATCAAAAACCCTAGAAACTGTCAAGAAGAGATTAAAAAATACACAACTTTGTGAAGGATTTAAGAGAAGATTAGTACTACATATAAAGAGATTGAGTATATCTCTTATTCTTCTCCATTATTTATTAGTTTTAATGTCTTTCCTTATGAAAATCTAAGCTTTTAGAGCAAAATTATGTCTAGCAAATTTGTTAATCTAAGAGTCTTATGAACCAAACTTTTTACATGCGATGATCTAGTATTTTGCCCCAATTGTAATTTCAACTCAATTATATTATATAAGTTTATTTTTATGCTATTACTTTTTGGAAAATAATTGATCTACGGGGCTAATTAAATAGATTTGAGAGAATTATTTAAAATTTTGTCTTGATTAAATAATATGCATAGTTTCTAGGGAGAGATGTATGATTCTTATGTATGTGGTTTGTAATTGATGATCTTTAAGAGTAGTTTTCAATCTAATTGACATGAGAGTTAATTACTATATGGTATGTAGTTTACTTGAGAAAGGAATGCATGCTAGGTTAGATTCAATTGATCATGTAATTGATTTGGTAATTATTTTGGGGGAAATTTTAGTGATTCACATGCTTAGGAAATTGGGGAATTAAGATTTCTAGGTTATTTTCTCATATATCTTCATAGTTATTGAGTTTTACGATTTAAAATTAGTCATCATTTATTTTTCAATTTTTATAAGTTGTTATTATCCAAATAGTATTCTTCGATGCCTGGGAGTTATCTAGGGATTATCGTGATCAAATTTTTTATCAAATTTTAGCTAGAAAAGTTTTGTAAGTTATACAAGATTTTTGTTAATGTTTAGGAGTTATCTATTATCACATTTTGTCCCGAAATCAGTTTTGGTTCATTCTGGTCAAGACATTGGAGATTGTATGGTTAATGCTTCAACACAATGTAGCTCCCTAGTCAAAGGGGTAGTGTTGTTATCAAAATTGATATTCCTAAGGGTTTTGATACCATGCATTAGGACTTCATCTTAAAAGTGATGTAGTGCTTTGGTTTTAACAACATCTTTCTGGGTTGAATTTGAGATCTTTTTACGACAGCGAGAATCTCGATCTTGGTTAATGGTTCACTCTAGGGTTATTTCTCTTACTATAGAGGCATCCCATAGGGAAACCCTCTATCTTCTCTATTGTCTATATTGCTAAATATTTTCTTAGCAAATACCTTTACCCTTTGGTCGACAATAATGCTTTCTTTCAATTGCTTTGGCTAGGGGCACTCTCAACCTATCTACTTTTATATGCTGACCTTTTCATCTTTGGTATGCCTCTATCTTGACATTTCCTTAGAGATTCGCTCTAAAATTATGAGGATAGTTATAGATAATAGAATTGGGACACACTCAATTAATGAAGGAGTCACAACCAGTAAGAACTAGCAGTAGTCATTCATCTAATGATGTGCTTGACCACATTTGGGTAGCAGAAAGTTTAGTTGGAATAGGACTCTTTTTATGTACTAACTCTTTTTTAGATTCGCTGCTTTCAGTGCCATAGAGATGGTATTCTACTTGGGTTGATAGCTTAGAGAAAATTTCTTGTATGGATTTTCATTGTTCTCATATTTATAGAGAGCTTAATGTTATAGTTGATAGATAGCCTCTAAGGCTCCTAGTATTTCTATTGATACTTAGTGGTGGGATGCTCTACTATTCCCTATGCCTTTCATTTATATAGATGCTAACAACAAGCTTACTTATAGGTTTTGCTAAGATTTAGTTTGTATGTCTTTTTTCCTATTTAATAATACTCATAGTTAGGGCTAGATAAGGAGGGTGCTATATAGGTACCAACCTAGTTGGGATTTCTCGGTGTACAAACTAAGGAATGTCACCTAGAACCTTTTATTAAAAAGGGTTTACAAGTCATACATAACATAAGTTGGAAAATATCAAAATACACACAACATATATTAACAACTTACATAAGAAATTTATAGTGCTTTGAGCCTCAACCTTTCTTCAATGATACTTATCCCTTAGAAAAATCGATAATGATATTAAATTTAATAACACTAAGAAAGAGTTATATAATCGCTCTTTCTAGTATGTTGTGGGAAAGATATAAAGCCACCTCTATAAAGCCACCTCTATGTACATACTTAACCTTTTTATAATTATCCTTACTTATCAATGATCTTTTCTAAATGATAATTAGGTAGTCTAATTAAACAAATTTTTCAATAATATTGAATGATTTAGCATGCATTTTGAAACAAAAAATACCTTAAATTTTGAGTCCTCGTACTTGTCACAACACTAAGACCAATGTTCCAAATGAAAATACTTGTATGGGTGAGCCTTTTAAAATTTCACTGGCTCACCCTTCATTATTCGATAATTTTTAGGTGAAATATAGTGACGGGCTATATTAAACTCGCTTATATGAGTGTTCACAAGACAAAATTATTGGATCATCTAAATTAAAATGAAGGGCTTCCTATAATGAAATATATTGATAGATGTTTTATAAATATTTTAGGAATCAACTCATTTACATTATTATTTATTTTATTATTCTCATGCACTAAAACTATTTATTATGTATTTATTAGAAAAATACAATTTTTTTTGGATCTATTAGGGTTTTTCTAGAATTTTTTGGATGATGTAGATTAACTAAGGATGGCCCTTGAATCAACTTAGATCAGTATCCTAGTCAACTTCATCTTTGTGTGCCACATGTCATCCAGATTGTACTACCATGTGGTTCCACATCATTCATCCTAGCTCTAGCCATGCTTGTTCCAATAGCATGACTTGCGCAAATGCATGTGTTCCTCACCGCACCAACTATCACGTGCCACGGTTGGTGCATTTTCCTTACAGCCCTTTACAAGCATGAATTTTGAATTCTAACCACTTTTTGACTATGTTGATCCAATTTTATTTTCTTTATGAAATGTGAACATGCAAATTTACATCCATTTTATCTCATCCAATGGTCTCAATTTAATCTGTACCTAAAAACCTAATTTTCCCATGTAGATGCCAAAATAACACCCTATTAAATAAAATGAATAGGTGAAAGTCATGAAAATTGAGAGTAAGAGAGAGAAATTTTTTTTTATCATTAGGCCATTCTTGAAGGTTCTTGAAGCAGGATTGAAGAAGAAGTTGGATAATGATGTTTTTGTTCCATTTGGCTCCCATAATTCATCAAAGGTTGATTATTTAATCTGTACCACTTTTGTTTGTTAATTGGATTTTTTGAATTATATGGTTAACTAAATAATTAATATGATTTATGTGTTAAGATGAATAGTCAATTTAAACCATTTTTTAATTATTTAAGATATCATTATTTAGTATGTAAAAAGGGAAAGTCTTTTCTGTAGAGGATTTTGGTTTTGTAAACTGAAAATTAAATTTATCAACTAAAGATTAATAAAGTAAATACAAGATCTAAAGATTACGATAAAGTTTCAAATAAAAGAATGATTGCAGTATCACTTTCCACCACTAGCATGTATTACAAATCAACAAAAGCATATCCTAATATCTTATTCTTTGATTATACTAAGTGAGAGAAATTATTCTTACCTGTTCATTGAATTAAACAATATCTTAATATAAAATTCTTACTAATAGAAGACCTACAATATGCTTTCTAAATTTTAATATATCAAAAGTATTAAATTTCAAGAAGCATATTGGAATAAGGTTAAACACGCAAGCTTGGTTTCAATATCTTGAGTATTAATTGTCATTGCAAGAAATTTATCACTCGTTACATAAATTGATCAAACAATGATATACCCAATTAACTAAATTAATTAATAATCAATTAACCTAATTATTCCATTGTAAACTTAAATAATCAAGAAAATCCGTACAAATCTTTGTTAGATTTATATTAGCATTGGTGATATTTGTGAAACCAAACATTTAATTGTAATTTTAGTTTTTAGGTTTGACTTAGAAGAATATTTTAAGCTGTAGAAAGTATCATGCCTCAATGATCATATATATAAGGTATATTTCTATTCTCTTACACGTTAAATTACATATTAGAAACAATAGGAAAAATGTGAATTTGAGCCACTCGATTGATCGAGTAATAAACCTGATTATTCTAATTTTACTATATGACTAGATTGATCAAGGGATGTACTCGATTGATCCACTTGTTTTTAAATATTGGTGTTAAACATATTCTAGATCGATAGAGTGGATGTTCTATCGATCAACCAATGTACTCTATCAAGCAGCCAGCGTTTAGTTTTTTAAAAAGTATTTCTAATACGATTTGGATTGGATTTTTACCGTATTGCCCTTAATTCTTAAACATGTTTTAACTGATTTTATGGACAATATGATAATTACACTTTAACCTATTATGATTCAAAATATTTTATAAACACAAAGCTAAGCATAGTTTTAGATACAACTACATAAGAGCTTAATTGTGCTTATTCTCTTCATCTTTTATTTTGACTTTTGTTTTGCTAAAATTTTTCAAGTAGGCTTTTTCATAAGTCAATTTATCAAGAATTTGTGATTGTGTTTGATGGATTAACAACCTACCATAACAATTATGTTATTGTGCTTTTAACAGATTGTTCTAGAGTTACTAGTTGTTTTCGATTTATCTAATATAGGGTTTTTCATTATTGAATCTACTCTAGAATACATACTTGCACTTGTATTTATATGCTAATATTTTAAGTGATAGCGATGCAAGTTTGATTAACTTGTGGGACTCTAGTTTGAAAGAACGCTAGCTTGGATTTGAATGTCGATCTTGTAGAGACAATAATCAAAGCAACGACTTATAAGTAGGTTACTTGGGGGCATTACCTGGATGGGTAGTATGAGTCCTAGCCTTGTAACTAGATACCTATTTTTCATAGTGGATAATGAGGTTTTTTGGTGGACCAATGGTTTTCCTCTTACGCCATTTATGTAGCCTAGGTTTATTCCATCTAAAAATCTTGCTTGTTGATATTTTTTATTTCTGTATTAATTTACATACACTTGATTGGTTGTTTGGCTACTTACGAAATTTTAATTTACCATTTTTATCTTAACTAGATATTTAGATCCATATCTAAATGAACTCTCATTTGGTATCAGAGCTACCTAGGACCTTGTTATGGATTATTTGAGAGAGGATTCGTTTATAACCCAAGCATCTTACTTTGATGGGTCTAATTACCCATATTAGAAGGCTTCTATAAGAGCCTTTCTACGATCTATAGATGAAAGTATCTAAAACTCTATGATTTAAAGTTACCTACGATTACCAAAGATAATATTGTTACTCTCATGCCTAGGAACAAATGGATCAATCAAGATAAACATGGTAGTAACTAAAATCAAATAAGGAATTAATGTTATTTTTAGTGTTATGTCTGATGACTTTTGTTGTATTTCATATGTTGGAATTGCTTAGCATGCTTGTGATATTTTGTAAGTTGCCTATAAGGGTACCTCACAAGTTCAATGAATAAACTTCACATGCTTTGTCCTCAATTTGAGAATATTAGGATGAAAAATATGAAACTTTCTTTAAATTTTATATTAGACTATGTGATATTACTGGCACATCTACCAATCTTGGAGAGAAAATAGACTATGTGATATTATTGGCACATTTGCCAATCTTGGAGAGAAAATAGACTATGTGATATTATTGGCACATTTGCCAATCTTGGAGAGAAAATTGATGATTTTAGGATAGTTTGAGAAATTCTTTACTCCTTACCAGATTGCTTCCATGCAAAGGTCGCTACCATTGATAAAAGCAAGGATGTAGATACCATCAAAATAGAGGAACTCGTTCACTCAATTCAAACCTTTGAGATGAGCTTCCGAAACCACTAAAGAATTAAGGTATCACTTTCAAAATTGCTATAATTGAAGACAGTGACAATGATGATGAAGAATTGGCACTCTTAACCCATAAATTGAACAAAATCCACAACAATAAGAATCCTTGAAATAATGGACAATCAAGTTGTCAAAAGGATCAAAATCTGAGAAAACTAAAATCTCTGAGTTCTAATAGTAAGAAATCTAAACACACTAGACTTCAATATTTTGAATGTATGGGTTTTGGTCAATTTGTAGTTGACTGTGCAAACGAGAAGAAGCAAACTAAAAGAGCTTTTAACGCTACACTTTGTGACTCTGAAAGTGGTAATAATAATCTAGTTAAATTTGGCCCTAACTACTTGGTATTTACAACAACTTCTGGTGGACAATCTAGTACATCTGACATTGATTAAGATATTGAGGAAAGTAATGTTGAATTTCTACTCAACAAATTTAATGTTACTAGAATTAATGAAGTGTTCATAGATTATGTAAGATGCAAAAGGGAAGTAGTGAAACTAAATGACACACTTAAATCCGTTGAAATAAATTTCTCAATCATAAAAAAAGAAAACAATTGATCTGAATGTGCTAATATTTTAAATTCAAGTCATGCCACTGTTAAACAGGAAAATATGAATCTTATGCAAGAACTTGAACAATCAAAAGAAGGTGTGAAAAGATTAACCATTAGGGCTAAATGGGTAAACAAAATCCTTAATTATGGAAAACCTGTTAGAGACAAGAAAGGACTATGCTATTTAGATAAGGATTCTACACCATCATCTTAAAAAAACTAAGTTTGTAAAACCCTTAAACTCTTCTACTTCACAAGATACAGATACAACTTTGACATCAAAAAATACTATGGTAAGGCCTTCTAACCCTATTCCTAATGTTACTCACTATACACAAAGAACAGTTGTACTTGTGATTGAAAAATGTGTTAAGTTTATGTCTATCTATCATCATTATGGTAGGAGAGGTCATATTAGGCCCAAGAGTAGATTTTTGATGAATTCTCTTAAGTGTAATAACTCTTTCCATGCTTCACATAGAAGGACTCATAACCATCATCCATCAATGCATGTTGTATCATATTATAGGATAATGGAAATTATCATAACATGATCAAAAATTCTACTAGAAAGCATGAAGTTGTTGGCTCAAAAAGGCAAGTGAAATTCAATGCATTTAATTCTAGGACTAATTATCATTATCCTACCATACATGTTGCATTTTCATTTTGGATGAATGAGAAATCTAAAGGTAAGTCCAAAGGTAACACAATTGATTTCTTGTACAAATGGATATTTTGACTTATGCATTTACATATTTTTCACATATGGTGATTAATGTTGACATGAACCTACTCAAATACTCACTAGACACATAGTTATGCCATGCTAGATGTTTATAATTAATTATGTGAGATTTTAGGCATGAGATAAACTTGATTGTGAATTTATGGTTGAACTCTATCTTACACTATATAAAATCCTGCTATAGATAGATACCTAGTTTTGAAAAGGGTACCTATGGTGATGTGTGAAAGCTACCATAGTGAGCGAAGAGGGCTACATTACAACTAGTACAAAATTCATCATAATAGGTGTACTAGCTTGTGAATATTTCCTTAAAAAAATAATAATGATAATAATATTAAAGGAAAAAGAATAATACCAATTTTTTTGCATGCACAAAAAGAAAAAAAGCTACAATTGATTATACAAAAAGAAAATAAATAACCAATTCTTCAAAAAAAAATTAATACAAGAGGAGAATACAAAAAAAATAGATTAAAGTTCTCTTTTGGTAAGTAAACTTTATTTTGTGCAAGTATGAATTCAACTGTAAATTTTTTTAAGATAGATGATACTCATTCTTTGGAATCTTTCATAATTGATTATATGAACAAATTGACATCCTACTGGAGTTCCAACTCATATTTTACTTTTGGTGATTAGTATGATTGTGTGTCTTGTCTACATATATTTATCTTGTCAATGGATAGTCACACTTCGAAGAAAATTAATTTCATAATTTGTGTGTACTATTTTGGTCATGTTAACCTAAATCTAGTACCCTCAATTAAAAAAATCATATATATATATATATCAATTTTTATAATTTTTTGTTTTATTCTAATATATTTAGAAGAGTCATAGAATTTAGAGAGAGTTTATTCATTCTTGGAAAACATAATGTTTTTTAACTATCTGTTTTGAGCTTTAAACCATGTGTACTACTTTTTTCAGTCATTAAATACTTTATTTTCTTGCTCAACCTATTTTCTTTGTTTCATGATTATATTTTTTATTCATATGGCAAAAAGTGGGAGAAAAATTATATCTTTAATTGAAAAATCCATCAAAAAGGAAGAGCTATGATAACTCTACGAAAGTAGTGTCAATAGTGCACTTTTTTTTACATAATATTTACTTATTTTATTTAATAAATAGTATTTTTAGGGCTAAAAATATTAAAATAAACTTTTTAGTGAAAAGGGATGAAATAATAATTTTTGGCATGCTTGACATGAAACATGTGAACTCAATGATAAAAATTGGTTGTCATGACTAGGATATGGAATGTAATTAATTTGTTAAGATACTTACATTAATAATGTGATATGCTTGCTAGTTTTGATTGAATTGATTCAAATTTTTATGCACATGTTCATAATTGATTTTGGTGTTTTTATTGAGAGAAAATTTCTAGTGAGTTATACGAGTTGATGAGATCTACCAAGTTTAAGAATCTATTTGATTATCCCTTCAGGCAAAATCCTAAATAGTATTTAGCAAGAGAAATGATTTAGGCCTCATTTGGATCGAATGGGCCTCTCAAGCTAACCATTGTTAATATCTTTAGTCACCCATTTGAGCCTAACAAAGAACCTCTCATATCTTTAAGCTACATTTTATGTCAAACCAATAAGCATTACATTTACCCTTCCACCTTTAGTTGTATGAAAAGAAAACAAAAAAAAACAATCATATGTTATGCTATAGAGTCATTAGCGCACTTTTTAAAGTAATATTTACTTGTTTAATTCAATAAATAGTATTTTTAGGCTCAAAATATTAAAATATAAACATTTTAGTGAAAATATAATTTTTGCCTTTTTTGGGATTTTTTGGATTTTTATGAATTTTTAACGTATGACCAATCAAAAGCTGCCACGTGGCCTACCACGCAAGTAGATGAGCAGATTGGACAAGCCACATAGATGCCACACAAGAAGAGACAACATATCATAGATCACCGCATGTGAGAAGCAAAGTAGCATGTGCTACGTGTGAGCATAGCGTTCAATCTAAGTTCGGAAAGCGGTCAAACCTTCACACCACGTGTCACCATGAGATTGTTCCCCATGTCTCACCTGTGCCCCATGCCATCTATTACCACATATCACGTTGTGCCACATGGCACTAACTCATGAGCATTGACTCGGTCCGGTCTCCCTTAACATGCGTCACGCTCTGATTCACCTAATGAACTCTATATGCCATGTGTCACATTGTGATTGGCTGGCATTATTAGTTTTACTTGTTTTGATCTTAGCCCTTAATCTGAAGCTGATATGATGGTTTGGATTGCACTTGAGCTATATTTAAGCCCCTAATCACCCCATAAACCCTAAGAAGCCACTATTAGCATAATTTTGGTGAGTTTTTGGAGCTAAAAGGAGAGAAAAACACAGAAAAATTCAAAATGAGATACAATTTTGGTAGAGATTCAAGAGGGGATTAGCACTACAATTAAATAGATTGATTGTATTTCTTATTCTTCTCCTTTCTTTATCAATTTTTATGTCTTCCTTTATGAAAAATATGAGCTTTATAAACCCAATTATATGTAGTTAATTTATTAATCTAGGGATCTTATAAACCCGATTTTCACCATGTGAGGATCTAATATTTTACCCCAATTATAATTTAAATTTAATTATATTATTGAATCTGTTTTTTATGCTATTACTTATAATTTTAGTTTCTAGGTGTGTCTTAGAAGAATATGTGTCCCATATATCAGGTATATTTCTATTCATGTGCACGTTAGATTTTATATTAGAAACAATAAGAAAAAATATGAATTTGAGCCACTCGATCAATCGAGCATAGACTAGATAGATTGAGTAATATACGTGATTAATCTAATTTAAATATATGACTAGATCGATGGAACGTTTGTTTGATTGATCGACCAATGTACTCGATTGATCGAGCAATTGAGTGGCAAATCGAGAAGCCAACTTTCAATATAAAAATGTATTTCTAATACGATTTGGATGGGCTTTTTACTGTATTATCCTTATTTCTTGTATATTTAATTTTAGGGACAATATAATAATTACACTTTGATCTAATGTGCTTCAAAATATTCTGTAAATACAAATTTAAGCACACTTTTATAAACCAAAACATAATAGCTTAATTATGATTATTTTCTTCATCTTTTATTCTCTCTTTTGTTTTGCTAAAGGTTTTCAAGTAGGCTTTTTCACTAAGCTAATTTACAAATATTTGTGGTTGTATTTGATGGATTAATAAGCATGTAATAATAATTTTGCTATTTTTCTTTTAACAGATTGTTCTAGAGTTGCTAGTTGTTATAGATATATCTAATATATTGTTTAAATCAACTAGTTAGGATTTTTCATTATTGAATCTGCTATAGGACACACACTTGTACTTGTGTTTATATGCTAATCTTTCAATTGACAGCGATGCACATTTGATTAATTCATGGGACTCGAGTTTGTCAGAACTCTTGTCTAAATACTAATACCTATCTTGTAGAGAATGTCATCAAAACAACAGCTTGTAAGTAAGTTACTTGGAGACATTACCTAGGTGGGTACTTTGAGTCCTAGCCTTGTAACTGAATACTTATTTTTCATAGTGGATAGGTGAGTGGTTTGGTGGACTGATGTCTTTCATCTTAGGTCATTGGTATGACCTAAGTTATTTCTAGCTAAAAGTCTCGTGTGCTAATATTTTTATTTCTACATTATTTTACGTACACATGATTGGTTAATTGCCTGCTTACGACATTTTAATTTACCATACTTCTGTTGTCTAGATGAACTCTCAATCTTGAATCCTAGAATTAATACATAAAGAATAGAGAATTAGGATATAGCATATTTTATTAGAATTGCAACACATGTCAAGGGCTTTGAAATCATCCTCAATCAATTATAAAGTTATCTATCATGGAAAATGATCGGGCAGAACCGACATCGCCGATCCTGCCGTTACTTTGGTTTTATCTATTTATAAAACTCTTGCAAGTGCACGAATCATTTCGTAGAAAATGATAAGTATACTCCCAAGGTCGATCTAAGGAAGGAATGTATGTGGTTTTTAATTTATTATTCAAACTTTTAAAAACGAAATTAAATCCTAAACATCCTGTCACGATATTTTGGTTTTTTTTGTTTCTAATCTAATAACATAAAAATAAACATAGATTCAATAAACATTTATGCAAATTTTATCATTTATAATGGTGGAGTATTTATGGATATAATAATTAAGTTAATTATGCTTGCTCATATTATTTAGGTTATTAAAGATATGAATTGATATTTATTGATTCTCTCTTTTTTATATGAATACCACCTTTGGTGGGGTTAGATATTCTTTGTTAACTAAACAAATCAATTAACACCTATGGGTGGGGTTGATAACTAATTTGGTTAATTAAATTAATTCCTTTTTCTAAGAGATTGAAAATGAACCATTTAAATGCCAACTTTGGTGGGGTTAGACAATTTAAACTTTATTCAAGGTGTCCAAATTAAACCTAAGAATTTAGTTATCCGAGTACTAACTTTCAAGTTTTAAAACCACTACTGAAAACATGTTGTCAATACATTTTCAGATAATAATTCTTATAAAAACTTTTGAAATAGAGCTTCACTCTAACTAACGGGCGATTGTACCAACAAATAAAAGAGCACTACTCTAAATTAGATCGGATAACTAAACCTTAAAATCTAATTTTCAGATTTAAGTTTGTAATGAAAAATAATATATATATCTCTAACATTCTTAATATAAAATCTTGAATAAAAATAAAATCAATTCATTTTAGAGATTTTTACCTATTTAATATTTCGCAAGCATAACAACGTTATTATTATATCATGTTTACAAACAACCAGCAAAGTTAAATTTAATCACAAACAAATTAAATATAACATGTAAGAATAAAGCATAAAAAATAACTGTAAAGAAAATAAAATCCTTACAGAACTTCGATGCTATTCCTGTTGCTGGAAAACCTCCAAGCGGAATTTGCACTCCCATTTATTGAATCGAAAAGCAAATAAATTACAAAAACATAGCTAGTTCTTCTCAAAAAGAGAAGAACTCTAAAACTAAGAAAAACTAACTAAAAACTAAAAAAAACTAAGAAATGGAGAGAAAGAAAGAGGAGAGAAGTGTGTTTAGAAGTGAAGAGAAAGGGGGTATTTATAGGTGAGGATGGAGAGAAAAGGTGGGTGAAAAAATGGTGGAAACGCGGAATGGTGGATGATGATGTCATTTGATGACGTCAGCATGACGTGGGGGCGGCTACGCGCGGAACGTGTGCAAGGCGCTTGCGCGGAAGCTGAGCAGCGCCCGCGAGCCCAGGCGTGCTACGTCTGGCCTTGTATGTTGAGTGTTAATCTGAGTGGCGGCTTTGTGCGCGTTTTCCTTCTTTTTGACATTTTTGACCTTTTTGACCCATTTTGTCCAATTTTTCCATATTTGTTGAACTTTCCTCATTTATTTATTAATATATTTGTGATGTATTGCTTCTAGTATTCCTTTTTGAGTCTTTAAGTTACGTTTTTAAGCCAAAATACCTGAAAAACAATAAAAATACCCGTGATTCCGAAAAAGACAAATTTATATTAAATATATGATAAAACATATAAATATATATATATATATATATATATTTTAATCAATTAATGTGCATAAAATCATGGTAATTTTAGTGTTTTTTGAGCACTCATCAGAAAACAATACATTCATAATAGTATTCATGAAAACAATAAAAGAAAGGAGAAGAATCCCTAAGATTGATGTTCTTGCATATGATATTCAACTCTTTTAATTACCTCCTGAAACTTGCTCTTACTTTTTACCTTCAACAAAAAAATTGTATTCTTTTATGAATTTTTCCTTTTAATTTTCATGCAATTCTGATACTAATTGTATTTTATGGGTTTTTTATATTTATATATAAGAACTAGTCTTTTTTAGAGTTAGAGTAGGATTATTGCTTCGAAAATCATGCATAGGTGAGATTCATGTCGTGCAAAGGAGTTAAGCTAATGTATAAAGGTGACACATGTCACGCTTTTAAATAGGCAAGTGATAATGATAAAAGACTCTAAACATCCCCACTATGGGGATGGCAAAAAGATCTGTTGGATCGAAGTTTCATGGGTATTTGCTGCAAGTGATTCACTATGGATCAGATCAAAACAAATCATTTTTGAATGAAATCAGATCTCTATCCACATAGAAAATTAATGGATTGGTTTAAATCATGATGGATCGGGATGGATCAATCCAAATCTAAATATTTTTAAAACTAGAATTTAGAACTAAAATCACACATTTCTAATATACGTTCCTAATTTTTACAGTTATTTATTTGAAAATTTTCCATTATGAATAATTATTTTTAAATTTTTTCTCTCTTACACTTTTATAAATCTACTTTTCTCTCTCTTAAACTTTTCATAAATTTATCTATTAGTGTATAAATTTTAAGCCCTTTTTTTCTCTTAAAATTTTGATAAATCTATCTATTATTGTTTAAAATATGTTAATCCAAAATTTAAATTTCATTATATAATAACTATTTATTTCTTATTATATTTATCATAAATGATATTAGTTTTTAATTTCTCATAAGTTGTTTGAAAAAAGTAAGAATGTCTTCGCCCACAATATATAATTTTATTATTTTTTTTATTTATCAATCTAAAATATATAATGCACCACATCAAATAATGTTTTAGTCTTTTTAAAAAATGAAAGACCTAGAAAATATTTTATTGGATCATGGATATCCACATATTAATACCTCACTCGATCCATCTGAATGACATATCAAAACATATTAGAATAAATTGTATCTTTTGAACAACGGATTGGACTGGATCATCACATGATAAAATTAGATCTGATTTATTATCATCTTTCATTAATTGTTATGTGTCCCATGGACTCCATTATGACAAAAGATGAAAAACAGACACAAATGTGGAGATGAAAACCTATATGACACATGAAAACCTATATAACCTAAAGGAAGTTGAATTTTCTTGCTAAGTACATGCATGGATATTTCTAAGTACATCTACCTATGAAATAAAATATATAAAAACTCATAAAAATCTTTAAAAAATCCTAAAAATTTAAGAAAATTAATATTTTTCTAATAAATATAAAATAAATAGTTTTAACTTATTATAATATATATAAACTTAAAGGAATTAATATTTAAAAATGTGTATATGATAGCCAAACTCTCTCATACTTGCCTTTCTCTAGTCTTCGAGCAAAGTCAACACATAATTAAAAGAATAAGTTTTTTGACATTATATCTCATGAGCTTAACAATATTAAATTTTTGAATTCCAATAAACATTAGATATTGTCTTTAGTCATCCACTCGTTACAACTACTGTACAATAATCATGCTCAAAGTGTGTGAGATGTAGTATCAATTAGTAATAATTCAATCATATAACTTAAATTGTTTGACACATTATACTTCATTATAAAACATCACTAATTTTTTTAGAGTTGAATTGGATACTGATGAGATAAAACCGGCAATGGGTTAGTAATACCGATTTTGCAGATACTTTGGTTTTATATTTGTAAAACTCTTGCAAGTGCATGAATCATTTTATAAAAAATGACAAATATACTCCCAAGGTCGATCTAGGAATATATGTGATTTTTAATTTATTATTCAAACTTTTAAAAATTAAATTAAATCCTAAACATCATGTCACAATATTTTGATTTTTTGTGTTTTCTAATTTAATAACATAAAAAAATAAACATAGATATGGATTCAATAAATAATTATTCAAATTTTTATCATTCATTACAGTGGAGTATCTATGGATATAATAATTAAGTTAATTATGTTTGCTCATATTATTTAGGTAATTAAAGATATAAATTGATATTTATTAATTCTCTATTTTTTATATAAACACCACCTTTGGTAGGGTTACATATTCTTTGTTAATTAAACAAATTAATTAACACCTATGGGTGGGGTCGAAAATTAATTTGGTTAATTAAATTAATTCCTTTTTTCTAAGATATCGAAAATGAACCATTTAAATGTCACCTTTGGTGGGGTTAAATATTTTAAACTTTATTCAAGGTTTCCAAATTAAACATACGAATTTAATTATCCAAGTACTAACTTTCAAGTGTTAAAACCATTATTGAAAATATGTTGTCAATACATTTTCAAATAATACTTCTTATAAAAAAAATTGAAATAGAGCTTCACTCTAACTACTAGACGATTGTACCAATAAATAAAAGGTCATTACTCTAAATCAGATAGGATAATTAAACCTTAAAATATAATTTTTAGATTTAAGTTTTTAACGAAAAATAATATATTTCTCTCTAACATCCTTAATATAAAATCTTGAATAAAAACAAAATTAATTTATTTTATAGAAATGTTTTACCTATTCAATATTTCGCAAGCATAATAACGTTCTTATTATATCATATTTACAAATAGCAAGTCATGCTAAATTTAATCACAAATAAATTAAATATAACATATAAAACATAAAACATAAAAATAACTGTAAATAATTCATTTTAAAATTATACTTCAAAAGAATCCTTATACAACTTTGATGTTAGTTTCATTTCTGAAAAACCTCCAAAAGGATTTGCATTTCCTTTTATTGAATCAAAAATTAGAAAATTACAAAAGCATAGCTAGTTCTTCTCAAAAAGAGAAAACTTAAAAAAAAAAATACAAAGAAAGCTTTCTAGATAGAGAAAGCTAGAGAGAGAAAAGAGCTGAGAAATTGTGTGATTTAAGATTGGGGGAAAAGGGTCCTTTTATTGGTGAGAAAAAGTATAAAAAATGGAAAAATATCCCAAAAATTGATTTTGGACACGTTTGGACAAATTGGTATGCGTGTGAGGTGAGATTTATAGCGGTATGGGCACTAACGCATGCGTGATTTGGGACAAATAGACACCGGCACACGCGAGACTCGGCTTGACATGCACGTATGTGGTGGCTGCACACAAGACTCGGCATGACATGCAAGCGTGGTTCGATAGACGGGCGCTAGCTCTCAGGGTGACATGCGAGCATGGTTAGATAGAAGGGCGCTGGCTCTCGGTATGACATAGGCACAGGCGTGTACTGGCTATGCGCAATTTTGTCTAGTTTTCCATTTTTCCATTTTTTTATTTTTTCTCATTTTTTTCTCAACAAATTTGTGATGTATTTCCTCTAGTCTTTTTCTTCGAGTCTTTAAATTATTTTTGAATGAAAATACTTAAAAAATAATAAAATATCTGTGATTCTAAAAATATATATATAAAATATGATAAAATCATACAAATATAATTTTTTTAATCAATCAAAGTACATTAAATCATGGTCATGTTAGTATTTTTTAAGCAGTCTTCATATATCATAGCCTTTTCCTTAAACTTGCATCTCCACTCACCAAAAGTATTCCCTAAAATCAAAAGGTTTTTCATTTTGGTTACAATATACCTAGGCTTGTCAATTGAATCAAATGAAAGAAAAAAGGAAAAACAAAAGTTCAAAAGTCCACAAATTATAGAAAAAGACCTATAAACAATACTATCATAAAACTAATAACATCAATAAAATAAGGTCAAATTTCATTGTTTTGGACCTAAACATCATTATTGGCTTCTTCTTCATTTTTTATGCCATTCTTTTTTATAGTAGTCCCTTTTGTAATTTATTTTTAGCTTGTCATTCTATACATTGGCCATTTAGTCAATTATAGCACAATTGATACTCTTAAATATTATTATAGCATTTTGATAGAATCTATTATTGAATTATAGGTCATTTCCAACGTGTTTGGTTCAAAAGGTAAGAAATGGATACAAATAATTGACTCATGTAAGCCTTTATTGTTTCACTAAAATGATTGTCTTGAAAAGGACAACAATATTAAGGGTTGGAAAATTTTGTCGAAGAAATTAATCCTATTGTCTTAATCATTTTTCAAGAAATACATTTAGCATTTACTTTGATAAACTTGAAGAAAAGTTTTAGCAACCTATTCTTATTCATTAAAATTTAGCTATTGTGCATATAAATGCTTCTATCACCAATTTAGCTATTATGCACACAAGTTTGAGCAAAATTATCATAAAGTTACCTTCACTTAGGAACAAGGTCAATACTCTATCAACATTCATTATCCTTTCTAACCTAATATTGTTTAGCTAATTTCATCATCAATACCAAAAAATAAATAGAGAGCATGTGATTGTTTCTATACCCGTCTATTTATCCTAACTATCCTAAGAAAGGTAATAAAATAAATACTAAAAATGAAAAAAAAAAATTATTCTACCTAGAGCATACTAATCCTAAAATATGCTAAATCCAATAAAACAAAAACAAAAAATGATATTGGCACGTTAACACTCCTACATACTTAATTCTAAATTGTCCTCAAGGTAAGCATATGCATATGTAATGTAAAAATAAGTAAAAAGGGAGTAAAAAATAAATATGGTGGGTTGCCTCCCTCAAAATACTTAGCTTAACTACGCTAATCTAATGGTACCTCCAGTCTTCTATCTTGTCCAAGTCCATTGGTTCATGTAGAGTCATGCCTATATAATAATTAGTGCAAAAAGTTCATAGTGCAGCATCAATCTGTGTCCATTCACTTTGAATTATTTACTGGTACTTGGATTTCATATCTCAATTGCATAATGAGAGAAAACATTAGCGATAATAAATGGACTGACCTAATGAGAACATAATTTGCCTAGAAACAATTTTAGGCATGAATGAAACAAGAGAAATGTTTTGCCTATGGAAAATTATTTCCTCGATATCATTCTGTCATGAAACAACTCCATTTTTTCTTTGTGACACACACACACGTAAGAAGATGAAAAAAGGTCCCATGAAATCGATACCCCAAACATCAAAGACTTTAACAATAAGAATTGAAGTTTATGGCATTTGATTCCTAGGGCCTAAGTTTATCTATTTGTTGACAATAGTCTCAGGCTTTTTAAAAGGTGAAAGGTATCCTTAACTAGCATTGGCTAATAAAATCAACTATCTAAGACTTTAAGAGTGGTTCAATTTACTCCAAAATATCCACCACATTTATAAGAACAAAAACAATTTGGAGAATTAAACCTAATGTTAGATACACACCTTCCTATAAATTGATTTGCGTAATATTTCCAAAGATAGGGGTCATCCCACATATATTTAACAATCTTCATGGGTTTGAATTTACTAGCTTGTGATAGGTCTTGTGGGATATTTTTAGTGACCAAGTAGTTTACTATATTTGCATACTAAGGAGTAAACAATGTAGTTTCAAGTAGTTTCCCATCTAAAAAGTTCTCTCTTATTCAAAGTAATTCCTCTTCTTGAATTAATCAACTATGGTGATATGCTATCACATTTTCACTTCCTTTTTTGTCTTTAATTTTAAGGTCAAATTCTTATAGAAGAAGAATTCACCTTATTATCCTTAGCTTTACATCCTTGGCATCTTTTTTATGAGAAAGTATCTAAAAGTTGCATGATTAGAGAAAACAATTACTGTAGTTCTAATTAGATATGATTGAAATTTTTCTAAAGAAAAAATCACATCCAAAAGTTCTTTCTCTATTGTGGAGAAATTGAGTTTGGCATCATTTAGGGCTCATGATGCATAATATATGACATTTGGTATCTTTCCAACCCTTTTTCCAAAAACAACTCCAACTGCATAGTCACTTGTATCACACATCAGCTCAAATGGTATATTCGAGTTAGGTGGCTTAATGATAGGTGTTGTGGTTAAATGTTTTTAATCTATTAAATGCCTTGAGGAACTCTTAAATGAAAAACATGCCACCTCTAGAGAGCAATTGGCATAGATGTCTTTTTATCATTGAGAAATGTTATGTAAATCTTCAATAAAATCCTACATGACCAAGAAAAGAACAAACCTCTCTCACACAAGTAGGAGGTGATAAGGAACAAATAAGATTTTTCTTAGATTTATCAAATTATATGATATCATATGCCCTAAAACTATACCTTTATCTACCATGAAATTGCATTTTTCCCAATCAAGTACAAGGTTGGTTTCTATGCATCTCTCTTGAAATAATGTAAAGTTACTAAGGAAATTATCAAATAAATCCCCATGCATAGTAAAATTATCCATAAAATCTTCTATAATGCTCTCCATAAAATTGGAAAATATACTTATCATACACCTTTGGAAGGTGGAGGAAGCATTCCAAAGGCCAAATGACATGCATCTATAAGTGAAGGTTCTAAAGAGACAAGTGAATATGGCCTTCTCTTAGTCTTCTAGAACAATGACAATCTAATTATAACCTAAAAATCCATCAAGAAAACAATAGTAAGTATGACCCGCTAAAAGTTCAAATACTTGATCGATAAAAGGTAAAGGAAAATCATCTTTGCAAGTCATACAGTTAAGCTGCTGAAAACCAATACAAATTCACCACCTAGTTTGAAGTTGAGTAGGAATTAATTCATTTTCTTCATTCTTCACCACTATAACTCTTCACTTCTTTGAAATTACTCAAACTAGGCCAACCCACTTGCTATCTATAATTGGATAGATTACACCAACTTCTAATATCTTTATAACTTCATTCTTAAACACTACCACCATTGGTGAATTCAGTCACCTTTGTGGGTCTCTCGTTGGTCTAGTCTCTCCTAAGTGTAAATATTTAAGATGTTATGGAAAAGGTTTAAGCTTTAAAGTAGGTGCTTGTATAATGGAATGAAAAAGTTTCTCATTAGACATGGGAAGAGAAATATAGGAAAGATTGTACCTTGGGTTTCTCTCTACAGAAGAGTCAAGAGAATTGTCAATATCTTTCATTATCTCTACTTCTTCATAACTTGAGTATTCAATTATCATATTGTATTTTATGGAAACCTCTAATAGGTCTTTACTTTTTGATTTCAGACATTTTTTGTGCTAAAGAATCAAGTACATCAACATAAAAACTAGAATTATAATCAGTAGGTTACCTCATTGCTTCAAAGATATTGAAGTGAATAACAACTCCATAAAACTCAATAGCTAGAGTTCTCGTATGTACATATATCTTTGTCTGAGAAGTTCTCATGAATTGTCTACCTAAAAGCAAGGGTGTGGACTTACTAGTGGAGTCATCTCTCAATCTAAGCACATAAAAATCGATTGAGAATATAAGTTCATTAACTTAAACCAAAACATATTCCAAAAGTCCTTTAGATATGCATTAGATCAATTGACGAGTTGAATAATTACACTAGTTTATTTAACGGGACTAAGATTTAATGTAATATAAATTGAGGAAAGCATAACATTAATTGAAGCTCTTCCATTAAGTATAGCCCTTTCAAATTTAGTGTTACCTATAATGCATGGTATGTTCCAACTACTTAGATCCTTGCATTTTTGTGAAAGTTTCCTTTGTAAGACCATCGCCACATTCTCTTCCATGTTCACCGTGAAATTTAGCATAGCATGGCACTTGTTTGATGGCATCCAACAATGGAATGTTAACTTGAACTTTTTGAAAAGCATCCAACTTATTGCAACTTTTCCTCTTTCTTTGTTTTTGCAAACTTGATAGAAAAAGAAATAAGAGTAGAAATTGGAACTTTAGATTGTACCTAAAGTGGTTGTTTTGCTTTTTTTTTATTGGTTGCCTTGTTTTTGACATTGATAAAATTGGTTACTTGTTCTTGAATGATCTCATCCTTAGTCTTATTTTATTTGGTTTGCTCCTTGTGAGCTTCTTTAAGATGCTTATCACTTCTCAATGATATAACATTTGCATTTCCCTAAGATTAACCATTGGTTGAAAAGGAAGTTTACCAGATACATATGCTTCTAATTTTTCAATGGTAGTGGCTAATTGACTGAAACCATTTTTATGATTCTTGATAGCGAATTTTGTGTCTTGTTAAAACCTGACCAAGTCTTATTGAAACTTAATAGCATCTTGTTGGAATTGAGCAACATTGGATGCGAAACTTATTTACTCTTCTAAAATTTTTCCTTGAGATGGGGGGAGAGATTTTGTGGTCTCACTTGATAAGGTTGTGGAGCCCTTGGATAAGGAAAACCTAGTAGATTACAAGGGAAAGTTGCTTGATTGTCTCAAGAATAGCTAAAATTGGGATGATCCCTCCAACCAAATTTTTAAGTGTTAAATAAGGGATCATTTCTTTGCCTTTGTTATCCTTGGTATCCTTTATAGCATTTGCTTATTCAACATTCAGATCTTGAATTGTAGGAATTTTTTTATCAATAATTGTTGAACAATTCAAGTAAGGGTGATCAGTTTTTGTTTATTATTAATAGAAACTCTCACTTAATTGACCTTTTGTGGTGGGTTGGAATGGGTGCCAAACTATTGAGCATTTGCAACCATATTGGCAATCAAATTCCTTGCAGTTTCAAGAGCCTTATTAACCAAAGCTCCACCACTTACCGCATCAATCATGCCTCTATCCATAGGTATCATTTTCTCATAGAAGTATTGGATTAAGAGTTGTTCACTTATTTGATGATGAGGGCATTCTTCAACCGTTTCCAATACTCATATATATTTTTTCCATTGTGCTGCTAAACATCACAAATTTCTTTCTTGATTAGAGTGGCTCTAGAGGCTAGAAAATATTTCTCCACGAGGAGATGTTTAATCTCATTCCAACTATTTATAGTCCTAGATGTTAAGTAGTACAACCACTCTTCAGCACTGTCTGCTAAAGAGAATGGAAATGCCTTAAGTTTTACTCGTTCCTTAATAGTGCCATTATATTTTATGCAAGAACAGACCACATGAAATTCCTTTAGATGCTTGTTTGGATTCTCATTAGTTAGACCTCAAAAAGTAGAAAAGAGTTTAATCACGAAAAAATTCAATTGAATGTGTAATTGTTGTTGATCTAAAGCCAGTGTGGCCACCTCCCTAAGAATTGATCAGGAATATTCATAGCCATTTATACATGAATGGAATGATTCAAACTGTTTGAAATTGGAAGATCTATCTTAATTGCTTGCTCAAGAAAAAGTGTAATGTGTGAATTTGATCTGATTGTAGCATGAGTTTATTCAATATGATTGAAAAACAAATAAAGACTAGAAACAAATTAAGTAAAAAATAAATTTAAATAAAAAATAAAAATAAATAAAAGTAAATAAGAGTTAATTTAACAAAAAATACTCGCAATACGACACCAAAAATTGATGGATTAAGATGAATAGCTAATTTAAACCATACCTTAAATTATTTACGATGTCGTTATTTAGTATATATTAAGTAATGCTATTTTTTATAGAGGATTTTGGAAAGTAGCTTCTATTTATTAAAATGGGGGTTTTGGTTAGGTAAACAAAAAATTAAATCTATCAACTAAAGATTAATAAAGCAAAAACAAGTTCTAAAGATTATGATAAAGATATAAATAAAAGAACGATTGCTGGATTATTCCCTACCACTACCACGTATTGCAAATCATCAAAAGTATATCCTAATTTCCTATTCTTTGATTATATTAACTCAGAGAAATTCACAAGAGTTAAATTCTCGACCTCTTTTTACATATTCATTGAATTAATTAAATAATCCATTAATTCAAACTCTTTCTAATAGACAACCTAGAATACGTTCTTTTAATTTAATTTATCAAAAATATCCAATTTCAAAAAGATAGGATCAAGATTAAACATATAAGCTCAGTTTATTTATCTTAAGTATTAATTTTCATTGCAAATAATGTATCACTAGTTATTTAAATAGATCAAGCGATTACACACCGAATTGACTAAATTGATTAATAATGAATTAACATAATTATTTAATTATATACTTAAATAATCAAAAAAATCTATATAAATAAATGAATTAATACATAATAAAAAAAGTAGAATACTAAAATATGACAAATTTAATTACATATTTCAATTCACATTTAAGGTTTTGAAATCACTCATAATCAATTATAAACTTAATTATTCATGAAAAATAATAAATTCATAATAGTATTCATAAAACAATAAAAAAAATAAGAAAAAATCTTATAATTGATATTCTTGAATTTGATCTTAAACTCTTTTAATAGCCTAACTTATTCTTATTTCTTGCCTCTAGCATAAATTTTTTTTTTAATTTTTTATCTTAATTTCTCATGTAATTATGATACTAATTATATTTTATAAGTTTTTTTTATTTATGTAAAAATTTGGGCTTTTTTGGACTTAGAATAGGATTATTGCACCAAATATCACGCATGCGGAAAAGTGGTAAAGCTATTGTGAAGTGACACATGACACATAATACATGATACATGACGCATGACACATGACGCATGACACATGACATGCTTGTAAATAGCAAAATGCTAATAGGCACGAGATAGTGCTCATTCATATTTATCTAACATGTGGCAACTATTGTGACGTAAAGGAGGTTGAATTTGTTTGCTAAATAGATATGTATGAGTATATCCACGTGTAAAATAAAGATAATAAAAAATTCATAAAAATATTATAAAAAATTTAAAAACTTAATATATTTTTAATAAATATAAAAAAAATAATTTTAACTCATTATAATAATAAAATATAAATATATATAAAGGAATTTATACATAAAAATATATACAAAATAATATTTATAAATGATTGTAAAAAAAATTTCAAAACCTGTATTATAATTTAATTAAATTAATTTTATGAAATATTTTAATTTTAAATTTTAATTATCGATGTATTTAATTTTATATTTGAATCTCAAAATTATATATATATATATATAAATTAAAATAATAAATTAATTTTATGTATTTAATTTTATATTTAAATATTAAAATTATATATATAAATTAAAATAATAAACTAATTTATTATATGTATGTGTTTATTGTTACCTTATGATATTAGCGAATAATTTGTAATGTTCTTATTCAAAGTTAATTTCAAGAAAACTTGTTTTTTACAGCAACGTTTTTTGTCTTAAAAGTTAAAATTTTGTCAAAAAAGTAAATTTGGGACACAATATTTTATCCATACTTTTGTTCCGAGGTGAAGGTCATAGAAAGTCAATAAGACAAAATAAGATTCTCCCAAAAGAAAAATAATTTTAAGGATGAAATTATTAGTCCTTGAATAATATAAATTTTTCATTAAAAATAATGATATAACATATTTAAATGATTATGGTACAAAAATATTTATCCTAAAAAATTAAAAATTTGTAAAGAAAATTATCCCTAAAAACTATTTTTAATATTAATTTTATTCGTTACAATTTATAATATATTTGTCCTTAAAAATAATAATATTCTTAATTATCTTTTGTATAATTTTTTTTGTTGTCTCAAACTATCAATTTTGGGAAGAAAAAAAGTGACCAATTTTTGTCCAAATATACGTAAATTGAGGAATCTACGATAGATTTTTTTCATTCCAAAACTTACATTTGTGGACAAATAGGACAATTATTTGTATATAAAAAAACTATTTTATGACAAAATTGTAACAAAATTATTTCACACAAATATATTGAGAAAAAATTGAGATAATTTTATCTACATAATAGAATAATTTTTTTTTATTTCATCTAAGTATAAAAGTGTACATTGAATATCAAGTTAAATTAAATCAGTACATGTTACATTCATCTCTATAATTGATTAAACAAATTAATAAACTCACATTTCGTGATGTCTATTTATACATAATTTCGGACAATATGGAAGTACTCTCAAATGTTCGTCACCTTTTCTACCCTACATAGTGGAGAAAGTATAACTAGTAACATGTTAATTAGTTATATCGAGCAAGAAAATTGCCTAATTGTCTATTACTTAGATTATGACCCTATTTACAAAAAGTTACTACTAAAATAGAAGTAAATGAAATAGGTATGCCAAAAATTATAGAAAAAATGAAAAGAATGAAATATATACAATAATCATATTATGAAGCAAATAAATATTAATTTATTTGGTTCTAATCGTACTCGTCTTTCTTTCATAAAAGATTCCTTATCATTGTCTTCTTTACCCATAAAGAACATTAAAAATAAATAAACAAACCAGAATATATAAGTAAACTTTCAAATCTATAATTCTCTTTAGAATGCAAAATATAATGTACCACTAAGTTAATTATATCAATATTTATGACTATTCATGTGTCTCTAACTAAAAATACTTGAGATTTTTTCTATTTTGTTTCTATATTAGCACCTTTCATATGGATAACATCAAGACCTCTAATGATCAAGAAAGATTATTGTTTAAAATAGACCTCAATGGAAAACTTCAGAGGATTAATGACCTAGAAATATCTTTAAAGACTCAAATGAAAAGCACGTTTCTCTGAACACTTACATATGGTTCCTTATAATATCAAATAATAATGATATCACAATCCTTTTCATAAGAGAAAAAGGAAAATATGAGAAAATACTAGAAGGAATATTTAGAGACTATTATGTATATGAAACTCCAGATATTTTGCTAGAAATAATGTGTAGTATTCGATCAGTAAGTAGACCTATGCAAGAAACAAAAAGAGAGAGAGATCTATATAGTGTCATTGCTATAAGATAATGAATGATATGGTTCGATTTTATCCATTTTGTAATTGTCTAAGTTCAAAGAGAAGATTAGAGGATTGGTAAAGCAAAGTAAACAAACAAGAGCATCTACAAAACTAACAAATAACCCTCGTAACCCTGAATAACGAAAGTAAAGGTAAACATGTGTTGGTTAAAGTAAAATGACCATTGCATTGAAAATAACACAAGTCAGTAGGATGTGTAATGTATTTTTTTTCTTTATTATTCTTTTCCAATAATCCATAGGACATCAAACATGAGATAAAATTATTCTTTGCTACTCACTACTAAAAAACATACATATGGTCTCACACCTATGACTTTGGTTTTTATAAAAATTGAGACCACAGAATTTTGGTCACGGTTTAATAAAAATCGAGACTATAGGATATGTTTATGACCTCGGTTTTTATTAATAACCGTGGCCATAAGTTATATTAATTTTTTTTCATGATTTTTCTTTCTTTTTTTTTCTTTTTTTTTTCTTTCCTTTTCTCTCTCTCTTTTTTCCTTTTCCCACTCCCACTCCCACGCCCACACCCACGCCCATGCCCTCTCTCTTTCTTTTTTCTTTTTTTCTTTCTTCCTTCTTCTCCCAGACCTGAAATTTCATTTTTTCAGATCTGATTCTTCCTCTTCCCCCTCTCGTGATTCTACCTCCTCTTCCCGTCTCTTCTTCCTCTTCCTCCTCTTCCCAGCTCACTGGTTTGGTGGTCGCTGTTTGATGGGTCGTTTTTCGTTGGTTTGTTAGCCACTAGGTCGTTGTTCGTTGGTCGTTGGACACTGGATGCTGGACGTTGGTTGTTGGTCTTTGATCTGTTGGTTGTTAGTCTTTGATGCAGCTATGTTAGGCTGCTTCTTGTTGGTCTTAAGAGCTAGTCTTGTTGCACTAGTGTTGGTGTGCTGTGTTGGTCTTTGGTGTCTTATCTTGTGGTGGTACTAGTGCATTACATTGGTGTGGTCTTATCTTTGGTGTTGGTGCCTTATCTTTGGTACTAGTGCTGCTTGGTCTTTGGTGCGCTACGTTAGTGCTAGTGCTTTCTGCCTTAGTCTTTGGTGCTTTCTGCGCTAGTCTTTGGTCTTACTACAGTGGTGGTATATTCTGGCTAGTCTTTGGTGCGCTCTGATGGTCTTGTCTGATGCGCTAGTACTGGTGCACTGTGTTGGTCCATGTTGCCTGGTACCTGGTGTTGATGCTAATATAGGTATAAAAGGAGAGAAAATTCTAAAATCTGAAAGGGGTCTGTGACCTTATAATTGTTGTTCCTATCAGTAGACCCATTCTTCCTTTATCCCCTCTTTAGAAAAGTGTGAAATCTAAAACTTCTTCTACTCTTAATTTATCAAATCTTTGAAGTTTCTTGTTTAAGGTAGTTTTTAACTCTCTTTGTTTTGTCTTGATCTATCTGTTGATGTGATTATTTTAAGAGATCAGTTAATATTTTATGTGATAACATTTGGGTTGGTGTTTTAAGTTCATGATCCGAAGCTGATTTGTAATTTGTTAGGTGAGATTTAGGGTTCTATCTACAACGGATAATCGATTTTTGTGATCTTCGGTTGCATCTAGCTAAAAATAGTTAGCCTAGACATTCTCTTTTAGCATATTTTATCCATATTTTGGGAAAGAAAGTAACTTTGAAAAATCAGCCAAGGGTTTTTTCTTACCTACACTTATAACTAGTTTGAAAGCATAAATGACAACAATTTATGCTTTTGGATCTAAGTAATGTGCTGGCTTATGCTTTTTTGTCTTCTTTTCATTCCATTTCAGCTGACTCTTCTTTTTCTCTATTTACATGTGTATTTATGCATTTGTCTCTCTTTTCTGACAAACTTGACTTGTTATTGAAACAGTGTTGATCAAAATATCAGTGTCCTGGTAGAATTGTTGGGATGCACCATTACAGGCCCTGAAAGCCTTCTTGTTTATGAATATGTTCTAAATTAAAGCCTACATGATTACTATTGACTTTAAAATCTATCATCTTTTCATGTATGACTACGTTCTTTTCTTTTACCTAGTCCTCTTTTGATTGTTGTTAAATTGATTGTTATTGGTACTATTGTTGTTAAATTGATTTAAATGTCCCTGCTACTAGTGTTGCGATGTTGGTTCTGTTGCTACTGGAGCTACTACGCGACGTTAGTGCCGGTGCTGGCGTTGTTGGTACTGCTGTTGCTGGCTTTGAGCTGGTGTTGCTGGTGTTACTAATGGCGTTGTGTTGTGCGTTGGTGTTTTTGATGGCGTTGTGCTAGTCTTTGCGTTGTCTTTGCTAATCTTGTCTGTTGGTGTTGTTGATGGCATTGTGTTGTTGGTCTTATTTGTCTTTGTTAGTCTTTGTCGTTGGTGTTCTTGATGACGCCTGTGTTAGTCTTGTCTTTGTCTTCTTGGTGTTGTGCGTTGGTGTTGTTGATGGCGTTGTGCTAATGCTGCGTTATGCTATTGGTGTTGGTCTTGGTTCTGGTATGCTGCGCTGGTGCATTGGCACTGCTGCACCGCTGTTGGTGTTGGTAATACTAAGTTTTTTTCATGTTTGTAATTAATACTAAAAAGTTAGTTTGTAATACTAAGTTTTTTTGTGTATAATAAACTCTCAAATATAATTATATTTTTAATTTTAATATAATATGATTTTTAATTTTAATATAATATGATTTTTAATATTATAATTAATAAATTTATTGTAATTTATATTGATTTTTAATATTGTAATTACTAATTGTATTTTTTTAATTTATGTATATCCTATGACCTCGGTTATATGCTAACTGATACCATAGATCATTACCTATGCTCTCTTTCACTTAAGCCTCGGTTCTTATAACGATAGTCATAGATATACGATCACGGTTAAAAACGAGACCGTATGTATGTTTTGCAGTAGTGTTCCCTTTCCATCCATAGAATAGGTATTAAAGGATAACGAAATCAAATCTATGAAAAGAATAAAGAAAATGAAAATCTAGCCATAAACCTTTCTTATTTAAAGCAGAATAAGCAGCAGTTACTTACCTTGCAATGCACAATAAAAACAACTCAGACAAAGAAAATAAATATATTACATGTGGGAAGTTTTCTAAAACTACTTTAGGGCATAAAATTCAAATGGGAATCTATTGTTTAGAATTGCCAATAACATGCTTGGAGTTCAATCTTTCATTAACATAATCTAAATATTGCACTGATAAAGAGAAAACATGTTTAAAGTATATCAATTAAGATGTTGTAATTTACCAATATAATAATTTACCATTATAATAATGCAAAAATACATAGCTTAGCACCAAAATTCATCAACCAACTTAGAAGAATCCTAGCTAGCAGAGATTCCCAAAAACCCACTAGGTAGTATGCTAGTAGATGTATATGTTTACAAGTGATGCTTTGGCATGCCATCCTAATTCTGATCCAATTAAACCCCTAAAAATCAAAGTAGAGTATTCAAAGTTCTTTTAGGGTGGTTAAATCAGTAATTTTTAAGCTTAATTATAGAAATGCATGTTTAGCTGAGTTCATTGGCATTGATCACTCATTAATCTTTTTTGACATTGTAAGGAATCCTTGTAAGCTAAAACTATCTAATCTGACCTAACCATAAAACTTTTCATAGCATTACCTCGAAGAAGTGATGACATTAGTGATAAATTGTTTTGGGTGAGAAATAAATCCAATTAGCAATTGGAATCAATGCAAATCCAGCCAATCTATCAGTGTGCCTAACTCTAATTACCATTTTGAATGCCATAAGTCGCACCGAAATATTGTTAGCTCCATTTCTAAATGAAACTACTTAAATTACAACAAATTGTAGATTAAAAAATTATAACAAAAACTTTGAAGTAAAAAAGATAAATAAAAGAAGAGAACATATTCAATAACTTTCATCAGTGTCTCATTCAAATAACAATTTATTTATCTAACAATTTATTCCGCACTTTTTTTTAAGGTGCTTTCTTTATATTTTGTGAAAAATTATGGGTATTGACGATTTCTTTTTAGAAAAAACATTTATTTGTAAATTAAATTTTAAACTTATTATCAAATTTATCAAGGTAAGTAAAAAAAAAACTTGAGTTTTAAATAATCAATTTTAAGTATATCTTTATAGGTATCATATGTAGTATTTTAAAATAATAGCTGTTATTTTTGTTTGATAAAACTGATCTAATTTTTGGTATTAGATTTAATAAAATTTGATTAATCTTTTATATTTTATATATTTAATTTTTTAATACTTAAAACTTTGAGGCTTAAAGAATGAAATTTTAATGTGAATTTTAAAATAAGTTATTTTATTTGCATTTTTATGGACAAACTTTTATCACAAAAATAATATTTTTTTAAAGGAAAAAGTTTTAATAATATGTACATTTAAAAATAAAAAAATTCCATGTATATTACATAATTTTGTTTTGTTAAAAAAAAATTAGAGATGAAAAAATATACTAAATATTGCCAAGCTTTGTCCCAAACTTTTTGGATTTTCAAAGAATAAAAATTTGTCCTAAATATTTTGTCACAAAATTGAACGAAATTATTTTGCCTTTTCTTTTTAATTTTCAAGCACAAATTTTTTGTCTCATGGAAAATATGTGCCGCTTTTCAAGGACATATTTAAATTTGGTCCTTTACAATATTTTTAGATAAAATATTTGTCACAAGTTTTTCTCATTGTGGATTTTTATTAGTTAAAACATCAATCAATATTATTTGGAACAAAAAACAAGATTTTTTCCTAAAAAATCTATGGATAAATATTTTTTTGTCACAAAAATTTGTCCTTGATAACACTTCTTTTTTGTCACCAAAAATTATTGTAAGTGTAGATTTTGTTACAATTACGATTGAATATTTTGGTTAAAAAATTTCAACATATTTAATTTCAACTAACTTAGTTATTACATCTTAGATCATAATACAATTATTGAATTAAATCTAATAATCATAATTTTATGTTGTTTAATAATTAAATTTTTAATCCAAAAATTATCTTACCTTATTTTCTTTATTTTTTTTCACAATCAATCCATAACCTTTAATTACTATCTTAAATTAACTCATTAATAAACTAATAATTAAAATTAAATTTTTTAACTTAGTTTACCTTTATTTAAGTTATATTGCTACCGAACAAAATAATTATTTAAGAAAAGTTAGGAATTCACTTTTGATGCGTGGCATGTCAAATATTAAAGAAAAGAAAAAAAAACAAATAAGATGTCAGTGCAAGTAAAACTAAAAGCTCTAAATGAAAACATATTCTAATTAAAAAGTGCAAAATACTCTACTAATCCTCTTACTTCACTAAATAGGTCCCTAGAGTCGTTCACTTATTAACGGGTTGACTAAGAAAAAACCGTAGGTCATCAAGTTCTTTCATAAAGGTATTGAGCTTCACTTGGTGTGAAATTTTGAGAAGTTGGTTATCGGTTGAATGTCTTTTAAAATAAGGATGCTCATGAAATTATTTTCTCTTTTACCATAACATGCCTGTGCCTTGTGGTTTTGACACTGGATGGTTATATAAGGAGAAAGGGGACCACTAGGTTATTAAGGAGAGGCGCTCTCTCAAACACTACTCATTTCTTTCACATAATCTTTTTGTTTTTTTTAATTTTCTTGTAAGGCTATATATAGCCATAGTTATTTCAAGAATGAGATAAGAAATATTATACAAATTCTAGGTCCTTCTACTATTCTTCTTCTTCCCTAACCTCAATAAAATATAATCGTAACAATGGTATGAGAGTCGGTTCCAACCATGGATAACCACTCTGACATTGAGTTCTTCAACGAAGTATCTACGATTTTGGCACAAAATAAGTCCAAATTTGAGCATATACAGGCAGTGTTGATCGAGCTGCAAGCTCTTCGCACCTCCCACTGCACACCTATGAACCCAAAACTCACACACATATCTGAATCAAATCCATACCCAACAATAATTGTTCAAACTGATATTTCAAACTTCCAACACGCCGTTCAAATGTTCACAGCATTTTTAGAAACTTTCGAACATCCATCCTTCACCCATCCAGAACCCGTGCACCCAAGTAGAGAAGCTCTAGTGTCGTTAACCTCCACAGTAGCTGTCGCTTCTCGTCCTCATGTCACTATCCCATCTCTCGTAGGTAACAAGGCTACTAACAACACACAAACCCTTGCTTTGCCTGACGCCTTGAAGGCATCGATTCAACCTAACATTGCCAACTTCGTTCACTCCAAGAACAAATGGAAACCCTACACCGTCATTCAAAAAATTGCTGAGCAGCTCCATCTGACTTCTAACATTTCACTTGCTCAAAACCGCTATAGGGGTTTTCAAGGACTTGATGTGCAGCAGAGGTAGTTATCCTTTTTCTTCTCTACTTCTTTCATAGTATGAAGGATAAGCTCAAAGGGGTTTTTATGTGCTCATAAACGAATGGTTGATAAGCAACAACAACCACCTATTGTTCAAAAAATTGTTGAGTAGCTCCATCTGACTTCTAACATTTCACTCGCTCCAAACCGCTTGGGCCTGCAGAACAAGGAAACTTTCTTATTGAATTCCTTATGAGTGGAGTTCCTACTGATGTGTCCTAAACGGCTACTGCCCCAATCGAATGTGTTAAAGTATGGATTCAAAATCAGGATGAGATGATGAACTCGGGTAGATGTCCTAAATATTACAAACACATGGATGACTGCTTCAAGAGACTATTTACCTTTAAGAAAGACCGAAAGGATTACTGCAAATGGGTTGTTAGAAGCTGGAATTCTGGTGGTGCTGTTGGTGTCTATTCCTCTTTCCTTATCTACTCCTTGGACTATGTTAGCAATCGCTTGGTTGATGATTCAAAGGGTGCAAATAAAGGAAGATAAAAACCACTCGATGGTTTAGTTGATGTCTATAGAAAGACTTAGGAAACTGAGGGTATTGTTGACCCTTATCGTGGGTTCAACCTTTCTTGTGTGTGGAATCATTGTGAACCTGGGGTTGTACTTTAGAAGGTATGATTCTCTTAAACCTATCATTATGTACACTGGAATTGACTCCTTAAGCCGTGAAGTCCAAAATTTGGTAGTTCCTAAGATAAACTGGACTAGGTTTGAGGATCCTTTTCACTTATCTTCAAAAACTGGAATGTGGAAATGTATAGATTTCTTTCCTGTTAGTACTAGTAAAACAAATGGAGTTGAGACATCTGACCAGGGTGAATCTTACAAACATGTGTTTAAGATAAGCTTCTTTGACAACAAACATGACTGTTATTTACTTGGGAAGTACTTGCCTGAAACAGAATAATTTGTGGCTGATTTCAACTTCATCGATGTTAGTACAAATCTGATTTATGATTATGGAAATTTTTATGCTTCCAAAACCTTTTATGATGGTGCCAATAGGAGGAGGATACTATGGGGTTGGGTGAATGAATCAGATAGTGATTCAGATGCCTATGTTAAAGGATAGGCTGGTCTTTAGGCCATTCTTAGAACTATTTTTCTAAGTAAATCTGGAAAGAAATTAGTACAATGGCCTGTCAAAAAAATTGAGAGACTTCATGGTGAAAAAGTCAGTATTTATGATAAGGAGCTCAAAGTTGGATCAATTTTTATCATAGCTTCACATGCGGATGTGAAAGTTTCATTTGATGGGATGAATATAGAAAATTTTGATTCAATGGACACAAGTTTAGTTGATCCATAATTGCTATGCGGTCAAAAAGATGCCTTTGCCGGCGTTGTCTCTTTTGGAGAACATAAAACGTGCAAGTATACACGGTCACAAGTAATAAGATTTGTAAGTAAAGTATCGTTCCCACGAAGATTTTTCACTATAGTTTGTTGAGTACTAAAATTATTTCTCTCTAATTTTATCCAAAACAATCGTTGATTTAGAAAAAGTGTAAGAAAAGAGTTTAGTAACAAAATAAAAGAAATCTAGGATTGTAGTTTTTCACCAAATTAATCCACTCTTATCATATTATTTTCTCTTGATTTATATTTTTTAGTACATTTAATTTGTCAACCGAAAACTTCTAATTTTATCCATACATCTCTTCCGAGCTCCGTATAGACACACCTCGTTAAATTAATTCACTATATTCCTATGAGAATTAAATTTACCAAGATTCATTAAGTTCTAAGTTCTCAAATGGCCACACATACAATTAGGGTATATTCATATCCTTTATCATACATGTCATTCTATCCATGAGCAATATACACAAAAATGCCTCTTCCAAGTTTATTTATGTGCCACGGATCAATTTGATAAAATTCGTAAATAATCAAAAAGCATTAAGCACAGATAGAATAAACAAATCGAACGTCTTATAAATCTTTCAAAAATAATTAAAATAAAAGCTTCATAAATTTAGATAAAATGCAACCCTAGAAAAATTAAATTACTTCATAAATTAAAAATTAAAATTACAAGAGTTAAGGAATATGAGATTAAGAACAAAGGAAAATTAAAACATCTTTTAGCACAATTATTTGGCACACGCAGAATACAACAGAAGCCAAAAATGGCTTCTGCATGTTCCACAGCCAACCCACAAACTCTCCAAAAATTCCAAACTCTAAACTCCAAAACTCTACATACTATCCCTTATTTATAACATCAAATTTCTAAAAAAAATACATTTAAAAATATATTTTTTTAATACACGCGGGGGACAACAATGGATGGGGAAATTAATTTAAAAATACGCGTGACGACAAAATGGTATCGAAACGCAAAGACTGATATCGAAAATGCAAACTGGGAACATGCGCGTCGTTGCTTCTTTTTTTCAATTCCCGCTACCACGTGTCGCCATGTGATTCGCTGAAAGCTAAAGTGGGACACGTGGCAGCATATCATTCGTGCTTCAGTAGGGGCGCCGAGAAAGTGGGGGACAGCGGCTGGAACGCGTGCGTGATTCTACGTTTTTGCGCTCCCAAAACCTTGCCACGTGTCAGAATATTATTGGTTGAAATATAAAGTGGGACACGCGGCAGCTTTCTGTTCGATGTATAACTGGGCGCATGTGAAAACGGCCGCACGAGATCATTCCTTGAAAACGCGTCAAACACGTGGGTCCCACCCTGCACGCCGGCCTGCGCGGTAGGTGGGCCTCACTAGGGCACCGAGCCGCGTGATAGAGGAAAACCTACACCCACTCTCTTTGGTCGGGCTTGAAGGACACGCGTGCATCCTAACCGTTTATGCTTTGATCTGACGGTCCACATTGTACGCGTGCATGATGACACATAGATTCTTCTCTCCTGAGCAGAAAAATAAGTTTTCTTAATTGCATTTTAACCCACAAATATATTTCAAATTATATTTTAAACTTTGTTTAATTACAATAAAGCCCTTTTTCTAATTCAAATTAAATTTTAAACTTTTAATAATTAAAATTAAGCCCAACTTTAATTTAAATTATATTTTTAGACTTTTTATAAATTGCAATTAAGCACTCTTTTATTTGAAATTATATTTTTATACATAAATTTGCAATTAAGTATGTTTTCGATTCAAATTATTTAATTTTCTTAAAAATATATTCCTTAACAAATAAAAAGTAAATATTAATTTATTTAACTAAAATTAACTAAAAATATGAAGAACATAGCAATAATAATTAATAAAATAGATGAAAATAACTATATAAAATACAGTTATCAGCCGGCGACACAATTGGACCATTTAGTTTGATGGTGTTGGCTTCTAATAATTTAGAAGAACAAACTGATGTGTTCTTCTGCATATTAAGAAACAATTATTAATATGTTGTTCTAATGTGTAGTGATCAAAGTAGGTCTCATTTGAGGGATGGGCTTGACAAAACAACCTATGGAGCTTTTATTGACATAGGTCCATTTCATGAGAAGATATCATTAAGAAGCTTAATTAATCATTCAATCATTGATAATTTTGGTGGGAAAGGAAAGACTTGTATCACTGCTAGAGTTTATCCCAAACTAGTAATTGATGGAGGAGCCCGATCCAAGTTGGGGGGTTTTCTTGAGAAGATTCTTGTTGAAGTGAATGCATACCTTTTTAATCTAGTTGAATATATCAGTGAAATAAGAAATACAGGTGATACACAAGCAAAGGGTAAATGGAAACATGTGCTTGAGTGCCTTGACACACAAAAATGTGAAAAATTTCAAGATTGCATTACCTGGGCTCAACTACGGTTGGGAGAATACCTTGCTAACCAGGTGAAGTAATGGATCTATATTTTCCCTGAAGCTGCTACAACTAGTACTAGGATACCATTCTGGTCTGCTCCTAAACAATTTCCCCAACCCTCTGCAGTTCTAACCTACTGACCCTAGTCACCTTCACTTCGTAAAGGCTCCAACAATACTTCAAGTAGAGACAATTAGGATTTCCATTCTTGATTGGGTTAAAGAACCAAAGCAATCAATTGAACTTGTGAATAGAGTAAGGACCCCCGAATTCTAGCCCAAGAAAGATGTCAGAATTATGATAGATAAGAAGGCTACTAATCTCACGATTGCATATGCTAATGATGCAAATATAATTGAGAAGTTGATCATAAAGTTAGAACTTGGTTGGCAAAATTTTCCACTTGGCTTCAAGATGAAACCAATTCAGTTGAAGAAGGATGATGATACCAACGACCGTATGGATATGATTGCTAGTCTTGCCAACTTGAGCGCTAAGAATTATAGCAGACCTGAGGTTGACAAGCCTATAATTGTAGTTAACTGTTGTCTCTTTTTGAGAACATAAAAACGTGCAAGTATACACGGTCACAAGTAATAAGATTTGTAAGTAAAGATCGATCCCACGGAGATTTGTTACTATAGTTTGTCGAGTACTAAAATTGTTTCTTTCTGATTTTATTCAAAACAATCGTTGATTAAGAAAAAAGTAATAAAATAAAAGAAATCTAGGATTGTAATTTTTCACCAAACTAATCCACTCAAATCATGTTATTTTCTTTTGATTTATATTTTTTAGTACATTTAATTTGTCAACTGAAAACTTCTACTTTTATTCATACATCTCTTCCGAGCTCCGTATAAACACATCTCGTTAAATTAATTCACTATATCTCTATGAGAATTAAATTTACCAAGATTCATTAAGTTCTAAGTTTTCAAATGGCCACACATACAATTAGGGTATATTCCTATCCTTCATCATACATGTCATTCTATTTACGAGCAATATACACACAAATGCCTCTTCCAAGTTTATTTATGTGCCACAGATCATTTTGATAAGATTCGTAAATAATCAAAAAGCATTAAGCACAAAATAGAACGAACAAATCGAACGTCTTATAAATCTATCAAAAATAATTAAAATCAAAGCTTCATAAATTTAGATCAAATGCAACCCTAGAAAAATTAAATTACTTCATTAATTAAAAATAAAAATTACAACACATAGAGAAAAATAAGATGAAGAAGAAAGAAAAATTAAAACATCTCAATACGAAAATATTTGGCACACGCAGAACACAACAAAAGCCAAAAATGGCTTCTGCGTGTTCCACAGCCAACCCACAAACACTACTAAAAATCCAAAACTCCAAAAAAACTTTTTAACTCTATCATCTTATCTCCTATTTATAGCTAAAAAATACATCAAAAAATATTAAAATTTAATACACGCGGGGGACAGAGAACTGTGGGGAAAATAATAAATTAAAACGCGTGGGGGGACAAAATTGTATCGAAAACTGGAATGAAAACGCGTGAGTGGCTAGCCGTGCATTTCTTTTTTCTTTTCAATAAACTCTGCCATGTGTCGCGATTTGATTTGCTGAAACAAATAGTGGGACACGTGGCAACACCTCATTTGTTGCACGGAATGGGCGCAAGCAGAAACTGAAGCACGGGATTTGGGCGCCGAGAAAATGCGGCAACGGCTGGAACGCGGGCTTGATTCTGCGCTTACGCGCTCATTGTAACATGCCACGTGTCAGAACATTATTTGTTGCAATATTAAGTGGGAAACGTGGCCGATTCTGGTTCGTGGAATAACCGGGCGCATGTGGATTGGCCGCACGGGAAAGTGGGCGCGTGAAGGTGGGGGACAGGGTCTGCACGGTGTCAGACGGGTGGGTCCCACGCTGCACGCCGGCCTGTTCGGCAGGTGGGCCCCACTCGGACACCGAGCCACACCATAGAGGAAATCCCTGCACCCATTCTCCTTGGTCGGGTTTGAAGAGTACGCGCGCATCGTAACCGTTGATGCGTTGATCTGACGGTCCATGGTGAAGCGTGGATGATGCCGCGTGGAATTTCTCTCCTGCGCAGAAAAATAACTTTTATCAATTGTATTTTCCCCCACAAATATATTTCAAATTACATTTTAAACTTTGTTTAATTGCAATACAGACCTTTTTGTAATTTAAATTAAATTTTAAACTTTTAATAATTGAAATTAAGCCCGATTTTAATTTAAATTATATTTTCAACTTTTATAAATTGCAATTAATCACTCTTTTATTTGAAATTATATTTTTGGACACAAATTTTCCATTAAGAACGTTTTCGATACAATTTATTTCATTTTCTTAAAATATATAAAAAACAATAAATACTAATTTATTAAACTAAAATTAACTAAAAATAGAGAGAACATAGCAATTATAATTAATAAAATAGGTGAAAATAACTATATAAAATACAGTTATTATTAACTACAAGGGTGAAGGGAATAAAATTACTACGGAAGAGATCTCTTCCCTGGTTCTCATTAAGATGCATAAGATTGTAGAAGCTTACCTTGGTGTTACGATAACAAATTCCATTGTCATTGTTCCTACATGTCTCAATGACTCCCAACGTCAGGTCACCAAAGAGGTTGGTGTAATTGCTGGTCTTAACAATATGTGTATCCTTAATGAGCCAATCATTACTACTATTGGTTGTAATTAGGACAAGAAAGTTACCAATGTTGGAGAAAAGAATATTTTATTTTCTAACCTCAAAGGTGAAGATTTTAATAACAGAATGGTGAACCACCTTGCCTTGGAGTTCAAGAGGAAGAACAAGAAGGAACAATTCAATGATAGAGTTGGTGGTGATAGTTGGATGGATGGTCTCAAAGAAATAAGCCAATCATTGCTACTATTGCTTGTAGTTTGGACAAGAAAGTCACCAATATTGGAGAAAAAAATATTTTGATTTCTAACCTCAAAGGTGAAGATTTTAATAACAGAATGGTGAACCACCTTGCCCTGGAGTTCAAGAGGAAGAACAAGAAGGAATAATTCAGTGACAAAGTTGGTGGTGATAGTTGGATGGATGGTCTCAAAGAAATAAGGCAATCATTGCTACTATTGCTTGTAGTTTGGACAAGAAAGTCACCAATATTGGAGAAAAAAATATTTTGATTTATAACCTCAAAGGTGAAGATTTTAATAACAGAATGGTGAACCACCTTGCCCTGGAGTTCAAGAGGAAGAATAAGAAGGAACAATTCAGTGACAGAGTTGGTGGTGATAGTTGGGTGAATGGTCTCAAAGCATATGCTGCTGAGCATATGATTGATACGATAATAAGTAATGTCGCTTGTATTTTTTTTCCTCCAATACATACGCTTTATCCTTAAGGACAAGGATTCTAAAGGGAAAGGGAGAAATGTTATGTGCTGAATTGAGTGGCTTGGCGCATGGGTGGTTACATAAGGGAGAAGAGGACCACTAGGCTGTTAGGGAGAGGTGCTCCCTCACACACTCACCCATTTCTTTCACACAATCCTTTTGCTTTCTTTAATTTTCTTGTAACGCTATATATAGCCATAGTTATTTCAAGAATGAGATAAGAAATATTATACAAATTCGAGCTCCTTATACTATTCTTTTTCTTACCAAACCTCTCTAAAATATAATAGTAACATTTTTTTCCCTAATTTTTTGGGCTATGTTCATTATTTATTATTATTGTATGCATTATTAAAACTAATTTTTTAAAATTTAACCTTAGAGTAAAACTCCATTAATTGTTGTCGGAATGTAAATAAGTTCTATATAAAAGACCAACGTCGGCACAATTCCTTCAAGTTAAAGCTTTTATGAAAAGTGGTAAAATATTACTTAAAAATTTAAAATTTAGTATGATATCAATTGAAATTGAATGCAATATTGTTCAATTAGGATTCTTTTTTAGTGGACTGGAGAGTTCATGTTCTAATCGAATGTTTGGAATGAATAATTAATGTACTAATTAATACCAAATCTTTTTTGGTTTCAGAATATTTCTCATGGCTTTGTTGGAAGTTGTTTTAGTGATGCCATAATTCTAGTAAATCATAGTGTATAGTCTATTTTATAGCTCATAATGTAAGTTAATATTTGGTAGGTTGTTAACACGATTATCTAATTTTGTTGCCTACCTGTTTGATATTGTTAGGTTGTATTTTATAGGATAGGATAAACAATAAAAATAGCATGTCAAAATATTACAAAGTATGTTTACTTTTTCTTGTGGGTTTTAGGAAAAACTGACTAGACAAACACTAATTTTCTTGTAAGATTTTATAAAAACAAACAAGATAGAGTATACATTTTTACAGACAATATAGATTACACCTTCCTTGTCATTTTTTTATATAAACTGACAAGCTAGAATACACCTTTTTTATCATTTTTTATTAAAAAACCGACTAGATATACTTATCTACCATGACGATTACAGTGGATAAGTTAGTGGTTTTTTTGATTGCCAATAAAGCCCAACCTTGGAAGTTAAAAACCTAAGGTGGCGTTTGGTTCGTGGAATGGAATCGGAATCGGAATCGGAATCGGAATGGAATGGAATGGAAAGGAAACAATTTTGTTTGGTTTGACCACTGGAATCAAGCTCAGAATCAGGATTATAGTGTTTGGTTTGCCACTGGAATGGAATGAAAAAAGCTGTAAATGACCTTAATACCCCTACATGCTGTAAAGTTCAAATAATGTCATTTAATTACTATTTTTTCGTCAGACAAAATACATTATTGAAATCATTATTTTTTAAATAAGTATTACTTAATTAAAAAGAAATATATTATTAAAATTATTATTTTTCTAAATAGGGTTTAGGGTTTTGAGGTTTGGGATGTGTGATTTAGGGTTTAGGGATTTAGGATTTGGGGTTATATTTGTAGGTTAAGGTTTAGGGTTAAAATTATTATTTTTCTAAAATGGATTTAGGGTTTAGGGTGTTAGGGTTTTAAGGTTTAGGGTTTAGGGTTTATGCTTTTAGGATTTGGAATTTAGGGTTTAGGGTTTTGGGTTTTGGGATTTATGTTTTAAGGTTTAGGGTTTAGGGTTTAGAGATTTGGGGATTTGGGGTTTAGGGTTTTAGGGTTTAAGGTTTAGGGTTTAGGGATTTGGGGTTTAGGGTTTTAGGATTTGGAATTTGGGGTTTAGGGTTTAGGGTTTTGGAATTTATGTTTTAGGGTTTTGGGTTTTGGGATTTATGTTTTAAGGCTTAGGGTTTTAGGGTTTAGGGTTTAGGGTTTAGGGTTTAGGGTTTAGGGATTTGAGATTTGGGGTTTATGGTTTAGGGATTTGGGGTTTAGGGATTTGGGGATTTGGGGTTTAGGATTTAGGGTTTTAGGATTTGGAATTTGGGATTTAGGGTTTAGGGTTTAGGGATTTGGGATTTATGTTTTAGGGTTTTGGGATTTATGTTTTAAGGTTTAGGGTTTTAGGGTTTAGGGTTTAGGGATTTGAGGTTTAGGGTTTAAGGTTTTAAGGTTTTAAGATTTTAGGATTTGGATTTAGGGTTTAGGGTTTTGGAATTTTAGGTTTGAGAATTTGGGATTTGAATTTAAGGTTATATTTTAGGTGAGGGTAAAATTGGAAAAAAAAAGTTTAGATGGGAATGGAATAATGATTACCAAAGGTGGGAGAAGGAATTGTGATTCCTTCTCTTTTAGTAATCAGATTTCATTCCGTCCTCCATTCCGTCCAACCAAACACACAAAATGGAAGGAATCAATTCTGATTCCATTCCATTCCCTCCAACCAAACGTGGGATAAAAGAAAAGTCATTTTTATAGTAGTGTCATTTAGACATGTATATGTATAAAATACTTCATGTATATTTGCAAGCATGATTCTAACGAGTAGATAATTGAAAGCATTATAATAGTTTGATGATAAGAAATAACAGATTAAAAATTCTTAAAATATCAAATATATTCATATATATAATTCATCTTACAACAATTATAATAAAAATCAAGTGCTATCATATTCAGATAGTTCTTCACTTGAAATATAACTTTTTGCAAAATCATAATCATCATATATAAAATCATCTTTTGCTTGATAGCTATTAACAATTAATGTATTGTTTGGTATTTCTAAAACTCTCGTATCAATCCTACTATAAAGGGGGCCATCTATATCCATGTCATTTATAGGCTCAGTTGGCTTATCTTCATATGCATTATCAAAGTGTTGTTTTTAAAGTTCAACGACGATGTCATTTCCATCTTCAACCTTGAGTCATGTTTTGCACCACTCTCTATTATCACCATTTTTTCTGTCATGAACATAAAATACTTGTGCTTGACTGGTCAATATTATTGAATCATCACCATACCATATCCAACTAATGTTAACACAAGTGAAATGATAATCTTTCACTCCTTACTTCTTCTTCAAACTTGTGTCAAACTGTTTATATTTGAATAAAAATAAAGATATTTATACATAATACATAATCTCAATCATGTCCTCCAAATCATCATGGAAATAAAGATCCTCACTGCCATGTGAGCTAGGTACTATAGCATCATACTTTTGAGTTATTCTTTTCTCACCTTGACTATGAGTCAGATGTCGAACACGGTCATAATGCAAACCATCATAGGAAAAGGCTTGAATACAAGGTCCTTCAACCAATGGCAAAAATTGAGTCATGGTTATATATGGCTACTAATTATGGGTTTAAGTTGTACATAGTATTTTACACAAGATTTAAACCAAGTTGGGAATCTAAGTTTTCAAGTTTGTACCCTAACACTACTAAAAAATAGACATATAGTCTCGGACCTATGGTATAAAAACCGAGGCTATAGGATATGTTTATGGCCTCGGTTTTATTAATAACCGTGACCATAAGTTATATTAAATTTTTTTCATGTTTTTTTTCTTCTTTTTTTCTTTCTTTTTCTTTCCTTCTCTCTCTCTTTCTCTCTCTCTTTTTCTTTTTTTCTTTTTGATCCCACGTCCACCCCTCTCTCTTTCTTTTTTCTCTTTTCCTTTTTTGTTTTCCTTCTGATCCCACGCCCACCCCTCTCTTTCTTTTTTCTTTTTTTCTTTCTTCCTTCTTCTCCCAGATTTGAAATTTCATTTTTACAGATCTGATTCTTCCTCTTTCCCTCTCGTGATTCTTCCTCCTCTTCCCGTCTCTTCTTCATCTTCCTCCTCTTCCCGTCTCTTCTTTCTCTTCCTCCTTTTCCCATCCTACTGGTTTGGTGGTCGCTATTCGATGGGTCATTATTCTTTGGTTTGTTGGCCACTGGGTCCTTGTTCATTGGTCGTTGGTCGTTTTTCACTGGACGTTGGTTTCTAGTCACTGGACACTGGTTGTTGGTACTGGTGTTGGTGTGCTGTGCTGGTGCTGGTACTCTACCCTAATGTTGGTGCTCTGCACCGGTCTTGATACTGCGGTATTGGTCTTATTTGGTATTGGTACTAGTGCTAGTACGCTGATCATTGACGCCTTCTGTTGGCGTTAGTCTTTAATCTTGGTCTGTTGTCTTTAGTCTTGGTGTTGGTTATTCTGGCGCCTTTGGTACTGGTGTCTTTGCGTTAATCTTAGTGCAGTCTTGGTGTCTTCTTATTTAGTCTTTGTCTTGTCTGTTCCGGTGCTAGTCTTTGGTGCTAGTGTAGTGCGATGGTGTTGGTGTTAGTCTTGTTGTCTTTGCGTCTTTGGTCTTTAGTCTTGATGCTTATTGCTTCTTGTGCGTCTCTGCTAATTGTACTCATGTATTTTATTTTATAACAAAAGGGTTGTGCTTTTCTTCTTGCTAGGTTTCAGCTTCTGTTATATATTCTGCTATGTATTAATATATTTAAACATTAGTCTTCTAGTTTGTTTATTGAGTAAGAGTGAAGTATATCTGGCTAAATTTTCCTTGCAATGGGTTCTCTCTCCCAAATACTTCAACTTTCCTTTACCCATTACGCTTACTATCATTCATATGGGATTTTCTAGAGCTGTGGCTTTTTTTCTTGTTCGTGTTTTGAAGGTTTGTTTGGCATCTTTATTTTCATGTGTACCATGTTCTATTTATTGGTTAATTTTTTAGCATGCTGAGGCATATGTTATCCAGCTAGTTTAAAACGTACACGTTCAAATTACTGTCCTATTATAAACTAAGATCTACCAAATTAACATGAACAGAGACGATCAGATTTGTGAAAGGGATCGAGTCCTTGGATCGAGGAAAGTGTTGATTCTTTGCCCTAGTTATGACGAGTAAGATAACATTCACGGCAAGTTATAATTTACTTGTAATAAGCTCCAAAAACCAATACTCCAAAGGTTTTTGAAGCACTTGAGTACTCATTGTTGCATTTTGAGTGATTAATTGTCTTAAACCATTCAAAATAGTATTTTTGTGGTGTTTCCTATGTTACATACAAGTTAGTTTTATATTGTTGAGTTGTCTTAAGATGAAATGTTTGTTTTTCATTTTTTGTTTTCAACCTACAGGTTATAACACCAGTCAAAATGACTTTTGAAATGTGAATGATAGCTTTTTTCTCTTTCTGTGATCCTCCCCTAGCTTTTATGTTTGTTTTTAGTTTTTTCCTTGATGTGCAATCTCAAATTTTTAAAATAATTTTTCTCATGACAGATATGCAACATGTGTAATACCAATAAGTGCCTTCTTTGCATCAAGTCTTTGGTAAGCATTAAAACACTTGATTGTTGTTGTTACTATTGTTATCAAATTTATTTAAATCTCCTTGCTACTGGTGCTGCTGGTGCTCAGTTGATGTTACTGATGGTGCTGTGTTGGTGCTGTGCGCTAGTGTTGTTGATGGCGCTGTGCTGGTGCGTTGTGCTGATGCATTGGCGCTGCTGGTGTTGGTAATTAATACTAAGTTTTTTTCCATGTTTGTAATTAATACTAAAAAGTTAGTTTGTAATACTAAGTTTTTTTTGTGTATAATAAACTCTCAAATGAAATTATACTTTTAATTTTAATATGATATGATTTTTAATATTGTAATTAATAAATTTATTGTAATTTATATTGATTTTTAATATTGTAATTACTAATTATTGTATTTTTTTAATTTATATATACCTTATGGCCTCGGTTATATGCTAACCGAGGCCATAGATACACCCTATGGCCTCAGTTATCTAATAACCGAGACCATAGGTGCACCTTATGGCCTCGATTATATGCTAACTGAGACCATAGATACACCCTATGGCCTAAGTTATCTAATAACCGAGGTTATAGGTCATTACCTATGGTCTCTCTCACTTAGGCCTCGGTTCTTATAACCGTAGCCATAGACCTACGGCCACGGTTAAAAACCGAGGCCGTATGTATGTTTTGTACTAGTGATAATAACCTCAATGACTTAAAATTAACATGTTCTCTAAATTAATTTCACAAAAGTGATGTATTTTAGGAAAAACAAAATAAAAAACTAAGAATTAAAAAGGTTAGAGAAATGGAATATAAGGCTTATTGTAAATATGGCTCCAATTCATCACACTTGGAGAGAATGTACTAATGCATGTTACTCTTTAGTTCAATTGAAAAATTCTCAACGTTTTTTGCACCTATAGGATATGCTTGCTAGGAAAACCCTAATATTAAATTATCATTTGTCACATTTCTGTTATCAATATTTCGTTCTTGTCATGTGATTTGTTTTTTTCAATTTCAACTTAAATACATTGAAGAAAACGTTAGAACTTCATTGACATTAATACCATACAATTGATTTTTGTTATGTTCAAATTTTTTTAATGTTTCTAAATAATGCTCAATTGGATATATCCAACAAGAGCCAGTAGGATCGACTATTTAGCTTTTAGTTGAAAATATATGGCCAAGGAAATCAAAGCATCAAAAAATGTTGATGGAAAATTAATTCAAGCTTGCAAAGTATGACAACAATTCCTTGTTCTAATTTATCCTAATCATTAACTTATAAAGTCTTGGAGCATGAAAATTGAAAAAAGTTACCTAATTCCACCAATGGAAAGCAGACATCCTCGTCTAATATACCTCGTACACTAGTTGGAATCAATCTTTGTGTCAAGACATGACAATCATGACTTTTCAATAATAAAATTTTGTCTTCTTTGACCTTGACATTGCAAGAAAGGTTTGCAACATATCTATCAAGGCACATATTTCATTTCACAAAAGTTTTGCATTTCATAAGTGTCATATTAACAATTGTGGAAGGATGGTACACCTTGCCATCTCTTTTATCCAAGTGTAATTCATGCCTAACGCCAACATCTTGTAAATCCAATCTTACCTTATGTGTGTCATTTTTTTATGATTTATATTTAACAAAGTTCCCTAAACAAAATGACAAATATTTTTTTGGTTCCCTCAAATTTAAGCTATGCCTTGACTTTAGTTTAGCTAATACTTTAGTTGAAAACATATGCTATTCTTGTAATTCCCACACATTTAGTATTTTTTATGAATTCACCGTAATGTAATTGCTTTAAATTTCCTTAGCAAACTTCATTTTGGGAGCTTCCCTTTTTCTTCTATCTCTAAAAATTTGATTTTTTCTATGCCAAGGATGGTTTGTGGGTAAGAAATGGCAATGAAAAAAGTAGCTCAATTTTCTACACAAGTGATGACAAGGAGTTTCATCATGACAAACTGGGCATGCTTTAAAACCTTTGAGAGTCCATTTGAAAATTGATCCATAAGTATGAAAATTATTAATCATCAAAATAAATGTAGCATGTTATTGAAACATGTAATTTATAGGGAACTCATATGCTTCAAATCCATGCCATAGTTCCTTTAACTCATCCACAAATGGCTGAAAGTGTACATCAATATATTTACATGGTGGTATTGATTTAGGTTTAAGCATTGACATAATTAAGTAAATTATCAATGTCTTTGGTTAAGCTAAGATGTGGATTAAATGAAGAACTAATACATTATAGGATCAAATAGATGACTATGGACACAATATACGGTTAACTTGAAAGGCTTAATCAGTCCAAATAAAGCCTAGCCAAATTTTCTAGTTTAATATCATTTATGGTTTTGCCTAAAGGGATAATAAAATGAATTCTAAATCTATACAAAACTCATGAAACTAAGCATCAATTACACAAATATTCTCTCAATGAGCACATCAAGTAATAGTCAATGACATTGTGCATAAGTTTTAAAGCAATTCAACAAAAAATTCGGAAGCATACAACTCAATTAGCACATGCATGGTCACATACTAACCTTTATTACAGTTAAAGCCACCAATTCCATCATAGGGTTCATATTGTAGTTATCTTGCACATATGTGATGGTTTCTATGTTGTTCACTAGTTTATACTCATGTCTAAACCAGCATACTAAAACAATAACTTAACCATAAGTCTTAAAGTAGATAAAAGCATGAATTGTATATTATTCCCAATGTACAACATAGTAAAGATAAGTAAAAGATATGGTAATTGAAAACTTTATCAACATTAATGTGTTGGTCTTTATCACCAAGTATATCCATGTGCTTGACAAGTCTCTCTACACTTTATTCACCTAAAAATTCAATAAAAATAGGTACTAAAAATAAGTTAGGTTTGCTCCTAACAAACGTAATATTTAAGGACCTTGTTTAGATCCTCCTAGATTTTCAAGGATCATTCAAATGAATCAAGAACACTTTTCTTTCATTCTAGTTCCCCAAATAATTTTTTGGCCTTTGACTCTTCATTGTGAATTTGGTATTTTTCTTAGTGTATATAATCTCTACAACTCCTGATTGAAATACTTTTATGACAAAATGGTCTAGACCATCGTGATTTTAGCTTACTTGAAAATAGTCTTAATCGAGAGTTATACATTACTTATTCTCCTTCTTTAAAAGACCAAGGCAATAAATTTTATAGTGCCACCTCTTAGTTTTTTTAATTATATAATTATGCACTCTTATAGGCTTTCCATCTAAGTTCATCAAACTCATTGAGTTGCAATATTCTATGCTTTTTGGCACTTTCTAGACTCAAAATTAGCTCATTTAAGGCTTATAGGGCTATATGTTCATATTCCATTGCTAAAAGACAAGATATTTTGAATACCAAGTGGTATGGATACATGCCAATAAGAGTTTTGAAAGCTATTGTAGAGGCCTATAGTGCATCATCAACTTTAGATGATCAATCTTTCTTTGATGTGCTCACCACCTTCTCTATACTCTTTTTTTTCTCTATGAGATTCTTATACATGGCTACTTGTTAAGAGTGATATGGGGCTGACACTTTATGCTTAAGACTATAGCTTGCTAATAATGCTTTAAGATCTTGTTGAAAAAGTGAATATCTCTACCTCTAATTATTGCACTTGGAGCTCAAAATCTTGTGAAAATCTTCTTCTTTAAGAACTTTGCTAGTACCTTGGCAACATTTGTTGGAATGGAAATAGCTTCCACCCACTTGGACACATAATCCATAGCCACAAGAATATAAGAGTTCTAAAAGGAAGGTATGAATGGACACATAAAATTAATGCCTTACAAACCAAATAATTCCATTTTTAGAATAGCATTTTGGGGCATCTCATATCTTTTTTAAATGTTACCTAACCTTTGGAATCTATCACAGTATTTAATATATTCAAAAGCATCTCTAAATAATGACAGCCAATAAAAGTCTAATTTGAAATACCTTTGATACCATTTGAGTTACTTCAATGTGACCTCCCTAGTTTGATGCATGACAATGGTGTAGAATGGATAGTGTCTCTTTCAATGGAATGCATCTCTTAAGCATACCATCACTACATCTTTTGAACAAGTATGAATAATCTCATACATAAAATCATATTCCATGTAATATCTTCTTCCTTTCTTGAAATGGTAACCCCAGTAGTAATGCTCCATATGCAAGGTAGTTCACTACATCACCATAACATGACATTTCAATTGTTATCACTGCCTATAGTTGATCATCTAGAAAGTTTTCTTGAATAGGAAGCCGTTCGTCATTTAGATACCCCGTTTCCAATCTTGATAGGTGATCCATTACTTGATTTTTTGCATTCATCTTGTCTCAGATTTCTATATCAAATTCTTGAAACACAATCACCCACCAAATCAATTATGGCTTAACATCATTCTTAGAAATAAAATATCTTATAGCGACATGGTTGGTATAAACAATTACTTTGGCGTCGACTAAGTGGGACCAAAATTTCTCAAATGTAAAGACCAAGAGCTCCTTCTTAGTTGTGGCATAATTTTTGTAGGCTTTATTGAGGGTCTTTCTTGTATAATAGATAGCATGAAATACTATACCTCTTGACTACCCTAAAAATATTCCAATGAAAAAATCATTTGCATTGCACATTAATCCAAAAGGATCTTCCCAATTTGATGATACAATTATCGGTCTCATTATTAAGCTCTTCTTTAGTTTCTCAAATGCATAAAGGCACACTTTATCAAACCTGAATGGTATGTCCTTTTCCAAAATAATGCATAGATTTTTTGAGATTTTGAAAAATTTCTTTATGAACCTTCTATAAACTCTGGCATGGCTTAGAAAATTCTAATTCCCTTGAGGTTTGTTGGAGATGGTTGCATAAAGGCACTTTAAACCCTTTTGATGACACCCTATGGCCTAGTATTATACATTCCTCCACCATGTAGTGTAATTTTTGAAGCATAAAATGTAGATTTTCTAAACAAACATCAAAATTGTATCCAAACACCATGACATCATCCATGAAAACTTCTATGTTTTTCTCTACCATGTTGAAAAATTGGATATCATACTTCTTTGAAATATTGTGGGAGGGTTGTATAGTCCAAGTGGGATCCTTATAAAAGCAAAAGTAACATAAGGGAAAATGAACTTGGTTTATTCTTGGTCCTCAAATACTATGAAAATTTGATTATATCCCGAGTATCCATGCAATAAGCAAAAGATTGAGTATCCTACAAATCTATCAAAAACTTGGTCATGAAATGGAATGGAATTTTTTTTCTATTTCTCTTGTTATCCTTTCAATAATCCATATATATTCTCCATCTTGTAACTATTCTTGTGGGAATTAGTTCATTTTTCTCATTAGCCACGACTATCTTGCTCCTTTTTTAGGCACACACTGAATGAGGCCAACTTAATCACTATTTGAAATAAGGTAAACACTACCAACTTCTAACCATTTTAGAACCTCCATTTTTACTACTTCCATCATGATACAGTTTAATCTCTCCATGATAATCTTATGTATATAGAACGAGGTGATAATTCCTTAATATCTACGATGGTCTACCAAATAGCTAATTTCTATTGCTTCAACAGTTCCACTAGCTTTCTCTCTTAGTAATCACTACTAAGGTCTCACCATTACCCAAAAATGCATATCAAAGATGAGATATTAATGGTTTAAGCTCTAGTGTTAGTGGTTCTTTAATTGATGACCCAAGCCTAGGCTTTTCTTCTACCCACTCAAGAATTGCATTGGAACATAACATGTGAGGCATAGCTTCTAGAAAATCATTAACTCTACTAGCTTTATTCTATATATAGGAATCATTATTAAGCTCATCTAAGTCAATAATATCACTATTATTATCAAAGTTGGATATATAAACATTTTCAATAGCAATAGAGTAGTAAACATCAAGATCAGTATTTGCTACTCCATACACCCTCTTTTCACTCATTTCTTCACACAAATATATTGCATGCTTAAAAATTTCACATGAATTCACTAAAGCATTTTTTAAAAGCACTCTTATAGGTTAATTTCCTAAACATGCCATCTATCATTTCATGACATACAAAAACTTGGAAATGTTCATAAACTTAATTATTTGAAATTGGAAATGGCTAGATTTAAAGACATTGACAACTACTTTTAGTTCATTCACCCTCATAGTGAGCTTTCCTTTTTGCATTTTGACTAGGGATTTTTTGGGGGCGAGGAAAGCGTGACCTAGAATGATGGTGACGTCTTTGGGTTCCTCTATGTCTAGCACTAAAATATTTGCAAGGAATATAAATTTTTCTACTTTACAAGTACATCTTCAATGATCTTGGCCTCTTTAATGATCGGTTATCCATCAAGAGTATAACCACAGTTGGTTTTGCTTCCCCATGTCCCAACTTCTTAGAAAATAGTCAAAGACATTTGATTGATGCTTGCTCCCAAAATACATAAGGCTTTTCAAAATGGATGTTCCCCAATAGTGCATGGTATATGAAAAGTATTAAGTTCCTTCAATTTGGGTAGTGGTTTCTTGTTAATAAGTGGTTTTCTGTTAATAATGGCATTTCATCCCTCTGTAAGGACGATGATCTCACAATCCCTAAATTTTATTCTATATATCCTTCATGAATTTTACATATAAAGGTATTTGTTCTAATTCATCCATGAATGAGATGTTTATGTGAATTTTCTTAAAGATAACAAGAAAGTTAGAAAATTGTCTATCCAGCTTCTACTGATGTACCCTTTTGGAAAAAGAAAGAGGTGGGACATAGGTATTACCTTCTTTTGCTTTAGAGACCACCTCTTGTTTTGCTTCTTCATTGTGCCTCATAATTGTCTCATTTTATTTTTCTTTTACATAAATTATTTTCTCTAGTTTACTTCCTACTACTAAGCCACCTCTTATCATAATGTCTTTAGAATGCTCCTTACCCTCTTCTTTTGGATCTATTTTAGTGTTACTTTTTTGTGTGCTCAAGAAAGGAAATATATATTAATATTAAAATTCATTACAAACAATATCAAAAACTATTTAGGTAAGACATAACTGAAAGTTAATAAATCACGGACCTAATTAACTTAGAGGAGGGGTGAATAGATTATTTTTAATTTTTACCAATTTATAATTTAATAACCTAAACAAAGCGGTCAGGCATGCAATCATGTGTAAAAATAAAGTGTGAAAATAAGAGAATAACACACAATATTTTTAGGTGAAAAAAACCTAGACCAAAACCATGACCTAAGAAGAAAACCACCAGTCCACTGGACCACCAGACCAACTAACTTTTCACTATGAAAATCAAATGTTCAAGTACAAATTCGGTCTTATGCTACCCTCCCTAGGATACTACCCCAATATACTTTACTTACGAGCCCCTGCTCTCTTTTTTCACAGTTTCTAATGTTAGCGTGAGCGATTTCCAAACCAACGTTCCAATAAGCTCCCCACCAATCACATCGTTCACTAATCAACTCAAAAAAAGTTAGCACAAAAACATAAGTGTCTGTGTGTGTTCTAGAACGTATTTAACAATGAATAATCCTAACTAGATGATTCAAAATATATCTCCCTTAAATCAGATCAACTAGCAAATTCTAGAACAAAAATGATTAAGCATAATTTCAATAAAAATAACTTCTTTAATATTTAATAATTAAATCAAATAATCATGATCGCTTATAAAATTATTTAATCTAAATATCTAAAAATCTAAGCAAGAAAAATTAAATTAATTAATGCAAATTATATATATATATATTAGTAAACTTTGCCATAAGTTAACTATACCACTATCCTTTTTTCGATGCCTTTTGCGTTTCAATTATATATATATATATATATATATTAAATCAAGGTATATGGCTAGAACTTGTTACAATATATTCTTTGTCATAAGTTATATTGATAGATTAATTAACTTTGTCTTAATAACTTAACTGACTATACTACTATGCCTTTTTCCAATATCTTTTGCATATATATTAATTACCTTTGATGTCGTAGTTGTTTCCTTTTTTCTTCACCAGATTTTGATTGTTTCTTTGGATTCAATCGACAGCCTTTTCTTTTTCAGCACATGTATTTTAACCCTGACCTTATGTGTGTGTGTGTATATATATATATATATAGATAATAACAATAACCTAGGGTTAAATGCATTTTGGGCTTAATTTTTCAAAGCTCATTAAAAACAAAAACTTAATATTATAAAAAATCATTTCTTTATAAAAATATTTAATTAATAATTTCACAAATTGATTAAAGTTTAAATAAATATTTTAGCACCAAAGATAATTTCAGATTTATGAATATGTGCTATAAAATGCATGAATGCAATCCTATATGTTGTAGTTATAAAAGACATACATGAAGTACGAATATCTAGAACTCGAGTATTTGTTCGATTTTTCTTGATAGACTTGATAGTAGGCCTAGAAATAAGTTTACAAGTAAATATTTTGTTCACGAAAATAACCAACACTCCTAGTCCTTACAATAACTATGAATGAAACCTTCAACATAGCTATAAGAAGACCAATTACCTAGATTATAAGTAGCTTTATTTAATTTTTTGGGTATCCATAAAGTAGAAATCACACTAAAATATGGCAAAAGGAGTTTCGCTTGGTAGATGACATTTTGAGCTTCCAAAGAAATGATATAATCATCATGCATTATAGCCTTTATAACATTATGATTGTTACCTTCTGCATATGTAGTTTTGAAACTAAATTGCAAGGGTCAGCTAAAGAGAAAATAATAATGCAAGTACTTCATCTTCTTTAGCAGAATTTCCTTGATAAAATATGCTCCAACAACCAAGAATTTGACCATTATAATCCATAATAATAACCACAGTAGTAATATTATAATTATAAATAGCTACATCAAGCCTTTTGTACTATTAAGATGAAGTAGTCCTCTAAATTCTTGGAATCAAGAATTTAATTTAGAAATAAAAAAATTGAGATTTGAAGGTTTAGAGTTAAAAATAATATCATTTCTTCTTATCCAAATTTGTTTAAAAGAGATGCATATAGATAAAAGGAATTTACAATGAGTTAAAAGGAAAGGTGCACTACTACAATAAATGCTTTTGGTCTCGGGATTTTAGTCTCGATTATTTTAAAAACCGAGACCATAAAGTTTTGGCCACGGTTTGATAAAAACCGAGGTTATAGTATATACATATAGCCTCAGTTTTATCAGTAACCGTGACTATAACTTAAATTACAAAAAATATTTAAATATATATAAACAAATTTATATAGCAACAATTATTAAATGACTATTATTATAATTAAAATAATAAAATTTTCAATATTAAAATACTGTATATCATTCATTTAAAAGAAATACAAAAAATATTTTACAATTTTTGTATTTTTCTCTATTATTAATCTATTTTTTTCTTTTATAATATATATCTATATCAAATTTTTACATCAAATTTTTTTTTCACTCTTTTTTTTTACTTTCTTTCTTCTTTTTCCCTCTCTTTTTTTAACTTTTTTTTCCTAATTTTCTAATTAATTTCGTCCAGTGCCTCATTACGCGCACGCACTTAAGTAATATATATATAATATTAATAACCCCAACCCCGCTTAAATAATATATACATAATATTAATTACCCCAACCATACTTAAGTAATATATATATAATATTAATTACCCAGTCAATTACCCTAGCCCCAATCTCACAAAATTATTTTCCTAAATCAGGCGTCCATCAGATCCGGAGCTCACATCATTCGCTTTCTCACCGAGCAGCGCCTCAAGAAATTGTCGATGACCTCCTCCAACAGCTCCTCCTTTCTAGCACTTCACTCGACATTTACAAGAACTCTTTTCTTTGGCCTCTCTTCTTCTTTTCTCTCTGTTTTTTTCTGTTCATATTCCCCTCTTTGCACCTCGCGGCCGGCCGTTTCTACTATCGTTGCTCGCGACTCAGCTCCGGGTAAGTGTAATACCCTTTTTTTTACAATATCAATTCATATATGTGTTGATTCTTAGTGGATTAGTTCTGTGCATAATACATTTCAGTTAGAGTTATTTTTTTCATGTATGAATCTATATTTCTTAGGATGTATAGTGAGTCATTTCTTAGAGTTAGATAGTGGTATTTCCAACTTCCTATTATCTAATATTTTCCTCTAGATTTTTTTCATTGTATTGCGCATGGTACTTAAGGTTTGCTTGACGACATAGTCAAATATCTTAGAAATTAAAGTAGTCTCATCCTAAGTTTTATGAAATTGAAAAGTGTCTAATAAGTCAATTGTTGAACTGTGTTATTCTGAGAAAAAATTATAATGTTGCTATTCCTTTACCTATTATTCTTGAATTGTGTAATATTATGAGAAAAAATGTTTCCTAAATACCTGTTTTGTAATCAATTATGTTTTGAAGTTTTATTTTTTAAACCAAAGTTTTCAAAATTAATGTACGGTAATTAATTTTATTTTCAAATTTAAAATTAAATTAGAACACAATTCTATTTTCTTCACACTTTTTTATTATTTTTGAAATTTAGAAAAAAAAAAGGTTTTGAAAACTACTTTCAAAATTCACTTTTTTTTCGCAGGTTAACTTTATTTTTCTTTATTGTAATTTAAGATGAACAAAAGAAGAAAACATAATCTTTTATCAAATGAGTTTTTTTCTTTGCTATAAATGAATTAAAAAAATAGAAAATGTGTTTCAAATATGAAAAAACAACTCTTTACAAAATGAATCACAAGTGAGGTAACTCAAATTAATCAAATTTCATGCTGATCAGTTCCAGCAATTTATCCTCTGGACATGTACGTACATGCGACTCCTTATGATTGACCAACTTAAGAGGTTGGGAATAAGTCGATATTTCGGATATGAGATAGAGAGCATTCTAGATGAAACATACAGGTATTTCCAAGAGTTATTTCTTATGAACAGTTCAAGTTATTCAAGTTAAGCACAAATTTTTAGTCAATAACAGATGGTGGATGGAGAGGAATGAAGAGTTATTGTTAGACCCTGCATGTTGTGCTTTGGCATTTCGCCTTTTACGAACGAATGGCTATGAAGTTTTAGAAGGTGAGTTCTACAAACTGGATTTTAGCGTTGATGTATTTGTAAGAAAAATCAGATTGAATAACTCTGCATAACACTTTTTGGTTCTTAAATATCATACAAATGCTTTAGTAGAATTCGAGCAGGAGGAGAAGTTAGTCCACGAGCTAAGGATATAAATTGCATCCTTGAATTATACAGGGATTCAGAAATCACAATATTTCAAAATGAACCAGTTCTAGATAAAATACTCAAGAGGAAGATAAGTGGATTATTCCATATAATGGAGGGTAAGTGGATATTAGTTGTACAACATTTACGAAAAATTATGTTATGTAATCAAATGCATTTACCAATATATATCTTACTATAAATGAATGTAGGTACCATTGGGTCTTAATTGTGTACGAGTCATTCATAAATACCATTTATTATTTGGATTCAATGTGGGGTGAAGTGTTCTTTGATATTGAAAACATCATAAATAAGTTATATTTTTTAAAAAAAATTGATGTTCTTGTAAACAATAAGTTCAATGTATCTTCACAAGTAACTCTTATTTATTTTTCCTTCTTTATATAGAGTTTATATTATGTTGAATGGTCATCAAAATAGAAGGTCTCAAGGTTTAACAATATGGTATAGAATGAGAGTAAATTGTAAATGCATGGTTTAGTAAAGTAATATCTTTTTAATTAGATAATATATATTAAGCTTACAACTGAATTTTCATTCTAATGTACAGTGTCCTAAGCAAGATGATTTGGTAACATGTGGGTATTATGTCCTTATGTTTATGAGGATAATTATTGCCAATCTACTTATTTCTATTATTGACTTGGTAATAATTTAAGTAATTTTGTGCATTTTCATTTCTTATTTTATTCATGATTTCAATTTTTAATTAATCAAAATAGGTGGTTAATTAGCTAATAATATGTTAAAATGTGTATACATTATAGCTTAATCATGAAGGAACTTATATTGATACTGAAGTTGATGAGCTGCAGAATGAGTGTGAAGAATTCATAAATCGATTCTTATAGTTATAACTCACCATATAGTCAAATAAAACGCAAGGTAGGGATGTTCATGATTGATTTTTAAATGAAAATTTGGAATTCCTGTTTCATTTTTTAGAACAAGTAGAGAAGACTCTTGCATGTTCTGGATGTTGTATATGCATGATTATATTCATATAATCTGGATGTTGGTATGCTCATATATAATAGATGTTTATATTCACAGGTATTGTCCAACGCTATCAAGCACCCTTTCTCTGTCTCTCTGTTGTGCGTAATTGATATGGGTATTATGAACTAATAATGCTACTACTGTAATTAATATGGATAGTACTAAATAATAATGTTATTGTTCTTATTGATATGGGTAGTACTAAATGATAATGTTGTTATTGATATGGGTAGTACCAAACAATAATGTTGTTATTATTGATATGGGTATTATTGATTTCATTGAATTGTGTGCAGGAACAAATATATGCATATTGAAGAACTTATTGTGGAAATATGAGGTATTACTTATATTCATGTAATCTAGATGTTAATTTGTATGTTCATATATAATAGATGCTTATATTCATAGGTACTGTCACACGGTGTCATTTATTATAGATATTTTTATGACACTATAATCATGGTGTTACCTATATATTAAGAATAAATAACTAGAGAAGACTCTTGTGTTCTAGATGTTGTATATGCAGGATTATATTAATGGAATCTGGATGTTGGTATGCTCGATCATACTAGAGGATGTTTTTTTATGAGGAAATTAATGCATGTTGTCAAGGACGAAGATTTTGAAGAACGACATTACAATGGGACAAAATATTTTTAGATTGATTTACATCGTATACAATTTGATTAGTTAGTGGCATTAAAGTTTTTTCATGTATATTTTCATATTTTTTGAACACTTTAATTAACTAGTTTTTATTATATGTGTTTTATTGTATCGAATTATTAAACTCTTAATGTAATATCTCTTTTAAATTTAATATAATTAATCTTAATTTTTTTAATTTATATATGAAATTTAGCTTAATTGAGATTTATATAGTCACAGTTTAAATGTAATCGAAACAATATATATAATTTTGATTTCAATCTATGGCCTCGGTTATTAAAAACCTGTGGCTATAGTTACCCCCTATGGCCTCGGTTATTAGAAAATTGAGGTCATAGGTAACGAATTATGGCCTCGGTTTTCATCAAAACTGTGGCCATAGTTACCCCTTACAGCCTCGGTTATTAGAAAACTGAGGTCATAGGTAATGACTTATGACCTCGGTTTTCATCAAAACCATGGCCATAGGTTGTTACCTATGACCTCGGTTAATAAAAAACCGAGGCCATAGGGGGTAACTATGGCCTCAATTATTAAAAAATCAAGTCTATAGGTATAACCTATAGCCTCGGTTAAAAAACCGAGGCCATAGGTCGTTACATATGGTCTCTCTTACTTAGGCCTTAGTTCTTATAATCGTGACCATAGATCTATGTTCATGGTTAATAACCGTGGCTATAGGTACATATTGTAGTAGTGGTGTAAAAGTATTATATTTATCAAAGATTACTTGAAGGAAAGTCTCAAAAGAAAGGATATTTGAATTATTCAAAAGAGAAGTGGGATACCAAATTGACTAGAGAGAAATAGTTAACTGATAGGAAGTAAAAAGATGATTGATAGTTTCAGTATTACAATAAGAAAGAGGACAAGAGACATCAGGTAAAATGATTCTTTGATTAATGTTACCTCGAGTAGGAAGAAGGTTGATAGTAATATCTTCAAATTTATGAAAACCCATACCTCCAATATTCTTCGGTAAACAAATTTGATCCCAACTTTTGAAAATTGTATACCATGAAGCAAAACTCTCCTTATTAGAACCAAAGTTCCATCAGAATATTCTTAAATAGAATTTTATTTTAGATTAAACTCAGAAACTTGAAAGTATTCATAGAATACATGGATAGAGAGAGTAGAACAAATTTAAGTATATAGCTACTAGTGTTGGAAAGAAGCCAAGATCTCCAATTGTCAATTTTCAAAATCATATTGTCAATAACTCTTTTGAATTCCCTACTATTCTGTTTGTTTAAAAATAATTTATGATTCAAATATTTTGCACCACTAGTAGTAGCAGAACACCCAAACTATTTTGGATTTGGGATCTTAAAGGAGAGAAGATATTACTAGAATAGAAAATGCAAGATTTAGATATATTTGCTTTCTATCCAGAACATGAAAAATAACATTAAAAATTCTATTGAGTCACATTTATCTCGATCAAATTAGCATGACAAAAAGGATTAAATCATCAACATAAAATAGATGGCTAATAGTTGAAGCATTTATGGCAATTTTGATACCATGAAGAACGTAAGAATTTTCAACACGAAGAAGTCTTGAAAGAGTTTCAGCCACAATAATAAAAAAAATAGGATCACCTTGCCTAAGATATCTTTGAGGAATAATATTAACAATGGGAACATCATTTAGTAATGGAGAATAAGTAACAGAGTTCAAGCACGATAATATTAAATTGCAAAATTGTTTAGAGAATCCCAAATAATTTTAATGATTAAGTTCCATTTCATACTATTTAAGCCTTTTGCATATCCATTTTTATTCTAAGTATACCACCTCCACCTCTTTTCCTTTTAATAGTATGGACAATTTCTTGAGCAACTATAACATTATCATATATCCATTTATTAGGAACAATAGAAAACTAAAAAGTAGAAATGAAATCTTTAAGTTACCTTTGAGTCGATTGTAAAGAATCTTATAAATAAATTTGTAGATGACATTGCCTAAGTAGATAGGTATAAATTAATGTACCAAAGAAGGATTACTCACTTTTTCAATAAGAATGATAATAGTCTTCTTTAACATAGGATTGAGGTAACCAATCTTGAAAAACATCTACACATCATCTATCAAGCTTCCACCAAGAATGTCCCAATAATTTTTATATACAAAAGCAAGAATACCATCAAGACCAGGGGCTTTGAAAGAACCTATAACAAATAAAACATCTTTGATTTTTTTTATTAGGGATGCTACAAACTAAATCATTATCTTTAGAAAAACTACACTAACAAATTAATTGTGCTAATTTAAAGTCCAAATTATTAGTATCATAATCAAAAGAAGAAAGGAAAACCTCATTGTAATGATTAATGAAACATGATCCTATGTCATTTATTTGATAAAGCCACCTCCCATTTTGATCCTTGATATTATAAATGGTATTATAAGTTCTTCTAATCATAGTGGAAGTGTGTGAATCAGTGTAAGACCTAAGATAAAACTAGGTTAAAGAGATGCTAACTTCTTAAGGACTCATTCCTAACTTGCAATAGCAGTAAGTAAAATTGATAGGAGTGAAAGTAGTAAACAATAATCTTATATCACTAGTATTATGTAGTAGACATATAATTCAACATACAAAAAGTAAGCAATAATTACGAAAAGATTTCTAATAATATTTTACACCTTAGTATGTTGAAACATACATAATTTAAACTAAGATTGTATTAGCCAAGCAATAAAGCATGCACAACACTAGATATAATGAGGTAACATCATATAGAACTCCTATCTATGTGGTTAACCCTTGAATTGCCTATGGAAATCATTCGGTTGCAAACAAATCTACTAAGTATAAAATAGATACAACTCAATAGAAATATAAATGTAAATGCCTCTATCAATTGGGACATCTACCTTAACTGCCTATTATTTCCAATGCTTGTTGCCTTTACAAAAAACTGGTCTAACACACGTATCCGAATTTCCTCCATAGTCAACACTACTTAATGTAGTATGATCAGTAACTAAAGACCAGTAAAGTGAACAGATAGTAAAATGCTAGTCGTGGAAACTACACTCAACTACAAGTCACCAATAACCAATAATGGGAAATACACTCAACCACATATCATGAACAACCATTGATTTGGGAACACAATCAATACTACCCAAACCAATCTTAGAATGTTGTTCTCATAATTTCTGTATAATAGTCAAGAGCTTTTAACACTCCAGCATAATATTTTACCTACAACAATGTAGCACAAATACTAAAGTACACTTAAAGTACTTTGTGATATAGAAGAAAATTTTAGAGTAAAATTTGGCAGAGTTTCAATGTAGAAAGAACGCTTAAAAAGACAAAAGAAGAGGTATTTATAGAATAAACCAAGCACCAATGACCATACTCATTGAGGAATTCTATGAGGGATTTGACAAGGGCCTCATCGAGGTGCCAAAAAATCAAATTTTTGAATCCAAAAATTATCAAGTAATTTCCTTAAATACCCACACCTAAAATAAAAAAGGCCACTCACAACCTGGCATTCATACTAAGAAACCAACCTTGTGGTGTGTATATAGCATGCTTTCAATCATAGTGCACTTAACTATATGTGTTTGCATTAATTATCAATAGGTAGTAACTTTACATAGAGAAAGACAAAAACACTAAGTAAAATAAAATGACTTTCTATTTTGCACATGGGAAGCCAACAAAGACATAAAGGACTACAAGACTTGCAATATTCTTCTTTGGCTTTCTATGTCAAAACACTGCACAATTAAGTATATATGCACAATGAACATGAGATGATCATGAAGATGGCCTAAAGATGTTTGTTACCATAAACAAAACATCAATGCACCCAAACACCCAAACAACAAACCTACTATAAGTGCATCCATATTGTATGTTCCATCCATCTTCTTAGATCAACTCATCCATATTCTATGAAGTTGAAACATTAAGGTCTCAATGCAACTACACACTATACAATTGACGCTTAGTGACCTCCTATGCATATGAAACAAACACATACCTTGTTCACGTATTATGGAATAATAGCCTATAATCTATCCAAATACTATCGTGTTACCCTTATACTGGTGCATATCAATAGGAAAACCCATAAAACATATAGTAGGAACATGGAAAATGTACATAAATCCTTCTAACTATATGCTACGCTACCCCTAAGTGAATGCAAGTTAGGAAAAAAGATGCAATAAAATCCAACACTCACCATCCATGCAACACACATCTTGGAAACAAACACATAGTTGTTGCCAAAAACTCCCCATCCCCCATTTTGACCTAGAAAGTTAAAGGAAAACCCCTATATGAAGGAGACAAGACATATAAGTATGCAATATTCCTAGCACTTAAGCAATATAGCAGAGAATATTAAAGCAAACAAATAATCTATGACACATTCAAAAATAGAGATTAAAGAAGCACACTAAACACATTCTTATTAAAAAAAATATATTTTAGAAATTTTATTTCAAAAAATAAAAAGGAGAATAAACTAAAATAAAAGGAAAAAGTGTCCAGCACTCTCCATCACCTTTTTTAGTATCATCATCCACATAAACACTACTACACGAGGACTAGACAAAAGCTATATGGGTGGTGGGTGGTACAGGTGGTAGAGGGACAAAGTAGTTGTAAACAACTTGGTTAATAATAGGGTCTATTTCATCTCTACCAATGTTTCTAAGAACGGAGGAGAGAGAACCAATAGGGGAGTTACCTGAGTAAGTATAGCCTTTAGAACTAGCTGATTGATGTCTAACATAGGTAGAAGAGTTAGGTGAGCCATGAATAGGTGATGGAGGAACAAGGTGGTAAGTAGTCGCCATAGCTTGAGCAAATTCTTAAATCCTCTGTATATCCATGCAATTCTGGTTAAAAATGCACATCTAATGAAGAAGATTATTCATTACATCAAAAGACTCATCACTTAGAGGAAGAGAAATAGATAGAGTAGAAAAAACTAGAATGGAATTACAATGCATGGACTGAGTAGCATTCTGTGAAGAAGAAGATGAAGGGGTAGCCAATGAATGATGAGAGCAACAACTAGACAAAAACAATGAGAGTGAAATAAAAAGAGATATTATAGAAAGATGATGGAATGAAGACTAGGAAGTATGAGCAATTGGATGAAAAATGATAGTCCTATAAATCATACTGACAAGATCTATAGTCCTACCATTTAGAGTAGCCTAAAGGAAGTGTCCTTTGTATGGAGTGATAGTATGATGATGGGAAACAAGGATGAATGACAACACTAAAAACATGATTAAAATGAAAAATAGGGACATCTTTGTTAATAATAAGAGCACCACTATTATAAGTGTGACCTGGCTCAACCAACTTGTTCACCATCTTAACTAAGTTGTTTTCATTCACAAGATCATACTCATTAGAAGGATAGGTAGAAACAATATTTTCAAATTCAAAATTGATGATGGGGAAAGAAGGGTTATCAACATCAGAAAGAGATAATAAACTAACAGTATCATCTCTAGAAAAAAATGAATCTACACCTTCTGAGGATAGAATTCCTTAACAAAATTATCATCATAAGAATAAGTAAGGGAGCATAGGAAAATCCAAGAAAAGTAAAAAAACACTTTCTTAATAGTTGGAAAGTCATGGATATCAATAGGATGCTCATAAAGAATGTGTGCTTAACTTAAGAGGCTAATAGGCTCAAACTACCTAGACTTCTTCAAACTTTGGGTACACTTTGGGGCCATTTTTAGTAATAAAGTGAGGGTTAAAGCTACTAGTATAGCAACAAGAGAAAGGATATAATATCTAAGTTGTGAGAAATACGTACTAGGAGGAGGTGTTTATAAGGACTACACACCTTACCATGGGCTTACCGACCTCCTTATCGGAGTGCTTAACGAGCTACCATGATAAGTGTGTAAAAGTCATATCTGATGAGCCTCTAGGTAAGGGGTGTGGCAAGGCGCGATGAAAAACATGCAAAAAATCTTGAGGCAAGAGAAAGAGAGTGCCAAACCACCAAACACAAATATTTTTGAATTTTTTAGATCAATAAAAAGGGAAAATAATAATAAAAAATATCAAACAGATAACAAAAGGACATAATGTATGTACAAAAGGACTAAAATCATAAGGGAGAAAAGAAATAAACTACTCAATTTATAAGACAATCTTTACTGTGTTAGTAACCCCTTTAAGGTCATGTGCAACACACTAAGTTTAATTACATAAGAGCTTTGGCATCATCCGTTAAGCAGCATCAACTATGGTTCTAGTTTTCCCATTTAACCCATTATAGAATATCTACATTTGCAACCAATCTGGAAATCCATGTTGAGTGAAATATCGAATCATATCTTTATATCTTTCCTATGCTTCATAGAGTGTCTCAAAATCATTTTGCTTGAATTGACTAATCTCACTCCTAAGTTGGTCTATTTTTGTAGGTGAAAATAATTTAGCAAGAAATGTTTCTACCCTGTCTTGCCAACTAGTGATGCTTCCTGGTTGTAGAGATTGTAGCCACCCTCTAGCATTGTCCCTCATTGAAAAAGGAAATAATCTTAGTCTAATGATGTCTTCAGTAACACCATTCATCTTTACAGTGTCACAAATCTCCAAGAACATTACCAAATGAATATTGGGGTCATCAAGTGGCGAACTGCTAAATTAAGCTTGTTGCACCATGTTGATCAACGCCGGTTTGAGCTCAAAATTATTGGCATTAATGGTTTGGCGTCTTACACCTAAGTAGTTTTCATTCACAATTGGCCTTATATAATCCATCAAGGTGCGTGAATGTGCATTCTATTCTCCTTCAACCATGGCTAGTACTTTCTTCTTTCTTCGTGATCTAAAGGTTCTTTCAATCTTCAGATCAAAAGGAATAATATTTCGAGTTCTAGCACGGTGCATCCAACGTTAAAAACACACCTAGAGAAAAAATAAAAATAAAATAAAAATGAAATAAAATATAATTCTAAATTAAAACTAAGATTACTTTGTATCGATATTGGCAAAAATAAGAAAAAATCCATCCCCAGTAACGGCGCCAAAAACTTGATCGATACAAAATTGCAAGTGCATAGTATAATAGTTTTTTAATAAGGTGATGAGAAGAGTATCATCCTCAGGAATTAATAACTTATTTTTTACAAATACCAAAATTATGATAATCTCAATTTTATCTAGACAAGTCACTAAAGTTGTTGTATTTGAAATTTAAAATAAAATTAAAGAAAATAAAGATATTGTTCGAAAATCAAATTTATGGGAAGAAAACTTCTAGGAAATCGATTTCACCTAATCTCCTACTATGTTTTACTCATCTAGCTAATTAAATTTAATTCTCTCTGTTTATTAACAATATCCAAAAATATCTAAAAGTCTCTTTCGATAGTCAATTGGAAATAATCTTGTTCATTAATTTAGACAAGAGTATGCAATTTAATAAAACAAGAAAGCATTAAGACCAATGATTTCTAAAACTACACAAGTTTATGCAAGTCTTTCGATCTCTATATTTACCTATGCTGAAATATTCTAGATTTATCCTATAATTCTCTCTTTCAATAATAAATCACAAGACTAAAATCATCTAATTAATGGTCAATAAATTAGAAGCATTAAACTCAAAATAAATCAGACAAACATGAAGAGAAATAATTCAAATTAACATAGAAAATCAAGCATAGTTTAGAATTAAATTACATATTTTTCCTAGAATAAAGATAAATTAGTTCATGCTAAAAGTTAAATTAAATATAAATGAATTCCCCATAATTAAATTAAAAATAGAGTCATTAGCGTACTTTTTTACTTAATATTTACTTGTTTTATTCAATAAGTAGTATTTTTTTAGTCAAAAATATTAAAATATAAACTTTTTAATGAAAAGGGATGAAAATATAATTTTTGAAAATTTTTAGAATTCTTCTGGAATTTTTCTTGATTTTTTATGAATTCTTAATGCATGACCAATTAGGAGCTACCACGTGGCATGCCATACAGACACCACGCAAGAACGGGGAGTGAATCACGTTGCGTCGCATGTGAGTAGGATGAAAAACGTGCCATGTGTTAGTACAACGTTCAATCTGAGTTTGGAAATTGGTCAATGCGTCATGCCACATGTCGCAACACCATTGCTCCTCGCGTTCCACCCATGTGCCATGACGAATCCCATCGCGCCATGTTTTGCTAACTCAACGATCATTGACTCTGACCAGTGTCCCCTGTCACGCGTCGCTCCCTGATTCGCCCAATGAATTTTTGATGCCACGTGTCACGCTATGATTGGTTGAAATTGTCAATTTTGCTTGTTTTGATCGTAGCCCTTGATTTGAAGCTGATTTGACAATCCAGATTACACCTGAGCATTATTTAAGCCCCTAATCAGTCCATAAACCCTAATTGGCCTTCATTAGCATAATTTTGGTTTTTATTTTGGAGCTAAAAAGGGAAAAAAATACAGTAAAATTCAAGAGACGACATAATTTTGGTGGAGATTCAAGAGGAGATTAATATTATAATTCAAGAGATTGATTGTATTTCTTTTACTACTCTTTTCTTTATCAATTTTATGTCTTTCTTTATGAAAAATATGAGCTTTATGAACACAATTATGTGTAATTAACTTATTAATCTAGGGATCTTATGAATCCAATTTTTACCATGTAATGATCTAAAATTTTACCCCATTTATAATTATAATTTAATTATATTATTTAATATGATTTATATGATATTAATTGTTTGGCCAATAATTTATCTATAGAGACAATTAAATAGATTTTAGAGAATTATTTAATTATTTATTTTGATTAAATAACATGCATAGTTCCTAGGCAGAGATGTATGGTTCTTATGTATGTGATCCATAATTGATGAACTTAATGAGTAGTATGCAATTTAATTGGCATGAGAGTGTGATTAAATTAATTACTATATTGTGTATAGTTTACTTGAGAGAGACATGCTAGGTTAGATTCAATTGATTATGTAATTAATTGATACTTATATTAGGGGGATTTTAGCAATTCACATGTTTAGAAAATTTAAGGATTAAATATTCCTATATATTTTCTCATATATCTTTTTAGTTACAAAATCTGATTTAATTAATTATTGCCATTTATTTTTAGTTATTTTAATTTTGCTTCTTTAAAATATAAGAACAAAAAAAATTGATTTTTATTATTTTTAGTTTTAAAAATTAGTTTCTAATAAAATAATTTTCGTAAGAATGATATTTTCTTATCATTATATTATTTTTAGTTTTAATCAATGTTTTCTTCACCTATGTGTAATATCTCTCCCATTAATAATCACTCTATCTCTTTTTATCATACAAAAATATAATTTAACTTTGAAACTTAAATTCAATATGACCATGAATGTAATGTATAGAATGAATGAACTCTCCTTAAATTATGTAATTTTTCAAAATAAAGTAAAATAAAAATTTGATATATATAAAGTTTATCTTTTTAAACGAGGGTGGTAGACTTATTTAAACAAGATTTTAACAAAAAAATTAATTAAAAACTTATTGTTGTTAAAATTTGGACAAGCCATGGTATGCATAGGTATTTTGACAAGATACATCAACATATTAACATATATTGTGACTTGTCGACAATCACCGAAAATAAGATATATATTTGAACTTCAAAAATATGTCATGCAATTGAATCCTCAATATTAAGAAGAAAAAAAATGAAAAAACTACCAAGTGAAAACTTAAAATTTTTATTCTTTTTTTTCTTTATATATATAGGGATTGGTTATTTTATTTTTTATTTTCCTTTTGTACAACCAACTTTTAACTTTTTTTTTTTTTTGCATGTTAAATTTTTTTCTATCTTATTTTCCCTTTGTTTTGTTTAAGGAATTATGTATGTGTCAAAAACCTAGTATGATGACTTTCACATTAGTTATAAGGTAGTCCTCTTCATTCACTACGGTAGCTATACACATCATAGTAGGTAGCCTTCTCAAATAAATCAATCACAAGCTTCAAGAATGATATATATGAGTTTAATGGGTACGTGAGTAAGTTCTTGTCAACATCAATTAGTAGATTTGAAAAAGTATACAAATGCACTAGCCAAAATATTCTTTTACACAATAAAAATTCAAACAAAATAAGTCAAGTATGTAAAGGGAAGTAATATGTAAAGTCCATTTCATTGTTAAAACAAATTCATGCCCCTTATTTTTATTTTTATTTATTAAAACTAAAGAAATATTAATAAAAACAATAAAAAAACAAACTTAAAATACTCACATAAGGTCAATTAAGTATCCATATAAAAGTCTCTAGGTGAATAATAAAGGACGGTTAGGTGACCAAAAAGAGACAATCTTTCTTAACCCAAAATTTCTTGAATTTTAGTTTTAGTATATCTTTGGATTGTAAGTCAACTATCTTAGCCGTCATTGCATATTCTTGGAATTATCTTTAGATTTCACATTCATCCTAAATGAAGATGCAACATATATGGTGGGATAATGATAATTAGTCCTAGAATTAAAAGTGTTGAAATTCACTTATCTCTTTAAACCAACAACTTCATGATTTCTAGTAGAATTATTAGACGTACTATGCATAAATGGATAACAATAATGAGTCATATAACTAGAAGCATGGAAAGTATTTTCTACCAAACTTAATAGTATTTTCTACCATAGGTACAATGGTTCTTTATGCATAAGTAGTAATAGTAGGAGGAGATTTAGAAGTCCTTACAAATGTGATTTTTGATATTGAAGGTGTCAAGATCTCATCCTTATAACCAAAGCCATGTGTGTCATATGAAAAGATGTTAGAGGTTTTTACAAACTGAGTTGTATTTGAAGATGATGATATAAAGTGCTAATCTACATATCCTATCCCTCTCTTGTATCGAAAAGGTTTTTAATAGTCACAAACTTTGTTTAGCTATTTATCTCCAATTGTTACTTTTCATGGCTTCCCTTGATTGTTTAAGCTCCTACGTAAGATTCTTGTTTTCTTGTTTAAGATCTACAAGACTTAAATTCAAACCATTAGTAAGTTCAAACATCTCAATTGTTTATTTTTCTAAGATGGAAAAACTAATTTCATAAGATTTGAGTTTATCATTTAATTTGTTTACTTCAACTAGTAACCTATTCTTTTATCTCTTACAACCTACTAATTCTAAAATAGTTCATTAAGACTATTATCATCAAATTTGTTTATTAGGAACTTATAAGTTTGAGTTATCTTTGATTATAATCCCTTAAAAGGCTTGATAGTCAGTTAGTTTGTAAGTTGTTCTAGTTGAGGAATTTCTTGAGTCTTTTGGCCAAGAGTTTTAATTTTTCATCATCCTCGTCATTTTCGTTACCACCATCATAAGTCATGGTGATTTTGAAAGCAATATAGTTGTTCTTTACATGTGTTCTAAAACTCATCTCAAAGGTTTGAAGTGAACAAATGAGTTCCTCAATTTTGATTATGTCTATATCCTTGTTCTCATTAATGGCAATGAATTTTACATGGAAGCAATCTGACAATGAGAAAATTATCCCCCAAACCAACTTAAAGTCCTCAATTTTCTCTCCAATATTTGAAGAAATGTTAACAATATCACATAACATAAATTTCACAAAAAGGTTTCATCTTCTTCCATCCTAGGGTTTTTAAACCTAGTGCCTAGCATGTAAAATTTAGTTTGTTTAACTTGGATGGTGTCCTTATTGGCAACTTCTAATGTATCCCAAGCACGCTTAGTAGTATCAACATAAAAAATACGACGAAACCCATTAGAAGACACAACACTAGAAATATCCTTAATACCTTTTGGTTCCAGTTATTACCAGTTTTATCTTTAATGGTCCATTCATTTCTATGTTTAAGTATGGTGATGTTATATTTGGTAACCATAGGTGGTTCGCAATCATAAATAACAGAATTTCACACACTCTTATCTAGAGATCATAGAAAGGCTCTCATACGAGCCTTCCAATATAGGTAACTAGACCCATCAACGAATGGTGCATATGTTGTAGAAGAATCCTCTCTCAAATGATTTATAACAAGGTCATAGGTAAAGACTAAGTATATCCAATGACTCACTCTGATACCAATTAAAAGTTTAAAGTTGTGGATCTAATTAACTAAAGTGAGAGAATAGGTAAATTTTGGAATTATGAAAAATTTAAAAACTACAAGTAACCTGACATGAAAATGTGTTTAAATAATATAAATCGACAATAAATAAGAACTCGACACATGATATTTTATGTGGAAATAAACTAGGCCACAATAATAACCTAAGAGGAAAACCACCAATCCACTAGACCACCTAACTATCCACTATGAAAATAAATGTTCAATTATAATGCCAGGTCTTATTCTACCCTCCAAGTTAAAGCCTTCAAAATAATCTACTTACAAGTCGTTACTTCTTTCACAGTCTCCATAAGATAGATGTATGAATCCAGACTGACGTTCCAATCTCTCGAGTCCCACAAGAAATTGAACACATTCAATAAGCATCTAAAATGTTAACACAATAACACAAGTAAAAAGTGTATGCTAGAGCATGTTCAATAATGAAAAACACTAGCTAGTAGATTTAAGAATAAGTCAGTTAATTTAAATGATCCAGCAACCCTATAATAAAATTTGAAGCATAAGTTCAATAAAGATAACTTCTTTAAAGTTAAATAGTCAAATCAAATAATTATGATCACACAAAAAATTATTTGATTCAAACATTCAAGAACCTAATCAAGAAGAATCTATATGAACATGTAATCATAATATCATAAATTAAATAGGCTTATTAATTAATCAAACATAACCACACAATATTTGTAGACTAATAAAAGAAAAAAGTCTAAACAAAATATGATTCAGTTTTTGCAAAAATATTTGTGAGAGAGAGAGAGTACAAAAATAATTAGAAAAATATAATGAATGTGGTTAATTGAAATATGGAGCTCATGTCCATTAAATAATTCGTAGAGTAATAATTAATAGAAACAATATGGTAAAAGAATAATTTTTCTCGAGCAAACAAATATGTTAAAACGTGACATCCTAACTGCTCAATTGAACTCATAAGGTTGATATATCAAAACCCTTTTTTGTTTGGGTCAACAACGATTAAAATAAACACAGGATTAGGTAGATCAAACACATTCGATTCTTGAACTATCCAGTTTCTTGATCGATCAAACCCAACTTCGATCGATCTACACTAATATGAAAATCAACCTAAGGACATAAATTGTACAAGATTGAACCTCATTAAATCTAACCCTTTGATTGATCAATTTACCACTTTGATTGATCAAGCAATAATTATACTATATGTTCTTATGTATGTATTAATATGTATTCTTATGTGTTTAAGAATAAGTATATACCTAAAATATATTGACTTGAAGCTAGAAAGTTTCTTTAGCGGACATGAAAACGCATCTAGAAACTAGTTTACATTCAAACTTTTTGTTCACTAATATCACCAACACTCATATGCCTTACATTACTAATACGTTATGTCAAGTATTCTATTATGAAACTCAAAATATTCTAAATGCAAGAAGGTTGGCCTCGTGTACACCAAAACTTCTTCAAAAACTAAGAGTTTATGGTTGGAAAGATTTTTTGCAAGGTGCAGTCTCGTTTTGTGGAAGATATAATATTGAAATTCTAGGAGTATTGGCTACATAGATGGCATAAATCGTTCATGTCAACAACAAATTGTTTTTTACAAATGAACATTATTATCATGTTGATATATTTAATAATATAATTGATTTTTAGTTGGTGGAGATGCGTAGTAGATTCTCTGATAAAACAATTGAACTTTTAACCCACAATTCAACTCTTGATGCTACTAATTAATGCATTCAAGAATAGTGATATTTACGATCCTAACGAAAATTTATATCCTCAGATTTCACACCACAAGTGACACGTAGTAGATTCCTTGGTGAAACAATTGAACTTTTAACCCTTAGTTCAACTGTTCATCTACTAATGTATTCAATATGTTCAGTAGTGATAATACATTACTACAAAAATGGGTATTTAAGTCGATATGTAAAGTTAATTTTTGGAAAAAATCGACTTATAATGAATTTAAAGTCGGTTTGGTGTAGAATCGACGCTATCCACGTAGGATATTGCGTCGGTTGACGTGTCGAACCGACGCTATGTGTGGACGTAGCGTCGGTTCTAGGTGTCAACCGACGCTACACACGTAGATAAATTCTTTTCTCTTCTTTCTTCCCCAGACAGAAACTATTCCAAGCGTTGCATAACTCTCAAAAACCCAAAACCTCTTCCACTTCTCCTCCACTCTTTCTCATTTTCGGGCCACCTACGACTACCAATTCCAACGCTGGTTAGTGGGTTTTCTTCCTCTCTAACTAATCTTTTAGATCCCTTATTTTTTTGAGCAAAATACTCAAAAAATTTATACCCATTTCTCACTTACAAAACACCATTTTTTTCTTCCTTTCGTTCATTTTGTCACTTCATTTACTTTTGTAAGTATTTCTATTAATTTTACGCACTTATTATTCATAATTTTTTCTGTTATTATGTGTTATTATTTATGTGTATAAATTTTTGTATTATATATGTAGGTTTGTATTATAACATCAGGAAAAGAATATGATGATCTTGAATAAAATAGAACAAAACCATGGTAATTTTTCTGCTATTAATTAATATTTTATTTTTCAAATATTTGTATTATTTGAACTATTTGCTAAACTGATTTTGGTTTTTTTTTCTTCGAATACAGGTTTTTATTTGAGTATAATAGAAAATGAGTAAATTTTAAAAAAAAATTAAAGTTGGTTCACCGCGTGAACCGACTTTAAATTGGTTTAAAATCGGGTTTTAACCGACTTTAATACTCTTTTTTGTAGTAGTGATATTTGTATTTTTATAAAAGAAACTCTATCATCAAGATTTCACCCGAAAGGAGAGATTAGATATTTATTTTATCCGTGATCCAAATTTTTGAAATATGACCAATACTTCTAAATTTTTAAAAGTTTAGTTAAATTAAGAAAATATGGGATATATTTTATGATCGATAGATTGATTTGGTTAATATTTGACTCTTTTTGTTCCTACTTCAACAATATGCATTTTCAACTATAAAGCTTATTAAGACGTTACTTAGGAATAAAATGGAAGTTGATTTTTTTTGCAGATTGCATGATTGATACATTGAGAGAGAATTTGCTAAAAGTATTAGGATGAGTTTTATGATGCGAAGCATTGAAAGACTCCGTAGCTTTGGTGGTATTTCTTTATATATAATCTTATATTTACGTGTATCTTATGCATTTGTGACGTTACTGGTAATTAATACTCTTTAATTATCAATTATCGTATATTACATGATATATTATCTAACATTATTAAATTATTATAAATATAAAAGATGAGATAAATATACTTTAATCTTGTTAAAATATTTATGGTTCTACCTCCGGCTTCTGCATGCAATTTTCTTTTTCATTGCACGTTTGATATGATTACTTAGTTTATGTTATTTTCTGTTTTAAGAGGTTATAAATTTGATTGGTAGTTCAAGACATAACTTAAGTTACAAAAGGAGGTCATGCTTCATCCAATTCCAAAAATGGACTCATCGAAAGGTTATGATAATTTGAGGCTTCCCATATCAAAACTAGGGTGGTTTGTTTGGTTAGATTGAAAAAAACTTGATCAAAATTTTACTAATAAATAATTTTAGCTTCAAATTATATAAAAAAAGTTTATAAATTTTTAAATAATTAAACTAAATTAATTAATTATTGTATTATATATATATGATTTAAATAAATTTAAATATAATTTGATTCATATCTCATCTGTTAATTTTAAATTAGACGAAGCAATTGTTGGTAGGTTTGTAAAGACGAGAAAGTCACATTATCCTTTGATTAGCATCCATATATGTAGTATTTTTTTCTCATGACTTTAATTAGCTCTGGTTATCGTTTATCTACTTGTAATTAACTACTTGTAATTAACTTCATGTTGACATATACGGGCTTAACTTCCTCTAATTTGAGAAATAATTGCTTTCGGGCGAGTTAGAGTTATAGAAGAATAATTTCTATATTACAGTAATATGAATAACCTTGTACATATATAAAATAAACGAATGTAATTATTTCATATAAATTGGAAAAAATTTAAAGTTGATATCATAAAAATAACACTTTTATTATCATTTAATATTAAATGTATTTTAATGTCGTTTAAATTAAAAAAAATATATCATTTATATCCGTTAAATATTGAATATAATCGAATTATATATCTTTTAATATTATTAAATTATTATTTTTATTTAAAAAAAAATTAATGATAGTTCTTGTAATTTTCCGATATATAATTAGTCTTATACAAATAGGGGAAAACTTAATGATCAAGAGGATTTAGTTTTTATAAAATTAACTTTTAATTACTTCCATTTCTACCTGTTTATTTGTTATAACAAGTACTCACTTGAGTTTAATCAATAACAATAACACAAAATCAATTAATATAAACCTGTAATTTTAGTAAACTTGGTACTATTAGTGAAAAAAAAGTTATAGATGATATATGATGCACTCTTATTAATTTTAGTTTAGTACCCCCACACACTAAAATAAGAAGCTTAACCCACAGTACACAACATAATATTACCTAGTATTGACCCTACAAACTCTTCTTAGCTAGCTCCCATTCCAATGGCATCAATAGGGACACCACCACCAAAGCCTGGACCACCACTACCCGAACCACTACCAAAGCCAGAGCCACTGCCACCGTCTCTACCACTTCCACCGCCTATTCCACCACCCCCACCAGCACCACTGCTTCCACGGCCAAACCCACTGCCTGTACCAAAACCTGAGCCAGTACTACCTCGACCAGTACCACCACCACCACCGCCTCCGCCTCCACTGCCACCTCCACCAGTACCGGTTCCACTACTGCTGCCACTATCAATGGAAGGGGATGGAGTTGGTGATGGTGTTAGAGAAGAAAGTGGTGGAGGCATTACAGACTGGCTGACACATAATGCAATCAAGAACAAGAAGGCTGAACAAACATAGAGTATACGTGCCATTTTATGTAGAACTTCAATTCGAATATTTTGTGGTTCAACTACAAAGAAATGAATGTGTTTATATACACAATAAACTTGTAGTCAAAGCGCTTCCCCCCAATCTCACTTTTTGCATGTTAGTTTCTACATTAAAAAAATAATTAGAATTATTATAGCAAATAACAACTACTAAAATTTATAATAATAAAAAATATAAAAACTAATAATACTAACAAGTTAAAATTTAACCTTTAATGAGTTTCATTTATTAGAATTCAATTCAATTTAAACATAGATATGAAATAAAATTTGTAATTTGAGGGTGCCAAATATCAAATTTTCTCATATTTATACCTTTCTTTACATTATACATCAAGAAAAAGTAAAAGAAAATACTTTTTTTTTATCTAGGGTAGGGATGCTCATGAGACTTACTCCAAAAAACTAGTTTTTTTCATGTTGAATAAGAATGTGGGGACAAATGTATATGAAATTGAAGAGGGATACATTATTCAATTAGATGGTGTCATATAAATCTTTACTCACTCCAAAAAACTAATTTTTTTTCATGTTAATAGGAATGTGGTGGGGAATGTATATGAAATTAAAAAGGGATACATTCTTCAATTAGACCGGTGTCATATAAATTTTTACGTGTAATATTTATAAAATTATAACAAATTATATGTATAAAATAAATGTGTTTTATTTTAATTTTAAATTTTAAGTTTTTAATATTTAATATCTCTAAAAAACTTAATAATTTAAATATATATATTTTTACTAAAATTAGAGAAATATAACATATTTTTAATTATAAAAATATGTAAAAATAAAAAAACAATTAATATTATTTTTTAATTTATATTTACCGTGTTAGATATAAATTCTACATTCGTCACCTATCAATTTTTAATGTCAAATTTTTGGCTAAGTTTTCTTTTAATAATAACATATCAACTTCATAAATTATTATTTTTTTTGTAATTATAAGTTTTAAAAAATTAAAAAATTCGAAATTATTTTATCCATTTAATGATATACTGAAAAAGAGGAATAAATGTACAACGAGCATGGACCTTCGTTAGGTGGCGTGCACAACGTTTGTACAAAGATTATTTCTATGTTAAAGCTACCGCAACCTCCGGGAAATAGACGTTACACAAAGAAGATAAGGATCCCTTTCTTACTTCAAAAAGAACATTTTTATGGGATTTACGTAATAGAATCCTGACCGTATGAAAAGCATAACAAGACCGACTTTCATGTGACTCATGTGGTGAATGTAAATATTTAACAAAAATATTCTAAAAATTAGGAAATACCACATATATATATATATATATTTTACTAACACTTAAAACTTATATTTTTTTAAAAAGAATGTCAACCACACTTGATATCTTTCTTTTTTTCCGTGACGTGAAAAGACAAGCAAAGGTTTGGAAGGGAAAAAAATAAAATAAAGACATGCAATTTTGGCCCGTTAAAACATTTAGTAGAGAATTATTTAAAAAAAAATAACATACATATTAAATTATCAATATTTAAATTTATTAAATATTAAACTTTATAAAATTAAATACTATTTAATATTATTAAAAAAATTAATTTTATTATTAATTTTAGGAATATTATTTTATGTTTCTATTGTTTTTACCTAACGATAGAAGATTCAAATGAATCATTACAACTTTACTAGAGAATAAATATTTTATTTTTTCGAATTATCAAATTGGGGGTTTAAAGAAGAAAATTTTCTATAAGCCTTGTTATACTCTGTATCTGTATGTTGGTTTCCTGTATACAAAGTATGATATTTTTATTTTTACTTAGTATTCTGTCTTCCTCTGTGTAAGGTTGGTTACTGTGATCAGTAATGAACACATGCACATAATTAGGTTTACTTTTGTATGCGAACATGTTTACATATACAACAAGATTAGTTTTCATAGTGTGTATGCTTACTCATTGGTGTTGTTGTTCGTGTTTTTTTTCATTTTGGGTACGGGTATTTATGAAAATTACTTTACAATTTTGAAATGAAAAAATGTGATTTTGTTTAGCACCTTGCCACTACCCTCGCCACCACCTTCACCACCACCTTTGGCGAGGTAGATGGCCTAGTTCTGTCAATACCCCCATTTTCTCTTGTTTTGTTATCAAAAAAATATAGTGGAGCTCTACGAAATTGACATCTCATTTTTCTGTTTTTAGATTACTAATACATCGAGTGTTGTTTTTTATTAGTGATTCGTGACTATATAATCAAAATCATGCTTGTGAGGGGTGAGAGTATTCAATGTAGTGTTTGCAAGTGGGTTTTATGTGTTGAGCCATGTGTGGGCTAATAGTTTTTCTTGTGCAACATTTTCTTATATGAGGAGCCATGTGTGGGCTAATAGTTTTATGTGTTGAGTCGTGTGTTGACTGGTGGTTTTATTCATGCAATGTTTTTTTATTCACTTTATACATTATTGGTCTTTGGTTACCAGTCACACTACTTTGAATGTTGTTGGCTTTGGAAGGGAGCGAGGTTTGTGTGTCGAACTAGGTTATTATGCAGGTAGCTAGTAAGGGCATCAATAGGAAGTTAAAATAGAGGTCTTAAGTGATGATGTAATGGAGGTTTTATTTATGTTAATTTTTTAACTGTTTTATTGTAGAGTAGATTTATTTACTGATAAGTGGTTGTCTTAAGTAACCCGATGATGCTACCACATAGGTAGGGGTTTTATATGGTTTTTTCTTATTATATTCGATTTTATGCATGCTCGAATGTGTGGTTGCTATAATCAGAGTTTAAATGGTATATGTATCTATATACTAAAGTTTATACTCTTATTAGAAAGTTTTTAATATTTATCACATGCTTTCTATTTATGGAATTCTATATATATTGCTTTATTATACTATCTATTTGTGTTTATTTATATTGTAGTTGTGATTATTTTTCAGGTGTTTATATCTCCCTTGTTTGCAAGTTTGGTTTGAGTCCTTAAGGCATTAGCATCTCCTTGACCTGATTGTGTATATAGTCTTGGACTTCTTCTTTGTATTCGTACATGATCAGATCATATGTTTGTGTAATATGAATTTTACCTACATACAAGTTTATGTGAGTCTCTAAGGAGTCTGTATCTCCTTACCATGGAAGTGTATCAGGTGCTAGACTCATTATTATAGTTTGGTCTGTATATTTGTTTTCATACTGTGAGGGTACAATCATTATTTATCAAATATATTAACACATATGAGGCCATGAAGTGATTGAAAATCCTTTTATCTTTTTTATATGTATGCATGTATCACATTATGTGTGTTGATTACCATGTATGCATGTTGCTAGTCTAGACAAGAGCTTGTAAGGCACACAATAACTAGTGTTTTATTGTAGATTGTTTTTTTGTATCTATTGAGTGTTTTAGTTGCTTGTTGAATTGAGCATGATATTTTGTACTTTCACTATGTGATTTTATTAATTCACGTTTGTGAGGTCGCCTAGGCCTAATTGATATAGAGCTCACAAAAAGATTTCATTTGTTGGAATCTCTACTTCTCATCTAAGTCTCGATTATCTATTTAACTCAAAAAAACAATTGACCTTCATATAATTGTTCCTACATACGAGAATCCTCAATTTCCAATAAAGAGAAATTGTTAATGTTGGGAAACTATACCTTTTTTTCATTTGTAGTGTTAAGGTTTTCCTAATCATTTTTCTTTCAGAATATTACAAGACAATGATATATGACAAAGTTTTCTTTTTGAGAGTTAATTAATGATATAGAAAATGACAATTATATTTGAAGTATTGAAAAAGTTTTGAAAATAAAAAATGACTAAACTATTAAAAATAACAAGGGGCTTAAGTAATCTAGTTAATAGAACTTGCACTATACCAAAAGTATCATTCAATAAGAGCCTATTAACATCATTGAATAGCTGTGAGACCTATGTGTTTTCAACTAATTTTAGGAATTGCATGAAGCATATTTTGAAGACCCGTGTGTTTTGGAAAATTATTGAATTGTTTTGGCCAATTCTCTAGTGTCTAACCATCATGAACAGTGCACAAACATCAAATGTATGTTCATCGAGCATCATAAATTGGTTGACGAGGCTTAACAAGAGGATTAGTAAAGAAATAACAATATTCATCATGTGTAAAACACATAATATGTTTGTTTTACTTGCTCTTTCGTGTTCCTTCTTATAAAGAAAATCCCTAATGTTTAGTAATATACACATCACTTAGTTTAAAACATTGTGTATGTTCACATGTTTAAACACACCCCTTAGGTTGGTTCATAAAGTATGCTTGTCAGGTTTTTTTTTGTTATTTTGTTTCATATTGTTTTGTATGTATTTGTGAAAAATTATTCAGCAATTTTTGAAATGAAAAATGTAGCTATGGTGTCCACCTCGAGGTGCATGTTGTGACTTAGCTGATGAGGTTGCTGAGTGTTCTAATGGATGTTACCCAATACTCAGTGGGGACAACTACTACAATCAATAATGTGGTCGACAAGGTAGCAAAAAAGAAGTTTAGCAATAGATATTTTATATAACTATTCATCATTTGCAATTTGTTTTTTGTTATTTAGTAAATGTGGGAAAGCTATAACAATTTTGAAACTCAATTTTACAAAATAGAAAATTGTTTTCTTATTTTAGGTCACTAGTGCTTTGAGGATTTTTCAGTATTAATGATTCATGATTATGATTATAAAAATTGTTTTTAAGGTTGGGTTAATTTAAATTGGGTCTACACTCGTGGTTAAAATTGCATGCTAGGTTCATGTGCATGGATTTTTCATACTTATACCATGTGGTAGTAGGGCATTAGAGGAGAGCTAGATTCATATTGGATCAAAGTTGTTATCATGACAATAAGTGAGGACAATATAGGATAGTTAGGATATATTTCCCGACTAATAGAGGTATTTGAATTTATACTTTTATTAAGTTGTATATATTTATTATTCACGAGGGAATTATTGGTGCCGAGTAGTTGTCATAAGTAACTTGAGGATGTTACCAAATAGATAGGGTTTCTATATGGGTTATTCTATTACATAGTTGTATTTGTATCCTCTATTGTTTTGTTTGTACAATCATAGTTTGATATGAATATGCTTACGTATAAAAGGATCTGATTGTGATTAAAAAAATATTTCTTCTTATCTTTTGCATGTTTTCCCTTATATTATGCAATGCTTCCTACTTATGCCATGTTTTTCTTCATGTCTATCTCTTTCTACCATATGTGCTGTAGAATAAACTATTAGAAGTTGATAAGTGCTTGAAAAGAACTCATGTTCCGTGATTATATTGTGCTTAATTGAAATGAATAGGTTTGATTACAACATTTTATTTGATTATTTATGTAAATTTATCTGTTTGAAATTATGGATATGTTTTGTTATATATTAATTTTTTTAGCATCAAATAGATATATATGTTAACACACGAGGACATAACACTTGTAGCACTCAAATAGCACTCTAAAAGTTAAAAGACTAAGGCATGTAAACCATACATAAAGAACCAACCAATGTGTAAGAGGTAAAATGAAAAATTCAACAAAAGCATGGCATGCCGCGATGAGGTATTTATATACGGTAGTGAAGGATTTGTGTGCCACAGCACACACCTCTTAGGAATTATACTGGACAAGTTGAACATTTTTGTGTTGTGGTAGGGTGAAATATGTGTCATAACTCGTGATGTTGATCTTTCATTCCGAAGCTTTATACACAATACTTTTCTTATAAATAGGGTATATGTTTATTAGGTTTAACAACTTTCAATATATAATTTTTAGTTGTATATAATATTTCATAGTTTTTAGAGTTTTTATTTCTTAGACGCAATATAGATTATATTCATAATAGATTAGATGCAGTGTCTTTTGGAGTTTTTCCATGTCAAGAAAAGAAGAAAAGATATCTAAAGATTTAAGAACACTTTGAAGATTAAGATTTCAATTTTGGATCAAAAAACTTTATCTATCCTTTTATTGGTATTTAGATATGATTTGTAATATTTTATCTTTAGATTAATCTTTTTTGTATTTTATTGAACAAATACTAATTTTAAACCATTGATCATGGATTTTAATATGAGCATGCATGGCTAAATTTAACTACAAGAATTTAGCTATATAATCATATTTGTGTGGATTATTTGGGAATTAGATTTCAAACATGTCACCTATATCTAATTTGTACAACTTAAACAAAATTTTAAATCGGTGAGTCTGCCAAAAGTATTAATTTAAATAGTTTGCTATTTCTTTAAGCATAATACATAATTTAATCAATTAGTTAAATATCTCTATCATAGGACATTACTTGGTTTTGATTAACAAAGAAAATGATCCCTCACAAAGGGCTTTTTCATATTTAAAAAGAAAAATCAATAATCCAAGTTTATAGTTTAATTAACCTAAATATTTCTAAGCAAGCATGATTTACTATCTAAATATTTTCATAAATTATCCATTGATTTATAATTATATATTTTTCTTGATCTTATTTGAGTCAAATTTATACTTAGTTATTTTAATTATTTGTTATTACATTAGAATTTCAAAACCAATCATTGTGGTAGAATGTTTAGGTTTGATTTTCATCCGTAGTTCATTTAAGTTTTTAAGAAAATTAAAGAATTATCTAAAATAACTACAATTCCTCTATAGATCAACTTTGAAAGTATACATATAGCTTATTATAAGTGATTCATGCACTAGTGTGCTTTTTATAAATATATAGTTTATGCATCAAGTTTTTGTGGCCAAAGCGGGAATTGGCATTTTAAATTGTTTTACAAATTTCTTAAAAATTCATGATCTATAAATATTTGTAGCTTGTTTAGTTTTTGTTTATTTTAAATAATTTTGTTTTGTTTTGTTATTTTCTTTTATTTGTTTATTTTATTTATTTTTATCTAGTATTTTTCAAATTTATTGCTTAACATATTGTTAGCTTTAAATAATAAAAAGAAATTAACAAAAAAATATATAGTCCATGGCATGAGTATTGCCAACGGGAGACACAATTCTTTTGATGCTAAATTTTTAACAAAGGTTTTCCATATTTGGCAGTGTTTTATTTACCCTAGACTAATGCCCATCACACATTACAGTACTATCAATAAAAAGGGCTATATTACTCTTTGTTATAACATCCACCAAGATTATGGATGTTAGGACAATAATCAACCAAAGAGTAAATATTGTGCACAAATAATCACCGTTTAAGTTATTTCTTTCCTCAACTAATTTAAACCCTTTGTACTAAAGCGAGGGTGAAATTTCCCAAAGATGAGGTTTTGCTATAACTGGTGAATTATTGATTCCCAACTACATGAATGACCTCACATTTAGGACTTAAGCCAAGCAAAGGGATAAAAGAGCCGCATCTTCTCCCAAAACTTCAATCAAAGACAAAGTTCAAAAGTTACGAGCAATACTATGTTCAAGAATACCATGTCGAACAATCAGAATAGATAAGTGGACTAATGCATTTTCAAGGTGAATACGTGCAAATTCTCTATGAGATGCAAATGTTACATGTTACATCTCTCTCATGCAAGAACTGATTACAGTCAAGTGATAATACCTAAAAATTTAGGATTTTTTTTGTCTATAGACCACCTGAATCCACAACTGGATATGAAGAAGATCTAGACATGTACTTTTATATTTTTATTTTTATGTTATTTGATGTACTTTATTTTATTTTATTTTTATTTTCTATTAGTATGAAAAATGTTTATGTTATTTAGAACTATTAATTTCATAATTGTTTGGTATTGTGTGATTCATGAAAAGTACACAATAATTCTTTCTATGTAATAGAAATTGAACATGATAATGGATGTAACATGAGTACCCACATCGCCTTCTTAATCACATTACGCTATTACAATTGGGTAACTTTTCTTTTCTCTTTTGCTTTGATTTACATTTAAAGGACAATTTAGATTTTACGTTAGGGTGGAAGAAATGCTACTTATGAAATTATAAATTTTAAATTTTATTAAACATGTGTTTGCTAGTGTTAGTTTAGTTGATTAGGGATATTTAGGTCCTTATATAAAAAAAATTGATACAAAATTATCATTATTTTAGTTAATTTAAAGTGAATAACTGAGTCTTTGCATTGTTTGTTTGATGTCTTAAACATATTCATAGATTATTTTAAGAATTAGTTATATTCATAGCTTGTGTTTCATGCTTGGATGTTGAGATTAAGATAAACTTGAATTTGATGTATAGGAAATAAATAGGGAAGATTACCTTATGAGATATATATTATTGAGCCTTTATCATTTTATTCTGAGTGATGATTTATCTTCTATTCTTTTAAACACATTTTCTATAATTCAAAATTGTTAGATGATCTTTATAAGTTTTTCATTGAATGTTAAGATTTTAAACATTTGATGAAATATCGTGTACTTATTTTCATTGCTTAGATGAAATGATTTGAGTAGAAATTTAAAGTATGTATTTATCTTCATTCATGCTTGACTTTTACTTAAAAAGAAGATATATGCGGTGTTCCCTTAAAAAACATATCCAAAAATCCACTCACTATAATGCATATATGTTCTAAAAAAAGAGAAAAAGAAAAGAAAAGAAGAATTAAAAAATGGATAGAAAACAATAGTTTAAGTAAATACTATGATCGTAAGTTCTTCAAAGTAGTGAGATGGTTATTACCCCTTGAAGTTAGAAGTATTTTCATTCAAATTAATGTACATGATATTTTTGCTTAATGATTTTGATTGTAGTATGATATTAGTAATACGATATATTGATAATCTTAGCTTTTGATTTCTTTTATGAGATCCATGCTCTACGCATTTGAGCCTTTCTTGTTTATCATACAATAACCTTTTTTCTATATTCTTTACATAATTTATATTCATATATACCTTGTTAAATGCTTGAATCCATAGGATCAATGTGATATTGAAAGTATATCTTGTGAGGAATAGAGTCGAAGTGAATTTGAATTCTTAACACAAGGATTGGGTAAGTCAAAGTTGATATAATCTTGAAATAGGGCATGAATTTGTGATGTATAACTGATTTAAATGATGAACTTTGTTTCTTTGAGATGTTGAATGAATTTGTGCTTGAGATTTTAATTATGAACTGAAAGGAAACTAAAGCATGAGAATTTTTGTTGATTTTAGTTTCATTTAGTCTTTAGTTTGTTATTAATCTTTTTATATTTTGTTTTTACTTATTAAAATATTTATGAGTATTATCACTAAAAGCCCTCACAAGAATTTAACTCGTCCACTAGGGCCACCTAGGGGTTTAAAAGATTATTATAAATACTAAATGCAACCGTGACAATCTAAAAAAATGATTTAGGTTAGTATAGTTTAGTTTATTTATTTCTAGGTTTTAAGATCGATTTACTTGCTAAAGATTAACAAGAAGATGGTTTAAGGTTGTGATAAGTGCTTGAAAAGTACTCATATTTTGTGATTTTATAGTGATTAATTGAAATGAATATGTTTGATTATAGAATTTTATTTGATTATTTATGTAAATCTATTTGTTTGGAATTAAGGGTAAGTTTTAATGTATTTATGGTGTTTTAAACTTAAAAATAGATCAACATGTCAAGACACAAAAACACAACACTTATAGCACTCAAATAACACTTTAAAAAATAAAAAGTCTAAGACATGCAAGCTTTACATCAAGAATCAGCCAATTTGCAAGTGGTACAAGGCAAAATTCAACAAAAGCATTGTGTACCACAACAAAGGATTTGTGTGCCATGGCACACCTCTCAAGAATTATATTGGGCATGTTAAACATTTTGTGCTGCAATAGTGGAAAATGTGTGTTGCAGTGCACGATGTGGATTTTTGATTCAAAAGTCCTTTGCAAGTACTTTTCTTATAAATAGGTTATATTTTTATTAGCTTTAACAATTTTCAATATTCAATTTTTAACCATATACAATAGTTCATAGTTTTTAGACTTTTAAATTTCTTAAACACAATATAAATTAAATTCATAACAAAAAAGAGGAAGTTTCCTTACGAGCTTTTCAAAATCAAGAAAAGAAGAAAAGAAATCTAAAGATTCAAGAAAACTTTGATGATTAAGATCATAATTTTGGAGTAGGAAACATCATCCATCCTTTATTAGTATTTAGATATGATTTGTAATATTTAATCTTCAAATTAATTTTTTTGTATTTTCTTAAATGAATTCTAATTTTAAACCAATAATCATGGATTTTAATCTGAGCATGTCTGGCTAAATTTATCTATGAAAAGTTAGCTTTGTTGTCATGCTTTTGTAGATTATTTAGGTGAATATTTTTACAATTAATTAGATAAAGATTATTTTTTTGATTCAAGATTTGTTGCAAGATTTATTTATAAATAATTTATTAGCTATTTATTCTTCATAATAGATTGAAATTTGAGAATTAGGTTTCAAACATGTCATCTAAATCTAATTTGGACAACTTAAACAATAGCTTAAATTAGTGACTCAAATTTGGACAGCTTAAACAAGAGCTTAAATTAGTGACTCAGCTAAAAGCATTGGTTTAAATGGTTTGCTATTTCTTTAGGCAAAGTGCATAATGCATAATTTAATCAATTTGTTAAATTTCCCGACAATCGGATATTAATTGTTTTGATTAATAAAGAAAATAATCCCCACCAAAGAAATTTTTCATATTTAAAAAGAAAAATTAATAATTTGAATTTATATTTTAACTAACCAAAATATTTTTAAGTAAGCATATTTTACTAGTTAAATATTCCCATAAATTTTCTTTTGATTTATAATTATATTTCTATCTTGATTTTGTTGGAGTCAACCTACATTTAGTTATTTTAGTTCTTTTTTATTAGTTTAGGGTTTCGATGAGTGCTTAAAAAGCAATAAACATAACATGATTTAATGCAATTTAAATGTTAAAATAGATTTGTATTTGCATATTTTTACGATCTCTTTAGCAAATCTATTGTTTTGGAATCGCATGTACATTTTTTTTATTTTTTAGGAATTTTTAGCTTCAAAAATATTTTAAGATCACTATTCGAAGAAATGTACCTCAAAGCACTCTATTTCTACATTGAAGCATAAAAAATTAACATATATTAGCTTTACATATGTTCTAAACCAATGCAAATGGTGCAAATCAAAAGGAGCTTCTAAAAGTTCAAGTAGATGCAGGCCACAACATGGTACTTTGTATTCTATGGTGTAGGACTGGTGGATTGAGTAATAACACATACATGTTGTCTCATGTTGTGACACCCAACTTAAGGATCCACTTTTTCTATTTTTCTCCACCTATAAATTGGACCCTTAAACCCATTTGTAAATGTTCCCTTTGCTCCATTTCTAGTTGAATTTCTTAGTATCTATATAGTTTTCTTTCTTTTCATAGTTTTAAAGTTATTCTTTCAATTTGAGAATTGAACATATATAGTTTATGTAGAAGTTTTCCTTTCGGTTCAATAAGCAATATTTCCAATTCTATTTGGAGGTTTTCCAAAAATATAAATGATTATGTGTAATGTAAGGATACATATGAGATATAATTTGAATGTATCATTTTCAAATTAACTTTATATGTTGTTTTACAATTTTATGTTTAATTTACTGATCATTTATTAAATTAAACATGTCTCGTTGAAAATACTATGGGATATTAGTAATGTTGTTATGCTTGTGATATATTAAAATTGGTAAAACATTTTTATAAAATGAATTAAATTTTAGCTCTTCATTAAAGTTTGAACGAAGTTTGTAAAAAAATAAATATTGTTGAAGTATTTTTTATAATAAAGAAGAAAGTTAGATTTAGAATTTAATTATCTGATTTTGATTTAGAGTAGTGCTTTTAAATCTTTGTATTATATCAATTGCATAGTTAAAATGAAAACTCTATTACAAAGATTTTTACAAGAATTACTATTTAAAAATATATTGATAACATATTTTTGGTAGTAGTTTTAAAATCTGAAAGTTAGTTTCCAAATATTTAAATCATACACCTAACTTTAATATCTTCATGAAAGTCTAATTATTTGACTCTCCCTAAAGTTGTAATTTGTTGGTCTTTTATTTCCTTATAAATAAATCATAATTTAGTAATTAATAAATTAGTTGGCCCCACCTAAGGATATTAAGTGGTTTCCTATTAACAAATAATTTGGGTACGGCATAAGAATATTATCTTATAAAAAAGAGAAAATTAATAATCTTAATTATTTAATAACCTAATTTATATTGAGCAAACATAATTAAGTAACTAATATATCCCATAAAATCTCCATTAAATGTAAATATTGATTTGACTAATTTTTTTTTTTAAATCTACCCTTACTTTTACGTTGTTAGTTTAGGTCTTCTAACCCAAACTTTGTGACATAATGCTTAGGTTTAATTTTTATTTTTAAGAATTTGTTAAATTATTTAAAAATAATTTGATTTCTCTGTAGACTGACATTAAAAATATAATTATCATTTCTTACAAAATGATTCATGCACTTGTGAACTATTTTAAAATATACAAAATTTGTATATCAAGTTTATCAAGTTTTTGGCGTTGTTTTCAGGGATGAATAGTATTTTTAAATTTTTGTTATCAAAATCTTAAAAAACATTTGTGCTATAAATATTGTGATTTTTATTTAAACTCTTAAAATATCTAGGTTATTAATTACTAACTTTAGATATTTTAAATTTTAAATTACAAAAATATTTTCTCTTATTAAAAATAAAATAAAATAACTAATATTTTTATTAAAAGGGAGATATGATTTAATTTTATTTTCTTTTATCTGTTTAATTATTTTATCAATTCTTTTTCATTTATTTTTAAATTTAAATTTAAATTTATTTTTTCCTTTATTTATTTACTAATTCTTTTTTATTCCATTTTACTTCTTTTAATTTGTATTTAGTATTTCTATGTACTAACTTATTTTTGGTATAATTTATTTTCCTTTACTAATTTGTGTGTAGTTTGTTTTTTTCTTTGTCTTTAATTTATATTTCTAATAGTATTTATATATTAGTATTAAGTGATATTCTATCTTGATTTTTGTTTTATATTATTAATGTACAAAGGGTAAGAGATCTTTTAGAAATGAACTCGTATTTTTATTAACATTTAAATGTTCAAACAAGTTTTAAGAAATATGGACATTTATCAGGAGGAAGATGAACAACCCCAAGTGCTAGTAGACATGGGTGATGTTTAATATTAAACAAATGATGGATTATGCATTACCATTCCTTAGCAATACTATCTTTGCAAGGATTTATGAATTGAAAAATATTCATTATTCCTTATTACCTTCATTTTACGATATCCCTAATGCCTTTAAATTTTATTAAAGAATTTTATGCTACTGTGTAGACAATTTTATTGCAGAGACTAGATGAAGACCAGTTTAGGATGAGGTGTTTTACTTACACCCTTAAGAAGAGAGCTAAGTCTTGGTTCATAACTCTATAACCAAATTCATTAGCTACTTGGGAGGTAGTCAACGACAAATTTATGGGTAAGTAATATTCCCATCAGAGGATTGCCGAGTTGGGGCAAAAATAACAACATTTTTTCAAATGGATAGAGATCCCTTCCTTGAAACTTGGGATAGATTCAATCTCATTTTGATTCAATGCCAAACCATAGGTATCCATTGCACGTACAAAACAAATTATTTTATGATGGACTAACACAACTGTGTCAGTACATTGTTAATAATAATATAGGAAGAGCTATGAGAGAAAGGATGGTAAAATGAACTTATGAACTTTAGGAGATGTTGGGTACTACTTCCCAACAAAAGAGTGCTAAAATGAGAAGAGTAGGAGTCAATGAAGTTGGCTCCATAAATGAATTGGCCTTGCAACTTATAAAATTGATTAAGCAAGTGCAACTCCTCACTAACCATCAAATGTCAAATGAATATGTATATAAATTGTGGTTCAATTGGACATAGTGCTTTTAATTGTTCAAATGTAGGTGATTCTAGTGTGGATACCATGGAAGGAGCCAATTATATGAAAAGGTATCATTTCAACACTTGTAAATTACCCCAAACTTACTTCGAAACCAAACAATTACTAATCATATACCAAAAACCAAACATAAAGGCCATATAAAAACCAACCTTACCCACTAAGTCAACCCAATAAGCCAACCTTAGAATGTAATTTGAATGTCTTTATTCAAATTAGTAGAGACAACCAGTTGATGAATAATTAGAGGTTGAAAATCGAAGAGGCTTTGGAAAAAAAAGGTTGAAGTGAGAGTTAGGTAGTGAGTAGACTGCATGCAAAAGTAGAAAAAGGAAAGCTACATGGCCAAGTAGAACAAACAAAGGATATCACAATCCTTCGAAGTGGTAAGATAGTCAATAAAAAATTACCTAAAATTTCTAATGATTTATCATTTAATGCAAGTAATAAAGAAGGTGAAATTATAATTTCCCAAAGTAGAGAGAAAAGTGCTAATAATGATAAAATTTCTAAGAAAAGAATTGGAGAGTGAATGGACATCACCAAAATTCATAAAGAATGACACTAGCAATCAATACGATTTCCACATCGACCGAAAGAATTCAAACAAGATAAGCAATTCTCTTATCTTTTTAATATGCTTTCTAAAGTTCATATTAATTTACCTTTATTAGAAGTTATCAAGAATATTCCACCACTACTACAATAAAGGGAATTTAAGTTAGGATTTAAAGTCAATTTTTGCTTAAAACTGACTTATAACAAATTTTAAGTGAGTTCTATGTGTCAACCAACTTAAAAAATTGCAAAACAATAATAGTACTTTGGTCGATCTGATAATATCTTTTACTAATATACTATTTTAACATATATAAGTGTTTTTGTGAATTCATGATATTATACTCTTATTTTAAATTTAAGATCACAAGATGAATTAGAAGAAGAATATGATGATATCGAATAGCATAGGTATCTTATAATATTTAATGATATTGTAATTAAATTAAATATATATGTATGTATTGTATATAAATTATTTTTTGTTATAAATTTAGTTCTTAAGTAATTAATTAATATTTAATTTTTCAATTAACATAATGTATTTAAAAACTCTTTTAAACATATTTTCGTTTTTTCTGCTATTAAATTAGTTCTATAGGTGAACTAACTTAAAATTTAAAGTCGATTCTACGAGTGAATCGATTTAAAATTTAAATTTGGTCGGCACATAGAATTGACTTAAAATTTAAAGTTGGTTCATGGGTAGAACTGACTTTAAATTTTTAAGTCCCTCCATGAACTGACTTAAAATCTCTTTTAAGTTGGTTAATAACCGACTTAAAATGTCATTTTTGTAGTAATGCACCCTATGCTAAGTTCTTTAAGGAGTTACAAATTATAAGAGTCAAATTATTGCATTTTTGTTATGATTTAAATGTTGATATTTGTGTGAAAATTGTGTTTATTTGATTATTTAATCCACAAATGTCATTTCATGGGTATTTCGTGTTTAAAGTGCAATTTCAGGTAAAATCATGATTTTAGAGAAGTTTGGGACAAATTTCAATGATCGGCATTGAGTGAAAATAAAAAGAAAACAAAGTTTCAAAATTTTAAAATCCCACCGCCGACGAGATAATTCTCGCCGCCGACGAAAATCTTCCCGAGAGCACGGATTTTGGCAGATGCAAATCTCACTGCCGGCAAGACACCTTTAGCCGCAAGCCAAATTCATCTAGCCATCGGCGAGAATCAACGGAATCAAAATCATAATTTTTCCAGAAATCTCACCGCGGCAAGAATAATGTCGCCGCCGGCGAGTTTTGTCCAAAAACACATTTTTTATGTTGTTTTGTTCCAAAATTTCCCCCAAAACCCTAGATCTATATATACAATATGATGGAGAAAGAGGCCAGGGTAGAGAGAGTAGATCTGAGTCATTTTTGGAGGAGATAAGACAATTTTGGAGATAAAGTTTGGAAAAGCTTGAAGGATTATCACCATTGTTGCTACCAAGTGTTCATCTTCAAGAGTTTTTCATCTCTTCTCCTTAGCTTTCATTTTCTGCATTTTATTTAGATTTGTTATTCATGGATTCAATTGAGATAATGTTTGTTCTTATTTCCGTTATGAACTAATTCGTTTTTGCTAAGGCTATGATGTAGTTGAATCAAGAAAATCTGATTTCTTTTGTTATTGTTATATGAGTTCTTTGTTTTCAAGTTGAGTATTTATTTCTATGCTTAATGCTTTTAAATTTCTGGCCAAGATTTAGATGATTTGTTGCATTATATTGAGACCGAGAGGAGATGTGTAATGAATGCTTCTTGTGATAAATACCGTATGTTGAATGCGAGTGTGAGAACTAATGCATGATGTATGTGGTTATTCTAGAAATTCCATAAATCGTAATGTGCTTGTTTGTGATTAAATCTTCATAGAAATATAGTTGGTTTTCATAGATAAGTAATTCTAATATAACTCGAGAGAGAGTATTAGGTAAATTTGGGTTTTTCAACCATCACTTTTAGCTTTGATTCTCATATAACATGACTTGAAATCGGATTGAATTGATTTAGCGAAATCAAATGCCTTAGCGTTTTTAATCATTTGTGAACAACATTTAATTGTGTTATTTGCGTTTATTTTTAAGTTAATTTGCTTCTTAAACAATTTCAACAATTGGGTTTTCAAATAAAATTAGGATTAGTCAATTTCGGTACTTAGTAACGCCATTCCTTGTGGGTTCAATATCCGTACTTTTGTACACTTTATTACTTGAACGATTCGTACACTTGCGAAAATACGCATCAACAAACTAAGAAAATGAGGTATGAGTCTAATGAAAGAGTAGTAGTATCAAATTTTTGTAGTTCTATGCTTTAGTTCCAACTATTCCCAATCTTGAATGATCCTTACTCTATTTTTGTTCTAGCTAGGTTTGGGAGATTTAAAACCTACAACCATGTCCTTTTAGCTTGTGGATAGATCTATTAAATATTTGATGGTAATGGTTGAGGATATGCCAGTATAGGTATACAAATTTATAATACCTATTGATTTTGTGGTTCTAGATATGGAGAAAAATCCATCCTTGGAAAAAGAACATACAATACTTCTTGGTAGACTATTTCTGGCTACTACCAAGACTATTATTGATGTCTAGGATGGAAATTTAACAATGAAAGTTGTAGAAGAGACTATCCATTTTAAAGTTTTTAATTCTTCACCTTTTCCTTCTACCTCTACTATTGATGAATGTTGTAATGTTGATTCAATAGATATACTTGTACATAACACTTTTATGTGGGATAGAATGGAGAGCAAATTGGAATTTTGTCTAATTGTTGAAAGGGTAGAAAAATATTTATATGAGGAGACTGAAGGGTGTCATGATATTTTAGATAATGTTGAACTAATAAGGGAATCCAATATGTCAATAATTTAGATACTTATCCAAAACAATTGTGCTAGAATGTTTAGGCTTTAAGTTTTGTTTTTAGGAATTTATTGAGTAATTTAAAAACCACATGATTCCTTTTTAAATAGACATTGAAAGTATATTATTTTTTATAAATGATTCGTGCACTTGAGAGGTATTTTATAAATCATACAAAATTTGTACGCAATAATTTTATGCAATCAAGTTTTTCGCATCATTGCGAGGGAACTGGTAATAGTAGCAAAAACTTACTAACTTTGCAAACGATATGTTTTTACCGCCGTTTCTGAGAAGGAATAGTATTTTTAAATTTTTATTATTAAAATCTTAAAACTTTTTGTGTTACAAATTTTGTGATTTTTATTTAAAATTTTAAAATATCTGGATTATTTATTAATTTTTGATATTTTAAAAAATTTAAATTTTCTATTATTTAAAAAATTTATTTTTTGCCCAACTCTTTTTCAAGATGCTAATATATTTGTACTGAATGTGATTGATGTCAAAGGATAGCTAATATAAGAAAATGAGATGAAGTTCCTTTGGCCAACTCTTTTTAAATATACTAATATGTTTGTACTTTATGGGTTCCTTCCCCTATCTTCTTGCTATGAATATAACCTAGTTGCTATAGATTATGTACCCAAGTGGGTGGAAGCTATACCCATTAACACTAATGATGCTAACGTTCTTATTAAATTCTTGAAGGACTTAATTTTAAACATGTTCGAAACGCCTAGAGCAATAATAAGCAATGAAAGAAGTCATTTTTGCACCAAAATTTTTATAGAATACTGAAGAAGTATAACATTACACAAAAGTGGCTACTCCATATCATCCTTAAATGTTCAATGAAATGAAAGAAAGTAATAGGAAAATAAAAGGGTTTTGGTAACATATTGTGTGCCTTTCAAGGAAAGATTTGGTAATCAAGTTGAGTCATGCCCTATGGGCTTACAGTACAGCTTACAAAACATGAATTTAGATAATGTAGGAGAGAAATTTTACTCCAACTCAATGAACTTGAAAAGATTAGGGACAAAGCTTATGAAAATGCAAAGTTGTAAAAATAACGTACAAAGCATTATCATAATAAGAGGCTAGTTGGTAATACTCTTCTTCCTTGAATAAAAGCTTTTTTTAACTCTTATCTGAGATTGCTTCTAGGAAAATTGAAATCAAAGTGGGATGGATCCTATACAATTACCTAATTATTTCTAAACGGAGTGGTGGAATTATTGAATCCTAAGACACAAAAAACTTTTAAAGTCAATGGACATCATTTGAAGCCTTATTTAGAAGGAGGATATAATGGAAAAAAGCATTGAAATTATATAGATATAATCATTATCAACATAAGTGTCTTGGTGAAACATTAAAGTAAGCACTAGATAGGATCCAACCCATCATTATAAGTAATATTGTATTTGTTTTTATTTTTATTTTATTGTATTATTTTAATTCCTATTTTGCGAACATTATTTAGAAATGTCAATTTTATAATTGTTTGTTGAAATTTGTAAGAAGTACACATCTGCATAATTTTTATATATTTGGATTTATGGATGCACATGCAATTTCATACCAACTTTTGAGCAGGTTCAACAAATAGATAACTTTTCTATCTTTACTCTTTATCTTTATTCTATAATTGTTACATTGAAGGCAATATAAGTTCTAAGTGTTGGAGATAGGAAAGTTACATTTATAAAATTTTGTGAATTTTGTGTTAAATTGAAATTTTTATGTTCAAATGCTTTCATTTTTATTTACATTTTTTGTGTATTTTTATTGAATTAGGAATTTTTGGTTGGATTAATTTAAAAAACATTACGTAGAGTAATATGATAATTAGTTTGTTCTTTTCATAATTAGTATTTCACGATTAAATGTTAAAATTACATTAAACCCAAAATCGATGTTTAGGAATCAAATAGTAGAAACTACCATTGTGAGAATTCATTTTGAGCCATTATCTTCACATTTTGAGTAATGATATTTTTTTACTCTTTAAACATTCTTCTTATCAATTCTAATTATTAGATGATCTCTATAGGTTTTTGCATTGAATGTTAAGATATTTACATCTAATAATGTGTCATGTATTTATTTATTTTTGTTTAAGTTGAATAAGTTAAGTATATGCCTTTCTATTCATTCATGCATGGTTTCTAAAAAATATATATGGGGTACCTAAATCGATAAAAATAAAAGCCACAAACTAACTATTCACCTATAATACAATATATATGTACAATATGTAAACAAGTTTTTCTCTAAAAAAATAAGAGAGATATAGAAAAATAAAAGAACAAGAAGATAGGAAAATAATAATATATACTACACACTATGACTTATTATCCTTCAAAGTTGGGAGAATTAGCTAAATATAGAAAAATACATGCATACATATATATATATATATATATATATATATATATAATAATAATAATAATAATAATAATAATAATAATAATAATAATAATTTCCCAAGAAGTCATTTATATTTTCTCACCTCTTAAAAGGCATTACTTGAGATTTTTATTTGATAAATTTTATGGATATATGAAAATAATATGTAATTTCTTTATAAAATCCTTACATTTGATTCATTTTTATACATAAACTCTTCTGCACATACCTTTGAATGAGTGATTGAGTCAATTGGATCAGTGTTATTGAGAATATGTCTTGTGAGGATAGAGTCAAAGAAAATTAGAATTCTTTACATTGAGATAAGGTAAATTTGATATTGATACATTTTTTATTTGGATATGAAAGTGATTTTTAAACTAATTATTATGATAAATCTTGAATGTTTATAATATTAAAATGACTTATGCTATAGAATTTAATTATAGACCTAAAAGAAATTTTATAGTAAGAGAAGTTTTGTTTTTCTTATTCAGCTTTCTTTTTACTTTCTTTTAAATTTTTATTTTTTATATGTTATTTGGTTATTTTTATTTTCAATTTTTGGTGAACATTTTATGTTTGTGGATATCATTTCTAAAAACTACCACAAGACTTAAATTTGTTCACTAGGGAAACATAACGGTTTAAATCCTTGTGTATAAGCTAAATGCAATTGCATCAATCTACGAAAATGATTTATGATAGTTTATTTTCTAGTTTTTGTTTTAGATTCTCACCATTCTTGCTAGGAGACAAGCAAGAAACTAGTTAGGAGTTGTGATAAGTGCTTGAAATTACTTAAAGTATTGTGGTTTTATGTATGTTAAGTGATTATATAGATTTGTATTTGCTTGTTTTGCTATCATTTTGTGCAAATCTAAATTTTTAAAATTAGGGTATATTTTATTGTTTTTAAGATATTTCTTGTATTAAAATAAATCAATTTTAAGAATTATACTTGAATAACTCCATTACAACTTGGAAGATTAATGAAAAAAATTTGTAAAACATTACATAGGTTTTAAAATTGAAAAATAAAAGTACAAGGAATTTAGGGTTCCAAAGTGATGTAGTTTGAAGTATGCCATGACATGAAATTATTGTGATCTATGGTGCGAGACAAAAGGGAAAAATCAAATGTGTTCCAGATATAATATGGGCTGCAAAGTTAAAACATTGTGTGCCAGAGCACGAATAAAGTAGATCGTGCCCAAAATCGTGTATAAGATGTGTGTACCATGGCGTGAAAAAAGTTGTTTGTAGTGGCAATAAGTTAAATTTTCTACATTTTTCTCCCTTTCCTCACCCTATAAATAGGACCCTATTTTTATTGTAAAAATCATCCAATCATTCAATAATCTTTTATTCCTTTATTTCTTAGCACTCTTAAGCTTTTCTTTTATTAGTTTAAAATTCTTCACTCATTTGAGTGTTGAACAAATTTAGTTTATATAATAGTTTTAGTTTCAATTTAACAAACAATGCAACAATTTTGTTTGAAGGTATTCCAAAATAGAGGTAATTCTAAAGATTTTTGTTGAGACATATTTAAATGTATTATTTTCATATTATCTCAAAGTGTTGTTTTACATGTTATATGTTTAATTTATTGATAATTTATTTAAACTATACACGTATAGCTATAAATAATATGGAATATTAGTAATATTATTACCTTTGTGAAATATTCAAGTAGAGTAAACGTTTCTATAAAATATTAAGTTTTATTTTTTATCAAGATTTATGAAAAGTTTGTAAATAAAAAATATATTGATGAAGTATTTTTCATAATAAACAAGTGAGTTATATTTAGGATTTAAATTATCTCAATCTGATTTAGAGTAACAGCCTTAAATCTTTTGGTCTATATCAACTGTATAGCTAAAGTGAGCTTTATTTCAAAAAATCAATTATAAGAATTATTATTGAAGATATATTGACGACATATCCTTCATAATAGTTTTAAAATTTGAATGTTAGTTTCAGATATTTAAATCAAAAACCTAATCTAGACACCTTGAATACAAATCTAACTTACATGCCTAGCCTTAGCGAGTAATTAGATGGTTTATTTATTCCTTAGAAATAAATGAGAATGTAATAATTAATCAATGGTTATCCCAACCTTAGGATATTAAATGGTTTATTATTAACAAAATAATTTTGATCCTTGTCTTAGGAGATTTTCTATTTAAAAGGGAGAATCAATAATCTTAATTCATATATTTAATAAATATTAAACAAGTATGGTTAACTAACTATATATCCCATAAATTCTCCACTACAAAATAAATGTTTAGTTGCTTAAACGTTTATTAAATCTATCCTTACTTTTATGTTAGTAGTTTAGATATTCAACAAAAATAATCAGGACATGATGTTTATTTTTGAATTTTATTTTTAAGAATTTGTTGAATAATTTAAAAATCACATGATTCTTGTTTATATCGATCTTGAAAGTATGCTTAACAATTTCTATAAGTGATTTATGCCTTTATGAACTATTTTATAAATCATATTTATGAGCTTCTAGAGCTCCCTGAATAGCATGATATGGAAGTAGAATTTGAGTCTCTAGTAGACCCGGAACCACTAGAGTTGACAAACTATTCACTTTCACTAATGATCACACTTTCAGGCAAGGTATGGTTTCTAAGCTTTTTCCTGACCATAGTTATATAGATTTAATATGATCAGAAGCTAAGATAAAAGTGCATAAAGAAGTATCAAAAGGATATAAGTTTTGCAAAGAAATAACATTGTGTAAATGACGAAACGTACTAGTGAAATTGAAGAAACCAATCTAAAAGGAAGTAATTCGTCAAAGCCAGTCTGATGTGAAAATTATTTGGTTGAATTGATGGAGGATTTGAGCTAAACTTGGTTTTCCACCTAAATAAAATCTAAAGTTTTTGAGCATATATAATAAAAGATGAGCTAAATCGATTCGAACACGAGAAAAGATGACGAAGCCTTAACAAGTCAATGGGCTAAGAAAATTTGAAAGTAAATGGGGACCCCCAAAATTCTCATCTTATATATATATAAGACTTATGTGAGTATTGGCGATATCTGTAAAAAAAAAATATAATTGTAATTTTAGTTTCTAGGTGTGTCTTAGAAGAATATTTTCAAGCCAAAGAAATTATCGAGCCTCAATGAACACATCTTAGGTATGTTTCTGTTCCTATGCATATAAGATTACATATTAGACACATAAGAACAATATGAAAATAAGCTATTCGAATGATCAAATAGTGAATAGATTGATCGAGCTATATTACCTATAGAATTAATTATTTATATGACTAGATTGATTGAGAATTTAATACTTGATCAATCTAGATTTATGACTAGATCAATTTAGTTTTTTTGAGAATTAATTAATTGATACGCTAAATCGATAAGAGGACATTCAAATGATCAAACTATGTACTTGATCGATCGAGCGACCAGGGCTTTGATTTTAAAATCTATTTATAGTACAAATTGGATTCACTTTTAACTATATTGTTCTTATTCCTTAAAACTCATTTAACTAATTTTTTAGACAAGATGATAATTTTACTTTACCTAAAGTGTCTCAAAATGTTCTATAAATAAAAAACTAAGCAAACAATTGAAACTAACCACACAAGGGCTTAATTGTGCTTATTCTCCTCATTTTTATTCTCTCTCTTGTTTTGCTAAAGATTTTTCAAGTAAGTTTTTCCATTAAGTTAATTTGTCAAAATTTATGGTTGTACTTGATGGATTAACAAGCCTACAATGATATTTGTATTGTTGTGCTGAGTACTAAAATAATGATATTTGGTCTTGGAAATTTAGCCTCAATCTTTTCAAAAACCAACACCAAAGGATTTTTATCACAGTCTAATAAAATCTATGACCATAGTATATACATATACCCTTAGGTTTTATTATTAACCTTGACCATAAGTTAAACTACAAAAATTACTTAAATATAAACAAACTTATATAGTTACGATTATTAAATGACTATGATCTATTTAAAATAATAGATTTCTCAGTTTTTTTAAACCGAAATCAAATAATATATTGTATGTTATTCATTTAAAAAAAATACAAAAATTACTTTACAATTTTTTCATTTCTCTATTAATTTAAATTAATGTATTTTCTCTCTTTTATACCACACCAAATTTCTCTATCAATTTTTTTTATTTTTCCTCCCAATCTATTCCTTTCTCCCTCCCAATTTTTTATTTTTCCCCTCGCGTTGGATATTTATTTCTCCTCTCATCGAGCAATATGATCCAATGCACTCTTCTTCTTTTTTTCCTCTTGCACCATCTCCATTTTCCTGACCCACATTAGGCTATTTCTTTTCCTTGTTGCTCGCAATCCACCTATGATTGTACCCCTCTTTGTTTCTTCCTAGCCTTGGTTTTATGTACCTATCTCATAGATTCTAGTGTTTCATTATCAGGTAGTTCCATTGCTTCTAGCCTGCTTCCAGTTCAACCTGTGCCTCCGCCTCTTCCTGAACGTCGCTCAACATCAACTGGACCACCAATTTTTGGCCTACTTTTGGGGTTGATCCTCTTCCTGTAGGTTTAGACTGGGTGAAGTTTTTGTCATGTTGACTATTTCTTTGTATGTTTTTCCTGCAGCTCTTGTCTTTATGATAGAGAAGGGGAATATACATGAATAAAACTTAATGATAGAGCACTTAGTTGTAAAGTTTACCTGAGAAACAATGTCTTTGTCCTTATAAATGGTGTATGATCTCATAAAAGGGATACCTTTCACCTTGAATTAAGGTGTTGAGTCTTTTGGTGAAATGTCTTCATGATTTTCACATACAATAAATATGTGTAACCCATTTATAGTAAGCTTATGCTTCATTCTCTCCACTCTGAATATCAAGTCCTTCACCACACCATCCCTCTTAAAGCCTTGCCAAGATCCACCCTACAATCCAAAAACCAACTGCACATAAATTTGGTGAGCTATAAATGGCAGTGCATTAAATCTAAGGGACATTATGAACAAGTAATACTTGTTTTCATAGTCTCTCTCTCTCCTTTTCATTGTTTGATGACTGCTATGTTTGGGTTGCCAAATTGATCTAGCATTCGATTCTTTAAAGATAAGACATTTGGTGCTTCACACTATTGCATTATGTAAAAGGCCCCAAGTGCAATCTTACCTTTAAAAAAATATATTCATTCAATTTCTTCATCAATACCATCAATTATTGTTGCTTGATCCAATGTAAAGAAAAATAAAAAAAAGAAGTGCACAATGTTATTGAAAACTATTAAATTGTTTCATTTTATTATTAATATTCTAAATTGATATGCTATCGTTTTCTTCAAATAATGAATATATGGATCTCTTTTTCCCTCTTTTTGGTAATTTCATGCCATGTTTTGGTGTTAAGTTCCTGAAGATGCTGATGATTGGTTCTAAATGTTTGGTTGAAACTTAATGAGATTGTTTGTATATTCACTCTTGTTTTCTTTCATTATCTAGAGCAATGGGGGATCTCTCAGATCGTATAGGTCGGCCTACAAACAATGCTCAGGTAGCTCTTTATTCAAAATAATTTTCTGCTTTTGTTTGTTTCGTGGTTGAATAATCAATTGAAGAATACACCGACAGTTGAATGAATTTAGCTACCTATTATATGTTTGGAAGTTTGAATTAATTTAAACATATGCTAGACTTGATGAAATAATCCACCTGAGAGGATAAACTATACCTTTGTTTTTATGACTTTTGGGTGGATTTTCTTTTTGTGTACTTGAAGGTTGAGACTGGGAAGAAAACATTGGTACTTCATGGAATAAGGACTTCTGGACGGTTGAATACAATACTAACAGAAATTTACTGTCAAATATTGTGTTTCTATGATAATTATAATGTATCTTTCATTATTATTTATGTTCTATTTTTCTATACAAGAGTTTAACTATATGTATACAATGAAAATGAAAATTAAACAATAACCATAATTCCTGCACATCCATGTTTTATGGCTCCACTAATATTATTGTCTGCTCCATGTTTTGCTCCACTGAGCATTGGTGTATGCCACTGTTGCAGCATGCACCACAACACACACCAACACTCTCCCTCAAGTTGGTGCATATATGTCTCTGTATGCCCAACTTGTCAAGTGAGTTGTAAATTTTCTTATAGACATAGATTTTGCGAGATATCACCAATTGATCTTCTCGATTTAACAAATGGAAGGCTTAATAATCTTTTCTTCAAGATTCTGTTTGACTTTAAGTTCGACACACTTCAACGTGTTGTACATCAGGCGTATCATGTTGAACACTTTCGGATTGGGTGCAGAGTATGGCAATGCCTCGTTTGTTATCACAAAATGTCTATTTCTGTGAGTTGTGAGCAACACCAATCTCACTACTAGAAGTTTTTTCAACCAAAGGAGCTCACATAGTTCCTCTGACCATTCCTCGAAATTCAAATTTTAGCACTAGATAAGGTAACTACCTTTTTGCTTTCGCTCCTCCATGTAACAAGATTGCTCTCCCACAAAGTAAAGTACCCAAGAAGAGATTTCCCTATCCTTCATATTCCCCGCCCATTCTGAATCAGAGTATCCAAGGACTTCCAATCGACCATTCTTTGAAAAAATAAGTCCTTTCCCACTCGGGAGGATTTTAAATAACGAAGTATTCGCATTTACCGCATCCATATGGTCTTCACTGGGCAAAGGTATGAACCGACTCACAACACTCACAACATAAGTAATAATCGTGCCCAGGCATGAGATAAATATATGAGTATCTACCTACTAACCGTTGGATAGACTTTATTTATTTGCCGTACTTGGTCCACATATTCTCCGAGTTTATGATTTTGAACCATTGGAATATCGACAAGTTTACAATCTAGTAGTTATGCGCTCCGCCAAGAGTGTCCAGGAGTATATTTCCTTCAGTAAAGACATATGCCTTGTTTTGATCTTTGTTACCTCAATACATAAGAAGTGACAGCCCTCCCAAATTCATCATTTCAAACTCATTTGACAAGCATAGTTGTTCGTTGCTTAGAGATTTCTTCTTTATCATCTCCCGTAATGATCATGTCGTCTTACATAGACTATAAGTGGTCGCTATCTTTCCTAATCGATGTTCTTTAGGAAAAGAGCATGATCATAGTTGCTTTGTTGAACCCATATTTATTCATTGTTGAACTCAACCTACCAAACCATGCTCGAGGTGATTGTTTTAGTCCATACAATGCTCGTTGTGAATTCCTTCACGCAGCTTTCTTTTCCTCGATGGGTCAAAGATATCCCCAAGGAGATATCCACGTAAATCTCTTCTTCAAGATCACCACGAAGGAAGGAATTCTTTACGCTGTTATGCACAATGGCCATCTAAATTTGCTGTCAGCAGAGATAACAAGACTTCTAACGGTTTTTAGTTTAGCTACAGGTGAGAAGGTTTCTGATAATCTATCTCATGTTTCGTGTATATCCTTTTGCTACAAGCCCCTGCCTTGTATCGATCAACTAACCCATCCGCTTTCATTTATACTTAATGAGAAAAATCTACTTGCATCCTACCATCTTCCTCCCTTGAGGAAACTCGCTTAACACCCATGTGTTATTCTTCTCAGTAATGCCTCAAACTCTCTCTCTTTATAGCTCTCGAGCCCATTTTGGATCGTATAAGGCTTTCTTCAATGCTACTTGCAATTCGACACGAGGAGAAAGTGTTTGCTAAATGCCCTAATAGGTTCCGATAACCTTCGAAAGAGATACACAATTTGCTATTGGATGCCTCTGGATTGTCGTTCTTCTTCTCGGGGAGCATTCGATTTAGAGGCTCAGCTCGACATTTGTCTCGAAAGGTAAACATAACCAATAGATGTATCTATAGCATTAGTTTGTAAAGGTGTGATAGGATAGCCTACCCTCGTATATTCTTACATGAGGATCATCGGGTACTGCAGTGAGGGTACATCAACCACTTCATCTTCTCGGGAGATTCAATTACTACTTTAGCTTCGGGGCTCTGAAGTTCAAACCTGCTCCAGTTCAGATAACGGTTCTTTCATATTATTGCATGATTCGAGTATGTCGGACTAGTGTCACTAATATTTCAATATCGTCACTTCGTTTCTTCAATATAACTCTCTCCCAAGCAGTGCACTGACAATTGACACGGTGATGGGAAAACATTCTGATTCGAGGAAAGTGACATCCATGTGTAATATAGGTTCTTTAGTACTGATCATAGCATCAGAACCCTTTTTTGTACGCCATACCCCAAGAATACACATCGTATTAAAGACATGGATCCAACTTAGCCTCGCGTTGATTTTTATGTGAGGTGGACAAAAGCAACACATCTAAAAATTCGGGGCGGAAGCATCAAAATAGTAGGCAAGGGAAGATGATCAGATAACACCTTTAATGGAGTCTGAAATTGTAAGGTTTTTATGGGCATACGATTCAGTAGATACACAACTGTAGTAATAGCATCATTCTAGTATTTATTAGGCATATGTGCACCAATTAGTAAGGCCCGAGCCGTTTATAAAATATGCTGATTTGTCCTCTCCGTAGTCCCATTCTTCGTCAGGTTTACACACAATGGTGTTTCACATGGAGTAATACCTGGGCGGTTGTCCAAGTATGTTTGGAATTGCTGACTAACATACCCCCTCCATTATCGACCTGCAAGTATCTTAATTTTTTAAAAATTGTGTTCCGAACCATGGTGCAGAAACATGTTAAATGTAGAAAATACTTCATCTTTATGTTTGAAAAAGGTAAAGCCATGTCAGCTCGTGTACAATCATCAACAAAAATAACAAACCAACGATGACCGAATGGCTAATAAACCTAGAAGGTCCCCAAACATCAGAATGCACCAAAGCAAAAGGAGTTATACTTTTATTCATGCTCATAGGATAAGACGTCCTATGAATTTTTGCTAAGATACAAGTATCACATTTGAAATCTGAATGTGTGATATTTGAAAATAAACTGGGGAGTACGTGCTTTAAATACCCGAACGATGGATGCCTAAATCTACGATGACATAGCCAAATCACATTCCTTGTTACCAACAATGTTTGCATGTGATTGGTTTCTTCTCGAATCCAAGGTCATCCACATAATATAACCCTCTTCTCTTAGTACCTACGCCCAATGATCTCCCTTTTTGAAGTAGAATATCCCCCGTAGAAGGCAAAAGTAGAATACATCAATACTACATAGTTAAGATCACAGTTGGACCTGACTTACAGACATCGTACATCGGGCTTTGAAAGCAGGTACATGCGTAAAGTATTAGATAATGATAATGAAGGAGATAAGTGTCACCGGCTCCAGCCCCGTAATCGGGATGTTGACTCCATTGGCATTGATAACACGGCTCCATCTTGGTCAAGTTGTATTGGGAGAGATCTTTCGAGTCAAATGTCACAGTGATCCGTAGAGCTCCTGCAGTCCGTAATCCAATCCTCATATCACACGAGCAGAGATGTGAAATGCTTTACTTGAAATACTCAGATCCCGGAAGATTCGGCCCCAAGAGTGGGAGCAGCAGGCATTATTGGCAGCCACATTCGGCTCGCCCAAAGGGTGTCCCGTTTCTTCCGTGCTTGAAGATCATTCCACCATTCCGGGACACCCACGTGAGTTTGGAAGGCCACGTTACCGTGTGTTTAGAGTTTCCGCAATGGCCACATTTCATGTCGGGCGAGATGGTGGATTTCATACCCAGAGGTTCCTATTTTTATGGCATCGCATTATGGGCGTCCTCTTGACCCCTTTAAAGTCATAACTACTCCTGTGATGTCATATCTATACCTACGATCATCACGGTTCTGTCGTACTTCTTCCCACGTATGAATCCATACGCTTTGTTCCACCGTAGGGAATGGCTCTCGATTTCAAGACATCACTTCGAGTTTTATTGAGTCCTGTCATCAAGTCCATCAAGGAAGGCTGCATACACTGATCTTACCTCTATCAGACATGTGGAGTTGTATTTTTGTATGTCATTCGCACACCCATTGGATTAGGACGACGGAAATCACCTCTCTTTTGCCACAACCCTCATGTCATTGCAGATTTTCTTTTTCAACAGATCCACCTCGCTCGCTTCATACAAAGTAACTCGACGTTTTATAAGATCATACACTTGAGACGTGTCTATCCCATCATAAGAGGGTGTGGCAAAGCAGTAGAATCTCAAACTTATTCGGGCAAATGGGGAATCGAATAAAATTTTCAATCGTCGTAGGTCCATCGACCAATTAGATTAACTATCCTTAATAATGGCATTTTCATATGGCCACACCATCTCCGAATAAGTGGTCGTAATTCAAACAGGTTCGGGAGGAAAATCTCCATTAATATATCCCAATTTGTCTTTGCTGTGCAGATATACATCTCTACCAATTGGACCACAAGGCATACTTCGATCCTCCCAACTCGATACCAATGGCAATAAAAAGGCACGACGCTGCCACAATGGAGCTCAGTTTGTGAGACGGTTTGAGCTCTAGTTAGAACTTCCGTCATTTTCGTCGTCAAATATTCCAATATGAAATTGGTGGTTAAATCACTATATATAGAAAAATTCATAACCCTAAAAATTCTTTTTTCAACTGTGTACCTTCTTCTCATGTAACTCCTAAAAATTTTTCTCCCCAACTACAAGTAGCTTTTTCTTCTTCTCAACATGCAGCTTTCTTCTTCCTCTTCTTCTTCCTCAAGATACCTTCTTCTTCTTCCTCGGCCGCTTTAGCTTTTCTTCTTCTCAAAGATAGTTTTCTTCTTCTTCCTCAGCACAGCTTCTTCTTCTTCCTCAAAGACAATTTTCTTCTTCTTCCTCTCAAAGATGTTTTCTTCTTCCTCTTCACAGACAAATTTCTGTTCATCGCGCAATTAAGGGTGCTTCCTTCCGTTCCACACAAGATGTGTTACCCCTAACCGGTGCAGATAGACCTACTACTGTCCAACCAAAATTACACGCATTTCGCAGAGACAAACCACAAAAATATATGTTGCTACGTAGAGAGACTGCGATAATTCCACGACCAACGAGCAATCTGTGACTCCAACCGCAAATACAAAGAATGCGACCTCAGCGCCGGTTATCATTATGTTCTGTTTCTTTTTCAGACAAGAAACTGATGGTGGAACCAACCCACACTGAGTAGCAACCAAATACTGAGCCAACCATGAGATCTTGCAGTGATTTTGCTTTCAACGTAATGTCAGAATGGACCTACTAGATTGAACCAGTTGGTTTGTGAAAAGTGTAAACCAAAAATGGCCACCCCAGAAATCAGATTCAGAGGGTAAGTGTAAATCAGAAATCAAAAACCAGAACAGAAATGAGCACAGTAGGTACTTCCATTAGTCAGCAATAACTTGCTCTAATACCATATCAAATATTGTGTTTCTCTGATAATTATAATGTATCTTTCATTATTATTTCTGTTCTGTTTTTCTATACAAGAGTTTAACTATATGTATACAATAAAAACGAAAATTAAACAATAACCATAATTCTTGCACATCCATGTTTTATGGCTCCACTAATATTATTGTCTGCTCCATGTTTTGCTCCACTGAGCATTGGTGTATGCCATTGTTGCAGCATGCACCACAACACACACCAACATTTACCACTTAAAGAGGGTTAGTGCCATGAAATTCAGTCGCAAGAATGAAAATATTAGACCTTTTGAGAGTGGTGGTTAAACTGCCTTGGAGTTCTTTTCTCTTATAAAGGATTGCAGCTTTTTTGTGGTAGGTCAATGTTATGTTTCCTATGCTACTATTACTCTTTGTTTGTTTCAATTTTGAATTTTCTGGAACTTCTAATAGTTAGCTCTTAAAGGCTTCAATTAGGTTTAGTGCTTAACTATGAGTGATGAATGCATGTTGATAATGCTGAATGCATGTTATATTTTGAGCCTGCCATGTATCGGTAGTTACTTTCTCCTTTTATTAAGTCCGCTTAGGTTTCTTGGCATAACACATTTGATGGAGTTATTCCTAGATACTTCTTGTCAGATGCAATTCTCTACCTTTTTGTTATTAGATTTTCCAGGCAAGAGGGCCTTAATTTCTTGTCATGGTTGAACTGGTGACTTTATTGTTAATTTTTTTGCATCTTATAGTTTTGTTACTTATCTTTACTTCTATAATGCAATATGGTTCTGACTCAAAGAAGTGTCCTAAGAATCTTGTGATTGGGAGAACTTATGATCACCATATCTATGATCTTGTTGAGGTTAGGGTTGAAAACTTTGCATCTAGGGAAAAGTTTAAATATGATAAGAAACTAGACCCAAAGATTGGGTCAAAACCATTCCTTGTTTTTACTGGATAAGGATTTGAAACTGTAGAAGAACTAAAACATTTATGACCTTTCTGTTTTTCTCCTTAATTTAAAAAAATGCTTATAGCAACAAAAATCTATTGTGTGCAGATTGTGGAGAATTTAAATCTTGTCGGGATAGATCGTGCATATATATGCATAGCCATATCTTCCAATAGACTGTACCTTACATACTGTGCACTGCGGCTGAAGAAATCTGGCACTTTGGTTCCTAGGATGGAGCTTGTAGAAGTTGGCCCCTCCATGGATTTAGTGGTTCAGCGACATCGTGTTCCTAATGAAGGACTTAGAAAACAAGTTATGAAAACAGCAAAAGATCATCCTAAGAAGAAGGTCCAATTACTTTCTTTTCCTTTCGATCTCTTCTGTTTTCTTGCCTGCAGACACATTTGTTACACAATGCTGTTAATATTTCAGGAGAAGAATGTTAGTCAGGATGTTGTGCAAGGGAAGATTGGTAAAGTATATATTCCAGATCAGAAGGTAAGATAATTGAAGCTAATTAAGCATTTCTGTAGTAGCTAATCTTATAGTTTCTTACGTTTATTCCACTGTGGCCCTTGGATGAAATTTTCCAGCCTTGTTTTTATGTGCTTTATGGGCGAAGTAGTTATGTACTGAAATGATACATCTATATAAGTAGTAGCTGCAAATGCTCATGAATGTTTATATTTCCATTATATCCCCACTCAAAAATAAATTACACAATTCATAAATACTTATAATCCCACGTGATTTAATATCGAGGTCTATGTCTACGTACTAATACAAATTTAACATACATTTGTCCCACCGGGGACAAATAGAATTACTCTTTGAGTATGATAAATAGGAATGACTTTTAGTATAATGGGTAGAAATGACCACTATCAACTATTCACAATGTAGAAGTTATTTGCATACATGTGTACACTAGTCTAACTGATATCTTAGAGCCATAATTTCTTAGTGTATAAAAATTTTATTATTTGTTTCTATAATGTGTGATTGTAAGTTTGTAACTTCAAATATACTGAATACAATGTTTCAAATAATGTAATATATTGAAGCTTAAGTTTAATACATATGTGGATCTCATTGAAATGAAATGGAGTTCTAATATTCTATTGAATATGTATTTGTATAAGAATGTTTTCAAAAAATTAGCTTGTTAATATTTTCATAACATTTCAGGTTCAGAAATGGAAGTTTCTACTTGGACCATTGATTGAGAAGATGGTTGTATAGCCATCAAATCCTATTATAGTCCCGTTTTTGAGTCATATCAATAAATAATTGGCTGAAGCTTCTAATGTAGTCCTTCATCACATTTGATTAGTATTGTTATTGACAAATGTCTTACATGTATTTCATATTTTGGAATACTTTAATTAGCTATAGATACTAAGGTTTTATTATGTTTTAGTGCATATATATAAACTCTCAAATGTAATTGTACTCTTAATTTTAATATAATGATTTTTAATAAATTTATTGTAATTTATATTGAAAAATAAGGTTAATTGAGATGTATATGGTCACAGTAAGTGTAGCCGAAACAATAGACATACCATTTGGTCTCACTCTTTTAAGACAGAGACCAAATGTATGTCTATAACTTTGGTCTTTTATAGATCATGACCAAATGGTATGTCTATGGTTTGCATCATTTATAAGACCAAGACCCAATGTATGTCTATGGTCTTGGTCTTTTAAAGACCACAACCAAATGGTATGTTTATAGCCTCAGTTTTTTATAAGAGCGTGACCAAATGGTATGTCTATGGCCTCGACCTTATAAAATACCGTGACCAAATGGTATGTCTTTGGCCTCGACCTTATAAAAAACCGTGACCAAATGATGTGTTTATGGCCTTGGTTAAAAATCGAGACCATATGTAAAAGTATATGGTCTCTCCCACTTAAGCCTTCATTTTTATAACCATGGCCATATATATATGGTCACGGTTAAAAATGAGACCATATATCAATTTTGTAGTAGTGGCTTTTAACTGATTATTCTAGACTTGCTATTTATTTTTGTTTCATCATATATATTATTTAAATTGACTAGTTAGGGCTATTCATTATTGAATATGCTTTAGGACACACACTTGCACTTGTGTTTATGTGCTAACTTTTCAGGTGATAGCGATACGGGTTCAATTAACTCATAGGACTTAAGTTTGTTGGAATGTTGATATGGATCCAAACGTCTTTCTTGTAAAGACTATAATGAAAGCATCATCTTATAAGTAGGTTACTTGGAGCATTACCTAGTGAAGGATGTGTGTTTTAAAAGTTATTCTTTTTTATAAAGATTTATGTATTGTTCATGATTTTGAATATTATGTATTCTTGTTCCTTGAGATTAACATGTATATTTTGGAAGGGTTCAAGAAGATGCACTTGGTCTTGAACCATAGAACTCTTAAAATGAGAAACATGTAATCCTAAATATGTTCACATTGTGGCAATTAAAAAGGAACATTAATTACCGTGAAAGATTGTCATGTCGATTAAAAGTACATTGTAGTTCTATAAATGTTGATAAGGGATTATTATTTAATGACATGAGTATATAAAATGTGTATTTTATATATTTAACATGACCTAACTAGTTGGAACATTATATAAATTATGTTTTGTGTCATTAATGTTTCTATTGTGTCTTTAGAATCTTAGATATGAGATGTGTAGGTTTTTCACATAAGAAGTATATAATGTGATTGCTATTTAAATACTATCTTATGATAGGAATGAAATAGTAGTTCATTGTGTACAACCTGTGTGGGAGAAATCTATATGTTAACATTATCATTGTCCCTCGATTTTGAGTTATGATGAGCCCCTTGGTAAAGTGAAATTATATTGCATGCAATATAACTAATGTAGTTATAATTATAATTTACTTGAGAGACCAAGAAAGTGAAAATAATGCAAAAGTGACACGATCCTATTTTTCATATTATTCATAATATCATGTGACAAGGATAGATACAAAATTAGTGGATCGATTAAATAATTACTATGTCATTTGGAAAACTATAATGTAATGATAGAACCTCTTATAGTCAATAATATAAAGTTTTATATCATTTCTAAGATGATATAGATCCTCTATACGGTCACACCAACTGAAGAGAAACAACAAGTATTTTACATTTCATAATGACGTATAATACATGAGATGAAATGCTAAAATAAAATGTCATAACATTATTTGGTATAATGTTTGAATGCATTATAAGAATAATAGAGACATTGTATAATAGAATAATATGAATAATATTATTTGTTCATAAATTAATTTATTAAACCAATCCCAAGTTGAGATTAAAGAAAGCATGAGATGGCTAAACAAGGCTAGTGGCATTTGTGTAATTGATTCAAACCTTACACAAAGAGTTGCTCTAACCCTAGCCTATTTAAGGGGGCATAATTGAGGAAAATGTGATGCCTTTAACCCTAGCCAAAATCCTCCATTTTCAGCAGCCACACTTTTCCTTCTCCTAGGCCAAAACTTGGAAAGGCTTGCTTAAGGCCAAAACCTAGGTGGCTCAACCCTAGGTCGAAATTTCTCTCATATCTTCTTGCTAGGTGGTTGAATCTAAGCCTTGAAATATACATTTATCTATCTAAGAGGTGTGGTAGTTTGTTGTTTAGGTTCAAGGTGAACCAAGAGGTGCTCCTGAAAGAAAGGTGGTTTCCAAGAAATCTAGAAGGGAAATCAACTTCTCTCTACTCAAGAGATTTGACAATCTCTTTAGGTAAAGGTAATATTATTCATCTCTAGCAATAAGGTAGATGATATTTATTTATTTTATTTAGTGTACATTAGGTGTGTATTGAAATGCTTAAGAGAAAATCTTGCTTGCAATTGTCATACAAATGAGGTCCTTTGTGTATTGAGCCAAGTAATGATAAGAAAATTTTAAATTCTCACCATATAGGCATACACATGAAATCCCAACAGTGGTATCAGATCTATGGCTTGATTTTGTGACAATTAGACTATTTAATTTATGCTTGATTAAGTGCTTAAACGTTTGGTTGACTATATCTCAAGTTCATGGTTCATAAATCTATCATTTTGGGTCCTTAGGGAATTTGGTCACTTTAGTAATTTTTGAATCACGATTTTTATGGATCTAAAAATTCCTACATTAGTTTATGATGTGTGGATGAATATTCTAAAATAAAACAGGGAGTTTAGGCCATTTTATTAAGGTAAACCAAAAATGGAAAAACGGGTACACCCCTAAAAATTGTTGTGTCTAGTTTTCTGTTTTATTGAGATTCAAAATAACATAACTTGAGTTTGGATGAATGGATTTTTGTGTGCAAATTAAAATTACAGAAGTACTACGATCAGATCTCCAGTACTGGAACCAACAATTCAAATGTAATTTTCTCACAAACTGTTGAATATTTTCGTGATTTCTTTATATATATCCAAAAAGGTGTTAAAGTATAGTTTTCAGAAATATATGGCTTGAATTTTTATTTGGAATACACACTCTTAAGTGGAGGGAACAATGACTGGTGCGCAACAAACCATAACTGGATAGCGAGCCAATTTTTGGTCTCACCACAAAAAAACTAATTTTTGCAAAATGGATTGTTTTTGTAAAATATATTGTAAAAGGAGCTCATCCAAATATGTTAAAAGTGATTAGTTAAGATTATTTTTACCTATGTGAATGCTAATTTTAATTAGGCATAATGACAATTAAGAAATTACTTTATGTTTTCTAAAAGTTTCATATAAGTTTCAAAAATTTGAAATGATGTCTATGAATATTAGAAATAGAAATCATTTTTGGGATTTAAAATGATTTAGATGGATTAAGAACTTGAGAGATATAGGTTTAACTAAATAAGATTAAATAGTGCGACAAGATTGCATATGTGTACTAATTTTGCTATGCAGGAGATTTGTGGGTTGGTATAGCTCAAGATTATCAATGCCTTTTGTGTTGTAATGAATGATATGCATAAATGTTTGTAATGCGGCCTAAGGTGCCACTGAAAATTAATTAGAATAATTAAATTATGGCAAAAATGTTAGGTTGCCATTCATGTATTAATTCATGGCTTGCATGCCACATAGGATTTAGGATTGGGTGATTCTAAATGTAATTTTCGTTTTATTTTAGCATAGTTCTAAAGATAGAATGAGAATTGGATGGTTTCTTGTAGCTTAGAATTGTATCTTTCATGAAGGTGATTGATGGAGTTACAAGAATACAAGTGGGAACCATACAACCCACAAAGCTTTAGAATATATGAGATAATTTTAATGGTTAGGATAAGGTATTATTGTATGAATATATGACCTACCAAAATTGCCAAAATTATTAGAGTCATCATATAGTTGCTTCTCATTTTATCCATTTTAAGCTAGTAACTAGGAATAAGCATGAGTGTGATCTAAATTACTAGAAATTGTGGAACTTGCATGAATTAGTTTAAGCCATAAGTGAGTGCGAGTTGTGTGTGGCACATCTTCTTACTCATTATTTGGGAATGACTTATTCATACTTGTTGACCAATAAAATGAGTTTTCTTATACAAATCACCAAGATCTAGGCTTGGGTTTTGGGAAAGAGAGTTTTATTAAGAAAATTGGATTATTCTTTCTTAATGAAAACGACAAGAGTTATAAAGTTAAATTTGCTTATGATTGGTAAATGATGCCTACTTGAACAAATATTTTAGATGAGTCTATTTGTTTGAAAAGGGTTTTGTGTGACTAGGAAAAGGATGAACTTTAACTTTTGTTAGTACAAATTTTAAATACATGAACACTGACATATCCTTAAATGAATTTTGTAGTTATGTCTACACTTTCTAATTTTCTACGTTCTATGATCGAAAAACACCCTCTTGCTAATGATAGGTCAAACTATTTTGATTGGATCCTCAAAATGAACATTGTGTTGCACTTAGAGGATCTCTCACACATTCTGGATGGCAGTTTCCCATAAGAGAAAGAGAAAGGCAAGCCAACTGATGCAGAAAAGGAAGAAGAAAAGAAATGGAAAGATCAGCAACGAGTTGTGCAGATACTGATCTTGGCCAGTATTGGCGATCAGTTGCAAAGAAATTTCCTTGATACTCCAGCCAAGGAAATTGTGGCACAACTGGAGAAGATGTTCACTGATAGTGCTTGTAATGAGCGCTATAAGATCACCATCGCACTCATAAGGTGCAAGATGATGGAGGATGAATCTGTCTCAATGCACTTTCTCAAAGTACAGGGCTATCTAGAGAAATTGGAGAAATTGAATTCTTCAATACCCGAGGACATTGCTGAGGATATCATTCTTGGGTCTCTTCCATATTCCTACAAGGATTTTATCATGCATTATCACATGCGTGAAAAGAATATGACATTGAATGAGCTCCGCAATGGGCTCAAGACTACTAAGGTTGACATGGGAAAGATAAAGGAGAAATTTGTCCTTGCCATCATGCCAAATAGCAAGAAGATTGCCAAGAATAAAGGAAAGGAAAAGAGCAAGACAAGTAAGGCATATTCCTCGCTCAAGGGAAAGAGTGGAGGGGCTCATGCGAGCATCTCCAAAGGAAGTAAGAAAGGAAATGCTCCTAACTCCAACACGGATTGCTTCTATTGCCACGACTAGGGACATTTCAAAATGAATTGCCCCAAGTATAAGCGTGACTTGGATGAAGGCAAGGTTGAACACAAGCGCCCTAATGGTATACTTGTTATTGAACTAAATTTAAATTTAGCCACAACTATCCAAGATTTGGTAATGGATACTAGATCATGTGCTCACTTAGTCTCTAATGTATAGGCACTAAGGGATATGAGACCTCTCTTAAAAGGAGAAGTTGTGTTGAAAGTTGGAAATGGTGCAAGTGTCCCTATGGTCACTGTTGGAACCATTAATCTTCACTTATCTAGTGGTTTATGTTTAAGTTTAAAGGATGTTTATCACATTCCTTCTATATTTTGAAACATTATTTATGTATCATGCTTGGATGCAGAAGGCTTTTGTTTTGTATTAGATAACTCACGTATGGTTATTAATAAGTGTGGTCTATTTTATGCAAATGTTGTCATTTCAAATGAATTATATTTGCCGGATTTAGATGAGGATAAACATGTATTGAATATCAGTAACAAGAGACTCAAGATGTATCGTACAAATGGGACATTCTTGTGGCACTATCACCTTCGTCACATAAATAAGAAATGCATAAAGAAATTTCAGCAAGCAAATCTTCTAGATTCGCTTGATGGTGAAGCAATTGAAACATGTGAATCTTGTTTAGCTAGAAAGATGACCAAATCACCATTCAAGAAGAAGGGTGAAAGAGCGAGTGGCTTATTGGAATTGATACATTCCGATGTATGCGGTCCAATGAGTATGAGTGCAAAAGATGGTTATAGGTACTTCATTACCTTCATAGACGATTATAGTTGATATGGTTATGTATATCTTATGAAGAACAAGAGTGATTATTTTGAAAAATTCAAAGAATACAAGAATGAAGTAGAGAACCAACTTGAGAAGAGAAATAAGGCTCTACGAAATGATTATGAAGGAGAATACTTGAAAGAGTGTGGCATCATACCATAAATCACTCCAACCGGGACACCACAATGGAATGGTGTTTCTGAGAGGAGAAATTGAACCTTGCTTGATATGGTTCATTCAATGATGTTTCAAATGGAACTACCTTTATATTTCTAGGGTCATGCACTCCAAACTGCGGCTCACACATTAAATATTGTTCACATGAGTTGTGGATAGGCAAACCATCCAAGATATCTTTTCATAGAGTTTGGGGTTGTGAGGCATATATCAAGCATATGATGTCAACAAAACTTGAACCCAAAGCGGATAAGTGCTTCTTCATTCGATACCCAAGAGAGAAAAAAGGGTATAGGTTTTAGCATAAGTCAATGAATACTATATTCATTAAGAAGGGTGCAGTATTCTTAGAGAATGAGTTTCTCAAGAGAACCAAAGTAGTAGGAGTAGGGTGACACTTGAAGAAACTCAAAGAATTGTTGAAGAGACTCAGACTTCTCCACCTAGTGTTCGTCTAACTCCAATTGAGCATGAATCTATTCCACAAGAAATTGTGGAAGAAGTTCAAGAAGCGCAAGATGAGTCACAAGAACAAAGAGAGCTTAGAAGGTGAACAAGGGAAAGGAGAAGACTCAAATTTTACATGGGTCTTCATGAGGTCTTGGTAATGGATACTAACGACCCCTTGACCTACGAAGAAGCAATGGAAAGAAAAGATTCTAAAGCATGGCAAGAAGCCATGGGATCCGAAATACAATCCACGTATGACAACAAAGTATGGAACTTGGTAGATGTTCCTGAAGGATCAAAAGCTATTCGAAACAAGTGGGTTTTCAAGAGGAATATGGACATGAATGATAACATGACAACCTACATGGCAGACTTGTAGCAAAAGGTTTTAGTCAAATCCAATGGATTGACTATGATGAAACCTTTTCACTAGTTGCTATGTTTAAATCTATTCAGATTATGCTTGCTATTGCCATATTTCATGATTATGAAATATGGAAATTGGATGTCAAAAAAACTTTCCTAAACGAGAAGCTAGATGAGGATGTATACATGGTACAACCTCAAGGTTTTGAAGATCCGAAAAAATAGCGGCAAAGTGTGCAAGCTTCACAAGCATCAAATAGATGGAACAAGGGCTTTGATGAAGAGGTTAAAACCCTTGGATTCATTCAAAGCAAGGAAGAACCTTATGTATACAAGAAGGTCAGTGGGAGCCACATTATGTTCTTGGTCTTACATGTCGATGACATATTGCTGATGGATAATAAAAAATCTTTGATGGAGCAAACAAAGAACTCATTGAAAGCGATCTTTTCAATGAAAGACATGGGAGAGGCTCAATATGTCTTAGGGATTAAGATATATAAAGATAGGTCTCGTAGGCTCATTGGTCTAAGTCAAAATGTGTATATTGAAAAAATCTTGGAAAGGTTCCATATGGAAAAGCCCAAGAAAGGAAATGTACCAATGAGTGTATTTGTGTAACTTAGCAAGTCGCAGTGTGCCACAACATACAAAGACATTGTATACATGAAGAATGTTCCCTATGCTTTAGCCATAGGGTCCATCATGTATGTTATAACTAGCACGAGACCCGATGTCACATATGTTGTGAGCATGACAAGTTGTCATCAAGCTTTACCTGGTCCTAATCATTGGAATGCGGTCGAGAATATTCTTAGGTACCTGAAAAGGACCAAGAACAAGTTTCTTGTCTATGATGGTCAGATGGAGCTCATTGTAAAGGGCTACACTGATGCTAGTTTTATGATAGACCCAGACGACAAAAGATCTCAGTTTGAGTATGTCTTTCTTCTGAATGGTGGAGTTGTGAGCTGGCGCAGTTGGAAGCAATCAACTACGATTGACTCAACCATCGCAGCAGAAGTCATGACGGTCGTAGAGGCAAGCAAAGAGGGAGTCTAGATAAAGAAGTTTCATGAGGAACTGGGCACCGTTTCATCCAATGAATGTCCCTTAGAGCTATTTTGTGATAATAGTGCATCTATTTTGCAAATTAAGGAGCCAAAATCACATCACTAATTTATTAATCTAGAGATCTTATGAACCTAATTTTTAACATGTGATGATATAATATTTTCTCCGAATTATGATTTTAATTTAATTATATTATTTAGTTAGATTTTTATGGCATTAGTTATTTGTCCATCTATAGAAGTAATTAAATATATTTAAAAATATTATTTAATTACTTATCTTTTTAAAACACAAGTTGAATTGGTTTAAGACATCTATTTTATCTCAAATTCAAGAGTCATGCACATAACCCAATTATGTACTATTAGAAATTCCATTCCACTCTTCTCTAGTTATATTCATGCCATTTAACGAATCCCTTATTTGAGAGCTCAAATTAAATATTCCATTAAATTTCTTTGAATAGGCTTAGGTGATATTATAATAGGTTGGATTAATCTTGGCAATACCTTTGATTTTTCCTTGTGTTTTGCTGTAAAAATCAACCATATTTTACGCATTAAAATTTATTAAATAATTTATTGTATCAGGTCGTACAAGTTACAATTGTGTTGTTACACATTATATTATATATTGTACAACAATTAATGTACAATCTTTTTTTTGAAAATTTTGAGTAACTTTTTCAAATTTTGACAAAAATTACTAAATTTTTTTGAAACGTGCCAAAATATTCAAAAATTTGAGAGCCTAAATTGAAAATGATCTAAAACTTCTAAGTAATAGAACTATGATTTACTAATTCATAGGATTATATAATCATTTTTCTTTGTGGAAGTAACTTCTTGAAAACAAGAGGTAACAATGGAATTGAAGCAAAGAAACTTCTCCAAGTAAGTTCTGTTTAATTTTTACAGAAGATTTGTACATATTTACGAGAAGTTGACTAGCTAAATATGGAAAACCAAAAATAGTAAATCGTTTTAAAACCAATTATTTTAAACCCATATTTTTTTTATAACCAATTTGTTTTCTATTGTTACAAAAAAAACAAACTTATTTTTGTTTTTTTGTTATAACGAGTTATTGAAACAAATTAATCTTATATTTACTAATAATAATTCATTATATTAGTTAATTTTATTTAGTTTTTGGAATACTTAGTTTTTGGAATATCTTTCCTTATAAAAAAAAGGTCAAATTTAGTTAAAAATGAAACGTTGATAGCATATTATTAACCTACGTTCAATTGCATAAATACATTTAATTTATATTTGATTTGGTAAGGTAGAATGATTAATTGTGCATTAATTACACATAGGGAAATAAATATGACAAATATAAAAAATAAATAAATTAACTAATCTACAAACAACTTTCCATAACATTACGGCTATGTGAGACTATAAATATCAAATTAAGGTTTTGCACTTTCACCGACCAGCGACAACAAATTAAAGTGAAATAAGATGAGTACTAGACTCTTAATGTTGCTATTCTTTGCACTTTTTGTCATTTGTGAGGGTAAATTACATGTGGAGATAAAGAACGAATTGCCTCATCATCAATACCTTTTAGTTCATTGTAAATCCAAAGATGACGACCTTGGTCCTCGTACACTTGGTTATGGACAGAGCTTTGGATTTTCTTTTAATCCACATTTTATTTATGTGACACTCTTCTATTGTAGTTTTCAGTGGGATGATAAACTCTACTATTACGACATATATGATGATCACAATCCTTTATATTGTCCAAATCACCAATGTAAATGGAGTGTAAACAATTACAATGGGCCTTGTTTATTTAATGATGAAACCAACAAATACGACTTCTGCCATCAGTGGAAAAAAAGATAAATATATCATTAATTACCAAGACCAATTAATCTACTAGACTACCTTCATGAGTGTTCCTAATTAATAATAAACTTGCAATGCCGATGAAGAAATTTTCCTTTTTTCTTCATTCTCCTAATTCTATTCTTCAATAAGATGGATCTTTTCAATATAGTGAGTCTTATTCTATAAGAAATGGCTAGTAAGGACAACATGCATGTGCTATATGGAGCTAATCATTTCTACAAATGTTTTGTATATTATTTCATTTGAAATTTATATTTTTAACTTTATATGTACCAATTACGAATAAACGCATTGCATGTATTTTCTTAAAATGTAAAAGAAAAAAAATCTAAAAAATTAAGTTTAACTTTATATGTACCAATTAAGTTTATTTTAATAAAAAATTGTATTATTGTTATTATTATCTAAAATAACGAGCATTTATCTAATAAAAATCTAAAAAAATGAATATTCTATTTCTTTATTCATAAAAACATAAGAGATAATTACTTGTATTTTAAATACTTATAATTTAATAACAAAGGATAAAAAATTGTAAAACAGATAACGGTTAATACTTTAGCTACTATAATTTATAACTTAATTATTAAAATATAGAATATTAAATAAATTATACAATAACCAAGGAAAATATTAGTAAATATTCTAAAATATGTGGGTAAATTTATCATAAAATCTATAAATCAATTTAGAATTTTATAGATAGTCTATTGATATAAATAGACTAATGCTTTGTAATTCTAATATAGAATTATACAATCAACAACGTCTTAGTTTTATCTAATCATGCTCTTAAATTGGTAGAATTTTCCATGAAGAGCTTATCTCTATACTTCCTTGATTCAAAATTATTGAATACCTACTTGTCTTAGCACATGTGCCTTATTGCACAAGTATCAATCCATCACGTTATCTAGATTGACCAAATTTCATTCACTTCAAAAATGAAAACTTAAAGTTCAATATCAAAAAAATTCTCAGTAATGTCATTAGCCATATTTACCTAACTATTACTTTTTCACCTTGTAAGCTTGCAATTGGAAGCATTGTGTCAATACCTTGACACTTATGACACATTCATTTAATCCTTTTTTTAAACTACAAACATTAGATCAAAATTTGGACACTTTTCGTTTCTTGTTCTTATTCATACTATTGTTCCTAGAGCTTTTTCCATGCTCCACAATATTGGTCTTAGGCTGGTCTACCCTATTTTTGTTGAAGCCCTGTTATCTTCTTCAACTTTGAACCTAATGATGAGATACTTAAAGTTCACCTCTTTTTACTTGTGCTTATGTTAAGAATTGAATTCCATCCATAAAAATGTAGCTTTCAATATTCAAGATAGTGACCCACAAAAAGTTCTTAGCACCGACATTTTAAGTTTCATATTTTTAGTCCAAAGACTCCTATAAGTGCTTAGTTATTTTCTCCTTACAGTACTGGATGAGTGCTTAAAAAACACTAAAATTATCATGATTTACTGTACTTTAATTGATTAAATATATTTATATTTGTATGCTTTTATTAGATTTTAATACAAATTTATCTTTTCGTTATCTCGGATATTTTTATTATTCTTAGATATTTTCGTTCAAAAATAGCTTAAAGAATCAAAGAAAAATATTGGTGGCAATACATCACAAATATGTTAAGAAACAAGTGAGAAAAATTCAAAAAAATGGAAAAATGGACAAAAGTGCCGAGCCACGCGCACATCATACCTGTCTCGTGCTCATTCACGCCAAGTCCTGCACATGCACCCCTTGCAAACTCCCATCACACGCCCACACATAGCGAGCACACACCTAGCACACAATACGCCGAGTCTTGTGTGTCAGCACACGCCTGCGCTTGACCCATGCACAACAAACGCCCATTTACTACAAATCATGCCCCCCACAAGCGTGCCAGTCTATCCAAACGCTTCCAAAATCAATTTTTGAAATGTTTTCCCACATTTTTTGACTTTTTTCTCACCTATAAAAGGACCCTTTCCCCATTGTAAAAAACACACAATTTTCTCAACTCTTTCTCTCTCTAAAATGCTTTCTTTTTTTAGTATTTTTTAGTTTTAAAGTTCTCCTTTTTAGAATAACTAGTTATGTTTTTTTAGATTTTTAGTTTTTGATTCAATAAACAGAAATGCATATCTATTTGGAGGTTTTCCAGTAACAGAATTGGCATCAAAGTTATGTAAAGATTCCCTAGTACCGTTTAGTGGGTTTTCGGCCACCTCCAACCACCAATTCCAGTGTCGTTTAGTGGGTTTTTTTCTCTCCAATTTCTCTTCTAGATCACCTATTTTTTTAGCGAAATCTTCAAATTTTTTATACCCATTTTCTCACTTACAAAATACCTTTTTTCTTCATTTCCTTCATTTTATCACTTCATTTATTCTTGTAAGTATTTCTATTAATCCTAAGCACTTATTATTCATATTTCTTTATTTTTTGTATATTATATATTATTATTTATGTGTATAATATTTTGTATTATGTATATTATTATTTTTATTACTTATATTTTGTATAAAGTTTTGTAATAAAATAAATTTATATATTTATGACTATGATTTAAGGTTGATTTTTAATTTATTTATTTTTATTAATATAAAATGGGAAAGACATGATTTAACAATATGATGCTCATTAAAAATTTAGGTTTGAAGTAGTGTAGCTATTTAAAAAATATATTAATCATCACAAAACTGTTATATAAATTTTGTTTTATACATCTTAAATTTGAAATCAACTCAAATGATTGGCATATTATTATTAGTAATTTCAATCAATCTCATATAATTATATTTATGTGTATATATTTTGTTATGTTTAGTTTTTATGTATTTAATTTTATATTATGTATTGATAGATATTCCAATAATTAAAGAATTCATATATAATAATATCTGAAATATATTAGTTGGATACATATTTAATATGCTTAATGTTATTAATAGAAAATGAAAAAATCTTGGACGCCAAAGTGTAGAATTGAGCAGGATTACATTTCTAGAGTTGAAAGTTTCTTGGAATTTGCTTATAGGAATAGTATTAGTGAAATTAGTATGATTCAATGTCCATGTGTTAAATGTAAAAATGAGCGATTTCATAATGTTGACGAGGTTATGTATCACCTTATCCGTAGTGGTATTCTTTTGAGTTATAAATGTTGGTATTATCATGGAGAAAATATTTATAATACTCATGTGATGAGATAAATAAGAATGTGGGTGAATTAAATACATCTTATCATAATGACCAAACATAAAATATGTTTCATGGTGTTGAAGATGAAATACATGAGGATGATCCCAAAACCCTTAAAAAACTTCTAGAAGATGCCAAAAAATCATTGTATCCAGAATGTAAGAAATACACTAAAATTTCGGGATTGGTTCATTTGTACAATGTGAAGGAAAAAAATGGTTTTTCTAACAAGAGATTCACAGAATTAATAAATGTACTAATAGATATGTTCCCTGAGGATATTGAATTTCCATCTTCAATTTATGAAGTGAAGAAATCTGTTAGTCGATTTGGCATGGATAATCATAAGATTCATGCTTGTCAAAATGATTGCATTCTTTATAGAAAATAATATAAGACATTAGATGATTGTATGATGTGTAAAGAATCGAGATGGAAGCATGCTACATATGAGACACACTTAAGAAGCCCACAAAGGTTCTTTGGTACTTTATTCTGATTCCTCTCTTTCAAAGATTTTCAAAAGTAACGGGACATCAAAGATGTTAACTTGGCATTCAGATAATCGATTTGATGATAATGTGTTATGTCATCCTTGTGATTCTCCAAATTGGAAAGTAGTAGATAATTTATCCCCTCAATTTGTATCTGATCCAAGAAATCATCATCTTTTCAATGTTGCTGATGGAATTAATCCACACAGTTCCCTTAGTAGTAGATATAGTTGTTGGCCAATAATTGATTTAAAGACATTGTGGAATGATGGTGTAAATGTTTACGATACACATAAAGAAGAACATTTTAACTTGAAAGGGGTCCTTTTATGGACAATTAATGATTTTCTTGCCTATGGGAACTTATCAGGACATGCAACAAAAAAGTTATATGGGATGCCCTATATATAGTGATGGCACTTCTGAAACTTATCTTGTTCATGGATGAAAGATGTCATATAGAAGACATAAGATTTTTTGCATTTGGACATAAGTTTAGATACCAAAAGAACTGTTACATGGTGAAGTAGATCATGATCCTACACCCTGACCTTTGCTAGGTGTTAAGATATTAAGGCAATTGAATGGTATGACACTGAAATGATATGGAAAGATGAAAAAAAAGAATACTTACTAATTGAGGGAAAAAAAGAGCGCAACTAATAAAAGGGGTGAAAATGAAAATTTTACTGAATCAGAAGATCATGGTTGTTGGAATACAAAATCAATACGAAATGCCTTATCGGAAAGACCTACACATTCGTCACATCTTAGATGTCATGCATATTGAGAAAGAAATGTATGTTAGAGCTTGATTGGTACATTACTTAATATACCTAGAAAAACGAAGGATGGAATTAATGTAAGGGTGGAAAATGATAAGAATCAAACATACTTGCCAACAGTATTATATACAATGTCAACAAAAGTGATGGATGTGTTTTGTAAATGTTTGGTGGGTGTGAAAGTTCCTGATGGTTACTCATCCAACATAAGAAATTTTGTGTCTATCATCGATAAAACTTTATGGATTGAAATCATATGACTATCATATCTTAATGCAACATTTATTACCAGTTGCTATTAGATCAATTCTTCCAAAACATGTTCGATTATCAATAATTCATCTTTGTTCATTCTTCAATATAATATGCAAGAAATATATATCAATTGGCAAGTTAAACTCTTTATAGAAAATGTTGTAGAGAATTTGTGTGTAATTAAAAAATATTTTCCTCCTTTTTTCGATACAATGATTCACTTGTGTGTTCATTTAGTTCGAGAGGTTCAATTGTGTGGTCCTACTTACTTAAGGTAGATGTATCCATTTGAGAAATACATGCAAGTCCTTATAGGATATGTAAATAATAGTAATCATCCTAAATGATGCATGGTGGAACATTACATTGCTAAAGAGGCCATTGACTTTTTTTTTAAATACTTTAGTAGTTGCATTGAAATTGTGAATCCTATGCACAAGTTGTTCTTAGAATGTCACATGATCCAAGTTGGTAACCCTATGTTTGGTGGAAGTAAGAAATTGTTTATTAATCTCGCTCAATGGGTAAAAGCACACCGAATAATCTTGGTAAATAATAATAAGGCACAATCCTACATAAAGTAAGTGATGACAAGTTCAACCTTTTCATTTAAAATAAAATTATTTTTTATTTAAATATTAATGATATCTAATTGATATATCTTTAATAATATTACAGAATGTATTTAAACTTTACTAAAGATCGATCCTTGTTATAAAAAAAAGGAGGAGAAAATGGTTATATGATGAACATAAACGAGAGCTTATTAATTGGTTTCACAATCATGTATGTGTCACATACAAGAATTCATTAGTACTTCTATGCAATATTTTAAAACTTTGTTTTAAACAAAATTTATGTTTTTATATGCATAGATTCGAGTTAAACTCAACAAACCCAATCATAAAATAACAGAAACTTTAGAATGGCTTGCACATGGTCCAAAATTCGATGTAAAATCATATTCTAGTTTCACAATTAATGGTTCAAGGTTTACGTAAATCAGAATAGTGGTGTGGAGAGCATAAACTAGGAAATTTCCAATTCAAAAGATGGTAATCCTATACTTTTTGTTAGAACATATTGTGGTATAATTCAAGAAATTTGGGAACTTGATTATGAGGTCTTCCATGAAACAGTATTCTTGTGTTATTAGGTCGAAGATGTTATCAATGTTGGATATAAAATAGATGATTTTGAATTTACCCTTGTAAACTTATGCAAGATAAGTCACTCTGATGATCCTTTCACGTTAACAATTCATGCAAAACAAGTATTTTATGTTAGCAATCAAATTGACACAAGATGGTCTATTGTGTTAATGCCTCCACAAAAAGAGTTCTACCATTGTGATGCTTTAGAAGATGATGAAATGCTTGATACATTAACCAATATTAGTCATTTCTCAAACAAATTGCCTAATGTATGTGATTATCTAGTTGATGATGATGATTCTTCATCATGGACTCGAAGTGATTATGAAGGAATATATATATACGACCAATAACCTAATTAAATATAATGTATGTTCTATGTTATTCTAATAACTCTTGCATTTTTATATGTATGGACTTAAAATTGTCAATTAATTTCTATTTCATCATTGTTTGCATATATTTCATGGATCCTAGGGTAATAGAGCTTGTAGATCCAAATGATCCATTGGGGCATTTGAAAAGAAGGGGTTGGATGAATATACTTGATGCTTGATGCTTATTTTTGCAAGTGTACGAATAGTTCAAGTAATAAAGTGTACAAAAGTACGGATATCGAACCCATAAGGAATGGCGTTACTAAGTACCGAAATTGACTAATCCTAATTTTATTTGAAACCCGAATTGTTGAAATTGTTTAAGAAGAAAATAAACTTAAAACTAAATGCAAATAACAAAATTGAATGTTGTTCCCAAATGATTAAAAATGCTAAGGCATTTGATTTCGCTAAATCAATTCAACCCGATTTCAAGTCATGTTATATGAGAATCAAAGCTAAAAGTGATGGTTGAAAAACCCAAATTTACATAATACTCTCTCTCAAGTTATATTAGAATTACTTATCTATGAAAACCGACTATATTTCTATGAAGATTTAATCACAAACAAGCACATTACGCTTTATGGAATTTCTAGAATAACCACATACATCATGCATTAGTTCTCACACTTGCATTCAACATACGGTATTTATCACAAGAAGCATTCATTACACATCTCCTCTCGGTCTCAATATAATGCAACAAATCATCTAAATCTTGGCCAGAAATTTAAAAGCATTAAGCATGGAAATAAATACTCAACTTGAAAACAATGAACTCATATAACAATAACCAAAGAAATCAGATTTTCTTGATTCAACTACATCATAGCCTTAGCAAAAACGAATTAGTTCTAAGGTAAAGAGATGAAAAACTCTTGAAGATGAAGACTTGGTAGCAACAAAGGTGATTATCCTTCAAGCTTCTCCAAAAATTTGTCTCCAAAATTGCCTTTTCTCCTCCAAAAATGACTCAGATTTGCTCTCCCTGCCGTTCTCCCTCTTTCTCCATCATATTGTATATATAGATCTAGGGTTTTGAGGGCAATTTTGGAACAAAACAACATAAAAAATGTGTTTTCGGACAAAACTCGCTGGCGGCGACATTATTCTCACCGCGGTGAGATTTCTGGAAAAGTTACAATTTTGGTTCCATTGATTCTTGCCGATGGCGAGATTAATGTGGCCGGTGGCAAGATGCACTTGGTCGGCGGCTAGATGCACTTGGCCGGCAGCGAGATTCACTTGGCCGGCGGCGAGATTATTTTGCCAAAACCCGTGCTCCTTGCATGATTTTTGCCTTATTCTCTGTAAGGTTTTCGCTGGCGGCGAGAATATTCTCCAATCGTTTTGTTTTTTTTCATCCTTACTCCAATTGCTCTTGAAAAGACATAACTCCCAACCAATTTCTTCCAATATATGTGGAAGATTTCTCCAATTGCTCTTGAAAAGTTTGTGTTCAAAAGTAAGTGCTCTTAACAAATAAGGTAGGAATTATATATATATATATTTGGCTCAATAAAAGGTAGGCTACAGAAAGCAAAAAAAAGAAAAGTAAGGCTAACAATATATTTAAATAGGTTCAAAGAGGTAACTAGTGATATAAGGATAACTAGGTAGGCTTAAAATGGCACAATCGATCCAAAAATGGCCTACATCATATCCTAAACAGTACAATTCCAAATTATTTCGCCTCAAGAGGTTTTTAAATGAGTTCTAGAGTTTGTTGAGATCACAAAAATGTCCATGAAAAATTCGCACATAAGACTTCTCTAAGCATTTAGACTAATCAACCAAATCATACCACATACCAAAAGAGTCGCCAACTAGGTAAAATCAACATTTAAAATTATCTTTAAACTGAAGCAAAATTTAATGTCTTCTAAAAGCTACTTGTTATCAAAATCACATTATTATCATCAACTTGCAAATTAAAACAAGTAAAATGCAAATGAGAAAAAAAATAAAATAAAATAAAATAAAATAAAATAAAATAAAATAATAAAAATAAGAGAATAAAGAAATAAAAGAAATTAAATCAAAATGCAGAAAAATAAATGGAAAATCAAAATTAAACACAAATAAACATACAAACAAAACTACTAAAAATGAAGGGAAGAAAAACTTTACCCTTTACCGCACCCCCAACCAAAACCTTACATTGTTCTCAATGTAAGAAAGGAAAGAAAGATCTCCTTTCTGCCGGCGGTGAGAATACCCTCGCTGGCGGCGAACGTAAGATTTTTTTTTAGATGGGATGTCATTGGCTTTAGTTCAATCTTGTTGGCTTCATTCTTTACCATTGAGGTTCGAGTTTCATTTGTTCCCAACTCCTTAAATGTTTCATCATTGCACAAATATTCATCAGGTGCTGCCAGTAATTTGGAACATTGTCTCATCCCCTCATCTTCCTCCTTAATTGTTGCAGATTTCACAAGGCAAGCTTCTAGTGGTAGCAATGGAGTTCTCTCTTCAAAAGTTTCTGAGATTAACCTGTCAAGAGTGTTAATTTGAAAACAAGAATGTACGTCACTTGGAAATTTTATTTCTTCAAAAACATCAAAAGTCACTTGTTCATCTTGTAACCGTAGAATGAGCTTTCCTTGCTGAACATCAATCAATGTTCTTCCAGTTGTAAGGAACGGTCTCCCCAATATCAACGGTATCTCTCTATCTTCCTCCATGTCAAGCACCACGAAATCTACACGGAAAATAAATTTGTCGACTTTAATTAAAACATCCTCAATTACCCCTCGAGGATATTTCACCGATCGATCCGCTAATTGTAAAGAGATTGAAGTGGGCTTCACTTTTCCCAGGCCTAGTTTCTTGAAAATAGAAAGTGGCATCAAATTAATGCTTGCTCCTAAATCACATAGGACTTTATCAAAATTGCAACTTCCTATAGTACAAGGTATAGTAAAACTCCCTGGGTCTTTCAATTTCTGTGGCAGTTTTCTTTGAAGAACTACACTGCACTCCTCATTTAGCATGATAGTTTCATAATCTCCCACCTTCCTCTTCTTTGATAGAATATCCTTAATGAATTTTGCATACTTGGGCATTTGTTCCAACATCTCTCCAAAAGGAATGTTAATATGAAATTTCTTAAAAATATCCAGATATTTATCAAATTGATTATCAAGCTTTTTCTTATTCAATCTTTGAGGATATGGGATAGGAGGCTCATATTTCGCATATGGGGAAGGTTGAATATCTTGGGATCTTGATGGCTTTTCTTTAGATTCTTCCATCTTTTTCTCTGATTTCCTCTGCCATTCAAGTTCTTTACCACTTCTCAATGTGATAGCTTTTGCATGCTCTTTGGGATTTATTGTGTTACTAGGCAGCGATCCTTGAGACCTTTCTGCAATCTGCTTTGAAAGCTGCCCCAGTTGGTTTTGGATGTCCCTGTTGATTGCCTCTTGATTTCTGAAATTTTCTCTTGTCTCCTCAATGAACTTTCCCAAAATTTCTTCCAAATCTGTTTGTTTTTAGTCTTGGGGTTGGTAGGAAGATGATGATGGTTTGAATCCCCCTTTTGTTATTTCCCCATGACAAATTTGGATGATTTCTCCAACCTGGATTATAGGTGTTCGAGTATGGGTTATGTTGAGGTTTTTGGAAATTTGAAACATAATTTGCTTGCTCAGCATTTGGTGAAGCAAATGGATTTCCAACTTGGCACTCGATACTAGCATGATTTCCACCACATAAATCACATTGTGTAGTTGGTTTGGATTTGAATTTGGATGACAAAGAATCCATCTTTCTTGAAAGAACAGCAACTTGAGTCGACAAAGCATTCACTGAATCAATTTCATGCACTACTGCTGGTCTTTTTGCAATTACCCGCTTTGAATGCCACTGATTGTTGTTTTCTGCCATAATCTCTAACAACTCATGAGCATCCTCGGGTGTTTTTCCCATTAAAGTCCCTCCAGCTGCAGCATCAATCATTGCACGATAATTTGAAACCAACCATTATAAAATGTAGAGACTTGCAGCCAAATTGGTATACCATGATGTGGGCACTTCCTCAACATTTCTTTGAATCTTTCCCAAGCTTCATACAATGATTCTAACAACTCATTAGCATCCTCGGGTGTTTTTCCCATTAAAGACCCTCCAGCTACAGCATCAATCATTGCACGATAGTTTGAAACCAACCATTATAAAATGTAGAGACTTGTAGCCAAATTGGTATACCATGATGTGGGCACTTCCTCAACATTTCTTTGAATCTTTCCCAAGCTTCATACAATGATTCTTGGTCATACTGTGTAAAAGATTTGATTTCATTCCTCAATTTTGCTGTCTTAGCAAGAGGAAAGAACTTGGACAAAAATTTCTGAACCAATTCATTCCATGTTGTAATTGATCCCGGTGGTAATGAGTTTAGCCACTCCTTGGCTTTATCCCAAAGTGAAAAAGGAAAAACCCTCAATCTTACAGCATCTTCAAACACACCATTTATCTTGTAAAGATCACACACCTCCAGAAAGTAAGCAATATGCGCATTTGGATCATCCTTTGACATTCCCCCAAACTGATTTGATTGAACCATTTGGATAAAGGATGGTTTTATCTCAAAGTTATTGGCTTGAACAGTTGGCCTCCTTATACCCGAAGTAGTTCCAGCAACAATAGGCACATCATAATCCCTCAAACCTCTACGATTTCCACCTCCCTCAACAAATGGTGGATCCATGGTTGATTGTCTATTAGGAGCTGAGGTTGAACGCCTTCTCTCTTGGTTTAGACGCCTATATGTTCTATCAATCTCCGGATCAAATGGAAGAAGGTTAAGGCTTCTTGTACGTCTCATACAAAATCCTACAACGAGAAAATCAACTAGCACAAAAAACACAACACAAAGTTACCTTTTTTATGATAAATAAAATAAAATAGCAAAATAAACAAATTAAAAAATGAAACAATTATAAAGCAAATTAAATTCAAATTAAAACTAAAATTAGGTAGTATCGATATTAATAAAATCAAACCATTCCCCGGCAACGGCGCCAAAAACTTTATGCTTATTTTTACAAGTGTACGAATCGTTCAAGTAATAAAGTGTACAAAAGTACGGATATCGAACCCACAAGGAATGGCGTTACTAAGTACCAAAATTGACTAATCCTAATTTTATTTGAAACCCAAATTGTTGAAATTGTTTAAGAAGAAAATTAACTTAAAACTAAATGCAAATAACAAAATTGAATGTTGTTCCCAAATGATTAAAAACGCTAAGGCATTTGCTTTCGCTAAATCAATTCAACCCGATTTCAGGTCATGTTATATGAAAATCAAAGCTAAAAGTGATGGTTGAAAAACCCAAATTTACATAATACTCTCTCTCGAGTTATATTAGAATTACTTATCTATGAAAACCGACTATATTTCTATGAAGATTTAATCACAAACAAGCACATCACGCTTTATGCAATTTCTAGAATAACCACATACATCATGCATTAATTCTTACACTCGCATTCAACATACAATATTTATCACAAGAAGCATTCATTACACATCTCCTCTCGGTCTCAATATAATGCAACAAATCATCCAAATCTTGGCCAAAAATTTAAAAGCATTAAGCATGGAAATAAATACTCAACTTGAAACAATGAACTCATATAACAATAACCAAAGAAATAAGATTTTCTTGATTCAACTACATCATAGCTTTAGCAAAAACGAATTAGTTCATAGCGGAAATAAGAACAACCATTATCTCAATTGAATCCATGAATAAAAAATCTGAATAAAATGCAGAAAATAAAAGCTAAGGAAAAGAGATGAAAAACTCTTGAAGATGAAGACTTGGTAACAACAAAGGTGATTATCCTTCAAGCTTCTCCAAAACTTTCTCTCTAAAATTGCCTTTTCTCCTCCAAAAATGACTCAGATCTGCTCTCCCTGCCATCCTCCCTCTTTCTCCATCATATTGTATATATAGATCTAGGGTTTTGGGGGCAATTTTGGAACAAAACAACATAAAAAATGTGTTTTCGGACGAAACTCACCGGCGGCGACATTATTCTCACCGCGGCGAGATTTCTGGAAAAGTTATGATTTTGGTTCCACTGATTCTCGCCAGCGGCGAGATTAATGTGGCCGGCGGCGAGATGCACTTGGCCGGCGGCTAGATGCACTTGGCCGACAGTGAGATTCAGTTGGCCGATGGCGAGATTGCTTTGGCCGGCGGCGAGATTACTTTGCCAAAACCCGTGCTCCCTGCATGATTTTCGCCGTATTCTCTGTCAGGTTTCCGCCGGCGACGAAATTCCAAATTTTGAAATTTTGTTTTCTTTTTATTTGCACTCAATCCGGATCATTGAAATTTGTCCCAAACTTCTCCAAAATTATGATTTTACCTGAAATTGCACTTTAAATATGAAATACCCGTGAAATGATATTTGTGGATTAAATAATCAAATAAACGCAATTTTCGCACAAATATCAACATTTAAATCATACAAAAATGCAATAATTTGACTCTTATCAATGCTCCACTTAACCCAGATGATAGAGTACCCGTTCTATTTGATGCTACTGGTAATCCATTAGAGGAAAATGGACAACAATTGAAATCCTCTATTGGTAGACTTGTGAAGTCAAGTATACCAATCAATATAAATGATTTGACTAAGGTTGACGAAGCTCAAAAATTCAAAATATGGAAAACCATTTGTGTAAGTCTCTTTTATTTTATAACTAATTACATATATTATATCTAATCTTTTGTAGTGTGTTTTTACAAAATTGTTATAAAGTCACTGCATGGAAGGAATACAAAACTTCTAGATTGGCCAGAAATTATGTGTTTCCATATTTGGAACCACTTCACAAAGTAGAACTATACAAAATCCTTGAAGAACACCTCTGGATTGAACCCCAAGTTTGGAAAGACTTTGTGGATTATAGACGTTTGGATTAATTTCAAATTATTAGGGAAGAATATTAGAATATACAAATGTAGAATATTCTTCCTAACCGTACTGAGAGGTCTTCAAATCCTGAAGTTAGACAAAGAATGGTATTATTAAGTTGTTAATTTATAAATATTTTAATATTTATTTTCCTCAAATTTAAGTTAATGTCATGGTTATTAAATTTATTTAATTTATGTAGGAAGCTAAATTGGGTAGACCGGTTACCCGATTTGAATTGTATATAGACACAAAGACCCCCAAAACGAAGAAGTCAAGACCAATGACTAAATGAGGAGAAGAACAACTAAATAAGTTGGTTAGTAATTTAACTTGATATAAAGTCCTTATGATTTGCTAATTGATGTAATAATGTATGATATGTTTGTTTGCTTTATTATTTATAGAGAGCTATTCAAGAACAAATTGCCAGAGGTGAAATAATCAAACAACTAGGGAGAAATGCTAGATATCATGCATACGAATGCGAGCATCCTAGTCGTGTTAAGGGAGGAAGCCAATATGATGGTTATATTGAGCTTTTTAACATTCCAAAACAAAAGCCTCAGATGGTCAATAAGGAGAAGTACTGTAAAATTGAAAAAGAATTCAGCTCCTTTAAGGCCTCAATGTTAAGTGAGATTTCCACTTTAAAAGAAGATTGATCACACCACATGTCAGGCATGGCAGCATACTACAATTAGGGCATGCCCTATTGGGCAGGCATGTAACCATCCATGCCAGGCATGCCACCCATGCAATCTCATGGTGCCCAACCTATATTTTGTATGGGATATAATCATCCTATTGATACTCCCTTTATGCCAGGAATGGAGATGCAATCAGATAGTGGTTTAAAATCTCCAATGCAATATGTGCATTCTTACCATCCATCACATCATGATAAATGTTTTGAGGAGAATGTCCTTCCAATAGCTACCCCACATAGGAGTCCTCTTCTATTTTATGAATCATTTGTTGTAAGATTTAAAGATTATATAGATAGTCAATTATTTTTATTTTTTATTATATATTTCATTTATTATATATAATGCTTAAATTTTTTATAGAATATGAAATATTTGTTGAAACATCCTTCATAAACAGACTTTGTTTCTATTATAATGGTACAACAATTGAGCAATGATCGAATGATTCATAATCAATATTTGTCAAATTATTGGCTAGTAGTAATTGATCAATCATTACTCCATGATTGTCCCCTACTTGGGCCTTCTTATGCTACCACAATCTAAGAAGCGGTTGGACAATATGTGGCTTGGCTGTCGAGTCAAGTTGTGATAAATTTTGAAATGATACTATTTTTTTACTTAGATAACACTTTTTTGCTAATATTATATTATTATTCTTTTATTGTTACTAACATATATAAAACTTCTTTTTTAGTCTATTATACCAGAATTAGTAAGTGCGTCACATTTAAGAGATACAAAGCAAGTATCTCGTGGTAAAACTATGTCTAGTGGGAAATCATAGCGCACTAAGTCATTCAAGAAGAACCCTTGGAAGAAGTATAGTTATGATTATGCTATAAACTTCAGCAGAAATCTTGGCTCTCTGATGACTATTGTTGTGAGGGCATCTAGCATAAATGATGGATGGACTGTGCCACTTCTTATAGAAATTTCTGGTATAGACATTGGCCAAACATATACATCAACCAAGTGCATATTGAAGCTATTTGAATATCAAATGATCGATTTAAGTATAATTCAAGTGTGAACAAAGTGAGTCCTCAATCAGTAAATAACTTTCATTTATGTAGAACATATATAATTATATTTATTTTATCTAATTATTTATATATATTTCTTTTATATAAGGCATGTTATTATCGACTTTAAGCTAATCACTCATCACATTTAGCAATATTTTATGATTCTTCATTTGTCAATCAATATCAAGAGAAGGATGTTTGCATCAAAGCTAAACAATTATGTGATAAGACATTAACACATAACAGAAATCAAAAGTTGATAATTCCTTAGCCACTAAAGTTTGAATAAGGCCAATATCATTGGATGTTGCTAATCCTTGATCTATATGGCAATCATGTTTGGTACTGTGACTCAGCTTCCATAGAATTGAGTAAAGATACATAAGAAGTTATTGAATTGTAAGAGTTATAGCTAGCTATTTTTCTTCTATTGTTCTTTGTAATATTTAATAAAAAAACTAACTGTTTTACACTTTGATAGGGCATGGAAGCTGTGGAACAAGAATAAGGGCATTGCCCTTAAAAAATCTCATAAGCTTATATGGGACAAAGTTATGGTATGTAAAAGCAAATATTAATAATTTAATTAATTTTACTATTGAATGATAAAGATGTTCGAATATGAAAAATCATGTACACTTTTTTTATGGTTCCACAAAAAATGATGGAGTCATGTTTGGTTACTATGTCATGAAGTTTATGAGCGAAATCATCACAAATATCAACATTCTTATTTTGAATTTAAATACACATAGTTCTTTGGTTGGAACAAGTTGGGCTATGACCTGTAATTTTTTGATGATTTATCAGAGGAATGGGTAGAACACATGGTTCAAATTATATCATCACAAGAAGAATAAGGAGAAGATTATGATTATCTTGAATAGCATATGATAACATTATGGTAATTTTTATAATGCTTTAATTTCTCTATTCCGTTGTCTGAAGTTTGGGCAGCTTGTTTGATGAATGTTTTGTTTGATGGATGTTTATGTGCTCATGTATTTAGAGGAATGAATTGTTAAATGGACCTAATTTTTGCCTAAAATTCATCTCATCTCTCTTTCCTAGTTCCCTGGTATGACAACATCATGGTAGTCACTGGCCAACCAAGTATAGGAAAACCACCAAGAATCATCATATATTCAAGAGTAATTGCTGTTTCACCCCAAGGAAATACAAAAGTATTAGTTTATAGGCACCAAAACTTAACCAACCTAAGTAATAAATCAGAGTTACACTTGACTTCATATTTAAAGCTCATTATAGCATTAAAAATACTAGCTTTATTCCAGATAGTTTCATATTTATAGAAAAAAGATTAATAGAGTGCTAATATGATTTCAAAAGGATGGGGTTATTATTATATCACTCCGGTTTCAATGTGGTAATATATTTTACTAATATTTTAACATATGTAAGTTACTTTTTGTGAATTCATGATATTACATTTTTATTTTGAATTCAATTCATATAGTTCTTTAGTTGGAATAAGTCGGGCTATGATATGCAAATTTTTGATGATTTACGAGAAGAATGGACAAAGCACATAGTTCAAATTATAACATCATAAGAAGAATCAAGAGAAAAATATGATGATCTTGAATAACATAGGATAACACCACATTAATTTTTATAATTCTTTAATTTCTCTATTCATGTGTCTTTAAAGCTTCGGTTGTTTATTTGATGGATGTTTATGTGCTCATGTATTTAGGGGAATGAATTATTATATTGACTACTTGTTTTTTGCCCAAACTCCATTTCATCTCTCTTGCCTAGTTTCCTGGTCATTATGCTAGTGATTCTAAGTAAACCAAGCTTCCTATCCTTGAAATAAAGTGGGAATATCACAAAATCCGTGACAAAAGAGATATCATTTTATTTGTAATTTAAGTTAAATATATATATATATATATTGTATATAAATTATTTTTGTATAATAAATTTAATTCTCAAGTAATTAATTAATATTTATTTTTTCAATTATTTGTATTATTTAAACTTTGTTAAACATGTTTTGGTTTTTTTTCCTATTATGTGATCGAATATAGGTTCTAAGTATAATAGAAAAAATGAGTAAAATGTGTAAAAAAAGAAATACAAAATTTAAATTTGGTTCACGCGTTGAACCAATTTAAAATTTTAAGGCTGGGTATTTAAAGTCGGTTAATAATAGACTTTAATGCTCGGTTTTGGCATAGTGTTACTTTGCACCTCCTTTATGGTGTGAAGAGCCATCCGCAAGACCCTGTATTTTCCATAACTCCAATAATAGATCCTTCACTACTATATCGCTCTCCACCATAAAATAATCACCAATATCCATTCGGTACCTTATTTTTCAACAATTGTATTATTTGATTCCTTGTTGACTACATTATTCATTACCATACTATTTTCAAGTGATCTATTTACTAATCTAGCGGTCTTTTTAAGTGTCCTCTATCCCACAAGCATCAAGGGTCCCAACCTGGACTGCCCCATCCTTATTTTAGCCAGCTTTGAAACCTTACCATGTTGTCTCAAGGCCTCTTTACTTATTGTAGTCCTTTGTTCTAGTTAGGGTTACACTATTACTTTTGCAAGTCCTACCCCCAACCTATTCTCGTCCCCCATCTAGCCATACATCCACCCAACCATAGTTTCCCATTGACCACCGAGCTACACCCCCAAACCCTAGCCTTCATCCCTACCTCACCTCCATGTTCTTGGTGGCATACAACTTTTGGTGTTTAAGGTTTTCATTCCCCACTATGGAAAACCTTCATCCTATGATGCAGGAAAATCTAGAGCATATAGTTATGCTCAAACCCATCACTTCTATATTTGTATAAAAATAGCCCCCAAAGAGCTATGCATAATTAATTGGTCACAACTCCACAAGTGTTCTTACTGAACCTTGTAAGGCACCCCTTAAAGAGCGGTGATATCACTTTTGTCACTCTGGATTATTTTATTTGTCACTTTGGAATTTATCAACACAAATTTTCTCTTATTGATCGACTAATTCTCCAAAAGGTGGCAAAACTTGAAACCAATGCCCAAGTGTGAGTTAATAACTTGAAACTTTTAGATGAGTTAACAAGTATGCATTTTTTGTGTTCAACCTTCATACCCAACTTTAAACATCACAACCAGAAGGAAACCATTGCCCAAATGTGAGTCCATTTTCACAACTTTGTAAGGGAATTATGGGCTAAACAACATCTCATACATATTACATAGGCAGTTTCATCCCTTCCAAAATTGATAGTGCCACTCTTATTCATGAGCTGAGCCAATATGCTTGCTAATTGATTCATATAGACCTCGTTCTTAAACTTGATGAAAAGTAATAGTGATAGTGGGCTCACTTAATATATTTGACGACTTATATTATGAAAATGTGCGAGACTTCTTTTGTTTGTGCTCCTCTGTTTGGCATGCCTTATACAAATGTATAAAAAATACTAACATATCAGAAGACATAACTAAGAAGGTCCAAGTCAAAAGTCTCCCATAACAAATTTTCAAGCTTAACGTTACCACAACTAATATTGTAATCCAAGTAAGCAATGCTTTCTCAGCCCTCCTTGGTTTAGGAGTTGAGGTCCCCATAGCTAGAAATATCCTTGTTATCACCATCCTCACAAATCTAATGGTCACTTCACCAATTGAATCAATAGTTATCACTACACTGCCAATAGTTTGTAGTCACTGTGGTAACTTGTGCTTCTTTGCTTGCACATTCTATTACAATCCCTGCTCTCCAAGTTGGGTCAAATAATATAAGGACATCTCAATCTGCTAAATTTTTTGATGTTTTAGAAACTAGAAGTATGCGCGTTGCAGTCACTATCATCACAACAGATATAATAATCTCCATCGTCTACACTACTACTGCCCTTGTCACATATTACTCCTCTTCATATATAATTCCAATAATTTCAAGATCCAAGATTCACGGTGCCAAAATTAAAACTTCCATTGTTGATATCCTTGGTACTTCTAAGACTTCTACCAATCGACCCCTACCTCTTCTCGCTTTTGAGCCCCTTAATATTGATAATGCTAATGAGTGCTTTATAATAGATCTTACTAATCATGATGATAACTTGAAAGAATCTATTGAGTCACCTCTACTTAAGACTATTAGGCATAATATTTTAAACAATGAAGTAAACTCACCAAGAAAACACTCAATCTATTTAAATTTTGAAAGTATGGAATCTATGATTGATATTGTTGAGTGTGTGAGCTATTTGGAGGCTACTCCCGTATGTATACCTAATATAGTTATGGAAAATTTTGAGAAAGGATCTAAGCTCAAACCATCTATTGAAGGGCCACAAAGGTTAGACCTCACACTTTTACCCTACCAACCCTAATAAGGTGACCAAGCAAAAGAGTCCAATAGAGAGGTGAAAAGGATGCTGCAAATACATAAATTAGAGGAGTTATGGTGGAGTGCACATAAAAATGCCAAAAAGTACAAAAAGAAAACAAAAATATGTCATGATAAAATTATTGAGAATCGTATTTTTAAACTTGAAAATAAAGTATTATTGAACAAATCAAGACTTAATCTATTTTTGGGAAAACTCAATAGTAAATGGATAGATGGATGTACCTTTGGAATTGATGTGAGCCTCTAGTGAAGGACGTTAAACGTAATGCTAATTCGGAGGAAACCTAACGTTATTTTACTTATACTTTTATTTGTTTCGTTTTGTAGTTGAATAAATGTGGAAATTAATGGTACAACAAGATTGGGTAGTTTCACTGATAGATGTAGTATGCCAAGACTTAGAGAGTTTTTTTTTCCTTTTACCCTTTTCATATTTATATGTGCACCTTGGGGACAATGTGCAATTTAAGTTTGGGGGAAGGAAATTCATTCTTTACTTTAGTGTTTAGTAATTTTTTAGTTTTTTTTAGGAAGTTTTTAATCATGATTTGGGTAGAAATTAATAAATTTATGAAAACTAAATACATGCATACTTAATATGAAATGTATGAGCTCAATGATAAAAATTGGTTGTCATGATTAGGATAAGGACTGTAACATACTCATTCTGATACTTTTATTAATTATGTGATATTCTTGCTAGTTTTGATTGGATTGATTCATATTTTTGTGCACGTATTCATGATTGATTTTGTGTTCTTATTAAGAGAAAATTTGTGGTGAGTTATGCGAGTTGACAAGATTTGTCATGTTTTAGAATTTATTTGACCATCCCTTGAGACAAAATTATAAATAGTATCTAACAAAAGAGATTATTTAAGCCTTATTTGGATCGATTCAGTCTTTCAACCTCATCATTGTTAATATCTTTAGTCACCCATTTGGACCCAATTAAGAACCTTTCATATCTTTAAGCCACATTTTATGCCTAGCCCACAAACATTACCTTTACCCTTATAGCTTTAGCTTGTAAGAAAAAAAATGCAATCATGTGTTATGCTATAGAGTAAGGTGAAATATAATGCACCCTCTTAGAAAAGAAAAAAGAAAAACTCACAATACAATTATTCCTCCAAAGATAGGGAAAATAAAATTAAAGTAAGTTTGGAGGTGTTATAAAGTTACAAAAGAGGTGCACTAAAATATCAAGTAAAAGCTCAATTGTAATTAAAAAGTGTTTGATGAATAAAAAGAAAGGTAAGATGTAGAAAAAAAATAGCTTAATTTATTGACCGCGTCTAAGCCATACATTACAACCATGTAAAGCCCTCACTGATCTTTAGCTAAGTGCATATTTATATTAGTAGAGAGAGATGTGAAAAATAGACTTATGTCACTTGTTCTAAGATTGAATTGATTAACATGCACACATAGGTTGATTTTATGAGTGCATTGGATGATATCATATCCAAGAATCGCACATGAATCAATTCTTCAAAAAACTTACATATCATTGTATTGATGGAACATTTATTGATAGATTTGTGCACCTCCTTTTTATTAGAATTATACAACTATTAAGGGGGATACTTATCGCTAAATATACATGTATTAATAGATTTATATTTATGAATATACTACTCATGTCAGCTTATTTAGTTAGACAAGGCTTTACTTAGGGACAAACAAGGAGTTAAGTTTGGGATTGTGATGACTCTAAAAACATAGAATTATTAGTGTATTTTTTTGCTTAATATTTTTTTGTTTTATTCCATAAGTATTATTTTTTAGGGTTAAAAGTATTAAAATATAAACTCTTTAGCGTAAAGGGATGAAAATTTCTTTTAGGAAATTTTTAAAATATTTTGATTTTTTTGTTGGATTTTTATGCCTTTTTAATGCATGACTAATCAGAAGATGCCACATAAGCAAATGAGCTGACCATGTAAGCGATATGGATACTATACAAGCAAAAAACAGCCAATTATGCAATGTCGTGTGTTCCAGATGATGCATGCCTTGCCACATGTTAGCATGACATTCGTTCTAAGTTCACAGTGTGGTCAATGAGCATGCCATATGTCTCTTGCCACTAGGATGCCACGCTAATGCGGTCAATGAGCATGTCAATAAGTCAATGCACGTTGACCACGACCAGTCGAGCATGACACACATCACGCGCTAATTGGATTTGTCTCTCCCTTTGCCTGGTGTTGTATTTTTATTTGCCAATGCTATCAATTATTCCTTTTTTCATCTGAACCCTTAATTTGAAGCTGATCTCATGGACGAGGTTCAACCTAAGCTTAATTTAATCCCTTAATTGCTTCATAAACCCTAATGAACCAAAAATTACATCTTTTTATCAGTTTTTGGAATCAAGAAGAGAAAAAAATACAAAAAATTCAAAAAGAGATGCAATTTTGATGTAGATTAAAGAAGAGATTAATACTACAATTAGAGAGATTGATTGTATTCCAACTTCTTCTCCATATTTTACACATTAAAATTTATTAAATAACCTATCGTATCAGGTCGTACAAGTTACAACTGTATTGTTATACATTATGTTATATACTGTACAACAATTAATGTACAATACTTTTTTTGAAAAGTTCGAGTAATTTTTTCGAATTTTGACAAAAGTTACTAAATTTTTTTTGAAACTTGCCAAAATCTTCAAAAATTTAAGAACCTAGATTGAAAATGACCCAAAACTTCTAAGTGGTAGAACTATGATTTCCTAATTCATAGGATTATAGAATCATCTTGTTTTTTGCGGAAGTAACTTCCTTGAAAACAAGAGGTAACAATGGAATTGAAGCAAATAAACTTCTCCAAGTAAGTTTTGCTTAATTTTTACGGAAGATTTGTATATATTTACAGAAAGTTGACTAGTTAAATATGGAAAACCAAAAATAGTAAATCTTTTTTAAACCAATTGTTTTAAACCATATTTTTTTATAACCAATTTGTTTTCTATTGTTACAACAAAACAAACCCATTTTTATTTTTGTTATAAGGAATTTGGTTTCTACAGTTATTGAAACTAATCTTATATTTACTAATAATAATTCATTATATTAGTTAATTTTATTTAGTTTTTGGAATACTTAGTTTTTGGACTATCTTTTCTTATAAAAAAAAGTCAAATTTAGTTAAAAAGGAAACGCTCATAGCACATTTTTAATCCACGTTCAATTGCATAAATATATTTAATTTATATTTGATTTGATAAGGTAGAATGGTTAATTTTGCATTAATTACACATAGGGAAAGAAATATGACAAATATAAAAAATAAATAAATAAACTAATCTACAAACAACTTTCCATAACATTACGGCTATGTGAGGCTATAAATATCAAATTAAATTAAGGTTTTGCACTTTCACCGACCAGCGACAACAAATTAAAGTGAAATAAGATGAGTACTAGACTCTTAATGTTGCTATTCTTTGCACTTTTTGTCATTTGTGAGGGTAAATTACATGTGGAGATAAAGAACGAATTGCCTCATCATCAATACCTTTTAGTTCATTGTAAATCCAAAGATGACGACCTTGGTCCTCGTACACTTGGTTATGGACAGAGCTTCGGATTTTCTTTTAATCCACATTTTATTTATATGACACTCTTCTATTGTAATTTTCAGTGGGATGATAAACTCTACTATTACGACATATATGATGATCACAATCCTTTATATTGTCCAAATTACCAATGTAAATGGAGTGTAAACAATTACAATGGGCCTTGTTTATTTCATGATGAAACCAACAAATACGATTTCTGCCATCAGTGGAAAAAAAGATAAATATATCATTAATTACCAAGACCAATTAATCTACTCGACTACCTTCATGAGTGTTCCTAATTAATAATAAACTTGCAATGCCGATGAAGAAATTTTCTTTTTTTCTTCATTCTCTCCTTCTATTCTTCAATAAGATGGATCTTTTCAATACATTGAGTCTTATTCTATAAGAATTGGCTAGTAAGGACAACATGCATGTGGTATATGGAGCTAATAATTTATACAAATGTTTTGTATATTATTTCATTTAAAATTTGTATTTTTAATTTTATACGTACCAATTACGAATAAATGCGTTGCATGTATTTTCTTAAAATGTAAAAGAAAAAAAGTCACTATTAAATTTATTTTAATAAAAATTGTATTATTGTTATTATTATCTAAAATAATGAGCATTTATCTAATATTTTAAATAGTCATTAAGATAATTCTAAAAATCTAAAAAAACGAATAATCTATTTTTTTTATTCATAAAAATATAAGAGATAATTACTTGTATTTTAAATACTAATAATTTAAAAACAAAGGATAATTGTAAAATAGATAACTGTTAATATTTTAGCTACTACAATTTATAACAACTGTATTATTTATTCCTTGTTAACTACATTATTCAATATTATACTATTTTAATTTTCAGGTGATCTGTTTAATTATCTAGCGGCCTTTTTAAGCGTTCTCTGTCCGACAAGCAACTAGGGTCCTAACCTAGACCGCCCCATCCTCGTTTTACGTAGCTTTGAAACCTTACATGTTGTCTCAAGGCACCTTTACTTATTGTAGTCTTTTTTTCTAGTTAGGGCTACACCATTACTTCTAGAAGTCCTACCCCCAACCTATTCTCGTCCCCCACCTAGCCTTACATACACCCTACCATAGTTTCCCTTCCACCACCGAGCTACAGCCCCAAACCCTAGCCTTCATCCCCACCTCACCTCCATGCTCTTAGTGGCATGCAACTTTTTGTGTTTAAGGTTTTCCCTCCCCACTATGGAAAACCTTCATCCTAAGACGCGGGAAAATCTAGAACATATAGTTATGCTCAAACCCATCACTTCTATGTTTGAATAAAAATAGCTCCCAAAGAGCTGTGCAAAATTAATTGATGACAACTCCACAAGGGTTCTTATTGAACCATGTGCGGCACCCCATAAAGAGCGGTGATACCACCTTTGTCATTCTCGATTCTTTTGTTTGTCAATCTGGCATTGATCAATGTAAATTTTCTCTTTGGTCAACTAATTCTTAAAAAAAGTGGAAAAACTTGAAACCAATTCCCAAGTGTGAGTTAACAACTTGAAACTTTTAGATGAGTTAACAAGTATGCATTGTTTGGGTTCTTTCTTCATACCTAACTTTAAATATCACAACCAGAAGGAAATCAATGCCCAAGTGTGAGTCCATTTTGACAACTTTGTAAGGGAATTCTGGGATAAACAAACTCTCACACATATTACATAGGCCATTTGGGCCCTTCTAAAATTGATAGTGCCACTCTTATTCTTGAGCTGAGCCAATATGCTTGCTAACTGATTCATATAGACCTTGTTCTTAAATTTGATAAAAATTAATGGTGATAATGGGCTCACTTAAGATATTTGACGACTTATATTATGAAAATGTGCCTGATTTCTTTTATCTGTGCTTCTCTGTCGAGCATGCCTCAAACAAATGTATAAAAAATACTACCATATTAGAAGACACAACTAATAAGGCCCTAGGTGTAAAGTCTCCCACAACAAATTTTGAAGCTTAATATTACCTCCACTGATATTGTAATCCAAGTAAGTAATGCTTTCTCAACCCTCCTTGGTTTGGGAGTTGAGGTCCCCATAGCTAGAAATTTCCTTGTTATCAGCATCCTCACAAACCTAATGGTCACTTCACCAATTGAATCAATAGTTGTCACTACACTGCCAATATTTTGTATCCGTAGTGGTAACTTGTGCTTCTTTGCTTGCAATTCCTATTACAATCCCTGCTTTCGAAGTTGGGTCAAATAATATAAGGACATCTCAATCTGCTACAATTTTTGATGTTTTAGAAACTAGAAGTATGCACGTTGTTGTCACTATCATCACAACAGATATAATAATCTCCACCACCTACACTACTACTGCTCTTGTTACATGTTACTCATCTTCTTATACAAGGCCAGTAATTTTTAGATCCAACATTCCCGGAGCCAAAATTAAAACTTCCAATGTTGATATCCTTGGTACTTCTAAGGCTTCTACGAATCATCCCCTACCTCTTCTCGCTACACCAATATTCAATTTGCCCACTCCCACTCTCCTACCCCTATCATCTACTGTTTCATTGACTGAATTTAGTGAACATATAGAAAAATTAAATTACAAAAGACAAAAACGTAGGCTAGAAATATGTAACTAGGAAAGGTAGATGAGCTAAATCAACTACCATGACTTTTAGCATATGTGACACTCACCATTTATAGGAGCCTATGATAATAACTCATCATAATAGGTATATATTGGAATTCTTATGGTATTGCCCAAAAAGAGACCTAGTCCACTTTGTGAAATCTTTACAAAAAGGAATGGCCTAATTTTCTAAGTGAAAGTTATATTTCGTATCCGATCTAATCAACTAGGGGTGAATAGATAATTAGAAAAATGATGACAAATTAGAACTTTTAGGGATGGCTAGGCTTGCAATCATATAATTAATGCAAAAATATAAATCAACACATGAGAATTTTAGGTGGAAATAACTTAAGCCACACTAATGATTTCAGAGGAAAACCACCGACCACCTAACTATCATTTATGAAAAATAAGTTTCAATTACAAGGTCAGGTCTTATACTTCCCAACAAGATAAAGTCGCTAAGTAATATACTTATAAGCCTCTACTTTGCTTGATAGTCTCTACAAGGAAGGTGTTTTGATTTAGACTAACGTTTCGATAACTTGAGTTATATAAGCAATCGAACACATTCAGCAAGTACCTAAAACGTTATCACAATAACACAAGTGCAAATATGTCTCATAGATCTAATTCAATAATAAACAACCCTAACTAGATGATTTAATAATATATCAGTTAAATAAAAATCAACAAGTGACTCTAGAATGGATGTTTAAGCAAAATATCACAAACATTGAAGGCTCGTTAATCATTCAAACACAATAACAAAATGTTTGATAAATTAACCAAATGAAAAGGCCTATTTGAATAGTTTTTTCAAAACAATTTGGGAGAGAGAGCTTAATATAAAAATATTGATACTCTTGTGATTAATGAAAGCGCTTAGGTTTGTTTAAATAGAACATTTTGAAGCACTAGGTCTAAGAAACATTACTATTAAGTCCTACAAATCGTAGTTATGAAGAATGAGGACAGTATAGTAATAAATCAATTTGATTCAAATTAGAAAGAAATTTTAAAATTGAATCCCTGGTCGCTCGGTAGATCTAACATATGATCAATCAATTGAACACATAGTTTGATCTATCAAAACCCTTATCGATTGATCCAATACTACAATAAAAATATACTCACTAATAAATAATTAATTCTGACAAGGTTAGATCAACTTAGGTAATTAATCGACCGATCCATTGTTTGAACAATTAACCACTAACTACTTGATCGATCTTGTAAATTGAAAAATTAATCATGGATTTTTTACATTGAGTAGATCGATCCTATATCAATCTACACTCCATGATCAATCTAGACATGTCTTGATCGATCGACTAACCTAAATTCAAAATGTTCTTATGTGTCTAATATGAAATCTAATGTGCATAAGAACAGAGATATAACTAATATGTATTTGTTAGAGCTCTGTAGTTTCTTTTGTTTGAAATATTCTTAAAAGGCACACCTAGAAACTAAAATTTCATTTGTATACATTGTTCAAAAATATTGCCATCATTCACATAAACCTTACTATCTCCCCCTTTGGCATATTCGTGTGACAAAACCTCTCTCTCACTACATAACGCTCATAGAAAAAATAAATTTTACATGGTGAAACTATCCTATGATCTAATGAAATCATCTTCTTATGAATCTCGAAAACTCATGTATACACTAAAATCAAAAACATAAACAACCAAATAACTTGTCCTAAAGACTCATTGCTCATTAATTCAATGTATATAACAATAGAAGTGTGAATAATATTTATAAAAGTGAGTAATCATTAGACAAAAATTACCAACATAACTCCCGTAGTGTGCAATATTTCTAAAAAAATATTTTTCAAAGTTAAATTCTCAAAGTAGATCAATCAAAATTGAGATATAAAAAAAAATATTTTCAAAAAATTAAATCTCTCCAAATTTCTATGACTTTCCTAAATAAATTAGAATAAAACAAGAAATTATAAAAATCTCTATATAAAATTTGTTTTTTGAAGCAAGGGTAATAAACTTAGCTAAACATGACTACAATAGTACACACAAAAGATAAAATTAATTTTGTTCAAAGTTTAACTATCTATTGACAACATAAATATATGTAGACAAGTCATATTAACATACTAACACATACAGTGACTATTGACAATCACCAAAAGTGATATAAATATCAAAACTTCAATAGTATGTCAATTAATTTATTTATGATTAGTTATGAAAGATTTAAAAGGAAGAGTATCACCTATCATAAAAATAATTGTAGTTGAATTTATATTTCCACAAAATAAAATTTACTTACCTATAGAAAATTTTATTCTATATTTGTTTGTATTCCCTTCTTATGTTAACTTTTTTTGTATAAGTGATTGGTTTTTTTTTGTATAACCACTTATGGCTTTTTATTTTTGTGCATGAAGCTTTTACATTTTTCTCTTTTCTTTAATATTATTATTATTTTCTTAAGGAAATATGTACAAGCCAAAAACCTAGTATGATGACTTTCAAACTAGTTGTGAGGTAGCTCTCTCCGCTCGTTGCAGTAGCTTTACATATCATTGTAGGTAGCTCTATCAAACTAGGTGTTTCTCTATAGTAACATTTCAGAAAGTGAAAGAGAGATCTCAAAAATAAATTTGCAGTCAAGGTTTGCTCATTCCCTAGAATCTCAACAATTCAATCATAAGCTTCAAGCATGACATAGTTAACATCGATCAGTAGATGTGAAAAATATGTAAATGCATAAATCAAAATACCCATTTGTATAATGTAAAGAAAATATAAAATAAATTCGAATGGAGTATGTAATGATCATATCAATGTTAAAGCATGTTTACTTTCCTCTTTTTTTATTTTTTTATTTTGATCTTTTTTTTAAATTAAAGAAACATCAATATAAATAAAAATAAAAATAAACAACAAACTAAAGAAGCACACCTAGGGTCAATTAGGCACTCAAAAAAAAGTATCTAAGTTAATAATAAATGAGGTCAGGTGATTGAAAAGAGAAAATCTTTCCTAACTCTAGCTTTCTTCAATTTTTGTTTCTTTATATGTTTAGTTTGAAAATCAACTACCTTAGTTGTCATTAGTATATTTTTGGATTTACCTTTAGATTTCTCATTCATCCTAAATGAAGATGGAACATGCATGATAAGATGATGGTAATTACTAGAATTACAAGTGTTGAATTTTACATGTCTCTTTGAACCAACAACTTCATGAGTTCTAGTAGAATTTTTCAATATGTTATTATAATTTACATTTATCCTATAATATGATGCAATATGGGTGATGGTTATAAGTCCTACTATGTGAAGTATGAAAAGTATTATTAAATTTAGGAGCATTCATAAAAAATTTACACTTAGGCCTGATTCCTACCACAATGATGATAGATAGCACAAGCTTAACAGATTATTCAATAACAGGTGAAACTATTTTTTGTGTATAATGAGTAACATTAGGAGTAAAGGCCTTATATATGTGAATTTTGATGTTAAAGCTGAATGTGTAGCTTGCGGAAAAGAAGGATTTGAGGGTTTTACAAACTGAGTTGATATTGAAGATGATGGCGTATAATTCTCAATTATATAGCCTAATCCTTTCATATCCTTAACAGTTTTTCATAATCAAGGACATTGTTTAGCCTTATAGATCCAATAGTTAATATCTTTTCAGCTTCATTTAATTGTCCCTACTCTAACACAAGATTCTTATTTTACTGTGTGAGATCAACATGGCTTGAATTCAAACCATCAATACATGGCGTATAATTCTAACATGGAGGAATTCACTTTATAGGATTTGAGTTTAGTTACTTCTACTAGCAATTTATCTTTATATTTTTTACATATTACAAAATATCTAAATACTTTTTCTATACTAGTGACATTAATTTTTTTTATGTAAGAATTTAGGATCACTTTTTTCATTGTCTGAATCAATGTCAGACTCATTAGAGTGTCCACTAATATTTGAAGTAAATTCCTAGTAGTTAGTGCCATAATTTTTGAGTCATTAGGATTATCGTTGTTACGTTCTGAGTAGCTGAGGATAGTATTGAAAGCTTTTCCTATTATTTTCTTTCTATTAACACACTCAATTACAATTTGATCATACCATATACATTCAAAATGTTCAGGTCTAGTGGGTTTAGATTCTTATCTTTGAAACTCATAGGTTTGAGTTCTCTTAGATCTTGATCCCTTAAATGGCTTGGTTGATAGTTACTTTATGAATTATTCTGGTTGAAGATTTGCTTGAGTCTTTTGGCTAAGATTATGAATTCTTCATCATCCTCATCATTCTCACTATCACAATCATTAGTCATGGAAGTTTTTTAATAGCTTTGTTCCTTAGAGGTGTTCAAAATCTCATCTCAAAGGTTTGAAGTTAGTAAACTAGTTTCTCAATTTTGATAGTGTTCACATCATTGCTTCATCAATGGCAGTGACCTTTACATGAAAAACATAGGGTAATATGCAGAGAATCTTTTGAACTATCTGTAATAAGCAAAGAATCTTTCGAACTATCCTAAAATCATCAAATTTCCTTCAAGATTGGTAGAGGTGCTAGTAATATCACATAATTTAGCATAGAATTTAAAAAAAATCTCATCTTCTTTAATCCTGAAGTTTTTAAATTAAGTACCAAGCATGCAAATTTTAGTTCATTTAACCTGTCTGATGGTCTCATGGACAACCTCTAAAATATCCCAAGCTTTCTTAGTAGTATAAACATAAGAGTTACGATAGAACTCATCAGAAAACACAACACTAAAATAGTATTAATACCATTTTGGTTAGAATTATTAGTATTTTTATCTTCAATAGTTTAATCTTTTCTATGTTTAAGAGTGACTACATTATCTTTGGTAACCCTAGGTGGTTCCCAATCATAAATAACTAAGTTCTAAATACTCTCATCAATAGAATGTGAAAAGGCTCTCATACGAGCCTTCCAATATTGGTAGTTAGAACCATCAAAGAAGAGAGCATAAGATGTAGATGAACCCACTCTCAAATGATTTATAACAAGGTCCTAGGCAACACTAAGTGTATCCAGTGACCCGAAATGAAAGTTCTAGTTAGTTATAGATCAAATTAGCTAGAGGGGTTAAGAATATAATTATCAAAGTTATGAAACATTAAAATTTTAACTAATGATCAGACATGCAATCATGTGTAAATAAAAGTAATGTAAAAATATAAAATCAATGCAAAATACTTTTAGGTGAAAATAACCAAAGCCATACTAATGACCTATGAGAAAAACCATCAATCCACTAGACCACATAACCATTACTATGAAAAATAAGGTATAATTATAAGGTTAGGTCTTACATTACTCACCAAAATAAATGCCCCCAAGTAATCTACTTACAAGTCATTGCATTCCTTCATAGTCTATATAAGGAAAGTGTTCAAATTCGGACCATCATTCTGATAACTTGAGTCACATAAGCAATCAAACCTGTTCAACCAGTACCAAAAACATTAGCATAATAACACTAGGGAAAATATGTGTCCTAGGGAAAATTAAATAATGAATAACCCTAACTAGATGATTTAATGATATTCAAGATAAATCAAATATTGTAGGCTTGTTAATCAATAAAGCACAATCACAAAATGTTTGATAAATTAAGTAAATGAAAAAGCCTACTCGAATAGTTTTTGTAAAATAATGTCAAAGAGAAAGCTTAAAATAAAAAGATTGATACTCTTGTGGTTAATAAATTTGTGTGCTTAGGTTTAGTTAAATAAAATAATTTGAACACTAGGTTTAAGCAATATTATTATTCAGTCCATAAAATTAGCTAAAATAGTTTTAAATAATGGGGGTAGTATAGTAATAAATCAACTCAATTTGAGCAGGAAATAGGTTTTAAAATTGAACCCTTGACCGCTCGATTGATCTTATTCGATTGATCGAAACCCTTATCGATCAATCAAACACAACGATTAAAACATGCTCGATCGATCCAGTCAATTCTTCATCCATTTATTGTAGAAAGTAATTAATTTTGAGCAAGTTTAGCTTTATATAAGTAATTAATCGATCAATCTAGTGGTCGGTCAATAGACAATTAATTACTCGATCGATCTAGTCAATTGAAAAATTAATTTAGGATTTTTTAAAAACTAAATAGATTAATTTTGGATCGATCTAGACATGTCTCGATCAATCAAGTAGCCTAAATTTAAAATATTTTTATATATTTAATATGAAATCTAACGTGTATAAATACATAGATATACCCAACCTGTTATTTTATCTTATTTTATAAAAAGTTACAAAATCCCATTTTCATTTTAACTAACTTATTCATTTGACTATTACTTAATATTAAAAGTATTTTAATCTATTGTTGATTTAATCCTTACTTTACCTATACTAATACCGACTCATTTTTAAAGAGAGATAAGGTTAATCTTTCATGTGCACTTATGGGGTCATGTCATCCACTGTATGATTTGAGGCTACACATGGTTGAGTTAGAATACGGCTTGCAAAAAAAATTTATGGGTTGACCTATTCTAGGACAAGGTTACCTGTTAGGGTCAGAAGTTGAATTTAACTAGGTACCAACTACTCCGAATAATGGAATTTTGTTTTGTTTTCGTGAAATTATTTTGGTGATTTGTTTGGTTTTATATTTGAATGCTAATATTGATTTCTAAATTTATTTGGTGTACAACTAATTTATCAAGTAAGTAATATATTAGTATATAGAGAGTTTGTATATTATAGCTAATTTTTTTAATAATTTTATTTCTATATATATTTAAATTGAAACATCGATGTTATATAACTTAATTTCATTGTTGAGTTAAAATTAATAAGAAGACTCTTGAAGGTTTAATAATTAGAATTAATTAATAATTGTGTCATTTGATATATACAAATTTAGAAAAGGTAAAGAATCTTAAGTATACTTAGATTCTTAAAACTAAAGTCCTCCAAATAATGCATTGTAAATGATGTAATAAATTTAGGATTTAAAAAATAAATTAATTTAAATTTTTATTATAGATACTCAGATTAGTAGCAAATAACGTTACACCAATGTTATACTTTTCTCACTAAATCTCAACTTTGTTTTCATTAATTTTAGTTATTTTAGTTAATTTATTTCTAGGAAAAATCTTAAAAATATGTTAATTGTGACTTTTAGATTACTTTAGCTAATAATTAATAGGATAATTTAACTCCCACCTTTGCGTGTAATGACCCTTACTTTAATAGTACTACTCTTAACATATTTTTAGCCAAGTAAAATTAAATCCTTGAAGTTTCATTCTGCATCCGTCAATATTTTTGCACTCTATCATCAAGGATTGAGTTTAAGTTTTCTTATTATTTGCCAGCATTGTTTTTCATTGTTTGCTAACCCACTCTTATAAGGTTAATTAAAATGTAAGTTCAAGAAGAGGATCTTAAACCAAGACCTTAAATGGAGACAATCCATCATATTTGTAATTCTTTACCTCTTCCTTTATTTTTACATTTTATATTATGCATGTGCCTTGCATAATATAAAATGAGGACAATATAAGAATTACGTGAAAGGTAAAGGAAACATATCTTCTCCTTAGTTAACTAGGTGTTTAGATATTGTAGGTTGCATCAACATGCAACATAAATCTTTTAGTATGATCTGAACTATCTTTTGGTCAAGAAAAGTGAATAAGCTTAAACTGTATCATGCAAGCATTGCAAATATAGAAGCGGAAGCTTTGAATCGCAAATAAAGTTTTGTTTCATAGAGGATATTGGATACCTAACAAAACACTCAGATAAAAGGAAGTTATACATTAAAATATAGGAGATAAGCATTCTTATACAGCCTTGTCTCCAGTCCTACACTATTATTGAATATAAAAGCAACTTAATCTAACGATCTCAAAAATTTTGAAGTATGGTGTAGAATGTCTTTAATAGATGGACATATTTTGATGGAGCATTTCATTTTCGCAAAAAGATATTGATGCCAGATGATTATTTAAGGCAACGGATTATTGGTACAATCTATAGATAAAATTTACGATATATCCTAGAAATACAAAAATGTATCATAATTTATAGATAATTATTAATGCATATGAATGAAAAAGGATGTGGCTTAATTTCTAGCAAAGTGAAAGATATGTCAAAAGTCATGATAGAGGATTATAAACTTATAGAACTACTTCAACCACTCCAGATGTTGGAATGGAAATGAGACAACATAACTATGGATTTTTGTCAAGGCATACGTTGTACTTATGAAGATCACAATTCCATTTTGATAAACACTAATTTTATCACAAAGTATGCTTATATCATTCTAGTTAAGACTCGGTAATCGATGAATGCTTTGTGAAAGTCTTATTTAATAGAGATTGTATGGTTACATGGTATACTTAGGTCAATTGTGTGTGATAATAATGCAAAATTTATTCCTTATTTGTTGAATTATGTCTAAGAAGCTTTGATTACCAAATTGTTTCACATCACATCTAATTATCTTGAAATAGACGAGAAATCTGAAAGGGTAATTCAAATGTTAAAGACCTGTAATGACTATAGTTATAGAGCTTAGAGGAAATTGGATTGAGCATCTACCATTTTTGGAGTTCACCTACTGCCATTAGTAGAGTTCACTTACTATAATTAGTAGAGTTCTCCTACAATAACAATTATCATGCTAGTTATCATTCGAGTTCATAGCATAGTTAACAAGCATTTCATGCATCTATAACTAATTCATGCATTCCTCCCACTGAGACGCCACACAAGTTTTAACTGCGAATCATATCACACCATATGCCACTGAGTCAGGGCATGTTGAACATGACCAGTTAAGCATGCCATGTGTTGTGCAATGATTGTATTCGTCTTTTCCTTTGCCATATGTCTCATTTCTATTAGCATGTGCTATTAAATTTTCCTTTTTTCCATTTCAGCCCTTCATCTGAAGCTGATCTGACGATCCAAATTATATTGAGCCTAATTTAACCCCTAATTGCCCCATAACCTTTAATAACCCAAAACTTATGTATTTTTTATCATTATTTGGAGCCAAGAAGAGAGAAAATTACAGAAAATTCAAAATAAAATACAATTTTGGTGGAAATTATAGAGGATATAGGTACTACAATTCATGAAATTGATTGTATTTCTTTTTCTTCTCTTTTCTTTATTAATTTTTATGTCTTTCTTTACGAAAAATATAAGTTTTATGAATACAATTATGTCTAGATAATTTATTAATCTAAGGTCTTATGAACCAAAATTTCAACATGTGGTGATCTAATATTATAGGCCAATAATGATTTCAATTGAATTATATTATTTAATCTTATTTTTATCCTATTAATTGTTTGAAAAATGATTTACCTATAGAGGCAATTAAATAGATTTAAGTAAATTATTTAATTGTTTATCTTGATTAAAAAGCATGTATAGATTCAAGTTAGAGATGTATGATTTTATGTATATGATCTATCATTGATGAATTTAATGCATAGTATACAATTTAATTGACATGAGTATGTGATTAGGTTAATTACTATTCGGTGTGTAATTTGCTTGAGAGAGGAATACATGCTATGTTAGATTCAATTGATCGTGTAATTGATTGATAATTATATTAGGGGGATTTTTGTGATTCACATGTTTAGAAAATTGGAGGATTAAGTATGCCTATATATTTTCTTATATATCTTCTTAGTTGCCAAATCTAAAGTAATTAACTATTGCTATTTATTTTTAGTTCTTTTAATTTTTCTTTCTTAAAACATAAAAACATAAAAAAATTGATTTCTTATTTTTTAGCTTTAAAAATTAGTTTCTTATAATATAATCTCCGTGAGAACGATTTCTTCTTATCGTTATATTACTTGTTATGATACGTATACTTGAGTATTTATTGTACACAATTCGTGTCGATCAAGTTTTTGCACCATTGTCTAGTATTATAAACGTTAGAAATTAATTTTTATTTATTTAATTATTTATTTTAACTTCTTTTATTAATTTAATTTAGTTAATTTTCTTTATTTAATTTTCATAATTTTAATTATTTATTTTAATTAATTTATTTATTTTAAATTTAGACAATTACTTTAATGCTCTTAGAAACATAGTTGAGTCTGTTGCATGAATAGATTCGGTAAAGGGAAATTTTGCATTTAAATCTTGAAATCGAGCATACTTAGATATCAATAAAAAAGAATAAGTTGTCATCTAAGTGAAAAAATGACTAATCCATTAGAAATAAATAATAATAAACTAAATTTAAACAACCAAATACCCTTAATGAATGTTATGGATAGAGCTATGAATGAATATGCATTACCTATTTTCGAAAGGTTGAATCCAAGTATTTCAAGGCTAACATTCTAGTTAATCAATTTGAAATAAAGCCAAAAATATTTTAAATGTTACAAAAAATTGGAAAATTTAGTGGATTATCAATAGAGGATCCTCACCTACATCTCAAATTGTTTATTGAAGTTGGAGATTCATTCAAATTTAGTGGTGTGATCAAAGAGAAATTTAGGCTTAGATTATTCCCTTACTCCTTGCGAGATCTTGCTTGAGCTTAGATAAACTATTTGCCACCTAATTCTATTATAACTTGGAATGCTTTGGTAGATAAATTCTTGAGGAAATACTTCCCACCAACCAACGATATGAAGGGGAGTCTTTATATGAACCATGGGAAAGACTCAAAGAATATCTAAGGAAATTTCCTAACCATGGTATCCCTCATTGTATCCAAATGGAAACTTTCTTTAATGGTTTCAATGCTCAAATAAGAACCATTGTTAATGTATCCGCTAATGGAGATCTTCTAGCCAAATCTTATAATCAAGCTTATGATTTACTTGAGAAAATGACTAGCAATAATTATCAATGCCTAATAGACAGAGTGGCATACACAAGAACAATAGCCGGAATGCATAAGGTAAATGATACCATGGCATTTACAGCTCAAGTGTCATCTTTGTTGAATCTTTTGAAGGCCTAAAACTCGCTAACTAATATTAAACAGGTCCAAGATTCAAAGGTGTCATGTCTGTTTTGTGGTGGAGATCATTTGTTTGATAATTTTCCAAATAATATTTAGCCAAAATTATATGTGGGTAATGTGAATCGAAACAATAATCCATACTTGAACACATTTAACCCAGAATAGAGACAACAACCAAATTTCTCTTGGAGTAGTAACAATGATCAAGATGGTAATTAATTCAATCGTCAATCATTTCCGTCACATGGTATTCAAAAACCACAACAATCTTAAGTCCAAGAGAAAAATCCATCTACTGGGGATAATACAAATGCTTTAATGGGGATGATGAAGGATTTCATCTAGTAGATAAATACAAAAGTGTACACTCGAAAAAATTCAATTCATAATTTTGACACCCAAATAGGGAAACTTGCCCAAACCATAAGTCAAAAGTCTTAAGATAACCTTCTTACTAAAACAATTATAAATCGAAGAAGAGAAGGTGTGGAGTGTTGCAATGAAATAGCCTTGAAGAGTGGTTAAACTCTAAAGAAGGAACATGAGACTCAAAAGAATGAGAAAGAACAAGAACCTAAAAAGGATGAGGGGAAACAAGTGGATAAATAAAGAATCAGAAAGAAATAGTTCGACCAAAAAAGAGAAAGCTCTACAAACACTATTCTATTTCCTCAAATTCTGCAAAAACAAAAGCTAGACATGTATTTTTCAAAAATTTTGGAAGTCTTCAAGAAGCTACACATAAATATACTATTTATAGATGCACTTAAATAATGCCTTCTTATGCCAAATTTTTGAAGGACATACTGTATAAAAAAATGAGGCTTAGAGATAATGAAACAATAACCTTAATAAAAGTTGTAGTGCTATCTTTGCTAGAAAACTACCCCAAAAATTGAAAGATTTGGATAGCTTTGACATTCCTTAAAAAATTGGGAGCATGAACTCTGAGAAAGTGCTATATGACTTACGTTCAAGCATTAACCTTATGTCATTATCAATCTTTAGGAGATTAAGAGTTGGTCAAGTCAAACCCACTTTAGTAACATTGTAAATGGTAAACAAGCCAATCAAAAAGCCCTAGGGAGTGGTAAAAGATATGCTTATAAAAGTGGAAAAGTTTATATTTTAAGTAAATTTCCTTATACTAGACATGGAAGAGAACTGTAACATTCCTATCAAACTTAGTCATCCATTCTTAGTAAATGGAAGAGCACTCATTGATGTACAAAAAGATGAGCTTACAATGGGATTGCAAGATGAACAAGTTACATTTAAAGTTTTAAAGCATCTGAGCCCCTTAATATTAATAATGCTAATGAGTGCTTTATAATAGATGTTACCGATCATGATGATAACTTAAAAGAATCTATTGACTCACCTATACTTAAGACTATTAGACATAATGTTGTGAACAATAAAGTAAACTCACCAAGAAAACACTTGATCTATTTTAATACTGAAAGTATGGATTCTATGATTGATATTATTGATTGTGTGAACTATTTGGAGGCTACACCTCCCGTATGTATACCTAATATGGTTATGAAAAGTTTTGAGAAATGATCCAAACTCAAAGACTCTATTGAAGGGCCATTAAGGTTAGACCTCACATTTTAATCCTACCATTCCCAATCAAGAGGGAAAGCAAAAGGGTCTAATAGAGAGGTGAAAAGGATTCTACAAATACATAAATTAGATAAGCTATGGTGGAGTGCATATAAAAATGCCAAAAAGTACAAAAGGAAAACAAAAATATGACATGATAAGATAATTGAGAATCATGTTTTCAAACTTGAAAATAAATTATTATTGAACAAATCAAGACTTCAACTATTTTTGCGAAAATCAATAGTAAATAGATAGAGGGATGTACCTTTGGAGTTGATATGATTGTCTAGTCAAGGACGTTAAACGTAATGCTGGTTCGGAGGCAAAATAACTTTATTATACTTATACTTTTATTCTTTTTGTTTTGTAGTTGAATAAATATAAAAAGCAATGGCACAACAAGATTGGGCAGTTTCAACGATAGATGTGGTGTGCCAAGACTAAGAGAGTTTTCTTTCCTTTTACCCTTTTCAATTTATATGTGTACCTTGGAGACAATGTGCAATTTAAGTTTGGGGGAAGGAAATTCATTCTCTACTTTAGTGTTTAGTACTTTTTTAGTTTTTAGGATTTTTTTATTTTTTTTACTTTTAGGATTTTTTTAATCATGATTTGGATAAAAATTGATAAATATATGAAAACTAAATGCATGTATACTTGATAAGAATTGTATGAACTCAATGATAAAAAATGGTTTCATGATTAGGATAAGGGCTGTAACATGCTCTTTCAGATAGTTAAATTAATTATGTAATATGGTTGCAAGTTATAATTGGATTGATTCAATTGTTTGTGCATATGTTCACGATTGATTTTAGTGTTCTTATTGAGAAAAACATTGTGGTGAATTATGCAAGTTGACGAGATTTTTCATGTTTTAGAATCTATTTGATCATTCATTTAGGCAAAATTCTAAATAGTATTTATCAAAAGAGATTATTTAAGCTTTATTTGGATCGATTGAGCCTTTCAAGCTCACCATTGTTAATATCTTTAGTCACCCATTTGGACCCAATTAATAAATTTCATATCTTTAAGCCACATTTAATGTCTATCCAACAAGCATTACCTTTACCCTTACGCCTTTAGCTTGTATGCAAAAAAAATACAATCATGTGTTATGCTATAGAGTAAGGTGAAATGTAATGCATCCTATAAGAAAAGAAAAAAAAGAAAAACTCATAATACAATTATTCCTCCAAAGAAAGAGAAAATAAAATTAAAAATAAGTTTGGAGGTGTTTAAGGTTTCAAAAGAGGAAGAGAGAGAGAGAGAGAAATGGAATAAAAGAATATGAAAATAATGAAATGATAGAGTACACTAAAATATCAAGTAAAAGCTAAATTGTAGTTAAAAAGTGCATGATAAATAAAAAGAAAGGTAAGGTGTAGAAATAGAATAAATAGCTTAATTTATTGACCCCATCTAAGCCTTACATTACAACTATGTAAAGCCCTTATTGATCTTTATCAAAGTGCATATTTATATTAGTAGAGATGGATGTAAAAAATAGACTTATGACACTTGTTCTAAGATTGAATTGATTAACATGAATACATAGGTTGATTTTACGAGTGCATGGATGATATGTTATCCAAGAATCACACATGAATCAATTTGTCAAAAATCTTATCTTTGTATTGATGGAACATTGATTGATGGATATGCGAACCTCCTTTTTATTAGAATTATACAACTATTAAGGGGGATACTTATCACTAAATATGCATGTATTAATAGATATATATCTATGAATATACTACCCATGCCATTTTATTTAGTTAGATTAGGCTTTACTTAAGGGCAAGCAAAGAGTTAAAGTTTGGGGGTGTGATGACTCTAAGAAAATAAAGTTATTAGTGTACTTTTTTGCTTAATATTTTCTTATTTTATTCAATAAGTAGTATTTTTAGGGTTAAAAGTATTAAAATATAAATTTTCTAGTGAAAAGGGATGAAAATTTCTTTTGGGAGTTTTCTAAAAATTTATGAATTTTTTAATGCAAAACCAATAAGAAAATGCCACGTGAATTCCACGCAAGCAAAGGAGCTGACCATACAAGCCACGTGGATGCCACATAAGCAAAAAAATCTAATCATGCAATGTTGTGTGTTCTAGATGATGCATGCCATGCCACATGTTAGCATTGCATTCGTTCTGCATAGTACGGTCAATAAGCATGCCATGTGGCTCTTCCCACTAAGATGCCACACTAGTGTGGTCAATAAGCATGTCAATGAGTTACAGCACGTTGACCATGATGAGTCGAGCAAGCCACACATCGCACACTGATTGACTAGCTAAATATGGAAAATCAAAAATAATAAATATTTTTTAAACCAATTGTTTTAAACCATATTTTTTTATAACCAATTTGTTTTCTATTGTTACAAAAAACAAACTCATTTTTGTTTTTGTTATAACGAATTTGTTTTCAATAGTTATTGAAACAAATTAATCTTATATTTACTAATAATAATTCATTATATTAGTTAGTTTTATTTAGTTTGTTATAACGAATTTGCTTTCAAAGTTGGGTCAAATAATATAAGGACATCTCAATCTGCTACAATTTTTGATGTTTTAGAAACTAGAAGTATGCACGTTGCTGTCACTATCATCACAACAGATATAATAATCTCCACCGCCTACACTACTACTGCTCTTGTTACATATTACTCATCTTCTTATACAAGGCCAGTAATTTTTAGATCCAACATTCCCGGTGCCAAAATTAAAACTTCCAATGTTGATATCCTTGGTACTTCTAAGGCTTCTACAAATCATCCCCTACCTCTTCTCGCTACACCAATATTCAATTTTACCACTCCCACTCTCCTACCCCTATCATCTACTGTTTCATTGACTGAATTTAGTGAACATATAGAAAAATTAAATTAGAACCACACAACAAAAGACAAAAACGTAGGCTAGAAATATGTAACTAGAAAAGGTAGATGAGCTAAATCAACTACCATGACTTTTAGCATATGTGACACACACCATTTATAAGAGCCTATGACAATAACTCATCATAATAGGTATATATTGGAATTCTTATGATTGTGTGAACAAGTTGGAGGCTACACCTCCCGTATGTATACCTTATAAAAAATTTTGAGACAGGTACTGAGCTTAAAGCATCTATTGGAGGGCCACTAAGGTTAGACTTCACACTTTTACCCTACCATCCCCAATTAAGTGGGTAAGAAAAAGAGTCCAATAGATAGGTGAAATGGATGCTGCAAATACATAAATTAGATGAGTTATGGCGGAGTACATATAAAAATGCCAAAAAGTACAAAAATATGACATGATAAGATAATTGAGAATCATGTTTTTAAACTTGAAAATAAAGTATTATTGAAAAAAATCAAGACTTAAACTATTTTTGGGAAAACTCAATAGTAAATGGATAGAGGGATGTACCTTTGGAGTTGATATGACTATTTAGTCAAGGACGTTAAACGTAATGCTGGTTCGGAGGCAACCTAATGTTATTTTACTTATAATTTTATTCTTTGTGTTTTGAAGTTGAATAAATGTGTAAAGCAATAGCACAACAAGATTGGGCAGTTTCAACGATAAATGTGGTGTGTTAAGACTAAGAGTGTTTTCTTTCCTTTTACCCTTTTCATATTTACATATGCACCTTGGGAACAATGAGCAATTTAAGCTTGGGGGAAGGAAATTCATTCTCTACTTTAGTGTTTAGTACTTTTTTAGTTTTTTGGAATTTTTTATTTTTAGGATGCTTTTAATCATGATTTTGGTAGAAATTTATAAATATATGAAAACTAAATGCATGCATACTTGATATGAAATGTATGAGCTCAATGATAAAAATTGGTTGTCATGATTAGGATAAGGACTGTAACATGCTCATTCAGATATTTATATTAATAATGTGATATGCTTGCTAGTTTTGATTGGATATATTCAAATATTTGTGTACATGTCCATGATTGATTTTGGTGTTCTTATTGAGAGAAATTTGTGGTGATTTATACGAGTTGACGAGATTTGTCATATTTTAGAATCTATTTGATCATCCCTTGTGGCAAAATTCTAAATAGTATTTATCAAAAGAGATTATTTAAGTCGTATTTGGATCGATTGAGCTTTTCAAGCTCACTATTGTTAATATCTTGAGTCACCCATTCGAACCCAATTAAGAACCTTTCATATATTTAAGTCACATTTTATGCCTACCCAACAAGCATTACCTTTACCCTTACACCTTTAGCTTGTATGAAAAAAAATACAATCATATGTTATGATATAGAGTAAGGTGAAATGTATTGTACCCTATAAGAAAAGAAAAAAGACAAACTCACAATACAATTATTCCTCCAAAGATAGAGAAAATAAAATTAAAAATAAGTTTTAGAGGTGCTGTAATGTTAGAAAAGAAAGAGAGAGAGAGAGAGAGATATGTGGAATAAAAGAATATGAAAATAATGATAAGATAGAGTGTACTAAAATATCAAGTAAAAGCTCAATTGTAGTTAAAATGTGCATGATGAATAAAAAGAAAGGTAAGGTATTGAAAGAGAGTAAATAGCTTAGTTTATTGACCCATATAAGCCTTACATTACAACCATATAAAGCCCTTACTAATCTTTAGCTAAATGCATATTTATATTAGTAGAGAGGGATGTAAAAAATAGACTTATGATACTTGTTCTAAGATTGAATTGATTAACATGCATACATAGGTTGATTTTATGAGTGCATTCGATGATATCATATGCATGAATCACACATGAATAAATTCATAAAAAAACTTACATATCATTGTATTGATGGAACTTTGATTGGTGGATATGTGAATCTTTTTTTTATTAGAATTATACAACTATTAAGGGGGATAGTTATTGCTAAATATGCATGTATTATTAGATATATATTTATGAATATACTACCCATGTTAGTTTATTTATTTAGACAAGGCTTTACTTAAGGACAAGTAAAGAGTTAAGTTTAGGGGTGTGATGACTCTAAGAAAATAGTCATTAGTGTACTTTTTTGCTTAATATTAGCTTGTTTTATTCCATAAGTAATATTTTTAGGGTTAAAAGTATTAAAATATAAACCATCTAGCGATGAAAATTTCTTTTGGGAAATTTTTTTTATTTTTATGAATTTTTTAATGCACGACCAATCAGAAGATACCACATAAGCAAAGAAGCTAACCATTCAATCCACGTGGATTCCACAGTAGCAAAAAGAGGCAATCGTGAAATGCTGCGTGTTCTAGATGATGTATGCCTTGCCACATGTTAGCATAACATTCGTTCTGAGTTCATAGTGCAGGCAATGAGCATGCCATATGTCTCTTGCCACTGGGATGATACCGTAGTGAGGTCAATGAACATGTCACTAAGTCAGTGCACGTTGACCATGAGCAGTCGAGCATGGCACACATTGCGTGCTGATTGGATCTGTCTTTCCCTTTGCCTGGTGTTGCATTTTTATTTACCAATTCTATCAATTTTCCTTTTTCAATCTAAGCCTTTGATCTGAAACTGATATGATAGACCAAATTCCACCTAAGCTTAATTTAATCCTCTAATTCCCTCATAAACCCTAATGAACCAAAAACTACATATATTTTTTTATCAAGTTTTGGAACCAAGAAAAGAGAAAAAAAATTCAAAAAATTCAAAAAAAGATGCAATTTTGATGGAGATTCAATAGGAGATTGTGCTACAATTCAAGAGATTGATTGTATTCCTACTTCTTGTCCTTTCTTTATCAATTTTTGTGTCTTTCTTTATGAAAAATATGAGCTTTATTAACAAAATTATGTGTAGCAAATTTATTAATCTAGAGGTCTTATGAACCCAATTTTTAACATGTGATGATATAATATTTTCCCTGAATTACGATTTCAATTTAATTATATTATTTAGTCTAATTTTTATGCCATTAATTATTTAACCAATAATTAATCTATAGAAGTAATTAAATATATTTAAGAAAATTATTTAATTGCTTGTCTTGTTTAAAACACAAGTTGAATTGGTTTACGACTTCTATTTTATCTCAAATTCAAGAGTCATACACACAACCAAATTATGTACTATTAGAAATTTAATTCCACACTCTTCTCTAACTATATTCATGGTATATAACAAATCCCCTATTTGTGAGCTCAAATTAAATATTCCTTTAAATTTCTTTAAATAGGCTTGGGTGATATTATAATAGGTTGAATTAATCTTGGAAATACCTTTCAATTTGTATCAAGTCATACAAGTTACAACTATGTTGTTATATATTATGTTATATAATGTACAACAATGTACAATAGTGTACAATACTTTTTTTGTTTTTGAAAAATCGGAGTAACTTTTTCGAATTTGGGCAAACATTGCTAAATTATTTTGAAATGTGCCAAAATCTTCAAAAATTTGAGAGATCTGGATTGAAAATGACCCAAAACTTCTAAGTGATAGAATTTTGATTTCCTAATTCAGAGGATTACATAGTCATCTTTCTTTGTGGAAGTGAGGTCAAACAATAGCTAACAATAGCTAGAGAACAATGGAAATGTTTTAGAAAGTTTTTAATCATGATTTAGGTAGAAATTGATAAATATATGAAAACTAAATACATGCATACTTGATATGAAATATATGAGCTCAATGATAAAAATTGGTTGTCGTGATTAGGATAATGATTGTAACATGCTCGTTCTGATACCTTTATTAATTATATGATATTTTTGTTAGTTTTGATTGGATTGATTCAAATTTTTGTGCACATGTATGATTGATTTTGGTGTTCTTATTGAGAGAAAATTTGTGGTGAGTTATGCGAGTTGACAAGATTTGTCATATTTTAGAATTTATTTGACCATCCCTTGAGACAAAATTATAAATAGTATTTATGAAAAGAGATTATTTAAGCCTTATTTAGATCGATTCAGTCTTTCAAGCTCATCATTATTAATATCTTTAGTCACCCATTAGGACCTAATTAAGAACCTTTCATATCTTTAAGCCACATTTTATGCCTACCCCACAAGCATTACCTTTATCCTTATAGTTTTAGCTGGTAAGGAAAAAATACAATCATGTGTTATGTTATAGAATAAGTTGAAATGTAATGCATCCTTTAAGAAAAGAAAAGAAAAAACTCACAATACAATTATTCCTCTAAATATAAGAAAAATAAAATTAAAAGTAAGTTTAGAAGTGTTGTAAAGTAACAAAATATATATATATATATATATATTGTATCAGGTCGTACAAGTTATAACTGTGTTGTTAAACATTATGTTATATACCGTACAACAATTAATGTACCATACTTTTTTTGAAAAGTCGGAGTAATTTTTTGGAAACTTGCCAAAATCTTCAAAAATTTGAGAGCCTAGATTGAAAATGACCCAAAATATTTAAGTGGTAGAACTATGATTTCCTAATTCATAGGATTATAGAATCATCTTGTTTTTTGCGGAAGTAACTTCCTTGAAAACAAGAGGTAACAATGGAATTGAAGCAAATAAACTTCTCCAAGTAAGTTTGCTTAATTTTTACGGAAGCTTTGTATATATTTACAAGAAGTTGACTAGTTAAATATGGAAAACCAAAAATAATAAATCTTTTTAAAACCAATTGTTTTAAATCAAATTTTTTTATAACCAATTTGTTTTCTATTGTTACAACAAAACAAACCCATTTTTATTTTTGTTATAAGGAATTTGGTTTCTACAGTTATTGAAACAAATCTTATATTTACTAATAATAATTCATTATATTTAATTTAGTTAAAAATGAAACGTTCATAGCACATTTTTAATCCACGTTCAATTGCATAAATATATTTAATTTATATTTGATTTGGTAAGGTAGAATGGTTAATTGTGCATTAATTAATTACACATATGGAAAGAAATATGACAAATATAAAAAATAAATAAATAAACTAATCTACAAACAACTTTCCATAACATTACGGCTATGTGAGACTATAAATATCAAATTAAGGTTTTGCAGTTTCACCGACCAGCGACAACAAATTAAAGTGAAATAAGATGAGTACTAGACTCTTAATGTTGCTATTCTTTGCACTTTTTGTCATTTGTGAGGGTAAATTACATGTGGAGATAAAGAACGAATTGCCTCATCATCAATACCTTTTAGATCATTGTAAATCCAAAGATGACGACCTTGGTCCTCGTACACTTGGTTATGGACAGAGCTTTGGATTTTCTTTTAATCCACATGTTATTTATGTGACACTCTTCTATTGTAGTTTTCAGTGGGATGATAAACTCTACTATTACGACATATATGATGATCACAATCCTTTATATTGTCCAAATCACGAATGTAAATGGAGTGTAAACAATTACAATGGGCCTTGTTTATTTAATGATGAAACCAACAAATACGACTTCTGCCATCAGTGGAAAAAAAGATAAATATATCATTAATTACCAAGATGAATTAATCTACTAGACTACCTTCATCAGTGTTCCTAATTAATAATAAACTTGCAATGCCGATGAAGAAATTTTCCTTTTTTCTTCATTCTCCTAATTCTATTCTTCAATAAGATGGATCTTTTCAATATAGTGAGTCTTATTCTATAAGAATTGGCTAGTAAGTACAACATGCATGTGGTATATGGAGCTAATCATTTCTACAAATGTTTTGTATATTATTTCATTTGAAATTTATATTTTTAACTTTATATGTACCAATTACGAATAAACGCGTTGCATGTATTTTCTTAAAATGTAAAAGAAAAAAAATCTAAAAAATTAAGTTTAACTTTATATGTACCAATTAAGTTTATTTTAATAAAAAATTGTATTATTGTTATTATTATCTAAAATAATGAGCATTTATCTAATATTTTAAATAACCTTTAAGATAATTCTAAAAATCTAAAAAAAGAATATTTTATTTCTTTATTCATAAAAACATAAGAGATAATTACTTGTATTTTAAATACTTATAATTTAATAATAAAGGATAAAAAATTGTGAAAAAAATAACGGTTAATACTTTAGCTACTATAATTTATAACTTAATTATTAAAATATAGAATATTAAATAAATTATACAATAAACAAGGAAATATATTAGTAAATATTCTAAAATATGTGGGTAAATTTATCATAAAATCTATAAATCAATTTAGAATTTTATAGATAGTCTATTGATATAAATAGACTGATGCTTTGTAATTCTAATATAGAATTATACAATCAACAACGTCTTAGTTTTATATAATCATGCTCTTAAATTGATAGAATTTTCCATGAAGAGCTTATCTCTATACTTCCTTGATTCAAAATTATTGAATACCTACTTTTCTTAGCACATGTGTCTTATTGCACAAGTATCAATCCATCACGTTATCTAGATTAACCAAATTTCATTCACTTCAAAAATGAAAACTTAAAGTTCAATATCAAAAACATTCTCAGTAATGTCATTAGCCATATTTACCTCACTATTACTTTTTCACATTGTAAGCTTGCAATTGGAAGCATTTTGTCAATACCTTGACACTTATGACACATTCATTTAATCCTTTTTTTAAACTACAAACATTAGATCAAAATTTGGACACTTTTCGTTTCTTGTTCTTATTCATACTATTGTTCCTAGAGCTTTTTCCATGCTCTACAATATTGGTCTTAGGTTGGTCTACCCTATTTTTGTTGAAGCCCTGTTATCTTCTTCAACTTTGAACCTAAAGATGAGATACTTAAAGTTCACCTCTTTTTACTTGTGCTGATGTTAAGAATTGAATTCTATCCATAAAAATGTAGCTTTCAATATTCAAGATACTGACCCACAAAAAGTTCTTAGCACCGACATTTTAAGTTTCATATTTTTAGTCCAAAGACTCTTATAAGTGCTTAGTTATTTTCTCCTTAAAGTACTGGATGAGTGCTTAAAAAACACTAAAATTACCATGATTTACTGTACTTTAATTGATTAAATATATTTATATTTGTATGCTTTTATTAGATTTTAATACAAATTTATCTTTTCGTTATCTCTGATATTTTTATTATTCTATAAATCCTAAGCACTTATTATTCATATTTCTTTATTTTTTGTATATTATATATTATTATTTATGTGCATAATATTTTGTATTATGTATATTATTATTTTTATTACTTATATTTTGTATAAAGTTTTGTAATAAAATAAATTTATATATTTATGACTATGATTTAAGGTTTATTTTTATTTTATTTATTTTTATTAATCTAAAAAGGAAAATACATGATTTAACAATATTATTCTCATTAAAAATTTAGGTTTGAAGTAGTGTACCTATTTGAAAAATATATTAATCATCACAAAACTGTTATATAAATTTTGTTTTATACATCTTAAATTTGAAATCAACTCAAATGATTGGTATATTATTATTAATAATTTCAATCAATCTCATATAATTATATTTATGTGTATATATTTTGTTATGTTTAGTTTTTATGTATTTAATTTTATATTATGTATTGATAGATATTCCAATAATTAAAGAATTCATATATAATAATATCTGAAATATATTGGTTGGATACATATTTAATATGCTTAATGTTATTAATAGAAAATGAAAAAATCTTGGACGCCAAAGTGTAGAATTGAGCAGGACTACTTTTCTAGAGTTGAAAGTTTCTTAGAATTTGCTTATAGGAATAGTATTAGTGAAATTAGTATAATTCAATATCAATGTGTTAAATGTAAAAATGAGCGATTTCATAATGTTGACGAGGTTATGTATCACCTTATCCGTAGTGGTATTCTTTTGAGTTATAAATGTTGGTATTATCATGGAGAAAATATTTATAATACTCATGTGATGAGATAAATAAGAATGTGGGTGAATTAAATACATCTTATCATAATGACCAAACATAAAATATGTTTCATGGTGTTAAAGATGAAATACACGAGAATGATCCCAAAACCCTTAAAAAACTTCTAGAAGATGCCAAAAAATCATTGTATCCAGAATGTAAGAAATACACTAAAATTTCGGGATTGGTTCATTTTTACAATGTGAAGGAAAAAATGATTTTTCTAACAAGAGATTCACAGAATTAATAAATGTACTAATAGATATGTTCCCTGAGGGTATTGAATTTCCATCTTCAATGTATGAAGTGAAGAAATCTGTTAGTCGATTTGGCATGGATAATCATAAGATTCATGCTTGTCAAAATGATTGCATTCTTTATAGAAAAGAATATAAGACATTAGATGATTGTCTGATGTGTAAAGAATCGAGATGGAAGCATGCTACATATGAGACACACCTAAGAAGCCCACAAAGGTTCTTTGGTACTTTATTCTGATTCCTCTCTTTCAAAGATTTTCAAAAGTAACGGGACATCAAAGATGTTAACTTGGTATTCAGATAATCGATTTGATGATAATGTGTTATGTCATCCTTGTGATTCTCCAAATTGGAAAGTAGTAGATAATTTATCCCCTCAATTTGTATCTGATCCAAGAAATCATCATCTTTTCAATGTTGCTGATGGAATTAATCCACACAGTTCCCTTAGTAGTAGATATAGTTGTTGGCCAATAATTGATTTAAAGACATTGTGGAATGATGGTGTAAATGTTTACGATACACATAAAGAAGAACATTTTAACTTGAAGGGGGTCCTTTTATGGACAATTAATGATTTTCTTGCCTATGGGAACTTATCAGGACATGCAACAAAAAGGTTATATGGGATGCCCTATATGTAGTGATGGCACTTCTGAAACTTATCTTGTTCATGGATGAAAGATGTCATATAGAAGACATAAGATTTTTTGCATTTGGACATAAGTTTAGATACCAAAAGAACTGTTACATTGTGAAGAAGATCATGATCCTACACCCTGACCTTTGCTAGGTGTTTAGATATTAAGGCAATTAAATAGTATGACACTGAAATGATATGGAAAGATGAAAAAAAAGAATACTTACTAATTGAGGGAAAAAAACAGCACAACTAATAAAAGGGGTGAAAATGAAAATTTTACTAAATCAGAAGATCATGGTTGTTGGAATACAAAATCAATATGAATTGCCTTATTGGAAAGACCTACACATTCGTCACATCTTAGATGTCATGCATATTGAGAAAAAAATGTATGTTAAAGATTGATTGGTACATTACTTAATATACCTAGAAAAACGAAGGATGGAATTAATGTAAGAGTGGAAAATGATAAGAATCAAACATACTTGCCAACAATATTATATACAATGTCAACAAAAGTGAAGAATGTGTTTTGTAAATGTTTGGTGGGTGTGAAAGTTCCTGATGGTTACTCATCCAACATAAAAAATTTTGTGTCTATCATCGATAAAAACTTTATGGATTGAAATCATATGACTATCATATCTTAATGCAACATTTATTACCAGTTGCTATTAGATCAATTCTTCCAAAACATGTTCGATTATCAATAATTCATCTTTGTTCATTCTTGAATATAATATGCAAGAAATATATATCAACTGACATGTTAAACTCTTTATAGAAAATGTTGTAGAGAATTTGTGTGTAATTAAAAAATATTTTCCTCCTTTTTTCGATACAATGATTCACTTGTGTGTTCATTTAGTTCGAGAGGTTCAATTGTGTGGTCCTACTTACTTAAGGTAGATGTATCCATTTGAGAAATACATGCAAGTCCTTATAGGATATGTAAATAATAGTAATCATCCTAAATAATGCATGGTGGAACATTACATTGCTAAAGAGGCCATTGACTTTTGTTTTAAATAATTTAGTGGTTGCATTGAAATTGTGAATCCTATGCACAAGTTGTTCTTAGAATGTCACATGATCCAAGTTGGTAACCCTATGTTTGGTGGAAGTAAGAAATTGTTTATTAATCTCGCTCAATGGGTAAAAGCACACCGAATAATCTTGGTAAATAATAATAAGGCATAATCCTACATAAAGTAAGTGATGACAGGTTCAACCTTTTCATTTAAAATAAAATTATTTTTTATTTAAATATTAATGATATCTAATTGATATATCTTTAATAATATTACAGAATGTATTTAAACTTACTAAAGATCGATCCTTGTTATAAAAAAAGGAGGAGAAAATGGTTATATGATGAACATAAACGAGAGCTTATTAATTGGTTTCGCAATCATGTATGTGTCACATACAAGAATTCATTAGTACTTCTATGCAATATTTTAAAACTTTGTTTTAAACAAAATTTATGTTTTTATATGCATAGATTCGAGTTAAACTCAACAAACCCAATCATAAAATAACAGAAACTTTAGAATGGCTTGCATATGGTCCAAAATTCGATGTAAAATCATATTCTAGTTTCACAATTAATGGTTCAAGGTTTACGTAAATCAGAATAGTGGTGTGGAGAGCATAAACTAGGAAATTTCCAATTCAAAAGATGGTAATCCTATACTTTTTGATAGAACATATTGTGGTATAATTCAAGAAATTTGGGAACTTGATTATGAAGTCTTCCATGAAACAGTATTCTTGTGTTATTAGGTCGAAGATGTTATCAATGTTGGATATAAAATAGATGATTTTGAATTTACCCTTGTAAACTTATGCAAGATAAGTCACTCTGATGATCCTTTCACGTTAACAATTCATGCAAAACAAGTATTTTATGTTAGCAATCAAATTGACACAAGATGGTCTATTGTGTTAATGCCTCCACAAAAAGAGTTCTACCATTGTGATGCTTTAGAAGATGATGAAATGCTTGATACATTAACCAATATTAGTCATTTCTCAAACAAATTGCCTAATGTATGTGATTATCTAGTTGATGATGATGATTATTCATCATGGACTCGAAGTGATTATGAAGGAATATATATATACGACCAACAACCTAATTAAACATAATGTATGTTCTATGTTATTCTAATAACTCTTGCATTTTTATATGTATGGACTTAAAATTGTCAATTAATTTCTATTTCATCATTGTTTGCATATATTTCATGGATCCTAAGGTAATAGAGCTTGTAGATCCAAATGATCCATTGGGGCATTTGAAAAGAAAGGGTTGGATGAATATACTTGATGCTTGATGCTTATTTTTGCAAGTGTACGAATCGTTCAAGTAATAAAGTGTACAAAAGTACGGATATCAAACCTATAAGGAATGGCATTACTAAGTACCGAAATTGACTAATCCTAATTTTATTTGAAACCCGAATTGTTGAAATTTTTTAAGAAGAAAATAAAATTAAAACTAAATGCAAATAACAAAATTGAATGTTGCTCCCAAATGATTAAAAACACTAAGGCATTTGATTTCGCTAAATTAATTCAACCTGATTTCAAGTCCTGTTATATGAGAATCAAGGCTAAAAGTGATGGTTGAAAAACCCAAATTTACATAATACTCTCTCTCGAGTTATATTAGAATTACTTATCTATGAAAACCGACTATATTTCTATGAAGATTTAATCACAAACAAGCACATTACGCTTTATGGAATTTCTAGAATAACCACATACATCATGCATTAGTTCTCACACTTGCATTCAACATACGGTATTTATCACAAGAAGAATTCATTACACATCTCCTCTCGGTCTCAATATAATGCAACAAATCATCTAAATCTTGGCCAAAAATTTAAAAGCATTAAGAATGGAAATAAATACTCAACTTGAAAACAATGAACTCATATAACAATAACCAAAGAAATCAGATTTTCTTGATTCAACTACATCATAGCCTTAGCAAAAACGAATTAGTTCTAAGGAAAAGAGATGAAAAACTCTTGAAGATGAAGACTTGGTAGCAACAAAGGTGATTATCCTTCAAGCTTCTCCAAAACCTTTTCTCCAAAATTGTCTTTTCTCCTCCAAAAATGACTCAGATCTGCTCTCCCTGCCGTTCTCCCTCTTTCTCCATCATATTGTATATATAGATCTAGGGTTTTGGGGGCAATTTTGGAACAAAACAACATAAAAAATGTGTTTTCGGACGAAACTCGCTGGCAGTGACATTATTCTCACCGCGGCGAGATTTCTGGAAAAGTTACAATTTTGGTTCCGCTGATTCTTGCCGGTGGCGAGATTAATGTGGCCGGTGGCAAGATGCACTTGGCCGGCGACGAGATGCACTTGGCCGGCGGCTAGATGCACTTGGCTGGCGGCGAGATTCACTTGGCCGGCGGCGAGATTGCTTTGGCCGGCGGCAAGATTACTTTGCCAAAACCCGTGCTCCCTACATGATTTTCGCCTTATTCTCTGTAAGGTTTTCGCCGGCGGCGAAATTCCAAATTTTGAAATTTTGTTTTCTTTTTATTTGCACTCAATCCCAATCATTGAAATTTGTCCCAAACTTCTCCAAAATTATGATTTTACCTGAAATTGCACTTTAAACACGAAATACCTGTGAAATGACATTTGTGGATTAAATAATCAAATAAACGCAATTTTTGCACAAATATCAACATTTAAATCATAACAAAAATGCAATAATTTGACTCTTATCAACAACCCCCAACCAGCTTCTTGCTAGTCTCTAGCGAGAAAAGCGATCTATGAATAAATGCAAAGGAGACATGAAAAGAAAATTTCAAAGAAAATTTATTCTATTTACAACATTACATTAAACGTATGCAATAAGCCTTTAAACTCCCTAGGGCGGCCCTAGTAGGATGAGTTGTAGTCTCGTGAGGGCTTCCAAAGGATGATATCCACAAACATCTTACCTATAACTATCCTAACTCAAAACAATAAAATCACACAACAATTAATTTGCACAAATGTCTCAAAAATTGTAAATAACACACAACACATAGAATAATTAAATATCACCTAAGCTTTAAGAAATCTCAAATGCCAATTTCACTTTTATTATTGACTCTAAAACATCCATCAAACCACAAACCAATAGCCATAATGCCCGGATAATATTATGCATAACATCCACAAACAAAAAGGTGAAATCTCAAACTCCATAGGCTCACTTTTCAAACCTCTCTCCACTAATGAAGGAAAATACACCACTTTGGATCAATAGGACTTTATAAGGCTTGTAATGTTAGCCTTAGGTATTTGGTTAAGAAAGAACGGGAAGTGTCAAAATACAAATAATAGCACTTATTACATTAAACACAACAAATTAAGTAAAAGAATAACACCATTTAACCCAAAATGTTTCTTCTGATCATAACCCATTTTTCCAAAGATAAAAAAATTTCTTCCTCCATCTTTCACCTTAGTACATCCATCACTAATACTCTTTTATTTACTAGAATGTGAAGGCTTTTTTTTCATCCTTACTCCAATTGCTCATGAAAAGCCAACCACTTTCTTCCCATATATGTGGAAGATTTCTCCAATTGCTATTGAAAAGCCAACCACTTTCTTCCAATATATTTGGAAAGTTTCTTGTTTTGTTTTTTTTTTTCATCCTTACTCTAATTGCTCTTGAAAAGACATAACCTCCAACCAATTTCTTCCAATATATGTGGAAGATTTCTCCAATTGCTCTTGAAAAGTTTGTATTCAAAAGTAAGTGCTCTTAACAAATAAGGTAGGAATTATATATATATATATATATATATATATATTTGGCTCAATAAAAGGTAGGTTACAGAAAGCAAAAAGAAAGAAAAGTAAGGCTAACAATATATTTAAATAGGCTCAAAGAGGTAACTAGTGATATAAGGATAACAAGGTAGGCTTAAAATGGCACAATTGATCCAAAAATGGCCTACATCATATCCTAAACAGTACAATTCCAAATTATTTCGCCTCAAGAGGTTTTCAAATGAGTTCTAGAGTTTGTTGAGATCACAAAAATGTCTATGAAAAATTCGCACATAAGACTTCTCTGAGCATTTAGACTAATCAACCAAATCATACCACATACCAAACGAGTCGCCAACTAGGTAAAATCAACATTTGAAATTATCTTTAAACTGAAGCAAAATTTAATGTCTTCTAAAAGCTACTTGTTATTAAAATCACATTATTATCATCAACTTGCAAATTAAAATAAGTAAAATGCAAATGAGAAAAAAAAATATAAAATAAAATAAAATAAATAAAATAAAATAATAAAAATAAGACAATAAAGAAATAAAAGAAATAAAAGAAATTAAATCAAAATGCAGAAAAATAAATAGAAAATCAAAATTAAACACAAATAAACATACAAACAAAACTACTAAAAATGAAGGGAAGAAAAACTTTACCGTTTACCACACCCCTAACCAAAACCTTACATTATCCTCAATGTAAGAAAGGAAAGAGAGATCTTCTTTCTGCCGGCAGTGAGACTACCCTTACTGGCGGCGAACGTAAGATTTTTTTTAGATGGGATGGCATTGGCTTTAGTTCAATCTTGTTGGCTTCATTCTTTACCACTGAGGTTGGAGTTTCATTTGTTCCCAACTCCTTAAATGTTTCATCACTGCACAAATATTCATCAGGTGCTGCCAGTAATTTGGAACATTGTCTCATCCCCTCATCTTCCTCCTTAATTGTTGCAGATTTCACAAGGCAAGCTTCTAGTGGTAGCAATGGAGTTCTCTCCTCAAAAGTTTCTGAGATTAACCTGTCAAGAGTGTTAATTTGAAAACAAGAATGTACGTCACTTGTAAATTTTATTTCTTAAAAAACATCAAAAGTCACTTGTTCATCTTGTACCCGTAGAATGAGCTTTCCTTGCTGAACATCAATCAATGTTCTTCCAGTTGCAAGGAACGGTCTCCTCAATGAACTTTCCCAAAATTTCTTCCAAATCTGTTTGTTTTTTCTCTTGGAGTTGGTAGGAAGATGATGATGGTTTGAATCCCTCTTTTGTTATTTCCCCATGAAAAATTTGGATGATTTCTTCAACCTGGATTGTAGGTGTTCGAGTATGGGTTATGTTGAGGTTTTTGGAAATTTGAAACATAATTTTCTTGCTCAGCATTTGGTGAAGCAAATGGATTTCCAACTTGGCACTCGATACTAGCATGATTTCCACCACCTAAATCACATTGTGCAGTTGGTTTGGATTTGAATTTGGATGACAAAGAATCCATCTTTCTTGAAAGAACAACAACTTAAGTCGACAAAGCATTCACTGAATCAATTTCATGCCTTCTTCTTTGGTCTTTGCAATTACTGCGCTTTGAAGGGCACTGATTGTTGTTTTCTACCATAATCTCTAACAACTCATGAGCATCCTCAGGTGTTTTTCTCATTAAAGACCCTCCAGTTGCAGCATCAATCATTGCACGATAGTTTGAAACCAACCATTATAAAATGTAGAGACTTGTAGCCAAATTGGTATACCATGATGTGGGCACTTCCTCAACATTTCTTTGAATCTTTCCCAAGCTTCATACAATGATTCTTGGTCATACTGTGTAAAAGATTTGATTTCAATCCTCAATTTTGCTGTCTTAGCAAGAGGAAAGAACTTGGACAAAAATTTCTGAACCAATTCATTCCATGTTGTAATTGATCCCGGTGGTAATGAGTTTAGCCACTCCTTGGCTTTATTCCAAAGTGAAAAAGAAAAAACCCTCAATCTTACAGCATCTTCAAACACACCATTTATCTTGTAAAGATCACACACCTCCATAAAGTAAGCAATATGCATATTTGGATCATCCTTTGACATTCCCCTAAACTGATTTGATTGAACCATTTGGATAAAGGATGGTTTTATCTCAAAGTTATTGGCTTGAACAGTTGGCCTCCTTATACTCGAAGTAGTTCCAGAAACAATAGGCACATCATAATCCCTCAAAGCTCTACGATTTCCACTTCCCTCAACAAATGGTGGATCCATGGCTGATTGTCTATTAGGAGCTGAGGTTGAATGCCTTCTCTCTTGGTTTAGATGCCTATATGTTCTATCAATATCCGGATCAAATGGAAGAAGGTTAAGGCTTCTTGTACATCTCATACAAAATCCTACAACGAGAAAATCAACTAGCACAAAAAAAACAACACAAAGTTACCTTTTTTAATGATAAATAAAATAAAATAGTAAAATAAACAAATTAAAAAATGAAACAATTATAAAGCAAATTAACTTCAAATTAAAACTAAAATTAGGTAGTATCGATATTAATAAAATCAAACCATTCCCCGACAACGGCGCCAAAAACTTGAGTCTTATTTTTGCAAGTGTACGAATCGTTCAAGTAATAAAGTGTACAAAAGTACAGATATCGAACCCACAAAGAATGGCGTTACTAAGTACCGAAATTGACTAATCCTAATTTTATTTGAAACCCGAATTGTTTAAATTGTTTAAGAAGAAAATTAACTTAAAACTAAATGCAAATAACAAAATTGAATGCTGTTCCCAAATGATTAAAAACACTAAGGCATTTGATTTCACTAAATCAATTCAACCCGATTTCAAGTCATGTTATATGAAAATCAAAGCTAAAAGTGATGGTTGAAAAACCCAAATTTACATAATACTCTCTCTCGAGTTATATTAGAATTACTTATCTATGAAAACCGACTATATTTCTATGAAGATTTAATCACAAACAAGCACATTACGCTTTATGCAATTTCTAGAATAACCACATACATCATGCATTAATTCTCACACTCGCATTCAACATACGATATTTATCACAAGAAGCATTCATTACACATCTCCTCTCGGTCTCAATATAATGCAACAAATCATCTAAATCTTGGCCAGAAATTTAAAAGCATTAAGCATGGAAATAAATACTCAACTTGAAAACAATGAACTCATATAACAATAACCAAAGAAATTAGATTTTCTTGATTCAACTACATCATAGCTTTAGCAAAAACGAATTAGTTCATAGTGGAAATAAGAAGAACCATTATCTCAATTGAATCCATGAATAAAAAATATGAATAAAATACAGAAAATAAAAGCTAAGGAAAAGAGATGAAAAACTCTTGAAGATGAAGACTTGGTAGCAACAAAGGTGATTATCCTTTTTCAAGCTTCTCCAAAACTTTCTCACCAAAATTGCCTTTTCTCCTCCAAAAATGACTCAGATCTGCTCTCCCTACCATCCTCCATCTTTTCCATCATATTGTATATATAGATCTAAGGTTTTGGGGGCAATTTTGGAACAAAACAACATAAAAAATGTGTTTTCGGACGAAACTCGCCGGCGACGACATTATTCTCACCGCGGCGAGATTTCTGGAAAAGTTATGATTTTGGTTCCACTAATTCTCTCCGGCGGCGAGATTAATGTGGCCGGCGGCGAGATTCACTTGGCCATGTGGCTGATGCACTGGCCGCTGGTAGCACTTGGCCAAGACAATGAGATCTGATTGGCTTCAGCGAAATGAGATTGCTTTGGCCATGGCGGCGCAGATTACTTTGCCAAAACCCGTGCTCCCTCCATGATTTTCACCGTATTCTCTGTCGGTTTACACGTGGCGAAATTCCAAATTTTGAAATTTTGTTTTCTTTTTATTTGCACTCAATCCCGATCATTGAAATTTGTCCCAAACTTCTCCAAAATTATGATTTTACCTGAAATTGCACTTTAAATACGAAATACCCGTGAAATGACATTTGTGGATTAAATAATCAAATAAACGTAATTTTTGCACAAATATCAACATTTAAATCATACAAAAATGCAATAATTTGACTCTTATCAATGCTCCACTTAACCCAGATGATAGAGTACCCATTCTATTTGATGCTACTGGTAATCCATTAGAGGAAAATGGACAACAATTGAAATCCTCTATTGGTAGACTTGTGAAGTCAAGTATACCAATCAATATAAATGATTTGACTAAAGGTTGATTTAAGCTCAAAAATTCAAAATATGGAAAACCATTTGTGTAAGTCTCTTTTATTTCATAACTAATTACATATATTATATCTAATCTTTTGTAGTGTGCTTTTACAAAATTGTTGTAAAGTCACTGCATGGAAGGAATACAAAACTTCCAAATTGGCCAGAAATTATGTGTTTTCATATTTGGAACCACTTCACAAAGTAGAACTATACAAAATCCTTGAAGAACACCTCTAGATTGAACCCCAAGTTTGGAAAGACTTTATGGATTATAGACGTTTGGATTAATTTCAAATTATTAGGGAAGAACATTAGAATATACAAATGTAGAATATTCTTCCTAACCGTACTGAGAGGTCTTCAAATCCTGAAGTTAGACAAAGAATGGTATTATTAAGTTGTTAATTTATAAATATTTTAATATTTATTTTCCTCAAATTTAAGTTAATGTCATGGTTATTAAATTTATTTAATTTATGTAGGAAGCTAAATTGGGTAGACCGGTTACCCAATTTGAATTGTATATAGACATAAAGACCCCCAAAACGAAGAAGTCAAGACCAATGACTAAATGAGGAGAAGAACAACTAAATAAGTTGTTTAGTAATTTAGCTTGATATAAAGTCCTTATGATTTTCTAATTGATGTAATAATGTATGATATGTTTGTTTGCTTTATTATTTATAGAGAGTTATTCAAGAACAAATTGACAGAGGTGAAATAATCAAACAACTAGGGAGAAATGCTAGATATCATGGATACAAATGCGAGCATCCTAGTCGTGTTAAGGGAGGAAGCCAATATGATAGTTATATTGAGCTTTTTAACATTCCAAAACAAAAGCCTCAGATGGTCAATAAGGAGAAGTACTATAAAATTTAAGAAGAATTCAGCTCCTTTAAGGCCTCAATGTTAAGTGAGATTTCCACTTTAAAAGAAGATTGATCACACCACATGTCAGGCGTGGCAGCATACTACAATTAGTGGCATGCCACTGATCGCGTGCATGTAACCATCCATGCCGTGCATGCCACTCATGCAATCTCATGGCGCTTCAACCTATATTTTGTATGGGATATAATCATCCTATTGATACTCCCTTAATGCCAGGAATGGAGATGCAATCGATAGTGGTTTAAAATCTCAATACAATATGTGCATTCTTACCATCCATCGCATCATGATAAATGTTTTGGGAGAATGTCCTTCCAATAGCTACCCACATAAGAGTCCTCTTCTATTTTATGAATCATTTGTTGTAAGATTTAAAGATTATATAGAGAGTTAATTATTATTTTTTATTATATATTTTATTTATTATATATAATGCTTAAATGTTTTATAGAATATGAAATATTTGTTGAAACATCCTTCATAAACAGACTTTGTTTCTATTATAATGGTACAACAATTGAGCAATGATCGAATGATTCATAATCAATATTTGTCAAATTATTGGCTAGTAGTAATTGATCAATCATTACTCCATGATTGTCCCCTACTTGGGCCTTCTTATGCTACCACAATCTAAGAAGCGGTTGGACAATATGTGGCTTGGCTGTCGAGTCAAGTTGTGATAAATTTTGAAATGATACTATTTTTTTACTTAGATAACACTTTTTTGCTAATATTATATTATTATTATTTTATTGTTACTAACATATATAAAACTTCTTTTTTAGTCTATTATACCAGAATTAGTAAGTTGCCACATTTAAGAGATACAAAGCACGTGATCTCGTGGTAAAACTATGTCTAGTTGGGAAATCATAGCGCACTAAGTCATTCAAGAAGAACCCTTGAAAGAAGTATAGTTATGATTATGCTATAAACTTCAAAGACAAAATCTTGGCTCTCGATGACTATTGTTGTGAGTGGCATCAAGCATAAATGATGGATGGATCATTACTTCTTATAGAAATTTCTGGTATAGACATTGGCCAAACATATACATCAACAAAGTGCATATTGAAGCTATTTGAATATCAAATGATCGATTTAAGTATAATTCAAGTGTGAACAAAGTGAGTCCTCAATAAGGAAATAACTTTCATTTATGTAGAACATATATAATGATATTTATTTTTTCTAATTATTTATATATATTTCTTTTATATAAGGCATGTTATTATCGACTTTAAGCTAATCACTCATCACATTTAGCAATATTTTATGATTCTTCATTTGTCAATCAATATCAAGAGAAAGATGTTTGCATCAAAGCTAAACAATTATGTGATAAGACATTAACACATAACAGAAATCAAAAGTTGATAATTCCTTAGCCACTAAAGTTTGAATAAGGCCAATATCATTGGATGTTGCTAATCCTTGATCTATATGACAATCATGTTTGGTACTGTGACTCAGCTTCCATAGAATTGAGTAAAGATACATAAGAAGTTATGGAATTCTAAGAGTTATAGCTAGCTATTTTTCTTCTATTGTTCTTTGTAATATTTAATAAAAAAACTAATTGTTTTACACTTTGATAGGGCATGGAAGCTGTGGAACAAGAATAAGGGCATTGCCCATAAAAAATCTCATAAGCTTATATGGGACAAAGTTATGGTATGTAAAAGCAAATATTAATAATTTAATTAATTTTACTATTGAATGATAAAGATGTTCAAATATGAAAAATCATGTATGCGCGCTTTTTATGGTTCCAATAAAATGATGGAGTCATGTTGCTGGTTATTATGTCATGAATTTTATGAGGCGTAAATCATAACAAATATCAACATTCTTATTTTGAATTTAAATACACATAGTTCTTTGGTTGGAACAAGTTGGGCTATGACCGTAATTTTTTGATGATTTATCGAAGGAATGTAAGTAAGAACATATGGTTCAAATTATATCATCACAAGAAGAATAAGGAGAAGATTATGATTATCTTGAATAGCATATGATAACATTATGGTAATTTTTATAATGCTTTAATTTCTCTATTTCGCTGTCCGAAGTTTCGTTCCTACAGCCTTGTTTGATGAATGTTTTGTTTGATGGATGTTTACGTGCTTTCCATGTATTCAGAGAGAATGAATTGTTAAATGGACCTAATTTTTACCTAAAATTCATCTCAACTCTCTTCCTAGTTCCTACAGTATGACAACATCATGGTAGTCAGCCGCCAAAACAAGTATAGGAAAAACCACCAAGAATCATCATATATTTAAGAGTAATTGTCGTTTCACCCCAAGTAAATACAAAAATATTAGTTTTATAGGCACCCAAAACTTAACCAACCTAAGTAATAAATCGAAGTTAACACTTGACTTCATATTTAAAGCTCATTATAGCATTAAAAATACTAACTTTATTCCAGATAGTTTCATATTTATAGACAAAAAGATTAATAGAGTGCTAATATGATTTCAAAAGCGATTGGGGTTATTATTATATCAACTCCGATTTCTAATGTGGGTAATATATTTTACTAATATTTTAACATATGTAAGTTACTTTTTGTGAATTCATGATATTACATTTTTATTTTGAATTCAATTACATATAGTTCTTTAGTTGGAATAAGCTCGGGCTAATGATATGCAAATTTTTGATTTATTGATAGAAGAATGGACAAAGCCACATAGTTCAAATTATAACATCATAAGAAGAATCAAGAGAAAAATATGATGATCTTGAATAACATATGATAACACCACATTAATTTTTATAATTCTTTAATTTCTCTATTCATGTGTCTTTAAAGCTTGGGTTGTTTTATTTGATGGATGTTTATGTGCTCATGTATT